>JAQPPZ010000012.1:8750000-10000000 GCA_028583015.1 Wollemia nobilis | reverse complement strand
AGAAGGAAGTTTCATCCTAGATATATTTTAATATTGAAAGTTTTATAAGATATGACAAAGGCCAGTGATAGGAAGTTTCAACTAGTGGATAGGAATACATTGTGTTTTGAAGAGATTGAAAGCACCAAAGAATTTGAAGATATATCCAACATCTTGGATAAGCCAATGCACAAAGACCTAGGAAGGGTAGGTGAGGTGAATTAATATGCTATTATTTAGAAGGAACAAGGACTGCCTACCAAATGTTATCTCATTTGAGTAGATCAAGAAATTTATTAAAAGTGGGTATGCAAACTACAATTCTACATCTGAAAACTATTGTGACTAAGGACAACTCATTCAATTTTTAGGATCCTTAGAAGGGGTAGCTAAAATTTTCAGATCCACCTAAAATTTTTTGGAAGGAAACTATCTCCACTGTATCTATAAATAGTACTAGTGATAGCTTTGTTAGGGGTAGACAAAATTGTAAAGATTTCCTTTTATTTATTCTTGTATAGCAGTTAGTGAAATCATGAGCAACTTATGGGTAATTGAACCCCCACTCTAGGCATATTTTTTATAATATTTCTTACATATACATATGTTGGAGGCCTATGAATCTATTTTTTGTTACCATCTATGGTTCTCATGCTCTTACCTATCTCTGTTATATATGTACATGTTTGTAATATTTAACTATTTTTGAGTTTTACTTGAATATTTATGTATATGGGAGGCCTACGTGTCTATTTTGAGTAGTCATATATGGTTCTCATACCCTAACCTATCTCTTTTTTTGTGTGTGTATGTCTTTGGATCTTATCTAGGACTATATATGTCAAGGAAAGGAAGTGTTCATGCTAGTACATTGCATTTAGGCCTATTATGTAGGAGGATCTTATTTTATCTTTGGTGCATCATTGCTTTGTTATCATAGAAGTATTTTTCCTTTCTACTATCTTTGATTTTTATATTTTCCCTAACCCTTTTCCCTCAATATATTATATTAGGAAAGTGCACCCAAAGATCACATATTAAAAAGGATCCAACCTTATAAAAATATCTTGTAGACCCCCAATTGAGCTGAACCCCAAGCTCTTGGAACTGGCCTTAATGTGTTGCTTTTTGCAAGGTATGATTTCCCTCTCTTACCTAGGAAAATTAGAGAGGACAATACGTAGTATAAGACCCATTTTATAATAACATATTTGAAATCTCTCTTATGAATACAAGTCCACTACTTAGTAATATTTGTAGGTTAGTGTTGGGTTTTGAATTGACATCAAGGTAAACTTAAATTATGACTATCATCTGTAATGATTTTGAAAAGTGATCACCCGCTAATCATAGTAAAACCCTGATATTGGATGCATAAAAATTTCTTCAACCCAACCTCCATAGTAGGCTGGTATACCTTGTCAACTTATGAAATGTTGACTAATTTAAGATCAATTATATGTATAAAGATAGGATAGAAAGAGGAAAGGGTTAAAGAAATAATGAATTAATAGGGTATGGATAAAGCTAACAACATAGGAATCTACAGAGAACTTCTGATAAATAAATTTCTAGCAAATAATACTTAGGACTAACAACATTCAAAACCAATCATCTTCATCATTAAGGTACAATAACATACTTCAATAATTATTTCAAACATACATGGTATTAAAAATCCAAATTAGCATAATTATATTAATACTCTGAATAACAAAAAATAAATCCTTTTCAAGCAAAATTTTAGACATGAAGCATTCCCCTTTTCTCTAAGTTAGCAATCCAAATTAGAATAATAGACTAACCATAACAGCAGTAGAAAAAATAACTTCAAGAGTTGGTAATCCACATAAAAGAAGATAAAATTTTGATGTCAACATCCAAGTAATGCTCCTTATATTAATTTATAGAGAGTGTACAATAGTAGTGTAAGCAAGCACTTTAGATTTGACCCTTTAAAATGAGGGTTTGACCTCTATTTATAGTTTTTGCAATAAATTTGAAATATTTGAAAGTATTAGGAATGTTACAAGGAAGTTGAAGTGTCATATCAGCAAGATGTTGAGGTGGAAGCCTCCTATTTGATCCAATAAATAAGAGAAATTTGTGCTCCTTTGATCCCCTACAAATTGGCCTCTATAAGTTGTTTGGCTTTTCATGGCCTCCAGCTATAGATCTTGCCAAGAAAAAATCTAGATCATTCGTTGTTCTTATTGTTGGTTCTTCATTGTAGATCTAAAATTGAAAGATCTCATAGATATTATATTTTATTGCTTCATATTCTTGGATCATCCACTTCATATTAGAACCAGCTCAGACAAAAACCTGCAACCTTATGCCATGTTGAATTAAGCTTGGCATATTTTTACTATTCATGGTATAGAACATCTCATAGCCTGGAGCATATTGTAGCCTATAACACTTTTACCTTTAGATATTTTCACCTCTCATGACATATATAACACATTGATTTAGAATTTGAATCCCCAAATTTGATTCATTTGACCACTTTGATCATGGCCTGGGATAAGAGTGTGCTAATTTAGGGTTGTGCTTGTAAAATTTTGCTTTGGGTTGGATGGCTTACAACCATGTTCTAGGCAAGGATTTGAAATATCGAGATGATAGCTTTAACTATGTTGATCGTAGGGTAGAGCCATGTGCTAATTTGTGTGGTGTAGAATAATATCTTACATTGCACGATGGGGAACCATATTCTAAGCCATAATTTAAAATATCATAATGCCATATTTAACCATGTTGATTGTGGCATAGAACCATGTTCTAGGCCATATGGTATATAATTTTTTTCCTAAAATAGGATCTCAAATTCTATTTTGAGTTATGATTTTAACTACATGAAGAGCTCTTTTGAACAAGTTGACCACAAAATAGGACATGTTGTGTTGAGCCACTATCTCGATCTGAATTATATATCTTCTGAGGGAACTTTGCTTGCAAAGTTGTAGAACTCAGATAGCCTTATCTTTGAGCTAGCACTTTCTAAAGGACAAAATGAGTCTAGAAGGCACACTAGGACAGGAAGAAGGGACTAAAAAATAAGAAATGAACTTACTAATGGGTACAAAATGAAGGTGAATTCTAGGTGGAATGGAATTGAGGTGAACACATAATTACAAAAATACAAAGGATAAGGACAAAATATGCTTTGGAAATTATATTAAATGGTGGTGAAAGGATGTGGATTCATTGACAAACTAAGGATTTTGTGGAGTATTTCCCATGTGAGTATGAAGAAATAACATGATAGTGCTAGAGACATAGAGAAGATCAAACATAATGGAAGAATTGGAGGTACACAAACTAAAGGAATCTACCACAAAAACATACCTCCATATGTATACTCCATTGGGGCTCAGAGCTCTTTCCAAGATAGATAGACTACCATAGTTTAGGTGATCATTTGTTCTCCTTACATATCTTGCACTTTCTTGTGTAAGCTAGCAAAAATTCTTTTTTCTGCTCATGCTTCTCCATGAAAATCTCCTTTTTTTATTTTTAGCTCATCTCTTCATCGATAACTTCATCCTTCTATTTTTTTAATAACTGCACATCTTTATATATGCTAAATTCTAAAAGGCTTATCATCAAATGATGACTGTAAAATCATCATGGAATGTACATTATATGGATCAAATAAGTTTCTTACTCATACCATTTGTGCATCTAGCTAACACCATAATGCACTTGATATTTTGCTTCCACTCACTTACACAAATTTTGGTGGCCTTGCCTACATCATGTTGAATTTTCAAACACATCATCTATATCTTTAGAACTTCCTATATTTATCTATTGGGCTATAGAGTTGAGATAACAATGATGGAGAAAATAACAGAGGGAGAGAAGCATTACACTATGCAAAATAAAGAAGAAAGCACTATGCATTATATCTTATCCACCAAGGTTATGATCCATTAGAACATCAAATGATTTGCTCAGCCTATCCTTTGGATATTTTCTTATTCACCTTAAGTATATGTACAAAATGATGTAAGGTTGATGCTCTCACATGAGCTCCCCCTACTTTATTTATTACAACTATAATTAGTCATTTTATTTACTTGTAGTCTATGTACACAAAAATATGGTGTGTGTGCATGCCTGGATCCAAAATATTTTGTGAGCTTATCCTCTAAATCTACAATGTCTTAACTAGATAATATCAAACTTAAGCCTCTCTCTACATATAATTTTTGCAAATTCATAACTATCGTTAAGCCCATTTTGAATCCATTTGCCTCTTTAATTCTTCTTGAATATCTTCCACTCTGACACACTATCAATCCTATGGAATCAAGGTTAGTAATGAGTTTTTCTCTGCTAAGCATCGCAGATTCTATGATTTTTTAGAAATATTCATTTATGCACAAAGGCTCCTAATATAAATTTTCAACCTTATTTTTATTTTTTAAAAATTCCTTTTGATTACTTACATAGGATTTGAGAAAACAAAACTTTTGTATCTCCTGGTAAGGGAAGAAACTAATTGCAGATGTGCTCTGCAACTTCTAATCTGAACCTTGATAGTGTTTTGACCTACCTTCCTATAGAAAAATATTACTCTCTACCTCTATACCATGGTCATCTTCCTTTAGCAGATTAGTTTGGTATTGTTTGTATCTTTCTAAAAAAATGGGATGAAGTCCTTGGCTAGACATATTTGCTACATTCTTTGCTCCAAATATCTTCATCTGATTGGACTTTTGATTAAGATAAATTTTATATTGTCTGAGGAGACCTTCAGATATGCGTATACCAAATAATGGAGTAACATCAATAATAATTACATCTTGTATGATGACTAAATTAGGGTATCCATATAACATCATTACAAACTTCTTCAAGAGGGCCACCTTCCTAACCAACCTCTTTTTCAATCATAGCCATTCTAGTTCTATGATATCCATGGTCAATCCTAAAATTTCATAGATTCCAAGTGGCATTATTAATATTTTAGCTCTTGGATCAATTACACAATTGTGTAATACACATTTCTCCAGAAAGATAGGTAAATAAAATGGGCTAAAATGCTCCTTTTCTATTAATTTTCCCAAGGAGAGATCAACCAAATTCACTTTTGAAGGTACTAGAAGATCTTCTCTCAAATATTGCTCTAGTGGAAAAGAATATTTGAATAATCTTTTGTATTGGATCACCTTTTCCTTCCTCTCCTCTAAGGTCAAAGCTAGAAAATACAAATTTTTATAAGCTTTCAACCTTTCTTGATTCAGAGTTGTCACTTCTGGAACTTGTTCTTGAATATCTATCTAATCCTTATTATACTCTTCTTGGGATTCATATACCAAAGAATATTGATCACTACTGCCATCCTATTGGGGAGCTACTGTGTTAAATGTCATCATACCCTTAAAGCTTCTCAGGATTAGATCCTCTATCTAGAGGAGACCACATTATGGGACTGGAGATTAGGTAAGCATGTTATATTTTGTATTTTTTTTTGCTTCTCCTTTTCTATCAAAGCTATCTTTGATGAGCCACAACCATTAACTTTGATTAGGTGGTTTCCACAAAAGCATATCATTGTTGGTTTCTCTCCCTTTGGCTTGCCTAAAATGTGGTTCTCCTTCTTTTACATCTTGCTCCATGTGTTGCATCACCATTATCAACTCTTGTTCTCTCTAAACTTGATTAGCTTGATCATTAGGAATAACACCATTTTTGATTCCTTGTGATGGCCATGAATTTACCTCCCCTAGGGATTTACAATGTGGGGTGCCAAGAGGATTATCAAAAGAAGGATCTATTACTCATGGTGGTATTTTACTAGCTATGATCAACATATTTTCAGCCTAGATGACCTCTCAAAAGATATAGGGAAATATTTTCTCTTTAGACTACTGAATGAGGATACTTAAATTAGGATGAAATGCATGGATATAATAGAGATAGGCTTGAGGGTGGGAGGGTTGGTATTCTTGGGGAATTCTTCTCCACATTCTCTTGAATCAAACATTGAAATTAGGAAGGCTTTCATGAGAATATTTCTTGATGAATGAGAATTGAGTGAGTAGTAAAAAGGGGTCTCCAAGATCATCAAATTCATCAATAAGAGCTTTGGCTAAATCAACCCAAGTAGAAATACTTTTATCCTCTAAATACTTGTACCATAATAACACTTTGTCTTTGAAGGACAAAACAAGTAGTCTAACCATGACATATTCAAATATGATGTTATAAAAAGAGGATAAAGAAGTTATATCTTGATAATGCTTTGCTGCATCTTTCTCTCTCCCTTCATAGTTGGGTAGGTTTTTTAGAGAAATCTTGGAAATTTCATGTAGAATCATGATATTAAGAGGACTAGTAACATACCATGGGAGATAACGCTGGTGATCCGTAGGACCTAACCTCTATGCTTTCCTTGTGTCATATGATGATGATGATCTACGCAAGACTACAAGTAAACATATAAACCAGAAAATGATCTAAAATTATGGAAACAACAATGTGAAACAAGTCTTCCAAGATCTTCATCCTACAAATTCACCAAGTGAATTTACAATCTCTACTTATTGAGGTTAGGGTAATTCACTAAATCCCGATTCCTCTAGGTAAGTGCAAAAAAATATTTAGTGGGCAAAATATTATTTTATGAAGAATGTTCCATCGAGCATACCAAAAACTATTGGGATCTAAATTGATATCAAGGTAAACTTGAATTATGACTATCATCTTAAATGGTTTTGAAAGGTGAACACCTACTAATCACATCCAAACCCCTATATTTAATGGGTCAAACTTAATTCAACCCAACCTACAGAGTAGGTTTGTGTACCTTATCAACTTACTAAATGTGATTAATGAATTAATAGTGGATAGACAAAGCTAACAACATAGGCATCTATAGAGAAATTTTAACAAATCAGTTTCCAGTAAATAATACTTAGGACTAACAACATTCAAAACTAGTCATCTTCATCATTAAGGCACAATAGGATGCTTCAAGAATTATTTTAAACGTATAATTTATTAACTATCCAACTTAGCAGAATTAGATTAATACTTTGACTAACTAAAAAAATAAATCCTTTTCAAGCTGTAAAGTGAAAAATGACAACACCAAAGAAATAGATTATATTATCAACACAAAACAACTTATTGCATAAATAAATACAATAATATTGATATTATTATGGTGAGAGCATTAATATCCAATGTTTCAATATGTTGTTGTATTGATACAATGATTACAAATATAGGGTTTATAAATTCTTATTCTCAAATAAATATATGGTGTCTTCTGTGTCATCTTTGCTCCAAACAAGAGTGTGGGTGGGCTTGTGTATCAGGAAGGGACCACCCTAGCTACAACATCTTCCAAATATGTGGTTCCTACACTTGCAAATAGCAAACAATATAAAGGATTTAATAGTACCTATGAGGGCTCCACCATGTGAGGGAATTTAAATGATAAAACCTATAAACCCTAAATGCTACAATAGTGAACTGTAAACAAAAATATAGAAATATAATTAAATACAACCAATGTATTACCTTGTCAATGTTGATTAATTCTCCTATATCTATGTTTGATAGTTACACAAATGTTCGAAAGCATCCAAGGACTTACAGACTATAAATATATTGTAGAAAACACCCAAAAATGTTCAATGATGGTTGTGAACACCTAGAAGCATTCCAAAAATGCTTAACAATATTTTTCAAACTTTGTGCAACATTCGAGGGTGTATGTGAGTGAAACAAAATCAGATCTAGTTCGTGAGGGTTTTAGTGTGATGGTGGAGGCAAGGGAAGAGGATGATAGCAATAGGGCTAGGACTTGTGAGTGGATAGACTTCTTAGTGAACCTTTAAAGACTTTCTAAGACCTTAAGTCATCAAAATGACTCATATTTTATAATCTACCCTTGAGCATGTTAGGGTTTTGATGATACAAAATGGATGGTCAAGATTAAAACATGAGGAAGGATGGAGATTAATCTTGGGCAAGTTACATGGATTGAGATGGATGGATGGTTGAGATTAATGCATGGTGGATGGCTAGGATTTATTCATATAAATACATATATATAATGGACAACTATTATTGGAGTATACGAATGGATTACAAGTGGCTAGATTTTGGTGTCTATAGATGCCCCTTTTGTATCGTGTTGCGTGGAACACAATGCGGTGAAAAAATTTGAGACACCTAGTTTGGCGTGGTGAAGTAGCTTTCTTTTCTTGGAACAAAAAACATATTTTGAAGATAAATAATTTGTTGGTGTAGCTTACCCCCACAATTGGTCAATGAGTAAAAAATGATTCTCATGAGCCAATCGATAGAATAATGGGTAATGATGCAGATGAACGATGTAAGTGCAAGTGAATGATGTAAATGCGGATGATATGAATGATGTAGATATGCATGATATGAATGATGTAAATTGATGTCATTTTTCCCCAATGGATAAAAGGGAATTTCTATAAGGCAAGTGATTGATTCTATTTTTACCCCAATAGAGAAGGAGTTTTTGCCAAGATGTATTATGAATGATGTAAATGAATTCTATTTTTGACCCAATAGAAAAGGAGTTTTTTGCCAAATGTATATGTATGATGAATGATGTCAATGATGTATCCCGACGTGGGAACTCAAAATAAAATTTAGTTTCCCCAATTTTGGGGTGATTCCATACTGTTGGAAAACATGCCAATTGGCATCATTGAAATGCAAAGTTATGAAAATGCAAAAAGAAAAAGAGTCAACCCTTGGAGGGTCATCTAGTGATTGTAGGAAAATTCCCTTAATTAGAACCAATTAAACTAGGAAGGACCTATCTCCCATATGACTATAAATGTAAAATAAATACTGAGATGTGATTATGTTTGTGTTTCAAGCCTCACGAATAAGGCCATAAATGACAACTTTTTGAGCAAGTTAACTTAGGCATAGTCTCACTCAAAAATGAGTAACCTAAAATAATTTTGTGTTTGAACAAGAGGATGTTGAATGATTATGTTCAAGTGTCCTTATGGTGATTTACTCATCTTATCGAATTGCATGGACAACCAATCACTGCAACTGTAAAGGAGATAGAATAGACCACTAGATATGAGGTTCACTTGAAATTGTAAATAAATTTGGCAAACATTGTAATGCAAATGCAATGGTTGATGGATTGGATGATGTTGAAATGAATATATGATGAGGAAAAATGCATTGATGATTGGATTGCATGATTTATAAAATTTTGCATTATTTTGGAGCGTTTTGAAGTTTATAAGGTGATTTTGTGACTTTTGGTCACAAAAAATTAAGCACCCAAATAAATTTTTGGTTTCACAAACATGATATGATGGTGAAATGAATGCATGGATGCAATGTGGAGTGATTTTGTGAGGGTAAGCTATGTTTTGGGGCATTTTGATATTTCTATAAATTTTTGAAGCTAAACTCGACTAGCATCTGCATCATGCATGGACATCAACAAACATTTTCCACTTTGTATATGTTGATCATGTTAGAGTATATCTTAAGTTGTTACTAGGTATATTTAGGATATTTATTTTCTAGATATTATATTATTGCTTTTTTTGGAGTTATCTCTCTTGCATGAGGTTTGTAAACTCCTAGTTTTTGGTGTGGCTAAGATATATTTAGTTTGTTATGATCCAATGGCTCATATTGTACACCTTTGCTATTTAATGCAAGGTCCCTCTCATGGAATAATAAGTTCTTGAGCTTCTCTCCAATTTTTTGTGGTGCTTTGCATGTCTATTTTCTTGGGCTTGAATATTGCTTTTCAATATTCTCTACATGGTACCAGAGTTGGATAGATTTTTTTGCAAGCATTCAAGAAATTTCTGCAATTTTTATTTTGCAGGTTTGAAGACATTTGAAGGAACATTGTGAAAGTGTGGATCTCACATTTTAGAGTTTGGCCATCGTATGCTCTCACCTTGCCTCTTTTATTGGGGATCTTGGTGATCATAAAGTGGTTTCAAACCTTGTTGCAGGTCCCTCTTTTTAGACTCAAGCCATGGCTTTTTCACTGCAAACCCGTAGCCCCACAGTTTTCTGAAGAAGCAACTTCTGGAGGACGTTTCTCCCTCTTCTAGAATCAGTTTTTGATCAATTTGTTTTTGATATTGACTGATTTTTTGAGGGCTTCACATTGGTGTATTCAGATCTATATTTTTAAGGATGGGATTTTTAGAAAACCATAGTTTTTAAATTGCAAACCCATGGCCCCACAATTTTTTGGAGAAGCAATTTCTAGAGGTCATTTCTCCCTCTTTCAAAATCCGTTTTGGGTCAAATTTTTTTGATCCTGACTATTTTTTCAAGGGCTTCACACTGGTGCATTCAGAATTTAGATCTGGTGGATATATTGTTTTAGAAAATTATTTTTTTCTACCATGTATTTAAATAAAAAAATCTACTTTTTTAGTGGGGGGCTTTATATTCTCGTTGTAAGCCTGAATTATAAAGGTATTTTTTGGGGGATTTTGTTGATCCTACGGACTAAATTTATAAAGTCCCTTTTACCCTTTTTTGGTTGTTTTTCCATATATTTTGGACCTTGTTATCAGCCCATTGTGTTCGTATAGGTGGAAACCACATATTTGTGCTTGTGGAGTCATTTTGGACTACCCTTGCGATTGTGGTGCTTCTTTCTCCATCCTATATTCTCACTCTCCTTTTGTGAGACACTTTGGTTTAAGGGGGTTTTCTTTGGTGACTTTTTCATAGTTCGATAGCTACATTGGTGTCTTTGCAAGTTACCATGTTGGATCTTTCAACACTTCCCATCACTCCATGCACTGATAGTGATTCATATCCTGCTTGGCGAGATAGTCTTGTTGAGCACTTGTGCTCAATTGAGCTTTTGCCATATCTTCTTGGTCTTATTCTTGAGCCTCGCCCTCACACACCTTAGTGGTATTTTTGGCAAGCTAGATTAAATCATGTGTGCACTATTATCAGATACACCACATATATTATTTCTAATGATATTTTACCACCTGTAAACTGGGATTCACAGGCATCTCCCCATACAGATTTTTCCATACTTTGTGCACATTTTGAGAATATATTATCTTGTGATGAAGAATCCTTGATGCATAAAGATGCTTTGGATGAGGTCAATGTTTCTATGCTAGTTGAAGATATTTTACAGGATACTGATACAACTTCAGAGACTTTGGAGTCCCTACATTCTTCTATGGATTGTCCTAATTTATCCACACTTGAAGAGGATATTTTGGATGGAGTTTCTTCTCTTTTCATTGAGTCACACATTTTGGATGTTGTTGATCTTCATGAGGAGCTTACATCCTTGTTTGATGTCCCTCCATATGTTGCTCATGTAGAGCATTTTGAGGACTTTATTGTGGTGTGCCTTCCTTGTTTTGATGAGCCACCTTGTCCTCCTACTCTTGTTGCCTTGGAGCCTTCTTTTGCTTCCTTTGTCTTGCATCAAGAGTCTTGTGAGACTCTCTCACAGGTATCTTTGGTTGGACTCTCTTTAGGAGATCTCAAAGACCATTTTATGGCTTCTTTACCTTCTTCTCTTGTTGCTTCCATTGCTATTTTCCTTATGCAGTAGAACATTGAGTCTTCAGACTCTACACTCACTAGTTTGTTGATGACTTCTTCACTTTGATATAGTTTGCAACCTTGTTCATCATCACAAGCACCAGATTTCATGTTGTTCCCTCCTCATACCTTCTTGGAGTGGGAATATTTTTGATGTATGCCTCCTGGCTTCTTTCTTCCTCGTGGGAGACATTCAGTTCGACGACGAGGCATCTATACATTTTGGGGCCATCACATAGATCCTTTGCAGGACTTTCTTGACGGATGTTGTCCTAGGGGGTGTTGAAGAGGACATCTTCCTCTCCATCCTCCTTCCACATATTTCTTCATCTTTCTTCTTTCTCTTCTAGAATATGGTTTTTTTTCCATGTGGTTTTTTCATCATCTCTCCAATAGAGTTTTTTTATGGATATATTGTACATGAGTACCTTATCAGGCCTTGTTGCTGGGACTCATATCTGTGGATATGCCACTTGTTTGGTTTTGTTGATTCACTACCTCCTAGTACCACTTAAGGGGGGTGTTAGAGTATATCTTAAGTTGTTACTAGGTATATTTAGGATATTTATTTTCTAGATATTATCTTATTACTTTTTTGGAGTTATCTCTCTTGCATGAGGTTGGTAAACTCCTAGTTTTTTGTGTGGCTAAGATATATTTAGTTTGTTATGATCCAATGGCTCATATTGTACACCTTTGCTATTTAATGCAAGGTCCCTCTCATGGAATAATAAGTTCTTGAGCTTCTCTCCAATTTTTTGTGGTGCTTTGCATGTCTATTTTCTTGGGCTTGAATATTGATTTTCAATATTCTCTATAGATCATCTTTTCAATGCACTAGGGAATATCCATGGGCATTTGAGCATGCCAAAAATAACTATAAATAGTCACAAAATTAAAACCAGATTCATTCTTGTGTTCATGAATTCTAGAAGCTATGTATGAAGAAGTGAGTGAAGGAGTGTAGTTGAGTGAAGGCTATGGTGATGGAGGAAGCAAATGCTATAGGAGCAGCGGTGTAAGTGGTTGAGGTAAATGCCCTTGGAACTCTTGTTTGGATTTATGAAAAAACAAAATTGTATGGAATGAATGTGACATTAATGTGCTTACATTGTGTATATTTTATGTCATAGTTGAGGATCTTGGAGGCTTGACATTGTTTCTCACCTCTCATACCATGGGTGAGAAAGGTACTGTAGAAGGAGCATTGGGATTAGTTGGAGGTCATGGGGCTAGATGGAGTAGCTAAGATTGATGTGGTAAGGGCTAATGAGGGGTATCTCTCTACATTGGTGAAGATATGGCATCCAAATAGGGGGACCTTTCAACTTCCTACTGGTGAGGTGATAGTGACACTTGAGGATGTATACCACATCCTTCGAGTTCTAGTGGAGGGGTTACATATCAAGGTTGGACATGATAGAGAGTATAATATGAGCCATATATTTGGATATTGATGATAGAATATGCATGTGAGGGATGGAGAGATCATGTACTTGGAGATGTATGCCAAGAATAAGTTGGAGGTATTTCCCACCTTGATCATAGTGGTGCCTAACAGCATTGGTTGTCGATTTCCATGGAACATGATCAAGCTAGTGTATGATATGATCTATGATCCTTTGGTGTATGCATGGGAACCTACTCTACTAGCTCAGATATACTTGGAGTTGTATGAGGTGAGGAGGTAAGAGCAAAAGGATTTGGGTTGCAGTGTACTACTACAATATTGGGGCTGGGAGTACTTTAGTGTGGCTTGATCTGTGGGCTTACCTACTGAGGCATGGGATGAGGAGTAACCCTATGATTTGAGATGGTGAGTGTTTGAGGATGTTAAGTAGAGTTTTTATAGCCATAATGGATAGGAGTAAAAATATCTATGGGTAGGACTAATACCTGATCAGGTGCATTGGAGGCCATGGTGAGGTACGAGTTGGACTGGTGATAGGAATTAATTATGGAGATTATGGTAAGCCAGATGGGTGGTTGGGTGACATAGAAGTGAGGTGGATTTGATCTAGTTCTCATGTATGCTTTGGTATTTTAGACTATGGTAGAGGATTCTTGAGGTACCAGTATTGTATAGGCACCATTAGGATGAGATGGGTCTACCTTGTATTGAGGTATGGCAAGTGATCTATGATTATGAGAAGGAGATAGATCTCCCTAATGTGGATGATGCAGGGACTAATACTGAGTATGATGTATGGTTCACTACACAACCACCAGGGGTAACTAGTTAAGCAGTATATGAGGGTAATAAGTATGATAATGAGGTAGAGACAAAGGCAAAGGATGTATATGAGGCTCCCAAATGTTGGAGATATCACCGATCTAGCAGTCAAGGGATATGGGTGATGGATACAGTAGAGAAGACTCTAAATATTAAAGGTAATGGTGATGGTGATGATGAGATGGAGGTATTTCTAGAGAGGTCTCTTGGGATAGCAAAGAGGAGTGAGATTGACTCGATTAGATGGTGGCAGAATGAGATGTAGAGATAGTGGATTAGGATGCAAAGATAGCTTGACTATGAGAAAATATAGAGGTATAGGTAGTTATAGGTGGAGGTGAGGATAGGATAATGAGGCTCAAGGTAGAGCTAGCATAGAGGGACCATCATTAGAGACATGATGTATTATACCTTTAGTCTCGATATGGATACATCTAGGAGTTAGAGAATCTACTGATGCACCACAAAATTAGGCTACCAAATTGACCCTCTTCCTTTGTATCTAGGACTGTTAGGCATAGTGAGTCTAGGAATAGTGGATCTAGGTCTAGGGCTCCTTTAGGATCATAGGGGTCCTCCTATAGGTGTTAGCTAGTGCTTAGATGTAATTTTTGTATATGATCCTTAGTGCTCCATTGTATATAGCCTTCGGGTATTCATTGTACATGCAATTATATATATATATATATATATATATATATATATATATATATATATATATATATATATATATATATATATATATATATATGGCTTTTACTTTTGTGTTATGCTTTTGTGTGGATGCTTTTGTATGTATGATGAATTATAATGCAATGATAATATATATGAATAAAAATTAATTAATGCACTAATAATCATTCATAGTTTAGATTTTACTTGACCATGTATAGCATTATTGTTTAATCATGGGAACCAAAGTTGTGGTATGTGAAATGGAAGACTCATGTAATTATATGGATGTTGATATGGAATATTGATATGGATGTTGATATGAAAAACTGATATGGATGTTGATATAGAAAATTGATTATTTTACAGGGACTTAGACATACTAGTGATATCAAACAAACTTACTAAATGTTGTCTAATTTATCTAAGACCAATTGTGTGTGCAGTGAATTCATTTATAGAATCATGAGCATGGTAATAACTTGAGGTAATCAAGAATCAATGTGTGTGCAAGTGAGTTCATTAACCTATATTGAGTAAATTAGAATGAAATCTATCATGAAGAAGACCAATAAGCTAGCATGTCTATATGTGTGGTCAGAGGTCTCTTCAAGAGAGATGCATTGTCATGCATGAGTGTACTGCACTGCCAGTCAAGCATCTATAGCCCTAGTAGATATTCGATCCATAGTCAAAGGATTTGATCTCTAAGATTTAGGGATTCATACTATCTAATCGTCTAACTAGAAATGTAGTTCTATCCTTACAACTTGAGGATCTATAGTGTGTGATGTGTAAAATATTTAGATATTTAGGAATCAAATTCTCAACTGAAGTGTGATGATAATTTTACCCTATCCTTACTCCTCATTCTTGTATTTGAAAATTGTGATAGTGGTGAAAACCATTGTTTTTTATTTTTGGACTATGTGCATAATGGGACAAGCAAGGAATACCCTTTTCACTTCAAAGTTCAACCCAATCATGGTGTTATCCCTCTTTGACATAAGATATTTTAAGATGTGTGATTATTTTTGGTTCAAGAGTGTTAGAGTCAATTCCCAGAACTCAATATTTTCTTAGTGAAAATGTGTATTGGTCCTATAGAAAACTCAAGATGTATTTGAGGTTGCTAGAAACACTAGGAATGGTTGAGTGACTGAAAACACCTAGGTATTATGGAAGTGTGGTTTAAAACTAGCAATTTGACTTTGATGAGACACATAATTGCTCATTTTTTGTACTATTTTCCCCATAATGTGTGGCATATATTATTTTAGATATAAATATTTTATGGAAATTATATATAATTAACATTTTATTTTGCATGTTTTCTAATATTTATCTTTAAGTGTAATTTGTGTATATTTAGTGGAAATTGTTGCATTTTGGCATGTTTTCGTTGAGGTCCCACTCGGACCTAGAAATTGCAATTTAATGAAGGAAAAACATCTATGGAATATCAATGAAGAGGTACAAAGTTAGGTGCCCAAATTCCTTTGAAGCACCTAACTTTCATTTGGCACTTAACTGTTAGGAGCCTACTTCTTGTTAGGTGCCTGCTTCCCCTTATGAGAGAAGGTACCTGCTTCCCATTGTATGGTGGAAGGCACCTACTTCCTATTGTATGAAAAAATATGCTTGCTTCACGTTATATGGTAGAATGCACCTGCTTCCCAAATTTTGTATACAATGCATCTTCTTCCCAACTTCTTCAAACATGATGCCTGATTTCCACTAATGTCAAAATTTAGCATAGCTCTGTGGTCAGTAGAATAGAGTGAAACTTTAGAAACCATCATGAAAGTAATTCTATAATTGAAACTAAACATGGACAACATCAAAGGTAACTCATCACCTATATTCCAGCTGATACATAATGATTTATGTAAATCGAGCAAATAAATATTAAACATATTCTAAAAATAGAATACGTTGAAATATCATGATATTTTGCCTGATGACTTCAATTAAGCAAACGATTGTAATAGTAAATAATTTTTTTATTCGTCCTAAGAATTGTAATAGGGCTAGTTGCATATCTTATAAATATGTAGGCCACCCCTGAAGAAGACCCCTCGAACTTTCTTGTAAATTCTTGCTACAACTACTAATAAAATCTCTACATATTTTCCTGTAAAACATCTTCTAAAGCATCTGGTGATATTCTATTGTGGGCATAACCTTCTAGAAGTGTGGGCTGACTTACAATATATTTATTCCCTATTTTCCCTATTTCTTATATTTATTTTAATAGATTAATTTGCTTTCTAGTAATTTCTCCTATTTTATGTGATTTCCATCAAGGTAGTAATTTAGATTTTAAATGATTTCAATCCTATTTTCTTAGGCGTAGCATGAGATTATAAGTTTAGATACAAACTTCAACAAATACCAAATACCCCCAAACCATAATCTAAGGGATTCATATTTTAAGGAGAAATTATAAGCATATATTTTTCAAGGTTGATCGCAAGACTACGAGCTACCCCTAGTTGACATTTAAATAGAGGCAATTAATTAAACCATAGAAATACTAACCAATGTTTTGCCCAACATTTTGGCGATGTTGTCGAGGGGTAGCCATTATAATTTACTATTCTAAAGGAAGCATAGTAGAATTATTTTAGATTTTTTTCTCCAGAAACCTTTATCTGAAATGTTGTATGATTCCACCTAAGAATAGGGCCCATACGATCATTTTGTCAAAAAAAGAAGTTATTTCTCATATTTTTTCTACTTTAGTAGAACCTGAACCTGAGATCAAAATATCACCATTACAATAGCTACCTGTGTATTAGCGGGAACACCCACTATTTGCATAGGATCCCTCTAAAACAATTCCATAGAATCTTGTAGCAGGATCAGAGATAAGTAGAGTTTAATATGAGGAAGATCTACTGAATGTAAGCAGTATTATATGGAACCATCTCGAATGTTGACTTATACATTCTTATAAAGGATAAAAGAAATGAACTAGAAGTATTGATAGCTACTTTGAACGCAACAGGGGTAGAAACTCTAGTAGTAGGCTGAATATCAAAAAATCCAAAGGAAACATCCACTAGTTTTAGTTTTCTAATAGGAGAGGTAGGGGGAGATCACAAGATGAAACATATCTCTCCTACCCACCTTCTAATCTTTAGAGGACTACCAATAGAAGATCCAAACTTGTTCCTATTTAAATTTTTATGATTTATGCAGTTTTATGGATTACACCATAGATGCTCAGAAATTGAAATTATTCTCTTACACCCTTGATGATTAAGCTTTGCGCTGGTTCATCAACTTGGGGATAAATAGATAACTATCTAGGAATAATTGAAGAAAATTTTCTTGGATTAGTATCAGGATTTTGGTTGGGTAAGGGATGCAAGAGAGGAAGTCCTAGATATGATACAAAAGGAAGGAAAATGTGTGGAAGAATACTAGGATAAATTTAGCTTCAATTTGCAAATATCACCCCATTCAAAAATAGGAGACCCTATGAAGCATTTTCTAAAAGGATTGACAAATGAATCCTTGGAAGCTTTAAACATGATATTTAGGGGAGATATTTACCAACACCAAATGGATGATATTCGGTAGTTGTATCGAACCTTTTCAAGAAGAAAGGGTAAGTTAACCCCTAGAAATGTTAATCAGTCAACCACTATCACTAAAAAAGAAATATAAAACATGCTAGAGAACCTTAAGAGTGAGATGTTATCATCCTTGGCTCTTCAAATGGATACTCTTCTACTTCAAATAAAGAAGCAAGAAAATGAGTCAGAATTGACCTACTTCTATCCTAAATGCAGAGGCAAGTACCCCAGAAATAAGTGCCCAGAAAACAAAGTTTGTGTATGTGTTGTTTGTAATAAGGATCATAAAACAAAGTTGTGTCCATAGTTAATGAAATATAAAGAGGAGCCTAAAGTAGAAGAGGTATACTTCATGGGTAATAGAAGGAACTA
The DNA here is from genome assembly GCA_028583015.1 of Wollemia nobilis. Lineage (NCBI taxonomy): Eukaryota > Viridiplantae > Streptophyta > Pinopsida > Araucariales > Araucariaceae > Wollemia > Wollemia nobilis. The sequence goes on along the minus strand of JAQPPZ010000012.1, from coordinate 9,981,574 downwards.
GTAACAGTCTCATATGCATAACAATATGCAATCAGGGATGTCATATTATGGGGGTAGTAATTACCAAAACCAAGGTCAATCCTAGCCACCCAACATGGTTTGGTATGGGCAACAACCTTGAAATCTGTTTTCCCAAGGAGGAAATCATTACAACCTTTACCCTTGGAATCAATACTAGTAGCCTGGGCAAAAGTGAAGAAATCTTAATTCTTGTAATTAGTATCCACAACATCCTACTCTAGCTCCACCATAGCCAAGCCTGCCTACTCTTCCTACTCTAAGGACTCCTTAGTTACCAACATAGCCAACAACAAACCCAAATAACAAGTAGCATCTAGCCTATCAGATGGAAAATGAGATGTACCCTATGTAAAATATTAAGGTATATTATGATCCTATCTAATTAAGATCAAGAAATCAAGTAGGTGTAGAATTCACTCCTCTTATAGAAGATGAGGAACCAATAGATATAGAGAAATGGGAATCACCCCTTATAGAGGAGATAGAAGAATATTTGACACTTGTACATAACAAATAGGAGGTTCCACATTTTCCACAAAGGTTGTAGGAACTCAAAAAACCAATAAAAATAGAGTTTGATATCCTCTCTAGTTTAAAAAACTTAATAGTCACAATCCCTCTCTATATATGGAAAGGCCATCAGGAACATACCTATCTATGGAAAGGCCATAAGAGAGTTGTGCCTCAAGATGAAACTAGCTAAAACAATCAGTTTGGTAGGTCAGTTAGCTGACCTCATGTTAGGAAATACCTATAGTCAAAAGTATACAAATCCAGGAAGCCCTATGCTGACTGTAAAAATAGAAGGCTATTTTTACCCAACACACTAGTAGATTTAGGGGCTATTGTCAATGTCATGCCCCAGGAAACCATGCAAAAATTGAAATTGAATAATCGAAAGCCCAATAAAATTGTGCTACAGTTGGTAGACATATCTATAGTACTTCTTGAAGGAATACTAGAAGATATCACTATTACAGTAGATGCATGGGAGTATCTAGAAAATTTCCTAGTGTTACAATCTAAATCTAGACTAGGTGGATATCCATTAATCTTAGGTAGACCTTGGCTAGCAATAGCTAATACTTACATAAGTTGTAGAAATGGGAAAATGACCATTTTAGATGGTCATAATATAAAGAAACTGATCATACATCCACCTACACAATCTAAATATTTGTTAAAAGAACCTAAGAATGAAAGTAAAAATATTGGTGGTATGTCAATGATCCAACCTATCATGACACTTGAGGATTTGGAAGATGAAAGTGATGAGGATAAGATGATATCTCACTTTTTTTAGGGAGAACCTTCCTGTCCTCCTCTTGAGTTACCATTAGTAAAAGACCACCATATTCAGCAAATAGAAGTTGCACCTGGTAGAATGTTGAACATAGATAACCATTTGATAGCTGAACAACAAACCAAACTAAAAAAAACATTGGAAAAACATCAAGATGCCTTTTCTTGGGAGTATTTTGACATGAGAGGAATAGCTCCTGAGACCTATACACATAGAGTATATCTGGAATACTAGGTTAGACTATTAAGATAACCACAAAGGATAATGAATCTAGCTATGAAAGAAATTGTCAAAACAGAGTTACAACAACTCCTCATAGATTCATATACCCCATTTTAGATAGTGAATGGGTATAACCATTAGTTTTGATGCCCAAGAAGAATGGAAAGTGGAGAATTTGTGTTGATTATAGGTTGCTGAATAAAGCAACTAAGAAGGACCACTTCCCTTTACCCTTTATAGATCAGATCCTTGACACCATAGTAGGCAAGAATTATTTTTCTTTCCTGGATGGGTTTAGTGGATACAATCGGATCCAAATAGTGGAGGAGGATCAAGATAAAACCACCTTCACTTGTCCATGGGGGATATTTGCTTATCGAGTTCTACCATTTGATTTATGTAATGTATCTGCAACCTTTCAAAGGGCAGATCTTAGCATTTTTTAGATATTATTGAAGAGATTGTGGAGGTATATATGGATGATTTCACTGTATATGGTGAAAATTTTGAAATTGCCACAAAAAATATGGAAAAGACACTTAAATATTATGAGGAAACTAATATATTCTTAAGCAATGAGAAATGCTATATGTTGATGCAGGAAGGGATAGTTTTAGGATATCACCTTTTTGTAGATGGGATTAAAGTAGACAGAAAGAAAATTGGAGTCATCCAAACCCTACCTACTTCCAAAACATAAAAGGACATCCGTAGTTTCCTAGGATCATCCAGTTATTATAGGAGGTTTATATCAAACTTTAGTAAAACTGTTAAACCTCTTACCACATTGTTAACTGAAGATGCAGAGTTTTTTTGGATTGAAGAATGTGAATAAGCATTCAACACTTTAAAGGAAAAACTAATTACTACTCCAGTACTAAGGAGTCCAAATTGGACCATACCTTTTCACATATATGTTGATGCATCTAACAATGCAATAGGCTCAGTGTTGGGATAGAAATATGGTGATGATTTTTATACCATCTATTATGTTAGTAAAAACCTCATAAGTGTTGAACTAAATTATACTATCATAGAGAAATATTTTCTTGGACTGATACATGCTCTTAACAAATTTCATCATTATATTATAAGTTATCAGGTATTTGTACATACTGACCACCCAACAATTAGATACTTGACAAAAAAACTTGGGATTAGTGGTAAAATTATCATATGGTTGTTTCTCTTGAAGGAATTTTATGTGACAATAGTGGATAAGCCAAGGAAGGACAATGTGGTAGCTGATTTCCTATCCAGATTGACACCTCCAAACTATGCAGCTATAGAGGACCAATTTCCACATGTGAATTTGTTTACTCTAAATGAGTAGATACCTTGGTATGCAGATATGGCTAATTATTTAGCCATTGGTAAAGTATCCCCTACACTTTTACCTCATCAAAAAAAGAATTTAATTGAGAAAAGTGCAGACTTCTCATGGATTGATGGGTTCCTATTCAAAATAGGACCTAATCAAATCATGAGAAGATGTGTTGTTGGGAAAATAATAATTGAAATACTGAAGGTTTACCATGATGAACCTTATGGTGTCCATTTTTTATGAAGAAGGACTACATATAAAGTGTTGCAAGTTGGTTATTACTGATCTTCATTATTTAAAGATGCAACAAAGCATGTGAGCTAGTGTGATCAATATCAGAGGATAGGCAGACCTACTCTTAAATATAATATGCCACTCCAACCACATGTTCACATTGAACCATTTGATAAATATGGGATGGACTTTGTAGGACCTATTAATTCATAGTCAAGAGGTAAGAGGTATATCCTAGTTTGTACTGACTATGTGACAAAGTGGGTTGAAGTACAGGATTTGCATGATTCAAAGGAGAAAATTGTAGTAGATTTCTTGTATTCATCAATTTTTACAAGATTTGGAATCCCAAGGGATATCACAACTGATAAAGGACCTCAGTTTACTTCAAGTATGATCCAATAACTCATGCAACAATACAAAACTAGGCATAACAAAACCACTCCCTACCATCCACATGCGAATGGAAAAGTTGAAGTGACCAATAGAGAGTTGGAAAATATCCTAATAAAGACAGTGCAACAATATAGGAAGGACTAGGCTACTAGATTACCATAAGTAGTGTGGGCCTACAGGACCACCTGGAAGACTACTATTGGTTTTACACCATTTCAGTTAGTCTATGGGAAAATTTCCATGATGCCTATAGAATATGAAGTCAAAACACTTAGGACTATTGTAGAATTGAATATAGATCTAGATGATGCACAAAAAGAAAGAATTCAGCAGCTTAATCAGTTGGATGAATACTAACTTAAGGCTCTACAAAAAATAGAGATCATTCAAAAACAAAGGGTCAAGTGGCATGACCACCACACCAACCCAAAGCAGCTTAAGGTGGGAGAATGGGAATTACTCTATGATTCCTAGTTCAAAAAAGGAAGGGTAATCTCATCCAGTGTTGTATGGGGCCATATGAAGTGACTAAAGTCATCAACAATGGGGTTGTAAGGATCATAACAATAGACAACATCAATATTACCTTAACAGTCAATGGCCACCACTTGCATCCATACCATGTGTCTGAAGCATAAATGATTGAGTCTAGATTAGGCATCGGGGAGATCCCAGTTGATTCTAGTTTTATTTTAAGTCAGTAAGATGTGGACCTAGTCCATATAGTTCCAAAGACAATTATTCTTTCAAAGTTTTTCATTTTTTTTAGTTGTGTTTTGTTTTGAAATAACAATTCCCTTTTTGCAATCCTTAGGCAGCTTGGAAAACCTAGTCCTAATGGGCACAATATCCATGAACCTGCATATTTCCAACTTTCTAGGAGTAGGAGTAGCTCATCCCTCATAAGGGGGATACTAAAACTGAACCTACACAAGAGTGTTTGGATTGGTATCTTTGGACAAAAAACATTCAACTGTTGGTTCAAGGGAAGATGCTAAATTTGTTCTTATTTTTCAATCAGAAGCACTGAAGGGCCTGATCAACCTAACAACTCATAAACAAGGACAATTCAACACCCATTGAATAAAAGAGAAGTATCAGTTTTCTATATTTTATGGGAAGTCACCTACTTTCTATTGAGATAAGGCACCTGCTTCTCATTGTACGATAGAAGGCGCATGCTTCCTATTGTACGATAGAATGTGCCTACTTCTTGTTCTATGATGGAAGGTACCTACTTCTTGTAGTACGATAGAAGGTTCATGATTCCCATTATACACTTTACAACACCTAACTCCCAGTATGTTATAAAGATGGTTCCTACGTCCTATTTTCTTGCAAATCAATGCCTCACTCCCAGTTTTTTAGGAGAATGGTCTATTTCCAATTTTGGAAAATTGACACCAAATCTTATTAGCATATGTAAAAAAAATTGAGCTTGTATAAAGTTTATTTTATAAGTATGGCACTCAAAGGTTAAAAAAAATGTTCTTTCTTACCATGTTAGGCATAAGCGCCTGATTTCTAAGGCACCTGCTTCCCATGTTAAGTAGAGCACCTAACTACTAAGGCACCTACTTACCATGTTAAGCAAAGTGCCCAATTCCTAAGGTGTCTATTTTTAGTTTCCAAGACACCTATGCACCATAATTCAAAAATAAGGCACCTAATTTCTGTTTACTGTGGTTGTTTTCTACCTTAATAGAATAACAAATCAGACTTGGGATGTGCCCCAAGCCACTTTAGCACCCCATACACATGTAAAGTCAAATATACCAGTGGATAAAATTAAAAGATGATAATAATCAATGTTCAAGAATGGGACGTTTGTCATCCCAAGGAGATACGTTTTTCTAATTTTTGTTTTAAATTTTGTAGGATTTCTTGAATAAGCCACATTGTAGCTACCAAGAACCAATCACATTGAATAAAATTCATTACATGGGTACCATAGCCATCGTTTTCCTTTGCAGTTTACCCCATCATCAAATTTTAGCCAATAGTGATGCACCATGAATATCTGCGCATATGCACCCACAGAACGAATTTAGGTGCATGTTTAAATTTTTTATTTTTTTCTATATTGTTTTCATGAACATGTGTGTCTATGTAAATGTGCCGACACAACCCCTCATTATTGCCTTAACCACTTGAACAAATCCACTTGTAATGGTGTTGCATGGCATGATTCTATTTGGTCAACATTTTATGGTTATTATCTCCATGTAATCAGGCACATGCTTGAAGGATATTTACTTCAAATAACCATAATCAATAGTGATTATGGTAATTAAATGCCTACGTGCATGAATGCAATTATTTAAAAAAAAAATTACTAGCTATTGTGTAGCCACATTCAAATAAGAAATATATGTTGAGCAAGGTGCAGAAACAGTATTGTCATTGTTGTCAACACAAACAGATAGATCAGTTGATGCAATGTACAGGATTTTAGAGGTCAGTCAGAGCATGTATAGTGAATTTCCAAGAAGACAGAAGAGGCCAACATTCAAAAGATCAAAGAAAAAGACAAGTAAGGAAAATGTCGTGATATCACGACATGTTTGGTCAGAAAGCAAAACTGTCACGATTTCACGACATATCGGAGGAGAGAAAATGTTGGCAAAACTGTTGCGATATCGTGACATATCGGAGGAGAGAGAAAATGTTGGAAAAACTATCATGATTTTGTGACATATCGAAGGAGAGAGAAAATTTTGGCAAAACTGTCATGATTTCGTGACATATCGGAGGAGAGAGAAAATGCTAGCAAAACTATCACGATTTCGTGACATGTTCAAAGAGAGAGAAAGCACAAGGAAAACTGTCATGATTTCGTGACATGTTGGAAGAGAGAGAAAGAGCAAACAAAACTATCATGATTTCATGACATGTTTGAAGAGAGAGAAAGCACAAGGAAAACTATCACGATTTTGCGACATGTTGGACGAAAGAGAAAACGCAAGGAAAACTATCACGATTTCGTGACATGTTCGAAGAGAGAGAAAGTGTAAAGAAAATTGTCACGATTTCGTGACATGTTCGGGGAGAAGGAGCTTGCAAAGAAAAGTGTCAGGATTTCATGACAATCTACAAGAGAGGAAGTACAGACGAAAATGTGTCACGATTTCGTGACATGTTTGAGAGAAGAAGCTCGCAAAGAAAAGTGTCACTATTTTGCGACAATCTGTAAGAGAGGCAGTACGGATGAAAATGTGTCATGATTTCATGACATGTTTGAGAGAAGAAGCTCGCAAAGACAAGTGTCATGATTTCGTGACAATCTGCAAGAGAGGCAGTACGGACGAAAATGTGTCACGATTTCGTGACATGTTTGAGAGAAAGAGCTTGTAAAGAAAAGTGTCACGATTTCGTGACATGTCGGGTTTTCACGACCCAAAGATAAGAGAGAGAGTAAGGAAGTGAGAGTGTCAGGATTTCGTGACATATTGTGTTTTCACGGGTGAAAGACAGAGAAGAGCACAAGGTAGCGAATGTGTCACGATTTTGTGACATGTTATGTTTTTGCAAGCGAAAGACAGAGAAGAGCACAAGGCAGCGAATGTGTCACGATTTCATGACATGTCATGTTTTTACGGGTGCAAGCTGAGAAAAGGACAAAGAGGCAGAAAGTGTCACGATATCGTGACATGTCATGTTTTCGCGTGTAATAGGTGAGAAGAGTACAAAGATACAGAAGTGTCATGATTTTGTGATAGGTCGCAATAGCACGATTACGAACAGTTAACTAAAGTAGAACGACAGTTACAAGGGCAGTTGTAGAGGAAAATCATGCAGCCAATATAAGAAGAGTCAACTGAAGTTAGTGTGACAATTGCAGGGGCAGTTATAGATAGAAATCATGCAAGCTAAAACAAGAACAGTGCATTAAAGACAAAATGACAGTTACAGGGCACGTGACGTAGTGAAACCATCAAGCAGCCATTATACTATCAGTCCAAAACAAGAAGACAGAACTATTAATAGGTTGCATGCAGAAATACTATGCTAAAAAGGAGTTACTCACATAAGTGGCTATTGATAGACTACATGAGTAAACATGGAAGTTAAAAATAGAGAGAAAATCATGTTATAAAAGGAGGTCTGCATGAAGAATTAAGTTGTCATTGAATGTGTGAAAGTGCTATCGAAAGAGGGTTAGAAGAGTGATGTAAGAGAGTGACAAGCAGATCCGTAAGTGTTTACTGTGTTTTGATAAATTGTAGACCAGTCAGGTTCTTGTAAAAGTGAAGGTATTTTTATGTCATTGATATAGCTTTCAAAACTGTGATCCAAGTTGGTGCTTGGATAGGGGTTGGTGCTCCTTTCTGTTGGTGTAGATAAATCAGGGGTTGGTGCTCCTTCCAGTGGGTGCTAGTAAATGATTATAAAATTGGTGTTTTGCAAAGGTTGGATTTGGACCGTAGTCCAAGCAGTCATTCTTGAGGAGTAGCCAAATTGGTGAACCTCATTACATTGTGTGTTGTGGTGTGCTCTCTTGTGATAATTGCTTTACCTGCTTTTAAGTTCTCTTTGCTTTAGCTTTAAGAGTTGTAGATTTGAATTTAAATAGCTACACTGATTCACCCCCCCTCTTAGTGTCATTGTGAGAATATCAATTGGTATCAGAGCAAGGTTCCTAAATAATCTTAATCAGCTAAGGTGATCTTGGAAGATACACAATGGCAGGTGGTGAAGGATTCTCATCAAACAAAGCTCCTTTGTTTGACGAAACTAATTACTCATTCTGGAGACTCAAGATGTAGAAATATCTATGTGCGTTGGGATACAACATTTGGGAGTCAGTAGAAAGTGGATACACAATACCCACTACTACTCCAACAGATACTGTCGAGAAGAAAAAGTTTGAGAATAACTCCAAAGAAAAGAATGCCATAATGTGTGGGCTAGTAGACAGTGAATTGATAAGGATCATGAGCTGTAAAATGACAAAAGACATGTGGGACAAAATGAAGAGCATTCATGAAGGAGACGACAAGATCAAGGAAGCCAAGCTACAAATGCATCGAACTCAGTTCGAAGCATTAAGAATGAATAATGATGAGAACATAGAGGCCTATATGTTGAGAGTCAATGGAATCATTAATGCGATTAGAGGACTCGGTGAGGAAATGGAAGATGCAATCGTCATGAAAAAGGTACTAAGAACTCTTCACAAAATATTTAATTCTAAAGTTTTTGCTATAGAAGAAGCTAAAGATCTCAATACTTTTAGCATGGATGAGATGCATGGTTCTTTGACTGCATACAAAATGAGAATAGGACAAGCCAAGCCCACAGACAGAGAAGCTGCTTTTAAAGCACACAAAAATATAAAAGCTGAACAAGAATCTGAGGATGAAGAGACATCGGATGAAATGAAAGCTAACTTTGTTCAAAAACTTATAAAGGGAAAAGGAAAATATAGAGGAAAGTTACCGTTTAAGTGCTTCAATTATGGAGGCATCGGTCACTTTGCAGCTAAGTGTCCAATGAATGAGAAAACCAAAAGTGATGAAGGGTCACACCAAGAAAGAAGTGACTGGAAGAAGAAACCAAATTCTAGAAAAAGCAACTTCAAAAAGAAAAGTTTCATATCCAAGAATGTCAGCTCTTCTGAAGATAGCTCAGGTGAAGATTCTAAAGAAGAAACAGGTGAAGCTCTGTTCATGGCATTTGAAGAAGAAAAAATAGAAGAAAAATAGGAAGGTGATGAAAACATTAAGGATGAGGTTGAAGTATATCTGGAAGAGAGTTGGTTGCTGCACTTAAAGAGTTGAGTACAGAAAGGAAAAAGAATAAAAAGGTCTCAAGAAATCTTGAGGATGTGAATGACATAATAAATAGTTTAAAAGTACAGACAAAAGAATTTAAGAAAATTTCTGAAGAACTCGAAGTACAATTAACCATGAAAATAGATGAGTGCAGCAAATTGGAAGAAGATATTGTTGTCTTAAGAATGCGGCTAGAAGAAAAGAATCAAAAATTGAGTTGCTATCACAAACTTGAAGGAAATTCTATGAAGCTTGAAAAGATTATAAATAGTTAGAGGACTACAGGCATCAAATTTTTCTTGGGCTTTGTCGAAGGAGAATCGTCAAGTGGATCAAAGGCCATAACTGTAGAACTAGTAAAGAAAGAAGATAAGATCAATGTTGATCAAGGAAAAATGAATCATGCAAAAGATAGCAACAATGCCAGGCACGAGAAGAGTGCTGACAATGAGGGATTCACAAACATCACACATCAAAGGAGAAGAAAATTTGTGGCTCCTACTACAAAATGGCAAAGACCAACTCCCAGGTTCAATCATTCATTTTTTGGTTATTGTTTTAAATGCAATACTTACGGTCATAAGATTTCAGACTGCATTTATAATATAGGACAAAGAAATTTCACCAATAGAAATGTCTTTTCACCCTTGATGGATTATGTAGTAGAATGCTATAACTGTCATAACTTTGGACACATTGCAAGAAACTGTAGAAGCACATATGAAGCAAATAAATATCAGGGAAGAAGATATCAACCAAATAGTTTAAGGCAAAATATAAAATTCTCAAAAAAACATGCACAGGCTACTGACAAAGAAAAGTCTAAACAAGTGACCAAAATTGTAGTCAAACCAGAGTGGAAAGAAAAGGAGTGACCCAAGGAAGAAAAGGAATCCTTGATTGTACAAATAGCATTCAAAGCACAGAACAAATTTGCACCATGGATATTGGATAGTGGATACTCCAGTCACATGATAGGAGATAAACAAAAATTTGAGAAGTTACAAAAATATGAAGGCGGCTCTATAAAGTTTGGAAATAATGATGGAGCCAAGATAGTTGGCAAAGGATTAGTCAAGATAAGTGATGGAAAGATCAATTCCAAAGAAGTTCTATTTGTGATTGGTTTGAAGCACAACTTACTGAGCGTAAGTCAAATCTGTGACAGAGGTCATGAAGTCATCTTTAAGAAGCAGGGCTATGAAGTTAGAAAAGCACACAATGGGAAGCTGATAGCTACTGGATCGAGGACTTCAAGAAATCTATATACTCTCTCAGAGACTTCAGAAGGAGCGTGCTTGATTGGACAGGAAGATGAAAATTGGCTATGGCACAAGAGGCTCGGTCATATCAGCTTTGATAATCTGGTAAAAATAAGCTCAAACAGGGCAGTAAGAGATATACCCACCATTGGCAAACCTTTAAATATCATTTGTGCTTCATGCCAAAAGGGGAAGCAAACTAGAGCCACATTTAAATCAAAGGAATACTTCACCAGCAAACCTTTAGAACTAATACATACTGATTTGTGTGGACCCATGAGAACACAAAGCATAAATGGTGACAAATACTTTATGTTGTGCATAGATGATTACTCCAGGATGACATGGGTACTATTTTTAAAGCATCAATCAGATGCCTTTGAGATGTTAAAGATTTTCAAAAAGCAGGTTGAGAATTAAATAGGAAAAATAATTAAATGCTTAAGATCAGATAGAGGAGAAGAGTTTATCTCAGAGGAGTTTGCAGAGTACTGTCAAAAATATGGGATTAGAAGACAGTTTTCAGTAGCAAGGACACCTCAGCAGAATGGTATTGTAGAAAGGAAGAACGAGACTGTGCAAGAAATGGCATGGACAATGTTGGTTGAGAACAAAATAGCTAAAAAATTTTGGAAAGAGGTAGTCCATATTGTAGTTTACATCCAAAATAGGTGCATGTTAAGGATGCATGAAAGCAAACACCTTATGAGCTATTGTTCGGCAGGAAGCAACAACAAGATACTTCAAAGTGTTCGGCAGCAAGTTTTATATCAAACAAACTAAAGATAATCTTGGTAAGTTTGAAGATAGAGCTGATGAAGGTATTTTTCTTGGTTACTCAACAAAAAGCAAAGCCTACACATGCTACAACAAGAGGCTAAAGAAAATTATGGAGAGTGCCGATGTTAAAGTTGATGAAGGTAGAGAACGAGAAATTACTTATCAAGAAAACTACCTTATTTATGAAGAAGTTATTGAAGGATATGAAGAAATGGAAATAGAAGAGAATCAGAAAATTGATCTAGATGATTTAAGTATTGACTCAGAAGGAGAAGAAAACAAGAAAATCAAAATAGGTAGCTGGCAGAAAAATCATCCCAGAGAACAAATTATTGGGGACCCCATAGTTGGTATTCAGACAAGAAGAGCAGTAGTATGGAACTACTCTCTATTATCCAGCATTGAGCCTGAAAATGTTGCTGAAGCAAGCACAGATGAAAGTTAGATGAAGGCAATTAATGAAGAACTAGATCATATTGAGAAAAACAAAACCTGGGAGTTAGTACCAAGGCCAGAAAATAAAAATATAATCGGTATTAAATGGATTTTTTGAAACAAATTGAACGAATATGGACAGGTTGTAAGGAATAAAGCAAGACTGGTCTGTAAAGGCTATGCATAGGTTGAAGGTATTGATTTTGAGGAAACATTTGCACCAAAGAGCTAGACTAGAGGCAATCAAAATATTTCTGGCTTTAGCAGTTCATAAAAATTTCAAAGTATATCAAATGGACATGAAATCAACATTTCTAAATGGAAAACTGGAAGAAGAGGTTTACATTGAGCAGCCAGATGGTTTCCAACTCGATGATAATCCCAAATTTGTTTGCAAGTTGAAGAAAGATTTGTATGGCTTGAAACAGGCACCCAGAGCATGGTATGCTAGGCTGGATAACTATCTTATTCAACAGGGGTTCAAGAAAGGTATGGTGGACATCAATTTGTATGTCAAAACAGAGAATGGCCATCTTATTGTCCTTGTTGTTTATGTAGATGATATCATTTTTGGCAGCAACAATGATAAGTCATGTAGAGGCATAGAAAATAAAATGCAGAAAGAATTTGAAATGTCGATGATTGGTGAACTTTCATATGAAAGCATGAGATTCCGGAAATAAAAACACTAAGATGCAATAAAAACAGAACTAGATTGATGTATAAAATAACACGGATGGAATTAAATTAAAAATAGGAGCACAACCCTTTTTATTAATGTGATTCCGCTCGGTTACAATACGCCTCTTCAGTTACGTGTTTTCGGTTACAACAGATGAATAATGATCTCTTTCCGCATGCCCACATGTAAAATGGGCGGGCTACAGTGTTGCCGCCGCTTGCGGTGATGAGTCCTTACTTGCTGCTGTTCTTCCTGCAAAAGAAACAGTAAACTGTTAATAGCACCTGCAACAAGAAGACAGAACGTTTGACTGTAGAGAGCAATGAGAAATGCATGTAAAAGGCTGATTAAATGTATGAATAAAACGCTTGTCTTTAAAACATAAACTGCTACTTTAACACGTTCGAAAACAGCACAAATTCGAAAAGATAAAACGTAGACTATTGCTTCAATATGTTTGAAAACAGCATAAACAAAACGTAAACTGTTTCAATCCATTCGAAACAGCATGAATTAAATTAGCACTACGAACATATGTAGGGTGCCCAAGCGGGCCGCCCTATTAAAATCCGACTTTGACGCCAACCCACTAGGAATTGGCTCAAAATCCAGGATAATGACTTGTCGTCGAATTAGTGGTTTGTCGTATCCACAGTCGGATCGAGAGTGCAGAAGAATGAGTTCAGAAAGACTATAAACGAGTCTCTGGTTTTGCAGCACTTCGTTATGTTTCAGAAAATGCTTCGTCCCTTTTTCTTACTTCGCATCGAGCTAGTTTTTATAGAGGTTTTCGCCTCTTAGAGCATTAATGTCAAACCCTAAATCCGCAAGGGCCGCTCAGATTTGATCCCTATCAGGCCATTATGAGACATGGCTCGTACTGACATTAGAAGTTATGAGGCATGGCCTCGGATCGGATTTGTTTCAAAACTGCTTGTCTCATTAAAGTCCACCGTTCTGCAGATCCACGGGGTCTCTTTGGAGAGGGGCACGTAAGGGTGCCACGTGGCAGTCATTCTTTGGATGCGGCGGCCACGTCAAAGTCCGCCTTTGATTATCGTAAGTATGCCTTTTAAACGTAAAGTGCCGAAGTGTCGCGATATCGCGACGTCGCGATATCGCGACACTTCGGCAGAGCCTCCCCTTGGGGCCAAAGGTGTCGCGATATCGTGACACCTTTGGTCGAGGCTCCCCTCGGGGCCAAAGGTGTCGCGATATCGTGCGTCATGATATCACGACACCTTTGGTCGAGGCTCCTCGAGGCCAAAGGTGTCGCGATATCGTGACACCTTTGGCCGAGGGGAGCCTCGGGGCCAAAGGTGTCACGATATCGCGACACCTTTGGCCGAGGCTCCCCTCGGGGCCAAAGGTGTCACGATTTCGTGACACCTTTGCCGAGGGTAGCCTCGGGGCCAAAGGTGTCACGATATCGTGACACCTTTGGCCGAGGTGCCAAAGGTGTCGCGATTTCGTGACGCGCGAAATCGCGACGTCGCGATTTCGCGACGTCTAAGGCTAGGTTCCCTTTTTGTTGAGGCTTGTTTGCTTTTGAAGACTTTGCTTTGGATTGCTTAAGGCTTGAAGTTTGGTGAAGTTTTGAAGGCTGCTTTGGACTAAAGGCTTAAAGTTTGTTAAAGGTTTTGACAAAACGACCAACTCTGCACCGCTCATTTTTTGACCCTCTAAACTGTCGTGCAAGTGGCCAAGACCACTGTTTGACCTCTAAGGGCTGCCCTGAAAGCTGTGTATGTCAATGCGATCAATGTTTGTAGTCACTTAATCGGATTGGTGCTGTTTTGGTGTCTACAGATGCCCCTTTTTGGGAAGCGCTGCGGGCATGACGTAGCGCTTGAGCAAAAATATATGACCAAAGCACTAATGATTAGGGTTTCTTGGTAACCTAACCAACTCTTGATGCCCCAAGTATGGAAAGGGCATGCATTCTTGAATCCTTGCTTCTGACGAGCTAAGGAATTTGATTTCAAGTGTTAACCTATTTTGGTGAGGTGTGACTTGAGCTTGGACATTGATCAGTCATGATTAGGCAAAGGGCGCAACCTTTTATCCACAGGGGAAACCTTGTGTTCATGCTTCGGGAATGCCAAGTATTTGATCAACTTAATGATTGCTTGTTTACTGCCCCAAGCGAGGAGCGTGATTGTCTTTGTCAATGATTCTTTGAATGCATGTCATTGCCTTGATTGGGTGTGTGCTTGTTGATTGGTGACTAAGTGTGACTACCCCCTCAAGCGACGAATCGATGAGGGAATGACCTTCGTGAGAAAAGCGACGAGTCGCTTGACCCAAGATGACTTAGGTTAGGGTGCCTTTGGATGTTTTACCATTTGAGCACGTGCAATTTCCCGACATTTGGACCTATTTTTGGTGGGTGTTAACCCTTTTGGTGATGCCATAATGGGGTGAAATCATCAAGAACCCATCTTCCCGTGGAGCGGTCCAGCTATGGTAGCCTTCTTGGGGAAGTAGGAGGGTGACAATTTGGGCCCCGACATCGATTTTCTATGCCAAGAGGTTAAGTGCAAGAGCACTTGTGTCCGGCAATTTATTGCTTATGTTTTTGTGTTGCTTTTTGTGATGTTTTTGTTGTTTTGATTTTCTTTCTTTGCGTATATGTCATGATTTTATGCACAATGGTTGATGTTGGTGGATGCATGCTACTTTATATTGATGGATGCATATGGTATGATAATTACCGATGTTGTATGTTGATTTATTTTGATGGATGCATGATGGATGCAAATGTTTTTGATTGGCATGTGATATGCGGAAATAAGATGGATGGATGAACTTTGTGATGTTTGACTATGGCACCATAGACTGTTTTAGATCTCCATTATTTTGCTATGTACAAATGTGGTGTTTCTTTTTTGTATTTTCTGGTGGTATTGTAAGGATGAAAAGTAGCGCAGTTGGTTTAGAAATGTAGCAAAGGTTTTCCGAGACTCAGACGGTTTTAACTTACTAGCCATGATTGTATTTTATCTTACAAGACTTTTGAACAAGGTATGAATCGGACTTGTTTTTGACCAAGTTATTTCACATCCCTGTGTGTGCGATTGAGTTCATTTATGTGGTATTTGTCAGGATACCGCCAGTGCCAGATGGGCTTTCAACCGAACCTATACTGAGGATCACCTAATTAGCTCCACTAACTCCTTTGTTGTATGTAGTTAGATTAATCTACGGTGTTATCCAGGATACCATAAGCTAGCTCATCCACATGCAAATATTGATCTGTACACAAGTTAATGTGATAGATATATCGTCATGCGAGAAGTTTACCGCCAGTGACCGATAGGCTATCAACCAAACCGATACTGAGGCTTGCCTCATGACCTGTCAGAATGCTGAGAGTTCCAGGGATTCAAGGTCAACTCCCTTCTTTTCTTCAATTGTATTGGGATACTTGCTCTTTATAGTGATAATAATCACTGTTTATTTTGATTTGTTTTTCTTTTCTCTTGAGCAAGGGATTTGGATATGGAGTGACGAGAATCACTATGCTTTGTGCCTTTTGATATGTGCACTGTAGGATGTCAAATTTTGGAGCTTTGACATTTGCAAATTTTTGATGTTTTGCAACTTTGGGATTCTTAGGGAATTGGGTAGGGAGGATGCTTGTCCTTTTGCCAACTCTCAACATTCTTGGGGTCATTCACACAGGGGGATGAGCAAGATAACCGTTTCGCTTATGGTAACCTGGATTACTATGCAGGTTTCATCCTTCGTTCACACAACTCGGGAATTTTTATGTGTTTTAATTTGTGTTGGGATGTTACGTAACAAGGTGTATTGCAAGTGTAACTCTACCTTCGTAAAATCTGTTTGACTTGATACATTACATTGCTAAAAGAGCAAAATGATGACTGAATCACGAAAAACTCTTGATACATTAAAAGACCACTGACTCTAGTGTGGTAAAATGAATGGTGTTTTTGCTGTTTTTGTAAGATGGAACAGTGTGGAACAAGATGGACTAGTAGAATCATGACAACCTATGGTGCCTTTTGACCTATACGACCATGAATGTGCAATGTATGGGTGCGATGCTTGAATGCAGCTATGTATTTTTGTATTTTTGATGGATTGATTTTGGTGAATATGAAGATGAATTGCGAGAAGAACTCTCTATTGATGAATTTGAATATGCCTAGAAATGAGATGCAAATTTTTGTTGTTTTTGATGATTTTTGTTGTTTTTGAATTTTCATGATTTTTGACCAAGTGATTGTGGAAATC
Source organism: Wollemia nobilis (assembly GCA_028583015.1). NCBI lineage: Eukaryota > Viridiplantae > Streptophyta > Pinopsida > Araucariales > Araucariaceae > Wollemia > Wollemia nobilis. The sequence goes on along the minus strand of JAQPPZ010000012.1, from coordinate 9,964,881 downwards.
CTTGGAGCGTTTTGGGATTGACCAAGCGATTGCAAGAATCCTTGGAGCCTTTGTGGGATTGACCAAGCGATTGCAAGAATCCTTGGAGCATTTTGGGATTGACCAAGCGATTGCAAGAATCCTTGGAGCATTTTGGTTTGACCAAGCGATTGCAAGAATCCTTGGAGCATTTTGGGATATGACCAAGCGATTGTGATAATCCTTGGAGCATTTTGGTTTGACCAAGCGATTGCAAGAATCCTTGGAGCATTTTGGGATATGGCTCTCTTTAGATATGAAATGGTCGCAAATGACTCGATATTCAAGGGTTCTGTTTCCTTGATACCATCAAGAGAAGCTAGCCGGTATGTCCCGGGTCCGATTTTGCTATCAATGACATACGGACCTAACCAATTGGCCGCAAACTTGTCCCTTAGGTGGGATGGCAAACTGGAATTTTGTTGATTTTCCTTCAAAACCAAATCACCAACGCGAAAGTCCCTGAGGTGAACTTTCATGTTGTAAGCTTTCTTAAGTCGCTCTTGATAAATGCGTAAATGCTCGAGAGCATTAACGCGTCGTTCGTCAAGCAACGTAAGCTGGTCTAACCGGGCTTGCCACGCAGAATCATCATCGATGAACTCATGCATTGATATGCGTAGGGAAGGAATCTCCAACTCTAGAGGCATGACTGCCTCGGAGCCATACACGAGTGAAAACGGAGTGGCCCCAATGGGCGTCCGAATGCTAGTGCGATAGGCCCATAGGGCAAGTGGGATTTGAATGTGCCAATCCTTATGACTGTCTGCGACGGTCTTTTTAAGGATGGCAACTAGCATTTTGTTTGACGCCTCTGCTTGCCCATTCGCCTCGTGGATAATAGGGTGTCGAAAAGTCGTGCTGAATCTTGTACTTTGTGGTCAAAGCACGCACGTCTTTGTTCTTGAAAGGTGTCCCATTATCCGAGACTATTTTGGATGGAATACCAAAATGACATATGATGTTATGCAAAATGAACTCCACAATGCGGGGTCCTGTCGTAGAGGTAAGCGGAATTGCTTCCACCCACTTGGTGAAGTACTCTGTGGCCGTTATGATAAACGTGTGACGGCCTGACGACGCAGGGGAGATCTTTCCAATTAGATCAAAGCCCCATTGCGAGAACGGCCAAGCAGACTGGACTGTCTGCAAGGCCTGAGAAGGTACGTGCATTAGATTGGCATGATGTTGACACTTCACGCACTTCTTGACATAGGTGCAACAATCTCGCTCTAAAGATGGCCAATAATAGCCCATGCAAAGAATGCGCTTTGCGATGGCCATTCCACTGAAGTGGCCACCACATGTACCATCGTGCGCTTGGGCGACTGCCCAAGTGGACTCTTGCTGGTCCAAGCAACGAAGGAGGATTCCTTCATAGCTACGACGATACAAGATGTCTCCTATCAAGACATACTTAGCCGCTTTCTGCTTGAGTGCTCGTTTTGTGGCATGAGTCAAATCAAGTGGGAGACTACCTAACTTGAGGTAGTCTCGGATGGGTAAATACCAGTCCTGTTGATCAGAAACCTCGATAGTATGAACAACCAATCCCTCCTGAAGTTCATCCCTAGCAAATGCTGAATGGGATAGAACCTGCAAGAATAGTGTTGTGTTGCTACTAATGGGAGTAGGGGAGAACAAGGACCCCCAGTTGGCATGTTTCAGACGATCTCGGATTCGAGAGAACCTATCCGAGGGTGGTTCAATTTGGATCATGTGGATTCCTGGCGTCAAGTCTGAGCTTGCACGCTCCATCATGGATTGCGATAAGGTTTTGACTTGAATGGTTGTCATATCACCAGAAAGGTCCTACGGAATTAGTGACCCCAAGGAGGCCATTGTGTCCGCAAAATGGTTCGATGATCGAGGGAGTGCCTCGATGTCATACCACTCAAGTTTTGCCAGGAATTTGTCCACAAGGGCTTTATAAGCCTTCAGAACTGGGCATTTGCATTGATATACCCCTTTGACTTGATTGACTATTAACAACTGAATCACCAAAGATGTTCAGTCTTTTGATGTTCATGGCGATTTCTGTCCGAAGACCTAGGAGCAAGGCTTCATACTCTGCATTGTTGTTGGTGCATGGGAAGTTTAATTTAAATGACAAGGGCATTGGAGCACCCTGCGGTGTGAAGAATACAATTCCCGCACCACCACCTTGCTCACACTTAGAACCATCGAAGAATAGGGTTATGTCGGCCTGTGACTCAGGCTCATCAGAATCTGGCGATTCTGAGACATGGAAGACCCCATCATCAGGTAGTTCTATGACCAGAGGCTGATCGTCTTCAAGAGGAGCCTCTGCTAGTTGATCGGCTATGACCTGTCCTTTGATAGATTTTTGTCCAATAAATTCTATGTCAAATTTCGTCAACAACATGATCCATTTCGCCGTGCGACTACTATGATAAGTACGACTCATCATGTATCGCAATGGATTCTCCTTAGACACAACATACGTAGTGTTGCTCAACATGTAGTGGCGTAGCTTTTTGGTAGCAAACACCACTGCCAAGCAGAGTTTCTCAACGTATGCATAGTTAAGTTCATAACTAACCAGGGTGCGGCTAAGATAGTATGTAGCCTGTTCTTTGTGAAGTTCATTCTTCTGGGCTAACATGGCGCCCAGTGCCACCTCAGTAGCTGAGATGTATAAGTAGAACGGCACTCCTGGTCTAGGTGGTGCCAATACTGGCGGCGAAACCAGGTATTGTTTGATCTCGTCAAAGGTTGACTGGCACTCGTCATCCCAATGAAATGTAACCCCCTTGTGCAATAATTTGTTCATGGGTCGGCACTTGTCAGATAATTGCGCTATGAAGCGTTTAATCGACGCGACCTTTCCTTGTGGACTTCTGAGCTGCTTGATTGTAGTTGGGGGAACCATTTCAAGGATTGCCTTGACTTTCTTTGGGTCCACCTCGATTCCTCGTTTTGAGACTATGAAACCCAAGAGTTTTCCAGATGTGACGCCGAAGACGCACTTCTTGGGGTTTAGTCTAACTTTATGCTCCATGAGGCGATCGAGGATCTTGCCTAAGTCGAGCGATATGATTTGAGCGCAAGAGAGACTTGGCTAACAAATCATCCATGTAATCTTCCAAAGTTTTGTGCATGTAATCATGGAAGATATACGTCATGGCACGTTGGTAGGTGGCACCAACATTTTTAAGGCCAAAAGGCATGACCTTATAACAAAATGTCCCCCAAGGCGTTGTGAACGCCATTTTTAGTTGGTCTTCAGGATTGATACGAATCTGATTGTATCCTGAGAAACCATCCATTAGGGAGAGCATTTCGTGACCTGTTGTAGCGTCTACTAACGCGTCGATGCTTGGCAAGGGGAAATCATCCTTAGGACTCGCTTTATTCAAATCACAAAAATCGGTGCATATGCGAATCCTCCCGTCGGGCTTCTTGACGGGAACCATGTTGGACAGCCATGGCGGATAATCCACGCAGATGACAAACTGTGCATCCAACAGCTTTTGCAATTCATCTTTGACCATCAAGGCCACTGTTGGGTGCATCTTACGTAGTTTTTGCTTTACGAGCTTGATTGTCGGATCAAGCGTTAAATTATGCGTGACTAGCTACGGGTCTAGTCCTGGCATATCCTTGTACGACCATGCAAAAACCTCCTTCTTCTCTTTGAGAAGGGCAATGTAGTCGGCTTGCTCTTCGGGGGAAAGACTTACCCCCAGCTTGAGAATCTGTGGATTCATTGGATCTGTGTCGATGTCTACGTCAGTCGTCTCCTCGACTGACATGTGGGATCCGTCCTCCAACTGATGTGGAGTCGGGATCAAATGGATATCATTAGCTGAATTTAGATCTATGCTTGGAACCTCAGGTTCCTCTTCAGCTTGAAAAATATCCCGAGTTGTCCTTGGGGTAAAATGAGGCATTTCACCGAAAGGCCAGTACTCTGTTGGTGATAGAGGTGAATTGACGCGATCCCAGTCGATGGCATCTATGTCTAGATGCAATGACCATGCTGGATCGGCCGGATTGCGGATGGGTGCGGTCAAATCAATGGAGATCATGTGGATGGAATGAATTTGGTCTCCATTACCGTGGGCATGATAACGCGATTCTTCTAGATGCTCCCTATGCTCTGGATCTGGCTCTAAGGGAACGGGCACGAACGGATCGGCCCTATGTGCCAAATGGAGGACAGGGTCTTCCCTCGACACTGTTGTTATGATAGGGTCTCGAGGTGGACGGTGCTCATCGTGAATGTGGAGCCATGGATCCAAGATCAGGTCCCACCCTGCTGGGTCGACCCACCATTCATGCCCTAATCTTATGCCCATCTGTCCCATTAGATCTTCATGAGTTAAAGCGCGATAATGTCGTCGCGCATGTCTGAGATAGTCCATCTCAGTCTCATCTTCTGAGTCACTTTCGGAGATCCAAAAATGTTCATTCTCTTCAGCAACTATTGCTTGCGACGTTGATGGTTCTCCTTGTTCCAGTACGTTAATCTGGTCCCATTGCGGTTGTTCCACTTTGGGTGGAGGGACCTGACTCTCTGGACATTGTATTGACTCAACTGGAATCTCTAAGGGGAACAGCTTCGAGAAGATGTCCGGACACCATTGATATTCTCTTTGGGGATGAGTATCCGAACTTTCGCCTCTCTCTAGCAAAGGAGAGGGATTACTGCTGTTACCAAGGGTGTTTGGTGACCATGGGAGGTAATCTCCCAATGTAAATTCTGTATTTGGGTTGGCATAGAGATCTGGTGCCAATCCCCCCTTGTTGCCTATTTCTAGGTCTTGCATATTTTCAACCAAGATGTCCAAGGGCAGGGGGTGGTTGAACCCTACTCCTGACTTGTCATATGGCATCTGATATCTTGGTTGGCAAGGGAGACGCATCCCTTGCTCATATCTGCCTAGCCCGTATCCATGCCAATGGCATTGGCCGAGATATTTGAGGGCAAATTGCGGGTTTGACAGATAATTGATGTTTTCAACAAAAGGTTCTTCGTCTGCTTCCTTTTGCTTACATGGTTCAAGACCATGATCAAGGCCCCCATACACAAAATTTGTCCGGTTGGGTGGGTGACCTAGGGGAACAACTGTTCCTATGGGAAGGCGAGGTCTTCCCATATCCTGGACTGACTCTAATGCGGGCGTTGCCACAACATTCTGCACTATGTACTCCCCCAGGCCTGTACTAGCCATTTCAACAGTGATTGTTGATGCTTCGGAGGGAGGGAACGGGAGTCCTTCCTGAGTCCATTCCATGTTTGGTAGGTTTGGAGTCTCAACTTCCGTTGTGCTGGATATTTCCTCTCGTTGATATCGTTGAAATTGTTGGCAACCCCTCTTCTAAGGGCTGAGCCTCTTCCATGATTTGTTTTCCCTTGTCCTTCTGTGTAGCCATGACAGGTGGCGTTGGTAATGAAGGAGTAGATGATGAGGGTTCACCTGGCTGGGATGTTGTTGTTTTGGTCACCAGTGGTGCCTACGGTGTTGAACCCTTTTTAGATGGATTTAGCTGGAAATCCAAATGTGTTGAAGGGAGGGTCGACTGAGGCATTAGTTGTACCGCATTGCAATACTTGAAGGGTTCCAGGTCCATTGGGACTACATGTATTTCTCCTTCAAAAGCATACTTTAAGCACTGGTGAGCGATGGAAGGGACACACTTCATGTCCCTGATCCAAGGCCGCCCTAGCAATATATTGTAGGCCATCTCGCCTTCTAACACATGGCACAATGTTGGTGTTGTCTTTTGTCCTACCTGGACAGGTAGAACAACTGTGCCGACTGTCGAGCATATTGCATCATTGAAAGCTCGCAGTGTGTACGTGGAGGCTGTGATATGAGAGGCTGGCAGCTTCAAATGTTTTAGGGCTGCAGTGGTAATAATATTACTGGACGAGCCAGTATCTACCAACACTCTCTTATACGGGATCCCGTTGATCCGCGCAACAACATGCAAGGGTGGATCTGCCGCGTCATTCGATATTGCTTTGACTTCATCCTCTCTGAAGGTGATGACCGGCTCAGTACATCGTTTTACGTGTCCCACGAAGTTGTTGAAAGAATTTGCTTCTTGGGGCTGTAATTCGATGGTTTTTAAAATGTCCATAAGAGCTTCCCTGTGAGGTGTTGATTGTTGAATAAGCTCGTAAATGGACAGACCTAGCCGATGTGGTCCGCAAACTCTGCGTGAGTTTGCTCCGTATCGTGATTTCTGGTCTAGGCGGAGGTGACTGTATAGGGTGTTGTTGAGGCTGTGACGTTGTCGAAACTTCCTTCGTGGCTACCCCAGGGGCAACTACTGAGTACTTTTTATTCCTCGTCACTATGCTGATCATTCCCACAAATCCTTGCATGGGAAGGTTCTGGCGCACCTCATTAACTTGGAGAGGTTTTGCCTGTGCCTCGTGGGCAGGCAAGGGGTCCTTGAATACCCCCATTTGTTGGTTGTTTGGCGCTATGGGGTTGTCCACGGCCAATGTTTTATTTTTGATTAAATCTTGGATTAGTCCTTTGAACTTCCAACATCCATTCAAATCGTGTCCCCTTCGCCTATGAAATCTACAGTATAGTTCCTCTCTATATCCCTTAGGTTTAGGAGCGTTAGGGTCTATAGTCGGGATCTCTGGAAGGGTTACTAAATTTGCCGCTGACAAGCGGTCAAATAAGGAGTCCCTAGACTCCGTGTAGGGGGTGAATTGTCGCCTAGGGCGACGCTCGCGATTCTTGCTCCTGTTTCTTATTATCTTTCTCATAACTAGGAGGCACTGCCTGGTAATTGGCCTTTTGAGGCTGCGTGTCTTGCACTGGCTTGGGAACATTTATCGCAACTTGATTAACCGCTGCGGGTTGTGATTGCGTATTCCCAGTCTTAGTGGTTTTATTCCACTCTTTCTTTTTAGGCTTGGCAATTGTGCCTTCACCTATTTTAATCTCTTCTATGACTCTGGCTTGCGCCAAAGCTTCTTCTAAGCTGTCGTATTGCTGCAGCAGCAATAGCCCAGAGATTGATTTTAAGCAACTTCGTGCAAACATCTGAGTGAGATCAGACATAGGGGGACGGTAGGGTAGCCTGGAAAGCAAAGCCCTCCATCGGTTCCCGTATGCTGCTATTGTTTCCTCCTCATACTGCTTGAGGCTGGCCAAATCACTTAGTGATGCCTTCTTCCTTGTGTTGAAAGCAAAGCGTTCAAGAAATGCATCCACTAGTTGATCTAAGTTGTTGATACTGTGTTTGGGCAATTGTGTAAACCAATCCGAGGCGGGGCCCGCGAATGTGGTTATGAAAGTTCTAAGCAACAATGCATCATTGTCTTGGATGCCGAAGCATTGACTTAGGAACCTCGTGACATGTTCTTGTGCATCCTCCTCACCTTTAAAGACTGCCAATTGTGGCAACTTGAAATGTTCAGGGTAAAGAGGTATGGGTACTGAGGGATGCACCGGATGACTGCGGAGTTGACGTAGTGTGGGCTTTTGATGCCCAGAAGCTTTTATCTCCACAGACTCCAAACGCTCTAATAGCGCTTTGTATGCATCGAAAGATTTTATTTCTTCTTCTTTGGTTTGCTCTCGTTGTGGGTCAAGGGAGACTGGAGGCCTATGGGGAGGTGGCCGATTGGCAGCCCTCCCGCCTTGATGGGGCGTGTCGGCCCGTTCTATTTCTGGTTCGAACTCCTCATAAACTTCTTGAGGAGTCCCTGGGCGAGACCTATGACCTTGATTGAGTCCCCGTTGGGGGTACCCATCATTGTTTCGGGGAGTGGCCTCCCTCTCGGGTCTATAAGGTCTCGGAGGCAAAACTTGACGAGGTCGCGGAGACCTGTCTTGCACCCAGGGATTGTGCCTCTCATATTGTTCTTCTCTGTGGGTGCGAGGGGTTGGCACCCTCTCAGGTAGCTTATAGCGCAATTCATCCGCTTCGCGCTGCATGCGCTCTTTATTCAAGCGGTATAAATACTCTAACTCCTGATGACCCTGCTCAAGCTGCGTGATTCGAGCTTGGCGAGCGGCATGTCTGGCGACTGTCGGGTCAACTGGGTCTGCCCTCTTTTGTTGAGGAGGCTTGAATGTTTTGCCTATGTGTTTGCCTCGATCTTGATGGTCTAAAATTTCAATGGGTTGCTTCCCTTTGTCGGGGTAGGCGACATTTGTTTGAGGCCCTAGCCTCGATGTGTGATCATGATATCTGGCAGGTGCAGAAACGCAAGGTTCTCGCGCTGTATGTTGTTCTCGAGGAATGTGATGATCTTCCTCGTACTCCCTTTCATGGGTGTGAAAGGGGCGGGCGGAGTTAGCTTGCCCTGTGTAAAGAGCCCTGCGCTCTGGATGTTGTTTTTCTATTCTGATGGGAGGTAAAGAAGGGACGCCATATCCACGTTGCCCCTCCAAATGGACAGTATGCCTCTCTAGCGCTTCATCGCGCTGTGGCCATTCAAATCTAGCCTCAAGAGGCGGTTGTCTACCGACATTGAGAGCTGCATGTGAACCGTCTTCCCGAAAGGGGCTGTGTTGAATGGGTGTATTCCAATGAGGAGGTTCCCAATAGTTCCTTCTTGAAGTGGCCTGATGTGGACTTTGTTGTAGGCCAGACTGCCAAGACGGTATGGCTAGGTCCTCAGGGCTAAAGCGAAGGCGACTAGCGCCCTCTCTTTGTGTACCTTCCGTAGCGTCTGCCCTTGATTGGGCTTGGCTACGAGTGTACACCATTGTGATGCTTCGCTACTATCTAAGCAGATTTTATCTCGTTTATGATGATTTGTCTTTTTGTCTACACTAAGCAGAAGTAAACACACACATACACAAAACTGTGATTATCTCTTTTAAGGATTAAATAGTGTGTCCTAGACTGGTTTAGTGCATTTTGATGTTTCGTTTTGTTTTTGCAATTTTGGAAGAACGTTTAAATGCATAATGTTGGCTCATATGACTCCCATAAATGGTCGCCCCTTCAATATACCATTGCTCGGACCGATATACCAACCTCTCTATATACCCGCCCTTACGTGAGGGAGACTATAGGTACGTGAGAGCAGATGGTACGTGGAACATAGGCGGTACGGAAGGGGAATCGCTCTGTTTATGACACCTACCATAGAAAACTTATCCTCGCGTGTTGGGAATCACCCCAAGCTACACTCGGTCAGCCTTCGTCAGGATTTACGTCTAGCAACAGTCGCGATCGAGGTAATGGATGCAATATCTCAAGCCAAAGTGATAATGGAATCCACCTTTGGTCTTGCTCAAGGGTTGGGGTTTTACGACCAACGCCTTGGTTTAAAATACCACGTGGTGTGTGGGGTTCATTTTACTTTGCAAAAAATTGAAACAGGCAACTGAAAAAGAAATCTTTCCCTATGCCAGACAGATAATACTAACTGAAAACAGCAAGTAAAAATTTAAAAAGATTTTTTTTTTTTTTTTTTTAACAAAGCAAGAAAATTAACCGAAATTTTCTCTACCTTTCTTTAAATAAGAATGGAACAATTCTTAAGCTATACACAACCGAAAAACCAGAAAGCAGAAAAACAACAATTTGACAGAAGTTCAGAAAAACTCCTACCTCTTCTCTGCCCGACGGGATGCTTCTGATTGGCTCTGAAGAATGTACAGATCCGTAATCGTCCTTGGGTGAGGCGAATAACAGAACCGTAATCGTCCCAGGGTGAGACGAATATTTTATTCGTCCCGGGGTGAGACGAATATGAACTCTGTACTCGTCACTTGCAGAGACGAATAATCGTACCTGTAAAAAAACAATTTTTAGATCAGCAACTTAACCTAAAATAAAAACTGTGGGTTCAGGTCCCACCGTGATCGCCACTGAAAGCATGAGATTTCGGAAATAAAAACACTAAGATGCAATAAAAATAGAACTAGATTGATGTATAAAATAACACGGATGGAATTAAATTAAAAATAGGAGCACAACCCTTTTTATTAATGTGATTCCGCTCGGTTACAATACGCCTCTTCAGTTACGTGTTTTCGGTTACAACAGATGAATAATGATCTCTTTCCGCATGCCCACATTTAAAATGGGCGGGCTACGATGTTGCCGCCGCTTTGCGGTGATGAGTCCTTACTTGCTGCTGTTCTTCCTGCAAAAGAAACAGTAAACTGTTAATAGCACCTGCAACAAGAAGACAGAACGTTTGACTGTAGAGAGCAATGAGAAATGCATGTAAAAGGCTGATTAAATGTATGAATAAAACGCTTGTCTTTAAAACATAAACTGCTACTTTAACACGTTCGAAAATAGCACAAATTCGAAAAGATAAAACGTAGACTATTGCTTCAATATGTTTGAAAACAGCATAAACAAAACGTAAACTGTTTCAATCCATTCGAAACAACATGAATTAAATTAGCACTACGAACATATGTAGGGTGCCCAAGCGGGCCGCCCTATTAAAATCCGACTTTGACGCCAACCCACTAGGAATTGGCTCAAAATCCAGGATAATGACTTGTCGTCGAATTAGTGGTTTGTCGTATCCACAGTCGGATCGAGAGTGCAGAAGAATGAGTTCAGAAAGACTATAAACGAGTCTCTGGTTTTGCAGCACTTCGTTATGTTTCAGAAAATGCTTCCTCTTTCTTACTTCGTATCGAGCTAGTTTTTATAGAGGTTTTCGCCTCTTGGAGCATTAATGTCAAACCCTAAATCCGCAAGGGCCGCTTAGATTTGATCCCTATCGGGCCATTATGAGACATGGCTCGCACTGACATTAGAAGTTATGAGGCGTGGCCTCGGATCGGATTTGTTTTGAAACTGCTTGTCTCATTAAAGTCCGCCGTTCTGCAGATCCACGGGGTCTCTTTGGAGAGGGGCACGTAAGGGTGCCACGTGGCAGTCATTCTTTGGATGCGACGGCCACGTCAAAGTCCGCCTTTGATTATCGTAAGTATGCCTTTTAAACGTAAAGTGCCGAAGTGTCGCGATATCGCGACGTCGCGATATCGCGACACTTCGGCAGAGCCTCCCCTTGGGGCCAAAGGTGTCGCGATATCGCGACGCGCGATATCACGACACCTTTGGCCGAGGCTCCCCTCGGGGCCAAAGGTGTCGCGATATCGCGTCGCGATATCGCGACACCTTTGGCCGAGGCTCCCCTTGGGGCCAAAGGTGTCATGATATCGTGACACCTTTGGCCGAGGGTAGCCTCGAGGCCAAAGGTGTCGCGATATCGTGACACCTTTGGCCGAGGGGAGCCTTGGGGCCAAAGGTGTCGCGATATCGCGACACCTTTGGCCGAGGCTCCCCTCGGGGCCAAAGGTGTCACGATTTCATGACACCTTTGGCCGAGGGTAGCCTCGGGGCCAAAGGTGTCGCGATATCGTGACACCTTGGCCGAGGCTCCCCTCGGGGCCAAAGGTGTCGCGATTTCGCGACGCGCGAAATCGCGACGTCGCGATTTCGTGACGTCTAAGGCTAGGTTCCCTTTTTGTTGAGGCTTGTTTGCTTTTGAAGACTTTGCTTTGGATTGCTTAAGGCTTGAAGTTTGGTGAAGTTTTGAAGGCTGCTTTGGACTAAAGGCTTAAAGTTTGTTAAAGGTTTTGACAAAACGACCAACTCTGCACCGCTCATTTTTTGACCCTCTAAACTATCGTGCAAGTGGCCAAGACCACTGTTTGACCTCTAAGGGCTGCCCTGAAAGCTGTGTATGTCCATGCGATCAATGTTTGTAGTCACTTAATCGGAATGGTGCTGTTTTGGTGTCTACATCATCTTTCCTCGAACTGCAAGTCAATCAAAATGAAAAGGGCATTTTTATCTCTCAAGTTAAATATGTGAAAGAAATACTGAAAAAGTTCACAATGGAGGATAGTAAACCTTTTAGCACTCCCATGATGACAGGTTGCAAGTTGAGCAAGAATGACAAATCTCCAGATGTTGATTAAACCATGTACAGATCTATGATTGGGAGCCTGTTGTATTTAACAGCCACCAGACCAGATATCTTGCAGGCAGGTTGCATGGTAGCAAGATTTCAAGCTAGTCCCAAGGAGACTCACATAATAGCAGTAAAGAGGATTCTTCGGTATCTGAAGGGTACTATGGAGTATGGGTTATGGTATCCAAAAGGTAAGGACTTCACTGTTATTACATATTTAGATGCATATTGGGCAGGATGTATAGATGACAGAAAGAGTACCAGTGGAGGAGCATTTTATCTTGGAGACAGGCTGGTAGCATGGCACAGCAAGAAACAAGAATTAGTCTCTCTATCCACAGTAGAGGTAGAATACATTACACCAACAACGTGTTGTATGAAGATATTATGGATGAGACAAACCCTGAAAGATCTTGGTATTCACTTCAAAGAGCCAATTTTAGTTAAATGTGATAACACCAATGCTATTAACATCTCTAAGAATCCGGTTATGCATTCTCGAACCAAACATATTGCAATCCAGTATCACTTTTTGAAGGATAAAGTTGCGAAAGGTGAGGTTAAATTGGACTTTGTTCCAACTACAGAGCAAGTAGCAGATATCTTCACAAAACCGTTGCCCAAAGAAGTTTTTGAGTACCTTCGGAGTAAGTTGGGCATGGTCACGTTTCCCAAAAATTGACTAGATATCGGGACCACATTCTCAGGGGGAGCATTCATGTATGTGTTTATATCTTTGCTCATATTCTTGATTTTTACTAATTGTAATAGTTTTTGCCTGAGAATATTGTGCATAGACTCAAGGGGAGTCTGTAGTAGCCCTTTGGTATTATTGTCAAAGGGGGAGAAGAATTACAGGAAATTGCACATGTGTTGCCAACAATTCCAAAGGGGGAGATTGTTGAGCAAGGTGCAGAAATAGTATTGTCATTATTGTCAACACAAACAGATAGATCGGTTGATGCAGTGGATAGGATTTTAGAGGTCAGTCACAGCATGTACAGTGAATTTCCAAGAAGACATAAGAGGCTAACATTCAAAAGATCAAAGAAAAAGACAAGGAAACCGTCGCGATATCGCGACATGTTTGGTCGAAAAGCAAAACTGTCATGATTTCGTGACATATCGAAGGAGAGAGAAAATGTGGGAAAAATTGTCATGATATCGCAACATATCGGAGGAGAGAGAAAATGCTAGCAAAACTATCATGATTTCGTGACATATCAAAGGAGAGAGAAAATGCTAGCAAAACTGTCATGATTTCGCGACATATCGGAGGAGAGAGAAAATGCTGGCAAAACTGTCATGATTTCGTGACATGTTCGAAGAGAGAGAAAGCACAAGGAAAACTATCATGATTTCACATGTTGGAAGAGAGAGAAAGCACAAGGAAAACTATCATGATTTCATGACATGTTCGAAGAGAGAGAAAGCGCAAGGAAAACTGTCGTAATTTCGTGACATGTTGGGCGAAAGAGAAAGTGCAAGGAAAACTGTCATGATTTCATGACATGTTCGAAGAGAGAAAGTGCAAAGAAAACTATCGTGATTTCGTGACATGTTCGGGGAGAAGGAGCTTGGAAAGAAAAGTGTCACAATTTCGTGACAATATGCAAGAGAGGCAGTATGAACAAAAATGTGTCATGATTTCGTGACATGTTTGAGAGAAGAATATCGTAAAGAAAAGTGTCGTGATTTCATAACAATCTGCAAGAGAGGCAGTACGAATGAAAATTTGTCACAATTTTGTGACATGTTTGAGAGAAGAAGCTCACAAATAAAAGTGTCATGATTTCACGAAAATCTGCAAGGGAGGTAGTACAGATGAAAATGTGTCACGATTTCGTGACATGTTTGAGAGAAAGAGCTTGCAAGGAAAAGTGTCACGATTTCATGACATGTCAGGTTTTCACGACCCGAAGAGAAGAGAGAGAGTAAGGAAGCGAGAGTGTCAAGATTTTGTGACATGTTGTGTTTTCACAGGTGAAATATAGAGAAGAGCACAAGGCAGTGAATGTGTCACGATTTCATGACATGTGTTTTTGTGGGCGAAAGACAGAGAAGAGCACAAGGTAGCGAAAGTGTCACGATTTCGTGACATGTCATGTTTTCACGGGTGCAAGCCGAGAAAAGGAAAAAGAGGCAGAAAGTGTCACGATATCATGACATGTCATATTTTTATGGGTAAAAGGTGAGAAGAGTACAAAGAGATAGAAGTGTCATGATTTCGTGACAGGTCACAACAACACGATTACGGACAGTTAACTGAAGTAGAACGACAGTTACAAGGGCAGTTGTAGAGAAAAATCATGTAGCCAATATAAGAAGAGTCAACTAAAGTTAGTGTGATAGTTGCAAGGGCAGTTACAGATAGAAATCATGCAAGCTAAAATAAGAACAGTGCATTAAAGACAGAATGGCAGTTACAAGGCACGTGATGCAATGAAACCATCGAGCAGCCGTTATACTGTCAGTCCAAAACAAGAATACAGAACTATTAATAGGTTGCATGTAGAAATACTATGCTAAAAAGGAGTTACTCACAAAAGTGGCTATTGATAGACTGCATGAGTAAACACAGAAGTTAAAAATAGAGAGAAAATCCTATTATAAAAGGAGGTCTCCATGAAGAATTAAGTTGATGCTGAATGTGTGAAAGTGCTGCTGAAAGAGGGTTAGAAGAGTGTTGTAAGAGAGCGACAAGTAGAGTCGTAAGTGTTTACTATGTTTTGATAAATTGTAGACCAGTCAAGGTCTTGTAAAAGTGAAGGTATTTTTATGTCATTGATATAGCTTTCAAAACTATGATCCAAGTTGGTGCTTGGATAGGGGTTGGTGCTCCTTTTTGTTGGTGTAGATAAATTAGGGGTTGGTGCTCCTTCTAGTGGGTGCTGGTAAACGGATTGTAAAATTTGTGTTTTGCAAAGGCTGTATTTGGACTGTAGTCCAAGCAGTCATTCTTGAGGAGTAGCCAAATTGGTGAACCTCGTTACATTGTGTGTTGCGGTGTGCTCTCTTGTGATAATTGCTTTACCTGCTTTTAAGTTCTCTTTGCTTTAGCTTTAAGAGTTGTAGATTTGAATTTAAATAGCTACACTGATTCACCCCCCCCTCTCAGTGTCATTGTGAGAATATCAATATAAATAGATATGTGTAGCACAATAGCAATTCAAAGAGGAATCAGAAGCATCACTGAGTAAATTGTGAGCTAAAGGAAAAGCATGGGGGAAATTGAAGAATCATGACCTCAAGAAGAGTGAGTTGACTAACTGCTCGGGTATTTTTGTAGATGTCCAAACATTGTTGGATGTTGTAGAATGGATGGACTACTATCGACTGGTAATTCAAGGCCAGGATGCGGTGGTGGCAAATGAATTTGCGATGTCGATGAGAAAAGAGGTCATGCACATGTGGGGATTGGATATCCCAGTCACTAAGGACTATATCGCTAGAGTTATGGGCCTCCATTTGATAGGGGAGTACACATACAAGGAGTATAATGTTGCCCTCTATGTCTAGAGATTTTTTGGAGCACCAACTAATCACTTGATGCACACTGGCTTGTCAAAATGGCACATTCTTGAGCTCTAGAGGGTAGTTTTTAAGTAGCCACTTCTTCATATGCTTTGGCAAGTACTCCCATATGAATGCAAACCACTTCCATTTTCTCAATCACATCCTCCATGGGTAAAAATCAATGTCCCCCATTACCTTACATGCACCCTAAAAGATGAGGCTAGGTGATACCAAGCAGGCACCACATCTACCTTGGCTCACCATGGACTAATTTTGGCATTGGTGCAATATGTAGAGTCACATAGAAATGTGAAAATTGAGGAATATGTTACCACTAGTGTAGTGGTAGGGGCACAAGCAGAGGAGGAGATGTCAATTCATAATTAACAGTCGACCCAAGGGGTAATAGAATATGTAGAAATAGTAATTGCATCCCAACCTACAAGAACTACAAGGAAAGTGGGACAATCATCATCCCCTATTTTTATCCAATTTGAGTAGAAAGCATGAGAGGATATGTATCCTTATGCACCTCAATTCAAAGATGAGATAGAGCAAGATTTCATACCTATCTCCACCAGGATGTGAAGCATAAGAATGAAGGCATCGAGGGTGGTTTCGAGCTCATCCGATGAGGATACACCAATTTATGAGCTCAACGAGGAGGAGTACTTGGCCCACATATTATAGGATATTTCTTATGGGACAATTCCTTAACAAGAGGTGGCCATGGAAGATGTACCACTAGAAGGCTAATTAGAGGATTTGCAGCAAAAACTATAGGTTTTGAGAGAATAGTCTTCCACTTGGAAAGAAAAATTTAAAGAAGAATGGGATCTATTTGAGGAGTCCCAAAGGAGGCTACATTAAAAATGCACAAATTGTATCAAATAATTTGGTAAATGTAGAGATAATTACAATTGCAAGGTAGATCAAGAGGATCCAAGCAACCAGCTAGAGTTGATACAATAGTGTAGACTAATGTGGCAATAGAAGTACCCCCTAATGATATATAAATAGAACAAGGAGATGCTACAACAATAAAAGTAGAGCAGCCCTATTATGTGTCTCCTTCTATAGAGTAGATAGTTCAGGAGGATGAAGTTGAGGTTGAGGAACCTCAAAATACATAACAACCTACAAAGGAATGAGGTGAGGGAGAAAAGGATATAGGGGCCAAAGAACCTCAAATTTTGGGTAAAGAGGGAGATACAGAGCACTCTCCAATTGATGTAGGGGGAAGACAACCTTAGGAGGAAGAAGCAGTCCTTATTGTGCAGTAATTTGCTACAGAGAAAAAAGAGGCTCAGCAACCTAAATCCCCTATACCCCAGGAAATAGCAGTTGCATCAACACACCCTAGGGTACAACAAATCAAGCTAATATCAAAATAAAAAGCCATAAATCCATCTCAGTGATGACCCAAAACCAGAGCAAGAGTTATTGAGTTGAATGCACTACGCATTGAATCTGATAAGGAATCAGAGCTGGATTTTGATTAGAAATGGAAGGCAACAAAGAATTTGTTTGCTACCCAAAATAGAAATTTGAGGAGCTTAAGGAGGAAATTAAGGTAGACAAGAAGAATTGTAATAAGACCTCCAAGAAAGCCCTTAAGGAATAAAAAAAAGAGGCCAAGAAGCAATCTAGTAGGCCTCACAGGAAAATTCCTATTGCCCAACCTGAGTAGTTCTCGAATTTTTATGGATTGGAGGATGGAAAGCCTTTGAGGATGCAAGCATATTTTAAAAGGATGGGATTTCTAGGCCCTGTACAACCTGAATATGTGGCATCAAGCAACAAAAATTCCCTAGTATAAAAAATAGAGGTCAAAGTTGAACTTGAGCTTGACCCACAGGGATCAATTTTTCCATAGCCAGGGTTGCTAAAGAATCTAGCATCCCATTTTGAGATAAAGAATTAGTGCCTGTGGGTGAAAATTTGCTACTTTACCATGAGTACTAGAAAATGGCTGAACCTGTATTCCAGAAGGATACCACCAGTTTCTCTAGTTATTATATGAATGTTAAAAAAGGCAAGGTGGCCTAAACCATAAAACCACCCAAGAAGAAGGCAAGGTCTAGTGAACCACTTCACCACAGCAAACTTCAAAAGTAGCAGGATCATGAGATAGCCACTCCCAAGGTACCATAGAGGTGAAAATCCTAGGACAAAGAAAAAACCAAGACTGCTAAGAATAAGAGGACACAAACCAATAGGTCTTATTGGGATGAAGTGAACAGAACTGGTAATTACCAGATCAAAGTGGCACATGGATGTTCCCAAATTCTTTTGAAGCACCTAACTTTCATTCAGCACTTAACTGTTAGGTGTTTGCTTCTCATTAGGCACCTAATTCCCATTATGAGATAAGGTGTCTGCTTCTCGTTGTATGGTGGAAGGTGTTGACTTCCCGTTGTATGATGGAAGGCACCTACTTCTTGTTATATGGTAGAAGGTGCCTACTTCCTGACTTCTTTAAATAGGGTGCCTGATTTCCACTAACATTAAACTTCAGCATGACTCTATGGTCAATAGAACAGAGTTAAACTTGAGCAACCAACATGAAAGTAATTCTAGCATTTAAAATGAATATGGGACAACATCAAAGGTGACTCATCACCCATATTCCAACTGATACATAAATGATTTATGTAAATCAGATAAATAAATATTAGACGTATTCTAGAAATAGAATATGTTTAAATATCATGATATTTTGCTCGATTCCTTAAATTAAGCAAATAGTTGTAATAGTGAATCATTTTCTAATTAATTTTGAGAATTGTAATAGGTATGGCTACATATCTTATAAATATGCAGGCCACCCCTGAAGAAGACCCCCCAAACTTTCTTGTAAATTCTTGCTCCAATTGTTAATAAAATCTTTGCATATTTTTCTGTAAAATGTCTTCTAAAACATCTGGTGATATTCTACCATAGGAAGAACCTACTGGAAGTGTGGGTCCACTTACAATAGATTTCTTCCCTATTTCCCCTATTTTTTGTATTTCTTTTAATAGATTAATTTGCTTTCCAGTTATTTCCCCTATTTTTTGTGATTTCCAGCAAGGTAGTAATTTAGATTTTAAACCTTTTCAATCTTGTTTTCTTAGACGTATCATAATATTATGGGTTTAGATACAAACTTCAAAAAATACCAAATACCCCCCAAACCATAATCTAAGGGACTTATCTTTGAAGGAGAAATTATAAGCATATATTTTGCAATGCTCCTCACAAGACTATGAGCTACCCCGGGTTAACAATTAATTGGAGGTAATTAATTGAACCGTAAAAAAGCTAACCAATTTTTTTCCCAATAGACTTTATGAAATGGTGCAATGAAATGGATGATGATTTGAAGGTACCCCTAATTAAGGTAACCAAAATTTATTGGACCAATTATTGTCTAAATAGAATAAATGACCCTTAATATGAAATGAAATGTGTGAAGGTGGTTGTGAATGCAATGTATGAAATACAATTTGTGAAATGTAATGTGTGCAATGCAATGTGTGAAATGCAAAGTGTAAAATTTAATGTATGAAATGAAATGTTGTTTTTTTGTATTAGCCATTTATACACATAAATCACATTAGGCATAGAATGCTTTCAAGTGGATGATGTTAAGTGGTTTAGGCTCTTCAAATCCCTCTATAATAGCAAGCCTATAATTTCCTTTATCCACGTTTTGAGTGATAATGTATGGACCTAGCCAATTAGCCATGAATTTATCATGAAGATGTGATAATACATTGGTGTTTTATTGGTTTTCCTTAAGAACAATATCTCCTACTTGGAATTCATGTAGATGAACTTTGACATTGTAAGCACACTTTAGGTGGTCCTGATAAACTTGTAAATGCTCTAAAGCATTAACCTACCTTTCATAAAGAAGTGTGAGTTGGTAAAAATATGCTTGTATAGCAGCATCATCGTTTAAATTCACAATTAGAGGATCCCAAGCTCAAGAGGCATAATTGCTTTAGCTCCATAGACCAGTGAGAATGGTGTTGCCCCAATAGGCATTCGGATGCTTGTTTGATAAGCCCATAATGCCAAGGGAATTTGAGTATGCCAATCTCAATGATTTTATTTGACTAATTTCTTGATAATAGCAATTAAGGTCTTGTTGGTAGCATCAGCTTGTCCATTGTCTATGGATAGTAACGAGTCGAGAAATTGTGTTGGATATTATATTTTTCACAAAGTGCTCGAACATCCTTGTTTTTAAAAAACTTTTCATTTTCAAAGATGATTTTTGAGGGAATACCAAAATGATAAATGATGTGATTAAGTATAAACTCCACAATTTTATGTCCTATCATACTGGTTAGAGGAATTGCCTCAACCCACTTTGTGAAGTGTTCAGTGGCTGTGATGATGAATGTATGTTGTTCCAAGGAAGGAGGTGATATTTTACCAATCAACTAAAGACCCCATTATGAAAATGTTCAAAGGCTTTTAATAGGATGTAATTCTTATGATGACATAGGAGTTAAATTAGCATGCTATTGATATTTTTGGCAATGCTTGACGTAAGTGCAACAATCACGTTCCATGGTGGTCCAATAGTAATCCAAGCATAGAATACACTTTGCAATGTCCATTACACTAAAATTACCAGCACAAGTACCATCATGAGCTTCAACTATGGATCTTTATGCCTCTACAGGATTGAGACAACGAAGGAGGACTCCATCGTAACCATGTTTATACAACATGTCCCCCAAGAGAGTAAAACCTTTTGCTTGAAAGTGCATTTAGAAATCTATGACATGTCTGATGGGAGTATTCCAAACTTGAGGAAGGCTATTATTTGGTTGGACCAAGGCTCATATGACTCTAAATGGATAAATAAAACATCCCTCTCATCCTTAGATTCAACATGTTTAATTGTAAATTTAGAGATCATTGTGACAATGAGTGGTTGTACTTCTCCTACAAAGTTATTTGGAATCAATGATCCTAGAGAGGCCATCGCATCTACAAATATATTAATCAAACATGGCAAACTATCAACTTCATACCAATCAAATTTAGCAAGCAATATTATTGCTACTTCATGGTAAAGCTTTATTATTGGTTCCTTGCATTGGTATTCTCTATTTATTTGATAAACAACAATTTGGGAGTCATAAAATATCCTAATACACTTTATGCCCATAGCTATGGCTACTTGATGACCTAATATTAAGGCTTCATATTTTGCATTGTTTTTTGTGCATTAGAAGTCAAGTTTGAAATATAGGGGAATATGTACCCCCTATGGTGTATCAAACATGACTCCAACACCTTGACCTTTTTCGAACTTAGAACAATTAAAAAATAGTGTGATATTGACATCTTCCTCTAAAATGACATGTTCTTCTTATTTAGTGATAATGAAAATCTAAGCATCTGATATCTCAATAATCAAGGGTTTATCACTAGAAATTGAAGCTTCTACAAGATGATTGGCTATGACCTAACCTTAATGGATTTTTGGTTGATGAACTCAAGATCTAATTTTGTGAGAAGCATTATCCATTTTGTGGTGTGGGTGTTATTGTAAGTGTGATGCATCAAGTAACGTAGAGGATTTTCATGAGCTATGATATATGTGGTGTGACTAAGCATGTAATGTCTAAGTTTCTTAGTAACAAAAAACACTACTAAGCATAATTTTTCCATGCAAGCATATCTGATTTCATAACTTACCAATGTTCAACTAATGTAGTAGACAACTTGCTCTTGATTTTTTTCATTCTTTTGTGCAAGCATTATCCCTAAAGAAAAGTCCATTGGTGAAACATAAATATGGAAGGGGATCCCTAAATGAGGAGTTAAAATTGGTGGAGAAGCAAAGTATTGCTTGATGCCATAAAAAGTTTTTCGGAACTCATCTATCCATGAAAATATCATCCCCTTTTGTAGTAGGTGATTGAATGGCCTACATTTGTCAGAAAGTTGCACAATAAAATGACAAATTGACTAGATATTTCCTTGTAAACTATGCAATTCCTTTGAGTTTTTTGGGGGAGGCATCTCCATACTGACCTTGACTTTGTTTGGATCCACCTCAACACCTCTTTTGGAGATAAGGAGTCCTAGTAGTTTTCCTGAGGTGACACCAAAGACACACGTTTTGGGGTTCAACCTTACATTATGCTCTAGAAGTCGATCAAATACTTTTTCTAAGACATCAATGTACTCTTGTCAAGTTTTAGATTTTGCCAACATATCATTCACATAATGTTTTATGATCTTATACATGTAATCATGGAAGATGTATGTCATGGCACATTGAAAAGTGACACCTACATTTCTAAGGACAAAGAGCATCACCTTGTAACAAAAAGTCCCCCAAGGTGTAGTGAATGTTGTTTTGTGTTGGTCATCAAGATTGATTTGAATCTGGTTGTATCCTAAAAAATCATTGATTAAAAAAATCATTTCATGGCTAGCACAAGTGTTGACAAGAGTATCAATATTTGGTAAAGGAAATTCATCCTTAGGACATACTTTGTTAAGGTCTCGATAGTTAGTGCAAATGTGTAGCACCCCATTAGGCTTGGGAATGGGTACCATGTTTGAGATCCACTTAGGATAGTCAATGGGTACAATGAAATCCACATTCAAAATATTTTGAAGCTCTTCTTTGACCATGAGGGGAATGGTAGGATGCATATTTCTCAATTTTTATTCGATCGACTTAGCATTAGAGTGCAAGGTGAGATTATGAATAACCAATTTAGAGTAAATACCAGACATGTCTTTGTAGGACCATGCAAAAATACTCTTTTTCTTCTTGATGAGTGCAATTAATTGATCTTGTTCATCTACAGATAAACTTTTACCAAGTTTGATGATTTGAGGATTGTCTATGTCTAAACTAAGGTTCACATCGATGGTATCTTCAATGGACATATGAGAACCTTCCTCAAGCTGATGGGGCATTGGGATAAAATGAATGTCATCTATGATGTTATCAAACTCTTTTGACATAATTTCTTTCATGTCTATCTAGAAAACCTCAGGATCTATGTGAAGGCGAAGGTGGAGGTGATGGAGGAATGTAGTTGGTTGAAGCCCTTAACAATTCCTCATAAAGGATAAAATCTAAAAAGGATGGAGGCAAAGAAATATGGTCCATATCAATAAGGCTCATGTCAATTAGAATTGGATTTTCCAAATTGTATGGATTATAGAGTGGGATGAATAAGTCAACAAGATTCATGTTAACTTAAAGGGGAATTTGGTGGTTAGCGATGTGAAGGATGGATAGATCCTGTCTACTAGAATATATGCAAGGATTTTGGGAACCTGAACAACAAGGAGCAACCCAAATGAATGTAATAGGAAAAAAGACATGCACATGCAATGCAATGATGATTTTTTTGAATTTATATATATTTTTTATTATTTTTTTGAACTTATGTAAATATATTACAAAATTAGCTAGTGAGGTGGATCAATGAAGTGGATGTGGTGGTTCACAAATTGGTTCAACTTGCTCTTGTGTAAGAAACAAGTGAAATATGGGTTGATGAATGGGGATCATTTTGAAGTAATACTCATATTATTCAATGAATGAAATGAAGGGTGCCAATTCCTCATTGGATTCATCAGATGATATCGACATAATGTCATATTATTCATAGATTTCCTCCTAAAATTCATTGGTATGATGGGTTTCTTCTTCTAAATTCAAATGGAGATTTTGAAAAGCTTGTTAAAAAGAAGAGGTGGAAGAATGAGAATGATAGCCTAAACCTAAATGGTCATGCACTTATCAATATGAAATATGAATGATCTTGTGTATTCCCTATTCATGTCATCCTAGACCATATCCTTTCCAATTGACTCAATCGAAGTACCAAGATGGAAATTCAAACATGTGTTGTATGTTGGAAAGAGTTGTTTGTTTGGGTTCATATAGGGAATATGGATTGGATGATGAATCAATCCCCCCATACACAAAATTAATTTTGTTAAGAATTGAACCCATGTTGTAAACTACTCCTATGGATAAGGTTGGGTCACATGGGTGACCATAATACCTAGCGGTTTGGATACTAAGTGGTGTAACAATGATATGTTGGACCAAGTATTCACCAATGTTAGGACTAGTGAGATGGACCACAACCTGGGATGATGTGGAGGTGGATGTAGAAGAGGATGTGGAAGTGGGTGTGGAAGCAGATGTGGAAGGCTCATGATCAGTTTGTTTCTTTGATAATGGGAGAGGTGTGGGCTAGAATGGCATCTCACAATTTGTTAAGTTGACTTATGAGACATTATTTGATGTGGATGAAGATGTATTTGGCTAAGATGTTTGATGAATGGATGATGGTGTGGAGGGAATACTGATGGGAGGTGTCGATTTTGATGATGTGGATAATATGGATTGGTACTAACTACATGTGCATGTAGTTGATGGTGATGAGGATTGGGACATGAGGGTGGAATTTTGATGTGGGGTAGTGATGGGGAGCTCCCCAAGAATAGGAACTTTGGATGAAGAAATAGATGGTGTGGTGGATGATATGGTTGATGGGGTCAAGAAAATATGAGTGTATGGAAGAATAGATTTGTAGGGATTGGAGATGAAATTGCAATACTTAAATGGTTTGACATCTGCTAGTATGCAATGAATTTATTCCTCGTGTACATATTTTAAATATTTATGGAGTATAGAGGGAAAAAATATCATTTTCTTAATACAGGGTCATTCAAGGAGTACATTGTATACCATGGATCCTTCCAAGATCTTGAACATTGTGTGCAAAAATTTTACCCCCACTTCTATGGGTAAAAAAATAGTGGCAACTATGAATCAGAGAGCATCATTGAATACTTTCAAGGTGAAAGTGGATTTTGTGATATGACATGGTGGAATATCAAGATTTTGAAGAGTAGAGGTGGTGATGATACTGATGGAGGGGCTGGTATCAATAAAAACTCATTTGAATGGATTGTTATCAATTTCATCCATAATGTGTAATGGTGGGTCCATTGAATATGATGATATTGGTTTGATTTCAAAATCATAAAATGTAATGGAAGGCTCCACACATGTTTGGATATTCCCCACAAAATTTTTGAAGGACTTAGCATCTTGAGATTGGAGTTAAATATATTTTAGAATCTCCATTAATGCCTTGTGGTGTGGGGAATATTATTGTATTAGCTCATAAATAGATAGTTTAGCCGAAGCTATTTTAAGGATAGTGGTCATTCGACTACTCATAGAGATGATTGGCCTTTGTGGATGATTCAAAGGATGAATGGGTGGGGCTGGATGGATTGGAATGTGAATTGTTTGGGAAGAATTAGTGGAGAACTAAATGGATGCTGATGAATTGGTATTTGGAGGAGACATAATTATCTATGATGCTATGGGAGATTGGACAGTCTACTACTATGTATTTTATTGATTGGGGTATTGTTGCCCTCAAGTGACTACATGAATAGCACCCACAAAACCTTGGTATTATTGCACATGGTTTACTTGATTAAGAGTCTTTATGTTTAACCAAATTGTTGTTTGTTGCACGTCCTCATGATGAGGAAGTGGTATTTGTTAGAAATAGAGCATATTACATTATTTGGGTCATGTAAATGTACCTTCCTTGGTACATACTTAGGACATTAGGTTACTTTAGGGGGAAGTTATCTAGTTACTTCATGCAATGTAATAAATGCACAAGTGTCAATGTGCAAGTTGTAATGTGCAAGGTGTCCACTTGTACAACTAGATAGAGTGTTGGCCAAGGAACTTATCTTCCTATATAATGGCCATAGATGTATAGCATCATAGAGGAGAATCATAGTCAATGTGTGGTAGATAGGTAGTAGGGTAGTGTGTGTGAGCTATAAGCTCAGAGCTCCTTCATGGAGAAGTAGCATATATTATGGAGTGCCCATTTCCTCCATAGCTACTATTGTAATATTTTTTCCATTTCTATTTATAGCATATTTTAGTCATCTCGCAGATCTACTTTATTTCTTTCTACATCTTGTGATTGGTATCTCCCATTGTATGTGGCATCAAAAGCTAACAGTGGTATCAGAGCTATGGTAGATCAAGCCATAGTAGGTCTATAGGGAAACCACCATTATTATTTGATCCTAAGTTTTTTGAGAACCTGATGCGCCATTGGACCAGTCACTATCAAAATTTCTCAGAAGAGTCTAGGTGGTAGAATTAGGGAGAGTTACAAGTGAGGACTGAAATATCAATTTTAGAAATACTGAGATTGCATAGGGCTAGAGTCTTTCCACAGAGTTGAAGGAAAACTCATGAAGACTAGGACTCAACATTTGATCCACTAGGTTGATGAATCAACTAGTGAAGCTAAGAGATCTGGAAATACTTACCTAAAATTTTCTTTTATTGTAAGGAATTAATACTCAGATGATTGGGATACCTCCTACAATAGAAATCTAGGAGACCTCAACTTCATTTCCTAAAGGTCGGAGTGCCTTCATAGTGTAGATATTAGTTGTTGTAGAGAGGAGAATACTTTAGAAGAATATTCTGGAAAAGAATCATGGTGAAGTCTAGAGATAGGAGATCTCCATTGATAGATTGAAGAACTTCACAAGAAGAAAAGGCCATAGTAGCCTTGATATATAAGAAAATGCCATAGAAGCCTTGATCTAGAAGAAAAGGCCATAGAAGCCTTGATCTAGAAGAAAAGGCCATAGAAGCCTTGATATTGAAGAACATAGAAGCCTTGATATTGAAAAAAGCCATAGAAGCCTTGATATTGAAGAATATGCCATATAAGCCTTGATACTAAAATAGGCCTTAGATGCCTTTTATCTTAAAGAATATTCTAGAGGAAAGGATCTAATTTAGAAGAATATTTTAGTACTAATATTTTTGTTGTAGGTAAAGGTGATCTAGTAAGTTGGGAAAGCTTCCTACAAGAAATTTAGGAAGAAAAGCCTCTTCAGAATCAATCTAGTACCTGAAGCAAAAGAGATCAGGAGGAGATCTCATTGAAGAACTTCTAGGCTAGGAAGAAGGACTAGGAGAGTCCTGCTCGTATCTAAAAGTAGTAGAATTAGAGATCCAGGAGAAGATCTCAATGCCAACACTTCCAAAAGTAGAAGGTTGAAGATAAGGTCTCTAGGAAGACCAGAAGAAGTTGTAAGATCAAAGACCTTGACTAGGTCTCGATGAGCATCTAGTAAAAGGCTAGGAGAGCCTTGCTAAAGAAATCCTCAAAGGAGAACTCACTAGAGAAATCCACTACCAAGGAGAAGCCCCTGATAGTGAAGGACTTGGGACAATTATCACCATCTAACAACAAGCCCAAGAGGAGGAGAATTTGGCAAGGAGTGCCAAATTCGAGTAGAAGAAGAATCCAGTGAAGACCTCAAGATATTCAGAATCTTGAGGAGAAGATCCTACTTGAAGTCAAATTCAACAAGAAGACTTGAAGGTAGAAGACGCTTATCAAATCTAGGAGATTTGAATATTACCTCCTACAGCAAGAGGTCACTACTTTAGAGATACAAACTTCTCCAAATCTATAGTAGAAGGAGGAGATTACAAGAGGAGATCAAAGTCACCAAATCCTAGGCTCATGAAAGAAAGTTTGAGACCATCAAATTGGTGAAGAAGGAACTGTTCAAAATAGTCTACAAAGAGTTGCAAGATCCTATTCAAGGCAGCAACTTGGTGATCTTAGGCACCAAGATCTACATCCTCTACAGAAGCAGAAAAGGAGCTACAAAAGCATTCAGAAAAAGGTAAGCAACTATCGGTGCAAGTAGATTCATTAGTTGGATTACTTATCAGATTTATTAAAGCACCTTCATCCTGATTAAAGTTGCAAAAAGGAGATTTGTATTACAGTCTTCAAGTGTGCAAAAAGAAAGATTCTTTTTAAGGTTCATTTGCAC
Organism: Wollemia nobilis; assembly: GCA_028583015.1. Lineage (NCBI taxonomy): Eukaryota > Viridiplantae > Streptophyta > Pinopsida > Araucariales > Araucariaceae > Wollemia > Wollemia nobilis. The sequence continues at coordinate 9,937,547 of JAQPPZ010000012.1, read as the reverse complement.
ATTAGGAGTTGATTAGATTTCAGAATTTTAATAATCTATCAACTAGCCTATTATCTACTTTGGAAAGCAAAAGAAGACTATCTCCTAATATCTTGCTTGTAAGAAATTTACAGAATAAATCTTGAAGGTTCATTTGAGATTATTCTTGATTAGTTGTAGTGAATTGATTAAGTGCATTTTCTTGAGAGTAGATTGGAGTGATAAGGTGTAATCTGTTAGTGCATTAAAAGTAGAATTTGTTAGATTCATTTGCACTATTATTACTCTCAAAAGAAATTAGTTTTGTGCTTTGAAATAAAGGCTACAAAATCTAGTTTGGATCAAGTGTCTAAAGACACTTTTAAAGCACAAAAACCTGCAACTCATAGTGGCCAATAGAAGCCACCAAAATTGGTTAGTACAAGCAAAGGAAAAAAAAAAACTAACCAAAAAGAAGCTTCAAATATTGAGACTTGGTGAGTCTCAAATCCAAAGCACTTAGGGTTAGTGCAACTAAAAGAAAGCTTCTGTTCTACAACATTTACAAGGCTTGGATTCACCATCAATCATCCAAGAAAAAAGGGTAAGGAGTCTAGCCAAAGAGACATCCTTAAAACCCTCATTTTGCACTCATCAATATGCTACAAAAATAAGAATTTCAGACCTACAAAAGAGTGCAAGAAAAGGTGCAATAAAAGGGTTCTATATACATGTAAAGGTTACATGGTGTTGCACTTCTACAATACATCAAATGTAGGGAAAGGAGCAGATTTAAAGGTGCCACAATAGGCACAATAGGTACAGGGAAAAAGGTAGCCAAAGGAAGGGCCAAAGGATCGAGCGTTCTCCAACACTGAAAGGGCATTCTCTCCAAGATCAAACCTGTAGATAAAGGAAGCTTTTACGTAAATGATAGCAAGCCTTCAAAGGCTATTTACGTAAGCCAAAGGAAATCTATCATAAATATTTACGTAAATCATAGCAAGGAGAAGAAGCTATCTATGTAAAATAAAAGGATAGAGCACATTCAACATTCAGACGCATCAAGCTTCACCTCTATCATCGTGAACAGGGAGCACAATGAAGGTATAAGTACATAGAAGGAAGAGGATGCTACGTTGGGAGTAGCATCAACAAAGGGTAGCAAGAGAGCTACCTCATCCTCATCCAAAGCTCCAAGGTGGCTCATGAATTACCTGTAGAAGAAAATATATTGCTTGCTATTCAAGAAATCAAAGCAAGCTAAGGAGAAAGATATTCAAAGGAGTTATAATCTCCTTCTTGGAGGTGTTACATAGGAAAATCCATGCAAAAGGGTTGAGTGCCACTTGGCATATTATTCCCTCATGACTATCATTTCTCTAACGCTCAAGAGATGAACGTTGAGAGTGCTCAAAGCAAGAAGGATACATTACGTAGGAGTAATGGCTAGTGCAACAATGTTACAAGAAGAGGAGGTAGCGTTACTAAGATATGAGAGTGCCACTTGTCCACCAATGACTACCCTTATATGTAGCATAGAGAGATAAGGGATAGCATTCACGTCCGATGTCCATAGAGTGTGTGAAGAGCAAGTGTAGTCCAGTCAATATGCAGCATGGAAGAAGGAGAGCATAGGAGCATTTAAGACTCCATTAAAAGGACCAACATCTACTCTCCAAGCATCGAAGAGGAAGCCCAATAGCCATACCACACTTGTTTACTCAACCTCATCAAGTCAAGCATCACAGAAAGGGTACGTAGAGGACTATCATATTTCAGTCAAAATCAGCGCCATTCAAGTGTGAAGTCAAGAGGGCTAAGGTAAGAAAAATATCTCATTAATATTGCTTTCAAACATAGGAGATATAAGGTTATAATTTTAAGGATTATTTTTAAGGTTGAGAAAGCAAAAGACATAGGAGATAACTTACCAAAAATCAGAATACTATTTGTAAATTAACCTAGGAGATATAAGGCCTTCTACTTAGGTTGAATCATTTAAATACTTTGCAAATATTATTATCTTTTCTAATTTTCCAAATTTGGGAGTCATAAGGTCTACTACTACAAATTGATTTATTGGAAATTAGAAAAATTAAAATCAAATCTCAAAGGGCCATTATAAGAGGTTTATCAAAATCATATAAAGGTTGGAAATTATAATATTTACTTGTCTCAAATTCCTCTCAAATAGAGACAAAAGATCCAACATTAAAACCTCTTGAAATCTAGAAAAAGTGCTTAGTTCAATAGGAGCAATAAGGACAATAGAAGTTGATTTTTAGCATTTACATAACTTTACAAAATCAACCAAGATTGAACTATATCTTACAAAAGCACTTCATATCTTGTCCAAAACATACTAGGGAGTCATAAGGCATTCTACAAAACTTGGTAATATCATAATCTATTGTTTATCAAGTTGCAAATCCATTAGCAATATATAAGCTATCTACAAAACCTAAAAATCCTTATGAGTACTCATTCTCATTACTAGGGAGACATAAGGAAGTCCACAAGAATCAAGGATTAATATAGGTTTTATCAAATCAAGCTTATAAACTTCTATCATAAGAAAATCCTATCTCATCTCTTCAAGAATGTCATATAATGAATGTGGAATTTGCTTCAATAGAAACCAGTCTATAAAACATGAAAATATGTGGTACATTGACTCTGGAGCAAGTCATCATATGATAGGAAATATACAATGGTTCGACTATCTTGAAGATACCAATGGCTACAGACTAAGAATTGTGGATAGCCAAACTTATCCTATACATGGATATGGATGTGTAACACCTAGCAGATCATTTCCAAATCTTCTACTAAAAAATGTATTGTATGTTCCTGGATTAACATTCAATCTCATTTCAGTAAGCAAGTTGGTAGAAGATAATTATATGATCAACTTTGGATATATGGATGGAATCAATACATGTCTCATCATGAATCAAGGTGAAATTAAAGCAACAGGGTCAATCCATGGAAATACATACATCTTAGATTCAATGGAAATCTCACAAGATACTGTGATATTTCAAAATGATACTAACATATTTCCAAAGGAATAGGTTGATGAAAATGAAGAACCAGTACAACACAGAGCCAAGCATAGAAGAATCAAAATCAAGAAGATGAGAGGACAAGTGCACCATGCTCTACTTAGCCATCAATTCTCAGAACCAAACAAAGATACGTGCAAGGAGACCAATGAAGGTGGATGGATAGAAGACAACAATGGTGAATCTGAAGAAGCCAAAGATCATTTTGAAGATGAAGATCCAATTCAAAGCCATCATATGGAAGAAGATCCACATTGAAGACTAAAGTCTTCAATACCCAAATATTGTAATACAGGGGGTGTTAGAAATAGAGCATATTACATTATTTGGGTCATGTAAATGTACCTTCCTTGGTACATACTTAGGACATTAGGTTACTTTAGGGGGAAGTTATCTAGTTACTTCATGCAATGTAATAAATGCACAAGTGTCAATGTGCAAGCTGTAATGTGCAAGGTGTCCACTTGTACAACTAGATAGAGTGTTGGCCAAGGAACTTATCTTCCTATATAATGGCCATAGATATAGAAGTCATAGAGCATCATAATGTAGTGTGTGGTAGATAGGTAGTAGGGTAGTGTGTGTGAGCTATAAGCTCAGAGCTCCCTCATGGAGCAGTAGCATATATTATGGAGTGCCCATTTCCTCCATAGCTACTATTGTAATATTTTTGCCATTTCTATTTATAGCATATTTTAGTCATCTCGTAGATCTACTTTATTTCTTTCTGCATCTTGTGATTGGTATCTCCCATTGTATGTGGCATCAAAAGCTAACAATGTTTGATAAATACCAAGGTTCTGATTTGGTTGAGCTAAGGGACTATCAACCTTGATGACCCTTAAGTTAATTAGGTCTTTTACTATATATTTGAATGTGAAGTAATCATTAATGTCATACCCATTCTATCAATGATAAGGGTAAAACAAATATTCCCTATAGCTTTTTATATGCTTGGTAGGATCATCTGGTTTAATCTCAGGTAAGGTAAGTTAATTTGTTTCATACAACCTATGAAATATGGAAGCATAAGACTAAAAAAGGTGTGTATTAGTGATTTTATCAAATAGATCATCGACGTTGATTATTTTCCATAGTTGGCACTATGTTATGAACTGGTTGGGGTGGGATAACCACTTGATATAAAAATAATTGTGGTTGTTTTTGCATTGTTTATTGTTGTTAAGCCATTACTGGCTGACTCATGACACTTGATTTATTTGATTCAACTTAAATTGGCTAGAATAATTTCCTTTTATTTGGATCTTATTGTACCATTATTTCTTTTTAGGATTTAGCACACCTTCTTGGCTTTTGATTTCCTCAATTATGCTAGCCTACGCAAGAGCTTCTTCAAATGAGATATATTATTGTAATTATAGTAGCCAAGATATGGGTTTTAAGAAACTCTTAATGAACAATCAAGTTAAATATTCCTTTGGTAGGGAGAATGGTAGCTTGATGATAACAACCCTCCAATGGTTGCCAAAATCATAGACTAACTTATCATCAAATTTTTTAATATTATATAAGTCAAACAATGTGATTTTATTTTGAACATTGAGGGAAAATATCTCGAGGAATTAGTTTTCCAACTATTTAAAATTATAAATACTATGATGAGGCAGATGGTTATACCACTCCATGGCATATCCTCCCAATTTTTGAGGAAATGTTTTGAGCATTAAAGCATCTTGATACTTGGATTCTAAAACATGAGTGAATGAATGTGCTTACATGCTCTCTAGGGTCCTTAGTCCCTTTAAATTTATCAAATTTTGGCACTGTAAAATATACTGGATATGGTGGTAATGGTACCAATTAATAAATTACTAACCTTTGATATCAAATGCAGCTTAAGAATTTGAACCTCTGATATCAAATTATGAAGATGCAAAATTTGAGGTAAAAATCAATGTAATGCTCCTTTCATTAGCCCTTGGGAATATTTACAGTAGCACAGGAAAACACACTAGAGTCGACCCTTAAAAATGAGGGTTCGACCTCTATTTATAGTTTTGCAAAATTAAAATAATAAGGAACATTACAAAGATTAAATTTTAACAGCTCAGTAGAGAGTTCTTGCTGGCATTCTCTTACTGGTTCAACCTCTAGGAAATCCACTACAAGTGGACTACCATGGTAGCTTGAAATATCTACAACTTGCTGGTTTTTCGGTGCTAACTAGAGTTCTAGCCGTTGGAGACTACATGTGCATCATTGATCTATCTTGGAAACTTTTTATCATTGTCGATCTACAACCATTTTTGGTTCTTGTCTTCTTGAAACCCTTGATGCTTCGGCTTCCTCCTCCAACTAACTATTTTAAGTTCGACAAGAAATTGCTTTTATATGCTTCAAAATTCTTGGTAAAATCTCAACCGTCGATCTCTCCCATCGTATGGCTATGATTAAATATGACATAAGCTTGATATAATGGTGGGGAGAGAACATAATGCCATTCTACTTTTAAAATTGATGATATCACCTTTCATGCTTCAAAAACTACGGAATGCCATTCCGGACCTAAGCAAGTGCATTGGCCTGCGAACACCATTTCGGACCCATCGTAGTGTAAAGTGACTCTTCCTCCATTCCACACTGGCTTCAAAGTAAAACACTGCTTATCACCATTTCGAGTGAAATTTAGTCAAAATGCCCTTTGTCATGAATTCGCATCTCTTATACTTTGCTTTCCACCTTCTATCACCATTCCGGGTAAAAATGTTCTATGCGTCTCCCAAAATCGGGCTCTCCAACACTTAGCCACTCAGAAGATATCAAAAAATATAAAGCGGTCACCAATCCGCACTTATTTTATGCTGACATCATCCTTCTTCAAAAACTTTTGTGGATTCGGGGGCACATCGCCAGTCCAGAGCCAAGAACATAAGAAACTATGCGGAATTGCTCCAAGTGCAAAAATTCACCAAGTGTTGGGTGGATTTGTGGCCTTTGTTGTGGATCCGCTCCAAAATACACTGCAAAGTGTGCGAAATGAGATCTTCATGCCTTAGGCAAAATTTTAAAAATTTTCCTAAGTATGTGGCCATTTTGGGCCTACATTTTGGCGCCTCCCAGGTGGATTTGCTTGCAAATCCATAGAACTCAAAGTCTTATCCATTGGGCTACAGGAGTCAAAAAATGCTCATCTTCAAAAATGTGCTTAAAAGAATAATTTCCATATGAACACTACCCTCTGAAAATAGTTCTCTTAGAGAGTAGAAGTTCACATCGAGACCATGCTTCAAGCAACATAGAGGATAACTACTGATATGTAGACTATGCAATAGATACATGTTCCTCCACTGTTTCCAAAATCTGTCTTTGTGCCCTCATAGCAAAACTGCTTCACTGTCTTTGCAAAATACAGTTCTACTCTTCTTATAAGGCCTACTCACAAAAATACCTTCACACAAAATCTTTTGCTCTCTGCACCTCTTTAGGCTTCATGCCTTTATTGTTTATTTCTGACAATTGTTAGAGCAAAAAACAAAAATACAAAAACTTGTGCATATGTACAAAAAACAAAAATGAACTAAGTGTGTGCCCCTTCCGGGCCTATGACAGTTCCATCCTACTCCTCTTCTTGGTGGGCCTCTTCCTCGGCCTCCTCTTCATTCTCTTCTTCTTCTTCATTTTCTTCTTATTTTCTTCTTCTAGAGAAGATTGTTTTTGATTTCTTCCTCTAGAATTATCACCAAACAATTGAATCATCAATTTCAAAGTTTGTAAAGCTTGTTTCCAGGTTGCTTCAAAGGGGTTTGATGTTTCTTTGAGCTGCTTGTAAATATACTATAATTATCCAATATCCTCATAATTAGAAATATTCCCTCTATTCACCAGATCTTCCATGAGATCTCTTAATCTGGAAAAATCAACAATCAGTTGGGCAACTTGCTCTTGGTGTAGTGGCTCTTCAAGAGAATCAATTCTAGATTCATCCAGTAGATTTTCATCAATGCTCTTCTAGATCTCTTCCATAGATAGCAAGTTGTGATCCTCCATCCATAGACCTTTGAAACCAACTTGAATCATTTCTTTGTTTACATCCACAACATCCTTAATTACTCCTTCAATCTTATCAAATAACAACCAGGCTCTTTGAAGTACCCTGTGCTTCTTGACCACAGTTTATGGTAGTAACTCTGGTGAGATTCCATTATTTATTGGGAATTGGTTTAGTAGAATCATTGAGTCTGCTATCAACCAACTTGTACATATGTTCTACCGAAATCACCATAGGCTGCAACTCTCCAGTGATTTGATCTAAATATTTTTGAACATTGGGGAGTAAGCGATTGGCATCATCTAGGTAGTCAATCATAAGCTGAAGCCCTGAACATTTCTCTTGGACCTCAGAGAGCAATTCTTTTCTAATATTCTTTAATCCAGCTTTAGAAAAGCTAGAAGACTTAGCTTTCTCCATTTGAATCTAATGTTTCAAACTTTGAATTTATTTTGCTTGTTCTTCATTCAACTTCTTTTGCTCTCCTAGTTGATCTTTGAGCTTATTGGCTTCTTGAAACTTTTCTTGCCAACCCTTGGCCTCTTTTTTCAGAGCCTTTTCCACTTCCTTTTGATTTCTCAGAGTCTTCTAAAGCTTTTCAATATGTTTCTCCAGTTTACCCACCTTCTCTCTAAATATATCATTCTTCACATAGAAGGTGTCTAAGTGGGCTCTGGCTATTATCAACTCATCTTCTTCAGGAAGCTTCTCAATATCTTCTGTGAACTCTTCAACTTGATAATCTTGGATAATCATCTCAGTTTTAGGCTTACTTACAAGTGGGGTCATGGATCTAGATATCCTCTGCCTAGAAATTAGATCAACATACATGCTTCTTCTTCTTACAACCATCCTGTTGGAAGGCTTAGATAGCTTCTCTACCCATAAATAATTTATTTTTTGTGTGGCTGCCTGCTCCTTTGGTAAATATATATGACTTGAAAAATTGGCAGCCATGGGAGATGAAGATACTAGAAATGTAAGGGTAGACTCAACCATTGATGATGGTGGTGTGGAAGTAATTACAGTAGTCTCTATAACAATAGTGGACTCTGTAACTACTGTTATGGTTGCTATTGGTAAACTCATAGGAATTGAAGCAAGACTAACAACTGGATGAATGGGGGTGCTTGGAACAATTTGTCCCTTTGATGGTGGTGATTGCAATGATGAAGGTGAAATGATGGGAGATGATGAAGTGGGAACCTTAGATGATGAAAGTGGGATTTGGGGTGACTTTGGGGGAGAAGGGGTGACTTGTACTTCAGTGACGACCAATGAAACATGGGGTGAACTATGAGAGGGAGAAGGTACCTTTGTCACATTTTCTTGACCAGAAAGGGAGGGAGACTTCCTTGGGGATTCAGGAGGATGAAGAGGAGAAGAGGGATTAGAGACCATACCTTCACCTACATATGTAGGGTGTTCTTGTTCTACCTTTGTATCCTACTATTGCTCTTGATGAGTCAATTCTTTTGTAGCTAGAATAGCTACCTCTTTTGCAATCTCCTCTATATCCAATCTTTGTTTCTTTGAAACCTCTCTTTCCCTTATTTTTGGAGCTCTTTTAGCTCTTCTATGAATCAATTGAAAAGAAGCCAATTCACTCTTTGAATCTTCCTTAGATAACTCTCCTTGTACTACTCCTGTAAGAAATGCTTGTTCAAAAATAGGGTGCAACTCTACTGATGTTGTGGTGGTGAAAGTAAGGGGTTTGAACCTAAAACTCTCATCCTTATTTCTCTAGTCAATATATATGTTTGGAGTCTACCCCCCAGAGCTAAGCGTTTAGGCCTAGTCACCACTTCAATGATAGGAATATTGACAACTTTTTCATTGGAATATTACATTTTGCTTAGAAGTTATGCGCCCTTAGGAAAATTCTCTACCTATTCAGTGGTAGGCTAGAATGTCTTTAGGACCTCAACTGTTGTTAAAGGAGTTTCATGCTCTTCTATTGGAGCTTCTTGATCTGTGGGTGGAGAGAGAGATTCAAAACCAGCCTGGGACTTTTTAACTGTTAACACTATGTTTTTGATGTCCTTCTGCTTCTAGGTTTTGATATTTTCATCATATTTCTTAGAAAACTCATTATCAATATTCATGCCAAACCTGGACTTAGGTTTTCCAATTTAAATTCTCATTCTCCACCAATCTGATATCTTTGCTACATTCCATTATTCTCCCTTTTCTACCTCTTCAGCAGTGTCCTCATCAGGTTGAGGGTCCTTTTTATTTGTGGTTTTCTCTTCAATATCATGAATGGTGGCTTTTGTCAACCGATGAATTTTCTTCTTGTCTGGATCAAAATCCATAATTTGTTCATAGAAATCTAACCATGGAGGTAGTTGACCCATTTTTGACACATTCCACTCCAAAAGAGTGGTCTCATCATTGTTTCTGCCTTGTTCAAAATGAGCCCTAGGCCTCTTTTCAAATTTATAAGCTTTGTCTCCATTTAGGGCTACATTCCTTTTGGTAAAAATGTCATTAGGGTCATAACTCCATATTTGGAGAATATAAAATAGACCTAACCTATCAAGGTATTGGTCAATTTGCTCACTCTACCCCTTCTTTGTGATAGTAATATCCTCCATAGTGTGGTAGGTTAGCAAAGATTTTCTCTTCCTTCTTGAACCATAATTCAAATCAATGTACTCTACCTGCCTCAAATATTCCAAGGCAAAGAGCCTGTCTGTGATAAAATGGGGTAGGAGAAAAGGTTTACCCATGAAACCATATAGTCTAATTACTATGCCCTCGGTCAAAAGATACCAATCTCCTTCTTCGACACCCTCTACTCTCAGAATTTTCTTAGCCAAGGGTGGCAATCTAGGGCACTCTCCATACATTATTTTCAAAGCAGGTCCAAGGAATTCCAAATTGAATCTATAAAAAGACTCACTACTTCTCAAATGACTTGTCCAATAATAAATCGACAAGGGTTCCCCATCACTGGTTTTGTCCTTAACCGAAATCCAAGGCATATTGTCCTTAATGGTAGCATAAAACATCCATACCAGACTTGAGCAATGCCTGAAACTAGGAGCATCAGAGCCCCTTTTCATTCTTACTAATTATTCATGTATCCTTTGAGCAAGAAAGGCTAGCCAGTAAAAATAGATAACCCTAGTCCCTTTTTCCTCTACACCTTCTTCATACATTCTTTCATTTGAAATACAATAGGCTACGATAATTTTCCAGCCATACACCATTCTGTCAGAGTCTAAACCCTCCATACAGGCCAACATAGAGAACAGTACAAGGTTTGGAAATTCATCAATGGGGATTGGGACTTTAGGAAATTTCTTCCTAGGCTTTGCATCGAGTTGTTTGTAAACCCATATCTTAAATGACTCACCATCATTAGCTCATTTCTCTAGAGAGTAATACCCAACCTGGTTAGTCACCCTAAATTCTTTTGGTCTTACTGGTGGTTCTGACCCTAGGGAAAAAATATTATGATAGAAGGCGGTGGTGATACTAAATAGGGTTTTTCCTTTAGAGGTTTTCACTGCTTTGGCCATTGGGTCATAAAATTTAACTATTGTAGCTATTAATTCTAGACAAGGGTGAACAAAATCACAAATGTAAAAAGATAGGTAAGAGAGAACAACACATCTACCTTCCATCGAAAAAGTAACTCTTTTCTTGAATCTATCATTCATGCTCCTTCTGAGCCTTGTTCTCTCTGTCAAGACCATTTTGGTATCCACCACAACTTCCACTCTATCAATGTATGGAACCACTACCCTTCTCTCTAAAGTTTCAGCTTCTTGGGTTTCTTCGAAAGCCATTTTTCTAGCAACAATCTCGTGCTCTCTTCAAAATTTATAGTGAATGTTTCTAAGTGATGTCTCACTCTCTTCTCCTCTATGAACGTGATTTACCACTAAATGAATGTTGCTCATGCTTTTTTATGCTTTTATTTCCTGGCGTGTGCATATCTTCCACCATTAATGCAGCTACTATGCAATCTACCCAATGGCACACTTTCCAATTCCCACTCATTCCTTTTGATGGCTCGAAGGTGGCATTATTATTTCTTATTGGCTAAAAATTCAAATTTGGCTACCACCTTGTGGCATCTCTTCGGCTACTCTTTGGTTCAAGCATGAGTTCGTTAGCATTGAATGCAGGATTTTTCCTTTCCTCTCCATGTGGCATTGTCACAAAATCACCACTTCGCTTCACCTTAGTCTTGAAATCGATGGATTGAAGATGCCTTTGATTCCATTGACACTTAACTCATTTCACATGTAGATAATCATATTGGTTCTATTCCGCTAAGCTCTTCATGTATTTTGATGCAGATTGGAGATGCTCACCGTTTCGCTATACTTTATGTGTATTCACGTGCGGAATGGAACCTTGCTGAATTCTTTGTCAACACTTAGCCATTTTTGCAAATATTTTTCTCTTTTCAATATGTTAAAGAAAAACTGAATACAAAGTGTAAAAAGAAGGGGAAATATAATACAATGTATATACATATGTTACAATGAGCTCATGCTTCAAACATAGTAAAGTTTGAGGTGGAAACCATTCACTGGAATCAATTGTATGTTCCCTTCTAGATCTTCAAGATGGAACACATTGGACTCCTTGGCCTCTACTATTTTGAAAGGGCCATCCCAAAAAGAATCAAAATTTTCATGCTTGCCCGATTTTGCTCTATCAACATTCCACCTGAGAACTGCATCTCCAATTTGGAATTTTTTGAATCTGGCCTTCTTATCAAACCATACCTTGATATCTGAGGAATGCTTTTGAAAATTATCATATGCCTAAGCTCTATTCTCTTCAAGTTGTAGTAAGTGGGTCAACCTAGTTTTTACCGAATTTTCCTCTAACTCTTCCTCTGTATTGACAAGCTTAAGTGCTAGAATTTCCAAATGGATCGGTAATATTGCCTCTTTGCCATACACTAGAGCATAAGGAGAAGTTTTAATGGATTTATTTATAGTAATCCTGTCAGCCCATAGAGCTTGGTCCAGCAACAGATGCCAACTTCTTTTATTCCCTTCAAGTGATCTCCTCAGAATCCTTAACAAGTTTTTGTTGGTAGATTTAGCAAGTCCATTACCTTATGGGTAATAATTTGAAGTATTCTTGAGAGTGATGCCATATTTTCTAGAAAACTCAATATACTTGGATCCTATAAAAGTTGGGCCATTGTCACTCACCAAGGCTTCTGGAAATCCAAACCTTGAAATCAAGTTCTCCATAAAATTGATCACAACTTCCTGATCTGATTTCTTTGTAGGAATGGCCTCTACCCACCTGGTAAGGTAATTTGTGGTAGTTAGGATAAAATTATGCTCTACTGAGGAATTAGGGTTGATGATCCCTATGAAGTCCAACCCCCATTATTGAAAAGGCTCTTCAACTTGTATTGGCCTAAGGAGGAATGAAGCATTCCTTGTCCTTCCAACATATCTCTGACATTTGTCATAGGCCCTAGTAACCTTGAAAGTATCAATAAATATAGTAGGCCAATAATAGCCTACTCTTATGATTTTCAAAGCTATAACTCTACCTGAGCTATGTCCTCCAGCTGGTCCTCCATGGAACTCTTCAATAACCCTCTTTTGTTGATCATCTTTTAAGCATTTTAGAAGAACTCCATCCAAATTTATTTTGTACAGGCCTTATGGTAGTAACACATATTTCAAAGCATGAAGCCTGTATCTCCTTCTTTGGTATGCATTTATATTGGGAGGGCATACTCCAGTTTAAAATTATTTGATCATATGATCAACCCAATAAGAGTCTACTATTTGTACTCCTTCAACCTGATCCTCTTCTACTATCTGGAAATTTGTCACTTCTGTTGATGTTGCAGCCTCTGTCAGACCTTGGCACAAGTCCCTTCCTCTTACCAAATTTATGGGATGTATCTCTACATCATACTCTTAGATTTTGGTAATCCAACCAGCTCTTTTATCTCCTAGTTCACCTTGAAGGATAGAACTCCTTACATCTATATGAACTACATATACCAGGGTCTTACTCTATCCTAAGTACTACCTAAACTTCTTCAGTGACTTCATCACAACAAATACTTGTCTTTCAATAAAGTTATATTTGACCTGGTAGTCATGGAGTATCTAGCTCCAAAATAATACAGGATGTTCTTCACCTTGATCATCTTTTTGAGTGAGCACTGAGGCATAACTTTCTTCAGCTCCATAAGCATAAAGGATAAAATATTTACTAAAATATGGATTTACCAGTACTGGGGCTATTGCAATGGACTGATCGATAATATAAAAATCTTACTTTCTAATCTCAGTCCACTTAAACTCAGCATTCTTCTTGAGCAACTCAGATATAGGCCTTGGTGAGCAGAAATTCATGTCCCAAAAAACATTCATTTCTCTTCAATAAATTATCAATCCGGTAAGTTCATAAACTTATGAGTGTCACGCATAGTATATGCCTGTAGTGTTGGGGAACAAATCTGGTTGTACCTTATTTAGTTTGGTGAGGAGGTTTGTGTAATTGGATTCCAGCCAAATCAAATAAACTAAGCGCGGGAAATGAAATTAATAAATTATTAAACAAAAAGTAAAGTGCTGGAAATAAAATGCGAGGAAATAAACACACAACTGAAATTAAATAAAGCAGTAAACTAATCTACAGAAAGCAAATGCACAAATTAAACAGGGGAGGACTACTGCAAGGAGTGGGCCCAAGCTCCCGTAGATAGTCCGCCCGGCTAGCTATGTAGAGCTTGCTCGAATAAGAGGAGTTGCACTCTTAATTAATTAAACAATAAAATAAAATAAGTTTTGTGTAAAATTAATCATTGATCTCTGATCCCCCTCTGTTCATCTAGCCTGCGTCTTTATATAAAGCGCAACCAGATATCATTACAATAACAAATCGGTCTATTTTAATCATGTGATGTGATTTAGTTACAATTGATTCTACACATATTTTATTCTTCTATTTTAAAGTATGTTTGTTCACCAGATTATAAACATCCTTAGGTGTATGTAACAACAAATCCTAAACTAATGCATCCTAAAAATAATAATATGCTTTAAGAGCTTTACAAGGTCAACCGGCCAATCGGTTGATAATAATAACAAACACTTTATTCTATTTAATAAATGCATGATTAAAATAGATCTCCTTTGTCTTCATGTGCAACCTCCTCCATAGTCCTTGGTCAACCAGTCAAAGTTGACTTGGTAAATATTGCAAAGTATGAAGGCATGGAGGCACCTTCCGGTTGTAGGGAGGCGCTCTTCTTTCGTTGGCGCCTTCCTATTGTAGGGAGACGCTTGTATTTCATTGGTGCCTTTCGGTTGTAGGGAGGAGATCATATTCTGTGGGTGCCTCCCGGTTGTAGGGAGGCACTCGTTTTCTATCGATGCCTTCCAGTTGTAGGGAGGCACTCTTCTTTCGTGGATGCCTTCCAGTTGTAGGAATGTGCCTACTTCTGTTGGGTGCCTTCCTTGAAGAGGAAGGCACCTACTCTCTTGCCTTAGTCTCTGTAAGTAGAAGTATGCCGGGTCCAAGTGGATGTAGACTGGAAAACACCATATTAGTACCAATACCTGCATTTATACACATTTCCCACTAAAAACACCAATCAAGCATAATATGGATTTTCTATCAATTATATGCATAAGTTATATAAAATACATTTCATATGCTAATTGAACCAATGATAATTCTTCTTAACCGTGTATATAAAATGAGCATTTTTGGTGCTCATCATCCCCCCATGCCTAACATGTGCCATGCCCTCGTGGCACCAAATGTGAAGTTATCCCTCTTATAGGATGACCATGCCAAAAAGTTTGTCATGTCTTCGTGACAACAACCCCTGGGATATATATATATTTTTTCTCTCTTTTTTTTTTAATGGCCTTCAGCATCTCTGTTTCTCTGCCACTAAGTGCTGCTATTTTTTCCATTTAGCACTACTATTTTTTTTCTCAGTACTATTTTGTTTTATTCAGCACTGTGTTTTTTTTTTTCATTGAGTGCTGCTATTCTTCATCCATAGAGCGATGCGGCACCAGCAGAAGTTAGAAACACATCCTGACTAATCATTGTGGATAAAGAGTTAAATCATGACCACACTGTTTAGGGCAAATTACCATTGCACTAATGCTGACATTTTCCAGTGTTGCACATTAATCAAATTTGGTGAGACCAAATTTGTTTAAAACAAGTGCAATCACCAGCTACTACTTTTACCCACACCTAAAACATATTTGACATCTCCAGAACCTCCTTTGTGGTAGAGAGTAGCATCATTTATATGTGTTCGCTCAAGATGACTAATATTGTAAGGAGGCGGCAATGAAAATGATGCCAAATTTATTCATGTAGATGCCATAGCCTCTCTCTCTCTTTTTTTCAATTATATTTTTTTTTAAGGCACATCATGTGTTTGAATTCTAATGGGAGATTTTGAAAAACTATGGAGGCGTCGACTGGTATTAGCATAGAAATGATTTTAAAATAACTATACACATAATTAATAAGAAGATCAGTACATACCCGATTGAATTTCGTAGAATCTGATATATATGATGCTTGTGGTGTGATACATCTTCACGTTGGTGCTCCTAGAGATTTTATTTATTTATTTATATGTATCTTTATCTGTTCTAACATGAACAGAACAGATCTTGACTCTCTTTTTTTTTTCTTTTCTTTTTTTTTTCTCTTTATTTTTTTTCAATTTTTTTTTTCATCCTCTGCATCAAAGAACAGAGTCAATCCACAACAACTAAGCTGGTGACTCTAAACTTTGAAATACCCAACTTTTTCTCAATAGCACACAAAATATTTTAATCCTGCATTGACATATCTCTCTCCGAATGCATTTACAAGATGAATATTAAAATTTATACCTGACACATGTGCGTCCAAAATGATCTCCCCTCTAAATTATTTCTTTTGCATGCATAATTGGAACAACACTGCATTCCTTTGTTTTCTAGAGTGAGGAAAAATAGTATTTCTTTCATTATTCATGGCATCTGTCAGGTGCATTGCTGAGATGTATGTGTTGTATGTGCTAGAATTGGTAGGATGTTCTCATCCATTGGTGCGATCCCCAAATTAACCTACATGCCATAGAGTTGGAACTGCACCAATTTTTTTTGCCCACATCGTGCTTGTCTAGTCAACGGGCAAAGAACAAGGGTGCCTTCCCTCTGAGGAAGGTGCTTGCCTTCTAGTGGCACCTTCCTATTGGTGCCTTCTGTGGTACCTTCCTATTGGTGCCTTCCTATGGCACCTTCCTATCGGTGCCTTCCTATGGTGCCTTCCTGTGGGTGCCTTCCTATGGCGCCTTCTTATCAGCGCCTTTCTGTGAGAGGAAGGCGCTTGCCTTCCTGTGGGTGCCTTCTAGTGGTGCCTTCCTATTGGTGCCTTCCTGTGGCACCTTCCTGTCGATGCCTTCCTATGGCACCTTCCTGTTGGTGCCTTCCTGTGGCACATTCCTGTTGGTGCCTTCCTATGGCGCCTTCCTGTTGGTGCCTTCCTGTGGCACCTTCCTATCGACACCTTCCTGTGGCACCTTCCTGTCGATGCCTTTCGGTGAGAGGAAGGTGCTTGCATTCTTTTGGTGCCTTCCTGGAAGAGGAAGGCACTGGCCTCCTATTGGTGCCTTCCTGGAAAAGGAAGGCACTTATCTTTTCTTGGTGCCTTCCTAGAAGAGGAAGGCACTGGCCTTCTATTGGAGCTTTCCTAGAAGAGGAAGGTGCCTACTTACCATGCGTTGATTTCAAAGGAAACAAATATTTGACATCTATTTTTTTTTCAAACTCCTCCCCCATTTTATTTAGCTACCAGTTGGAGATTTATCATTTCCCTTCGGGACCAAGCTAGTCCTCAGGAAAGAGGATACTTTTCCAACGGGTAGTGAAAATAAAACTTTGCTTCTGATTTGCATTTCATCATGGAGCTATTTCAACACAAGATGGTTTTTTTTTTTTTCATAGGAGTAAGTTAGGCGCCGACAATAAGGTTTCTTTCCCCCCATGTCTAAAATTGGTCACGTCCTCATGACAACAGCCTTTTGAACTCCCCCCTTTTTTTTTTTTTATGGGAGGTTCTGATTCACCTGCAACTTCCCCAACTTAAATTGGTGATGCCCTTATTTCCAGCAACAGGTCCCTCTGCACAATAGGTCTGTAGCCCTCCAAACATCAAGTCCCACACTGAACAACAGGTATCCCCATCCAAGGGAGAAGAAAATTGCTTATTGGTGCCTTCCTCCAGGTGGAAAAAGGCACTAATGTATTGGGCTAATTGTAGGCACTCTCTTCCTAGTGGTAAGTAAGTGCCTTTTCTACTTCGCTACACTCCTAATTGCAGGGCACAAAATGTCACATCCGTTAGGCCTAGTTTAATCCAGATCTGCCTACAGATCATGCTCATGGTTGTGTACTGCGAAACTACACCTACAAAAACTATACACACGATAGCAGTAAAATAGGAGTCATGACTCCATGCCTGTTAGGCCCTGGCTCTCAAGATGCCTGCAGCTTGCATTTGGTTCATGATTTCCTACAAAAAAATAAGAAAGAAAATTTTTATGCTAAACAGGACATGTTCTATGCATTTTTTTTCATTGGGAGGATTCGCATAATTTATTTATTTATTTTTTCTTTGTGCCATAGAACCACATAGGTGCGGGAAATGGATCAAGCCACCCTATATTTCAAGGCACATGCTTGCTGTGGAAGGAGTCTGCTTGTTGTGGAAGGTGTCTGCTTGATGCAAAAGGTGCCTCCCATGTATGGTGCCTTCCTCATGCGGAAGGCGCCTACAATGTATGGAACCTTCCTCATGCGGAAGGCGCCTCAAATGTATGGCGCCTTCCTCATGCAGAAGGTGCCTTCTTGATGATCAAGGCATATTTCACTTCATTTTTTTTTTCTTTTCACATATCCTCCTTTTTTTTTTTTCTTTTTCTTTCTCTTTTTTTTTCTCTTTTTTTTTATTTTATTTTTATTTTTATTTATTTTTTAGCGAATGATTGAACATTCGTCCAAGCTACTGTTATGGTATGGGGTCTCCCCCATGCTGATGTATGATCCACTCTCACAAATGTGAGGCGATTGTTAATGGAGCTCATTGACCGTTACTCGAACGTTGTCTCGACACTCTTCTCTTGCACTTGGTGTAGCATATCTGACTTTGTTTATCATCTAGGCTGTAATGATCATGCACCTTGTAGCAAAATTTTCCCCCAAATTCCATGAGCACCTTGGGCTAGAAGCCTTTCGCTTGATCAGGGTTACTTAGCCTGCCTTCAAGTGCCAATGTTTCCAAGGCAAAACTCTGCTAACTTTCACCTGTTGTATTGGATGCTACACAATCAGGTACACGAGACAGTTCGTATAGTGCTATTACGAACTCCATGTATGAATTTCAATTCATGATATCTTCATAGACACCTCCTTATTTGTCTACTTCACACTTCATGTTGTCCTGCCAAACATAAAAGAAAAATCTAAACTAAAGACGTTAAAATAAAATTCTAACTAAATTTTTTTTTTTCTCTATATATATTTTTTTTTTGGTCTATTCTGCCTTGACCAGAACAGATCTTGGATTATCATCATTTTTTTTTTCCCATCATCTGCATCAAAGAACAGAATGTCAACTTCAACTATTTGAGTTGGTGATTTTCACATCTGGAGGTTTGTCAATGATCCACCCTAAGAATTTGGCAAAATGTGCCATGTACTGAAACATCTTTGCCCTCACACTTTTTGTGAAAAGCAGATTTCTCCAATGGTTTTAGATCCTCTCAAAGTTGATGTTATCTTCCACCATAGTGAGACTTTGTCTCTCTTTTGTATATATTTTTTTCACATATTTTAACAGAATGATAATGCTACCATAAAAACTGTAATGTTGGCACTATGCATTCAAAAGTGGAGGCTATGTGAGTCAGGTAACTACGCAGCCTATTATGTGAAGGTTACATTACATGTACCGTTATGAAAGGATTTTATGACAACCAACAACTCACATTTTTGAAACACCAAGCTCCTCCTCAATTAGCACATAAAAAAAATGTTAATCCTGTGGCCTTTGTGCAGACATTTGAAATCTGATCTCCTCCAAGCTTTCTCCTTGTTTTATTTAGCTATCGGTTGGAGATTTCTCATTTCCCTTATGGACCAAGCTGGTCCTCGGGAAAGAGGATACTCTCTTTCAACAAGCAGCAAAATAAAACTCTATTTTTGATTTGTTCATTAACTTGGAGCCTTTTCAGCAAATGATTTATTTTTTCTCTTTTTTTTTTTTAGACAATATTTATTTGTGTTGTTGGTGGCAATGATGAAGGTGGGGTCTCCCCCATGCCTACATTTGAACTAGTCTTCTCGAAATCCCCCTTTCTTTTTTTTTCAACTAGTCTGATATGTTGTAGCATGAGAAGAGTATTTTACCCCATGGCCTCAAAAACAAAACTTTTTCAACATAATGGTAAAATGTGCAGGCTAGGAAATGGCTATATGCGGCTGGCAACTTAGAGAAAACATGGCATAGCAGTATTTCAGAAACACATGCTAGTTTTTGATTCACCAGGTCACCTTAAGTGCAAGTGAAGAGCATACTCCATAACAAGATGTTCTTTTTAAATTATGCTCTGTCATTTTCCCTGCATTATTAATTTCATCATAAAAAAAACATTTACCAATACGTTGCAAAAATTTCAAGCCTGTAAATTTTTTTTAATTTAAAACCAAGCTTCTAGAGGCACAATTTTTCAATGGTTTCCGTATAAAAACATGTCCCTAAAAATTTTCAATCAGACCTCGGTTGTGCTTATTTATTTTGATTTATTGGAACCATTAAAAATATGATAGAAATCCTTCAATGCCAGATTTTTCTAATTTTTTTCAACAACACGTTTTATTCCTACTTCTACACTTAATTTGGTACATCAGGTTCATTCCCGCGTTTTCCTGAGAAGCTAAAACAATATAAATAATTGCCTATGGGATTTGGCTCTGACTGTGCCGGCAACTATTTTTGGCTTTATAAAAAGGCCCTTGGTTGACTCATGCTTCTTAGATAAAATATTTATAGGTAATTTCAAATAAGCTTTTTAATTGACCCATAAATTCTAACACTACAATTTAGACACTCCCCGACAACGATGCCAAAATGGTGAGCAGAAATTCATGTCCCGAAAAACATTCATTTCTCTTCCATAAATTATCAATCCGGTAAGTTCATAAACTTATGAGTGTCACGCACAGTATATGCATGCAGTGTTGAGGAACAAATCTGGTTGTACCTTATTTATTTTGGTGGGGAGGTTTGTGTAATTGGATTCCAGCCAAACCAAATAAACTAAGTGTGGGAAATGAAATAAATAAATTATTAAACAAAAAGTAAAGTGCTAAATAAAATGCGAGGAAATAAACACACACAACTGAAATTAAATAAAGCAGTAAACTAATCTACAGAAAGCAAATGCACAAATTAAACAAGGGAGGACTACTGCATGGAGTGGGCCCAAGATCCCACAAGGAGTCCACCCGGATAGCTACGTAGAGCTTGCTCGAATAAGAGGAGTTGCACTCTTAATTAATTAAACAATAAAATAAAATAAGTTCTGTGTAAAATTAATCATTGATCTCTGATCCCCCTCTTTTCATCTGGCCTGCGTCTTTATATAAAGTGCAACCAGATATCATTGCAATAACAAATCGGTCTATTTTAATCACGTGATGTGATTTAGTTACAATTGATTCTACACATATTTTATTCTTCTATTTTAAAGTATGTTCGTTCACCAGATTATAAACATCCTTAGGTGTATGTAACAACAAATCCTAAACTAATGCATCCTAAAAATAATAATATGCTTTAAGAGCTTTATAAGGTCAACCGACCAATCGGTTGATAATAATAACAAACACTTTATTCTATTTAATAAATGCATGATTAAAATAGATCTCCTTTGTCTTCATGTGCAACCTCCTCCATAGTCCTTGGTCAACCAGTCAAAGTTGACTTGGTAAATCTTGCAAAGTATGAAGGCATGGAGGTGCCTTCCGGTTGTAGGGAGGCGCTCTTCTTCCATTGGTGCTTTCCTCTTGTAGGGAGGTGCTTGTCTCTCATTGGTGCCTTCTGGTTTTAGGGAGGCGCTCATATTCTATGGGTGCCTTCCGGTTGTAGGGAAGCACTCGTTTTCTATCGATGCCTTCCGGTTGTAGGGAGGCGCTCATCTTCCGTGGATGCCTTTCGGTTGTAGGAAGGTGCCTACTTCTGTTGGGTGCCTTCCATGAAGAGGAAGGTTCCTACTCTCTTGACTTAGTCTCTGTAAGTAGAAGTATGTCGGGTCCAAGTGGATGTATACTGGAAAACACCATATTAGTACCAATACCTGCATTTATACACATTTCCCACTAAAAACACCAATCAAGCATAATACCGGATTTTCTATCAATTATATGCATTAGTTATATAAAATACATTTCATATGCTAATTGAACCGGTGATAATTCTTCTTAACCATGTATATAAAATGAGCATTTTTGGTGCTCATCAGGCCTTACTTTCTATGCAAATTCAGAAATGAATTTCCTGATAAATTTTATTTGACCCAAAAAGGACTGTAAGACCTTCTTGTTTGTAGGTAATGGGAGGGCAAGAATGGACTTAATTCTATCCAGATATATGGCCATACCTTCTTTTGAGACCACATTACCTAGCAGCTTTCCTTTATGTACTGCAAAAAATGATTTATTAGGATTGAGTGAAATACCAAATTCTCTGCATTTTTGAAAAACTTGCTCCATGTGTGATAGGTGATCTTGCTTATTATGGGAAAACATAGTCATGTCATACAAATAAATCAGATTGAATTTATTGATCAGTGCCCCAAAGGCATAATCCATGGCTCTCTGAAATGTGGCTCCCGCATTGGATAACCCAAAAGGTATTCTATGGTAGGCAAATGTACCCTATTTTGTGGTGAATGTTGTTTTATACTGATATTCATCTTTCATCCAAAATTGATTGTAACAAAAGTAGCCATCTAGTAATGAGAATATCTCTACCCCTACCACTACCTATAAAATTTGATCAATCTACATGAGGTGGTAGTGATATTTAAGGGATTCTTGGTTAAGATTTTTGAAATCTACACACAAACGAATATCCCCATTCTTTTTTCTCATGGGTACCAAGTCGAATACCTAGGTTGAGTGTTTTATTGGGTATATGATCTTAGCCTTTAATAACTTTAAGAGCTCATCTCTCATAATGGCTTCAATCCTTGGATTTGCATGCCTTTTATTTTACCTAAAAGGCTTTGCATCAGGCTCTATCTCAATAGTAAGTTGGATAACTTTCTTATCATATACCTTGAGGTCTTCATATGACCAATCCACAATATCTTGGTATTTTAGGCATAGAGTTTTGATATCTTCTGATTCCTCTGGTGAACATTGAACTCCAATATTGAGCTTCTTTTCAGTACCAAATTCAACTTCTTTATATGTTTTTCATTGACTTTCATACCTCTGGTATTTTTCTGTCCTCATTGTCAAACAAACTCTCTAGGGTGACCAACCCTCTAGGAATATGATATTCCTTAGTTGAATAAAATCTTGTTGATCAATCTCTTTTGAATTATATTCTTGGATAGTGTAGAGACATGCTTCTCTTACCAAAAATTCAATTATCCATTCATAACTTTCAAAACCTACCAAAAAATCTACTTGTCTAGTACTACAGGTTTGAAAATCATTTTGATTCCCTTGTATTTCTTGATTCCAAAGTCTACAAAAGGGTTGAAGTTAGCTCCCTTTGTTTCTAATGAATCTACCAAATTATTCTTATCTCTAGGAAAAAAATTTAAATTTAGGGCATCAAACGATTCCATTAGATCTCATACCTTGTTTCTTTAAGCTTTTAAGTAATGGTGCTTATTGGCACCTGTTTCTTACTTGATGGACAATTAACTCAGAGTTTCCATATATATTTAGAACTTTAATGCCCATGCTTTCTACCTGCATTAGTCTAAGGTATAAAGCCTCGTATTTTGCAGTATTATTCATACATGACCATGTTAGTCTATAAGTAAAAAATTTTGTTCCCTCTAATTGGGACTATAAAACCACACCAGCTCCTACACTGTTTCTGCATTTAGTGTCATCAAAGTGCATGATCCATGTTTCATTTTCCCTCAGATATTGATTGGATATAGTAGGGATTTTCTTCTTTGATTTAGCTGAGATACTATATGTTCCCATACCAGTTTCAAATTGATTGTAATCCTCTCTAAAAGGTAACTCATCCTCAATGTCTAATTCCTCAAATTTTTCAACTAGCTCAAATTCTTCCATGGGGTAATATTGCACATGTCTTCCTCAATATTTTCAATATGATAAGATAGTGGCTTTTTAGGTGTTATAATTATTCTCTTTCATTTGAAAGGAATCACCATACTAGAATAATCCATGTAGATACATCCACCCAATTTTGTAGTAAACTCTCTTGAAAGGCATAAACCAAAGTAGGATTCTAGATCTACCACCACTATTTCTTGTACTATTATCACCTCAGGGGATCTATGCAGCATCATTAAAATATCCTTTATGACTCCAACTATCTTGATATATGTCCCATCCAATTGTAATACTCTAGAATAAGATCAGGCATACTCCATACCCATTTCTTCACAGACTGCTTTGGGCATAACTATGGTTGATGCTCTTGAATCTATCATGCAATTTCAGACTATCCAACCTTCCATTCTTAGAGATATATAGAAAGGAGGGGGATTATTATTTAAAAT
The DNA here is from genome assembly GCA_028583015.1 of Wollemia nobilis. NCBI lineage: Eukaryota > Viridiplantae > Streptophyta > Pinopsida > Araucariales > Araucariaceae > Wollemia > Wollemia nobilis. The sequence continues at coordinate 9,913,708 of JAQPPZ010000012.1, read as the reverse complement.
AGTATGGGATATCTCTTTATTTTTTGATGGTATACTGAGGATTGTGGTGGCCTGCTTATTTTGTGGGTACTTATTGAGAGAAGCCTTAAGTAGGTCTATCTAACTAAGAATAAATAGAGTGTCATACAAACTAGCCTTTTATGGAATATTTTTCATCTCTTCAATAATAAATACTTAGACCTAGCCAATGTAGGTCTTTCAGGCCTTTTTTTTGGCTCACCATATTTTCCTTTATACTATTGAGTGGCTTCTATTATTTGAATTTTGGTAATAGAGAGGAATCTAAGTCTTTCCTGATTCTCATATTTAGATCTCATTTGGTCTCCTTCGGTTTCTTTTTCCAACCTCTTAGGAAAAGTATTTGTATTATTTTTCCATTTAGCTTGAGGAATGAGGAAAGTATCACAACTTTGAGGAAGGGGATCGGTTCTTTTTTGATAAGGGACTAGGAATTACCCCATATTTTGGGGATCTACTTGCAAGGTTTCCTTTCCAGACCTTGTCATAATAACAATTGGGCTTTCTTCATCCAGATATTTCCCAACCATGATCTGATCAGGCTACCATAACATGTTTACTCTCACCTTTTTATTTCTTTCAGCTTGATCCATAGCTTGTTGAACATGGTGTTGGTACATAATACAAGACCATGAGTCATGAGGATCATTGCACACTAGACACTAGATATTTGCAAGAATAGTATCTGAAGAACACTCAAGATCCTTGTACGTTGCATTCACTCTAACCCTAGTACTATTACTAGGACTACGTATCTAATATTTATTCACATATGGAAATCTCCTTTGCTATGATATTTCTTGATCTCTCTTTTCCATTGAATTCAATCTATTAATCATATTTTTTAGAGTATTTTGTATATCAAGAATAGAAAAAAACTCTTGGGATATTTGATAAGGAAGAAGAGGGAAAGGAACTACAGAGGATGATGGCTTCGGTTAAGAGATTGCATTCATTTGTTAAGATGGATATGATAGAGAAAGAGGGTCCATGTAATATGGATTTGCAGTTTGGATTTGGCCATTAGTAGTTTTTGAGTTATAAAGTTGCACAATTTTGGGGGGTAGTATCCCCATATTAATTAGGATATTATTAGCATGAACTGCTGCATTATAAACTTGGTGGAAGGTTTCTACTCCAGATTTTTGTGTTTGCAAGCCTAAATCTGATCCAAGGGCTCAGATGTAATACATATAGGCCAAACATGCAGATGGTCTTACTGTAAGGGGAATTCTCTTCCATGTTCTGCTAAACCTTAAATTAAAATCTGAGATAGTCTCCTGTTGATATTTTTGCATGGATGTGAACTGGTTGAGCAGGGAGAAAGGATCAACATACTCATTAAATTATTCTACAAATGTCTCAACCAATGCTTGCCATGAATTGATGGTATTATCGTCCAAAGTTATAAACCAATGCAATATATTTCCTCTGAAGGATAGGGCTAGGATTATTACAATAATATCCTCCTCTTTTATTTTATGAATTATTGCCAAATTTAAAATATCCTAATAGTGCTCATATGCTATCTTCCTCGATCCATCATAAGTGGGGATAGCCTTGGATACAACCCGGGGGATGGTTTTTATTTGGGATAATATCAAGGGACAACCTATATTCTAGCTGGGGTACTTCTATAATGGCTAATTAGGAACCATATTTTGTGCCATATTTCTAATGTGTAGGTCTTGTTGGAGGGACTATTGTATTAACTATAGGATTTTCCTCAGGAAGCTCTTCTTCTGAGATAAAATCTTGATTTAAAATTCTGACAACAGCATACCCTCTATAAGGTAATTCATAATAAAAATAGAAGTTAGGGTTATTTATTTTGAAAGACCTAGTATACATGAAAGGACACTGGTCTACAGGGGTAATTTTTTTTTGTTTCAAGGACCAAGGAGTCGCTAGGTGAATTTGCTATTCTCTTCTTACAAGGTCAAGATAATTCACCAAATCTTGATTCTTTTAGGTTGAGATAAATAATAACTCATATGATGGGTTTTCGTATTCCTTGTGAACGGGTCCCACCAGGGATGCCAAAAACTATTGGGCACTAAATTACATAAAGTTTTACTCAATACTATGGTTTTCTATCTTCCTAATTTCTATCCAGGCTTGCACCCAATAGCTACAACTTAGCACTCAACATTGGATGGACCAAAATAGGGGTTTCAGATCCAACCTCCAGAGTAGGTTGGTTCCTTGTCAACTTTAACAAGGTGTTGACACAATTATGCTCACTTAGGGTTTTAGATATTAGTGTAAGGAAAAATTAGGGTTAGAACAACAGTGGATAGATAGGCTAAAAACATTGATACTACAGTAAAAATCTCCCATAAACCAATTTGAATGCACATTACTTATATCAAAATTATCTCAAATTAAGTGCACTTTCATTCATTAAATAAAAGTAGAAAAATATTGTAGAGAGCAATTTCAATATCTAAACAATGATAATCCAAATAGCAGAATTAATCAATATCTAGATTTTACAAAAATGCACTCCCTAGCAACAAAGATCTAACTCATAAGCAGATTTCAATTACCCTAGAAGTTAGTAATCCATTAATCTAGAATAAACTAACCATTCAAGTATTCACAAAAATGCATCTTAGGAATTCAAACCTCTAATATCAAATTATGAAGACACAAAATTTGAGGTAAAAATCAATGTAATGCTCCTTCTATTAGCCCTTGGGAATATTTACAGTAGCACAGGAAAACACACTAGATACGATCCTTAAAAATAAGGGTTCGACTTCTATTTATAGTTTTGCAAAATTAAAATAATAAGGAACATTATAAAGATTAAATTTTAACATATCAATAGAGATTTCTTGTTGGCATTCTCTTACTGGTTCAACCTCCAAAAAATCCATTGCAAGTGGACCACCATGGAAGCTTAAAATATCTACAACTTGATGGTTATTCAGTGCTAACTAGATTTCTAGTCGTTGGAGACTGCATGTGCATCGTTGATCTATCTTGAAAACTTTTTAGCATTGTTGATCTACAACCATTTCTGGTTCTTGTCTTCTTGAAACCCTCTATGCTTCAACTTCCTCCTCCAACTAATATTTTTAATTTCAAAGAGAAATTGCTTTTATATACTTCAAAATTCTTGGCAAAATCTCAATCATCGATCTTCCCCATCATATGGCTATGATTAAATTTGATATAATGTTGATATAATGGCAAGGAGAGAAGACAATGACATTCCAATTTTAAAAATGATGATGTCACCTTTTATGCTTCAGAAACAATAGAATGTCATTATGGACCTAAGCAAGTTCATTGGCCTATGAACACCATTTTGGACCCATCACAGTGTAAAGTGACTTTTCCTTCATTCCACATTGGCTTTAGAGTAAAATGTTGCTTGTCACCATTCTAGGTGAAAGTTTGTCAAAATACCCTTTGTCACAAATTTGGATCTCTTATACTTTACTTTCTACCTTATGACATCATTTTGGGTAAAAATGTTCTATGTGTCTCCCAAAATCAGGCTCTCCAACACTTATCCACTCACAAGGTATCAAAAAATATAAAGTGGTCGCCAATCTGCACTCATTTTACTCTGACGTCATCTTTATTCAAAAAAAATTGTATATTCAGGACACGTCACCATTTCAGATCCAAGAACATAAGAAACTATGTGAAATTGCTCCAAGTGCAAAAAATCACCAAGTTTTGGATGAATTTGTGGCCTTTGTTGTGGATCTGGTCAAAAATACACTATAAAGTGTGTGAAATGAGATCTTCATGTCTTAGGGAAAAATTTTAAAATTTTTCTAAGTATGTGGCCATTTTGGGCCTACAATGATTATGTGGATATGAAGTGGTGAAATGTTGGGGAGTGATGAGATGTTGATGGTTTTATTGATTGGATTGCATTTGATGATGTTGGGATTGATTATGGAATGATTGTGGATGATGGAATGGAGATGACATTTGAGGACTGTGAATGTGCTAACTTGTGGGAATAGAATGGATGTGGATTAATGGAGTTGTAGGAATGGAAACTACAAAATATTGTGATACCCATGATGTATTTGAGGTGAAAAATGTAGGCTAGGTAGAAATAGGCTAAGATTTAATATCTACAACATGTATTTTCTTTTGGGCATAAGAATGAGCATCTTGCTAACCCCTGAGCAATTTGTTAAGGTGTTGTCATGCCTATCAGGGTTATGCATAAGGGGTTGGACTCAAAATGTACTTGTTAAAAAATGGAAAATCCTAATCAAAATCAAGGTGAATCATGGTGAATCCTAATAAAATAAAATCAATCTTCACACCAAAATTTGGGGTATTTGAAGTCTTAAAATGTAAATATATATTTGGGGCAAATTTTGACCTATTAAATAACATTATAACTTCATAAAAACACCACCATTAGATAAGGCTTGAAAATATCTTTCCAACGAGTATAAATATGTCTATGTTTAGATATATATTGTGGCGAATTGACCCTAAGAAACATTTGGTCCTAAAAATTTTAAGCGAATGGGCCAATGTCGAGGGTCCTCATATTCACCAATTTTAAATTCTAAAAATCCTAATATTTACACAATTTGCAAATATTCACCACTATGAATAACCCTAATACCTATTGTATGGAAATATCTGAAGTAGATTGTGTAGATGCAATGGAAATGGATGAAGTGAGTAGAGGATAGGTTGAAATAGGAATTACAACTAAATGGGGGACATTGGATGGAATGGAGATTGGAATTTTAGAAGTAGCATTAACATGTGCTTCATACAATGGATTTCCATAGGTGGTGGTATAGGAAGATGAGATGGGAATGTTTTAGACACAATTTTTTTGTGGGAGAGACCAGTGATAGGAAGGTGTAGATGATGCCTTGAAAAGAGGCTTGGTATACACCTGGGTCAAAAACACCAAAATCATAGATAATATAAATCAATAATCCACTATATGAAGCACATGTTAATGTTGCCTCATAGATTCTGACCTCCATTCCATCCAATATCTCCCATTCAATTGTAATCCCTTTTGCAACTTATCCTTCACCAAACTCATCTAATGTGGCTTATAGTCACACCTCACCTCCATCCATATCCACTACACCCACACCATTTGTTTCAAAAAATACCATATAGAAAGCATGGAAACACCTTAACAAATTTCTCATGGGCCAGCAAGATTCTCATTCTTACCCCCAACAACAAAAATAGGTGGCATATTTTAAATCCCATTCCATTCCAACCCCAACCCATATTATTCATCTCAAATTCATCTTGGGTATCTAGTTCCCAAACCTCATTCCCAATCCATCTTCCACATCATCCACCACACCATCCATATCTTCATCCAAAGCTCCTATTCTTGATGAACTCTCTATCCTTACCCCACATCAAGATTCTACATCCATGTCCCCATCCTAATCACCATCAACTACATGCATATGTGGTTTAGCCTAATCCACATTGTCCACATCATCATCAACATCCCCCATCATTATTCCCTCTACTTCATCACCCATTCATAAAATACCCCAGCCACCTACACCACTGCTCCTACTACATCCACTACCTCCATTATCATAGCCTTCACTCCATCGCACTCCTTCACTCACTCACCTCTTTAGACGTAGCTTCTAGGATTCACAAATGCAAGAATGAATATATTTTTACCTCTGTAGACTATTTATAGCTATTTTTAGCATACTCAAATGCCCATGGGCATTTCCTGGTGCATTGAAATGTTGATCAACATCTATAGAGTGGAAAACGCTTTCTAGCATCTGTGCATGATGTGGATGCTAGCTGGCATTTGGCTTCAAATGTTTGTAGAAAGACCAAAATGCTCCAAAATGTAGCTTACCTCCACCAAATCAGTCCACATTGCATCCATGCATTCATTTCATCATCATATTATGTTTTGTGGAACCAAATATTGATTTGGGTGCTTAATTTTTGTTTTCTACCAAAAGTCATAAAATCACCTTACAAACTTCAAAATGCTCCAAAATAATGCAAAATTTCATAAATCACACAATCCAATCATCAATGCATTTTTCCTCATCACATATTTATTTCAACATCATCCAATCCATCAACCATTGCATTTTTATTACAACATTTTCCAAATTTATTTACAATTTCAAGTGAACCTCGTATCTAGTGGTCTATTCTATATCATTGGTGATTGCAGCAATTGATTATCCATGCAATTCAATAATATGAGCAAATCACCATAAATAAACTCTCCCATCATCATTCAACATCCTCTTAATTGAACCTAAAATTATTTTGGGTTACTCATTTTTCAAGTGTGACTATAGCCAAGTTAACTTGCTCAAAAAGCTATCATTGATGGCCTTATTCGTGGGGCTTGAAACACAAAAACAATAATATCTAAACATTTCTTTTATATTGGTAGTCATCATAGAGAAAGGTCCTTCCTAGGTTGATTGGTTCTAATTGAGGAAATTATCCTACAGTCATTAGACATACCTCCATGGGTTGACTCTTTTTATTTTGCATTTTCATCACTTTGCATTTCAATGACACCTATTGGCATGTTTTCCAACAACATGGAATCACCCCAAAATTAGGGTGACTAAATTGGATTTTGAGTTCCCACATTGGGATACATCATTCACATAATACATTTACATTTTGAAAAAATCTGCTCTGTTGGGGAAAAAACAAAATTCATTTACATCGTTCATCATACATTTATATCTTGGCAAAAATCCCTTTTCTATTGGCACAAAAACAAAGTTCATTTGCATTCACACTCGACAAAAAACCTTTTCTCTATTTGGTTAAGAATAGAATCAACCAATTGCATTATACAAAAACCTTTTTCTCCATTAGGGCAAAAATGAAATCAATTTATATCGATCATATCATCTGCATTTACATCATTCATATCATCCGCATTTACATCATATAGTTGCACTTACACCATTCCCCTGCATCATTCCACATAATTTTTTCAATTGGCTTATGAGACTCATTTCACTCATTCACCAATTGAGGGGTAAGCTACACCTAAAAATTATTTATCTTCAAAATCTTCTTTGCATTCCAAGAAAAGAAAGTTGCTTCACCACGCCAAACTAGGTGTCTTGTATTTGTGTACCGTATTGTGTTCGATGTAATGCGATACAAAAAGTGGCATCTGTAGACACAAAAATCTATCCATTTGTCATCCATTCATATCCTTCAATCATAGTCATCCATTATTTATATATACATATGTATTTATTTAATATATAGATATTAATATTTTATATTTATATATAATAATTATATATGTATTTATATGAATAAATTCTATCCGTCCATCACAACATAATCTCAGCCATCCATCCATATCAATCCATGTCACTTTCCCAAGCTTAATCTCCACCCTTCCTCATGTTTCAATCTCGATTGTCCATTTTGTGTCGTCAAAACCCTAACATGTTCAAGGGTAGATTATAAAAGATGAGTCATTTTGATGAATCAAGGTCTTAGAAATTTTGAGAAAGTTTTGGAAGGTTCACAAAGAAACTTGTCCACTCACAAGTCCTAGTCCTATCACTATCATGTTCTTCCCTTGCCATTGCCATCACACTTCCCACAAAATCCTTATGAAATAGATCTGGTTTTGCTTCATTTCCATTCACCTTCAAATGCTACCCATAGTTTGTAGAATGCTACTGAGCATTTTTGGAATGCTATTGGGCATTCACAACCATCACCGAACACTTTTGGGTGCTTCTCATAGTAAACTTGTAGTCCATAAGCCCTCGGGTTTTTGTGTTACTCTTGATCATAGAAATAGGAGCATTCATCAACATTGACAAGGTAAGATATTTGTTGCATTTATTATATTTTTATACTCTTTGTTTACAATTCAACATTGTAGCATTTAGGATTTTTATAGGTTTTATCTATTCATAGGGCCTCACATAGTAGAGCCCTCATAGGTACTATTAACCATTTTATGCTCTTTTTTGTTTGTACGTGTAGGAATCATATTTGGAAGCTGTTGTAGCTAGGGTGGTTCTATATGGATACACAAACCCACCCACACACTTGTTTGGAGCAAAGATGACGTAGAAGATGCCATATATTTATTTGTGAATAAGGGATTTTAAACCCTAGATATGTAATCATTATATCAATATGAAATCATATTGTAATATTGGAGATCAAGGATCCCCCATAATAATAATAATAATAATATTAATATTATTGTCTTAATTTGTGCAATAAGTTGTTTTGTGTTGATTTTGTTATATCTTGCTTTGGTGTTGTCATTTTTCATTTTACGAAATGGAAATCATGGTCGGAGGTTGCTTCTATGCCTGAGGAACTCCCCATCACTACCCCACATTAAGCTTCCACCTCCATACCCCCATCATCATCACCATAGAGTACATGTATATGTAGTCAAGCCCAAACTATATTATCCACATCATCAACATCAACATATTTCAACATTATTCCCTCCATATCACTGCCCATTCATCAAACACCTCAGCTAAATCCACCTTCATCCACATAATTTGATGTCTCACAAGTTGAATTAATGCATTGTGATATGCCATTCTATTCCATACCTCTCTTATTATTTAAGTCACAAGCCAATCACGAGTCTTTCAAATCCACTTCTACATCCACCTCCACATCATCCCAAGTTGTGGTCCACCTCACTAGTCCTAGCATTGGTGAATACGTGGTCCATAAGAGCAGTGTAAAACATGGGTTCAATGCCTAGCAACATCAATTTTATATATGGGAGGATTGATTCATCGTCCAATCCATCTTCTCTAGATGAACCCAAACATCCAACTCTTTCCAACATATAGCACATGTCAGGTTTTCCATCCTAGCATTTTCATCAAGTCAATTGGTAAGGATATGGCTTAGGATGACATGAATAGGGAATGCATGAGATCATTGATATTTTATATCGAGAAGTGCATGACTATTTATATTTAGACTATCATTCTCATTCTTCTACTTCTTTTGAACAAGATTTTTAAAATATCCATTTGAATTAAGAAGAAGAAACCCATAATACAAATGAATTTGAGGAGTAAATCTATGAAGAATAGGACATTGTGTCAAAAGCTTCTACTGAATCTAATGAGGAATCGACATCCATCATTCCATTCATTGAATAATATGAGTATAACCTTAGAATATTTTCCATTCATCAGCTCATATTTTGCTTGCTTCTTCCACAAGAATAAGTTAAACCAATCGATGAACCACCACATCCACTTCATTGATCCACCTCACCAGCCAATTTTATAATATATATACATAAACTCAAAAAAAATAAAAACACACAAAAAAATAAAAAATACATACAAAAAAAATCATCATTGCATTGCATGTGCATGGCTTTTTTCCTATTGCATTCATTTGGAATTATTGTTATTGTTCAGGTTCCCAAAGTTCTTGCATCAGTTCTAGAATATAGGACCTATCCATATTTTACATCACAAACCACCAATTTGCCCTTTAAGTTAATATGAATCCTGTTGAATTATTCACCCCACTCCATAATCCATATGTTTGGCAAATCCAATTTCAATTGACATTAGCCTTATTAATATGGACTGGATTTCCTTTCCTCCATCCTTTTCTAAATTCATCCTTTTTGAGGAATTGTTAAGGGCTTCAACCAAATACATTCCTCTGTTACCTCCACCTTCACCTTTAGATTCTAAGATATACAGGAAAACATGGAATAAATTATGTTAGAAGAGTTCGATAACATCATAGATGAAATTCATTTAATCCCAATACCCCATCATATTGAGGAAGGTTCTCATATATCCATTGAATATACCATCGATGTGAACCTTAGTTTAGACATAGACAATCCTCAAATTATCAAACTTGGTAAAATTTTATCCACCAATGAACAAGAGTAATTAATTGCTCTCCTCAAGAAAAATAAGGGCATTTTTGCATGGTCCTACAAAGACATGCCTGGTCTTGACCCTAACTTGGTTTTCCATAATATCACCTTGCACTCTGATGCTAATCCGGTCAAACAAAAATTGAGAAAGATGCATCCTACCATTGCCCTCATGGTCAAATAAGAGATTCAAAAGCTATTAGATATGGGTTTCATTGTACCCATTAACTATCCTTAGTGGCTTTCAAGCATGGTACCCATTCACAAACCTAATAGGACGATACACATTTGCACTGATTTTTGAGACCTTAACAAAGCATGTCCTAAGGATGAATTTTTTCTATCAAATATTGATACTCTTGTCAACACTTGTACTGGCCATGAAATGCTTTCTTTAATGGATGATTTTTTAGGATACAATCAGATTCAAATTAATCATGATGATCAACACAAAACAACATTCACTACACCTTAGGGGAATTTTTGTTACAAGGTGATGCCCTGTGACCTCTAAAACATAGGTGCCACTTATCAATATGCCATGACATATATATTTCATGATTACATGCATAATATCATTGAATATTATGTGGATGATCTCTTGGTAAAATTAAAATCTCAACAAGAGCACATTGGTGTCTTCAAAAAAGTATTTGATCGACTTATAGAGCATAATGTAAGGTTGAACCCCAAAAAGTGTGTCTTTGGTGTCACCTCAAGAAAACTACTAGGATTAATTATCTCCAAAAGAGGCATTAAGGTGGACCCAAACAAATTCAGGGTCAATATGGAGATGCCTCCCCTAATAAACTTAAAGGAATTGCATAGTTTACAAGAAAATATCCAATTGATTTGTCGTTTCACTGCACAACTTTCTGAAAAATGCAAGCCATTCAATCACCTACTAAAAAATGGAATGACATTTTCATGGACAGATGAGTGCCAAAAAAAAAATTATGACATCAAGAAATACTTGTCTTCTCCACTAGTTTTATCTCCTCCTCATCTAGGGATCCGCTTTTATCTTTATGTTTCAGCAATAGAATTCACATTAGGGACAATGCTTGCACAAAAGAGTGAAAAAATCAAGACCAAGTTGTCACATTAGTCAAATGTTGATAAGCTATGAAACCAGATATACTTACATGGAAAAATTATGCTTTGCAGTGGTTTTTGCCACTAATAAACTTAGATATTACATACTTAGTCAAACCATAGATGTCATAGCTCATGAAATCCCTCTTCATTACATGATGTATCACACTTACAATAACATCTGCACCACAAAATGGATCATACTTCTCACTAAATTTGATCTTGAGTTCGTCATCCAAAAATCCATTAAAGGTTAGGTCATAGTCGATCAGCTTATGGAAGCTCTACTTCCTAGTGATCAACCCTTGATTATTGATCTCCCATATGATTTAGTATTCACTGTCACTGAATAATAATAATATGTCATTTCAAATAAAGATGTTGATATCACAATATTCTTTGACGGTTCTAATTGCAAAAAAGTTCAAGGTGTTGGAGTCATGTTTCATACACCACAGGGGGTACATATTCCCTTATCTTTTAAACTTGACTTCTAATGCACAAAAAACAATGTAAAGTATGAAGTCTTAATATTATGTCCTCAAGTAGCCTTAGCTATGGGCATAAATTATATCCAAATATTTTGTGAGTTCCAACTTGTTGTTTGTCAAATAAACAAAGAATACCAATGCAAGGAACCAACAATAAAGCTTTACCATGAAGTAGTAATGATATTACTCGCTAAATTTGATTGGTATGAAATCAATAGTTTTCCATGTTCAACTAATATATATGCAGATGTGATGGCCTCTCTAGGATAATTAATTCCAAAGAACTCTGTAGGAGAGGTACAACCACTCATTGTCACAACAATATCTAAATTTATAACTATCTGTGTTGAATCTAAGGATGAGAAGGAGGTTTGCTTTATCCATATAGAACTATATGAGCCTTGGTTTTACCAAATAATAGCATTCCTTAAGTTTTGAATACTCCCATAAGATATGTCATGGGTTGCTAAATGCACTTTCAAGCAAAAGGTAACTTGTTTTACTCTCCTAGGGGATGTGTTGTATAAAAATGGTTATGATGGAGTCCTCCTTCATTGTCTTGAGTTAGAAAAGGAACAAAGAGCCATAGTTGAAGCTCATGATGGTACTTGTGGTGGTTATTTTAGTGTAATGGCCATTGCAAAGCGTATTTTATGCATAGGTTACTATTGACCCACCATGGAACACGACTATTGCACTTATGTCAAGCTTTGTCAAAAATATCAACAACATGCTAATTTAACTCATGTGCTATCACAAGAATTACAACCTATTCTAAGCCTTTGGCCCTTTTCATAATGGGACCTTGATTTGATTGGAAAAATATCACCTCCTTCCTTGGGATAACATACATTCATCATCACAACCACTAAATACTTCACAAAGTGGGTTGAGGTAATTCCTCTAACTAGTACAACAAGACCTTGAATTGTGGAGTTTATACTTCATCATATCATCTATCATTTTGGTATTCCCTCAAAAATCATCTTTGATAATGGTAAGTATTTAAAAAATAAGGATGTTCAATAACTTCACAATAAATATAATATCCAACATAGTTTCTTGACTCCTTACTACCCACAAATAAATGGACAAGCTAAGGCTACCAACAAGACCTTAATTGCTATTCTTAATAAATTATCAAATAAAATTATTGATATTAGCATACTCAAATCCCCTTGGTATTATGGCCTTATCAAACAAGCATATGCATGCCTATTGTGGTAATGCCATTTTCACTATTCTATGGAGCCAAAGTAATTATACCTCTTGAGCTTGAGATCCTCTCATTTTGAATTTCATTACAGGAATTCATAGATGGTGATGCTGCTACACAAGCACATTTTGACCAACTCACACTTATTTATGGAAGGTGGGTTAATGCTTTAGAGTATCTATGAGTTTATCAGTACTGCCTAAAGCATGCTTACAATACCAAAGTTCATCAATGTAAATTCCAAGTAGGAGATCTTGTTCTTAAGGAGAATCAATAAAACACCAATGCATTGCTGCACCTTTGTGATAAATTCATGGCTAATTGGCTAGGTCCATACATTGTCACTCAAAAAGTGGGTCAAGGAACTTATAGGCTCACCGATCTAGAGGGAGTCAAATAACCCAAACCACTTAAAAACATTCACTTGATAGTATTATATGCTTAATGTAATATATATATATGTATATATGCATGGCTAATACATAAAAACAACATGACATTTTACACATTGCAAAAAAACAACATTGCATTTCATATATTTCATGTTAAACATTGCATTTAACACATTAAATTTCACACATTACATTGCATATATTACATTTTACATATTTCATTTAACACATTGCATTCTAACACTTATTGTATCATCTTCACACATTTCATATTAGGGGTCATTTATTCCATTTAGACAATAATTGGTCTAGTAAAGTTTTGTTGCATTAATCAGGGGCACCTTCAAACCATCATCCATTTCATTGCATCATTCCATAAAGTCAAATTGTTAGTTGTAAACCATATTTCCATAATCCCTAGGTGTTTTTGATCACTCAACCACACCTAGTGTTTCTAGCAATCTCAAATACATGTCGAGTTGTCTTTAGGACCAAGACACATTCTCACTAAGAAAATCCCAAGTTTTGGTAATTCACTCTAACACTCTTGAACCAAAAAAAATCACACATATTAAAAACATATTGTGTCAAAGAGGTATAACACCATGATTGGATTGAACCTCAAAGCAAAAAAGGGTATTCCTTGCTTGTCCCATTATGCACATAGTCTAAAAATAAAAAATAGTGGTTTTCACCACAATCACAATTTTCAAAATAAGAATGATTAGTAAGGATAGGGTAAAATTCTCATCACACTTTGGTTGAGAATATGATTCCCCAAAGCTCTATATATTTTACACATAACACACCACAGATCCTCAGTTGTAAGGATAGAACTACATTTCCAGTCAGACAGTTAGGTAGTTTGAATCCCCAAATATTAGAGATCAAATTATTGTACTATGGAGCTAATATCCATCAGGGCTATAGATTCTTGACTAGTATTGGAGTACCCTCATGCATGATGACACATCTCTCTTGAAGAGACCTATGACCACACATACAGACAAACTAGCTTATTGGTCTTCTCCATGACATGTTTTATTCCAATTTACTTAACATGGGTTAATTAAATCACTTGCACACACATTGGTTATTTATTGCATCGATTCATTACCATGCTCATGATTTTGTAAATGAATTCACTGCACACACATTTGGTCTTAGAGAAATTAGACAATATTTAGTGAGTTTTTTTATATCACTAGTATATCTAAGTCTCTGCAAAATAATTAGTTTTCCATATCAACATCCATATCATTTTTCCATATCAACATCCATATCATTTTTCCATATCCAAAATCCATACTAGTATCTCATATCAACATCCATATCATTACATGAGTCTTCCATTTTACATGCCACAATTTTGGTGACCCCTGATTAAGCAAAAATGCTATACATGGTCAAGTAAAATATAAACTATGAATGATTACTAGCACATTAATTCATTTTTATTTATACATATTATCATTAAATTATCATCCATCACACATACAAAAGCATTCACATAAAAGTAAAATCTATGTATATATATTGCATGTACAATGAATGCTCGAAGGCTATATACAATGAAGCACCAAGGCTCATATGCAAAAAATGCATCTAAGCACTAGCTAATGCCTATAGAAGGATCTCTATGATCTTAAATGAGCCCTAGATCTACAACCACTATGCCTAGACTCACTATGCCTAACAGTCCTAGATATGGAGGAAGAGGGTCGACTTGGGAGTCCAATGTTGTGCTTCATTAGTAAATCCTCCAACTCCTAGATGTATCCATCTCAAGACTGAAGGCAATACATCATACCTCTAATGATAGTCCCTCTATACTAGCTCTACTTAGAGTCTCATGATCCTATCCTCACATCCACCTGTAGTCATCAGTACATCTAGCTCTTCCCACAATTGAGCTATCTCTACATCCTAAATCACTATCTCTACGTCTCCAACCACCACCATCTACTCGAGTCAAGCCCACTCCTCTTCACTATACCCAAGAGGCCTCTTTGGAACTACCTCCATCTCATCATCACCATCACCATTGCCTCTAATATTTGGAGGTTAATATGTTGCATCCCTTTCTCATCTCCCTTGATTTCTAGATCAATGATGTCTTTAATATTTGGGAGCCCCATATACCTCCTCTACCTCGACCTATACCTCATCATCATCCTCATTGCCTTCATCTAGTACATAA
This sequence comes from Wollemia nobilis, assembly GCA_028583015.1. NCBI lineage: Eukaryota > Viridiplantae > Streptophyta > Pinopsida > Araucariales > Araucariaceae > Wollemia > Wollemia nobilis. The sequence continues at coordinate 9,898,395 of JAQPPZ010000012.1, read as the reverse complement.
CTAGGTACCCATGGTGGTTGTGCAGTGAACCATGCATCACACTCATTAGTAGTCCCTAAATCATCCACATCGATGAGATCTATCTCCTCATCATCATCATAGGTCACTTGCCTTACCTCAACACAAGGTAGAATCATCTCATCCTGATGGTGCCTATACAACACTAGTGCCTCAAAAATCCTTTACCATTGCCCAAACTACTAAAGCACCCATGAAAAATTGGATTAGCTCCACCTCACTCCTATGTCACCCAACCTATCTATCTTGCCAAACTCTCCATAACTACTCCCTATCACCAGTCCAACTGGCACCTCACCATGGCATCCAATGCACCTAATTAGGTATCAATCCTATCCATATATCTTTGCAATCCTAGAAATTATGGCTAATATGACTCGGTTGAACATCCTCAGACACTCACCATCTCAAATAATAGGGCTACTACCATCTCACACCTCAGTAGGCAAGCCCACAGGCTGAGCCACACTAAAGTGCTCCAAATCCTAACACTGTAGTAGTACACTATAAACTAGCCCCTTCTAACCCCATCTCCTCACCTCGTACAACTACAAGTATAATTGAGCCAGTAGATTATTCACCCATGCATACACCTAAGGCTCATCAATCATATCATACACCAACCTGATCATGTTCCATGGGAATCAATAGCCAGTGCTGTTAGGCACCACTATGTTGATCAACAAGAACATGACCAAGGTTGGCAATGCCTCCAACTCCTTTTCGACATACATTACCAAGTACATAATACCTCCACCCCTCACACTCACATTCCACCATCAATATCCAAAAATTTGGCTCATATCGTACTCCTTATCTTGTCCAACCTTGACACATAATACCTCCATTGGCACTCAAATAATGTGGTATACATCCTTGAGTGTCACTGCCACCTCACTAGTAGGGAGCTAAAAGGTACCTCTATCTGGATCCCATCTCTTTTCCAAGGTAGAGATATACCCCTCATTAGCCCTAACCACATTATTTTATGAGGCTCCAACCAATCCCATGATCTCCAACCAAGACCAATGCTCCTTTCATTTCTCACCCCTGGTATGAGAGGCTAGAATTGATGTTAAGCCTCCAATATCCTCAACTGTAGCACAACACATACACAAGGCAAGTACATTAATGTCACATTTATTGCATACAAAAAAACTGCACAAATCCAAATAAGAGTACTAAGGGAACTTACCTCAGCCACCCTCACCACTGCTCCTACTGCATCTGCTCCCTCCATTGCCATAGCCTTCACTCCATCACACTCCTTCACTCACTTATTCAAACACAACTTCTAGAATTTACGAACATAAGAATTAATCTAATTTTACCTTTGTAGACTATTTATAGCTATTTTTTGCATGCTCAAATGCCCATGGGCATTCCATGGTGCATTAAAATATTGATCAACATCTGCAAAGTGGTAAACACTTGTCGACGTATGTGCATTATGGAGACGCTAGCTGGCGTTTGGCTTAAAAAATTTGTAGAAAGATCAAAATTCTCCAAAATATAGCTTACCCTTAAAAAATCACTCCACATTACATCCATGCATTCATTTCATCATCATATCATATTTGTGAAACCAAAAATTGATTTGGGTGCTTAATTTTTTGTGACCAAAAGTCATAAAATCGCTTTACAAACTTCAAAATGCTCCAAAATAATGCAAAATTTCACAAATCATGTAATCCAATCATCAATGCATTTTTCCTCATCACATCTTCATTTCAACATCATCCAATCCATCAACCATTGCATTTTCATTACAATATTTACCAAATTCATTTACAATTTCAAGTGACCCTCGTATCTAGTGGTCTATTCTATCTCCTTGGTGATTGTTGCGATTGGTTGTCCATGCAATTCAGTAATATGAGTAAATCACCATAAGGAAAATTCCCATCATCATTAAATATCCTCTTGTTAAAATATAAAATTATTTTGGATTACTAATTTTTTGAGTGAGGCTATGCCCAAGTTAACTTGCTCAAAAAGTTGTCATTGATGGCCTTGTTCTCGAGGATTAAAATACGAACACAATCATATCTCAACATTTTTTTTACATTGATAGCCATCACAAAGGTAGGTCCTTCCTAGGTTGATTGGTTCCAATTGATAGAATTATCCTATATCACTATATGGCCATCCAAGGGCTAACTATTTTGTTTTTTACATTTTCATCACTTTGCATTTCAATGATGCCAATTGGCATGTTTTCTAACAGCATGAAATCACCCCGAACTTGTGGCAACTAGATTTGAATTTGAGTTCCCACATTGGAATACATCATTGACATTATTCATCATACATATACATCTGGAAAAAAATCCCTTTTTTGTTGGGGCAAAAATAGAATTTATTTACATCATCCATCATACATCTTGGCAAAAACCCCTTCTCTAATGGGGCAAAAATAGAATCAATACTTGCATTATACAAAAAACCCTTTTCTCTATTGGGGTAAAAATGATATTAATTTATATAAGTCATATAATCCATATTTACATCATTCATATCATCCGTATTTACATCATACACTTGCACTTACACCATTCATCTACATCATTACCCATAATTCTGTCAATTGGCTCGTGAGACTCATTTTCACTCATTCATCGATTGAGGGGATAAGCTACACCAGTAAATTCATTATCTTCAAAATATTCTTTGCATTCCAAGGAAATAAATTTGCTTCACCAAGCTAAACTAGGAGTCTTGTATTTTTGCACTGCATTGTGTTTCACGTAATGCAATACAAAAAGAGGTATCTGTAGACACAAAAATCTAGCCACTTGTCATCCATTCATATCCTCCAATCATAGTCGTCCATTATTTGTATATATACTGTAGCCCAAAAATTCTTGCACTCCTTTCCTCAAGGCTGATGGATCTGCACCTTAGAGGGGAATGGAAGAATGAGTGGTCTACACCTCAAAAGAGAGGTACTTAATCGTACCTTCTAAGTGGTGATTTTTCGACGAACTGGTTTGGGTTCACCAGGAAACATTTTGTGGCAATTTTTGAGCCTAGGTTTGGGATTTATTTTGATTTGTTTATCTTTATTCAAATCATGCATACACCTAAGTTTGGCCAATATGCATCTAATCTAACTTATATGCTATTTTTATTTAAATGCAGGCAACAAAATAGAATTCAGAAAGACAAATGCAATGCTAGAAAGTGATTTCAAACCTTACCTGTATCCAAAAGTTTGTTGAAGTTTCTAATTTTTGAGTGCAGCCCAGATCATATGCAACAGGTCAATATCATACTACAATTCTGCAAGATCATAGTATGAACAAAGATAGACTGTTTTGATTTTTCTAGGGATCAACAAAAACACAGGTAGGGATATAAAACATAGTTGTATTGATGCTTATAATAAGAATTAAGATCTAATGTCAGCTATTAGATAACTGTAATAACATGAATTGATGAATAAATGTTCAAAACTACATAAAAAATGCAATTATATGAAATTAGGTGAACTCCAAGAATGCATATGCATAAATCTAGTATTCTATGAAATAAATAATGATAAATGAAAGATAATCAAATGAAACAAAGTTAAAATATACAAACCATAGCTTGGGGTTGTCCCCAAGTGAGTTGCAAGCAATATCGTAGCCTATAGGACAGGATCATACACCGAACTCACTTGATTGTAAGACAATGGCGATATCATATCCTCCGATATACAACAATATCTTCTGATATTGCTCACAACAACAAAATATCTAGAACTACACTCCACAATCAAGCAAAAGAATTCCAAATGCGAGGAGTCAGGGGAAAATTTAGAGGGACGGGTATGGTTAAATAAGCAGGGAGGAGTGTCTAGAATAGGGAGGAGGTTGGATTGTTACAACTTCTTCTAAGTTGGACGAGGCCAAACGGATCCGATCTCGTATTTCCCGCACAGTTACACAGGTAGGGACAAAAATCATTCAACTAATTTTTGTCGTTTTCTATTTTTGAATTTTTTTTTCTGGTCCTGATCGTATTACGATCTGTGTTATCATACACTAATCACAAGGATCGTATGATTGACATCGTGTTACGATTTTGGAGGTCGTACTAAAATTTCGGGGGTCAGTATGATCTCATCAAATATGCATAAATTTCAAGGTAATTAATGCAAATATGATGTTTTTACAATTTTTTATGTTTTCATGCAAATGGGTCAAATTTAAGGTGCTACATTTTACCCCCTCTTTAGCGCAATTTTGAAAGAAAATTGTGTTAAAGAAAAGTGCGACACACTTTATGAGAAAGCAAAAATTTATTACAATTTTTTGATGACGATTTGAATTTCTTATGCAAGTTGTTTCAAAATATGATGTTTATGGTACCTCCTTCGAGTTTATACACCTATTGAATATTTTAGGTGGAAAACTCAAAAAGTAAGAGTAAATAAGAAAGAAAAGGTAAAATTTTAATTCATTTTCTCTTTTACTGTTTACTATCTAGTGCTCTGGAGAAAAATATGGTGGGAGCTACCCATCGCACCGATTTGGTCCGGGCTGGAGATAGAGCACTCCGGGTATGAATTTTGTGTTTACTTAGCTTAGATTTTGCATGTTTTTCATTAAATTTTTAATTAAATTTAAATTTTTAGGGCACGACTACCGTCGCATAGCCCTAATTGTGAAATCGTAATGATTTTGCAAAATTATAATGATTTCACAATATCGTATCATACAATATTGGATAAATCGATACAATTTTGTCAATATCGTATCGATGTGAGCAATATCGTACAATACGATATCACAAAATCGATACAATATCGCAAAATCGATATGATATCGTCTGTTATTGATACAATTTTGCTACTATTTATTTTTAAATCTGATTACTAATATTTTGTTATTTTGTGTTTTATTTTGACAGTTGGAGGAGCTAAAGAATAGGGAGTGGAGACATGCTACTCTCTAGGCTGATTTGGATGCATTGACAGACCTAGAGTTGACTTGCCAAGAGATAGTGGATCTAAAACATGTGGCATAGATGCCAAAAATTATGACAGATATAAGGCTTCTGATATCCTTAGTAGAGATATGGTATCCGGAGTCATCTTATTTTTGTTTACCTATATGAGAGATAACTCCTACCTTGGAGGATGTCTGGCATATTTTGAGGTTACCTCTAAGGGGTGCACGTATAGTTGCATCTGGCAACCAAGGCCAGGTGATGAGGAGGTTGATAGGAGATCCCAGCTTTCTATTGAGGAAGGGTGGGGTTCCTATTGGGAGACTCAGAGGGACTGAGGGAGTCTCGCGTTTGACTGTGCTATTGAGTGGCATTGTGGGGGGATTGATTTTATGCCATCCGAGTGGGATGTAGTTACCATGGACATTGGCAGAGGTAGTCTACGATATGAGGGATCAGAGTATCCATTTTTCTTGGGGTCCCTTCCTCCTATGTAGACTATATCAATTTTTGCATAGGGTAGTCTACAAGGGTGGGAAGGGGTTGATATTGACTTATTTTCTTTAGGTGTGGTGCTAGGAGCACATAGTTGTCCAGTGGACTATAGGGCTTCCTCTAGTTCGAGAAGTAGATGGTGAGCCTGGTGTAGAGGATGATAGGCCAAGGGTGTTCTATTGGCCTTTATAGGGAGTACGTGGGAGATGGGTTACTCTTAGTGGAGTGAGGTGACTCCTGGATGAGTTACTACCAGATGACATTATGTGGAGGCCTTGGAGAGGGCTACCAGGATGGGGGGAGGATGCATTTGAGTTGGTTTGTGTTAGGCAAACCATTTGTATACAGATGCATGAGGGAGAGGTAGAGTTGCACCATGTTGATCGGGTGCAACACTAGTTTGGGCTCAGAAAGGATATTCCTCCTCATAGGAATATCACTTTTTCCATATCTACTCGAGATCCTACCACCTTCAGTGGGGCTCTGAACTTGGCTCAATTTTTTGACCTTGACCTTGATGATGCTCCAGTAGAGACAGTGGTTGGAGATGATGCTGGGGTTATTGACAGATATCGATAGTAGTATGCTAGTATATGTCCTATCCAATTGAAACCATGAAGGAGCATAGTGAGGCAGGAAACTGATTGAGTTTTTAGACAATGTCATGCAGCTAGTCAGCAGGAGTAGTCGGTTACACAGGCTTCTTCAAGGAGACTAGGTCTTCGCACTTGGGGTGGACACATATCTCAGAGGCAAAAAATCACTAGAATAGGTAGGAGAGGAGAGAATCACCCCAGGAGGAGGGAGGAACATCTCCTCATTATGAGGAGAGATACTCACCTAGAAAGGGCAAGAGGGTTTTGGAGGAGGGAGAGAGAAGTGAGATGGCTACTCTACGAGCAAAGGTGGCTAGGCTATAGGGGGAGAATACCCTCTAGAAGACAATGATAAAGTCTCTTAAGGGATACTTAGCTTAGGCTAGACCTCAAGATGTGGGTCTACATAGTAGGATTTGGACTCTAGAGGAGGATCTAGTAGCAGGGAGGGCTCAGGGTGGACAAAGTACTGTGGCTACAACATTGACTCAAACAGGTCAATCTAAACGAAGACGGCTAGGAGATGATCTTCTACGAGCAGTCAAATAGATGACCTTTTATCAGATCCTATATTTTAAAGAAATACCTATAGAGCAGAGACAACCTTTTCCTATAGATATCACAACACTTATTCGCTCTAGGTCATCGTCCCACTCTACATCTAGGGCAACTTCCTCTAGGACAACTACGAAGACATGGGAGATGTGACCACCACCTCCACCCCCTAGTAGAGATGATGAGGCATAAATTTCTAGGGCTTCTAGGGAGTGAGCCTAGATATTTGTATATTTGTATGGTGTATTTGACTGAGTATGCCAATTTTTGAGGATTTGTGGCATATCAATCTAACTTTATTTTGTATATGGATTTTTGAGATGTATATACATATAGATATTTTTGTATCTATGTGACTTCATGTATTTTATTTGATTAATTTGCATTTTAATTTTGTGTGAATCTCACATGATCATGTTTATATTTATGAATGTTTTAATCATGCTTAATAAAATGAAATAAGCTAATTTTTGGGAATGTGTTTTTAAAAAATATGTATAATGATAGATTTAATAGATTAGCAATAAAATTCAAAGGATGTTGTGATGTTATATGACCGTTGATGGAGATCGATGCTCGCTAGGTCATGAAGTTGATCCTATTGTGAAGAAGTGTTTAATATTGCTAATGGTTGTGTGCTTAAGAATAATCTTAAGACTTTAGGATGATAAAAGAAAATGTTGATTTTGGTAATTGATTTTGAGAAAATTTTGTTGTGGATTAACATGTTGATGAGAAAATAATTAAGCATGAAAAATTGGTAATATGACTTGCGCTAAGCATAAAATTCCAAAGTGTGAATATGTAAAAAAATAATTACTTAGGAACTATACCATTGTCGCAAAATAAAAAATGAAATGTATGATGATATGAAATTATTTGTTCTTTTTAAAATATAGAGTAATGTAAGATAAATCATTGTGTCACATGTTCCAAAAGGATTATGTAATTTTTATGAAAATATATGGACTAATTTTGGACATGAAAAAATAGAAAGATGATTTGCGCTAGGCATAAAAATTTCTAAGTGTGAAATTTGAAGAGAAATAGTTACTTAGGAACTATACCATCATCGCGAAAATAAAAATGAAATGCATGATGATTATGTTTGATTTTACAATATTATTTGAGATAAATTATTGTATTATGATGATAAAATAATTTGTAGGAACTAATGCAAAGGATTAAAATTAATTATCTAACAAAATCTCAAAGAAATATTTTAACTTATTTCAAAGATAAATTCAAATTCATCGAGAACCAATGTGTGAAAAGTGAATTCATTATCCATTTTGATTGTCATGATGATACAAAATCTCTCGAGTAACAAATGTGTGTGCTTTGTGAGGTTAATTTACCAATTTTGAGTAAGGTAATGATAAAGCAAACTTGAATGAACCAAAGTGTGTGCACGTGAAATGTTCATTTAACCATGATTTTGTGCATGCATTGGTATTGAACTACTATGTAAATCAAATTACCAAAATCTAGCTGATCCATAAGAGTAGATTGATTTGTATAAAAGAAGTTTGCTAATGTGATAGACATATCGCCACATGAAAGTAATTACCCAAGTCCAAGAAAATTGGGCACAAATCACCTGTTATGGGGCTTACCTCATGGTTTTCGAATTGAGAAATTCTAGGGATTCAAGTTAAATACCCCCTTATTTTCTTCTCATTTATTTTTTATTTTTTATTTTTTTTATTTTTTTTGAATTTACAATATGGAATCGGTAGCCGCCATGAATTCGGGCAAGCTGTCCAGCTTTTATAGCCACCACAGTATTCTGTGTTGTTCGCCCTAGAAGCCGCCACACAGATCTTTGCATAGTCCGCCCCTATAACCACCATGCCACAATCATTTTAAACCTTTTACTTTGCTGAAAGCACCAGGAAAGGGACAAGCATTCAGTATGATGAGGCCGGAGATTTGAACCTTGGACCTCCACCCCCCTTATTTTCTTCTCATTTATAGGGTAGGTATTTCTTGTCATTTTTTGAAAAAGGGGATTTTATTGTTTTAAAAAACATTTTTCTTTATTTTTCTCTCTTTTGTTTCTTTCTCTTTTTCTTTTCTCTCTTTTTTTTTTCTTTTTTTTTCTTGGGATACTTGCTCATATTAGGTGTAGATCAAGGAATTTCATTTGGGTAGGGAGGAGCTTGTTCTTTTACTAATTTCTTAGTATTCTAGACCATGCACATGATAGGATAGCAAGGGAAACTCTTCACTTAAGGTATTAATACCTACTATGTAGTATCACTTTCGAATTTGCAACAAATCATTTTAAGATGTAAAAATGTGTTCTTGGTTCAAGAAGTAGCAAGATAATTCTCAAAACTAAAAATTATTTAAATGAATTAATAGTGTTCTCCGGTACAAGAGAGATTTATAATCAAAATAAAAAATCAAAACTTATTAAATATGTGAAATTTTGGTGCATGGTTCAAGATAATTTTTGAACTTATCTGAAGTAAACTAAAATATAACTTGCAATATTGGTAAATAATAAATGCTGAAATAAATATAATAATGCCTTGTAGATTTTCATATTTTGTGATTTTTTTTGTTGTTTTTGATAAGATATTTGAAATGCATGAAAAAGTATTTACAACTTTGTACAATGATGAGACTTGTGGCCTTATGCTTAATATATTTTTAGATGCATAATATTCATGGGTTCCTTGAGATATTTTCCATACAAGGTAGCCAATTTGTAGCGACCTCAAAGAAGCGCCGCACAATCCACTAACTACTCTACGTGCTATTCAATTGAATCCTTTAATGTTAAACATGCAATAAATGAAAGGCATAAAGTAGACATAACCAAAATGCGAAGAAATAAATGAATGATTTTTTTTTGTATTGATATTTCTAAGATCCGATTACATATGAATCCCTCTAAGGGATACCCTTCGTTTGATATATGGTTTTACACACAAACAGGGTAGCAGGTGTATAAAATATCCCCTCGCACAGGGGATGCACTTTATCAACCTTCTCGATGACTCACATGGAAATGTATGAGGGCTTACAGATGCCTCCTTCTCTAGGTTTTATTGCTAGAGGGATCCTTCTGCTCTTGTATTTTGTGGATTTTCCCAATGAACCTATTGTAGCACCCTAAAATTGGTGCAGTTAAACCATCAGTAAAAGATAAAAAATTTGAATTTTAACCCCAAAATCGCCCGTTAACCGCTCACCTCATTTTTTGCACCATTTTTAGAAGTTGTTTTGACCGTTGGACGATATCGTCGCCGATCTGACGATATCATCCCAAATCGGACGAATTCGTCTGGAACAGAACGTCCAGATGATTTCATCCCAAAACCAAATTTTCATAATTAGCTTCTGTTTCAACAACCTCTCCAACTCGGGCAGAAGCGTGTCTGCGTGGTTGGAGATTCCTACGTTGGAGATCTCCCAGATTGGGATGATCCCCAACCTCCTAACCTCCCCCTAATCCTATATAAACTTGGGATTTTCCCAGTTTATCCCCCTGGCTGATCATTTCCCTGCAACTTTAGTTTTTGTTGTGTTAGAACATCCTATCCCCCATCATTTGCACTTGTGTTTTCAAGTTTTATTGCAGGATCTCACTGTGTTTCAGCTGGAGGAAGCTCGGATCATCGCAGGCGATTCAACCACAATTTTGGATGATCCTGTCGAGATCGACGATGATCTCGTACGATTGCAGATGATTTTGACTACAGTTCATATTGGGGGCAATCAGAGCCCTGAGTTTGCATTCTCTATCTCTTTTTCTTATTTAATTGTGCATTAGATTAATTCACTTCTGTTCTGCATCTTGGAGTTCACCTCATTTAGCATATTTGCATGATAAAATTCAAAATAAATTATTAAAACATTGCATCCCATTTGATTTGATATCTGGATTTATCATTTAAGCATTTATATTCTTATTTCTATCATTTTGTATCATTCTTGCAATTGTATTTTTGGTTTTTGGTGTCTATTTTCATGATTGCAGGTTTCTGACGAATTCGTCTGATGAATTCATCAGGTCGCTGACGATCTTGGCTGATCTCAGATGATCTCCTGTGATCTGGATGATTCTGTACAATTACAGATGATCCTATCATATCCGGGATGATCTGGACTCCTACAAGCTTCAGAATCTTCATCAGACATCAGAAATCAGGTGCACTCTTCTCCATTTTAGATATTTTCTGTATTTAGGATTCATTTATGTTTGTTGTCTTCATATAAACCAAAAATTTCATATAGAATAGCTTAGATTCATTTTGGCCAACCTAGGAATCTGAATGATTGAACATAAAATGAACACATCAAACCCATTCTCAACCTAGGCGTGGAAACTGCCACTCAAAGTTTCCTGGTGAACCCCACCATCCATCAAAAATTCACCCTTATACCCCTCCCCCGAGAGGCGCGACCTTCAAAGGGCCTCTCCGTCCGAGGTATTGTCCCATCCTTCTCGCATCCCCCTTTCGGGCACGGATCCTTTAGCCTGAAGGTAAGGGTGCAAAAAATTTGGGCGATACATTTTGGTGAACCCGACGTGAAACTAAAACACCTTTTGAAAACAATCCAAAAAAAAAAAACACATTATTAAGAACATCTAGAATCATTAGACAACCGTTAAATTTGCATATCATACTTAGATGGTAGATTATAATAGAAGACGAGCTGTCACCATAAATGTTGAAAATCAATTAACGGCCATAGAGATTACTTCTGTGCTTAGAGTACCTCAAACAAATAGAGCCCAATATTTGTGGGATGAACTTGATAGGAGATTGGGTATTATTGAATCCAGATCTGTAGAACTTAGGCAAATTAAGAGGTTTGTCCTAGATAGAATCCTGGATCCTGATCAGGTGACTTTGTATCATGAACTTCAGAGAGCTTGCCATAGGTGGTTAGCAGATAAAAGAGCACTTGTGTCTTCTGAATTATACACCTTTGAGGAATACCTTGAGAACGCAGTTGTAGTACATAAATTTCTATCTCGTATAGAGGATCAAGAAGTCGTTCTTACGGATAGAAAAATATGGAATAGAGTTCCTAGAGCTGTGTTGTATCGAGAGTATTGCCATGAACTTTATTTTTACATGTCATGGTCTGAAATAGATCATATTACCATAGCACACTTTGTCAAATTCTTGAAAAACCACTTCCAATTTGAAGAGGAGCATTTCATGACTCCCGATGAACTTGACCCTATCAATGATATCCATAAACTATTCATAGAAAACTAAGTCATTCTTTTTACTATTGTTATTTCTTGCAACTAGCATGTTGTTTGTTATTTTTATTCTCGCAAAATAATAATATAATCAAACAAAAAAAACAAAAAAAAAAACAAAACATTTTCCTTTTAAAGTATTATAGTAGGTATATAGTTAAAATATATACCTCTCAACCCTATCGATATATATATATATATATATATATATATATATATATATATATATATATATATTTATTTGCTAAAACCTAAGTTTAGCACAATGCCTAGACTTAGGAATGGAAAACAAACCGAAGAAGATGAAGATTGGTTAGGAAGACCATTAATTGACCAAAATTTCCCTCCTGAGGACCAAGTTCAGGAAGAAGGAACCCTAGACCAGCAAGAAGAAGAGCTTGTTGTAGGAAATGAACAAGAAGAAATAGTTAGAGAGGAAGGATCCTCATCCCCTAAAATGTCTCCGGGAGGAGCTATCACTTTTGAGAATATGGAACAATTCTGGAAGTTCATTAATACTAATATTGGTGTTTTTAATAGAGCAGCCCATATGGACAAGGATCGAATTAGTGACACTCAAGCAACTCTAGAAGAAGTATTTCAAACACGCACTAATCCCTTGTCCTTTATTGATCAAGAGAGTGATCAAGCTGGACCATCCAATTTGGATATGGCAGCTGTGATTCAGAACATACAACAACAACAGGTTACCCAACCATCTAAAGTGCCTGTTAACAAGCCTAGGGTCATTCCCACACAAAAGAAACCATCATTTACTGCTCTATTTTGCCAAGCTCTTGATCAACATACCTCAAATCAACAAAAACCCAAAACAAAACCAAACACCAATTACCAACAATCTGGGGTACAACATAATACTATTACAAATCCCCTTCATAATACTCTTCCTACCAACACTTTGCATAATAGCAATATAGCATCTAATCCTTATGTCACACCATCATACACTCATAGATCCCATACCTATGTCCCACCGAACCAATATGGTGGACAAACTAGTAATCTTGAAACCATGGTGAAACAACTAGTTTCCCGCATGGACCAGATAGATCCCTACCGTCCCTCGTACAACTATCGAGAGATGTGTAGTCAGCCTTTAGATCCTATAGTCGTAGCACAGTCGTATCCTAAACATTTTCCTATGCCTGTTCTTCCCATATATAAAGGAACCGAAGATCCCATAGAGCATCTTCGTATGTTTAGGATAGCATGTCATGATATATCACATGATGACTTGTTATTACTAAAAATGTTCCCGAAAATCTTGGGAGGAATGGCATTAGAGTGGTATTATCAATTACCCACTAATTCTTTGAGGAATTTCGAAGAAACTGCCGAGTCTTTTGTTCATCAATTTAGTGCCTACATCGAAAGACATGTGACCATTAAAGATTTGTATAACTTAAAATAGGACAAAGATGAATGCTTTGCTGATTTCCTAGCTAGGTGGAGACAGTTGATAGGAAAATTGCACTTTGTGTTACCTTATAGGGAGATGTTGGACATCTTTATTAATAATTTGCAAGAGCAACTATCTTACGAATTATCAACTGCTACCTTGACCACCTTCGATCAGACTATAGACTTAGCCCGAAGAGTGGAAGATGCTCTCATTAGGAGAGGCCAGCTTAAAAAGAAAGACGATGAGAAAACATCCAAAAATCAATATAAGAATAAACAAGTTGTGGGTGATGGAGTCACCGATAGCAGAAATATTGCTAATGTTAATGCTGCAAAGACAGCGAAGAAGTTTGTACTGAAACCTCCTGATAGACCTCCTCGAGAATTTACTAGGTTAAATCAACCTTTATCAACTATTCTACCACAATTATTAGAATGAGGTTTGATTCAATTACCAAATATCCGGGAACCTGATCCAACTATACCCGGATACAGAGCAGATTTACACTGTGACTTCCATAGAGGACCTGGACACACTACCAACTCTTGTAAAATATTAAAACATAAAATACAGGACTTGATTGATAACAATGAGATGGAGGTGCAAGCCTTTCAACCTAAGCAAAATCCTCCTAATAATGTTCAAAAGAACACCCCACAAAACCAGAATCAGAATGCCAATCAGTCATTAGACATCTTTCAACATCCCTTACCAAAACATGGTAAGGAGGTGGCTAATCAAATTGAACATCATAATGTCCCTCCTCCTTGCCCGATATGTAGGAACTATTAGTGGGCATTTACCTGCTCATGATCTGGAAATATTTGACACAACTTTATCCGTGGTTACAACCAGGCCTCTATATAATATTCAGATACCTGATCTTAGTGATACAGAATACGAGACTGAGAGTGATATGGAAATCACATCAAATCAATCGAATAGTTCTGAAGATGAATCAGATACTATTCACCCTATCACAAGTTATATGGTTCCAGAAGAACCATTTCCAAGAAGAGTCACTACTAGACCATCGTCTCACCGATTACTTTCTAATGAGCTAGCTATAAACGCTAGACCAAGACCCATTCATCATCCATAGAATAATATTGTGGGTACCATCGGAGCTATTACTAGACAACAAGCTCAAAATTATCAACAAGATCAAATTCAGAATGGTGGATCAACTCCATTTGTTTTGAAGGTTCCTAATAAAGGGAATCATGCACCTAATGTTCAACCTAAACCTCCTTATAATATTAATGAACAATTATCAAATATTACAACTAGAATTTCCCTCTTGGACCTTTTAAGATCTTCTCCTACACATAGAGATGAATTAATGCTCACATTAAGCCAGATGATGGTACCACAAGACATTCAACCCGAAGCCATGGCCAATACTATAATAACTCATGAAGTTGATTGTATTGACTTCCGGGATAGAGACATACCTCAACATAGTTTACATAAAGATAACCCCTTGTATATTATTGCTTTAATTGGAGATGTAGCAGTCAAACGAGTTTTGATTGATAATGGTTCATCTTTAAATATCTACACTTTTGACTTCTACCAAAGATTTGGGTTTAGAAGTGAGGAAATGAAAAGAACTGATATGATCATAAAATCTTTCAATGACGAAACACAAGAAACATGTGGAGTTATTACCATTCCATTGCAGGTTGGTCCGAGAACCTTGGATACGATCGTGTTTATTGTACATTGCCCTGCATCGTACAATATACTCTTGGGTCGTCCTTGGATCAACGCGATGCGAGCTGTTCCCTCAACCTTACATCAATGTGTTAAGTTTGAATTTAAGAATCAGTTGGTTACCATTCATGGTGATCCAAGACCCTTTGATATGTGTGCTTTGGCAGAACCTATTGGAGTTCAATTTTGCCCTGCTCTGTCATCCACACATCCTAATTCTCATTATCCATCTAAACGTGTGAAACTTACACCCACAAAGTCATCTACTTCTTCTCCATCAGTTGCACCTTCACATATAGCTCAACCATCTTCTGAACAAACCACATTAGGACCTAAGAGAGATCCTAATCCCACAACCAATGTCTCTTGTTCTACTCCTATAACTTCCATACCTATAATAGACCCATCTATCGACACCTCTACACCGTCTACATCCACCAAAGTCATATTTTCTACATCAAAAGATGTAGGGAATGTTCCTTCTACCTCTTATGCTCTTACTGACGAACTCTTACCCGATCTATCTAAAATTCTTATATCAGAAGAAATGAATGCTTCTATGCAAGATTCTCTTATTTTAAATAATTTGCCACCATCTCCTCGTACCTTGGGCCTCCCACAGCCTATGGGAAGTATTTACCAAGTCGGGAGTTGTGCCTTTATTTATAAGGGATATGATTGGGGTAGAATACCTAGAAACATCAGAACTCATTATGATGGATATGCTCGATGTTATTTTACTAATGAGTATATTAAAGCCAAACCTATAATGCTGAAATTGGGATATAAAGGGAAAGGTTTGGGACCTTTCCAGAATGGTATGAAAGAACCTTTTGAGGTAGAAGCGTGGCCCGCCCGATGTGGTGTGGGCCTATTTCCTAGTAAGGGTCAGCCATTCCCATTTGAGGATGATGACCAACTTATATGTTACCAAGATTATTTAGATGCACGTGATGCCTTGCGTTTAATAAATAAGACATTCACATGTAATATGCTATCTATAGCTTATCCTGAGATGATCACTGAATCCGACGATGAGTTGGAGGGAGATATCTTTCATGATGTCTCCGTTGAGGAATTATTACATAATGGATTTTATTTTGATGGCTCTATACCTAGTATAGCCCAGCTTGAGGCCATGACTCCTCAAGACGAATTATCCAAGCTAACCTTGGAAGAATTACAAGAATTGGGCGTTTCACCCGCCCCACCTAATTTTGAGAGAGATCTACACATGGAAGTAGAAAATGTCATAAAAATTAACATTGGAACCGAGGATAACCCCCACATAATCAACATTGGATCAGAATTGAGTCAAGAAAAATAGGATAAATACATTGCATTTCTTAAAGAATATGAAGATGTCTTTGCTTGGACATATGAAGATATGCCAGGATTAGACCCTTCTGTAGTTATGCATCACCTAGTAGTGCACCCGGATGCTAAACCTGTTAAACAAAAACTTAGAAAAATGCATCCTAAAGTGGCCTTACTAGTCAAAGGGGAGTTAGAAAAACTCCTGAATGTTATTTTTATACAAGCCATTGATTATGCTGAATGGATCTCGAATGTAGTTCCAGTAACTAAGAAAGAAGCTACTAAGGTTAGGGTTTGTACAAACTTTAGAGATATTAATGTTGCATGCCCTAAAGATGATTTTCCCCTTCCCAATATGGATCAGATCATTGATTTTACTATTGGGAGTGGAATGATATCCTTAATGGATGGATTTTTTGGTTATAATCAGATCAGGATAGCTCCTGAAGATCAGGCTAAAACAACCTTTATTACCCCTTGGGGGACTTTCTATTGGAAAGTGATGCCATTCGGGTTGAAGAATGCAAGTGCAACCTATCAACGAGCCATGACTTATATCTTTCATGATATGATGCATGATATACTACACGATTATGTAGATGACATTATAGCTCGTTCTACTAAAGAAGATGACCATTTAGATGACTTGAGAAAAGTATTTGATCGGTTAAGGGAATATCTTATCCTATTGAATCCAGCCAAATGTATATTCGGAGTTAAGTCGGGTAAATTATTGGGGGTTATAGTTTCTTTACGTGGCATCAAAATTGACCCTCTCAAGATTACGACTATCACCGATATGCCCGCACCTACAAATATATCTGAATTATGGAGTCTACAAGGTAAGCTTCAAGCTATCCGTCGCTTCATCGATAAGCTGGTGGATAAAACTGGACCCTTTCTTAAGCTTCTTAAGAAGGATGTCTCTTTCCATTGGGATGACGAATGTCAGGAAGCATTTGAACTCCTCAAACAATATCTTCTTAACCCACCTGTACTTTCACCACCTAAACCTGATCGCCCATTTATCTTGTATATTTTTGCTTCAGATTTTGCTTTAGGAGCTATGTTAGCTCAACTTGATGATGAGAAAAGAGAGCGTGCTAATTATTACATTAGCAAAACATTAATTAGTTATGAAACCCGCTACACAACATTAGAGAAGTTATGTCTAGCAGTCATATTTTCTACACAAAAACTATGCCATTATATGCTCAATCAAAAAACATACGTTATTGCTAAATCCGATCCCTTGCGGTATCTCATGAGTCGACCTTATTTATCTGGTCGCACAACAAAGTGGGTTCTTGCGCTAAGTGAGTTTGAACTCACGTTTATAGGACAGAAGTCTGTTAAGGGTCAAATCATAGCAGATCAATTAGCTACTGCACCCTTAGAATCCACCCATCCCCTCGTCATTGAGTTTCCTGATGAATGCCTTAAACTAGAGGCAGATCATTCAGAGCAATGGTCCTTATACTTTGATGGAGCCCGATGCATGAGTGGGGCTGGTGCAGGTATTATTTTGATATCTCCATAGAAACATCTCATACCTCTATCCTTTAAATTAATGTTTTCCTGTACTAATAACACTACTGAATATGAGGCTCTCATCCTTGGATTACGAGCAGCCCTGGCACTAAAAATTAAAAATCTATTAGTTTTCGATGATTCTCAACTTGTTATAAATCAAATTAATGATGTTTATCAGACCAGAGATGATAAATTGTGCCCATATAAAGCATATGTATTACAATTAATATCTTTATTTGATCAAATTACCTTGGAAGCTATTCCTAGAACTAGCAATCATGCGGTTGATGCCATGGTCACAGCTGCATCTCTTTTACCCTTGGAGTTAGATGATGAATATGCTACCATCATTATTCATCGACTCCAGGAACCCACTTCAATTAAATCATGCTTGGAACCTTTGGACGTGTTTCTAATCAATGAAACTACTCCTAAACTTTGGTACACTGATATCCTCAATTTTCTTCAAAATGGGACCTTCCCTGAAGGTTTTAATAGAAACCAACACCGGTTATTACGTAGACGAGCAAGTCGCTTCGTCATAATTGGCAATACCTTATATAGGAGATCTTTTGAAGGTATCCTACTGAGATGTTTGAATCTAGAAGAGTCTAGATCAGCTTTGAGTGAAGCCCACGATGGATCTTGTGGGGGACACTTTAGTGGTAGCGCCATTGCTAAGAAGCTCCTTAGGATAGGATATTTTTGGCCTACCATGGAGAATGATGCACATGATTACGTGCGCCATTGCGACAAGTGCCAAAAACACGCTGACCTTGTCCATGCGCCTGCACAAGAACTGCAGGCTATTTCATCTCCTTGGCCCTTTTCAAAATGGGGCTTAGACATCATCAAAAAAATCAATCCTGTGTCATCTGATGGACACAAATTCATCATAACCACCACCGAGTATTTTACGAAGTGGGTTGAAGCTATGCCCTTAGCTTCTTGCACTGGAACTCAAGTTTCCAAATTTATTTTTAATCAAATTATTTGTAGGTTCGGAATTCCTACAAATCTCATCTCGGATAATGGAACTTGTTTCAAAAATAAATATGTAAAGAAACTATGTCAAAAATATAAAATTCAACATCGTTGGTCCACTCCCTATTATCCTCAGGGTAATGGCCAAGCATAAGCATCTAATAAAACATTAATTAAAATCCTCAAAATACTGGTCAATAAATCTGGCCGTGATTGGCACATTCAATTATATCCTACTTTGTGGGCTTATCGAACTAGCATTCGTACTCCCATGGGCACTTCACCTTTTGTTTTGGTTTATGGCACTGAAGCTATTTTTCCCTTTGAATTAGAAGTTCCTTCTTTGGCTCTGCTACTTCAAGATACTGAAGTAGGAGATGAATATCATGTTGGAAGATTTAGTCAGCTAGAACTCCTAGATGAGAAGCGCATTAATGCTTTGGAGCATCTTCGTGCCTACCAGAACAAGCTCAAATGAGCATATCTCAAGAAAGTTCATCACCGATCCTTTGAGATCGGTGACCTCGTCTTAAAAGAAAATCAAAAAAATACTAATGCAACTAAAGACCTTAAAGGTAAATTTGAGCCTAACTGGCTTGGGCCATATATTATCACTGCTAAATTTGGATCGGGAGCATACATATTAGCTACCTTAGATGGTAAATATCTTAAAGAACCTATGAACATTATGCATCTTAAGCGCTATTATGCATAAATCTGGTAATTTCGTCACTGTATATATTATACATATTGTCTTATTTTAGTAATTCATATAAAAATTTCAAAAACAGTAATATTATGTATTATCTTAATTCATAAATTAAAATCAAAATATAAAAAAATCAAAATCATCAAAATCCTCAAAAACATCTTCTATTTTTGCACCTGTCAATTCTTGAAGTATTGCAGTTATATTTTCAGTTATTTTGGATAAATTAGCATTTATTTGGAATCCCTCACTTTCACACTCACATGAATAAATATCTTGATCTTATTTGGTATGATTATTAATCTCTCTTATATCAAAGTCCACAGTTGAATTAAATAAAGTTTTGAGCATAGAGAACTGATCTTGTTATTTACTTGAACCAAGTACACCTTTTCACATTAAAATGATTTCATTGCAAATTCAAAGCGATGCTACACAATAGAAGTGGTCTCTTGAGCGAAAATTCTCCCCTGCTATCCTATCATGCACATGGTCTAGAATCTTTGAGAATTGACAAAAGGACAAGCTCACCCCTGCCCAGAATAAAAATCCCTTGCTCTACAGCCAATCCGAGCAAGTATCCCTAGTATAGAAAGAAAAAAAAAAAGGAAAGTCAAGAAAAATCATGAGAAAAAGAAGCATTATTTCAGTATCATTTTGTACCACCTCAGCAATATTTCAGCATTATCTCAGTGTCAAGCAAAAATACAAAAAAAAATAGAAAAGAAAAGAAAAAGCAAAAAGCAATAAATCCCTTCCCCTACCCTTTGAAAGAAAAGAAGGGTGAATGAGCTTGAATCCCTGGAATTCTCAATTATTCGAAAACTGTGAGGTAAGCCCCATAACAGGTGGTTTGTGCCCAACCTACTTGGCCTTGGGTAACTCCTAGCATGGTGATATGTCTATCACATTAGCGACCTTCTTTTGTATAGACCTATGTCCACTCATGGATCAGCTAGCTCTTGATGACCCGACTTACATAGTAGTCTGGTACGGTTACATGCATATAAATCATGGTCAACGAACACTCATTTGGTTAATTCAAATTACTTGTATCAAATTATCTTGCTCAAAATTGGTAAATGAACAATACAATTGCACACACATTTGTGTTTGAGAGATTTTGTATCATTATGATAGATCAAGATCGGCAATGAACTCACATATGCACATGGGGTTCCTTATAAATCTAAATTTTGTCTTTGAGATAATTTAAAATATTTATGCAAATATTCTGGAATAATTTGATTTTCTTACTTGAGAATATTGGCTTAGCGTAAAAACAATTAAATACATTTTTTCAAAAATCCAAAATTTCTTTCAAAACATGTTCAAAAATCTAGCAATAAAGTCACATTTATATATTTTCGACTTTCGCAACGATGGTATAGTTCCTAAACCTAAATTAGAATTTATGCCTAGTGCAAGTCCTCATTTTTATATTTTTTATCTCAAAATCAAAAATCAACTATGCAATAAAACTATTACATCAATTTCTTCTTTGGATTTTGCGATGATGGTATAAGTCTATACCTAAAATTCTATGCCTAGTGCAAGCCATCGTTCTAATTTTATCTCCCATTTATTTAATCCATAAAAGCATATGGCTTAAATCATTATGTTACACAATTGTGCTTTAAAAAGAATGAAAACTTTTCTATTTCATTTCATTATGTCAACATTCAGTTTTGCGACGATGGTATAATTCCTAGGCAATTGTTCAAATTTCTATCACACTTAGGAATTTTATGCCTAGCAAAAATCATATTTTTAATATTTCATGCATAATATTTTCATGGAAATCTGAAAACAAATCATCACCATCATCATTTTTCATCATCACAACACAAAGTCTTAAGAAAGTCTCTTAAGCACCCTTTTACTTTTAGCAATATTTCTCTCATACCGGGATTAGCTTGATGACCTAGCGAGCAACGACTCCATGAAATGGTCATGTAACAATGACAATGTCCTTTGAAATTATTGTTAGAAGTCACTTTATTTTTCATCAAATCATACCACAACAACCAATTTGTTTACATCATATTATTTCATTTAAATTTTATAGTATGACATAAAATTATAATATTTTCAATGACATAATTACATGAATAATCAATCAACCATTAAAATATTAAAACATCATAAAACATATGCACAAGTCATATCACAAAAAGAACATATATATATATCAAGAAGTCTATACATCATATCAAAATGGATTGGTATGCCACAATCTATACCCTGGCATACTCAATACTCTCAAAAATATATGGTCTATGTACAATGAGAAGTTAGTCTCGAGAAGCCCTCGAGCTCTCAGCCTCATCTCCTCTCCTACCCTAAGGTGGAGGAGGTGGTCCCATCGGAGTCCGTGTTGTATCATGGGTCCTCGATGTCGATCGTGATGATGTCCTCGATGACCCCATCCTGATCGGCTCCGTAATGCTGGCTGGAAGTGATATCCTCTACTCCTCTAGAACACCATGATAGTACAACCCTTAGTAGAACATGGTCTGTGTAATAGCCCATGCCAGTTCCAAAATGCTCGCCCCTCCACTTTGAGCCCTGAGCCATGTCGCCTCATCCTGAAGAGTCTACACCTGAGCTCATAGGTAAACATTCTATGCCTAAAGAGCCGCCATATCGCTCCTCTCCCCCACCTCGACACACTTGCCCTTATCGGGATATGGTGGCCTATCCCTCTGCTAATAAGGGAGTCTCTCCCTCCTCTTTGGCTAATGTTGTCTCTCCGAAGCCTATGGTACTCTTTGACATCTCTCCTGAGGAGGCCATCACTGATCCCTCCATCTGTGACCTCTCGCTACATCGATGTTAGCCTGGCACCGCCTCTCCATATGTTGCACTACAACATGCATCGAACCCTATGCCCTCATCATCCAAGGAGGGTGGATGCCTACATACCAGGCATCATACCCGTCTGCTACCCCCGCATCATCCCCATCCATTGGATGAATGGGGGCATCATCAACATCCTGAATCGATAACCGCTACATGTCTAGAGCCCCGCTCAATGTGGTATTATCTCACATAGTCCGGGAGTACTCATAATCCCTAAGAGAAGGGATCCCCTACTATAGACCAAACTACCTCAAAACTTGGTCATAGTGGTGGAGCTCTACCTCTCCCCACTCTATCCTAAACTAAATGACTCGTTGGATGCAAGCCAAATCCTATCCATCCTCTACCCATCCTGGATGCTCTCTCCATGGTCTCCATGTGATCTTATATAGGGTGAGGTCATCTAGAAACCTCTAGGACATCAACAGATCTATCCGTCATTGTGACCCTCTCTGGAGCCACCAATAAAAAAATCAGGGTCTTCTCGATCAACTCCTGTCAGTGGAAGCCCTATCGGCCTCTGCACCACAATGTGCTCCCAACACCAAACCTATAGTAGCGATGTCAGCACCAGACATCGACCTCCCTTTTATACAACCCTGTAAAGGATCCTATACAAGCAACATAATACAAAGCTATCCCAAGAAAACCTGTATCCGTGGTCTCTCATGTCATAGACCACATCTGAGAGTAGCCATGGTAATCTGCATCCACTCTGGTGGCATAGAAGAAGGCCACCCACCACCCCTGCCAAAACCCAGGTCAACCAAGATTCCATAGGCATCTGCCTCAAAGCCTCAATGTTCACTCCACCCTTCTCTAGGGCGAAGCTTGGGTCACTACACAATCTCATCATGGCATGGCCTTGATTTTTCAAAGGAGTCATGAACCGCCCATGTATGGGGATCCTCAAGATCCTTCATACATCCTTTAGAGTGGGAGTCATCTCCCCTGTCGGTAGCCAAAATCAGGATGACTCCGGATACCATCTCTCTACTAGGGCTATCAGTAGCCCCATGTCTATAGGAATTTGTGGCATCTCTGCCACATGCTACAGTCCGACCTCTGCTAGTTTGTCTCGCTCGGCCTGATCGAGCACGACTAAGTCATCCCTGAGACCTCCGTATTTCCACTCTCGAATATTTAGCAATCCCCTCTATAAAATAAACAATAAAACAACAAAAATCATTAATACATAATCATTAAAATCAATTAAAATCAATTTCATCTCATAAAAAAAAAATGATATCACCCATTATTGGATGATATCGTACAAAATTTAGTTAAATCATCCTTAATAAGATGAAATCATCTCTGATTCTTCAATTTGGGGATCACCCCTTATTGTACGGGATTGCCCCTATTTCTCTGATTTCGTCCTTAGATGAAATCGATGATATAGGGATGATTTCGGTGAAATTGGGACGATTTCATCCCAACGTTGTCGACGGCCTAAAAACGGCTATGATGCCCAAAAACAATTAAAATTCAAGTAAAAAAATTTAAAAAATAAAGCTAAAAACATAGTACACTAGGTTTAGATCCTTACCCACAACCCGCACCTGACCTCTATCGATTTGTGTGTCATTTCCACCATTTCGCCTATAGATCTCTGAAACAATGAAAGTGAACAGTAAAAATGAATTAGGGTTTTACCCTATTTTTCCAATTTTTATTTAAAAACAACATTTTTTTAAATTTTTTCTTTTCTGTGCTTTTACCTCAAACGTTTGATTTGGGTAAAAACTCAAAGGGGGCACCATAGCAAACAGTTGTATGATTCGACCTAGAATCATTGTCTAAAAAATTGAATAAATTTTTGCTTTCTCGTAAAGAGTGAATAACTCATATTTAAGGCATTTTCTTCAAAAAATACGCTAAAGAGGGGGTAAAATGCAGCACCCTAAAATTGGCACAGTTAAACCATCAGTAAAAGATAAAAAATTTGAATTTTAACCCCGAAACCACTCGTTAACCGCTCACCTTGTTTTTCATGCCATTTTTAGAAGTTTTTTTGACCATTGGACGATATCGTCGCCGATCTGACGATATCATCCCAAATCGGATGAATTCATCTGGAACATAATGTCCAGATGATTTCATTCCAAAAATAAATTTTCATAATTAGCTTCTGTTTCAACAACCTCTCCAACTCGGGCAGAAGCGTGTCTGCGCGGTTGGAGATTCCTATGTTGGAGATCTCCCAGATTGGGATGATCCCCAACCTCATAACCTCCCCCTAATCCTATAAAAAACTTGGTATTTTCTCAATTTATCCCCCTAGCTGATCATTTCCCTGCAACTTTAGTTTTTTTTGTATTAGAACATCCTATCCCCCATCATTTGCACTTGTGTTTTCAAGTTTTATTGCAGGATATCATTGTGTTTCAGCCGAAGGAAGCTCGGATCATCGTAGGCGATTCAACCACAATTTTGGATGATCCTGTCGAGATCGACGATGATCTCGTACGATTGCAGATGATTTTTATTGCAGTTCAGATTAGGGGTAATCAGAGCCCTGAGTTTGCATTCTCTATCTCTTTTTCTTATTTAATTGTGCATTAGATTAATTCACTTCTGTTATGCATCTTGGAGTTCACCTCATTTAGCATATTTGCATTATAAAATTCAAAATAAATTATTAAAACATTGCATCCCATTTGATTTGATATCTGGATTTATCATTTAAGCATTTATATTCTTATTTCTATCATTTTGTATCATTTTTGCAATTGTATTTTTGGTTTTTGGTATCTATTTTCATGATTACAGGTTTCTGACGAATTCGTTTGACAAATTTGTCAGGTCGTTGATGATCTTGGCTGATCTTAGATGATATCCTATGATCTGGATGATTTTGTACAATTACAGATGATCCTATCATATTCGAGATGATTTGGACTCCTATAAGCTTCAGAATCTTCATCAGACATCAGAAATCAGGTGCACTCTTCTCCATTTTAGATATTTTTTGTATTTAGGATTCATTTATGTTTGTTGTCTTTATATAAACTAGAAATTTCATATAGAATAGCTTAGATTCATTTTTTCCAACCTAGGAATTTGAATGATTGAACATAAAATGAACACATCAAACCCATTCTTGACCTAGACGTGGAAACTACCACTCAAAGTTTCCTGGTGAACCCCACCATCCATCAAAAATTCACCCTTATACCCCTCCCCTGGAGGCACAACCTTCAAAATGCCTCTCTGTCCAAGGTATTGTCCCATCCTTCTCGCATCCCCATTTTGAGCATGAATCCTTTATCCCGAAGGTAAGGGTGCAAAAAATTTGGGCGATAAAATCAATGAAACAACAACACACGCTTAGATGTCCAAGATTGCCTCCCTGGATGAGGTTGTTAGCAATGAATAAGCTCAATGGAAACAAATGCAATGAAACTAGTACTATGAACGTGAATAACTAAAATAAAGCTTATGCTAATAAAATGAAATAGAAAGTAGAATAAAAGAAACTAACACCTAAAACCCTAGACTAGGTTGCGGGCCACTATCCAAGACAATGGCCGCTAAGGTGAAATATCTCTCTATTGATCCAAAGGCTATGGGCTCAAGTCTTATACTAATGTTAAAATGATTACCTTATGTGTTCAGATTTTCCCTCCAATCCGACAGGGCTCCACTACAAGAATCGATCTCCAAGGGAAGCTCTCCAAGTCTCTAGAAGCTCTCCTCAATGATCCAACTTGTTCAAAGTTTTGATGTATGATGTTCTCTCTCCTCTCGATTGATAAAAATAAGGTCCCCTAGTGCTTTTAGGTTTACTCCTTATAAAGTGTTTGAAGCCCTAGGTCAATGTTCAAACCCTAGGACTGAATCCCTCATGCATACTAGGTGTTAGCATGAGAATATCTTTGTTTTTCTATGTTTAACTGAAGTCTAAATTTGGACTTAAGACTCCCATGTAGACTGGATGTGAGGAGGAATGCAAAGTTGTCCCCACTCATCCTTATTGCATGCAGACTACCACTTCCACCCAAGATTAGGCTGTATGGGTGGAAAAATGCATTTAAATTTTAGCCACTATCATCTGTAGTGGCTAAGGTTTGGCCGCTCTAAGCTACAGTGGTTGGATTTTGGCCTCTCTAGTCTATAGCGGCCAGGCTTGGATGGGCTGAAAATGCCCCAAATGAGTGGAAAAACCACTTTTGACACTTGGAAGGTCCCAAGGTTTAGTCACATGACCTATGAGTGTACCCATGTGAGTAGTCTCCCTGACCATGACATATTTTAGGTGTCTACAAATGCCCCTTTTTACGATGCATTGAGTGATAGACACAGCATGGAGCAAAAATGTAGACTGCTATGTTTGCAGGGTGTAAGATGATCATTGATCTGATCAACATTGGATGGCCCAATAATGCAAGATGACATGCATCCTTGAATCATTGCTTCAACCTGATTGAAGGCTTAATTTAGCATAGGGCTTGCACATGTCCACTTGCACTCATTCCTCAAACACAATCGGGTAGCTTATGTCACTACAATGTGATCCGACCAAAGGAGAGCTACAAATTGAAGATGTCATATTTGCTTATGAACCCAACAAATGGGGAAAATTTTTGTAAGAGTTGAGTGCAATGATTCGTAGGATGAACACAATTTTGACATGATCGAGTGATCTTTTTGTTGATTTTGATTATGATGATTTGAATATTTGAACTACCCCCTCACACAATGAATTGGTGAGGGAAGGGCAATGAATGAAGTGATGAGTCACTTGACCAAATATGACTAGTTTTGGTTACTTTCTAGTATTTGTTCTTTTAATGGGAAATCCCCCATCCAAGTGTGATTCCAATTATTTATGATAATCATTCATCCCTATCCCGGGAGTGGTTCGACCATAAATAGCCTTCTTAGGGAGTTAGGATGAGTGATTCTATTTATTCTTGTATTGCATCACTTGGCTCAGTGTTTTTGGTGTCATAGGAGAATTAGGATGATTCCTTCATACCCGTGGAGCAGTTCGAAACATCTTGGTCTTCTTTAGGATTGAAGGAGGCACATCGTAATTCCAAAATGAATGTTTTTCCCCAAGTAACCTCATGGTAACTTACTCATCTCACCGAGTTGCATGGAGTGCAAATCGTTGCAACCGTTGAGTTGATAGAGTAAGTAACTTGATAAGAGGCTTACTTGAGATTTGTCTTTATGTAATTTTTTTTGTTATTTTGAACATTATGATAACCATGAGTCATCAAAATGTGTTTATTTAATATTTTTGTTGCTTCTCATGGAGAGAATTCCTCCTATTTTTGCTTAGGTTGTTGGCCGTTGTCAGGTCCAGTGACCCCCAAATGCCTGCTCATGGCCACTCTCATCCTGAGTGGCCAAGAAATTCGGGTCACTGATGATAGTAGTGGCCAAGGCATAATTCAAAAATATAAAAAGTAACCCTAGGGTTTTGACCTTTCACTTTCACCAGCTATCAATTTGCTTTTTAGAGCTCTGTAGTGAAAGTGACTTCTACGATTTGGAGTGTTGTTGCGATTCGAAGGATCATGGTTGCGTAGGGTGAGGCATCAATGAGTGAAGGAGCCGGAGCTTCTCGGGTACTCTTTGAAACCTTAACCCTATCTGTTTCATTTTTGGGTAAAATGAACTACACTAAGTAATCGATACAAGAACCTCATTAAATTTACTAGCAATCAACTAAACCCATAGTTAGGTTTACATTAGGATTTGTCATGGTGGGCTTACCCCCATTTTGCTTATTTTCAATTTTTTTTGTCATTTTCAGCCTAGGATGCACATGTTTGCAGTGTCACTCATCGGCCACTACTGGTCAGAGTGGCCAACTCAGCCTATGGTTTGGATGATATCACTCAAAGCGACTAGATTTGAATCCCAACGATCAAAAATTTGACCATTGGGATTTGGCCACTGCTGTCCACAATGGCCAATTTTTGGCTATTGTAGGCGACAACGGCCAAATGCCTTAGTTGATTTTTGTAAAATTTTGAATTCTTGCAAGGTGATTATGCTGATTTTTTTGAAATTTTGAGTTGCTTCCTTGCATTGTGCTGCCTGATTAGTTGCATTATTTCTCTTTGCTCGGGATTAGGATAGTTTTATCATTATGTGCATAATTTTTCATGTTTTATTGTGATTTATGCCTTAGATGCATTGTAGTTATGCTTTATTTTCTCTTTTGCTCTTAGATTCTCACTGCTCGGGCTCGTGACCCAAAGCTCATGAATGACCTTCTACCCCTTTTGAGTGCTACGGACTAGGCCTGGCTCAAGGCTCATGGGCTACAGTTTTTCACTAGGATGCCCAATATTATGTCAAATCAGGCTTACCTCATAGCCTTGGTACATCGATGGGATTCTCGGACTAATACCTTCCACCTTCCTACTGGCGAGATGACTATCATGTCGGAGGATGTGTATAGGATATTTTGGATCCCCTTTGATGGAGTGGCCATTGTCTCTTCGACCACTAATGATCATGATGTTGTCTTTCTTCGGGTGTTTAGGAGGCATGTTGTAGATGCCTTCAAGGACACCAAATATAGTGATGTATCTATTCCGCACTGGTACCAGGAGGAGTGTCTTCAACGAGAGGCACGTAGTATTGCTGATGGTTATCAGTAACATTCTTATTCCAGATTGCTCAAGCTTGAGGTTCCCATGGAACCTCCTTGTGATGGTCCAGGATCTGATGGACAATGAGGAGCCCATAATCTATGCATGGGGTAGGTCTCTGTTGGCCCAGTGTTATGACGAGTTGTATCACATCCGCTAGCGGGGTCATGTCAGCATCACTTGCATCTTGCTCCTATAGGTTTGGGGATGGGAGCACATCAAGGTAGATCATCCCAGAGGGCTTCCTACCAAGATTATAATTATTGAGGAGCAGATGTAGTGCTATGCTACTAGATGGGCTCGAGGGCATGAGGAGTGCGAGAGTTGTCCTCATATGGGGGAGCTTTCCCACTACATTGCTACTTTTACTAGGTTGAAGGCCGGAGATATCATGTGGTATCCATATCATGAGTGCTTGAATTGGGATGATCCAGCTAGTTTCACATCTAGGACGTGGCATGAGCGGTGGCTCATCGACCACAAGGTTGGCATCAAGGAGTATTTCTTCTACTCCCGAGGTTCTTCGTCAGTATGGGCTGCAGTAGGATGTGCCACTAGTTCCATTTTTGTATAGGCATCTCATAGCAGAGGGAGACCTTCCTCCTCCATGGATCACAGAGATTTTTGATGAGGAGGATGCCCCAACAGTTGACCCAGGAGTCACTAGGGGAGTCACAGATGCATTTGTGCAGTGGTGGGGGGATCTGATGTGGCATGGTGATGGTAGCTTGGGCCGCATGGATGATGGCGAGGATGATGGTGCAGATCTAGCAAGGCATAGAGTCCAAGCCAAGATCGAGGTATGGGTCCAGCCAACAGAGCAAGTGGTAGCAGAGGAGCAAGAGGCTCTTGAGGAGGATGAGGAGGAGCTGGATCCCGAGGAGAGAGATTCTCCTCTGAGAGCACAGTTGCATGAGGTCGAGGTTGAGCTCTAGTCGACCAAGATCTAGGTACAACAATGA
The DNA here is from genome assembly GCA_028583015.1 of Wollemia nobilis. NCBI lineage: Eukaryota > Viridiplantae > Streptophyta > Pinopsida > Araucariales > Araucariaceae > Wollemia > Wollemia nobilis. The sequence goes on along the minus strand of JAQPPZ010000012.1, from coordinate 9,868,446 downwards.
GATGCTACCATAGCCCAGTGAGATGCTACTATAGAGTAGCTCACGCTACAGATCTAGGCTTTGCAGGCTACTATCAGGGGCGGTGCTGCTAGGATGCAGTTTTTTGTTCCTCCTTCTACACCATAGAGTGATACCAGGGAAGATCCTGGGGTAGACATAGGGGCAAAGGTTCTACACCTACAATCATTGCTAGATGAGTACGAGGAGCAGATCCAAGGGTATGTCTCCCATATAGCCTCTCTCCAGATGCAGCTTAGGAGGCATAGAGTTGTCCCTAGGGAGGCACCAGGTGCAGGTGGCTCACAGGTTAGTAGGAGCTCCACCTCTGGGTAGTCTTCCATCCGTCCTAGCTAGAGGACTCGGACTCACATAGAGAGACTAGTAGGGTCACATCACTCTACGCATGACACAACCATAGGGGGAGGTGATGTTGTGGGCATAGGCCATGTGTTTGATTGATGATGCACTTGGATTTTATTTTTGAGGTCTGTTTGACCTATATGATTGTAGCCTATGGGAAATTTTGTATATCCATGCACTTTGATACACACATTTATATGATATCTTTGCATTATGACTTATTATGTGTATTGCTTATTGCTCATGTTTTTGTTTTATTTTATTTTATTATGCAATGTAATGATGGAATTATGATGAGTTGATATATATGTGTTAGATGATAGATGATATTTATGATGATATGGATTTGAGATGGATGCTTATGTATGTGTTTATGTAGATGCTTATATGATTTGATTATTGTGACATGATGTGATGTATCATGAGTTGATTTGATGATGGATTTATGATTCTATGTATGGATGAATGCAATGATGTGATCTTTGATGTAAATGGATGATTTATGAATTATGTATTTATAGATGTAATTTTTATTGTTATAATGTGTATTTAATTTTGATTTCAATGTGTGCATCTAACTCATGCTATGATATGGTGAATGTAGTATGTAATCTAATGTGAATGAACTTGTATGTTTTAATCACTTTAAAACATAATGGATGCATATGCTATGATGTTGACAATTTAATGGGTGATACCACAGAAAGTATAACAACCATGAATGTTTAATAATCATTCTAATCATAAGAATTAATTATTTAAACCATCCATATGTGCAATGTAATGGTGTGGAATGTATGTATTTTCTAGATAAGCTTCTGTAATTTAAAAGATGTAAAATAGTCAGTGGTTGTCTAAATATCATTTCTGATGTATATCCGGTATCTAGTTTAATATTATTTTATTAATACCCCCTAATTTACAGAAGCTTATAAAGAAAGTTGATGATGTGATTGATGATATGATTTGTTGCTATGTAGGAAAATTTTTTTTTAGGTTTTTCTTGAGACTTCAAACACTCTAGTTATCCTATCAACAACTATGTACTGACCATGCAAGATTTTTTAAAAGCAAGGCTTTCACCATGTCCCTAGATATTCATTATCTCTATGTGTGCAAATGAATATATATTTTGAGTTAGAAACCAAGCATTTCCTCCGATGTTAGGCGGGATTATTTCAGCCCATTTCTAAGATCAAGGATCCTCAAGTGTTTTACCTCATCCTTATGTTGGACTTAGTTGGACTATACCACTAGGCAGTATTGGGTTACCTAAGCTAGCTCATCCACATTCAAACATTGGTCTATACAAATGCCAGAAGCTAATGTAATAGACATATCATCATGCGTAAGGATTTCTCCTTCTAGTTTTGTGCAATGCTGAGAATTCTAGGGATTCAAGCTCTATTCCCTTTTTTTATTCATTTCATTTGGGATACTTGCTCATACTTAGTGATGAAAATCACTATTTATTTTGACTGATTTTTTTTCTTTTATTGTTTTTCTCTTGAGCAAGGGATTTATGTAAGGATGAAATTCACTTGTTTGTTTTGACTTTGACTATTGCTTGATTTTGGGATTTTGAATTATGACTTTGGAAACTAGAATTTTGAATTTGTGCTTTGTTTCGGGATTTTTGCTTGTTTTAATGAAAGCAAGGGATTTATGTAGTGATGATAATCACTCATTTCTAGGTAGGGCGGAACTTGTCCTTTTGCCAATTCTCAGCACCTTTAAACCGGTTGCACAAGGGGATAAGCAAGGAAGATCCTTTTTTCTTGAGGTAACCTAGACCACTTTTGTTGTTTTCATATTTCCCTTGTACCAACTAGGATTTTAGTGTTTCAATTAGTGATGGGATCTTGAATATCCAAGGTATTATCACAACTAGACCTTGCTCTCTACTAATCAAGGTGGATTTCTACAAAAGCTGATAAGACCACTAGACATGGTTGAAAGACTAGGAAACCTTAGTATATTTCGTATAGCAACATGAACTGGTTGTGTTGAAAAACACAATTACACACATGGATGCATGGATGAGGATGAACTTGAATATTGTGATTGAGATACAAATTGTGGCATCGTTTGTAAGAATGTGATCATAACATATGTGAATGCAATGGATATGTATGGATATGCAACTATGTGGATATGGATGTAAGATGCAAATATTTTTGTATTTTTGCTTTTTGCATTGTTTTTATATTTTTGCTTTTTACCAAAAGGCTTAAAGATGCCTTTGGAGATTTTTGTGATTTTATTTGACCAAAGGGCTTTAAGATGCCTTTGGAGATTTTTTTTTGATTTTGACCAAGCAGATTGGGTACCCTTGGAGCATTTTTGTGATTTGATTTGACCAAAGGGCTTTAATATGCCTTTGGAGATTTTTGTTTGATTTTGACCAAGCGGATTGGGTACCCTTGGAGCATTTTTGTGATTTGATTTGACCAAAGGGCTTTAAGATGCCTTTGGAGATTTTTTATTGATTTTGACCAAGCGGATTGGGTACCCTTGGAGAATTTTTGTGATTTGATTTGATTTGACCAAAGGGCTTTAAGATGCCTTTGGAGCTTTTTGTTTGATTTTGACCAAGCAGATTGGGTACCCTTGGAGCATTTTTGTGATTTGATTTGATTTGACCAAAGGGCTTTAAGATGCCTTTGGAGATTTTTGTTTGATTTTGACCAAGAGGATTGGGTACCCTTGGAGCATTTTTGTGATTTGATTTGACCAAAGGGCTTTAAGATGCCTTTGGAGATTTTTGTGATTTGATTTGACCAAAGGGCTTTAATATGCCTTTGGAGCTTTTTGATTGATTTTGACCAAGTGGATTGGGTACCCTTGGAGCATTTTTGTGATTTGATTTGATTTGACCAAAGGGCTTTAAAATACCTTTGGAGATTTTTGTTTTGATTTGACCAAAGGGCTTTAAGATTCCTTTGGAGCTTTTGTGATTTGATTTGACCAAAGGGCTTTAAGATGCCTTTGAATCTTTTTGTGATTTGATTTGACCAAAGGGCTTTAATATGCCTTTGGAGCTTTTGTGATTTGATTTGACCAAAGGGCTTTAAGATGCCTTTGGAGCTTTTGTGATGGAGGTGACCATGTTTTTTATTTTTATGACATATTTGAATGTTTTTTATTTTTATGACATATTTGAATGTTTTTTATTTTTATGACATATTTGAATGTTTTTTTATTTTTATGACATATTTGAATGTTTTTTATTTTTATGACATATTTGAATGTTTTTTATTTTTATGACATATTTGAATGTTTTTTATTTTTATGACATATTTGAATATTTTTTATTTTTATGACATATTTGAATGTTTTTTATTTTTATGACCTATTTGAATATTTTTATTTTTATGACATATTTGAATGTTTTTATTTTTATGAACTATTTGAATGTTTTTTATTTTTATGACATATTTGAATGTTTTTTATTTTTATGTATGAAACACCTTCAAATGAATGATATTGAGAGGTTCAGGCTCTTCAAACCATCCAAAGATATGAGGCGATATGCTCCAGGCCCAACCTTCTCTGAAATCATGTAGGGGCCTATCCAATTTTCCGAAAATTTGTCTCACAAATGTGGTGGTAGATTTGAGTTCTATTGGTTTTCTTTGAGCACAAGATCCCCAAATTTGAATTCCCTCAAATGGAATTTACTATTGTATGCTCGTGCAAGGTGATTCTGATAAACACAGAGATGCTCCAAGGCATTGACTCGTCATTCATCAAGAAGCATTAACTGATCAAGGTGGCCTTGCCGTGCGGTGTCATCATCTATGAAGTCCTTCAATGCTATGCGCAAGGTTGGAATCTCCAATTCTAGGGGCATGATGGCCTTAGTGCCATATACAAGTGAAAATGATGTTTCCCCAATGGGCATCTGCACACTAGTCCTATATGCCCATAATGCTAGAGGTAACTGCAAATGCCAGTCCCTATGATTATCTCTCACTATTTTTCTCAATATGGAGACGATTGTTTTGTTTGAGGCTTCTGCTTACCCATTCTCTTGTGGATAATAGGGTGTTGAAAAAATATGTTGGATGTGGTATTTTTTCATTAAAGCATGCACATTTTTGTTCTTGAAAGATGGCCCATTATCCGATATAATCTTTGAAGGGACCCCAAAATGACTTATGATATTATGGAGTATAAACTCTATGATCCTTGGTCCAGTTGTCGATGTCAAGGGGATCTCTTCGACCCATTTGGTGAAATACTCAGTGGCCATTATGATGAATGTGTGTCGGCCTAAATATGGGGGAGAGATCTTCCCAATCAAGTCTAATCCCCACTATGAGAAGGGCCATGCTACCTGGATGGGTTGCAAGGCTTGTGATGGCAAGTGGGTGAGGTTTGCATGATGTTGACACTTGATGCATTTCTTGCAATACTCACAATAGTATTTTTCCATAGTGGGCCAATAGTAACCCATTCTCAAAATACGTTTAATGATGGCCATGCCACTGAAGTGACCACCACACGTACCGTCATGAGCTTGCAAAATTTCCCAAGATGCTTCCTGGGGCTCAAGACAATGAAGGAGCATTCCATCGTAACCTCGTCTATAAAGGATATCTCCTAGAAAAATTTATCTAGTCACCTTTTGTTTAAATTTTCATCTTTCAGCATGCGATAGGGCTTGCAGTATTTTCCAAGCTTCAGGAAATCTTGTAATTGGGATAGCCAATCCTAATAAGCCATAGCTTCTATGGATAACACATGTTCCTCTTGTGATCCAACATTTGTGAACATAGATTGGAAAATAATCCTATGATGAATGGTTGTTCCACACTTCGTAGGACCTTGAGAGATCAAATATTTCCAAGGGGTGGTTTGCAAGAAAGCTCTAACTTTGAAGGACCAATCCTAACTTGGTTCAGTATAGATCATGTTGACTAACTCTAGGTTGTCAATAACCTCATGTTGTATTGCTAAAAATGTGAGCACTTTCACATGAATGGTTGTGAAATCAAAAGATAGATTCTGAGGGATTAAGGATCCCAAAGATGCCATTGTTGAGCAAAGTACAGCAAATAGTATTGTCATTGTTTTCAACACAGTCATAGATTTATTAATGCAATGGACAAGAGTTTATTGAACAAGCAAGGTGCAGCCAAAGTACAATGGATAGGAGTTCAGTGTTGAGCAAGGTGTTGCAGGAGGATTGTCATTGTTGTCAATACAGTCAGTTAGATCTAATGATGCAATGGACAGGTAGTTCAGAAGTCACTCAGATGCAGAGGATAAAGTTCAAAAGTTTTGTCAACACAGTCAGACAGATTTATTAATGCAATGGACAAGAGTTTATTGAACAACAAGGTGCAACCAAAGTACAATGGATAGGAGTTCAGTGTTGAGCAAGGTGTTGCAGGAGGATTGTCATTGTTGTCAATACAGTCAGTTAGATCTAATGATGCAATGGACAGGTAGTTCAGAAGTCACTCAGATGCAGAGGATAAAGTTCAAAAGTTAGTCAGATCATGAGTCCTTAAATGATAGATGCACAAAAATAGAAAACATAATTCAAAATGAGAAGAAGAAGTCTTCAGAACCTGAGATGTCAAGAAGCGAAAAGGTTTTTTGTGAAAACCAAGGCAATCAAAATAAAAAGTTTTATTTAAAATCATGGATAACAGATTTGAAATGGGTTTTTCTTAAAACCCAAGTTGGCTCTTCATTTCGTTGAAAAAGATGCCCCGGTGATGAAGATATTTAATTTTAAATATTTAGTTTAAATTTTATTTTATTTAAAATTTAAATTAAAATATTAAATTAAATTAAAAGGGCCGACGTGTTACTATTTCGCTGCAATAAGCTACAGGAAGGTGACGAAGGTGGAGAAGAGTTTGAGGCCGACAAAGTTAAATCTGGCGGATTTTAGGGTTTGGCAGCTGACAAATTCTAGGGTTTCTCAGTCGACGTTCTTCTAGGGTTTGTTTCTAAAATTTCTTCTATAAAAGCAAGGGTTCTTCGAGTTTGAAAGATGGGGTGTTAAGATAAAGTGCAAATGCGAGCATAGTGTTTGTGAAAGTGAAGTTCGTGTTGAGCAGAGAGCAAGTCGTTTCGATTCAGAATGAGAGCGAAGTGATAGTTCTTTGGAGTTGTAGTAAGGTGTGCATTGCGATGAGATAATGTGCGAAGAGCGAGTAGAGTGACTTGTGCGAAGATAAGAGCGCGATGTGCAGAAGTTGTGTTCTAAGTCTGAAGTGACAGTGCGTAGTTTACAGAAGTGATTGATCATCTGAATGCAGCAGAGAGTGCAAAGAAGTACAGAGAAGAGGTGGAATAGTGCGACTCATTTTGCGCAGAAGCAGCAGAATGCAAAAAAATAGCAGACCGTGAAAATTGAGGTGAAAGTTTTATTCTGTAATTTTTATTATTGTCTTCCAAGTTGTTGCTTGGATTAAGGGGTTGGTGCCTCTTTCCAGTAGGTGCTAGTAAAATAGGAGTTGGTGCTCCATTCTGTTGAAGCAGATAAAGTTAAGGGGTTGGTGCTCCTTCCAGCTTGGTGCCGGTAAAGGATTATGTAAAGTTGTAGCTTTGCATTGACTGGATTTGGATGGTAGTCCAAGCAGTCTTTTTGAGGAGTAGCCACATTGGTGAACCTCGTTAAAATGTTGTGTTATGTGTGATGCTTTCTTGATGCATTTAGTATCTCTTTTATCTGCTTTAAACCGCTGCTGGTTTTAAAATCATATGTTTTAGAAATTTTAAAGAACACACTGATTCACCCCCCCTCTCGATGTCATTGTGATTACAACAATTGGTATCGTGAGCCAGGTTCCCAATTTTGGCTAAATCAATCGAGGTTGATCTTGGATTAGTACACAATGGCTAAGAAGAATAGATCCTCATCCAAAAAGGCATCCCAGCTCAGCTTCAGCTCTCGTAGAAGAGAAATTTGAACCAAAAAAGGTAGAAGAAGTGAATCCCGAAGTCTCGTGATGAAAATCTTGAGGCTGAAGTAGATTTTGAAGGAGAGTTGATATCCGCACTTGAAGAGTGGAGTATAGAAAAGAAAAAGAACAAAATACTGTCCAAGAAGTTAGAAGAATATGAGGATGAGATTGAAGATCTCTTCCTACAAGTTCAAAAGGCCAAGAAATCAGAAGAAGCCTTGAAGACACACCTGGATAATAAGAATGATGTATACAGGACAAGTGAAGAGGAATATAAAAAGGTTATTGTTGATCTAAAGTTGCAAGTAGAACAGAACAAAAGGATTGAAAATATTCTTAGGTCTCGGATCAATGAGAAAGAGACTCGTATGCCGCCAACAAGAAGAAGAGATTGTTTCATTGAAGAAACAACTAAAAGAGGCCAATATAAATCTCAAATTTGAGAAGAGCACAGAGTTGCTAGATACAATGATAAATCAACAAAGAAGCCCCACAGCTAAGTTTGGTCTTGGATATGAAGTTGAACAACCTTCATCCTCCAAATATGCAGAGAAGAAGAAGTCCTCGGTTGAAGGATTGAAACAAGAAAAGTCTGAAGCTGAATCCTCAAAAGGAAGAAAATATCAAAGAAGACCTACAGCAAAGCAACCACAGAAAAAGAGGTTCTCTCACTCTCACTCTTTTAATAATAATGCTTTTTATGGCTATTGTTCTAAATGCAACCACTTTGGTCACAAGGCAATTTATTGTGGACTGAACAATAGATCAAAGAGTTATGCTGATAAAAATACTTCTATTTTTTTGAGTGAACACCCTGTGCAATGTTTTAAATGTAATGGCCATGGGCACATAGCAAGGTTTTGTTCAAGCACTTCTGTATCCAATCTAAGGCAATACCATAGATTTCATCATACACATAGAATGCAATACAGACAGGGAATAAAACATGTGCAATGTTTTAAATGCAACGGTCAAGGGCACATAGCAAGGTTCCGTCCAAGCACTTCTATATCTAATCTAAGGCAAAACCCTAGATTTCATCGGACACAAAGAGGACAACACCGACAAGGAACATATCATGTGCATAAAAGAAAAGAAAATAATCATCCATCAAGAATGCACAAGAGACAACCCCACAAGAGAAATGTTCAAGTTCACGAACAGGAGCAAAATAGGGATGTTGTTGAAAAACCCAAGCCCAAGTTCAGGAAAGTCTGGAGAAAGACAGAAGAAAGGAAATTGTGTCTCCTTGGACTGAAGGAGGCTACTCTGCCATTGCTCTAAGCAACTCCATGTGGCACATCCTCAGGAGGAGCAATATTAAAGTTTTATTTTAATGCTCCTATGTATTTGTCTAGGTATCTGAGGATGAAAGGTAAGCAGTCGGGTTAATGTTGTATAGTTGTTAAAGTGTGTTTTTTAGTTTATATAGTGGTTTGTGGAAATGCCGTGAAGTGTGGTGTTTAATTTGAGAGTTGTCACCATTGGTAGTTTTGAGATATGTCACTGTTGTACTGTTGATGATTCTTAATACCACTGTTCAAAATTACGAATCATAATAGTCCAGATAATTTGCTCAACGAAAGAATGCTTGCCCTAGCTGTGTATGTGTGTTTCGAGCAGCATGTATTTGTTTTTACTCTTTGATGTGAAGATTGCCAGATCTTTCATGACACCTTGGTGAATATATTTAATTCACGTACAGTTTTGTTTTAACTATTGATTTAATGCCAGCCCAAGGATAAGAAGCTTGAGGCCGAGTAAGGTGCACTACGGTTGGCCATAAAGTGTTTGACAAAATGTCTTCTTTCGACATGCATAGTTGAAAGTAAGAGTTGGCAAGAAATTGCAAGTGCTGGACAAAAATTGGTACAGATGTGAGTCACTTGTCAATTCTGTTGACAAAAGTGAAATAAGCATGTTGAATGGGAAGATTGAAGAAAAAGTTTTTTTAATGAGCAGCTAGATGATTTCCAGCCTGGTGATGAATAGTTGAGTTGCTTTCATAGTGGTTGTTTTGATCAAGTTAATGCTTTTCTTGATACATGATTTGGGCTTACTCCATTGAGTTTGATTTGAGCAAGTTATTCTTTGCCTCGGTGATTTATGTTGGTGGTCTGTCTTGTTCAAATACCTTTGGAAGGAAAAGGATGTCTTCTAGTTTCCTTTTCATGTAGTGATTGGTTGAATGCTTCAAGGTTAATCTTGAGTTGAATGATGTTGGTTAAACCTTGTCTATAAGCATTGTTGCTAAAGCCCTAATTGGTTGAAAAAAAAAGATGTTGGTTGTGCTGTGGTACAGTGTTTGGTACTTGCATAGAGTTGAAAGTGGATTGAGGTAGCCTACTGGATTCTCACTACAGAGAGAGACAAACAGTTGTCATTAGGTTCAAGCTTGTTGAGAATATATCCAAGATGCATGGTGAAGTTGTATGCAGATGTTGCTGGCATTGCAGAACAAAAATCTGGCTATATAAGATTATTGTATGCCTTCACTAATAGTGGACAAGTTTGAGTTTGCAAAGCAACAGAGGGTAGTTGCACATAAGATAGTGGTTCAGTCATGTTCTTACACATGTTATATTGGTGAAGTTGATGATGATGGTGTCATTCACTCGGTTATTGCCGCTATTCACATTGTTGATTTTATTGATGCCTATTATGCTTATCATGATGTTGTCAATCGCTGAAATGAAGTGGTCTTGGACTCGTGGGGAGCATTTGTGTATTTGTTTTTCTTCTTGTTCATGCTTGGAATATTTGCTAATTGTAATAATTTGTGTCTAAGAATATTGTGCATAGACTCGTGGGGAGTCTGTAGCAGCCCTTTGGTATTATTGTCAAAGGGGGAGAAGATTTACAAGAAAATTGCACATGTGTTGCCAACAATTCCAAAGGGGGAGATTGTTGAGCAAAGTGCAGCAAACAGTATTGTCATTGTTGTCAACACAATGCATGCATTTATTAATGCAATGGACAAGAGTTTATTGAACAACAAGGTGCAGCCAAAGTACAATGGATAGGAGTTCAGTGTTGAGCAAGGTGTTGCAGGAGGATTGTCATTGTTGTCAATACAGTCAGTTAGATCTAATGATGCAATGGATAGGTAGTTCAGAAGTCACTCAGATGCAGAGGATAAAGTTCAAAAGTTTTGTCAACACAGTCAGATAGATTTATTAATGCAATGGACAAGAGTTTATTGAACAACAAGGTGCAACCAAAGTACAATGGATAGGAGTTCAGTGTTGAGCAAGGTGTTGCAGGAGGATTGTCATTGTTGTCAATACAGTCAGTTAGATCTAATGATGCAATGGATAGGTAGTTCAGAAGTCACTCAGATGCAGAGGATAAAGTTCAAAAGTTAGTCAGATCATGAGTCCTTAAATGATAGATGCACTAAATAGAAAACATAATTTAGAATGAGAAGAAGAAGTCTTCAGAACCTGAGATGTCAAGAAGCGAAAAGGTTTTTTGTGAAAACCAAGGCAATCAAAATAAAAAGTTTTATTTAAAATCATGGATAATAGATTTGAAATGGGTTTTTCTTAAAACCCAAGTTGGCTCTTCATTTCGTTGAAAAAGATGCCCCGGTGATGAAGATATTTAATTTTAAATATTTAGTTTAAATTTTATTTTATTTAAAATTTAAATTAAAATATTAAATTAAATTAAAAGGGCCGACGTGTTACTATTTCGCTGTAATAAGCTACAGGAAGGTGACGAAGGTGGAGAAGAGTTTGAGGCCGACAAAGTTAAATCTGGGCCGACGGATTTTAGGGTTTGGCAGCTGACAATTTCTAGGGTTTTGCAGCCGACATTCTTAGGGTTACAGCCAACGGATTTTAGGGTTTGGCAGCTGACAAATTCTAGGGTTTCTCAGTCGACGTTCTTCTAGGGTTTGTTTCTAAAATTTCTTCTATAAAAGCAAGGGTTCTTCGAGTTTGAAAGATGGGGTGTTAAGATAAAGTGCAAATGCGAGCATAGTGTTTGTGAAAGTGAAGTTCGTGTTGAGCAGAGAGCAAGTCGTTTCGATTCTGAATGAGAGCGAAGTGATAGTTCTTTGGAGTTGTAGTAAGGTGTGCGTTACAATGAGATAATGTGCGAAGAGCGAGTAGAGTGACTTGTGCGAAGATAAGAGCGCGATGTGCAGAAGTTGTGTTCTAAGTCCGAAGTGACAAGGTGCAGTTTACATAAGTGATTGATCATCTGAATGCAGCAGAGAGTGCAAAGAAGTACAGAGAAGAGGTGGAATAGTGCGACTCATTTTGCACAGAAGCAGCAGAATGCAGAAAAACAACAGACCGTGAAAATTGAGGTGAAAGTTTTATTCTGTAATTTTTATTATTGTCTTCCAAGTTGTTGCTTGGATTAAGGGGTTGGTGCCTCTTTCCAGTAGGTGCTGGTAAAATAGGAGTTGGTGCTCCATTCTGTTGAAGCAGATAAAGTTAAGGGGTTGGTGCTCCTTCCAGTTGGTGCCGGTAAAGGATTATGTAAAGTTGTAGCTTTGCATTGACTCGGATTTGGATGGTAGTCCAAGCAGTCTTTTTGAGGAGTAGCCACATTGGTGAACCTCGTTAAAATGTTGTGTTATGTGTGATGCTTTCTTGATGCATTTAGTATTTCTTTTATCTTCTTTAAACTGTTGCTAGTTTTAAAATCATATGTTTTAGAAATTTTAAATAACACACTAATTCACCCCCCCTCTCAGTGTCATTGTGATGCCATGGTGTCTGCAAAATCATTTGACATACGAGGGATTGCCTCGATGTCATACCATTCTAGTCGGGCTAGGTAAGTGTCAACAAGCTCCTTGTAAGCTTTCAGGAGTGGGCACCTACATTGGAACAATCCTTTGACTTGATTAACTATGAGAAAAGAGTCACCAAAGATATTCAATATTTTAATGCCCATTGCGATGGTTGTTTGGAGTCCCAAGATCAAGGCCTCATACTCTATGTTATTGTTCGTGCAAGGGAAGTCTAGCTTGAATGATAAGGGTAATGGAGCACCCTATGGTGTGATAAAGACTATCCTTGCTCCGCCCCCTTGCTCACACTTTGAACCATCAAAGAACAATGCCATGTCTCTTTGTTTCTCAGGTTCTTCGAGTTCTGGTGGATCTGATAATGTGAAGACTGCATCATCAAGCAATTCTATAGTGAGAGGCTTGCTATCCTGAAGAGGTGCCTCTGCTAATTGATCCGCTATGACTTGTCCCTTGATGGACTTTTGGCTTATGAATTCTAGATCAAATTCTATCAATAGCATGATCCACTTTGCAGTACGTGTATTGTGATATGTCTTGTTCATCATATACTGCAAAGGATTCTATTTTGATATAACGTAGGTCGTATGGCTCAACATGTAGTGTCACAATTTTTTGGTTGCAAAGACCACTGCTAAGCACAACTTTTCTACATATGCATATCCTAGCTCATAACTCACCAAGGTGTGACTAATGTAATATATGACTTGCTCTTTATCTTGTGCATTCTTTTGGGCCAACATGGTGCCCAAAGAAAAATCAGTAGCCGATATGTATAGCAAAAATGGTATGTCTGGCCTTGGTGGAGCCAGCACTGGTGGTGTTTCTAGGTATGTTTTGATCTCTGTAAAGGCTTGTTGGCACTCTTCATCCCAATGAAATGGGACATCCTTGCGTAGCAACCGATTCATGGGTCGACACTTGTCTGATAATTGTGCAATGAACCATTTGATGGATGCTACCTTGCCTTGTAGGCTTCTTAACTCCCTAATGTTGGTAGGGGTGGCCATTTCCATTATAGCTTCTACTTTTGTAGGATCAACTTCAATGCCTCTCTTGGAAATGATGAAACCTAAGAGCTTACCAGAAGTCACGCCAAACACGCACTTCTTAGGATTCAATCTGACGTTGTGCTCTATGAGGTGATCGAAGACTTTTGTAAGGATCTCAGCGTGCTCTTGTCGTACTAAATATTTGGCCAGCAAGTCATCCATGTAGTCTTCCAAGATTGTGTGCATGTAGTCATGAAATATGTATGTCATGGCCCACTGGTATGTGGCACCAGCATTCTTTAGGCCAAATGGCATCACTTTGTAATAGAAAGTTCCCCATGGAGTAATGAAAGCAGTCTTATGTTGGTCTTCGGGTTTGATTCGGATTTGATTGTATCTAGAAAACCCATCCATTAGGGAGAGCATCTCATGACCTACAGTGGCATCAACAAGAGCATCTATGTTTGGCAATGGGAATGAATCCTTCGGAGTTGCCCTATTCAAGTCCCTAAAATCTATGCAAATGTAGACTCTTCCATCTGGTTTTCCCATGGGCACCATGTTCGAGACCCATTCAGGATAGTCGATGGGAACTATGAAGATCGCATCCAATAGTTTTTGCAACTCGTTTTTTACCATCAAAGTGATGGTTGGATGCATCTTCCTCAATTTTTGCTTGACTGGCTTCTTTAGGGGATCCAATGAAAGGTTGTGAACAACTAACTTTGGATCAATACCTGGCATGTCCTTATAAGTCCAAGAAAATAGATTTGGTCTCTCCTTGAGGAGAGGGATAATGATGGCTTGTTCCTCTGGAGATAGAATTTCTCCGAACTTGACTTTCTTTGGTTGAGTAGGATCATCACTGATGTCCACCTCGAAAGTCGCTTCTATAGCCATATGTGACCCATCCTCCAATTGGTGAGGCATGGGTATCAAGTGAATGTCATCGATGGGATTTATAGGTCCTACTGACTTAGGATCCAGACCAGCATGGAACACATCATATGCACAGCCTGATGCAAAATGGAATGGTTGTAATGTCTCTTCATTAGAGAAAAGATCCTCAGGCTCTATGGGTGAATCAACATGATCCCAATCAATAGCCTTCATATCAAGACACAAAGGTTTAGTGGGATCTGTTGGGTTATGAAGTGGAGTGGTCAAATCAATGGAGATTGTGTTGATGGATGGAATGAAATCTCCAGAACCACATGGGTGAAATCTTGTCTCAGAGGTTTCCTTTCTATACTCATGATGAGGCTCTAGAGGAAAAGGAATCTCTGGATCCGGCCCATGAGCTGGTCGGATAATAGGATCATTGGGCTCTAAGAGTTCCCTGAACGTAGGTGGAGGGGGATTGACCATGTGATGAATGACATTCAAGTCAATAGGTCTCCCCAAAAACTACAAGCCAGGGTCTATGGCATGAAGTACCACTTCTCTTTCTACCAACATGTCGACCTACCACAAGTGGTGAGGTCCAAGATAAGCCATCTCAGTCTCATCATCAAAATCATCATCACTTATCCAAAAACCATTAGCATTGGTATGTGGCCCCAAGGTAAGGGGCACGTCTCTTGGCCCTAAGTAGGCCATCTCCATCTCATCCTCATATTCTTCATCACTTATGAAGATGCCATTTGCATTAGTATGTTACCCCAAGTCATGGGGCCATTACCTTGTTCCTAGGTAGGCTCTCTCTATTGAGTCCTCTGACTCATAGCCACTTTCATCCGATATGTACCCACTCTCGTTGTGGTTGGACCAGGAAAGGCTTTGTAAATAGCGAGGCCCATGATAGGCTAAGCTTGTATGTGCTTCATCATCATTTGCCTCATATCCATTTCCTTCTCATTCCTCATCCCATAAGTTACAACCTATTGGGATGGTCTCAATTGCGGAGCTTGGATGATAAGTCTCGGGAGGTGGTATGCTTACCACAACCACTTGTCTGTTTCTCAGATATCTTGCACTTGGTGGGTGATAGGGAATAAAATTGATGTCTTCTCCTAACCCCAAGCTTAATCTATCTAAGGCTACTGCTAGAGAGTCATCTCGACCTCTGATGTGATAGCCTAACCCAAACCTATCAGATGGAAGCTGGTATTGCGACTCGAATGGCCGCCTATGCCCCTACTCATATATACCAAGACCGTAACCATGCCAATGGCAACACTCAAAATAGGTTAGAGCAAACTCAGGATTAGAGAGGTAATAAACATTGATAGTGAATAACTCATCATTGTCCTCTTCTATATCCATAGATTTATGGGTGCAATCTAGGCCAACGTAGATGAAATTTGTTTGGTTGGGAGGGATTCCAAGTGGAACCACTGTTCCCACTGGTGGTCTTAGGTATTTTGGTCATCCCATGTCTTGTGCAGACTCTATGATGGGTGTAAATGTTATGTTCTACACAAGATACTCTCCTATCCCTGTACTTGCCAAGTGTATTGTCGCATGTGATGTGGATGATCCTATAGATGACACTAGTGAAGCGGGCTCTAGTATCTCCTCAGCTTGATCTTGGAGATCTTCCTCCTCCATGGGAGTTGGACTTTTCTTAACGTCTATGGTTAGCACTTCCTTGGGCTTTCTTTCCTCAACCATGGGTGCCTTTAGCTTCTGATTGTCTTTTGGTTTAGACGTTGATGGTCTATTAGAAGCATTAGTCACTTTGTGCGCAAGATGAGGTGTTGATGCAGATGGGTCTTTTTGTACCCCTTTGTCTTTATCATTCAGTTGTGTAGCTGGAGATGAAGGTCCTACATACAAGTGGGTAGAAGGAATCACAAATTCTCCTGGACAATCCACCTGATGAACATACTTGAATGGCTCTTCATCAGCCAACACCATGTAGACTTTGTTATCATGCACATACTTGACACATTGGTGTAAGATCGAAGGAACACATTTCATGTCCCTTATCCAAGGTCTCCCTAGGAGGATGTTGTATTGCATGGCCCCTTCCAAGACATGACACATCATGGGGATGGTCTTATGCCCCACCTTGATAGGTAGGACTATCGTTCCCATAGTATTGCATAAAGCATCATTAAAAGCCCTTAATGTATAGGCTCCTAGAATGATATTGGACTTGGGGATCTTAAGGTGTTCTATTGTTGTTGTTGTGATGATGTTGATTGATGAACCTATATCGATCAAGACCCACTTAAAAGGTAAATCATTGATTGATGCCACAATGTGCAGTGGAGGGTCTGGTAAGGTAGTAGGTACTGTCTTAATCTCATAATCGTAGAATCAAATTACAGGTTCTTGGCATTCTTGTACTTGTCCCACAAAATGGGTGAATGCATTTGGATCTTGTGGTTGGAGCTCAATCGACCTTAAAATCTCCATCAAGGTCTCCCTGTGCTTTGGGGACTATTGTATGAGCTCATAGATGGATAGCTTAGCTAGAGTCATTTGTAAGTTTTGCTCAAGTCTACTTCGAATAGTTACCATAGGTCGGGTTGGTGGACCTGGAAGGTTGTTTTTCCCCTACCTCTACCTAGGTGCAGTGGGGATGTTAATGGGAGCTATAGGAGGTTGCGGTTGACCATACCGTCTACTCTTGGTTGCTATATTGACAATTTCAACCATCCCAATGCACCCATGGGTAGGCGTATCAATTCGGACCTGATTGACTTGTGCACCTTGCCCTCTAGGGACCTCATGGTTTGGCAGTGGGTTTTTGTAGATGCCCATATCTCTATTGTCAGGAGCCAGTGGGTTGTCAACTTTAAGTTCTCCCACCTCAATCATGTTTTGCACCTGGTGCTTGAAACCAATGCAAACCTCAATATTATGCCCCGATATCCTATGATAAGGGTAAAATTGATCTTCCCTATATCCTTTTGGCTTAGGATGGTTGGGATCTATAAGAGGTATATAAGGGAACCTGATATTTCCCACCTCGCTCAATTGGTTGAAGATTGATTGCATTGATTCTGTCAATGGTGTGAAATAGCGAGGGGGTTTGCATTCTTTGTTTCACCCTTGATTGTTCTTTTGATCATAATTGGCTAGTGGGGGTTGTGCTTGATAATTTTGGGGTTGGTGCACAGCCCCATCCTTAGGCACAACCAATACCACTTGATTAACTAGAGCAGGGTTTGCCTGCTTCTGCTTGTATTTGCCATTTTTGTCATTTTTGTTCCACTCCTTCTTGGTTCAGAGTTTGATGGTTCCCTCATCTACTTTTATGTCCTCGATGAGTTTGGCCTATGCCAAGGCTTCCTCAAATGAGGGGTATTGTTGAAGTTGTAGCAAGAGGGAAATGTGTTTGGAACAACTCTTGGTGAACATCCGAACGATCTCTTCTATGGGGATGAAGAATGATAATTTTGCCATGACTCTTCTCCATCTATTCCCATAATCCATTACTGGCTCATCATCATAATGTCTCAAATTGGCTAGGTCTAAAAGGTTCACTTTCCTCTTAGCACCAAAAGAGAAATGTTTCAGGAAAGCGTTCACTAGTTGTTCAAAATTGGATATGCTATGCTTGGGCAGTTGGTTGAACCATTGAGTGGCAGCGCCCAAAAATGTCATAATGAATGTCCTGAGCATAAGAGCATCATTGTCTTCAAGATGAAAATATGCATTGATGAAATTGGTAACATGCTCTTGTGCATCCTCTTCACCCTTAAAATTTTCCAACCTAGGCATCTCAAAATGCTTAGGGTATGCGGGGCTAGGGACAGATGGACATAATGGTTGATTGTGTATTTTTCTCAATGTTGGTTGGCTCCCAGCCATCTCTTGTTTTTCAAAGGACTTCATATTTTTAGCAAGTTCTTGGAATACCTTTGAGGCGAGGAGTTCCTCCTCTTGCAGACCCCCCCATGGTGGTGGTGGAGGTAACCCTCTATCCATTTGATTTGCTCTATTTTCTTCCCTCCTATGAGGGGATTCAGGATGTGCCTGATCCTGCTCTATTAGATTTACCCTTTCTCCACCAGTTGGATTTCGCTCATGATTTGGAGGGTGGTTTTGTTGTGGGTTTCCTTCTTGTCTAGTGTGCTCCTCTCTTGGTGAGTCAGTGCATTGATCTCTTTGATGATCATTTCTATTTGCTTGTTGGTTGATACGAGCTAGCTGCTCAGCTTGCTCTCTTAAATATTGCTCATGTTGGTGCAACAACCTTTCTCTTTGTTTATCATGTTTGAGAGCTTCTACAAGCTCTCACTCTTTGTGCAAGGTATTTTCTAACCATCACATGTGGTTAACTTGCACGGTCATAGAAGACTCATGCTTATCTGATCCTGTTCTAGTGGTTTTGATTCATAGATTTCTCGAAGAGGTTTCTGTTATTTCTTTGCTCTTGCTAGCTAATGTGACTTGTTCAGTGTATTTTTGAGTGTCTCTATGATCAGACTCTGTATGTTTACTATGGGGTCACCCTGAGGCACCCCTAGTTTGAGAAGTGGGCTTAGAAGTCACGGTTCATGAACTTCCAGATGTAGAATTCTCTATGGCTACGGTTTTGGGAGGTGGTCTCGAATAAATCTGATCCACCTCATCTAACTATCTTGTTTTCCATGGCTGATCCCGTGGGGTGCCATTTACTCCAATGAGGTCATAGTCTATTGGAATCCTTCCTCTTGTGTGAAGGATATCTTCTATTTGATGTCTATGACTGGATGTATCTCTAGTTTCCTGCCCCTCAGTGGGCTGATCTGTTCTAAGTGTCTCATGTGAATGTTGGGATGTTGTGACTCTTGTGTGTCCTTTTGGTGATGAGGGTTTTGTGGCCCTCTCTACCCTCCATGAGGATGGATATGGGGAAACCTCATCATCCCTATGTGAAGAATGGGTTCTAGAACCCTCCTTATGTCCATGTGAGGAGGAAGCTCTTGAAGCTTCCTCATGTCTTTGAGAAGTTTTTGTGTGTTTAGAGGAAGCCCTTGAGGTTTCCTCATGTCTCCTTGATGATGATGGTCATGAGGCCTCTTTGTGTTTATGTGATGTAGTTCCTTGATGTGGTTCCCTATTTGGGGTTTCTCGAGGAGATCCCCCAAGGGTTGAGTTATCACCCCTTAGACTCACGAACTGCGTCTCATGGTCTTTCGAGTAGGTCTTTCAATGTTACTACGACTTCGCCTAAGGGTATGTGTTGCTTCAGATTCTCCCTCGGTATCAGACCGAGGATGTTTACTTCTTGTTTTGACCATTTTTTTTGGGAATTTAGCTTTTGTGTTGCACTTAAATATGACCAAACAATATCAAGCAAATGTTTATCTTGATTACAAATTTAAGTGTGCCCTAAACTATTTGTTGTATTTTGATGTTTTGTTGTTTCTTGTTTCTTGTTCTTGCTTTGGATTTAGAATGAGGAGACTCATCCATAGTGATAATCAAGAACACTCATGCCAAACATGATTTCTCAAAAGAGACTAGGGTACACCGCTTAAATCCCAGTGGGGGGTTCACCTAGCTCTTCCACTCTGAACCAATGATTGTTCCAATAGTGGGAGATAGTTTGAACACAAGTAACTTAGTACCACTATAAGTAAGTTCCTCAATCCATTCCTAGGAAGCTCTAGGGGAAAAACCGGTGGAAGGAGATGAATGCCAATGTCACTGGACTGAATTGAGGGTTGGTGATGAAATCCAACTCCCCAATGTTTAAAATATGCGTGTGTGTGTGGGGTTCATTTTAAGTTTGCATGAATAAGAATGCATCATACAACAGCAATGACTCTTTCCTATATGCCTAATGCAAAATGCATTTCAATTTTTAGAAAGGTGCATAGCTACTATGAGATTAATGGATGCACTCTATTAGGTGCAAGTATGGCCTTTAGAAAGGCCTCAAAGCAAGCAAACCAACACACAGTTTCTAGCACGTTGGATTCTAGGGCAAACTTTACAAATAGAAGTCATTGTTCCTAGCAACGCCTAGTGGAAAATCTAAAAGGAAACCTAAGATGTGCAAGATGCAAGTTCTTTCTCTTTCATTCTTTCAGTTTTCCAAATTGAAATATGTCTTAATTATCACTATTTTTAAGAGAACAAAAACATATAGAAAACCATAAAGTGTCAAAAAAGTTGTACCAACCTTTAATCCAGCTTAGAGAATCAATGTTTTGACCTCTACTACACTCCAGTTTTGGCTTTTGTCGACCAGAGTGGCTAGTTTTTGGCCATTGTTAGCAAGAGTGGCTAAGCCTATGAGTCGCTTGTCGATTAGAGTGGCTAAACCTACACACAAAACCTGAGTCAGTAAAGTGGTAGAAAATGAAAGTAAACTAAATAACTGGGTAGGGGTCCCACCGTGATCACCATCTATAGTGACCCCGAGGAAGCGGTGCACCATCCACTAACTACTCTACTTGCGATTCGATTGAATCCTTTAATGTTAAACATGCAATAAATGAAAGGCATAAAGCAGATATAACCAGAATGCGAAGAAATAAATGAATGAATGCTTTTTGTATTGATATTCCCAAGATCCGGTTACATATGAATCCCTCTAAGGGATACCCTTCGTTTGATACATGATTTTACACACAAAGAGGGCAGCAGGTGTATAAAATATCCCCTCGCATAGGGGGTGCACTTTATCAGGCTTCTCGATGATGCACACAAAAATGTATGAGGGCTTACAGATGCCTCCTTCTCTAGGTCTGATTGCTAGAGGGATCCTCTTGCTCTCGTATGTTGTGGATTTGCCCGATTGAACCTGTAGCCCTAAAATCAATGAAACAACAACACACACTTAGATGTCCGAGATTGCCTCCCCGGATGAGGCTGTTAGCAATGAATAAGCTCAATGGAAACAAATGCAATGAAACTAGTACTATGAATGCGAATAACTAAAATAAAGCTTATGCTAATGAAATGAAAGAGAAAGCAGAATAAAAGAAACTAACACCTAAAACCCTAGACTAGGTTGCGGGCCACTATCCAGGACAACGACCGCTAAGGTGAAATCTCTCTCTATTGATCCAAAGGCTATGGGCTCAAGTCTGCTACTAATGTTAAAATGATTACCTTATGTGTTCAGATTTTCCCTCCAATCCGATAGGGCTCCGCTACAAGAATCGATCTCCAAGGGAAGCTCTCCAAGTCTCTAGAAGCTCTCCTCAATGATCCAACCTGTTCAAAGTTTTGATGTATGATGTTCTCTCTCCTTCTGATTGATAAAAGAAGGTCCCCTAGTGCTTTTAGGTTTACTCCTTATAAAGTGTTTGAAGCCCTAGGTCAATGTTCAAACCCTAGGACTGAATCCCTCATGCGTACTAGATGTTAGCATGAGAAGCTCTTTGTTTTTCTATGTTTAACTGAAGTCTAAATCTGGACTTGAGTCTTCCATGTAGACTAGCTATGAGGAGGAATGCAAAGTTGTCCCCGCTCATCCTTATTGCATGCAGACTGCCACTTCCACCCAAGATTAGGCTGGATGGGTGGCAAAATGCATTTAAAGTTTAGCCGCTGTCATCTATAGCAGGCTAAGGTTTGGCCGCTCTGAGCTACAATAGCTGGATTCTGGCCGCTCTGGTCTACAACGGCCAGGCTTGGATGGGCTGAAAATGCCCCAAATGAGTGGTAAAAACCACTTTTGACACTTGGAAGGTCCCAAGGTTTAGTCACATGACCTATGAGTGTACCCATGTGAGTAGTCTCCCTGACCATGACATGTTTTAGGTGTCTACATAATCTATATGCACCTGATCCAAATTTAGCAGTGATGATAAATGGTCCAAGCCAATTTGGTTAGAATTTTCCTTTAAGATATTTTTTGCATTAGTATTTTTTTTATTTTCTTTTAGGACTAAATCTCCAACTTCAAAATATGCTCTTTTAATTTTGTCTTGATAGACACGAAGGTGTTCTAAAGCATAAATGCATTTTTTATCTAGAAGTTCCAGTTGACTAAGTCTGCCATCATGATATTCATCTCCTACTTCAGCATATTGAAGTAGAAGAGCTAAATAAGGAACTTCTAGCTTGAATAGGAAAACAACTTCAGTGCCATAAACCAAGACAAAAGGTGTAGTGCCAGTGGGAGTACGAATACTAGTTTGATAAGTCCACAAGTTCGGATATAATTGCACATGCTAGTCATGACCTGATTTATTAACTAGTATTTTAAGGATTTTAATTGAAGTTTTATTAGATGCTTCAAATTGGCCATTACCCTGTCGATAATAGGGGGTAGACCAAAAATGTTGAATTTCTTTTTTGACATAATTTTTTAATGTCTTTGTTCTTAAAACAAGTTCCATTATCTGAAATAACATTTGATGGGATTCCAAATCTAAAAATTATTTGATTAAGAATGAATTTGGAAACTTGAGCTCCCATGCAAGAAGCTAAAGGCATAGCTTCTACCCACTTCAGAAAATGCACAGTTGCAATTATTATGAATTTATGGCCATCAGATAATAATATGATTTATTTTACCAATGATGTCTAGACCCCATTTAGAAAAGGGCCAAGGAGAGGATATAGCTTGGAGTTCTTGAGTAGGAGTGTGGACAAGTTCAACATATTTTTGACACTTGTTGCAATGATGCACATAATCATGTGCATCCTTTTCCATGGTAGGCTAAAAATAACCTATCCTAAGGAGCTTTTTAGCAATGGCACTATCACTATAGTGACCCCCACAAGATCCGTCATGGGCTAAAGAACACAAGCTTATACTGAGAGGGGGGTGAACAGTATAGCGCCCACTTTTTACTTTCTTTCCAAACCAATATCAATTAGTGTCCTTAATTGCAATAACCAAATATAGCAGTGTGCATTAATGACATAGATAGCAATAGTAAGCAAGTGCACAAATCACCACACACAATTGAGACACAAGATTTAACGTGGTTCCCCCAATGTGGGGTAGTCCACAAGATAATCTCCTTATAATATTTCACAAAGAAATAGGGATCCTTATCCCAATACAAATGATTACTTTGATCTACTCAAAGCTAGGCTATCCTGATCTGCTCATGTGGGCTCCACTGATCTGCTTAGCTAGGCTATCCACTGATCTGCTCAGCTAGGCTATCCATTGATCTACTCAGATAGGTAATCCACTGATCTACTCAGCTAGGCTATCCACTGATCTGCTTAGCTAGGCAATCCACTGATCTTCTCAACTAGGCAATCTTGATCTACTTAGGTGGGCTCTTCACTGATCTGCTCAGCTAGGCAACTGGTGTTGGTATATTTTTTTGTTTCTGTTCTATCTCTTTCACTACTCACAAATTTGCCTCAATGCCTTCTCACAAGGCTCAAACAATCTTGCTCAAATTTTGTCCCAAATATGTACTCAAGGCCTTCACAAAAAGGCTCAAACAATGCTGCTCAAATGCTGTCCCAAATCTGTACTCAAGGTCTTCACAAAAATGCTCAAACAATGCTGCTCAAATGTTGTCCCAAATCTGTACTCAAGGCCTTGACACAAAAGGCTCAAACAATGCTGCTCAAATGTTGTCCCAAATTTGTACTCAAGGCCTTCACAAAAAGGCTCAAACAATGCTACTCAAATGTTGTCCCAAATATGTCCCAAAAGCCTTCTCAAAGGCTCACTCAATCATGCACAAAATCTACCTCAAATCTGTCCAAAAATTTTGTCCCAAAAGCCTTCTCAAAGGCTCAATCAATCATGCTCAAGTAGCACTCAAATCTCATCCACAAATCAATGAAGGCAAGGCTCAATGATGAACTCAACAATGAATGACAATGTACTCTTCAATGGATGACAACAATGATCCACAATGATCTCAATAATGTATGACAACTACTCTCTCAAATGGATGATAACAATGCTCAACAATGTATGAAAAATACTCTCTCAAATGGATGATAACAATGCTCAACAATGAACTCTCAACCATGTATGACAAATACTCTCTCAAATGGATGATAACAATGCTCAACAATGAACTCTCAAATATATGGCAAATGAGCTCTCTAATGAAAACCTCTCCAAGCAATAACAATGAGGACTTTAGCCAACCAAGGACAATCTCCACAAGTGATAGCAATAGGTTCTCAATAATATCTTCCTCATGCAATGTCAATAAGCTCTCAAGAAACAAGCACAACTCCCTCAAGCAAAGATCTCTCAAATAGCCAACAATGATCTCTTCAAATGAAAGATAAATGTATCCACAAGTGACTAGCAAATGATCTCCTCAATGGTCTCAAATAGTGGCAATGTACTCAACAAGTAACCAACAATAATCTCCTCAAGCAATGGCAAAAACCTCCTCAATAATGGCAATACTCTCAATGAACTCCACTAAAGCAATAATGAACTCAAGCATCAATTTTATCCATAAAATTGATTTTCTAATCCATCCACTTCTTCTTAATAGCCAAGGCACATAATCAAGCAATTTGTCTTCAAATTCAAACCCTAACTCATGTGCATGTCTTCTAACTCAAGGTAGCAATTAACTAGGTCTCAAGTTCCTAGTTTAATTTCATAATTAAATCATGCACTAGAACATATAACAAGTTCAACACTTTCCAACCTTATGACTCCCTAATTTTTATTAATACATACAACAAACACCTATGCTTTTATTTTTAATTCCACACCTTATAACTCCACATACAGAAATCATAAATATTTAACTTCAAACCTTATAACTCCCTAAGCACATACAACAATCATTTATTTTTACTAAATACCTTATAACTCCCTAGTTATAATAGAAATGATTTTCAATGCACCAAAACTTTGGCAATATCAAATATTACCATGCGCTAGAGATAAATACCTTTTTATGAAATGCCTTTGCCAAAATTAATGTGCCTTCACCATCTTCGAAATCGTTAATGCCTTGCCAAAAACAATGCGCCTTCACACCTTTGCGGGAGTCAAAATCTGTTCCTCTCACTTAGCGATGTGAAGCACTTACCACATGGGCATCAGCCCACATTGGGATTTAATCCCAAACACCCAACTTTTCCTACACTCAAATCTGAAAACTCAAATTGCCTTCCTTAGCAAAACACTTTACCCCTGGCAGGATTTGAACAATGAACCTACCTTGTGCAAAGTTCATGCGCTACCAACTGCGCTATAGGCTCCTGCGTGACATCACTTTCCCACGTTGTCTCCTTGACCTTGCTCTCAAATGAAAATTATTTTTCTTTATTTCTTCATTGCTCCCCTTTCGATGATTCTCACTCATGCGCAATATTCCCAATCTCTTATAAACAAAGGTTTTACCTTTTATTTATATGCACCTCCATGCCTTCGAATGACGTCGACGGATTTTATTAATCTCCCCAACCATTGCACATCGACGAATAATAAAATTCAACTTTAGACCTTAGAATTATTAAATAAGAATTTAATAATTCACCTCTTAACTTTGAATTGGGATATCTCCTTCATTATTTTGAATTTTTCCATGAAACGTTTTGCACCTAGGTTTTATTTGAAAAACCTTTTCATCCATCATTATTTGGAGAAGTCTTAGCATAGTGGTTTTAATGAAAAACCCTTTCCAATGGTTTTAATAAAAACCCTTTCCATTGGTTTAAATAAAAACCTTTACCATTGGTTTTAATAAAAACCCTTGCCATTGGTTTTAATAAAAACCTTTACCATTGGTTTTAATAAAAACCATTAATATAATATTTAAAAATTAAATATTATATGCCTCTTGTGCCACAAAACCCTGTATACATCCATGCTCTCCAAAATATCATAAATGATTATTTATGAAGTGCTTTTGCCACCAAAACTCAATGTGATCCATGTGACATCAATGATCCATGTGACATCAATGACAACACAAAATAACTCAAATTGCCAACAATATCCCCCTTTGTCATTGATGGCAACACCTCTAATGCAAATCACCACAATCACTACAAAAACCATATCTGAGAATCAAAGGTGCTCCCCCTGACTCAATACTCTCTATGGAGGCTGCTCTCCCTATCTCAATGCTCTCTTTGGAGGCTACTCCCCCTAACTCAATGCTCTCCCCCTTACTCAAATATCTCCCCCTTTGACATCAATGGCAAAAGGGACACCTATGGGGCTAAAAGATATGACTCTTAAGCTTAGACCCCCCACCACCTTCTCTCTTGAGGTGATTAATTTTGGGGTGGGAGTACATTTACTCCCATATTACATTGTTCCTTTCCTTTTTCAACTTCCTTCCACATATTTTTGATATCCTTTTCTTGATGAGTTACTTGATCTTCTTGTCTTGAACCTGTTTGGAATTGAGTCCTACACCATTTTGCAATATGTCCAAAATTATTGCAATTAAAACACTTGATATTGTAGCCTTTGGATGGTGCCCATATCCTGAATTCTTTCTTGAAATAATTTCCATATCCATTCCTTTCCTAAACCTTGTATTGTGAAGTTTTGTTTTCATAATCATTATGACCATGACTTCTGAATTGTGTAGCTCTAAAACCAAAACCATGTTGCTCATTTTCTTTGCACTGAGAAGCTCTATGACCAATCCTATTGCATAAGAAGCAATGTCCTTGAAAACCATACCTTCTTCCTTTGAAGTTACTTCTAGAAAAATCAAACTTCTTTGATCCATAGACCCTACAGTGTATAGCCATGTGTCCAAATCCATTACAAGAAAAACAATGTCCTTGAAAAGCCCTTTGTTCATGCCTTGGATCCTCATATCTTTCTTGACCATTATCCTTGTGATAATTTTTGACTTGTGCATTGTATCCTTGAACCTTATTTGTAGTATCTAACTCCTCTTCCTTAATTTCTTCCTTTCTTTCCTTTTCAAGAATTTCTTTTGAACTTGATTCACCTATCTCAAAACAAGATCCAAACTGGATGTTTGGAGCCATAGGAACTTTGGAACTTTCTTCATGAATATTATGTGCTTCCTTACTTTCATTTTTTAGAACTTCCTTTCCTTTTGAGTGTGATTCCCCAAACCTAAAATATGAGACCTTTGGTGCTTTGGAACCTTCCTCTTATTTCTCTTCATTTGTGTCAAATAGCAAATTGGCATCCATCTCTATTGTCTCTAAAATACATGTTTCCTTCTTAGTGAAAATGTCTTGACATTTTGAGTCATGTGATGGATCAAACTTCTCAAGTATAGAACATCTCAATTATTTTAGATTATCCTTAACCACTTGTAGTTGCTCATGGATATCATTGAAGTCTTCTTTTAAATCAGCTAAGACATTTGTCTTTATTAGAATATTCTCTTGTTTAACTTCTTCTGTTTGGAGTGAGTATTCTTCTTCTACTTATTTTATCCCATAGAAAAACCCTTCTTCATCTTCACTATCACTAAGATAATTATAATCTTCTATAGAAAACAAACTCTCATGATTTCTTTGACCATACATGTTTCCTTGATGTGTCATCTCATCTTCACTATCACTGAAGGCATTGCAATATCCTGATTTGTTATCTCTTTGACCACACACAAAGCACTGTTATCTTTCACCTTCTATTCCTAGGAATAGATGTTCTTCCTTTTCATCATCTGACTTGTCTCTATCATTGTGATCTAAGCTATCACTTGCTTATTCAATGTAGAAAGTTTTCTTTGTCTTACAAAAACTTTTCTTCTTCTCATACTTTCTTTGCTTGTACCTGTCATCTT
The DNA here is from genome assembly GCA_028583015.1 of Wollemia nobilis. Lineage (NCBI taxonomy): Eukaryota > Viridiplantae > Streptophyta > Pinopsida > Araucariales > Araucariaceae > Wollemia > Wollemia nobilis. The sequence goes on along the minus strand of JAQPPZ010000012.1, from coordinate 9,840,824 downwards.
TGTCATGCTTATGCTTTCCATATTATTTTCTTCTATGACCCTATTTTCCATCATCACTTTTTCTTCATGTGGACACTTATTTGCATAGTGACCATAATCACCACACTTGTAGCATTTGACTTTCTTCATATCCCTAAAATTTCTTAAGTCCTTTTTCCTTTTGATGAAGTTAGCTTCCTCATCATTATCTGAATCTCTATCTATCTCTAAAAATTTCCATTTATTTTTCTCTAAATCCTTGAATGCAATTTCTTTTATTGGAACCTAATGCTTACTTATCCTCATCTCATAAATTGTGAGAGTTCCTTCTAGTTCTTCCATTGTCAGCTTGTCGATATCCAATGTTTCTTCTATTGTTGAAACCTTTGCATCATACTTCATTGGAAGTGATCTCAAAACCTTTTGAGTAACATCTAATTATTTCATCTCAAATCCTAGACCTCTCATGGTGTTGGCAATCTCATCAACTCAAAGTAAAAACTTTGCAATATCTTCAGAGTATTCCATTTTCAATTCCTCGAATCTTTTTCTATGAGTTTGTAGTTTTGCCAATTTTACCTTGGAATCTCATTCATAGGTATTCTGCAACTTGGTCCACATTTCATTAGCTGAATTACATACCATGACTTTTGTAAAATCTATCTCACATAGCCCACTCAGAATGTAATTCATTGCCTTTGCATTGATCTAAACCAATTTCCTAATAGTCTTATCTATCTTGAAATTACCTTCAACCTTATACTCTTTTGCAACCATCTGCCATACCTCATATCCTTATGTAGACACCTAAATCATGTCATGCTTAGGGGAGCTACTCACATAGACACACTCATAAGATCATAAGACATAATATTGGACTTTCCAAGCATCAACAGTGGTTCTCACCACTCATTTGGGGCCTTTTCAAGCCATCCAAGCTTGGCCGCTCAAACCAAGAGCGACCAGATCCTAGCCGCTCAAGCCTAGAGCGGCCAGACCTTAGCCACTATAGATGATAGTGGCCAGATCTTAGCCACTACATATGATAATGACTAAGCCATAAGAAGTAGTTTACCGACAAACAGGCCCAATCTCGGGTGGAAGTGGTAGTCTGCATGCAATAAAGGTGAGCGGGAGTGACTTTGCATTCCTTTTCATGACCAGTTCACATGGGAGGTTTGAGTTTGCATTTAGACTTAAGTTAACTGACCTCCAAGCATAAACAAAGGACAAAATCTTCTCATGCTAATGACCAGTTCGCATAGAAGACTCAAGTGGGTAGTTAGATTTTAGTTAATTGGCCTTCAAATATAGACAATGGACAAAATCTTCTCATGCTAACTTGCACTACGCATGAGAAATTCATTCCTAGGGCTTGGACATAGACCTAGGGTTTCACACTATAAAAGGTGCAAGCCTAAGAGCACCAAAGGAGAGATATTTTATCATATCAGAGAGAGACATACTTTTTAGGAGAGCTTTTGAGACTTGGAGAGTTCTCTTTGAGATCACGTGTATGGTGGAGCTCTGATGAATTGAAGAGCATAACACCTACTATTTCAACATCAGATTATAGTCTTTGACCCATAGCTTTGGGGCAAAGAGGGTAAGGTTTACTTTAGTGGTCGTTGTCTTGGATAGTGGCCCATAGGCTTAGCTTAGATAGACATAGCTTCTTTTATTCTATTTCTTTATGTTTTCATATCATTAGCATAGATTTACATGATTTTATGGCATAGTTTTATCATATTTCTATTACATTCTTTGATTACTAACAACCTCATCCAGGGAGGCAATCTCGGACACCTAAATGTGCGTTGTTGTTTCATTGCTTGCAGGGCCACAGGTACATCGGAGAATTGATCAACATACGAGAGCAAAAGGGATCCCTCTAGGAAATAGACCTAGAGAAGGAGGCATCTGTAAGCCCTCATACATTTTCGTGTGTGGAACTAGGAAGCTTTTATAAGCGCACCACCTCTTCATGGAAGGGGCACTCCTTGCCTATTTGTAATTTATAGTATCAAAATGGGTATCCCTAAGAGGGACCGACATGTAACCGAGCTTCAATATCAATAAAGAGATCCATATTTTGTTATTTCATGTTATATGCTTTTTCCTCTTGTCTTTCCATTTTATCTTTGGTATTTTAAATAGCATTGCAAGTAGGGTTTTAGAAAAGGGACCGGTGCGTGCATTCTCGGGGTCACTATAGATGGCGATCATGGTGGGACCACCACTAATTTTTCATTTTTTATTAGAATACTAACTTAATTTTGTGTGCAGGTCTAGCCGCTCTGAGCTACAATGGCCAAAAACTAGCCGCTCTGAGCTACAATGGCCAATAGAGCTTAGCCACTCTGAGCTACAATGGCCAAGAACCAGTCGCTCTGGTCAACAGTGGCTAGGATTGGAGTGTAGTAGAGGTCAAAATATAGACTCTCTGAGCTGGATCAAAGGTTGGTATAGCTTCTCTGATATTTTATAACTTTCTGTCTACTTCTGTGTGTTTAAAATAGAGAACTTAAAGCACATTTATGTTTGGAAATTGAAGGAATAAAAGAAGAAAGAATTAAGCATTTCACATATCTTAGATCTTCTTTTTAAATTTTCCACTAGGCATTGCTAGGAACAATGGCTTATGCCTAAAAATTTTACCCTAGAATCCAATGTGCTAGACATTGTATGTTGTTTGCTTGCTTTGAGGCCCTACTAGAGGCCATAGTTGCACGAGATAAAGTGCGCTCATACAAATCATAGTAGTTCATGCATCTTTCTGAATATTGAAATGTATTTTTGCACTTAGGCATATAGGAAAGATTCATTGCTGCTATATGATGCACTTTATGATACGCAAGCTTAAAATGAACACCACACATGCACGTCTCATTTAAAACATTGGAGAGTTGGATTTCATCACCAACCTTCAATTCAGTCCAGTGACATTGGAATTCATCTCCTTCCACTGGTTTACCCCCTAGAGCTTCCTAGAAATGGATTGAGAAACTTACTTATAGTGACACTAAGTTACTTGTGTTCAAACTATCTCCCACTATTGGAACAATCATTGGTTCAGAGTGGAAGAGCTAGGCGAACCCTCCATTGGGTCTTCAATGGTGTACCCTAGCTTCTTTTGAGAAAATCATGTTTGGCATGAGTGTACTTGATTGTCACTATGGATGAGTCTTCTCATTCTTAATCCAAGAACAAGAGCAAAGAAATCGAAAGAGCAACACATCAAAACACATCAAATAGTCTAGGGCACACTCAAATCGGTAATCAAGATAAACATTTGTTTGGTATTGTGTGGTCATTCCTAATTTGCAACTCAAAATATCAAGTCATAAAACAACATGGTCAAAACAAGAAGTAAGCACCCTCGATCTGATACCGAGGGAGAGACAAAAGCAATTCATGCCCATAGGCGGAGTCATAGTAACATTGAATGACCTACCCGTAAGACCGTGAGACGTAGCTCCATGAGCCTAAGGGGTGATAACTCAACCCTTGGGGGATCTCCTCGAGAAACCCCAAGTAAGGAACCACATCATGGAACAAAGTCACATAAACAAAAAGAGGCTTCACAACCATCCTCATCAAGGAGACATGAGGAGACCTCAAGGGCCTCCTCTAAACACATAGAAACATCTCAAAGATGTGAGGAAGCTTCAAGGGCTTCCTCCTCACATGGACATAAAGAAGGTTCTAAAACCCATTCTTCACATGGGGATGATGAGACTGCTACATCTCCATCCACATGGAGAAAACATGTTACCACCAAGCCCTCTTCATCAAGAAGGCAAACAAGAATTGCAACACCTCAAGACTCACAAGAAACATATGAAATAGGTCTGCCCACTGAAGGGCAGGAAACTAGAGCTACATCTAGTCATGGGAATCATATAGAAGAAACCCTTCACACAAAAGGAAATATTCCCATAGACTATGACCTCATAGGAGTAAATGGCACCCCATGGGACCAGCCATGGAAAACAAGATAGCTAGATGGGTTGGATCGATTTCCTACTCAACCAACTCAAAGAACTATAGCTACTGAGAACTCTGCATCTGGAAGCTCATGAACTGTGACTTCTAAACATACCTCCTAGTCTGGGGGTACCTCAGAGTGACCCCATAGAAGATGCATGGAGTCTGATCATAGGGATACTCAATAGTACACTGAACAAGTCACATTAACTAGCAAGAGTACAGATACAGCAGAAACCCCCTCGAGGAATCTATGAGTCAAGACAACAAGAACAGAGTCAGATAAACATGAGTCTTCTATGATAGCACAAACTGACCGAATGAGGTGGTTAGAAAATGCATTACGTAAGGAGCGAGAGCTAGTAGAAGCTCTCGAACAAGAGAAACAAAGAGAAAGACTCTTGCACCAACATGAGTAGCACTTAAGAGAGCAAGCTGAGCAGCTAGCTCTTAACAATTTATAGGCAAATGGTGGTGACCAACAAAGAACAAGACACGCTGACTCACCTAAGGAGAGGCACACTAGACAAGATAGCCCACAATGAAACCCCCCACCAAATCATGAATGAAATCCAACTAATGGGGGAAGGGCAAACATAGCAAACCAGGATCATAATCCTGGGTCCCCTCCTAGGAGAGAGGAAAATGGAACAAATCAAATGGATAGAGAGTTACCTCCATTGCCAATGTGAATAGGCTTACAAGAGGAGGAAATCCATGCATCAAAGGCATTTCAAGAGCTTGCTGAAAAGATGAAAACCTTTGAGAAACAAGAGGCAATTGGGAACTCACCAACATTGAGCAAGATACACAATCAACCATTGTGCCCATCAATCCCTAGCCCTCCATATCCTAAGCACTTTGAGATGCCTAGGTTAGAAAAGTTTAAAGGTGAAGAGGATGCACAAGAGCATGTCACCAATTTTATCAATGCCTATTTTCATCTTGAAGACAATGACGCTCTCATGCTAAGAACATTCATAATGACATTTTTAGGTGTTGCCACTCAATGGTTCAACCAACTACCTAAGCATAGCATAACCAACTTTGAACAACTAGTAAATACATTCTTGAAGCATTTCTCCTTTGGTGCTAAGAAGAAGGTGAACCTTTCAGACCTGGCTAACTTGAAATAGTATGATGATGAGCCAGTAATGGATTATGGGAATAGATGGAGAAAAGTCATGGCAAAATTATCATTCTCCATTCCCATAGAAGAGATCATTCACATGTTCACCAAAATTTGTTCTAAACATATCTCCCTCTTGCTACAACTCCAATAGTATCCTTCATTTGAAGAAGCTCTGGCACAGGCCAAGCTCATCGAAGAGATAAAAGTAGATGAGGGAACCATTAAGCTCCAAAACAAAAAGGAGTGGAACAAGAATGGTAAGAATGACAAGTATAAGTAGAAGTAGGGCAACCCTACTCTAGTCAATCAAGTCGTATTAGCTACACCCAAGGATGGGGGTGCACAACAACCATAGAACTATCAAGCACATCCCCCACCAACCAACTATGACCAAAAGAACAATCAAGGAAGAAACCGAGAATGCAAGCCACCTCGTTATTTCATGCCTCTGACAGAATCAATGCAATCAATATTTAATCAGTTGAGCGAGGCTAGGAGGATCAGATTTCTTGATATACCTCTTATAGATCCCAACCATCCTAAGCCAAAAGGATATAGGGAAGATCAATTTTGCCCTTATCATAGGATATCGGGGCATGACATTGAGGCTTGCATCGGGTTTAAGCATCAAGTGCAAAACATGATTGAGGTAGGAGAACTCAAAGTTGACAATCCATTGGCTCTCGATAATAGAGACATGGGCATATATAGAAACCCATTGCCCAATCATGAGGCCCCTCGAGAGCAAGGGGCCCAAGTCAATCAGGTTTGAGCTGACATACCTACCCATGGATGCATGGGGATGGTTGATATTGTTAACATAGCAACAAGGACTAGGCGGTATGGTCAACCACAACCACCTGCAGCTCCCATGAACATCCCAGCTACCCCTAGGCAAAGGCAAGACAACCTTCTAGGTCCACCAACGTGACCTATGGTAACTATTCGGAGTAGATTGGAGCAAAACCTATAGATGACTCCAACTAAGTTATCCATCTATGAGCTCATACAATAGTCTCCAAAGCATAGGGAGACTCTAATGGAGATTTTAAGAACAATTGAGCTTCAACCACAAGATGCGAATGCATTCACTCACTTTGTGGGACAAGTGCAAGAATGCTAGGAACCTATAATCCGATTCTATGATCATGAGATTAAGATAGTTTCTGCTGCCTTACTAGACCCTCCACTAAACATTGTAGTGGCCATCAATGACTTACCTTTCAAGAGGGTTTTGGTCGATACAGGTTCATCGATTAACATCATTACAACAACTGCAATAGAGCACCTCAAGATACCCAAGACCAATATCATTCCAGGAGCTTACACATTGAGAGCTTTTAATGATGCTTTATGCAATACTATGGGAATGATAGTCCTACCCATCAAGGTGGGGCACAAGACCATCCCCATGATGTGTCATGTCTTGGAAGGAGCTATGCAATATAACATCCTCTTAGGGCACCCTTGGATAAGGGCCATGAAGTGTGTGCCTTCGATCTTGCACCAATGTGTCAAGTATGTGCATGAAAACAAAGTCTATGTGGTTCTGGCCGATGAAGAGCCTTTTAAATACATCAATCAGGTGGACATTCTAGGAGAATTCATGATCCCTTCTACTCACCTATACGTGGCACCTTCATCCCCAACCACACAAGTGGATAACAAATACAAAGGGGTAAGAAAAGACCCATGCACATCAACACCTCCTAATGGACTCAAGATAGTCAATGCTTCTAAAGTACCATCAATGTCAAAACCAAAAGACAATCAGAAGCTAAAGGCACCCTTAGTTAAGGAAGAAAGACCCAAAGAAGTGCCAACTATAGCCATTGCTGAAATACCAAGTCCTATGGAAGAGGAAGATCCTCAAGATCAAGATGAAGATAGTGATTATCACCCTGCTTCACCAGTATCATCCGTGGGGTCATCCACATCGCATGCATCAATACACTTGGCAAGTACAGGCATAGGAGAGTACCTTGTGTAGAAAATTACCTTTACACCTATCATTGAGTCTACACAAGACATAGGGAGGCCTAAAGACTTGAGGCCACCAGTAGGAATAGTGGTTCCACTTGGAATCCCTCCCAACCAAACCAATTTTGTCTATGTCGGCCTGGACTACGCTCATAAGTCTTCAGATATAGAAGAGGATGGTGATGAATTATTCATAGTCAATGTTCATTACCTCTCTAATCTTGAGTTTGCTCTAAGCTACTTTGAGCATTGCCATTGGCATGGCTATGGCCTTGGCATATATGAGCAGGGGCGTAGGCGGCCCTACGAGCCACTATATCAGCTTCCCTCCGATAGATTTGGCTTAGGTTATTATAGCGGAGGTCGAGATGACTCTCTTGCAGTAGCATTGGAAAGATTAAGCATAGGGTTGGGAGAAGACATTGATTTCATTCCTTATCACCCCTTAAGAATAGAAAATTTGAGCAATAGACAAGTGGCCACGGTAAACATACCACCTCCAAAAACTTATCATCCAAACACCTCAATTGATTCCACCCCAATAGGGTACAACTCATGGGATGAGGAGAATGGATATGAGGCAAGTGATGATGAGGCACAACTTGGCTTAGCCTATCAGGGGCCTCACTATTTGCAAAGATTCACATGGTCCATCCATGATGAGAGTGGATATACATCAGATGAAAGTGACTATGAATCAGAAGACTCAATAGAAAGAGCTTACTTAGGCCTAAGCCATCAACCCCTAACTTTGGGGCAAGAGACAAATGCAAATGGATTCTTCATAAGTGATGAAGAATATGAAGATGAAATAGAGATGGCCTACTTGGGGCCAAGACATGAGCCCCTTGTATTAGGGCCGCATACCAATGCTAATGGTTTCTGGATAAGTGATGATGACTTTGAGGATGAGACCGAGATGGCTTATCTTGGACCTCACCACTTGCGACAAGTCAACGAGCTAGTAGAGAGAGAGGTGGCACTTCATGCCATAGACCCTCATCTCCAATTTTTGGGGAGACCTATTGACCTAGCTACCATTCATCGGATGGTCAACCCCCTCCACCTACATTCAGAGAGCAGTTAGAGCCCAATGATCCTATTGTCCACCCTGCTCATGGGCCAGATCCAAAAATTCCCATTCCTCCAGAACCTCATCATGAGTATGGAAGGGAAACCCCTGAGACAAGATCACACCCATGTGGTCCTGGAGATTTCATCCCATCCATCAACATGATCTCCATTGATTTGACCACTCCACTTCATAATCTAGTAGATCCTACCAAATCATTGCATCTTGATGTAGAGGCTATTGATTGGGATCATGCTAATTCACCCATAGATCTAGAAGACCTCTTCACCAATGAAGAGATGTTACAACCATTCCATTTTGCATCAGGTTGTACGTATGACGTCTTCCATGTTGGTTTGGAACCTGAGTCACTAGGTCCTATAAATCTTATCGATGACATTCATTTGATACCCACGCCTCATCAGCTAGAGGATGGGTCACATATGGCTATAGAAGCGACTTTCGAGGTGGACATCAGTGATGATCCTACCCAACCAAGGAGAGTCAAGTTTGGAGAAAGTCTATCTCTAGAGGAACAAGCCATCCTAATTCCTCTCCTCAAGGAGAGGCCAAATATTTTTGCTTGGACTTACAAAGACATGCTAGGGATAGATCCAAAGTTAGTCATTCACAACCTTTCATTGGATCCCATGAAGAAGCCAATCAAGAAAAAATTGAGGAAAATGCATCCAACCATCGCTTTGATGGTGAAGAACGAATTGCAAAAACTACTGGATGCAGTATTCATAGTTCCTATCGACTACCCTGAGTGGGTGTCGAACATGGTACCCATAGGGAAACCTGATGGAAGAGTCTGTATCTGCATGGATTTCAAGGATTTAAATAGGGCAACACCAAAGGATTCATTCCCATTGCCAAACATAGATGCTCTTGTAGATGCAACCGTAGGTCATGAAATGCTCTCCCTAATGGATGGTTTTTTTGGATACAACCAAATCTGGATTAAGCTTGAAGATCAACATAAAACTACTTTCATTACTCCATGGGGAACATTCTGTTACAAAGTGATGCCATTCGGTCTCAAAAATGTTGGTGCCACATATCAGTGGGCCATGACATACATATTCCATGACTATATGCATAAGATCTTGGAAGATTACATGGATGACTTACTAGCCAAGTCCCTATTGCGGCAAGAGCATGCCGAAGTCCTTAGACAAGTCTTTGATCGCCTCATAGAACATAATGTCCGATTGAATCCTAAGAAGTGTGTATTTGGCATAACTTCTGGCAAGCTTTTGGGATTCATCGTATCCAAGAGAGGCATCAAAGTAGATCCTACAAAGGTAAAGGCTATACTAGAAATGGCCACCCCTACCAACATTAGGGAGTTGAGGAGCCTACAAGGCAAGATAGCATCCATCAAAATATTCATCGTACAATTATTAGATAAATGCAGACCTATGAATAGGTTGCTATGCAAGGAAGTCCCCTTTCATTGGGATGAAGAATGCCATCAAGCCTTTGCAGAGATCAAAACTTATCTGGCAACACCACCAGTATTGGCTCCACCAAGGCCAGACATACCATTTTTACTATATATATCGGCTACTGATTTTGCATTGGGCACCATGTTAGCCCAAAAGAATGCACAAGATAAAGAGCAAGCCATATATTACATTAGTCACACCTTGGTGAGTTATGAGCTAGGATATGCGTATGTCAAAAAGTTGTGTTTAGCAGTGGTCTTTGCAACTCGAAAGTTGTGACACTACATGTTGAGCCATACGACCTACGTCATATCAAAACAAAATCCTTTGTAGTACATGATGAGCAAGACATATCACAATACACGTACCACAAAGTGGATCATGCTATTGATAGAATTTGATCTAGAGTTCGTAAGCCAAAATTCCATCAAGGGACAAGTCATAGCAGATCAATTAGCAGAGGTGCCTCTTCAGGATAACAAGCCTCTCACCATAGAATTGCTTGATGATGTGGTCTTTGCATTATCAGATCTACCAGAACTCGAAGAACCTAAGAAATAAAGAGACATGTCATTATTCTTTGATGGTTCAAAGTGTGAACAAGGAGGTGGAGTAGGGATTGTCTTTATCACACCATAGGGCGCTCCATTGCCCTTATCATTCAAACTAGACTTCCCATGCACAAACAACAATATAAAATATGAAGCATTGATCCTGGGACTCCAAACAACCATAGCGATGGGCATTAAAATATTGAATATCTTTGGTGACTCCTTGCTCATAGTAAACTAGGTCAAAGGACTATTCCAATGTAGGTGCCCACTCCTGAAGACTTACAAGGAACTTGTTGACACCTACTTAGCTTGGCTAGAATGGTACGACATCGAGGCAATCCCTCGTACATCGAATAGATTTGTAGACACCATGGCCTCTTTGGGATCCTTAATCCCTCAGAATCCATCTATTGATTTTACAACCATCCATGTGAAAGTGCTTTCGCACTCAACAATACGTCATGAGGCTTTTGACAATCAAGAATCAGTCAACATGATCAACATCGAACCAAATCAGGATTGGTCCTTTGCAGCTAGATATTTCTTGCAAATAGCACCTTGGGGGTCTTTGATCTCCCAAGGACCTATAGAGTGTGGTGCAACCATATACCATAGAGTTGTTCCTCAATCCATGTTCACTACCTCAAAAATGTAGGAAGAGCAAGTTGTCTATTCTATAGAAGTTGTGGCCTATCAGGATTGGCTTTCCCAATCTAGGGACTTCCTGAAGCTTGGAATAATACCTCAAGGTTTGTCACATACTGAAAGGTGAACGTTCAAGCAGAGAGCAACAAGATACATTTTTCTAGGAGAAATCCTCTACAGACGAGGATATGATGGAGTATTACTCCATTGTCTTGAGCCCTAGGAAACATCTTGGGTAGTTTTGCAAGCTCACGATGGAACATGTGGAGGCCATTTTAGTGGCATGGCCATCGTTAAGTGCATCTTGAGAATGGGTTACTATTGGCCCACCATGGAAAAGGACTACTATGAGTATGTCAAGAAATGTAGTAAGTGCCAGCATCATGCAAACCTAACGCACTTACCATCGCAAGCTTTGCAGCCCATCCAGGTAGCATGGCCATTCTCGCAATGGGGACTAGACTTGATTGGGAAAATCTCACCCCCATCCTCAGGTCGACACACATTCATCATAATGGCCATATAATACTTCACTAAATGGGTAGAAGCGATCCCCTTAACATCAACAATTAGACCAAGGATTGTGGAGTTTATACTCCACAATATCATAAGTCATTTTGGGGTCCCTTCTAAGATAATATCGGATAATGGGCCATATTTCAAGAACAAAAATGTGCGTGCTTTAATGAAAAAATACCATATTCAGCATAGTTTTTCAATGCCTTATTATCCACAAGCAAACGGGCAAGCATAAGCCTCAAACAAAATAATAGTCTCCATTTTGAGGAAGATAATGCAAGAAAATCACAAGGATTGGCACATGCAGTTGCCTCTTGCACTATGGGCATACAGGACTAGTATACGAATGCCCACTAGGGCAACACCATTTTCACTAGTATATGGCACTGAAGCCATCATGCCTCTAGAGTTGGAAATCTTGACTCTACGCATAGCATTAAAGGACTTCATAGATGATGAAGTTGCATGACAAGGCCACCTTGATCAATTGATGCTTCTTGATGAACGTTGAGTCAATGCTTTAGAGCATCTTCATGTTTACCAAGATCACCTTGCATGAGCTTACAATAGTAAATTCCACCTAAGGGAATTCAAGGTTGGAGATCTAGTGCTCAAAGAAAACTAGCAGAATTCAAATCTATCGCCGCATCTACGAGATAAGTTCATAGCAAATTGGATAGGTCCATATATGATTTCAATGAGAGTTGGGCCTGGAGCATATCACCTTATATCATTAGATGGTGTTGAAGAGCCTGAACCTCTCAATATCATTCACTTAAAGGCATTTTACACATAAACACAAAAACATTCAAATATGTCATAAAACACAAAAACATTCAAATATGTCATAAAATACAAAAACATTCAAATATGTCAAAAACACAAACAAATCATAAAAACATAAAATTCAAAAATACAATCAAAGGCTCCAAGGGTAATTCATATCGCTTGGTCAAAATCAAATCAAAGGCTCCAAGGGTAATTCATACCGCTTGGTCAAAATCAAATCAAAGGCTCCAAGGGTAATTCATACCGCTTGGTCAAAATCAATTCAAAAGCTCCAAGGGTAATTCATACCACTTGGTCAAAATCAATTCAAAATGCTCCAAGGGTAATTCAAGTCGCTTGGTCAAAAATCAATTCAAAGGCTCCAAGGGTAATTCAAACCGCTTGGTCAAATCCAATCAATCAAAGGCTCCAAGGGTAATTCATACCGCTTGGTCAAACATCAATTCAAAAGCCCCAAGGGTATTCAAACCGCTTGGTCAAAATCAATACCAAAAGCCCCAAAGGCATAATAAGCCCTTTGGTCAAATTAATCAAAAAATACAAAAACAACATAAAATCAAAAATACAAAAACAATTGCACTTCACATTTTGCATCCACATCATTGCATTACATTTTCACATACATTACAATTGTATATGTCATGAGAGCCTTAAAAGTGATACCACAGTTTGTCGCACAAGTCATTCATATCCATACCTCCATCCACATGTGTGTAATTGTGTTTTTCAACACAACCATTATTTGTTGCTATACATAATAAAATAAGGCTTTTTGGTTAGTCAACCACACCTAGTAATCTTATCAACTTTTGAGGAAAACAACTTTGATTAGTAGAAGGTAAGGCCTAGCTGTGATAAAGCCTTGGATATTCAAGATCCCATCACTAATTGAAACACTAAAATCCTAGCTGGTACAAGGAAAATATGAAAGCTACAAAGTGGTCTAGGTTACCTTAAGCGAAAAGGATCTTCCTTGCTTATCCCCCTGTGCAACCGGTTTAAAGGTGCTAAGAATTGGCAAAAGGACAAGCTTTACCCTATCAAAATCCCTTGCTTAAATCAAAATAAGAAAAAATCCCAAAGCAAAGTACATATTCAAAAGGCCAAGCATACAGTCCAGATTTCAAAGCAATAATCCGATACACAAATCATAAATTCAAAAAAAAAAATCAAGCTCAAAAAAATCAATAAAAAATAAATAGTGATTTTCATCACTACGTATGAGCAAAATAAATAGTGATTATCATCACTACAAAAAAATCCCCGCTCAAAGAAAAAATCAAATCAAAATAAATAGTGATTTTCATCACTACATATGAGCAAAAATCCAAAGCCAAAAAGAAGGGAATAAAGCTTGAATCCCTGGAATTCTCAACATTGTACAAAACTGGAAGGAGAAATCCTTACGCATGATGATATGTCTACCACAATTGCTTCATGCATTTGTGTAGACCAATGTTTGAATGTGGATGAGCTAGCTTAGGTAACCCAATATTGCCTAGTGGTATAGTCCAACTAAGTCCAACATAAGGATGAGATGAACACTTGAGGATCCCTGATCTTAGCAATGGGCTGAAAGAATCCCGCCTGACATCGAAGGAAATGCTTGAGTTCTATCTCAAAATATACAATCACATGCACACACAGAGATCATGAAAAACTAGGTCCATGGTAAAAGCCTTACTTTTCAAAAGTCTAAGTGGTAAGTAGACAATTGTTGATAGGGGAACTAGAGTGATTGAATCTCCGAAAGCCCCAAAAATTCTTACATAGCAACAAATCATAACATCATTCACACCATCATATTCTTTATAAGATTCTATAAATTAGGGGGTATCAACATAGTAGGACAGATACCACATATATATTAGAAATAGTATATAGACGACCACTGACTACTTTATATCTTTTAATTTATAGAAACTTATTAAGAAAATACATTACACACCATTACATCTCATATATGAATACTTAATCAATTCTTATGATAAGAGTGATTATTTAAATTCATGATTATTTTTTTACTTTCTATGGTATCACCCATTAAGATTGTCAATGTCATATGCATTCCGTATGTTTTAAGTGATTAGAGCATACAAGTTCATTTATACCATTCCATCACATAAGTTAGATGCATATAATTAAAGCAAAAATTAAACATGCATTTAACAATAACATTTGCATCCACAAAAACAAGTCATTAATCATCCATAAACCACATCATAAAACATATAGGCAATATCCATTTGCATACCAAATCATAAATTCATCATTCATCATCAAAATACATCACATCATATCATCAAAACATATAAGCATCTACACATCCATCTAAGCATCTTCAAATATCATCTATCATCTAGCATATTCATCAAATCATCATAATACCATCATCGCATCATATCATAAAATAAAATAATAACAAAAACATAAAGCAATAAATGATACACATAATGAGTCATAAAAAGCAAATATATCATAAAAGTATGTGTGTCAAGTCCAATGGATATACAAAAATACTCATGGGCTATAGTCATCTAGGTCAGTCGACCTCAAAAATGAATCAAGGACCAAGTAGAGCATCAATCAAATATCGAGCCTGAGCCCCCTACATCACCTCCTCTAGTGCTACCTCCCCTTGTGGTGGTATCACGAGTCGAGTGATGTGAGCCTGTAGGTCTCTCTATCCGAGTCTGGGTCCTCTGGCTAGGATGGGTGGAAGACTACCCCGAGGTGGAGCACCCATTGACCTACGAACCACCCACACCTACTGGATCCTTAGGGACAATCCCATGCCTCCTAAGCTACATCTGAAGAAGGGTAACATGATCCATAAGTCCCTAGATCCACTCCTCATGCTCATCCAATAGAGACTAGAGATGTCCCACATCTACCCCTGAACCTATCATTGGAGCCTCCTATGGTGTAGAAGGAGGAACAACAAACTGCATCCTGACATCGCCACCCCCAATAGTAGCCTATAGAGCCTGTATCTATGTTGAGAGCTACTCAATGGTAGCATCTCATCATTGTACCTAGATCTTAGTGGCCTGAAGCTCAACCTCGACCTCATGCAACTATGCTCTCAGAGGAGAGTCTCTCTCCTCGGGCTCTAACTCCTCCTCCTCAAGAATATTAGGATCCTCTACTACCACCTACTCTACCGTTGGCCCCATACCTCGGTCTTGGCTCGAACCCTACATCCTATCGGATCTATGCCATCACCCCCACCATCATCCTCGTGCCCTAGGCTATCGATGCCATGCCACATCCGATCACCCCACCATTGAGAGTAGGCCTCTATAACTCCCCCAACCACTGTAGGGTCTATGGTTAGGGCATCCTCCTCATCTGAAAGCTCTATGATCTATCATGGAGGTAGGTCCTTCTCTGCTATGAGGTGCCTATACAAGAATGGTATCAAGGGCACATCCTACTACAATCCGTACTGATGAAGAACCCGAGAGTAGAAGAAATACTCTCGGATGGCAATCTTACGGCCAATGAGCCATCGCTCACATCGTGTCCTGGTAGTAAAACTAGTTGGATCATCCCAAGCAGGACACTCATAGTAAGGCCACCACATGACATCTCCGACCAATAGTCTGGTGAAAGCATCAGTATAGTGGGATAGCTCCCCTACAAAAGTGTGGCTCTTACGCTCCTCATGCTCTCGAGCCCATCTGGCAGCATAGCACTATGTCCGAGCATCGACCATTGTGATCTTGATCGGGAGCCCCTTAGGGTGATCTACTATAATGTGCTCCCATCCCCAAACCTGTAGGAGCAAGCTATAGGTAATGTTGACATGTCCCCATCGATGGATGTGGTACAACTCATCATAGCACTGAGCCAATAGCGATCTACCCCATGCATAGATGATAGGCTCCTCGCTATCCAGTAGGTCCTGCACCATCGCCAGGAGGTTCCAAGGGAACCTCAAACTTGAGTAGTCTAGGATAAGAACATTGTTGATCACCATCAACAACATGACATGCCTCCTGTGAAAACATGAGCATCATACCAAGCTTTAATAGATACTCCCCGAACCTAGTCTCTTGAGGGCCTATGTAGAGCGTGCTCTAAAAACTTAAGCATAGATGACCACCTGATCATTAGTGGTCGATGAAATAATGGGCACCCCATCGAATGGGATCCGAAAGATCCTATAAACATCCTTCGACGTGATAGTCATCTCATTGGGTGGAAGGTGGAAGGTGTTGGTCCATGGGTCCCAATGGTGGGCTAAGGCCATAAGATAAGCCTGGTCGGCCATAATATGGGGTAACCTGATGACGTACTATAGCCCATGGGCCTTAAACCACTCCTAGTCAGTGTCATCAAATCTAGGAAGCAAGTCAAGTAGGAGCTTTGGGTCCTGAGCCCGAGCAGTGAGGATCTAAGCAAAGCAGAAGAAAGACAAAATATAACTATAGTGCATCTAAGGCATAATTCACAATAAACATGAAAATGGTGCAAAAGAGTATGAGTTACTCTAAATCTAAGCAAAAGAAGAATAAATTGCACCTAATCAAGCAAAGAAAAATTCAAAAAGTCATAAAAAATTCAACAAAATACAAAAAAAAAAAACAAGGCTCAAGCTTTAGCCATTGTCGCCTATAGTGGTCGAAACCTAGCCACTGGAGGCAGTAGCGGCCAAGACCCAATGGTCAAATTTTTGACCATTGGGATTCAAGCTTGGCCACTCTGAGCGACAACGGCTCAGAGCCCTTAGCGACAAGGCCAAGGGCGGCATGGCAAACCCATGAACCCTTGGCCAAAAAATAAAAAAAATTACAAACTAACAAAATAATTTCAAAAAAAATAATAGAGGGAGGGAAAACAAATAGAATGTAAAGCAAATGTTCCTACCCAAGCATCAAAACTAAGCTAAGTTCAAAATGCCCAAAATGGCGGTAGCAGGTGAATAATTAAAAAATTCAAAAACCCTAGGTTGAAGCCATTGATAGAAAGCAAAATTGGGGACTAACCCACCATAGCAAAAGGGAACCTAAGCCTAATTATGAAGTTTGTTCATTGCTAGTAGGTTTAGTGAGGTTCATTTTGCTCATTACTTAGTGAGGTTCAGTTTTACTTAGACAAAGAAAAGAGAGCTAGGGTTTTGAAGAGAGAAATACTCGAGAAGCTCTGGCTCCTCTAATAGCTGATGTCTCACCCTGCGTAGCCATGTCCTCAGCACTAACAAGTTTCAAAGTCACAACCATCGTCATTGCACCAGAGCTCTAAAAATGAATCTTCAATAGTGAAAATGATAGGTCAAACCCTAGAAAAACAAATTTTTATATTTCCTTAATTATACCTTGGTCATTACTGACATCAGTAGCCTAAACTTCTTGGCCACTCAAGGTGACAACGACCATAGGCAGGAACTCATAGGCCGCTAGACCTGATAGTGACCAGATCCATAGAGTAAAATAAGGGATTTTCTCCTTGAGGGATCCCACAAAAATAATAAATAAACACACTTTGGTGGTTTAGGATCATCAGAATGTTCAAAATAACAAAAAAAATCACATAAAATCACAATCTCAAGTAGGCCTCGTATCCAGTTACCTACTCTATCCACTCGACGATTGCAGCGATTTGCACTCCATGTATTTCGGTGAGATGAGTAGATAACCATAAGGCCACTTGGGGCAAAAACAACTCATTTTGGAATTACGATATGTCACCCTTCAAACCCGAAGAAGATCAAGATGGTCGGACTGCTCCATGGGTGCGAAGGGGTCATTCTAATTCCCCTATGACATCAAAAACATTAAGTCAAAGTGATACAATCTAGGCATAAATAGAATCACTCATCCTAACTCCCTAAGAAGGCTATTGATAGTCGGACCGCTCCTCGGGATAGGGATGGATGATTATCATAAGCAATTGGAATCACACTTGGATGTGGGATTGCCCATTAAAAGCAACAAATGCTAGAAAGGAACCAGATTAGTCATATTGGTCAAGCGACTTGTCACTTCATTCATTGTCATTTCTTCACCAATTCATTGTGTGAAGAGGTAGTTCAAAATTTCAACATAATCATAATCAAAATCAACAAAATATCACTCGATCATAACAAAATCATGTTCATCCTATGAATCATTGCATACAACAATCACAAATTTCCCTTGTTTTTTGGGAATGTAAGTAGACATGACATCTTTAATTGTAGCTCTCCTACCGATCGAAATTGTTGTAGCAATTGAAGCTACCCGATTGAGTTTGAGGAATGAGTGCAATTTAACATGCAAAAGCCACTGAGCTAAGTCCTCCGAATATTGAGGCAATGATTCAAGGGATGCATGCCATCTTGCATGATTGGGCCATCCGACGTTGATCAGACCATTGATCACCATACACCCTACAAATAGATCAGTCTACATTTTTGCTCAGCGTTGTGTTTTCCACACAATGCATCACAAAAAGGGCATCTGTAGACACCTAAATCATGTCATGCTTAGGGGAGCTACTCACATAGACACACTCATAAGATCATAAGACATAATATTGGACTTTCCAAGCATCAACAGTGGTTCTCACCACTCATTTGGGGCCTTTTCAAGCCATCCAAGCTTGGCCGCTCAAACCAAGAGCGACCAGATCCTAGCCGCTCAAGCCTAGAGCGGCCAGACCTTAGCCACTGTAGATGATAATGGCTAGATCTTAGCCACTGTAGATGACAATGGCTAAGCCATAAGAAGTAGTTTATCGACAAATAGGCCCAATCTCGGGTGGAAGTGGTAGTCTGCATGCAATAAAGGTGAGCGGGAGTGACTTTGCATTCCTTTTCATGACCAGTTCACATGGGAGGTTTGAGTTTGCATTTAGACTTAAGTTAACTGACCTCCAAGCATAAACAAAGGACAAAATCTTCTCATGCTAATGACCAGTTCACATAGAAGACTCAAGTGGGTAGTTAGATTTCAGTTAACTGGCCTTCAAATATAGACAATGGACAAAAGCTTCTCATGCTAACTTGCACTACGCATGAGAAATTCATTCCTAGGGCTTGGACATAGACCTAGGGTTTCACACTATAAAAGGTGCAAGCCTAAGAGCACCAAAGAGGGATCTTTTATCATATCAGAGAGAGAGACATTTTTTTGAGGAGAGCTTTCGAGACTTGGAGAGTTCTCTTTGAGATCACGTGTACGGTGGAGCTCTAACGAATTGAAGAGCATAACACCTACTATTTCAACATCAGATTATAGTCTTTGACCCATAGCTTTGGGGCAAAGAGGGTAAGGTTTACTTTAGCGGTCGTTGTCTTGGACAGTGGCCTACAGGCTTAGCTTAGATAGACATAGCTTCTTTTATTCTGTTTCTTTATGTTTTCATATCATTAGCATAGATTTACATGATTTTATGGCATAGTTTTATCATATTTCCGTTACATTCTTTGATTACTAACAACCTCATCCGGGAGGCAATCTCGGACACCTAAATGTGCGTTGTTGTTTCATTGCTTGCAGGGCCACAGGTACATCGGATGAAGATTGCAACATACGAGAGCAAAAGGGATCCCTCTAGGAAATAGACCTGGAGAAGGAGGCATCTGTAAGCCCTCATACATTTTTGTGTGGAACCGGGAAGCTTTTATAAGCGCACCACCTCTTCGTGGAAGGGGCACTCCTTGCCTATTTGTAATTTATAGTATCAAAATGGGTATCCCTAAGAGGGACCGACATGTAACCGAGCTTCAATATCAATAAAGAGATCCATATTTTGTTATTTCATGTTATATGCTTTTTCCTCTTGTCTTTCCATTTTATCTTTGGTATTTTAAATAGCATTGCAAGTAGGGTTTAGAAAAGGGACCGGTGCATGCGTTCCCGGGGTCACTACATCTTGTGATATCAAGTAGTTCTTCATTATCATGTTCTAGAAAGCATAATTTTTACCATCAAATAGTGAAGCCTTACTTGTAGATGATCCATTCTGTGAAGCCATCTGTGTTCTTATAGAATTTGCCCTCAAGCTATTAGCATTTTAGAAGGAACCCTCTCTGATACCAATTGAAGAATACAAGCTTATATTGAGAAGGGGGGTGAACAGTATAGTGCCCACTTTTTATTTTCTTTCCAAACCAATATCAATTAGTGTCCTTAATTGAAATAACCAAATATAGTAGTGTGCATTAATGACATAGATATCAATAGTAAGCAAGTGCACAAATCACCACACACAATTGAGACACAAGATTTAAAGTGGTTCCACCAATGTGGGCTAGTCCACAAGATAATATTCTTATAATATTTCACAAAGAAATAGGGATCCTTATCCCAATACAAATGATTACTTTAATCTGATCAAAGCTAGGCTATCCTGATATCCTCAGGTGGGCTCCACTGATCTGCTCAGCTAGGCTATCCACTAATCTTCTCAGCTAGGCTATCCACTAATCTGCTTAGATAGGTAATCCACGGATCTACTTAGGTAGACTATCCACTATTCTGCTCAGCTAGGCAATCCACTGATCTACTCAGCTAGGCAATATTGATCTCCTCAAGTGGGCTCTTCACTGATCTGCTCAGCTAGGCAACTGGTGTTGGTATGTTTTTAGTTTATATTCTATCTCTTTCACTACTCATAAATCTGCCTCAATGCCTTCTCACAAGGCTCAAAAATCCTGCTCAAATGCTATCCCAAATCTGTACTCAAGGCCTTCACAAAAGGCTCAAACAATGCTTCTCAAATGCTGTCCCAAATCTATACTCAAGGCCTTCACAAAAAGTCTCAAACAATGCTTCTCAAATGTTGTAACAAATTTTCTACTCAAGGCCTTCACAAAAAGGCTCAAACAATCCTGCTCAAATGTTGTCCCAAATCTGTACTCAAGGCCTTCACAAAAAGGCTCAAACAATCCTGCTCAAATGTTGTCCCAAATATGTACTCAAGGCCTTCACAAAAAGGCTCAAACAATCCTGCTCAAATGTTGTCCCAAATCTGTCCCAAAAGCCTTCTCAAAGGCTCACTCAATCATGCACAAAAGCTACCTCAAATCTGTCTAGAAATTCTATCCCAAAAGCCTTCTCAAAGGCTCAATCAATCATGCTCAAGTAGCATTCAAATCTCATCAACAAATCAATGAAGTCAAGGCTCAATTATGAACTCAACAATGAATGGTAATGTACTCTTCAATGGATGACAACAATGATCCACAATGATCTCAACAATGTATGACAAATACTCTCTCAAATGAATGATAACAATGCTCAACAATGTATGACAAATACTCTCTCAAATGGATGATAACAATGCTCAACAATGAACTCTCAACCATGTATGACAAATACTCTCTCAAATGGATGATAACAATGCTAAAAAATGAACTCTCAAATATATGGCAAATGATCTCTCTAATGAAAACCTCTCCAAGCAATAACAATGAGGACTTTAGCCAACCAAGGACAATCTCCACAAGTGATAGCAATAGGTTCTCAATAATATCTTCCTCATGCAATTTCAATAAGCTCTCAAGAAACAAGTACAACTCCCTCAAGAAAATATCTCTCAAATAGCCAACAATGATATCTTCAAATGAAAGATAAATGTATCCACAAGTGACTAGCAAATGATCTCCTCAATGGTCTCAAATAGTGGCAATGTACTCAACAAGTAACCAACAATAATCTCCTCAAGCAATGGCAAAAAACCTCCTCAATAATTTCAATACTCTCAATGAACTCCACTAAAGCAATAATGAACTCAAGCATCAATTTTATCCATAAATTTGATTTTCTAATCCATCCACTTCTTCTTAATAGCCAAGGCACATAATCAAGCAATTTGTCTTCAAATTCAAACCTTAACTCATGTGCATGTCTTCTAACTCAAGGTAGCAATTAACTAGGTCTCAAGTTCCTAATTTAATTTCATAATTAAATGATGCACTAGAACATATAACAAGTTCAACACTTTCCAACCTTATGACTCCCTAATTTTTATTAATACATATAGCAAACACCTATGCTTTTATTTTTAATTCCACACCTTATAACTCCACATACAGCAATCACAAATATTTAACTTCAAACCTTATAACTCCCTAAGCACATACAACAATCATTTATTTTTACTAAATACCTTATAACTCCCTAGTTATAATATAAATGATTTTCAATGCACCAAAACTTTGGCAATATCGAATATTACCATGTGCTAGAGATAAATACCTTTTTACAAAATGCCTTTGCCAAAATTAATGTGCCTTCACCATCTTCGAAATCGTTAATGCCTTGCCAAAAACAGTGCGCCTTCACACCTTGGTGGGATTCGAACTATGTTCTTCTCACTTAGTGTTGTGAATCGCTTACCATGTGGGCCTCAACCCACGTTGGGATTTAATCCCAAACATCCAACTTTGCCTGTGCTCAAATCTGAAAACTCAAATTGCCTTCCTTAGCAAAACACTTTGTCCCTGGTGGAATTCGAATGGCGAACATGCCTTGTGCAAAGTTCATGCACTACCAACTGCGCTATAGGCTCCTACATGACGTCACTTTCCCGTGCTATCTCCTTGACCTTGCTCTCAAACAAAAATTATTTTTCTTTATTTCTTCGCTACTCCCCTTTTGACGATTCTCACTCATGCGCAATATTCCCAATATCTTATAAACAAAGGTTTTACCTTTTATTTATATGCACCTCCATGCCTTCAAATGATGTCGATGGATTTTATTAATCTCCCAAACCATTGCACGTCGGCGAATAATAAAATTCAACTTTAGACCTTAGAATTATTAAATAATAATTTAATAATTCACCTCTTAACTTTGAATTGGGATATCTCCTTCATTCTTTTGAATTTTTCCATGAAACTTTTTCAACCTTGGTTTTATTTGAAAAACCTTTTCATCCATAATTTTTTGGAGAATTCTTAGCATAGTGGTTTTAATGAAAAACAATTTCCAATGGTTTTAATAAAAACCCTTTCCATTGGTTTAAATAAAAACCTTTACCATTGCTTTTAATAAAAACCCTTGCCATTGGTTTTAATGAAAACCTTTACCATTGGTTTTAATAAAAACCATTAATATAATATTTAAAAAATTAAATATTATATGCCTCTTGTGCCACAAAACCCTGCATATATCCATGCTCTCCAAAATATCATAAATGATTATTTATGAAGTGATTTTTCCACTAAAACTCAATGTAATCCATGTGACATCAATGATCCATGTGACATCAATGACAACACAAAATAACTCAAATTGCCAACATGGGCTTCACTCAAGGCTTTATTAGACTCTTCTAAATTTAAAAACATTAGTAAAATACCTTCTATACAAGGTATTGCCAATAATTACAAAGTGAACAACTCGCTTGCATAACAATCTACATTGATTTCTGTCAAGACCTTCAGGTAAAGTGTCCTTCTGGAGGAAGTTGAAGATATCCATATACCAAGGTTTAAGAGTAGTTTCATTGATTAAAAATACATCTAATGGATCTAAACATGAATTAGCATAAATAGGTTCTTGGATTTTATGAATGATTATGGTAGCATATTCATCATCCAACTCCAAAGGCAATAGGGAAGCAGCCACAACCATAGCATCAGCAACATGATTACTAGTTCTAGGAATAGCTTCTAAAGTGACTTTTTCAAACAATGATATTAATTGTAGAACATAAGATTTATAAGGACATATTTTCTCATCTCATGTCTAATAAAAATAATTTATTTGATTTATCACAAGCTAAGAATAACCAAAAACTAATAAATATTTTATTTTTAATGCTAGGGCGATGCGTAATCCAAGAATTAGAGCCTCATATTCAGCAGTGTTCTTAGTGCAAGCAAATTGTAATTTAAAATATAAAGGTATGAGGTTCTTTTGAGGAGATATTAAAATAATGCCTACACCTACACCACTCATGCATTGAACTCCATAAAAATATAAAGACCATGTTTCAAGATGATCTTCCTCTAGATTGAGACATTCATCAAGAAACTCAATGGTGAGGGGATGAGTAGATTCTAAAGGTGCAGCAACTAATTGATCAACTATAATTTGACCTTTAATAGATTTTTGACCTATGAACATGAGTTCAAACTCACTTAGAGCAAGAACCCACTTAGCTATGTGACCCGATAGATAAGGTTGACTCATCAAGTACCTTAATGGATCAGATTTAGCAATGATATAAGTTTTTTGACTAAGCATATAATGACACAATTTTTGCGTAGAAAAAACAACTGCTAAACAAAGTTTCTCTAATGATGTATAATAAGTTTCATAACTTATTAATGTTCTACTAATATAATAAGTCACTCGTTCTTTCTTTTCATCATCAATTTGAGCTAACATGGCTCCAAGTGCAAGTTTCAAAGTAGAAATATATAAAATAAATGGATAATCAAGCTTAGGAGGAACCAACACAGGAGGATTTAAAAGATATTGTTTAATATGTTCAAAAGCCTATTCACATTCATCATCCCATTGAAAAGGGATATTCTTTTTAAGTAGTTTAATAAAAGGTCTTGTTTTATCCACCAACTTATCTATGAAGCAACAGATAGATTGAAGCTTACCTTGTAAGCTTCGTAGTTTAGATATATTTTTAAGAGGTGGCATATCTAAGATAGTCTTAATTTTGAGGGGATCAATTTCTATGCCATGCAAAGAAACAATGACCCCCAATAATTTACCTGATTTAACTCCAAATACACATTTATCTAGGTTTAAACGGATAAGGTATTCTCTTAACCGATCAAATTTTTTTCTTGAATCATTTATGTGATCATCCTCTTCAACTGAGCTAGCTATGATATCATCTACATAATCATGTAGAATATCATACATCATATCATGAAATATGTATGTCATAGCTCTCTGATATGTTGCACCTGCATTATTTAAACCAAAAGGCATTACCTTCCAACAAAATGTCCCCCAAGGGGTAATGAAAGTTGTTTTAGGTTGATCTTCAGGAGCTATTCTAATTTGATTATATCCTGAAAAACCGTCCATAAGAGATAACATTCCACTTATGGCTGTAAAATCAATGATTTGATCCATATTAGGAAGAGAAAAATCATATTTAGGGCATGCAACATTAATGTATCTAAAATTCGTGCAAACCCTAATCTTGGTAGCTTCTTTCTTAGTTACAGGAACAACATTGGAAATCCAATCAGCATAGTCAATGGCTTGAATAAAACTCACATCAAGGAGTTTTTGTAACTCACTTTTGACTAGTAGGGCAACTTTAGGATGCATATTTCTAAGCTTTTGTTTAACCATTTTGGCATCCGAACGCACTACTAGATGGTGCATAACCACAGAAGGATCTAGACTAGGCATATTTGCATATGTCCAAGCAAATACATCACTGTACTCTATGAGAAATGCAATGTATTATTTTTGTTTTTCTTCACTTAATTCTGATCCAATATTGATTATGTGAGGATTCTTTTTTGTACCAATATTAACTTCCAAAATATTTTCCACTTTAATATTTATATCTCTTTCAAAATTAGGTGGAGTGGGTGAAACACCCATTTCTTGTAATTCTTCCAAGGTTAACTTGGCTAATTCATCTTGAGGGGTTACAGCATCAAGATGGGTTATACGTGGTATAGATCCATCAAAATAAAACCCATTATGTAAGATTTCTTCAACATAAATTCCATGGAAGATGTCACCTTCCAATTGTTCATCTGGTTTAGAAATCATTTTTGGATAGACTATGGATAAAATATTACAAGAGAACATCCTACCCATAGACTTAAGGTATTCTTGTTGATCTAGGTAATCTTGATATGAAATTAGATGATTGTCATCCTCAAATGGTAATGGTTGACACTTCCTAGGAAAAAGGCTTAATCTAGATCTGGAAGGCCATACTTCAACTTCTAAGGGTTATTTTATACCATTTTGGAAAGGTCCTAAACCTTTACCTTTATATCCTAATTTAAGCATCATAGGTTTTGATTTTTCATATTTATCATAAAAATAACACCTATAAAATCCATCATGATCAATTGCGATAGTCATGGGTCTTATTCTACCCCAATCATATCCCTTATAAATAAACACACAACTCCCAATATGATATATTATTCCCATAGGTTGTGGCAAGCCCAATGTCTGAGGAGATGGTAGTAATTGAGTTAATACAAGAGAATCTTGCATGGAGAATTTTTCTTCTTATGATGTTGTGAGAATTGTGGATAAATCAGGTAGATATTCATCTGAAAGAGGATATGAAGTAGAAGTAATATCTTCTATAGTTTTATATGTTGTAAATATAAATTATGTGGATGTATATGGAAGATATGTTGATGTTGATGAAGAAGATGTTGGTTCAGAAGATGTGGATGTAGAACTAGATGGAGGTGTAGGAAGTGTAGAATATGGAGGTGTTAAATATGTAGATGGTGAATATGGAGAGATAATTAATGGAGGTGAAGATGATGATGGTTTAGGTGAATTTTTTATGTGTTTAGAATATGCAACTGAATTAGGGTGAGTGGCAAAAAAAGCGGGGTAAAACTGAACCCCAATCGGTTCTACCAAATCACACATGTCAAATGGTCTAGGGTCACCATGAATGGTAACCAATTGATTTTTAAATTCAAATTTAACACATTGGTCCAAGGTGGATGGTACATCTCTCATTGTGTTGATCCAGGGATGACCTAAGAGTATGTTGTATGATGCAGGGCAATGTACAACAAACACAGTCGTATCCAAAGTTCTTGGACCAACTTGCAATGGAATTGATATAACTCCACATGTTTCTTGCATCTCATCATTAAAATATTTTATGATCATATCAGTTCTCTTCATTTCATCACTTCTAAATCCAAATATTTGGTAGAAATCAAAAGTACAAATATTTAGGGATGAACCATTATCAATTATAACTCTTTTGACTGCTACATCTCCAATCAATGTTGTAATATATAGAGGATTTTATTTATGCATACTATGAAGAGGAATATCTCTATCTCAAAAATCAATGCAATATATTTCTTGAGGTATAACAATATTTATAACAACCTCAGGTTGTATATCTTGCGGTACCATCATTGTACTCAATGT
Source organism: Wollemia nobilis (assembly GCA_028583015.1). Classification (NCBI taxonomy): domain Eukaryota; kingdom Viridiplantae; phylum Streptophyta; class Pinopsida; order Araucariales; family Araucariaceae; genus Wollemia; species Wollemia nobilis. Next base: position 9,813,648 of record JAQPPZ010000012.1, on the reverse strand, counting down.
ACACATTAATTCTTCTCTATGTATGGAAGAAGTCCTTAAAAGATCCAAGAGAGAAATCCTTGTTGTAATGTTAGCAAGCTGCTCATTAATATCATAAGGAGGTTTTTGTTGTACATTTGATGCATTATTCCCTTTTATAGGAGATTTTAATATAAATGGAACTGATTTATCATTTTGATGTTGATCTTGTGTTTGAGAATTTTGTGCTTGTTTTCTAGTAATAGCTCTGATGGTACCCACAATATTATTATGTCCAAAATAGATTGACCGATGTCTAGAATTCACTGTTTGCTCATCAGGGAGCAATTTTTGGGAAGGTGGTCGTGTTGTGATCCTCCTAGGAAATGGTTCTTCAGGGACCATCAAGTATATGATAGGAAGAATAGCCTCCGATTCATATTTAGAGCTATTCGAATTGTTGGAAGTAATATCCAAATCACTTTTTGTTTCACTCTTTGTATCATTTGGATATGATATTTGAATGTTATGCATGGGTCTGCTTGTGACCATAGATAATGTAGTTCCAAATGATGTTTCTGAATCTTGATTAGGTATGAAACCACTAATGGTTACCATGTACCTAGTTGGAGGAGGAACGTTATGATGTTCCACCTGATTTACTGCTTCTTTACCATGCTTAGATAAAGGATGTTGGAAAATATCCAAGGTTTGATTTCCATTGTGAGTTTGATTTTGTTGTGTATTATTATGAGCATTATTTTGAACATTATATTTTTGTGGGAAACTTTCCATTGACATTTTATTATTATCAATCAAATATTGTATCATATGTTTCAATATTTTGCAAGAATTGGTTGAATGTCCATCAAGTCTATGGAAATTGCAATGCAAATTAGCTCTAAATCCAGTTGTAGTTATAGCCGGTTGCCATATGTTGGGCAACTAAATTAAACCTTATTCCAAAAATTTAGGTAAAATTGTGGTTAAATGTCGATTTAACTCTGTAAACTCTCTTGGAGGTATATCTAGAATTTTCAATACAAATTTATTCATTGCATCTGTAGTATTGATAAGTATGGTATTTATACTATTAGTGACTCTGTCACCTACCACTTGTTTATTCTTGTATTTATTTTTAGAATATTTATCTTCATATTTTTCTTAAATTGACCTCTTCTAACGAGATCATCTTCAACTCTCCTTGCTAAATCTATAGCTTGATCAAAAGTGGTTATTGTAGCCATAGGAAGTTCATAAGACAATTGCTCTTGCAAATTGCCGATAAAAATGTCCAAAATCTCACGATGAGGTAATGCAAAATGAAATTTTCCCAGCAATTATCTCCACTTAGTAAAGAATTCTAGTAAAGCTCTCATCTTTGCCCTATTTCATGTTGTATAAATCCTTAATGGTCGCGTGCCTCTCTATGTAGGCCCTAAATTGATGGATGAAAATTTATGCTATCTCTTCAAAGTTTCTCAAATAATTTGTAGGCAACTGATAGTACCACTCTAATGCCATGCATTTGAGACTTTTCAAGAACATATTTAGAAACAAATGATCATCATATGAGATATCATAACAAGCTAACCTAAACATATGAAGATTATCAATAGGATCTCAGTTCCTTTATATATCGGGAGAACAGGCATAGGGAAGTGCTTAGGGTATGGTTGGGCAACCACCATAGGATCCAAGGATTGGCTACACATCTCTTGATAATTATATGAGGGACGGTAGAGATATATCTGGTCTAGGCGAGAAGCTAATTGTTTAACCATAGCTTCAAGGCCATGTGGTTGTCCAATAAGTTGATTTTGTTGCATCATATTATTAGGTCTTTGAATATAATATTGTGTTACATAAGGATTTCCAATTAAAACACTATTATTTAAATTGCTTGTAGGAATGGTGTTATAGGATGAAATTGTGTTATGTTGAACCTTTTGTTGATTCTTGTTAGGATTTGGTATTTTCCTAACCTTTCTTGGTATAGAAGTCTTTTGATTTGCAGCAGAAGTTTATTTTTTTGGTAGATAAGATACTATAGCATTAATACCGGGTTTTACAGGTTGACCCAAAACCTTTTACAAAAATCAGCCCAGGGTTGTTGATGAACATGTCCTTACTAAGGATCCTATATATGTAAAATCTACATGCCACCAAAGCCATTACATCCGGTAAGGCACATAGCCTATTATCAAAAAGAAACTTCCCATACAACATTTTGGGTATACCCCGAGAAAACACACCTGCATCATAATTACAAAAAAAAAATAGACATAGATCCCTTCCTTGAAATAGTGGAGAAACAAAAAGCTGTAGACACACATAGCAGAGTACTGAAAAAACTCCCACAAGCTCTGTATTGATAGTTACTCTTAATAATTCTTTGGTAATTGCTTTCTTCCGTATATGACATGCTTTGGGACCACATCCCATCTTGGCCAATCAGCCTTGGAGAAGTGAACCTGCTGGCTAGATTTATGGTGGTGGCTATCTGGTGGTCCACGTGGCTCTGGTTCGAAGTCTTATATTGTCATTTCTTTCCTACCCTATGATTATCAACCAACCTCAAATTACTAAGATGACTAGGAGCCATGTTATCTGACATGTGACTATCCCCATTAGTCTTTGTGGTATTTCCAAGCAGCATCCACCAAGACTGACAACTCGGATAATTTTTATTGTGAGTCCATTTCAAAAAAGAGACGGGAATACTCATAGCCTTCGAACTTACAGTGCCTTCCCTATTGGTAAATTCGACTATCATTCTTGGAATTCTTGTTGAATAAGCTCCTCTACTTCACTCGGGACACCGTGTTCCCATTTGAAAATTCTATCACCATCGACACCCAAATTGGCCAGCTTATCAACAACTTTGTTAGCTTCCCGAAAGACATGTTGGGCTTTTCTGTCCTGTCTTCCCTAGAAAAGGATCCTAGCCTCTTCAACAATTGTTTTAATCCTCCAAGGAGGTGTTTTCCAATTATTGAGGAGATTTATAACATGCATAGAGTCTCCTTCTATGATCAAATTGCCTTCTAAGTCTTGAGTCATTTGAAGGCCTCTCCACATAGCTCTAGCTTCACCTTCATTGTTCGTCCTTGTTCCCAAATATTCAGAAAAATGCAAGCATCATATTCCCATTATGATCTCACACAATGCCACCAGCCTGCTCTTCCAAGATTGTCCTTAGCCGCTCCATCAAAATTAAGCTTAAACCAACCCGTAGGAGGTGGGGACCACTTAACATTGGCTCTGGGGTTGACTACCCTAGGCACAGACTCATCTAACAAGGTTAAGCTTAAATATTGAGCAATCGTGGTCTCCTGTAGATGAGGTTTACGACTATCAAAAGGGATAAGGTTCACATTCTCATTGGCAAAGGATAGGATCCTGGAAATGATAGTTTGATGATCATGGATAGACTCATTAAAGACTCTATGGTTCCTTTCTAACCACACCTACCAAAGATAGTGATTGAGACAAATTTTCCACATGTATCTAAGTCTTTGGCTTGAAAAGGGGCAAGGCCACTGGATGAACAAATCAAGTACGATGGCTGGTTTAACCCAAGAAATATTGAAGGCCTAAAAAACCCCACTTAGGATAGTCAAGGAAAAAGGGCACTCAAGGAAAATGTGATAAATGGTCTCCCAATTAGCCCTACATAGATAACAATGATTAGTGATACAAATACCTTTACGCATCATATTATCAATGGTTAGAATTCTTCCTTGGATAACCAACCATGAAAAGACTACAATTTTTGGAATTAAATTTTTTATCCAAACTAAGTCCTTTTGGAGGACAAAATCCTCGTCATCAAGCAGAAGCTTGTAAGCTGATTTAATAGTGAACTACCCATTTTTCGTAGGAGCCCAGGTCACTTGATCTTCCTTGGGTCTCATGGGGATAAACTGTTGCTCGAGAATGTTACAAAGATCATTTGATTCCACTTGAAATCCCTGAATCCTTATTTGTTTCCACTTCATTCTACCTCTGTCCTCAACCATATAATCGAAGACTTTTCTACCAATGAGTTCTTCCATGATATCTCTGATTCGGGCTAAGTTAGGATATTGCATCAGTGGTTCATCCTTAGCCCACCTGTCATTCCAACAATTTATCCTCTCACCATTGCCTAAAACCCATCTTAAACCTTTTTTGATGATTTCCTTACAATTGAGAATTGCTTTCCAAAAAGCAGAACCTCTGATTGGAACTGAGTCACTTAGAAATTCCATATTTTGAAGATACTTTCATTTGATGATAGTTGTCCATTCATTTTCTTCACCAGAAATGAGGCGCCATGCCTTCTTAGCTAGTAAAGCTAAATTCATATGAGCAATTCTCCTCAGACCTAAGCCCCCATTTTCCCTGGGTCTGCACACTTTGGTCCATCCTACAAGGTGTATCCTTTTTTCTCCTCTGATCCAGTCCATAAAAATTCTTTTTGGAGTTTCTCAATTTTTTGGAAAACCTTCACAAGGGCTTTGAAAATGGAGAGGAAATAGACTGGAATGCTCTGAAGAGAGGCCTTAGTGAGGGTCAACTTTCCTGCTTGAGATAGAAGATGACCTTTCCATCCAACAAGTTTTTTTTGAATTCTTTCAATAACCCTGTCCCACATTGACTCTCTCGGAGAACCAATGAAAAGAGGGAGACCAAGATACGAAGTGGGGAGGTTTGCTATATCACACCCTAAAATTTTTGCAATCCTTCCTTGCCTCTGAATGGGGGTGTTCAAGAAATATAACTTGCTTTTACTGAAATTAACTTTCTGACCAACAGCGTCCTCGTAGAGTTGCAGGATGTATTTAATTCTTTTGGCCTCAACCACCGATGCCTTAGTCAATAGAAGGGTATCATCGATGAATTGTTGGTGAGAAATAGCCCTAGTGAGAGATGTTGCCTTGATTCTTGATATTAGCCTTGAACTACAAGCATTTTTTATGGTTCTGCCTAAAGCTTCTACCATAATGATGAATAACATGGGGTTGATAGGGTCCCCCTACCGAATTCCTCTATGACTTTGAAAGTAACCAGTAGTTGTTCCATTAACTAGAATTGAGAACCATGCTTTAGAAATGCATTCTTTGATCAAATTAACCCATTGGTGGTGAAAACCAAACTTAAGGAGGACAACAATCAGAAAGTCCCAATTTAGCCTATCAAATGCTTTGTTCATATCAAGCTTGAGGGCAAAAATAGACCTGTTAGTCTTATGAGCAGAGTGCAGAGCTTCATGAACTATGATAACTCCATCCAAGATTGACCTACCCTAGATAGAGCTTCCCTGGCATGGATCTATGATGTGGGGCAGAACATCTCTCATTCTATTTGCAATGGCTTTAGTTAGGATCTTGTAAGAAACATTGCATAGACTGATTGGCCTAAAGTCAACCATAGATTCAGGGGTTTGCTTCTTAGGAATTAGAGAAATAAAAGTAGAGTTGAGACCTTTTGGGATATGATTGCTTGCTTGGAATTCTCTGACAGTAAAAATTACATCCTCACTTACGATGTCCCAAAAATCTTGATAGAAATGAGGGGGAAAGCCATCGGGTCCCGGGGCTTTGTCTGGCTCCATGCTAAACAAGGCTTCCTTAATTTCCTCATCAGAAAATGGAGCTAGAAGCTTAAGGTTTATATCCTCATTTATTATGCTAGGAATGGATTGCAAGAGAATATCTTTGGCCTCCTCATTGCACTGTGATTCCTGACCAAGGATAGAATTGAAATAAGTTATTGCCTCCTTTCTGATTTCTGTTAAGTCTTGAGTAATAGAACCATCTACTTTTTAAAAAAAATTATCTTGTTATTGCTTCTGTTTCTAAGCGTGGTGACATGAAAAAACTTGGAATTTGAATCTCCATATTTCAACCAAAGAGCCCTTGATTTTTTCCTCCAATAGATTTCCTCACAAGCCAAAATGTTATGAAACTCTGCTAGTTTTGTCCGTTCCTCCTGCCTAGTAGTTTCATCAGCATCACCATGTTGAATCCTCTGATCAATTATCTTCAAAATTTCAACAACCTATTTTTTATTTTCAAAGAGGTTCCCAAAGACCTCTTTGTTCCAAGTTCAAAGCTTTTCCTTAACAAACTTTAATTTTCTAGCAAGTTTAAAAGTTGCACTACCCTATGGTTACTACCAACTAAATTAAGTTATCTCTAAAACTGGAATGTTTGATCCACATAGATTGAAATCTGAAAGGTTTCTTGAAGGACAGAGAGTTAGGGATCTCCAAAAAATGGGATTATGATCAGAGGTAATTTTAGGAAGGGCTTGCAGGGTAGAATCACCAAACAGAGTTGTAGCCTCCTTTGATAGAAAAACCTATCAAGCCTTTCTTGAATGAGATGACACCCTATCCATCGATTGCTCCAGGTATAATTCACTCCTCTAAGTTTTACATCCATCAACATGTTGGAGTTCACAAAGTCATTGAACTCATCCATGCTCCTGATAGGTGGTCCATTTCCACCCATTTTTTCTGAAGGGTAAAGAGGAGTGTTAAAATCCCCAACCAGAATCTAGGGGACATTATGGAAGATTTCACTCAGATTGCCTAAGTACTCCCATAGTAGAGCTCTCCCTTGAATTGAAGTTGGGGCATAAATATTTGAAAGGATCCATGACCTGTTGTTGTTTATTTCCTTAAATAAAACACTAAGAACCCTATCATCTTTCTGAATAATGGTGCCTTCTACTATCCAGGGATCCCACAAAGTCATAAGGCCTCTAGACGCTCCTCTGGATGATTTGCAAACCATCTCCCCTTGATTCCAGATTTTTTTTGCTACTTTTTTTATTGAATCTCATCATTTTTTGTTTCTTGCAACATGATAATAGTTGGATTCACTTGATTTCTTATTGCACTGACTTCCCTATGTTTGGGCAGGCCATTGAGGCCTCTCACATTCCATGAGAGGAACTTCATTTAGATTGTTTGGGATTTCTTCCTCTCCCCCTCCCTTGAGGGGGTTTTCCTAATTTGTTGTCTTCAGAACCCGGAATAACCTGTTGAAACAAGGTTCTCTATTTTCCATTGGCAATGTCATTATCAGTTTTAATTTTTTGATGCTCAACATTTGATATTCTCCCTCTTCTTTTTTCACTGCCAAAATCTATAGGAGACTTCACAGTGCTCCTGGTTTGTTTAGGACTAAACTAGGGGAGGCAATTTGTTGTAGAATTGGACTGCCATATTCCTCAGTCTGAAGAGTTTCACATATCTCCACCCCTACATCCAAATATTCTCCTTTTTTCTTGTATTCCCCTGGTCTACGGGATGACCCCTCAGTAGGATTCACCTGGATCCTAGTGATGATGTTAGGGAGATGAGATTTTTTATTTTCCAATGCCTCAACTTTCTTCCTAAGTTCTTCAGCATTAGGGTTTGGCTTTGGGATGCCCATTGGGCTTGAAGTATTTTTAGCATTGGGGTTTAAGGATCCTGACTTGGATGGGGATTCTAGAGATCGGGCATTAGGGTTTGGCTTTGTGATGCCCATGGGGCTTATAGTAATTTCAGCATTAGGGTTTGAGGATCCTGACTTGGATGGGGATTCTAGAGAGTCATAAAGGTTAGCCTGAAGGTTCTGGGCTTCCATGTCTTTCGATAATCCTCCTACTCCCATATTGGATAGAATTGAAAATTTATTTGAAACTAGAGGATTGGAACTTACCTGAGTATTTTGGTTGCCAACAACCTATTGTTTTCCTTTGTCTTGTTGGGACCCTGCACCCTCTCTTTTATTTTTTGGTAGACATAGTTTGCCTGATTGAAATCACCTCTGCCAGGGAAACTCCTCAAATTTCCTCTGTCTAGCATTCCCTACTTCTGCTTTTCTCTATTCATTGCCAGGTTAGGGCACTGATTGCATAGATGTCCTTGATTTTTGCATTCTGCATAGAATGCCGGTCTGTTCTCGTATTCTACCAGCTATTTTTGATAGTATTCTCCATACTCTAGCTCCACAAACCTTGGCAATTCATTATCCAAATTAGCATTTACGTAGATTCATGCATGAGTCATCCTTGTCCTGGCCAAGGTCGCATGGTCAATGGAGATCAGGTCCCCTATAGTTCTGGCTATGCCCTGCAGCCAATATTCATTGAAGAACTAGGCAGGTAGACTCGGGAGACGAACCCAAATAGGGGCAATGTTAATATTTTGCTTTTCAGGGTCGAAATATTCACCCCATCGTCTGAGAAAAAGGCTCCTTTTGCCCAAAAACCAAGGACCTCCTGTTAAAATGTGGTTAGCATCCTCCATATTGTTAAAATGGATAATGAAGAACCCTCGAGTTAGAGCTACCAACTCCAAGCTGCCTACCGGTCACCATTTACCCATCGCCCAAGCCCTGATAGTCTCCATGTCCGGCCTACCTCCCAAAAACTTGCCTACCAGGGAGAATTCTTCCATTGAAAGAAAAGGGCTCATGGAACTTGTCGGGGCCAAAATTTTATTATTTATTGGAACTAGGGGTGGAAGAGAGAGAACCTCCTTTCTTTTTCCTCTAAGAGTCTCAACAAAAGACAGCCACTTCTTGGGCCCCGCATTGTCCTTCGTATATTTTTTGTCGGGGTCTTTCTGAGGAGGGTCGGGCCCCCATGTGATGCCCGCCTCCAAATCTGCCATAGCCTGACCGCCTTCCTCTGGATCCTCGCTTGATCCATGCTCGAGGTTCCCACCCACCCCTTCCATACCTGCTCTACCTCTGCCACCTTGGCTGAGATTCCTGCCCAGAAAATTCAAACCCTCACTCCCGTCGCACCCGCTAAACCTCAGCTCACTCATTCTTGATGATGCAATAGAGAAATCGAGAACATTCTACACCTTCATTTCCTTTGTATTGAAGCAATTCTAATATTTGAAAATTAGTGGGTGTGTTATCTTATAAAAATAAATTTTTATCAAGTGGAACTTCATACAACCCTGTAGCAGAAGTTTAAAATTTTTATTGAGGATTTGGATTTGTTGTAGGTGTTTATTGATTAATGTTTTGAGTTGGAGTTTGATTCACATTTTGAGATGGGCCAACTTGACTATGTTTTATGTATGGAATTAGTCTTCCAACCAATCGGAGAGAAGCTTCTAAAGTAGCCTCCGTAGGGTAATCTCCAGGGGGAATTTGACCTTTTGTTACTATTACCTGATTTATGACTTCTATGTTATCTTTTATGAATTTAGAAAAAATGTTGTGTAGTTTTAAATATTACATTACCTTCCTCATCTGCTTGAGGTTGAATATTGTATTGTCCTTCTTCTTTATTTATGTCTTCATCATCTTATTATGAAGTTACATAATCTTCAATTATTGGTTTATCAAGATCATCCTGAACGAGCTCTTCCTGAGGTGGGTCTTACATAAACTCATCTTCTATTTGTTTACCATTCCTTAAAATTCTAGGTATTTTGATAGATTAGGTTTTTGCAAATATATGTGTCTTATATATATATATATATATGTGTGTGTGTGTGTGTGTGTGTGTGTGTGTGTGTGTGTGTGTGTGTGTGTGTGTGTGTGTGTGTGTGTGTTTCAAATTTTGGGGGTATATATTTTATAAATATACCTAATTAATATGATATTATTTTTTAGTTTTTGTAGTTTTTAAATTGCAAAGAATGAAGGAAAACATAATAGAAAATATTATAGTGTAAATATTATATCTTAGTTTTCTTTAAAAAATTTATGAATAACATTAATAGGTTCCAACTCCTCAGGTGTCATATAGTATTCTTATTCAAATTGGAAATTTGTTTTCAAAAACTTTATGAAGTGAGCTATGGTGATACATTAAAATTCATAATCAGGCATACAAAAGTATAGCTGATGACAATATTCACAATAGAGCACAACTCTGGGAACTCTATTAAATCTTCTTTTATCTTCCAAGACAACTTCTTGATCCTCTACGTGAGACAAGAACTTGTGTACTATAATTGCATTCTCAAGATAGTCTTCAAAATAATATAGGCTTGGGGAAATAAGGGCTCTCTTATCTACTAACCATATCTCACAAGATCTTATAATGTCATTATAAAAATATAATCTATCAAGATCCAATATTCTAGATAGATCAACCCTTATAATTTGTTTAAGTTTAGACTTTATAGCTTCTATGATATCTAATATTCTATCAAGTTCGTTCTAATGTTCTTGAGATGTGAATCTAGAGCTTCCAACTATTAAAGAAAATTCTAGGACTGGTAATGATGTACCAACGTTAATTCGAACAACTCTTCTTCTGTTGTAATCTACCATCTATGATTTTGATTTTTTTTTAATATTTTTGTTGTTTAAGTTTTGTTTTATAAATCATAAAGATACTTATGTTTTCATGTGGGGTTCACCAAAGAATGTAGCCCAAAAGTTATTGCACTCCTTTCCTCAAGGCTAATGGATCCATGCCTTAGAGGAGAATGGAAGAATTAGTGGTCTACACCTCAAAAGAGAGGTACTTAATCATACCTTCTAAGTGGTGATTTTTTGACGAATTGGTTTGGGTTCACCAGGTTACATTTGTGATAGTTTTTGAGCCTAGGTTTGGGATTTTTTTTATTTGTTTGTCTTTATTCAAATCGCGCATACACCTAAATTTGGCCAATATGCATCTAATATAACTTATATGCTATTTTTATTTAAATGCAGACAGTAAAAAAAAATTAGGAAGACAAATGCAATGCTAGAAATTGATTTCAAACCTTACCTGTATCCAGAAGTCTATTGAAGTTTCTTATTTTTAAGTGCAGCCCAAATCGTACACAACAGGTCAATATCGTACTACGATTCTACAAGATCATAGTACGAATAGAGATAGACTATTCTAATTTTACCAAGGATCAACAAAAATATAGGTAGGGATAGAAAACAGAAAACAATGAATTGTATTGATGCTTATAAGAAGAATTAAGATCTAATGTTGGCTATTAGATAACTGTAATAACATGAATTGATGAATAAATGTTCAAAACTACATAAAATATGCAATTATATGAAATTAGCCGAACTCCAAGAATGCATATGCATAAATATAGTATTCTATGAAATAAATAATGATAAATGAAATATTAATCCAATGAAATAAAGTTAAAATATGCAAACCATATCTTGGGGTTACCCCAAGTGAGTTGCAAGTAATATCATAGCCTACAAGATAGAATCATACACTAAACTCGCCTAATCGTATGATGATGGTGATATCGTATCCTATGATCTACAACAATATCCTTCGATCTTGTTCATAATAGTAAAATATCTAGAACTACACTGTACAATCAAGTAAAAGAATTCCAAATGCTAGGAGTCAAGGGAAATTTCAGAGGGAGGTATCTAGTTAAATAAGTAGGAAGAAGTGTCCAAAATAGGAGGAGGTTGGATTGTTACAACTTCTTCTAACCTGGATGAGGCCAAACAGATCTGATCTCACATTTCTTGCACAGTTACACAGGTGGGGACAAAAACCATTCAACTCATTTTTGTCATTTTCTATTTCTAGGTAAGATTGTATTACGATCGGCATTATCGTACACCGATCTCAAGGATCGTATGACTGACATCATGTTACAATTTCGAAGGTTGTACTACAATTTTGAGGGTCATAGTACGATCTCATCAAATATGCACAAATTTTGAGGTAATTAATACAAATATGATGTTTTTACAATTTGTTTTATGTTCTCATGCAAATGGGTCAAATTTAAGGTGATACATATACATATGTATTTATTTAATATATATAGATATTAATCTTTTATATTTATATATATATATATATATATATTTGATAAATATATATGTATTTATATTAATAAATCCTAGCCATCCACCATGACTTAATCTCAGCCATCCATCCATCTCAATGCATGTAACTTGCCCAAGATTAATCTCCACCATTTCTCATGTTTTAATCTTGGTCGTCCTTTTTGTATCATCAAAACACTAACATGTTCAAGGGCAGATTATAAAAGATGAGTTATTTTGATGAATCAAGTTCATAGAAAGTCTTAGAAATTATTGGAAGGTTCATGAAGAAATATATCCACTCACAAGCCCTAGCCCTCTCACTATCATCTTAATCTCTCACCACCTGCATTGCAACCACCGCAAAACCCTCATGAACTAGATCTGGTTTTGCTTCATTCCCATTCACCCCTAAATGCTACCCAGAGTTCATAGAATTCTATTAAGCATTTTTGAAATGATGTTGGGTGTTCACAACCATCACCTAATACTTTCAGGTGTTTCCTATAGCAAATTTGTAGTTTGTAAACCCTCGGATGCTTTCGGGTGCTCATGCGACTATCGAACACAAACATAGGAGCACATATTAGCATTGACAAGGTAATATATTCTTTGGTATTCATTTATGTTTTTTGCACTTTTATTTTTAGTTCAACATTACAACATTTAGGGTTTACTAGTTTTATTATTCAGAGGGCCTCACACAATGGAGCCCTCTCATGTGCTATTAACCCCTTTTATGTTGTTTGTTGTTTTTAGGTGCAAGAATCACATCTATGGAAGTTTTTGCAGCTAGGGTGGTTCCCTAGGGATACACAAGCCCACCCGCACTCTTATTTGGAGCAAAGAGAACATATAAGACACCATATATTTATTTCAAAATAAGGGTTTATAAACCCTATATCTATAATCATTGTATCAATATAACAACATATTGTAACAATGGATATTAAGGCTCCCCTCCATAATAATATCAATATTATTATCTTCATTTGTACAATAAGTGGTTTTGTGTTGATTATATTATCTATTACTTTTGTGTTGCCTAGAATCTGCAAGGCGACATTGACATGTCTCACAGTGATCATCATTTTGTAAAGGGAAAAATAACAACACCAAAGCAATAGATGATATAATCAACACAAAACAAATTATTACGCAAATAAGGACAATAATATTGTTATTATTATTGGGAGGAGTCTTAATCTCCAACATTACAATATGTTGTTGTATTGATACAATGATTGTATATCTAGGGTTTATAAACCCTTATTCTCAAATAAATATATGGTGTCTTTTGCAATAGTTTTGCTCCAAACAAGAGTGCAGGTGGGCTTGTGTATCCCTACGGGACCACCCTAGCTACAAAATCTTTCAAATATGTGATTCCTACACCTTAAAATAGTAAACAACATAAAATATTTAATAGTACCTGTGAGGGCTCCACTGTGTGAGGCCCTCTGAATGATAAAACCTATAAACCCTAAATGTTGCAATAGTGAACTATAAATAGAAATATAAAAATATGAATAAATACAACCAATATCTTACCTTATAAATGTTGATTAATGTTCTTGTATCTATGTTTTATAGTCACACAAATGCCCAAAAGCACTTGAGGGCTTATGGACTGCCCAAAAATGTTCTATGAACTCTAGGTAGCGTTCAGGGGTGGAGGGGAATGAAATAGAAATAGATCTAGTTCACAAGGGTTTTATAGTAGGTGCAATGGTGGCAATGAGGGAAGAGGATTATAGTAAGAGGGCTAGGTTTTATGAGTGGATAAAATTCTTCGTGAACCTTTCAATACTTTCTAAGACCTTGATTCATCAAAATGACTCATATTTTATAATCTACCCTTGAACATGTCAGGGTTTCAATGACACAAAGTGGGTGACCGAGATAAAAACATGAGGAAGGGTGGAGATTAAGCTTGGGCAAGTGACATTGATTGAGATGGATGGATGGTTGAGATTAAGTCATGGCATATGGCTAGGATTTATTTATATAAATACATATATATTTATTAAATATATATAAATATAAATATAAATATAAAATATTAATATCTATATATATTAAATAAATACATATATATATATAATGGATGACTATGATTGGAGGATATGAATGGATAACAAGTGGCTAGATTTTGGTGTCTACACAAGCATATGTTTAGACATGAAGCATTCCAAATTACTCTAAGTTAGTAATCCAAATTAGCATAATAGACTAACCATAGCACCAATAATAGAAATAACTTCAAGATTTGGTAATCCACATAAAATAAGATACAAGTTTGAGGTAAACATACAAGTAATGCTCCTATTAATCTGTAGAGAGTGTACAATAGTAGTGTAAGCAAATACTTTAGAGCTAGCCCTTTAAAATGAGGATTCAACCTCTATTTATAGTATTTTATAGTATATTTGAAAGATTTTAAAGTATTAGGAATGCTATAAGGAAGTTGGAGTACCAAATCAACAAGATGTTGAAGTGGTAGCCTCCTATTTAATCCAATAAAGAAGAGAATTATGTGCTCCTTTGATCACGGCCTCCAAATATAGAATCTTTCCAAGAAAAGATCCAAATCATTCCTTGTTCTTGCTATTGCTTATTCACCATAGATCTAAAACTAAAAGAGCTTGTGGATCTTATATTTTTTTGCTTCATCTTCTTGGATCATCCACTTTAGCTTAGAAATAGCTCAAACAAAAACTTGCAACCTTATGCCATGTTGAATTAAGCTTGGCATATTTTTACTATTCACGGTTTGGAAAATCTCATAGCCTGGAGAATATCGTAGCCTATGACACTTTTTCCTTTAACTCTTTTCACCTCTTATGGTACAGAACATGCTTTAATCTGGTATTTGAATCTCCAACTTTGAGTTTTTTGACCACTTTGACTATGGCCTAGGACAAGAGTATGATAATCTGAGGTTGTGCTTGTGAAATTTTGTTCTAGGTTGGGTAGCTTAAAACCATGTTCTAGGCTAGGATTTAATATGCTAAGATGATAGCTTTGATTGTGCTAACTATAATGTAGAACCATGTGCTAAGCTACATGGTGTAGAATAATGTGCTAATCTACATAGTGGGGAACCATATTCTGAGCCATGATTTGAAATTCTACAATGCCATATTTGACTACATTGACTGTGACGTAAAACCATGTCCTAGGTCACGTGGTATAAAAAAAATTTCCTGTGTCAAGACCTCAAATTTTATTCTGAGCCACGATTTGAACTACATTATTTTTAATAAGTTGATCATGGCGTAGGGTATGTTGTGCTAATACGTTGTCCTAGTTTGGAACATATATCTACACTTTGAGAAATTTTGGAATTTTTGTAAAACTTTTCCAAGTATGTGGCCTTTTGGGCCTACAATTAGTAGAATTGATCATTGATAGAGCATAAAATATTGCCATATCAAGTATCACCAATAGGGATTTGGCAATCAATAGCATTGACCTTAATTATATGCACATTTTATAGGTCATTAGTGATAGAAATAATAGGTTCATCATGAACTTTTACGATAAAAATAGTTTTAGAAATGTTCTCATGTTATATTATTTACTAGCCAAAGTAGCAAGGGAGTGGACCTTAACAATTTTCCCCTATGGGAAATTCCTTATGGAGAATGACTCAAAATAATTCATCAATTTTTTAGCCACTTGGTGGTAATGGATTAAATGGTAATCTTTGACAACATATTTACCATCTATATAATGAAGTATAATTTGAGAATCACCTAACACTTTGATGTGTTAAAATTTATACTTTGGGCGGTCAAGAGTCCTAAAATTAAAGCCTCATATTCTACAACATTATTAATAATGTCAAAAAATTTAAATAGAAGGCCATATCAATAGCTAGGCCATTAGGAGACTTGAAAAAGATACTAGCTCCTACCCTAAATCCATTCCTTATTCCATCAAAGTGAAGTATTTAAGTGTTAGGGTGAAGCATTTTGTTAGATTCATGGGAGGTTAAAGGTGTGTTGGCTTTGGATTTAGCCTTTGTTTCATGATCCCTCTCAATATCCTTATGAGAATCCAAGAGAGATTTTCTTGCTCGGTGAGTTTATAGGGAATAGACTCCTACATAAAACTAGAGGTAATAGAGGAAGGAACTATGACAAAATCATGTGGAGCACAAACATTATGTCCTCATTACACAATGCCTCCTTTAAGGATTATTGTACTAAGTTAGGATTTTCAACTAAATTATCAATAATTATATAATATTTAATAGCTTTTTATCTAATAATATGGTCTTGCATCATGATGATCTACATTCCATATCAGTTGTTGCTAGGTATGTAAGGATTTTGTAGAGAGTGTCTTAAAGGGTCAGTTTAATTGACCACATAAGTTGTTTAATATAAAATATAATGCCATAATCTCTCACATGAAAAATATATATCTAGGAAATCCTTTTCCATGGAAGTGTATTTAATTTCTATTAAAATCATTGTTCAATTACTATAGTATATGATAATTTTTATTACTATCATCTTGTTGAGTAACGACAATACCCAAGGAAACCTAAGTAGCTAAGTTGTACAATATGAATGGCTTATTTGGGTTGGGTGTGTGAAGAGTTGTGGGGCATAAAAGACATATGTTGAATTATATAAAGGATTTATTATAAATTTCTTCCCATTTAAATTCAATATCTTTATTAAGCAAGTGATTCAAAGGATAGGCCTTAAAATCTAACTCATGGATGAATTGCTTAATGGCTCCAAGATTATCCAATAAATATTTAATATCTTTAATGGTTTTGGAAGGAGGCCTGGTGTCAATGGATTTGATATTGTATTGATAAACATATATGCCCTTATAAGACACCATACATCCTAGTTGCTTGTCACTAGTAACATCGAATATTCACTTCTTGGGATTAAGTCTACCCTTATAGTGACATAATCATTTAAAATAATATGAAGGTCAACTAGGTGGTTTTCCTACTTCCTAGACTTATTCAATGGGTCATCCACATAAAATTCAACTAACTTTACCATCAAGTCATGAAATATGGTAGTCATAGCCCATTGATAAGTAGCACTAGCATTTTTCAACCCAAAAGGCATGACAATATAATAGAATGTACATCAAAGTGTAGTAAAGATCATTTTTTGTTTGATCCTCAAGGGAAATCCAAATTTGGTTATACCTTTAATAACCATTTATAAGGTATAACATTTCATACCCTATATTAGAATCTACGATGGCATTAATAGAGAGCAAGGGAAAGTTATCCTTACCCTGGAAAAGATAGATTGATGTTTCTAAAATCATATATCTAGAAAATATTATTTTCTTTCTTTTTCACAAGAATAATGTTAGATACCCAGCCTAAATAGTCAATAGGTCTTATAAAATTACAATATAACAACTTAGATTTTAATTTTATACACATCTTAATTGAGAGGAGAAAATATCCTTTGCTTTTAATGGGTAAAAGTGGTGTCCTCATAAGTAATGATATTCTAAACTATGAAATCCTCATCCATTCTAAACGTGTCAAAATATTCTCAATCAAAGACATCCTAATACACCTTAAGAAACGTAGTAAACATGGCTTTCTATTCACTAGATAGGTCTACCCCCATCTTAACTATGCATGGTTGCTTGAAGTTACCTAAGTTAACATCTATGGTAGGCATGGAATTCATGACATTGCCTTCTTCAAAATGGTCTAGAGTAGGGGGAATATTTTCTAATTTAGATTTATCTCAAACTAGAAAATATAACTATACCACTTACATTTTTCCCAATTAATATTAGGTTCTTGGAGGAATATTTTCTTGTGATATTGTTGGGGAAGTATTTTCTCTCTAGGATACAAGAATTCTAACATGGTTTCTTCATTGGGAAATGATAGGAGAAAGAGAAAATTATCAAGAATTTGAATTATTAGTTCTTCCACATACCCCTTTCCCTTAAGCCTATGAAGGATGTGAGATTTATATTAGGTATTAAGAAATATAAGAATATGATTACCAGGGTATGGTCTTTAAACTTTCACTAAAGCTTTTATGACAACCTTGGTTTTTAGCTCAATAGAAAACTCAACTTCTATCAAGTACCTAGATAAAAAAGAGGGTGCAGTATCAATCAATTCATCAATACACTTGTTAGATATTTTATCTAAACAAGAACACATTTATAGATTTGAAAACATTCTAGCATGGATAACAAGAAACATATGGGAATTCTCTATTTTTGAAAAAGCAAAGGAAGCTAATATTGGCACATTTTGGGGTAGTCACAAGTACCAATAACTATTATTATAAATTTCAAACAATCTAGGAACAGTAGGATTAGATTATTAGTTTAATGTTAAAGGCTTGATTGAAATCACTATCTATATCACTATTGGTTTCTTTCCCCATGTTGTCATTATCTACACAAAATATTATTTGTTTTAATTTGAAAGCATCCTTATAGGTTTTGTATAATTTGGTCAACCTTTAGTAAAATAAAAAAGGTTATTCTCTCTATTTAGGTTTTAACAATGATGGTAATTTATCAACTACCTCTTGAGGAAAGGAAATCATAACATCCATATCAAGTTCATAATCTTAATATACATATCTATCTTGGGGTATTTCAAGTAAAAATTAGGATGTCCCTTGTATATCTTCCTTCTATTAGTCCATTGAGGCTTATGTTCATATATAGAAAGTTTTTGTATTTCATTCATAGAAGGAATAAAATAAATATCATGGCTTTAAGGAAGAGGTCCCAAAGGATTTAAGTCTCCTTCTATAGTTTAAAATATTTATTGAAAACTTAACTACTTGACAAGCAAAGGAAGTTATGGTTCTTATTACTAGTCCCAAGTCTACCTAATAGCAAGTTATAGTTGGTCTAAAAATTAAACACCATAAACTTCACTCTCACTTCCTTAGGCCTAACTTAAATTGGTAACCAAATGCAACCCATAGGATCTTGAAGTTTACCATTATAAGCATAGTAATGACTTCTAGTAGAGAGGATATTTCCTATAGGGATCTTTAGTTTATCTATCAAGGACGACGACTTAACACATGTACCACTCCCTCCATAAACTAAATCCCTATGGATTGCCATATTATTGTAAATAATATTTATCATCAATGGTGGGTCATTAGTATTTGCTAAATAATTAGCAACAATCATGTTTTTAATAAAAATAATTATGATTAAATTAGTGCTAGTATGTGCATCAATACAAAGTTTTTCTCTATGTGATTAGATATATTAAACTTTATAAGATCCTAGAATAGTGGTAGTAATGTTATCAATCCTTGATATAGACATCTCCATCTTGTCTAGTAAGTATTTTAACCTTTGTCTTTGATAGGAAGATGTCTTAAGTAATTCCAAATATGGAACCTTGCAAGACATTGTACACAACTCCTCAACAATATCCCATGATTTTGTTTTGCTCATGACTAATTTCAACAGTGATTCCCTAGTCTAGGTGACATATTATCATTTTTGTCATGGATGGCTAAATCCCCTTTTTACATGGCAATCATGGTCTTTCACTATTTTAAAAATGAAAGGTTTCATAGATTAGGTTGAGGTGTCCCTAGGAATATTTTTTACATTTTTATGTATTTATCACAAGTTCCCAAATTACTAAAGAAGGATTTTGAAATTTATAAATAATTATAGTGTAGTGACTCCTAACTATTGATTGTTCTTAAGGTAAACTTTCAAGGGGAACATAAATTTCAATAAGATATGTTCATAATTTTGTGGAAATCACCAATGAAGGAGATAGACCAAAATCTTGAGAGTGTGCAATATGTTTTAAAAGTAGAAGGTTAGGAAAGGTCTCAATAATTGGAAGTTTTATGTAAGTGATAAAATATCCAACAAAGCATAACAAAAAAGGAACCAATGGAGGAAGTTTCTTCCTAGAAAATTCTTGATATTGAAGGTTTTATAAGATCTAACAAAGGTCAGTGACAAGATGTTTTGACCAACAAGTAGGAATACATTAGGTATTGAAGATATTGAAGGTGCATTAGAGAATTCAAATCTATCACCATTATCTTGGATGAGCCATAATGTGTAGAACCCTACGAAGGGTAGATGAGGTGAATTAATGTGCTCTTATTTATAAAGAACAAGGACTAGGTGAGGTGAATTAATATGATCTTATTTAGAAAGAGCAAGGACTAGGTGAGGTGAATTAATGTGCTCTTATTTAGAAATAACAAAGACTAGGTGAGGTGAATTAATGTTCTCTTATTTAGAAAGAGCAAGGATTACCTATCAAATATCATCTTAATTGAGCATCTCAAGAATTTATTAAAAATAGGAATGAAAACTACAATCCTTCATCTAATATTTGTTGTGGCTAGGGGTACCTCATTCAATTTTTAGGACCTATAGAGGGGAGTAGCTAAAATTGCCAAAGCCACTTGCAAAATTTTGGAGGGAAACTTTATTCATTATATCTATAAATAGAAATAGTGTTAACTTCCTTAGGTATCAATAATTTTGTAAATTTTTCCTTTTATTTCTCTCCGTATAGCAATACACATATCTTTGGATGGTCTTGTGAGCAATAAAACCCCTACTTCTAGCATAATCTTTGTAATCTTGCTTGCATATATATATATATATATATATATATATATATATATATATATTATATTGGAGGCCTAGGAATCTATTTTGAGTAGTCATTTGTGGTCCTCATGCTTTGACCCATTTTTGTTGTGTGTGTATATTTGTAATATTTACATGTTTATGAATTTTACTTGCATATGTGTGTATATGGGAGGGCTATGCATCTATTTTGAGTGGTCATATATGGTTATCATACCCTGACTCATCTCTCTTATCCATGTGTATGTCTGTAACTATCATCTAGGATTATATATATATATCAAGGAGAGGAAGTGTTCACATCAATGCGTTATAGTTAAATGTGTGTATGGGGATCTTAATTTTATCTTTGGCACATCATTACTTTGTTAGACTAGGACTATTTTTCCTTTCTGCTATCTTTGTTTTTCTTATTTTTCCCTAACCCTTTTCCCTCCAAGCTATTATATTAGTAAGGTGCACCTAAATTTGACATGTTAACAATGATTTGACCTTGTAAAAACTTTGAGACCCTCAATTGAGCCAAACCCTACACTCTTAATATTGACCCTATTATGTCACTTGGTGCTAGGCACAATTTTCCTAATTCTCTTCCCTAGGACAATAAGAGAGTATAATAATTTAATAGCACATACTATGGGATCCTAGTGATACATTATTGGTTCTACAATTGCAATAAGTTAGGATTAGACTTAGTGAGGGTCTTTACCTATTTATGCTTTTTGAAGAACCTCTAAATCACCTAGAAACTCTACCCCAAAATTGACAACAAAATAAGTTGTAACTAATGATATCAAATTAAGGTTTTTATGAAAGCCCCAATCTATCTACTATCAAAGCACTAGTTGCATTCACCTTGTGACTCCATACAAAATAAAATACCCAAAAATGCATAGATAAAAAGACCTATTATTGGGTTTTATGCTACAAATATTAAAAATAATTATTACCACCATTTGCCATCATTCCACAAAGAAGATTCATAGGTCATAATATAGTTGCTCCACCACCTCCACCTAGAATATTCCCTACCTAGAATGATAGAGGTCATTTAACACCTTTGACTCCAAATGAAGTATGGGAGGAGATACCTCAATATATTCTAAAATCCCTCACATACTTCACTAGGGAGGATATCATTAACCTCATTGAGAATATAAACCATGTGGTCAATATATGCATAATTCATAATATACTAGAGAAAAACATATCTCTAAGATTATTAGCATATTCTCTCAAGGAAAGGGCCCAAGAATGGTATCTTACACTATAATTTGACTTTATAACTAACTAGGACCATCTCAGCATGTTGTTTATCAACAAAATCAAAGAGAATGTAGATGAGGTGCCTCTCTTGGAACAATTATCTATCATAAAGAAAGATCCCTTGGATTTGGTAGAAGATTTCAATCTCATATTTCATAAGTCTTGGCACAAAATACTTGAAGAGCCATACCTCCCAAAGTATGGCATTGATTTTTCATTTTAGAGCTTTGGATCCTAAGATATCCATGATGATCAAAGCAAAAGAAGAAAATTTTCTACCAAAGGTATACAGGTTAGTTGTCACATCCAAAAATGACTTAACAGAAATAAGAAATTTTCCTTCTAGACCTCTACTTCTTTTTTCACAATATGGTCCTAACTACCAGATAATATATCCACATCTAATAGTGCCTTTATTCATGACCTATGACTCATTTACTAAAACTCATGATAATACGATAAAGGTTTTTTTTTAAACTATCAGGATAATATCAAAAAGATTTTGGCTATTTTGATAAGCATTGTAGCAAAAGCTCAAAATAACTGATAGCCCTATACAAATAAAATACCCCTAAGAAAATCTTGATGTCTCAAGATGAAATAACAATACCAAAGATATTTGCTAAAAATGGATTGATAGATATCTAGGCAAAGGAATATCACATAGATAAGAAAAAGGAAGTAGTCAAAGAGAAAGGGTATTATATACAGATACATTCCATAGCTCCTAGACAGACTTTAAAAATTATCAATGAACCCAAACTAAAATATTGTCAACCATCAATAGTAAGGAAAGAGGAACCCCCATGGACCCAAAGTCCTACCACATATATATAATCATCAAAATCCTTCAACATAATAGTGTACCTCAATAAAGCCGCCATAGTTGTATCACTTTTGGAAATAATGACTATGATAGAGCAAAGATATCACCTAAAATAATCACTTAAGTAAGAGTAACATGAGAAAAAAAATAGATCCAATCAAGGACAAGAAAAATTGATATAAAATACATCAATATACTAGAGAAGAATGATAAATCAATAGGATGATATATAGAGATATGAGTTTTATGGGAATTATAGGAAAACATGTATGAAAATATATATATATATATATATATATATATATATATATGATTCAAGAAGAAAATATTGTCACCCCAATAATTTCCAAAGAAGAATATGGATGTTGGATATTTTGAGTAGATGAAGTTGTCATTGATGTCAAGGATGAATGATCATTAATGTTGAAAGTTAGTTTCAGTGAGCAGTGCAAGAAGAAGAAATTCCGCAATCAATGCAGAAAGGAGAGTCCACTTCCAGTTGGTCAAGACCCGGTTCCAAGAAGTCAAATGTGGTCCAAAGTGCAAAGAAGAAGCCCAAGAAAATAATATTATAATATTTCTTTATAATATTATACAGGAAGTTTAAATTAATTATAAATTAATTAATATAATTTTATTATAAATTAATTTATTAATTAATTTACTTAACTTATAAGTTATTTAAATTAATTATTAATTAATTTTAATATTAATTATAAGTTAATTTATGTTAATTTTAAATAACCCTAAGGTGGGTTATTAAGTCAAAATTTGAATTTCGAATTCGACCATCGAGCACCGACGTGGGAGTAAAATAATCAAGTGTGTATAAAAGGGGGACTCCTCCACCTTAGCAAAAGATATATGCCTTCGAATTAATCTCCAAGTGATGCAAAAATGTGTGAATCATGCTATGCAAACAAGAGGGTTTCATTGTTTTTAAAAGTGCCAAGTGGCAGGCAGAGGTTTATCACCCACCGTAGAAGGCTCCTTGGTCACCAAGCGCAAGTAGCACAGTTGGCAACTGCAACGAAAGCAAAGCGTTGGGGCAAAGAGTGGCGGAGGTTCGAATCCACAGTAGTGTGGTTTTTTTTTGTTGAAGTCGATGGTGGATGAAGGCACTAAAAGGAAGGAGGCTTCCCTACCTTCTTGTGGGTACCTATATCTCACGTGGTGGGCACAAAGCACCAAAGTGCTTGGCGCTTGGGGAGACGGTGGTTCGAAACTCGTCGAAACCCTTTTGGGGTAAAAGACAAGGTATGCAATTTGTTGTTGGTGCCAAAATTTTTGGAGGAATTAATTTGAGCCATAAAAGTTTAATTTTTGCATAATTTATTTAGTTTATAAGGTTTTAAGGGGAGTTATAAGGTTTATGCAAAATAATTTTTGGTGATATTTGCTTTGGTTTTAAAAAGGGGCAATAAATTTTTTAAGGAAAGTTGTTTGATTTTTTGTGGTGTTGGATATTATTTTAAGTTGGAGATTATAAGGTGTATCTAAATAATTATTTTTCATGTAATGATTTAATGGATGCTAATTTCAAGGAGGAGCAATAAGGTGTATTTGAGCTTTGATTATTTTTGTGACTAAGGAATATTTTGAGAAAGTGTTAGAGTGATATTTTGGTCATCTAACCATTGAAATTGGCAAAGAAGAAAATTGTGATTGAGACAAGTTTTCTAAGGGCACTTCTACATCAAACAAAAAGGTATGGGCACATCTTCCTAGTGAGTGATTGTTGAATGTTGTGAATGCTAAATTGGAGTGAAAAGATTTTTTCTAGAATAAAGAGTTGTTGATAAAACCTTGTTTGGTGAGCATTGTTGAGATGATTGTTAAAGGGTTTTTTCTGGAATAAGAGTTGTTGATAAAACCTTGTTTGATAAGCATTGTTGTTGAAGTGATTAGTTAAGTGAGGAACTTGAATTAGAGTTTGTGCAAAGATCATGAGTATCATTGTTATGTGAAGTTGTCAAAGATCATGAGTATCATTGTTATGTGAAGTTATGTGAGATTAGCATTGTTGTTGAAGCAATTAGTTGAGTGAGGAACTTGAACTAGGGTTTGCAAAGATCATGAGTATCATTGTTATGTGAGATTGGTTGATAAGCATTGTTGGAAACATTTGAGTGAATGTTCATAAGTTTGGACTAGGGTTTGTGAGCAAGGATTATTTTATTGAGTGATTGGTTGAGTAGAGTTGGTTGAGCCTAGTCAAGTGGATGTGTTGATGTGATAGTTCAAGTTCTATGAAATAAATTGTTCTATATTCTGAATTGATTTGAGAAAGAGGTTGAGTGTTGATGAATGTGAAACATATTGAGTCTCTAACAATTCTCTATATGTTTCTGTGATAAAAGAGATTAAAATTGATTGAGAGTTTGTGAGTGTGAAGCATATTGAGTCTCTAACAATTCTCTATATGTTTCTATGGTATAAAGAGAAATTGAAAGTAATTGAGCATTGTGGTGAATGTGAAGCATATTGAGTCTCTAACAATTATCTATATATTTCTATGAGATTGGACAAGTTCTAGTGAGGCCTTGTTGAGAAGATTTGAGGTAAGTCTTTGAGAAGACTTGTGAACAGATTTGTGTGAGCTTTTGTGGAAGCTTACAATATAGAGTTTGAGGACAGAGATTGTTGAGCAGATTGGACAAGTTCTAGTGAGGACTTGTTGAGCAGATTGGACAAGTTCTAGTGAGGACTTGTTGAGCAGATTGAACAAGTTCTAGAGAGGACTTGTGGAAAGAATAGTGTGAGCTTTTGTGGAAGCTTACAAGGAAGATTTGAGATAAGTCTTTGAGAAGACTTGTGAGAAAATTTGATTGATTGATTTATTCAAACCTTGAGTTAAGGTTTGGGAAATATCCGATGAGAGATAGATTTGTGCTAGACCAAAGGATTATGTTTAGTGTAGATTTAAGGATAGATTTTGGTGCATATTTGAGGACAGGTTTATGCCAGACCAAAGATAGAGATTGAGTAGATTTGTGCTAAATCGAAGGACTGTGTTTAGTGCAGATTTGAGATAGAGCAAAGAATAAGCTTTGGAGGTGATAGAGTATAGAGGATGATAGTCTCCAATGGATAGAGATCCATTAGCCATGGCTGTGAGGATAGGAGTCTTCAGTGGATAGAGATCCATTAGCCAGTGCAGTGGAGGTAGTAGTTCTTCTAGAATATCATCAGCTATAGCTAAGGAGAAAGGAGTTCTCCTATGGATAGAGATCCATGAACTTTATTAGGGGATTGGTGTCTCCTTTGGATAGAGGTCCATAAACATTGTAATAGAGAAAGGATTCCCAAGATATTGATTGAGAAAATTTTAGTGAAATATTTTCTCCGTGGAGTAGCCCACATTGGGTGAACCACGTTAAATTGGTGTCTCTATTGTGTGTGTGGTGATTTGTGCATTGCTTTGATTACTACTATTGATATTGCTATCTATACATTGCATAATATTGATTGGGGAAGAAAAGTAAAAAGTGGTCTTATATTGTTCATCCCCCTCTTAGTATAATCTTGTGTTCTTCAATTGGTATCAGAGTGGGTTCCTTCAGAAGATTTTAATAGCTTGAAGGAAAAGCTTTCAAGAACACAATGGATTCTAAGAATGGGTCCTCAAATAATTCAATACCAATATTTGATGGAAGCGATTATATATTTTGGAGTATGAGAATGAAGATTCACCTGATGGCACTTGGCAATTAAATATGGGAAGCAATTAAAAATGGATACACACCACCAGCTACTCCACCTACAGATAAAGATAGTAATATTCTACATCATTACAATTCAAAAGCAATGAATGCAATTTTTAGAGGTTTGCATAGAATGGAATTCATAAAGGTTATGCATTGCAAATCAGCAAAAGCAATTTGGGATAAGTTACAAAGCATATACAAAGGAGATAAAAGTGTTAAAAATGCAAAGATACGAAATCTCAAAGGATAATTTGAAGATTTAAAAATAAAGGATGAGGAAAACATTAGTACTTATCTACTTCGGGTAGATGAGGTTGTTAACGCCATGCAAGGACTTGGACTTGAGATTGAAGAATCTGATGTTTGTGATAAGATCTTAAGATCTCTTCCAAAAATATTTAGTGAAAAGATCTCTACTATAGAGGAATCAAAAGATGGTGATATTTTGACAAGAGATATGTTACTTGGTATTCTTACATCTTTTGAGTTAAGAACAAAAGAGGAACCTAATATCTAGAAGGAAGCAGCCTTCAAAGCTACTAAGAAGACAATGGGCAAGAAGTCAGATTCAAGCAATGAGTCATCCAATTATGAAGAAGCAAATTATGGTAGAAGGAATAAGGATTCAAGAAGATTTAAAGATACAAAATCTATTAGATGTTTCAATTTTGGAAAGTATGGTCACTATGCAACTGATTTTCAAGAAGCCAAAAATAGCAATGATGAAGAAAAACATGATCATAGGAACAGGGAATCAAAAAAATACAGGTACCACAAGAAAGGCAAGGATAGACAAGGCAGACAAGGAAAGAAGTTCTTTCAAAGACAAAAGAGGAGCTACTATGCAAACAAGGCAAGTAAGTACTCAAGTGATAGTGATAATAGTTTCTCAGATAATGATAAAGACGAAGTCCTATTTTTGATAGAAGAAAAAGAAGTTAAGAAAATATCACCAATAATTCTCAAGTGTTTTATATGTGGTAATTTTGGACATCTTGAAGGTAGTTGTACAAAGAATGGTTTTAGTTTTAGTGATGATAAATATGAGGATGCACTTAAAGGACTAGAAGAGAATATTCTAATGGCACTAGAAGAAGAAGGAGGTGATCCTATAGAAGACAAGTCAGAAAAGAATGAAGATGTTATCAAAGGCAAACAAATAGAGGAAGAATTAGAAAAAGGAGAAGTTGATCTTGAGGGAGATCTTATTTATGCTCTTAAAATTTTAAAAAAGGTAAGAAAGCAAAACTCCCAACTTGAGCTTCAGTTTCAATAATGTGATGAAGAGAGAGGAAAGCTTATAGAGGATCTAAACAAGTCAATGGCTAAGACAAAGAAGTTCAAGGATAAGTTAGAAGCAAAGGCCTTAGAATGTGAAAATTTAGAAGAAGTAGCCCTACTAAGGGAAGAAGTAGAGAAGTCTAAGTATAAGCTACACAAGTTTGGAAGGAGCTCAAAAAATTTGGATAAGATTATCAAGTCACAAAATCCTACATCAAGCAAGACAGGTCTTGGCTTTGAATAGGTACAAAAGAAACAAGAAGAGGAGTCAACCTCAAGTTTTGAAGAAGAAGAAACTTTAGAAGAAGACAGTGTGAGAGAAAGTGAGATTTTTGAGGATGAGTTGGACAACAAAAAATTCAACAAGGAAAGGAACAATGCACAAAGAAGAAACAGATGGAACAGGAACCAACACAAGGTAAAAGAGACTAAGAGACCAATGAGCTCAAGGCAAGGAAATTTCAATGGATGATGTTTCTCATGTCACATATTTAGACACAAGGCTTCACAATGTAGGACACATGAAAGACAGGAATATGGGAACTTCAGAAGCAGGTAGCCTTTTCATGGGTATTGCTACTCATGTAATCAGTTTGGTCACAAGGTAATGAATTGCAGGGTCCATGACAAGAATAGATATGGCTTCACCAGAATAAATCCTAAGATATTTGCACCTACAATGAATAACAATACCAAGTGTTACAAGTGCAATAATGATGGACATACAACAAAGTGGTGTAGAGCAAATATTCTAAAACCAAGCATGAACAGGAATAAGAATAGGAATAGGAACATGGACATGAACAGGAATAGTTAGAGAAATCAAAAGAATCAGATGAGAAGGAAAGTGGACAAAGGTAAAGATCAGTGCTTCATGGAAGTAGAAATACTCCCATCCTAGAATTAACCACCTCAAGAGGAGGTGGGGGAGGGGCTAAGCTAAGAGACTCATTCTTAGTCTCGAGCCCCAAAGGTGACCCTTTGCCATTGATGTCAAAGGGGGAGAGATTTAAGTAAGGGGGAGAGATTTGATTTAAGAAGAGAGCATTGAGTTAGGAGGAGCAGTTTCCCAGGGGGAGCAGAACAAAAATAGGTTAAGAAAATTTGAAAAGATAATTGGGTTGCCATCAATGACAAAGGGGAAGATTATTGGACATTTTGAGTAGATGAAGTTGTCATTGATTTCAAGGATGAATGATCATTAATGTCGAAAGTCAGTTTCAGTGAGCAGTGCAAGGAGAAGCAATTCCGCAATCAGTGCAGAAAGGAGAGTCCGCTTCTAGTTGGTCAAGACCCGGTTCCAGGAAGTCATATGTGGTCCAAAGTGCAAATAAGAAGCCCAAGAAAATAATATTATAATATTTCTTTATAATATTATACAGGGAAGTTTAAATTAATTATAAATTAATTAATATAATTTTATTATAAATTAATTTATTAATTAATTTACTTATAAGTTATTTAAATTAATTATTAATTAATTTTAATATTAATTATAAGTTAATTTATGTTAATTTTAAATAACCCTAAGGTGGGTTATTAAGTCGAAATTCAAATTTTGAATTCGACCATAGAGCATCGACGTGGGAGTAAAATAATCAAGTGTGTATAAAAGGGGGACTCCTCAACCTTAGCAAAAGATATATGCCTTCGAATTAATCTCCAAGTGATGCGAAAACGTGTGAATTGTGTTGTGCAAACAAGAGGGTTTCATTGTTTTTAAAAGTGCCAAGTGGCAGGCAGAGGTTTATCACCCACCGTAGAAGGCTCCTTGGTCACCAAGCATAGGTAGCGCAGTTGGCAACCGCAGTGAAAGCAAAGCGGTGGGGCAACGAGTGGTGGAGGTTCGAATCCACGATAGTGTGTTTTTTTTGTTGAAGTCGATGGTGGATGAAGGTGCTAAAAGTAAGGAGGCTTCCCTTCCTTCTCGTGGGCACCTATAGCTCATGTGGTGGGCACAAAGCACCAAAGCGCTTGGTGCTTGGGGAGATGGCGATTCGAAACTCGTCGAAACCCTTTTGGGGTAAAAGACAAGGTATGCAATTTGTTGTTGGTGCCAAAATTTTTGGAGGAATTAATTTGAGCCATAAAAGTTTAATTTTTGCATAATTTATTTAGTTTATAAGGTTTTAAGGGGAGTTATAAGGTTTATGCAAAATAATTTTTGGTGATATTTTCTTTGGTGTTAAAAAGGGGCAATAAATTTTTTAAGGAAAGTTGTTTGAGTTTTTGTGGTGTTGGATATTATTTTAAGTTGGATATTATAAGGTGTATCTAAATAATTATTTTTCATGTATGATTTAATGGATGCTAATTTCAAGGAGGAGCAATAAGGTGTATTTGAGCTTTGATTATTTTGTGACTAAGGAATATTTTGAGAAAGTGTTAGAGTGATATTTTAGTCATCTAACCATTGAAATTGGCAAAGAAGAAAATTGTGATTGAGATAGGTTTTCTAAGGGCACTTCTACATCAAACAAAAAGGTATGGGCACATCTTCCTAGTGAGTGATAGTTGAATTTTGTGAATGCTAACTTGGAGTGAAAAGGGTTTTTTCTAGAATAAAGAGTTGTTGATAAAACCTTGTTTGGTGAGCATTGTTGAGTTGATTGTTAAAGGGTTTTTTTGGAATAAGAGTTGTTGATAAAACCTTGTTTGATAAGCATTGTTGTTGAAGTGATTAGTTGAGTGAGGAACTTGAACTAGAGTTTGTGCAAATATCATGAGTATCATTGTTATGTGAAGTTTTCAAAGATCATGAGTATCATTGTTATGTGAGATTAGCATTGTTGTTGAAGTAATTAGTTAAGTGAGGAACTTGAACTAGGGTTTGCAAAGATCATGAGTATCATTGTTATGTGAGATTGGTTGATAAGCATTGTTGGAAATATTTGAGTGAATGTTCATAAGTTTGGACTAGGTTTTATAAGAAAGGATTATTTCATTGAGTGATTGATTGAGTAGAGTTGGTTGAGCCTATTCAAGTGGATGTGTTGATGTGATAGTTCAAGTTATGTGAAAAAAATTGTTCTATATTCTAAATTGATTTGAGAAAAAAGTTGAGTGTCGATGAATGTGAAATATATTGAATCTCTAACAATTCTCTATATGTTTCTGTGATAAAAGAGAGATTGACATTGATTGAGAGTTTGTAAGTGTGAAATATTGAGTCTTTAAAAATTCTCTATATGTTTCTATGGTAAAAAGATAAATTGAAAGCTATTGAACATTATGGTGAATGTGAAGCATATTGAGTCTCTAACAAATCTCTATATGTTTCTATGAGATTGGACAAGTTCTAGTGAGGACTTGTTGAGCAGATTTGAGGTAAGTCTTTGATAAGACTTGTGAATAGATTTGTGTGAGCTTTTATGGAAGCTTACAATACAGAGTTTGAGGATAGAGATTTTTGAGCAGATTGAACAAGTTCTAGTGAGGACTTGTTGAGTATATTGGACAAGTTCTAGTGAGGACTTGTTGAGAATATTGGACAAGTTCTAAAGAGGACTTGTGGATAGATCAGTGTGAGTTTTTATGGAAGCTTACAAGGCAAATTTAAGACAAGTATTTGAGAAGAATTGTGAGTAGATTTGATTGATTTATTTGTTCAAACCTTGAGCTAAGGTTTGGGGCATATCCAATAGAGTTTATTTGTGCTATACCAAAGGATTATGTTTAGTGCAAATTTGAGGATAGATTTTGGTACAAATTTTAGGATAGATTTGTGCCAGACCAGAGATAGAGATTGAGCAAATTTGTGCTAACTTCAAAAATTTGTGTTTAGTGTAGATTTGAGATAGAGCAAAGAAAAAGTTTGGAGGTGATAGAGTATAGAGGATGATAGTCTCTAGTGGATAGATATCCATTAGCTAGGACAATGAGGATAGTAGTCTTTAGTGGATAGAGATCCATTAGCCAGTGTAGTAGAGGCAGTAGTTCTTCTAGAAGATCACCAATGAGAGCTAAGGAGAAAGGAGTTCTCCTATGAATAGAGATCCATGAAATTGATTAGGGTATTGGTGTCTCCTTTGGACATATATCCATAAACATTGTAATAGAGAAAGGATTCCCAATATATTAATTGAGAAAATTTTAGTGAAATATTTTCTCCGTGGAGTAGCCCACATTGGGTGAACCATGTTAAATTGGTGTCTCTATTGTGTGTGGTTATTTATGCATTGCTTTGATTACTACTATTGATATTGCTATCTATACATTGCATAATATTTATTGGGAAAGAAAAGTAAAAAGTGGTCTTATATTATTCACCCCCCTCTCAGTATAATCTTGTGTTCTTCAATGGATCAATTGGACTATGGAAGCTATACTTTGATGGTGCTAGAAGCAAAATAGGGTCTAGCACAAGAGGGTGCTTGATTTTTCCAAAAGTATCTAAATTATTTTAGATATATAGATTGATATTTTCTTGTTCTAAAAATAGGGTCAAATATGAGGCTCTTCTAAATGGCTAAAAAATGAAGAAAAAAAATGCTTCATATATTTGGTGATACTGATCTAATCATTAGACAAGAACCCAATTTCAAGCAAAAAATAGGCTAATGAAATCTTATAGATATAGGATTTGGGATCTAATAGAGCATTTTGATGTTGTTAATATAAAAGTGATTCCTAGATATTATAATGTGGATGCAGATAGAATGGTAGCTATTGGCTCACAATTTAACCCAATCAATGATATATGGAAAAATCATCAATTAGTGAAAATAATAATAAGGCGAATGGTACCTGATAATGATGAAAATTGGCAAGTATTTGAAAATAATGAACAGATTATTTAGTTCCTACATTAAGTAGATGAATATGTTGGAGAAATATCCTTACAAGTTAAGGAAGCATATGAAAACTAGATCATTCGGTTGATTTCATACATATTGCCAAAAGGATTAATCACCCTGGAATCCCTCTTTAGTCAAAATGATGGATTCAAAGTAAAAAAGGGAATTACTTCTAAAAAATAAGATTATTAGGAAATAGAAGTATCTCTACGAAAAACATTGAAAATAGGAAAAGTAGTCATGCATGAGGAAAAGGATTCACTTATCAAATTATATAAAAAATACAAAGAAGTGATTACCTAGACTTATGAATACATTAAGGGATATGATAAGGACATTATCCAACACACAATTGAATTGGATCCTAAGGCCAAGGTAATCAAAAAAAAATAGAAGCCAGTTAATCCAAAAATTATATCCCTAATGAAGAAAGAGTTAAGTAATATAATTGAATAAAAATATATATCCAATCAAACACACCACATGGGTTTTTAACCTAGTACCTATAAGAAATAAGAATAGTGATTTTAGACTCTATATGGATTTTAGAGATTTGAACAAGGCTTTGTTGAAGGATCATTATCCTTACATTCCATGGAGAAAATCCTAGAAACAGTGGTTGGCTCTAAGAAGTTTTCACTTTTGTATGGATACTTCGGTTTTAATTAGGTATGGGTAAAAGATAAAGATCAACACAAGACACCTTTTACCACAAAATGGGGAACTTTTGCATATCAAATAATATCTTTTGGATTGTCTAACATTGGAGTGACTTTCCAAAGGGCCATGTATATTTCCTTCCATGATCTAATAAATAATATAATATTGATCTACCTAGATGATCTCACAATATTTAAAAAAAAGGAGAATCATTTAGAACACCTAGAAAATATTTTTCAATGATGCCAAGAATTTGGGATGTGCCTCAATCCAAAGAAATGTATCTTTATTTACCATAAGTCAAACTGCTAGGGTATGTTGTATCTAAGGATAATATTGCCATAGATCCAAAAAAAATTAAGGCTATTATAAATCTCTCATTACCAAGGCACAAAAAAGGGCTATAATCATTTTTTTGGGAAAATTAACTTCATCAAAAAGTTGATCCCATGTTTTGAAGCTATAGTTAGACCCATGACACTTATGTTAAAAAAGAATCAACCTTTTATATGGATGAATGAGGGAAAATAAAATTTTGAAAAGATAAAAGGGGCTATTATAGACACTCTTGTATTGGTCATCCTAGTTTTTAGAAATGATTTTATCATCTATGCATATAGAGGAGAGCTCAATATAGTGGATTTAATGATACAGAAGGATGAAAATTAGAAAGAGCACCTAGTGGTATTTATTAGTCAAAATTTAAAAGGATATGAGAAAAAATATAATTTTATTGAGAAACAAGTGTATGCTCTGGTAAGAGAATTAAAAAATTCAAGCACACGATCACGAATAATAGTATTATTGCTTGTCATACATTTTAGTGTTAGAAAATATATAATGGGTGGGGAAATTAATGAAAAAAAGCCTATTGGATTACAAAAATCTTGGAATAATATCTAGCTGAGTATGCAGTAAAAAAGGATATTGATTCAAAATATGACAATGAAGAAGCTAAGTCAAAAAAATATCTAATGAACAAGGAGGAAGAACCAAATTGGGTAGAGCAAATATTCGAATACATGCAAAAGGGAAGATACCCCCTAAATTTGGATAGAGCCCAAATAAGAGTTTTCCATATACAAAATATTTACTATATGATAATTGATGAAATTCTATTTTGAAGGAACTTTTATGGGATATTGCTTCCTTGTATAAAAGGGAAGCAAGAACAATCCTTACTATGAAATTTCATTAGGCATTGGTGGTTGGATATTTTTTGGCTCATAAAACCACCAACAATATTATAAAGGTAGGGTATTACTAGCCTAGCATGTTCATGGATACTCACCAATGGTTTAGGAACTATGATAAATGCAAGTTTTTTACTAGATGGAAGAGAAATGTTCCCATGCCCTTAAGACCCATATAATCCAATGAGCCTTTTTCCCAATGGGGGATAGACTTTATTGGAATGATTAACCCACCATATAGTGAATGGCACAAATGGATCCTAAAATCTACAAATTATTTTACTATATTGGTTGAAGTAATTCCTTTGAAAGGGGCCACTAAAAATTTAATCGTCTAATTTTAAGAATATATCATAACCAAAATTTGTGTTCCCAACATAATAATAATATACAACACCAAGGAATTCACATGTTCAAAAATTACCCAATTCATATTTTAGCATGGTATATATTTAAAAGCATCTTCAAATTATTATCCCCAAGTTAACAATTTGGTTGAATCTACAAATAAGAACTTACTAAGAATATTAAAAATGATTGGATTAGAAAACTAGTGGTAATGGCATCTTCATATAAAAAGAGCTCTTTGGGCATACTATATTACTCTAAAAAAGATCATTGGGGTGTTCCCCATACAATTTGGTATATGGAAAGGAAGCTAGGTTACCCATTTCCATAGAATTCCCAACACTCTAGCTAATGCACCAGTTAGAATTATAAGAAAGTGAAACAATGACGGTAAGGATGGGAGAGTCATTAAATCTTGAAGAACAAAGAAGGAAAGATAGAGAACAATTGTTGAGATATCAAGGAGTTGTTAAATATGGTTTGATAAAAAGGTTATCCCATAAAATTTTAAGTTTGGAAATGTGGTCCTAAAATGGGATGAGCATAAGAGTAAACCTAGAAATCATACCAAATTTGATATATTTTGGAGTGGGTCATATATCATAACTAATTATAAATATGGAAACTCATTTGAGCTAGAAACCATGGAAGAGGAAGTTCTGCCTATACCTGTAAATAAAACTCATCTAAAGAGCTACCCTTGAGCCTATTTAGGTCCCAAGAACAAGTGCAGTGTGGGAAGAGAAAACAAACATGGTTCCCATCTATAATAAAACTCATTAGAATACAGTAGGCACTAGAAATATTGTTGGTCATGTAATTTTTTTATTACCTTTTGTTTTCTTTCTTTTACTTTTCTTTTGTAGGATTTATAAAACCCTATCTTTGTGCCCAAGGATAAAAGCAAACATTTTAGGTTCTCCTTCAAGAAATATAGGGGACCCCTTTGAGCCACAAAAACTATAGTGACTCTTCACTACGAATTTGTGCTTAAGGTAAAATTTTGAGGGGGACAAAATTTTTAATCAAAGCTGGTCATAATTTTATGGAAGTCACAAATAGAGGAGACAAACCAAAATCAATGAGAGTGCATGATATTTTTTAAAATAAAAAGGTTGGGAAAGGTCCTGATAATTGAAATTTTTTGGAGTCTATAAAATGGAAGGAATAAAATCTTTGACAAAGCATAATAATAGAGGAACCAATAGAGAAATTTTATTCTCAAAAAACTCTTGATACCAAAGGTTTTGTAATATTTAACAAAGGCCAGTGATAAGAATTTTTGACCAAAAAATAAGAATGCATTGTTTTTTGAAGACATTGAAGGTATGCAAAATAATTTGAAGCTATCACCAACATCCTAGATAAGTCAAAATGCACAGAACCTCAAGAAGGATAGGTGAGGTGAACTAATGTGCTCTTATTTAGAAAGAGCAAGGACTAGGTGAGGTGAATTAATGTGCTCTTATTTAGAAATAGAAAGGACTACCTACCAAATTTCATCTCAATTGAGAAGCTTAAGAATTTATTAAATGCGTATATGGAAACAACAGTCCATCTGTTAGTTGTTGTGGCTAGGGATACCTCATTCAATTTTTAGGACCTCTAAAGGGGGCATAGCTAAAATTGTCAGAGCCACCTGCAAAATTTTAGAGAAAAATGTTCCTCATTGTATCTATAAATAGTAGAGTTAGCTTTATTATGTATCAACAAGTTTGTAAATCTTACCTTTCATTTCTCTTTATATATAAGGGCATCCATCTTTGTATGGTCTTGTAGGCAAGCGAACCCCCATTTCTAGAATAATATTTATTATATTACTTCATGTATGTATATATAATATATATAGATATTGGAGGCCTATACATATATTTATGAGTAGTGATATGTGGTTCTCATGTTCTAATTTATCTCTATTATGTGTGTGTGTGTTTGCAATCTTGACTTGCATATATGTGTATATGGGAGGCCTATGCATCTATTTTGAGTATCCACCTATGGTTCTAATTCCCTAACCCATATCTCTTATGCATGTGTATGCTTGTAATTTTCATCTAAGCTAATATACTTCAAAGAGAGGAAGTGTTCACTTCAACACATTATAGTGAGAGTTGTTGTATAGGGGAATATTATTTTGATCTTTGGGGTATTACCACTTTGTTATCCTATGACTCTTTTTCCTTTTTTCTATATTTGTTTTTCTTGTTTTTTCCTAACCCTTTTACCTCCAAGTTGTTAGATTAGGAAGGTGTGCCTAAATATCACATCTTAACAAGGATCCAACCTTCAAAAAATTCTTGGAGACCCTCGATTGAGATGAACCCCATGCTTTCAAGACTAGCAATGCTATGTTGCTCTATGTGAGACATAATTGTCCCGATTATCTTCCATGGGATAATAACAGAGGAAAACAAGTAGGATTAACCATAAGTTGAGTTGATTCTTTTCTTTTTCTTATTTAGAATGTTGTTTTCTTTTGTATTGAGTAACACTCCAAGTAACAACATTAATTTGTTTTTCCAAGGATATAATTGTTTCTCTTTGCACATCTAAAATTTTGACATACTGAGTGACATTTGGTTGTATATAAATGTATTCTCCATTAAGGCCAGGTTGGAAAAATACATAGTTCACTTGAGAGATATTTTATTATTATTATTATTATTATTATATAGAAGAAGGGATTTTGAAAGGATCCTAAAACCTTTTACAAACAAGATGTTAAGACCTCAAAAAGTATTGCTAGAATATGATAAACAATGAACATTCCAAACCAGTGGACTAAGAAATAAAAAACAATGAAGAAGTGAGAAGAATATAGAGAACCCAAGGAAATAAAAGAACTCCATCAACCCTGATATTCCTCTTTCTCATCATAAATATCATCCTCCACCTCTAATTCCTTCCGATTCTTATAAATTTTACCCATTATCATGGTAACCTCATCTGCATACATAGCAGCCATTTTTAGCATGCTCCTCAGGGATATTAATAGGTCTTTGACTGTCTTGATAGCAATTTTGGGGTTCTAAGAGGATCATGAGATTTTATGGGTATTTTTCCTTTGACCATAGAAAGACCTCCATGATATTTGGGTTTCTTTATTTTTTAATAAGTAGGAGAAGAGTGCTCAAAATATTTCGAGTCTGGAATTATGTGAGTGGTGTTGGACATTTTTAGTAGATGAGTTGTCATTGATTTCAAGAGTGAGTGGTCATTGATGTCAAGCTTTCAACACCAATCAGTGGTAGTTTCAGTGAGCAGCATCAGTTTCAGGTTCTCCAATAAATACAAAAGGATAGTCCATATTCATTTGATCAAGACCCAATTCCAGGAAATCAAATGAGGTCCAAAGGGTAAAGAAGAGGCCCAAGCATATAATATTATAATGGTTTATTATAATATTAAAAAAGGAAATTTAAATTAATTATAAATTAATTAATATAATTTTATAATAAATAAATTATTAGTTAATTTAATTAACTTTCATGTTACTTAAGTTAATTTTAATTTAATTATAAATTAATTTTTATTAATTTAAATAAACCCTAAAAGGGTTATAAAGCAAAGTTTATAAATCAAATTTTTAAATTTAATTTGAGCACTGACGTGTTATAACATCAAGGCACTACATATATATAAAGGCAAAACCTTTGCCTTAAGACTCCCCACCAATATCTTATTCGAATGCCAATGTTTTGATTTATGCACAAAAAGAAAGTAACGATTTTCATATTTCCAAAGTCTTCAGTGTAAGAGATGAAGAACACAAGCTTATACTGAGAGGGGGGTGAATAGTATAGCACCCACTTTTTACTTTCTTTCCAAACCAATATCAATTAGTGTCCTCAATTGCAATTACCAAATATAGCAGTGTGCATTAATAACATAGATAGCAATAGTAAGCAAGTGCACAAATCACCACACACAATTGAGACACAAGATTTAACGTGGTTCCCCCAATGTGGGGTAGTCCACAAGATAATATCCTTATAATATTTCACAAAGAAATAGGGATCCTTATCCCAATACAAATGATTACTTTGATCTACTCAAATCTAGGCTATCCATTGATCTGCTCAACTAGGCTATCCACTGATCTGCTCAGCTAGGCTATCCACTAATCTACTCAGCTAGGCTATCCATTGATCTACTCATCTAGGCTATCCACTGATCTGCTCATCTAGGCAATCCACTTATCTACTTAGCTAGGCTATCCACTGATCTGCTCAGCTAGGCTATCCATTGATCTACTTAGCTAGGCACTCCACTGATCTGCTCAGCTAGGCAACTGGTGTTGATGAGTTTTTCTATTTTTGTTCTATCTCTTTCACTACTCATAGATCTACCTCAATGCCTTCTCACAAGGCTCAAACAATCCTGCTCATATGCTGTCCCAAATCTGTCCTCAAAGCCTTCACAAAAGGCTCAAGCAATGATGCTCAAATGTTGTCCCAAATATATCCTCAAAGCCTTCACAAAAGGCTCAAGCAATGATGCTCAAATGCTGTCCCAAATCTATCCTCAAATCTGTCCCAAAAGCCTTCTCAAAGGCTCAACCAATCATGCACAAAAGTTATCTCAAATCTATCTAGAAATTCTGTCCCAAAAGCCTTCTCAAAGGCTCAACCAATCATGCACAAAATCTATCTCAAATCTGTCCACACATCTATCCCAAAAGCCTTCTCAAAGTCTCAACCAATCACTCTCAAGTAGCACTCAAATCTCAACCACAAATCAATGAAGGCAAGGCTCAATGATGAACTCAACAATGAATGGCAATGTACTCTCTCAAATGGATGACAACAATGCTCAACAATATACTCTACTATGTATGACAAATACTCTATCTCAAAGAAATAGCAAAAACCTCCTCAATAGTGGCAATACTCTCAATGAACTCCACTAAAGCAATTATGAACTCAAGCATCAATTTTATCCATAAAATTGATTTTCTAATCCATCCACTTCCTCTCAATAGTCAAGGCACATAATCAAGCAATTTGTCTTCAACTTCAAACCCTAACTCATGTGCATGTCTTCTAACTCAAGGTAGCAATTAACTAGGTCTCAAGTTCCTAGTTTAATTTCATAATCAAACCATGCACTAGGACATATACATGTTCAACACTTTACTACCTTATAACTCCCTAATTTCATTGACATAAACAACAAGCACCTATGCTTTTATTTATTTGTTTTCACACCTTATAACTCCACAAGTACACACAATAATTTTCAATTATTTAATTCAACACCTTATAACTCCCTAAATACACATAGCAATAACAAATAATATCTCAACACCTTATATCTCCCTAAGCACACACAACAATCATTTATTTCCAACAAATACCTTATGACTCCCTAATTTTTGGCAGAAATGATTTTAATGCACCACAACTTTGGCAATATCAACTATTACCATGCGCTAGAGATAAATACCTTTTATGAATTTCGTAGCCTCCGCAACCTTCAAAAATATTAATGTCTTTGCCAAAAATCAATGCGCCTTTACCACCTTCGAAATCATCAATATTTTGCCCAAAAATCAATGCGCCTTCACACCTTCGTGGGAGTCAAACTCTGTTCCTCCTTGCTTGCGCTATGAAGTGCTTACCACGTGAGCACTGGCCCACATTGGGATTTAATCCCAAACACTTCCTTTAATATCTACACTCGGCTATCAAAACAAAATCAATCTCTCACAAAAACTTTTGCTCCTGGCGGGATTCGAACATAGACCTCTCCTGTGCAAAGATGATGCCCTACCAACTGCGCTATCCAGTGTGACGTCAGTTCTAGCAGCTTCCGATTTTGTCTTTGCCCTTGAGTTCAATATTTTGTTTTACCTCTACGTTACCTCCCTTCGATGACTCTCTCTCATGCACTAATTATTCTCCTATCTCCGCAACAAAATAGCCAAAGTCTTCTTTGATTTATATGCCTTTCAATGCCTTGAATGACGTCGGAAAAATTTGATTTGCCACCCTAACCTTTGCACGTCGATGGATAATTTAATTAAACTTTAGACCTTAGAATTATTAAATAAATATTTAATAATTCATCTCTTATCTTTGAATTGGGATATCTCCTTCGTTCTTTTGAATTTTGCCATGAAACTTTTTGCACCTAGGTTTTATTGAAAAAACCTTTTCATCCATCATCATTTGGAGATGTCTTAGCACATTGGTTTTAATGAAAAACCCTTTCCAATGGTTTTAATAAAAACCCTTTCCATTGGTCTAATTAAAAAACCTTTCCATTGGTTTTAATAAAAACCCTTGCCATTGGTTTTAATAAAAACCTTTACCATTGGTTTTAATAAAAACCATTAATATAATATTTAAAAATTAAATATTATATGCCTCTTGTGCCACAAAACCCTGTATATATCCATGCTCTCCAAAATGTCATAAATGAATATTTATGAAGTGCTTTTGCCACCAAAACTCAATGTGATCCATGTGACATCAATGACAACACAAAATAACTCAAATTGCCAACAATCTCCCCCTTTGTCATTGATGGCAACACCTCTAATGCAAAACACCACAATCACTGCAAAAACCATCTCTGAGAATCAAAGCTGCTCCCCATGACTCAATACTCTCTATGGAGGTTGCTCCCCCTATCTCAATGCTCTCTTTGGAGGCTGCTCCCCCTAACTCAATGCTCTCCCCCTTACTCAAATCTCTCCCCCTTTGACATCAATGGCAAAAGGGACACCTATGGGGCTAAAAGATATGACTCTTAAGCTTAGCCCCCCCACCACCTTCTCTCTTGAGGTGATTAATTTTGGGGTGGGAGTACTTTTACTCCCAACTGTTCTCTCAAACACTCAAACATTTCTCTTGGTAATGGTTTTGTAAATATGTCTGCAATCTGATCTTTTGTAGGAACATATTCCAATCTTACTTGTTGCTCTGTAACCTGCTCTCTTAAAAAATGATACTTGATTGGAATGTGCTTTGTTCTGGCATGCATTACTGGATTCTTTGAGATACTTATAGCACTAGTATTATCACACATAATAGGAATGGGATGATCATGTTCTATACTAAAATATTTGAGAGTCTGTTTCATCCATAACACCTATGAACAACATGTTGTCGCTGCAATATATTCTACCTCTATTGTGGAAAGTGACACTGATGGTTGTTTCTTGCTTAGCCAGGAAACTAGGCAATCACCAAGAAAGAATGCTCCTCCACTTGTGCTTTTTCTATCATCAATACTTCCTGCCCAATCTGCATCTGTGTATGTTGTGAGAGTGAACTTACTGCTTCTAGGATACCATAGACCATACTCCATTGTTCCTTTGAGATATTTGAGTATTCTTTTCATTGCTATCACATGTGATTCTTTTGGAGCTGCTTGAAACCTTCCCACTAAACCAACTGCCTGCATTATATCTGGTCTTGTGGCTGTAACATATAATAGGCTACCAATCATAGATCTGTATAGAGTTTGATTTGCATCAGGAGATTCATCATCTTTGCTTAACTTGCACCCTGTAACCATTGGAGTACTAACTGGCTTACTATCTTCCATTTTGAATTTCTTCAACATCTCTTTTATATACTTTGTTTGTGAAAGAAATATCCCTTCTTCTAATTGTGAAATCTGTAGTCCGAGAAAAAAAGTTAATTCACCAAGCATAGACATCTCAAACTCATTAGTCATGTTTCTTGCAAATTCTTGACACATTTTGTCATTGCTACCCCCAAAGATAATATCATCCACATAAACTTCCACAATCATTAAATCATTTCCCTTATTTTTAATATATATATTGCTATCAATTGTTCCCTTTCTGAAACCTTGCCCTCAAAGATATTTATCCAATATTGAATACCATGCTCTGGGAGCTTGCTTTAAGCCATAAAGAGCCTTTTTCAATCTGCATACATGATCTGGCTTATCTGCTTGATCAAACCCATCTGGTTGTTCAATGTAAACTTCTTCTTCTAAGTGACCATTCAGAAATGCTGATTTGACATCCATCTGATATACCTTGAAATTCCTGTAGCTTGAAAGTGCCAGAAACATCCGTATAGCTTCCAATATTGCAACTGGTGCAAAGGTCTCATCAAAATCAATCCCCTCTACTTGTGCATATCCTTTACACACCAATATTGCCTTGTTTCTGATGACTTGACCATCTTCATTTAGTTTATTCCTGTAGACCCATTTAGTACCAATTA
Source organism: Wollemia nobilis (assembly GCA_028583015.1). Lineage (NCBI taxonomy): Eukaryota > Viridiplantae > Streptophyta > Pinopsida > Araucariales > Araucariaceae > Wollemia > Wollemia nobilis. The sequence goes on along the minus strand of JAQPPZ010000012.1, from coordinate 9,771,022 downwards.
CATTTTTTCCTTTTGGTCGTGGAACTAGTTCCCAAGTCTTACTTTTTCAATCTGATCTAGTTCTTCCTTCATTGCTTTAATCCAACATTCATCACTTTCTGCCTCTCTGAAATCCTTTGGTTCTATCTTGGATAGTAGTGAAACATTTGCTTGTTCTGTTGAGCCTATGATTCCTCTTCTTGTCCATCTTACATCAGGGCTGCCAATGATCAAGTCCTCTAGGATGATTTTTCTGAATATATCTTGATGAAGTTTTGGAAGGTATATTCTGCAAATCTTCTTCATCTGAATCTTCACCCATTTCTTCTTGACAACTTTCTTCTTCTTCAAGAATATCTTCCTGAGATGGCTCATTTATTCCTATTCTTTCATCAACTCTGACATTTATACTTTCCACCATGGTGTGTGTTCTTTTATTGTAGCATCTGTAGGCCTTACTCTTTGTAGAGTATCCAAGAAAAATACCTTCATCGCATCTAGGATCAAACTTGCCCAAGTCCTTATTCTCTCTTTTGATATAGCATTTACTTCCAAAATTTTTGAAGTAGTTTACTGTGGGAGGTCTTCCTTTCCAAAACTCATATGGAGTCTTATGATGCTTCGTTCTAACTTGAGCTCTATTCATAACATAGATTGTTGTACTGATTGCTTCCTTCCAAAACCCATCTGAGATTTTTGATTCATTCAGCATTGCTCTGGCCATATTCTCAAGAGTTCTATTCTTTCTTTCTACTACTCCATTTTGTTGAGGAGTCCTTGCTATTGAGTATTCTTTTCTGATTCCATGTTCTGCACAAAACTCAATGAACTCTGTAGAGATGAATTCCCCTCCTCTATCTGATCGTAAACACTTGATCTTCTTTCCTATTTCATTTTCTACCATTTCTTTGAATACTTTGAAATGCTCAAATGCCTCTGATTTCTCTTTCAAAAAAATGACCCAAGTCATTCTAGAATAATCATCTATGAACAACATGAAGTAGCTTTCACCTTGCAAGATTTTGGTTCTCATAGGACCACATAAATCAGTATGAATCAATTCTAGAACCTTGGAAGAGGAATATTCTTTTGCCTTGAAACTTGATCTCGTCTCGCTTTCCATACTGACATTGTGCACAAATTGTATTTGAAGGTCTTTTTATCTTTGGTAGATCTCTGACAATCTGTTTGTTGCTTATCCTTACTATGTTGTCGAAGTTCAAATGACACAACCTTTTATGCCATAACCAACTTTCTTCTTCTCGAGATAGAAGACATTTTTCCCTTTTTATTTCTCTGAGCATGTAGAGATTGTTATTGGTTCTTCCCGCATTTGCAACAAGCTTCCCTATTTTTGTTTCCTTGATTTTGCATCCTGTAGAGGAAAAAGTAACTATGTACCCTCGGTCACAAAGCTGACTTACACTTAGTAGATTGTGTTTTAGACCCTCAACATAGAGTACACCCTGTGTAGTAGTCTTTCCATCATCCAAACTTAAGGTTCCTCTCCCTTTGATTTTAGCTGAAGCATTATCACCAAATCTCACTGATCCAATATTGTTCCCTTTTAGAGAAATGAATTTATCCTTATACCCAGTCATATGACTAGAGCACCCACTATCAATATACCATCTGTCCATCCTATAACCTAGTAGAATCTACCTTCAAGCTTGTTAGTCTTTCTGAAGGAACCCGCTCTGATACCAATTGAAGAACACAAGCTTATACTGAGAGGGGGGTGAACAGTATAGCACCCACTTTTTACTTTCTTTCCAAACCAATATCAATTAGTGTCCTCAATTGCAATTACCAAATATAGTAGTGTGCATTAATAACATAGATAGCAATAGTAAGCAAGTGCACAAATCACCACACACAATTGAGACACAAGATTTAACATGGTTCCCCCAATGTGGGGTAGTCCACAAGATAATCTCCTTATAATATTTCATAAATAAATAGGGATCCTTATCCCAATACAAATGATTACTTTGATCTGCTCAAAGCTAGGCTATCCACTGATCTACTTAGCTAGGCTATCCATTGATCTGCTCAACTAGGCTATCCATTGATCTACTCAACTAGGCTATCCATTGATCTCTATGCTTTTTTACTAGGCTATCCACTTGATCTGCTCAGCTAGGCACTACCATTGATCTTATAGGCTCTACTCAGTAGGCACTCCACTGATCTTAGCTAGGCAACTGGTGTTGATGAGTTTTTCTATTTATGTTCTATCTCTTTCACTACTCATAAATCTGCCTCAATGCCTTCTCACAAGGCTCAAACAATCCTGCTCATATGCTATCCCAAATCTATCCTCAAAGCCTTCACAAAAGGCTCAAGCAATGATGCTCAAATGTTGTCCCAAATCTATCCTCAAAGCCTTCATAAAAGGCTCAAGAAATGATGCTCAAATGTTGTCCCAAATCTGTCCTAAAAGCCTTCTACAAAGGCTCAAGAAATGATGCTCAAATGTTGTCTCAAATCTATCTAGAAAATTCTATCCCAAAAGCCTTCTCAAAGGCTCAACCAATCATGCACAAATATTATCCCAAAAGCCTTCTCAAAGGCTCAATCAATCATTCTCAAGTAGCACTCAAATCTCAACCACAAATCAATGAAGGCAAGGCTCAATGATGAACTCAACAATGAATGGCAATGTACTCTTCAATGGATGACAACAATGATCCACAATGATCTCAACAATGTATGACAAATACTCTCTCAAATGGATGACAACAATGCTCAACAATATACTCTCAAATGTATGGCAAATGAGCTCTCTAATGAAAACCTCTCCAAGAAATAACAATGAGGACTTCAACCAACCAAGGACAATCTCCACAAGTAATAGCAATAGGTTCTCAATAATATCTTCCTCATGCAATGTCAATAAGCTCTCAAGAAACAAGCACAACTCCCTCAAGCAAAGAGCTCTCAAATAGCCAACAATGATCTCCTCAAATGAAAGACAAATGTATCCACAAGTGACTAGCAAATGATCTCCTCAATGGTCTCAAATAGAGGCAATGTACTCAACAAGTAACCAACAATACTCTCCTCAAAGCAATAGCAAAAACCTCCTCAATAGTGGCAATACTCTCAATGAACTCCACTAAAGCAATTATGAACTCAAGCATCAATTTTATCCATAAAATTGATTTTCTAATCCATCCACTTCCTCTCAATAGTCAAGGCACATAATCAAGCAATTTGTCTTCAACTTCAAACCCTAACTCATGTGCATGTCTTCTAACTCAAGGTAGCAATTAACTAGGTCTCAAGTTCCTAGTTTAATTTCATAATCAAACCATGCACTAGGACATATACATGTTCAACACTTTACTACCTTATAACTCCCTAATTTCATTGACATAAACAACAAGCACCTATGCTTTTATTTATTTGTTTTCACACCTTATAACTCCACAAGTACACACAATAATTTTCAATTATTTAATTCAACACCTTATAACTCCCTAAATACACATAGCAATAACAAATAATATCTCAACACCTTATATCTCCCTAAGCACACACAACAATCATTTATTTCCAACAAATACCTTATGACTCCCTAATTTTGGCAGAAATGATTTTAATGCACCACAACTTTGGCAATATCAACTATTACCATGCGCTAGAGATAAATACCTTTTTATGAAGTTCGTAGCCTCCACAACCTTCAAAAATGTTAATGTCTTTGCCAAAAATCAATGTGCCTTTACCACCTTCAAAATCGTCAATATTTTGCCCAAAAATCAATGCACCTTCACACCTTCACGGGAGTCAAACTCTGTTCCTCCTTGCTTGTGCTGTGAAGCGCTTACCACATGAGCGCTGGCCCACATTGGGATTTAATCCCAAACACTTCCTTTAATCTCTGCACTCGACTGTCAAAACAAAATCAATCTCTCACAAAAAACTTTTGCTCCTGGCGGGATTCGAACATAGACCTCTCCTGTGCAAAGATGATGCCCTGCCAACTGTGCTATGCTGTCCAGTGTGACGTCAGTTCTGGCAGCTTCCAATTTTGTCTTTGCCCTTGAGTTCAATATTTCGTTTTACCTCTACGTTGCCTCCCTTCGATGACTCTCTCTCATGCGCTAATTATTCTCCTATCTCCGCAACAAAATAGCCAAAGTCTTCTTTGATTTATATGCCTTTCAATGCCTTCGAATGACGTCGACAAACTTTGATTTGCCATCCTAACCTTTGCACGTCGGCGGATAATTTAATTAAACTTTAGACCTTAGAATTATTAAATAAATATTTAATAATTCATCTCTTATCTTTGAATTGGGATATCTCCTTCGTTCTTTTGAATTTTGCCATGAAACTTTTTGCACCTAGGTTTTATTGAAAAAACCTTTTCATCCATCATCATTTGGAGATGTCTTAGCACATTGGTTTTAATGAAAAACCCTTTCCAATGGTTTTAATAAAAACCCTTTCCATTGGTCTAATTAAAAAACCTTTCCATCGATTTTAATAAAAACCCTTGCCATTGGTTTTAATAAAAACCTTTACCATTGGTTTTAATAAAAACCATTAATATAATATTTAAAAATTAAATATTATATGCCTCTTGTGCCACAAAACCCTGTATATATCCATGCTCTCCAAAATGTCATAAATGAATATTTATGAAGTGCTTTTGCCACCAAAACTCAATGTGATCCATGTGACATCAATGACAACACAAAATAACTCATATTGCCAATAAGATAAGGGACAAATAGGATCTAGGCTCCTCTCACCTTGCACAAGCACTGCATAGCACACCTCGCAATGACAGAAGGTGTTAAGACATTTGTGGCAAGGAGGACGTAGGTTCAAATCCCATGGGGTTCACGTTTTGCAAGGAAGGAAGGTCATTTTTTTGGAAGTGGTACCAATGAGGAGATAAAGGGGGGAAAGCATCGTCCCCTCCTCGTGGGAGCATCTAGACCACGTGGTGGGCTAGAGCCTTGTTAAGGCACTCGACGAAGAGGTTTCAAGGTCAAAACCCATCAAGGCCTTTTAGTGGTTGAGACAAAGGTATGCGCTGATGATTTTTGGGTTTGTTACTTAATTTGGAATGTGCTAAGGTTGAAGGAAAACCAATTATTTTTATGTGCCTAAGGTTGAAAAATAATTTTTGAGGGTTTGTAAGATTTAATTTTTACCTAAATTAAATTTTTTTATTAAGTGTTTTGAGGGAGATAAAAGGGTAGGCAATTATTATTTTTGAAGGGTTATTTTTGAAAGTTTGATTTATTAAATTGAATATTATAAGGAGCATTTTGAGTGATTATTTTTGTGTAATTTGATGATTTCTAATTTCAAGGAGTAATAAGGTGTATTTGGGATTGATTATTTTTGTGTTTGAGAAATATTTTGAAAAGAGTTAGTGTAATATTTTATCATCCAACCATTGAAATTGGCAAAGAAGGAAATTGTGATTAAAACAGGTTTTTCCTAAGGGCACTTCTACATCAAACAAAAGGTATGGGCACATCTTACTAGTAAGTGATTTTTGAATGTTGTGAATGCAAAGTTGGAGTGAAAAGAATTTTTGGTAAGCATTGTTGAGTGTGTTTTGATTTAATTCTTCAAGGTTTTCTGGAATAAAGAGTCGTTGATAAAACCTTGTTTTATAAGCATTGTTGTTGAAGTAATTAGTTGAGTGAATAACTTGAGCTAGGGTTTGGAAAGATCATGAGTATCATTATTATGTTAGATTGAATGATAAGCATTTTTGTAAATATTTGAGTGAGTGTTCATATGCTTGGACTAGGGTTTGTGGGCAAGGATTATTTCATTGAGTGATTGGTTGAGTAGAGTTGGTTGAGCCTAGTCAAGTGGATGTGTTAAAGTGATAGTTCAAGTTCTATGAAACAAATTATTCTATATCCTGAATTGAGTTGAGAAAGTGATTGAGAGTTGATGAATGTGAAGCATATTGAGTCTCTAACAATTCTCTATATGTTTCTAAGAGAGTGATTGAAATTTATTGAGCATGTTGATGAATGTGAAGCATATTGAGTCTCTAACAATTCTCTATATGTTTCTAAGAGAGTGATTGAACATGTTGATGAATGTGAAGTATATTGAGTCTCTAACAATTCTCTATATGTTTCTAATAGAGTTATTGAAATTTATTGAGCATTTTGATGAATGTGAGGCATATTGAGTCTCTAAAATTTATCCTTATTTTTCTATGATATTGGACAAGTTCTAGTTAGGATTTATTGAGCAAATTTGGACAAGTTCTAGTGAGGACTTGTTGAGTAGATTTGGACAAGTTCTAGAGAGGACTTGTGGATAGATTAGTGTGAGATTTTATGGAAAATTACAAGGAAGATTTAAGATAAGTCTTTGAGAAGACTTATGAGCAGAATTGATTGATTGATTTATTCAAATATTGAGTTAAGGTTTGGGTCAGATCTAGTAGTGTTAATTTATGATTGGATCAAGCTTTGTGTTAAGGCTTGAGGAAAGATATTGAGGATATATTTGTGCTAGACTGAAGGATTGTGTTTAGTGTAGATCAAAGGATAGATATTGAGGATAGATTTGTGCTAGACCGAAGGACTGTGTTTAGTATAGATTTGAGGATAGATTTTGGTGTAGATTTGAGGATAGGTTTGTGCCAGACCAGAGATAGAGATTGAGGAAATTTGTACTAGAACTAAGGATTGTGTTTAGTGTAGATTTGAGACAGATATTTGAAGGTGATGGAGTATAGAGGATGATAGTCTCCAATGGATAGAGATCCATTAGCCAATGCAGTGAGGATAGGTGTCTTCAATGGATAGATATCCATTAGCCAGAGTAGTGGGGATAGTAGTTCTTCTAGAAGATCACCAGTCAGAGCTAAGGAGAAAGGAGTTCTCCTGTGTATAGAGATACATGAACTTGATTAGGATATTGGTGTCTCTTTTGGACAGAGATCCATAAACATTGTAATAGGGAAAGGATTCCCAAGATATTGATTGAAAAAATTTTAGTGAAATATTTTCTCTATGGACTAGCCCACATTGGGTGAACCACGTTAAATTGGTGTCTCTATTGTGTATGGTTATTTATACATTTATTTGATTACTACTATTGATATTACTATCTATACATTGCATAATATTGATTGGGAAATAAAAGTAAAAAGTGGTCTTATACTGTTCACCCTCCTCTTAGTATAAGCTTGTGTTCTTCAATTGGTATCAAAGTGGGTTCCTTCGAAGAGTTTAATAGCTTGAAGTAAAATATTTTAAGAACACAATGGATTCTAAGAATGTGTCCTCAGATAATTCAATACCAATATTTTATGGAAGTGATTATATATTTTGGAGTATGAGAATGAAGATTCACCTTATGGTACTTGAAAATGAAATTTGAGAAGCAATTGAAAATGGATACATACCACCAGTTGATCCACCTATAGATAAGGAAGGTAAGCTTATACAATATTAAAATTTAAAATAAATGAATGCAATTTTGAGAGGATTGCATAGAATAGAATTAATAAAATTTATGCATTGTAAATATGCAAAAGGAATTTGAGATAAGTTGCAAAGCATATATGAAGGAGATAAAAGTGTCAAAAATGTAAAGATACAAAATCTCAAAGGACAATTTGAAGAATTAAGAAAGAAGGATGAAGAAAACATTAGTACTTATCTACTTTTGGTATATGAGATTGTTAATGTCATGCAAGGACTTGGACTTAATATTGAAGAAGCTGATGTTTGTGATAAGATCTTAAGGTCTCTCTTAACAAGGTTTAGTGAAAAGATTTCAGCTATAGAAGAAGCAAAGGATGGTGATTATTTGAAAAGAGATATGTTACTTGGTATTCTTACATATTTTGAGTTAATAACAAATGAAGAACCTAATCTCTAGAAGGAAGCAGCTTTCAAAAAAATTAAGAAGATAAAGGGAAAGAAGTCAAATTCAGTAATGAGTCATCCAGTGATGAAGAAGCAAACTATGGTAGAAGGAATAAGTTTTCAAGAAGATTTAAGGATGTAAAATTTGTTAGATGTTTCAATTGAAGAAAGTATGGTCACTATGCAACTGATTTTCAAGAAGCCATAAATAGCAATAATGAAGAAAAATAGGATCATAAGAACAGGGAATCAAAAAAATACAGGTACTAAAAGAAAGGCAATGATGGACAAGGCAAACATGTGTTTAGTGGATGGGAGTATTGGGCACATAGCCTACTAGAGATATTCATAGTTTGGTTAGTAACATGGGTAGCCATAAGGATATCCTATGTATTTTTTTTTAGTTGGGATAATTTCTCTTACCAGGTTATTAGGATTTGATCAGTTAGGCACCAGGACTACCTTTAAATATTTTGAAAAGATTTGGATTCTCTTTCTAGAGGAGTATATCTTTGATATCCATTTGGTGGAGGTTGATAACCCTGACTATTCTAATGGAAATTGGGGCAAGGGTAGTTTTGGTAGCCAATATTTTAGATATTTTGTTGACATTTGAGGGATATTATTTCATTATTTATATCCTTCGTAGCATTTTGTATTTTATCTATTTTTGGTGATTGCAAAGGTGACAAGGTGGTGGTGGTAGTAGGTAGTGATACTAATGAGGAATACTAACTAGATACTAAGGTTGGTTGGAAGGCTATTGGTGTGATAACCAAAGGAGGGTGGTATAATGGTTGAATATCTAAAAAAAAAGGATATGGGTGTCCTGGGGGCTAACCTTCCAATCTGAATGAGATATTTTTTGGCTTGGGTGGATATATTGTAGGCTACTATTAATTAACTACCCCCTTAATTTTTTACTATCATGGCTATTTTAAAATTGATTACTTTAAGGTAGTATATGAAATCCATACCTGGTACCAATTAAAGTTCCTCTAGGATCCTCTACCAAGAATTCTAAAATTTGGTATTGAAATTGTCCATATATTCCATAGGGACCCTTTTTATGGTCACTAATTTTTCAAGCAATGAAACCCCATATGTCTTCTCTCCAAATTGATCAACAAGTTGGCTTGCGAGCTGGTACTAGTTAGTGATAAAATTTTAGGCTAGAGACATACCAATCCCTTGGTTTCCATTTGATAGGAGTAGCTATAAGTATGAGATTAATGTCTTGTTACCATACATTATACAATGCCTATAGACCTACCATGTTCTGGTTATGCTCTATTAGGGTGGTTTTATCTTCTTCAATGAAATAAGGCAATGACTTTACCATGAAAGTTAAGATTTGACCACATGTAGCTAGTGTTATTGGTGGTTGCAAGGGACCTCCATTATCCTAGGCCAAGAGTGCTCTTTGGTTCTGGTTAGGCAGGGTAGCCATAATTTACCATCACTTCCTCTATCAATTTCCAATCTTGATAGGAGGGATGAGTAGTTGGGAATTTTCTCCTACTATCAATATCAAACTAAAAACTTGTTTTTATCTACCTTTCTTATAGAATTTTTATGTTCTTTCTCATAACAGAGTTATTAGGTGGTTACTGTGTAGTCAATAGGAGGTTCCCACCATAACCTCATATAGATATGATAGTTTCTTCTAGATTCTTCTTTAATAGTGGAGTCATAAGGTAAATTTTCAAAGTGCTTTAGAAATTTAATGACCATGGCCTTCACTAAAACCATGATCTAATTTCATGATTAGGAGATAGATGTTTTCAAATTTATGTCCCACAAAACATGCTAGTCTAAACAATTTGGAGACCAAATATGACCCCCTTGCACTCTCTAGGAATTACAACTCCTTGCGGTTGTGATTTTGGTATCTCTACCTCTATCAAGTAGGTGTATTTTTGGCCCTATGCCTCATGCAAGGGTGTCAATCCTAGAAATTTTGGGAGAGCATGGGATGCAAATCCATTAGATTACCTTTAGGTTTTTATTATGTAAGGCTAGCTCCTTGCTTTTGGATGTGTTATTTGACACTTGTTTTTCTTCACTATGCTAATATAATCCTAGTTAAGATACTTTAAGGGAAAAGGAATAAAGAAAGAAAAACATGCAACACAACATAAAGTAAAGCATAAAAGTACAACTTATCTAGCCTATCTAAGGGTGATGACATGACAAAGAAGAGAATATAATTTCCACCTCAATACAATGAGATAGATGAATGCATGAACCAAGCATGATAGAAATATGAACACTTATTTGCTCATATAATTAAGAAATATGTATATTTAAAAGAGGCTCGGGGTCTGTACATGTAGCTAGATCAAGGCTAGAGTCCAAATTGAGAAAGAGAGTAAAAAGGGGAGAAAGCAAATGTCATAGGTCAAACACTTGATATAGTAACAAATCCTAACTCCTTCCTTACCTATGAAAACTACTATATATAATATGTATATGTGAGGTTTAAAATTTAAAATTCCTTCCCAAATGAGTGTGGGTTGGAGTGCCTATATCAGATCTAGCTACAATATTTATAGGACTATCACATTAAATTCTATGGAGTTCAAAGTTGCAAGGAGTTAAATCACCATATATTCCTCCATAGGTGGCATGATCCTCTATTTAGATGGGTTATTCAATGTGTCTATATTCCTTTATGTAGGAATGAGCTTGAGTATTAGCTTTGGTTGATGAGACTGCTCTAGTGACCATAACCTAGATTTTCCTTGGATCTCGATCTTTCTCAATAATCCACCTTTTCTTTATGTTATCCTACCAGGTCCTGGTAAAGGTTTAGGTATGGACCTCTCCCTTGGTGACCTAATTACTTTGGTAATCTCTCCCATTTGATTTTAGTTAGCCCTTGATCCAATTGTCATTGTATTTTATGTCTATGTTCCTTTGATGGTCGATTCTTTGAGGATAAAGGATAGTCTTGCATAGGATTCCACCAGGTTCTATTTGATGGGCATAATTCTAACCCTTGGTGGTTTTTCCATGCTTTTCTTACTCCTCCTACCTTTGATCCTCAAATGAATCCTTATGAGGGTTAGCAAGGTGCATTGACCTTGTTGAATCCTTACTTGATTTTTCTAGTCTCCTATATTCCTTCTCCCAAGGCCCTTGGGTTTCCCCTAATGGTTATATTGCTCATGCCCTTGATAAATTGTCCTTGGATATATGGGGTGCTACAACCTAATTATTGAAGAAATGTAGCTTGACTTTAGGGTCCTGTAGTTTATTAGGTAGGTAGGTACTAGTAAATCAAGCTATTAGAGGCCTCATCATGAAGAGGACCTTTTTAGCTACCATTGGGAATGCTCAAGGGTTTATCTTGATGATGGGATAAGGTTTATTCACCATAAAAAAAGGTTGGAATATTTTTTGACTTGTTTAAAGTGAATTACTTTGCATCGGGGTGAAGGGAGCTTCGAGCATGCTATCAATATTTGGTACAAACTATCATTTGTATGTTCTTTCTCTAAATAAGTTACTTAGTATGTTAATTAAGCTTCAAGACTCTTCATATAATTGTCTTAGGCAACATTATCTACTTATCTCTTTTTTAGGGTAGAAACTTGCCCCACTATGGTAAAAACTTCACTACAGAAAGGGAACCAAAACCACTAGCCAACATGGTTCACTATCATCCTACCTAAGGACTAATAAAGTTAGTCCACCCCATATCCCATAAAAAGGAGGACATGACTCTATCCACCTAAAAATTCATATAGTAGTGATTTTTTTACAAATATATTCTCTTCATTGATGCCTACCATGGATAGAAGGTTCATTAGATGGATGTGAAGAGTGCCTTTCAATAGGAGGAGGTTTAAGAGAAAAATTGCATGCAACAACCACTCAATTTTGACCTTGAGGGACTACTACATTAGTGTGTCATTTTACTAGGTCCTTCTATGGACTTAAATAGGCTCCTAGCATATGGTATGAGAAGATCCATTCTTTTTTCTTCAATTGTGGGTTTCAATAATATGAGGTTAAATATGATGTTTACATTAAACATCATGATGAGGAAACTTTGGTGGTTGTATTATGTGTTTATGATCTTCTCATCATCAGTAACTCCTCTACTCTAATTTAGGATATGAACTCATGGCTTCATTCTATCTTTTAGTTGGTAGATTAGAATTTTATATTTACTATCTCTTAGCCCAATTATGCTTTGGATCTTCTTCAATGGTTCAAGATGGAGTGTAAGCCTGCTTGAACCATTTTTCTTAGGTCCAAAACTTTGAAGTGATTACATCACACCTTTCATTGATTCCACCTTGTATTGGTCTCTTATGGAAGGACATCTCTATCTCATTCTAGATTGTATATATCCTTTGTTATCAGCTACTAGTCTAAGTACATGCAGGTATTCTAGGAGAGTTATTAGATAGCAGTTAAGAGGATTATCAGATGCATCAAAGGGATCAATTGGGTGGTAAATCATTATCCCATTGGATCTCCTCTAATTTTAATAGGCTTTTTAGATGGTTATTGGGAAAGTGACTTGGATGAGAGATGTTCTACCATAGTCTTTGTGCTCTACTTGCGATTCGATCTAGTTTCATGGTGTTCCATATATTAATCCATCATTTCTTAGACTTTCATAAAGACTTAATATTATGCTACTAGTGAGGCAATTAAACATCTCAAGAAAATGCTAATTATTTTGAAGGAAATTGGTATTTCTCAGAGTTTTAATATCCCTCTTTGATAATCAAAGCACTACTCAACTTTTTTATAATCTAATATTCAATAAAGCACATAGATGTATGGATTCACTTTATGAGATGGATTGATGCTTCTGGCATGTTAAATATAGTATTTGTACCTTTAGTAGAGCACATAATAAACACCTTGACCAAGATCACACCCTTGGTTATTAAAATCACCAATTTAATCATAGAGTCACAATTTTTCATGATTTTTTCTAAAATCCAAGTCAACTCACCTTGAAATTCAAACACTAATTTTTGCCAATTTTTTCTGATTTTTTCGATTTTATCTTTAATTCTTCTATTTTTTTTTGTTTTTTGTTCATTTTTTCTTGATTATTTCTCTATCCTGATGTTGATCCAATTCTAATTTTCTCTACTATTATCACACCCTAGGTCATTTCTATGTTCTTGCAAGAACTTCTTGGAGTTAGACAATGTCCCTTAAGGGGGGTGCAAAATAAGGGTCTCTATTTGTGTCCCCTATTTCGCTTAAGGGTGGATGTTATATATGGTGTTTAAGCTTATCTTGAGGCCATGACAAACTATTTACAATTTTATTTATTACATTTTCCCTTTGGACCCATGTAAACAATGTAAAAGGTATTGTTGCCATTTTTTGTAATATTTTATTCCTAAGGATCAACTTTACAACCTTGACCTAAAGGCATCATGCACTTGGGTATAAATACCCTTCTTATATATCATTTCATTATCATTTGAGGTGTAATTTTATTTCCTTTGAGTGAATATTATTTTGTGTTTATGGACATTCCATCATATTTTGTCTCTTTTCACTATGTATTCCTTTTGTTAAAGCAATATTGGGTAATGTTTAATTCCATTCATTTCTGGAAACTACTATGAAATAGTTATTCATATCCTTGTATTTAATATTAATGTAATAATGGGGGATATGAGGAATATTACATCATATAATAGTATTAGATAACTAGCCAAATTTTTTAATCAAAACAAACAAGTGGCGAAGCGCTACCAAAATTCTATTGTGGAGCTACAAATGACTTTACTGCAAAGCAAGGAGAAGAGGGAAATTTTGTGTTTTTGAGCTCAATAATACCTTTCATAATAGAAAAAAAAATATAAACTATTAATGATGGTTTCAAAGGTAGCTATGTGAGGGTTTCTTTTGTGGATCGAGCGTAGGTGGCGGTAGAGGCTATTTTTTTGGGGCCTATGGGCCCTAATAGCTAGTTTATTTTTTTGTATTGGTTTTACCCAAGATAAATGCAGGATATGTTCCAAGAGACCTACAATGGGTTAGGAATATATCATTCAATAAATCTTCATGCTATAGACTTGATTGAAAATTGCTTTCAATTTACTGCCCAAGGGAAAATCAAAATTCACACCTTTCCTCGGCATCTAAGGCATGGATTAAAGAGACCCAAAAATAAGTTTGAATTTGTAGATCAAGTAAGATAATCCTCATTAGGAAAAGGAAAAATGGTTTAGAACCCAAGAAATCTTGTTACTAAGGAACACCCCCAAAACAAATCTACTATGGAAACCCCTTTCAAGGGTAAATATTTTAGGGATTCGGTCCAAAAATAAATTTTAATGATGCCCTCCATGGTGGACAGCTCTAGAATAATGCTAGCATTAATCTTAAGGCTTCTCAAAGAACTCTAAGAATACCTAATATTGATACCAAAAAAATTGATTCAGGATGTCTAAGAGCAGTTGATGGAAACCCCAATTGTTAAGCTAAAAATAGGGGACATTAGGATGGCATTGAAGATTTGGAGAGAGGAGGATTGATTTGTTGTTTCTTCAGGTTTCATCTGAGCCTATATAATTTTAAAATATGGGATGCAAAATATTAGAAAACACAAGGTGAGTGAAAAATATTTATTTATCCCAATGGTTATTTTCTTGTTATTTTTGCTAATGATGAAGATAGAGAGAAAATATTTTAAGGGGGTCCCTGGTTCTTTGGAAGGTTAGGGATTTTCATGAAGCCTTGGCACACTAAATTTAAAGTCGACGAAGAGATACCTTCTAAGGACCTATGTGGGTTAGACTCTTTGGTCGCCCAAATGAATTTTAGAATTTGACTATATTTTCTACGGTTGAAAACTCCCTTGGAACTTTCATGATGACTATTGACTATACACATAAATTTGAACACATTATTTATGCTCAAATTTGTGTCTTAATGGATTTCAACAAACCCCTTCCATAAAATATCTCATTACAATTTGGGGAGGACACTTGGGAGTAGGTGGTGGACTATGAGAACATTCCTTTCTATTGTATAATATGCCATGAATATGGTCATTTTGCTAGTGTTTGTCCAAATAATATTTCAAATCAAAAGAAAGAGGACACAAACTTAGAAGGTTTTCAAATGCCTAAGAAGAAGAATACTAAAAAAATAGCTATGAAGGATCGAGTGATTTTTTCAACTAATATGTTTGGAATTCTTTCCACAAATAACCTCATAGGTGAGGAAGAGGACATAATGGAGACATAAATATTAGAAATGCAGTTTAAAATGCAAGGAAGGACTCAAAGATAAACCAAGAAATTAAATTTTTCAATAGAAAAATAAGGGATAAAACATAGACAAGAAGAACAATATTTTGTAGACACCCAAAAGTCACACATTGTCCCTCTCGCCACTTCCACGGTCAATCAATTTGTAAAACCCTTGAAAATTGCATAAATTGACTAAAAACACTATTCATTAATCAAAATCACTATTCATCATCATTAGCCTCTTTGGGCTAACTAAGCCCATTCCTATGCTTAACCATAGGTCCTCATGCAACCTCATGCCAACTCAACTAAGGTTGAAACCTTCACCAAGGTCAAAAAGCACTTTATGATAAAAAAAAATCAACATTGTGGTCAAAATGTGCTTTATGGATAATTACATGCTTAATTAAATCTAATCATGATTTGATTTGAGCCCTCCACATCACCTAGTCTACTTTGACTATCCTAGCCTTCCACCTCACCTATTCTAGCCTATCCTAGCCCTGCCACCTCTCATCCAGATATTTCTCCACCTCATGTCCTCCTAGGTCATAAATGAAAGATGGAGACTTTTGCACCTAAAAAGCAATTTTTAATCCTAAGATATTTCAATAAATGTGATCATTAATGCAAATTGATATTTTTAGAAATTTCATAATTATTTGTGGATGGGTGAGGTATTCTCTTGCCCAACCCCATTTATGATCCAAGACACCTCAGGGGACATCTCTTTGGTGGACACCTTACCATTGCCACCTCACAGGGGATACTGCATCCCCTTTCTCTCACCTTGGTCCACTCTATAAATAAAAGGCCATTTTCACCTTTTAATAACAACCAACTTTTGCATACCGAAACTCTACCAAAATCATTATTGCCATTGCATCCATTACACATCCATATCACAACCATCATATGAGCATCATAATAAATTTGTCACTCTCATAACAATGTTTTGTGAGTGAGACAGGTTGATAACTCCATCAAAAGTGCATTTTTAGAAGCTGAACCAAATAAAATTCAAGTTAGAAACCACTCCAGGACAACCCAACAAGCTATCTGAGAAGTACAATAAAAAAGAGGCAGGTTCACACTTCACACGTGCAAATCAACCAGTTCGCATGCCAGGTGTGCAAACCTCTGCAATAGGCACCATAATCACCAGTACAGGTAAGAATAGTTAAATTTATAGTTTTATGTTGTTTTTAGCAAGTAATTTCATGTTTTGAGTAATTTTTATGAGTCTTTTGTCTTCATAATCATGGGGTTTGACTTAGGCAGACCCCCCAATGCACTAATAGGATTTTGCAAGTTAACAGGTCTAGCAAAGCACAAGGAAAAATCTCCAACAAGCGATGGCCCATGAGCAAGAAGCCCACCTACATCGAGGAACCCAAAAAGATGAATCATGTTGTCTTGGTACCTCATCTAATAGGTCTTCCTTAGGAAAGACCCCATTATAGCCTTCAAGGCAAACTTATAAAAGGATATCGATATTGTAACCCTTTTATAAATTCAATACAAATATAGTAGATTCTTTGATGTTGAATGAATGTCTTAGAGTCTTTAAATATAATCTTGATTTGGTTTGATCCCTCCACCTCACATACTCTACTTTGACTAGCCTAGCCTTCCACTTCACATATGCTAGCCTATCCTAGCCCTGCCACATCTCATCTAGATATTTCTCCACCTCACATCCTCCTGTGTCATAAATGAAATATGGAGAATTTTGCACCTAAAAAGCAATTTTTAATCCTAAGATATTTCAATAGAGATGATCATTAATGTAAATTGATATTTTTAGAAAGTTCATCATTATTTGTGGATGGGTGAGGGATTCTCTCACCCAACCCCATTTATGACCTAGGACACCTCAGGGGACACCTCTTTTGTGGACACCTCACCATTGCCACCTCACAGGGGACACCTCATCCCCTTTATCTCACCTTGGCCCACTCTATAAATAGAAGGCCATTTTCACCTTTTAATAACAACCAACTTTTTCATACCGAAATCACTACTGCCATTTAATCCATTACACATCCATATGAAAACCATCATACGAGCATAATAATCAATTTTCACTCTCATAACACTATTTTGTGAGTGATACAGGTTGATATCTCCATCAAAAGTGTATTTTTAGAAGTTGAACCGGATAAAATTCGAGTCATAAACCACTCCAGGATAACCCAACAAGCTATCTAAAAAGTATCGTAAAAAATGGGCAGGTTCACACTTCACACATGCAAACCAACTGGTTCGCATGCCAGGTGTGCGAACCTCTACAACAGGCATCAAAATCACCAAGACAAGTAAGAGTAGTTAAATTTATAGTTTTATGTTGTTTTTAGCAAGTAATTTCATGTTTTGAGTACTTTTTATGAGTCTTTTGTCTTCATAATCATGGGGTTTGACTAAGGTAGACCTCCCAATGCACTAATAGTATTTTGTAGGTTAAAAGGTCCATAAAAGCACAAGGAAACATCTCCAACAAGTGGTGGCCCACGAGCAAGAAGCCCACCTACATCGAGGAACCCAAAAATATGAATAGTGTTGTCTTTGTACCACATCTGAGAGGGCTACCTTAGGGAAGACCCCATTGTATCCTTCGGGGAAAACTTATAAAAGGATATCGATATTGTAACTCTTTTATGAATACAATACAAATGCAGTATATTCTTTGATGTTGAATGAATGTCTTAGCATCTTTTTGGCAGTTTAAATGCTAAAAATTTAAATAACTCAAACCCCAAGATAGATTTTATTGAACCTTCCAATAATTCTTTGTTTGATTATAAGGTTAGAAGCTATCCCTAAGACAAGAAACAAGAAAAAATGAAGATGGACACTAACAAAAAGGTAAGCCACGAGACTAATCAACCTCATATGGTAAAAAAAGATGAAAAGCTTGTAGAGGAAGGTAATATTAATGCCCTTACCAACATCTTTAGTCCTATTATTAATAAATATCATCACTTGGAATATTAGAGGACTCAAAGGGAGTCTTTCAAAACAAAATGAAATTAGAAGAATGATTCAGACAAACCAACCACATATGGTTTTTCTTTAGGAAACAAAGATGTATAGGGAAAATGGACTCTATTGAAAGTAAACTTTGGTCGATAATAAAAATGGTATCCCTCAGCTCCCATGGGGCTTCTGGTGGTATTTCTTTTCTTTAGATCCCAAAAGATATAATTATTTACCATATGGTTGGTAGTTGGGGTCTCTTGGTGGTGGCTGCACAAAGTAGTCATTATAACCAAATTATGCTCTTCTTGATTATTTATTCTCCAATTACTTTGGAGGAAAAGCAAAGACAGTGGAAGGATATAGCTTATATTATCTCCCATTTTCTTGAATCTTGGGTCTTGATTGATGGATACTTCAATACCATCCTCTCATTGGAAGAGAAGAGGGGGGAAAATAGGAATCTGTATGGGAGCTCAAAACTTATAAGTGAATATATTGCAAACCTTCACCTTGTGGATATCTAGCCAGATAATGGCCTCATGAATTGTTCTAACAGAAGGTAAGGCTTAGCTTGTATCATGGAAATATTGAATAGGTTTCTATTCTTTGATAATTTCTTAATCCATGGACACATTCCTAAGGTGAAAACTCTTAACAATGTTGGTTCAAATCATTGGTCATTCATTGTTGAAATGTGGAAAACCAAGGTTAATTTATTACCCTTTCACTTTTAGTTAATGTGGCTTAGAGATTGTTCCTTCAAACCCTAAGTGCGGCAATGGTGGTAGGAAGGTAAACCAAGGTATGACACTAAGATGTTTTATTTTACAAAAGGTTACAATACATCAAATACAAAATCAAGATTTGGAATTAGAAGGAGTTTATAGATGTTAGGCAGAAGAAAAAAGAAGTGATTTATTGTATTGAAGAGTTGAATGATCAAATCTATTTATATGGCCTCACTAAGAGTAGAAGTATAACTAAAATTATTCTCACAACACAGTTGGAGGAATGGGAAAAAAGAGAAGAGCTCTTATGGAAGAAAAAATCTAGGATCCAATGGCTCAAAGAAGGAGATCGAAACATAAAATTCTTCCACAAATATATTCTAGCCTGTAGATCACACAACTTTATTTCTTCCCTAAAATCATATTTTGGAGACTCTATTCACACTTGGGATGGCATGAAGTCTATTGTAGTCAACTACTTTTCCAAACTATTCACTATTGCTTATCTTGACTTGGCTTCTCAATATAAAATCCTTTAATAAATCCCCACTCTTATCACTTTTGAAAATAACTCTATTTTGATTGCTTCAATTACTATCAATGAGCTTCAACAAGTGGTTTTTAAAATGCAAAAAGGGAAGACGCTAGGGCCTGATGGTTTTTCCATCAAATTTTACCAAGAATTTTGGGATATTCTTCATGTTGATTTATTAGAGGTGGTGGAAGAAGATAGGAAGGCCAAAGATATTTTGAATGTAATCAATAAAACTTACATAGTTCTAGTCCCAAAGGATCAAGATATAGAACATATCTCAGCTTTTAAACCAATATATTTATGTAATGTTCTCAAAATCATTACCAAGATCATGGCAGAGAGGCTGAAACCTCTTTTTCATAAAATTATTTCCCCTTAATATGAAGGTTATGTGGAAGGGCATAATATTGTGGATGAGATAATTCTTTCTTAGGAAGCCATCCATTCCATGGAAGTACAAAAATGTCCTTTTATGTTCATCCATTTAGACCTATCCAAAGCTTATGATATAGTGGATTGGCACTTCCTCATCAAAGTTATGAGTCAATTTGGCTTCTCATAAAAGTAGATAGACTGGATTATGGGATGTATCTCTTTGGTGTCTTGCTCAATTCTTATAAATGGCTTCCCTTCTCAGATGTTCTTAGCTTCTAGAGCTATTAGGTAGGGTGACCCCCTCTTCCCTTATTTATTCATCATTCTTGTTGAATGCTTGGGTAGAACTATGACCAAAAATAAATAAAATATAATCCTTGAGGAATTTACCATTGCTCATGGAGCCAGGCCTATCTCTCATATTTAGTTTTTTGATGACTCTACTTTGTTAGGTAAATATATGGTTAAGGAATCCTCTATGATTGATCAAATTATTCGATGTTTCTATAATGTTATGGGGTAATTGATCGATGAAGACAAATTGAAAGTCATTTTCTTTCATTGCTCTCCTAGATAGGAATCCATAGTTCTACATAAATTAAGATATAAGAAGGTATCCCTTCCTATCACTTATTTAGGCATTCCTATCAACATCCAGAGATAGAAAAAAATATTGGAATTGGTTGTTAGACATAGTAAAGGAGAAAATGGTAAGTGGACCAATATGTAACTTTTATATGGGGGCAAAATTACCTTGGTAAAAGTAGTCCTTCAAGATATACCTATTTATTTTTATATTTTTTTGAATATCCCAAATGTAATTCTTTAAGAACTGGATCAAATCAATCAAAATTTCTTTTGGAGTGGTACTAAGGAGAAAATAAAATAGATCTAGGTGAAATGAGATACTTTATGTCTTCCCAAGCATGAAGGGGGGCTGGTATTTTGATCTACTATAAATAATAATAAGTCTTTAGCTACGGAGTTGTATTGAAGGATTTTGAGTAATCCCAATGCCTTATGGGCCAATAATATTTTTGTTAAAGATGATGAAAACAAAAGTCCTAAAGATCTTGTTTGCTATCAACTACCTACTAGAGGTTCTTCTATTTTGGTGGTTCTTAGGATTGGTGACGATTTGATAAAGGAGTTATTTGGATCATTCATAATGATCAACAAGAAAAATTTTGAACTGATTCTTGGGATGGTCACCAACCTTTGATAACTCAATTCCCTAATTGGAGGTCTTGGATGGAGAAGCTACACCAAGCTAACTAGATAAAGGTAGTTAATTCCTATCAGTACCAGACTAGTAATTTAGAGGTTGGTAGATATTGGATCCTTATTGAGGACTGGCCTATTCAAATTCTAGAAAGGCAAAGGAAAGATATCCAATGCACCCTTCATATGATATCTCTCTCTTGGTCCCATGATAAGGATTATTTTGGATGGAACAACACTACTAAGAGTGAGTATGCTATTGCTCAAGGTTATTTGGCCTTATGCCATAATAATTCCAACTAGTCCTATGACAATTTTACTTAGTTGTAGGCTTAGAAGCTCTAGACTAAGGTGAGGTCTTTTATTTGGCTTTTATTACATTGAAGGTTGGTCACTAGTGAGAAACTTATGAAACATGGCTTTCATGGCTTGTTTATATGTGAAACGTGTGGAAATAATGTAGAAACTCTTAGCCATATCCTCTAAGCTATGGAGGAGAATGGTAATCTTACTCAGTTTAATATGGTCCAATTTTTCTACTCTTGATCATATTCAAAGGGATAAGCCTAAGAAATAATTTTTTGATCATTTTTTTAAATAGTTAGTTTATATGGGAACTACCATCCTACTTTGGAATATCTGGAAGGAAAGAAACAACTAGATTTTTGATGCAGGAGAATCCAATGGTGTAAGAGTGATCTTGCATCACCCAAATTTTATATTTGATGTAATTATTTTTAAGTGCATTTCATTGTCTAGGGGATAGAAAATTAGAGCCATTGGCAAAATAATCACCCCAATACCCTGAACGGTTTGGGAGATATGTATGCTTTATGGAAAAATCTTGCCAAAAATAGTGAAAATCTAGATACCTGAACTTGCAGGTGAATTTTGAGGGTCTTAGAGGCTGAATTTGAGGATTTTAAAATATACATAGGACTTAGGTAAGTCCTTCCTTATTTATTTCATCTCGTACCCTTTCCAAAAAGGTCTCATGCCAATCAATCGGAGCAACGAGCACGAAGTTATGACCCTGTTAAGTTTACCTCCAAAATTTAAATTTCAAATGCATTGTTTTAGGTGGGAAAGGGGGAAAACAAGGTATTTGAGGGAAATTTCAAATTTGTAAAATGGGCTCTTTCTTTTGTATCCTCTTTTTGGAATGAAAGTAAGGAAATGCTTGGTTCATCTGACATGATCAAAGGAAAAACACCTATGTATTGTTTGTTTCATGTTGCTTGATCTGCTTCAATTTTTAGATAAGAAAGGGAGGATATTCACTATATTTGGCAAAATACCATAGCCAACTTAGCTGAATCTATCCAAAAACTCCTTAATCACCCCCAAGACTCCCACTAATGATAGGATCAAGTTATGCAAATATTAAAGATTCACTTTACTATTGGCAACCAACTTAAAGAGAATGTGAGTAATCAAAAGATGGATAGAACAAGGAATTGGCAGCCTCCTCCTAAGGATTTTAGAAAAGTCAATACAGATTGAGCCTCTAGGAGGGACCCTAGAAAAGCTAGTGTGGGAGAAATTGGTAGACTTTCGGATGGTTCCATGGTTTTTACTTTTACTGATAATTTAGGTATCCTTTCCAATAATATTGCTGAGTATGGTACCCTCAAAGGCCTTTGAGAGGCTGCTAAATTTGGATGGCAAAAGATGTTGGTTGAATCTAACTTCCAAGTCATGATTAATATGTTGAAGATTCCTAAGAATCATAAGGTTTATTGGAGAATAAAAAGAATTGCTAAGAAGATTCAATTAATACAAATGGGTTTTTTAAAAGTTGAATACAATCATGTGGTCAGAGAACAGAATAGGATTGTTGATGCTTTAGCTAATTGGTGTTAGGAAACTAACAATGGAATAAATGATGATAATGCAGAATGAAGGAAAATAATCACTTTTTTATAATGAATCACTAGTTTGTAAGGTAAAATACCCACAAGTATAAGTAAATAAATATTCTTGGATGCCTTAGAGACATCTCTCTAATTGCCTAATTATATCTATCAAAAGGTGTGAGTAGTGAAAGGACATGTCAGTCCTTAAATAAATATAATTAATAGCTTATTAATATGTTAGGAGGAGGGTCCTAACATGCCACCCTCCTTAAAAAAACTTTGTCCTCAAAGTTGAAATTGCAGAAATTGTTGTTGAATGTGATGGAGGGTCTCCCACGTAGCATCTTCTGAAGGTAGACCTTTCCACTGAATCAATACTTCGGTGATGGTGCGATTGCGAAGGTGGCACATGCGGCGATCTAAGATAGCTTCTGGTTCAACCATGAGGGCCCCATTGTCGGTAAACTCTGGAAGTTGAGTTTGAGTAGTGATGTGAGTGCCTACTACGACTTTAAGACAAGAAACATGGAATACCGGATGGATTTTGGAGGATTCAGGTAACTCAAGCTTATATGCGACTGGTCCAATACGCTGTAGAACTTTATAGGGGCCATAAAATTTAGGTGCTAACTTTTGAGACCCCTTGATTTTTAAAGAAGTTTGATGATATGGTTGAAGGTGAAGAAATACCATATCCCCTTCCTGAAAAACTCGCTCGATTCGATGTTGGTCCACTTGTTGCTTCATGCGGTGTTGGGCGATGTGTAGATTGTCTTTCAGAGTTCGAATAATATTATCTCGAGTAACAAGCTCCCTCTCTACAGTGGGCACCTTTGTATTTCTGGGAATATAAGAGGTTAGGGATGGAGGTGATTGGCCATATAGTGCTTCAAAAGGGGTCATTTTTATGGTTGTGTGATATGTAGTATTATACCACCATTCAGCTAGTGGAAGCCATTTAACCCAGTGGAGGGGTTTTGTGGAAATGAAACATCGGAGATAAGTTTCTAAGCATTTATTAACAACTTCAGTTTGGCCATCTGTCTGGGGATGGTAAGCGGAGCTCATCCGAAGTTGAGTACCTTGGAGTTTAAATAATTCTTTCCAAAAATTACTAGTGAAAGTGGGATCACGATCACTAACTATAGTTGAAGGCATGCCATGTAACTTAAAGATATTGTCCAGGAAAATTTGGGCAATAGTACTAGCGGTATAGGGGTGAGCTACTGGAAAAAAATGGGCGTATTTTGATAAACGATCGACCACCACTAGGATGGTTGTTTTTCCTACCGATTTTGGAAGGCCTTCAATGAAATCCATTGAAATATCCACCCATGTTTTTGTTGGTATGGGGAGGGGTTGAAGAAGGCCTGGTGTTGCCACTGTTTCACCTTTATTTCTTTGGCATGTTTCACACTCATTGATGAATCTCTTGATATCATTTTTCATCCCTATCCAATAAAAGGATTTAGTCACTCTTTTGTAGGTTTTGAGGAATCCAGAGTGTCCTGCAGTAGGTGTAGCGTGTAGCTCATGTAGAAGCTTTGTACGATAAGCGGATGTGGGTGAGAGGACAAGACGTTCTTTATAACGGAGTATGTTATCTTGCCAAGAATAGTGAGGTTTGCTCATGGGGTTTTGTTGGAGGTGTTGAATTATGGTATGTGTGGTAGGGTCCGCATACCATTCTTCCTTGACTTGTTCGATCCATTTAGGGATAGGGCAGGAAAGAGCATGTAATTGGGGATTTTCCTCGAACTTTTTGGAAAGTGCATCCACAACCATGTTATCTTTCCCTTTTTTGTATATGATTTCATAATCATAGCCTAATAGTTTTGTCACCCACTTTTGTTGTTCTGGGGTGGTTATCCGTTGTTCCAGAAGGTATTTTAGGCTGTGGTGATCGGTGCGGATAATGAAATGTTTTCCAATAAGGTATGGTCTCCAATGTTGGATAGCATGGACAATAGCTAACATTTCTTTTTCATAAGTGGAACGTGCTAAATTATTTTTTGAAAATGCCTTACTAGTGAAGGCTAAGGGTCTTTCATTTTGCATGAGCACGACTCCCATTCCTACTCCTGAAGCATCGCTTTCAATAATAAATGGTTGGGAAAAATATGGCATGGCTAGGACAGGGGTGGTACACATGGCATTTTTTAAGGTCATGAAGGCTTCATTAGCTTGTGGAGACCATAAGAAGGCATTCTTCTTAAGTAGTGTCATTAAGGGTGCCACTATTTTGCCATAATCCTTGACAAATTTGTGATAATAGCCAGTTAATCCTAAGAACCCACGCAACCCTTTTAGTGTTTTTGGAATCGGCCAATTTTCCACATCTTCAATTTTACGAGGATCTACTTTAACTCCTTCCTTGGAGACAATATGTTCGAGGTATTCAATTTCTTGCTGGCCAAAGGAACATTTTGATCTCTTTGCGTATAATTGATTTTCCTCCAATATCTTGAGTGCTTGCTCTATATGTTTTAAGTGCTCTTCCCATGTCTTGTTGTAAATCAAAATATCGTCAAAGAAAACTAAAATAAATTTTTGAAGGAAAGGAAAAAATACCTTGTTCATAAGACTTTGAAATGTGGACGGAGCATTGGTGAGACCAAATGGCATCACCAAAAATTCATAATGTCCCTCGTGAGTGCGAAAAGCCATTTTGGGTATATCACTTTCCTTAACTCGAATTTGGTGGTAGCCAGATCGTAAATCGAGTTTAGAAAAATATGCGGCTCCATTAAGTTCATCGAGTAATTCATCGATGACTGGAATAGGAAATTTGTCTTTGATCGTTATTTTGTTGAGGGCACAAAAATCCACACATAGGCGCCATGATCCATCCTTTTTTCTTACTAGTATGACTGGCGAAGAGTAGGGACTTCTACTAGGTCGAATGACCCCTGCCCTTAGTAGGTCTTGTACTAATTTTTCTATTTTTGTCTTCTGTAAGTATGGATATCGGTAAGGTCTAATATTAGGAGGTTGGTGTCCCGGAAGTAATTGAATGGCATGATCATGGCTTCGCTGTGGAGGTAATCCCTCTGGTTCTTTAAATATTTTATCATGTTTCTCTAGGAGTTTTATTAATTTTGGTGCCTCTGGTTGTTCTTGGTTAGTGGTTTGTAAAGAAAATAGTTGGACAACCATGCCTCTTCCTCCTTTGCGAAGAATATTTTCCATTCTATGGGAACTTACGATTTGTGTGGGACCCATTTTTAAACCTTGAATTGTGTAAGTTTGGTTGTTTTGTATAAATTGCATCCATAATTCTTCAAAGTCCCATTGAATTTTTTCGAGCGTTCATAGCCATTGTACTCCCAAAACAATGTCACATCCTCCTAATGGTAGTACATACATATCTGCTTTCATGTTATACTCTCCCATAGTGAGTTTGATATTCCTGCATTTGCCTTTGCATGCAATTTTTCTGCCATTGCCAATCATGACTTCGAAGTTATTGCAGGGATATATAAAGCAATTAGCTTGTTTGGCCAAACTAGGGTCTATAAAATTGTGAGTGCTACCAGAGTCTAAGAGCACAATAGGGTTTTGTTTCTTAAAATACCCTTTTACCTTCATCGTTTGTGGGGCCGAATACCCTGCTAGTGCGTTAAAGGATATTTCTATTTTATCCTCTTGATTTTCTTCTGCAACATCCGTTATTACTTCAACTTCGATGTCATCCTCTTCTTTGGGGGTGCAATCAATTGTGTCCAAAATATATAATTTTGGTGAAATGCATTTGTGGTTGGGGGTAAATTTTTCATCGCAATGGAAACAGAGGCCCTTTTCTCATCTTTCTTTCATTTCCTCTTGGCTAATTCATTTGATTGGCATGACTTTATTCAGTTTTTGGTTGGTGTAGGTGTTTGGTGGTTTTCCTGTGAAAACTCTTCCTATTCACCTTTGGTTATTGTTCTTCTCTTCTATCATTTGTGCTAATGCCATTGCATGCATCATATCGATAGGGTTTTGTATTTGTACTTCCATTCGAATGTCTTCTTTTAGGCCACTGATGAAGCAACTTTGGAAGAATGATGCATCGAGTCCTGATGTAAGGTTCACCAACTTCTCGAATTGCGCTTGGTATTCCCTTACGGTGGATGTTTGGCGAAGTTTGGTGAGGGCTCCTGTGAAGTCTTCAAATTTGGTAGGGCCAAATCGCAACATTAGGTTCTTTGTGAATTCGGTCCATGTGGGAGGACCTTTTGTTTTTTCATACCATTGGTACCATTGTGTAGCAATTTGTTCTAAGTGAAATGATGCAATACGGACTTTCTGAATCTCCAGAATTTGATATAAGGTAAAATATTGATCTGCCCTATATATCCAATTTGTGGGGTCACCTCCATCAAATTTTGGAAAATCTAGCTTTGTGGTACGAGGAAGGATTGATGTATGCGGTCCCCCTATTAACGTCTATTGCGGTGGCATAGTGTTTTGTTGTCCGCTATGCATTAACATCAAATTTTGTTGTACCAAGTCCATGGAGTGGGTTGTAGCATCCAACTTAGTGGATATCTCCGTATTAGAGTTGTTGATGCTCATAGTTAGGTCTGCTATTTTGGCAGTGATCTTATCCTCTAAATTATCCTTCCAAAATGCCATTCCTTGCATCACTTCTTTCATTTCCTTTGAAACCTCTTTCGAGACCTCTTTCGCAATATCCTTTGCCACTTCTTTTGAGACTTCTTTCGCAATATCCTTAGCCGTATCTTGAGATCGCCTTCCCTCGGCCATTTAGGGTGTGATTGTGATTTACAAGAAGTTTTAGATTGCAAGGATTAGTTTTGAAAAAAATATTTTTGCCAATATTTGCTCACAATTTGTTAAACACTTTTGCCAAGGTTGCTATTTTTGCCAAAATACAATATTTGTGCAAGAATTTGGTTTTTTTGTAAATATTGTTTTGCAAAAATTGTTGAAAAGTGCAAAAAAATTTGATTTTTCTTGTAAATATTATTTTGCAAAAATTGTTGTTTTTTCAACAGGGCGAAGCAGAGCCTAGGCAGAGCGAAAGTGGTGTTAGGGTGAAGCAGCATTTGTGGCAACGGTAGAGCAGAGGGAGCATGGAGCGGAGGGAGAGGAGGGCTAGGCAAAGGGAGAATGGAGGTGATGGGCTGAGTGGTAGAGTGGAGAGAGAGGAGGGCAAAGTGGAGGGAGTTCTAAGGCAGTAAAAAGTTAATGCAGCATAAATTTTGAGGTCAGTTCAATGGTGACCACGTGCCTCCAATTGGAACTACCCACACACAGGGCTTATGCCTAGCATGCTAGGAAATATATCCTAGGCATGTTTTCCATTTTAAATCCCACAACTATACCTCCCGTAGCAATATGGGATAATTAAATTTGAGTTTGTTTTATTGCTCAACATCTCTGATGTCAGAGACCCTATTTCTCGACATCGAATATTAAACCAACCTTAATGTAACCTTTGAAGTCATCGAAAACCCGATCAACCTCTTCACCATGATTTTGTTTTGATGCCTTTCGATATTCTGCTATGATTTCCTGTGTGTTTTTGCTGCCAGAGTGCAAGTGCAGCCGGTATGCAAGGTTTATGGTCTATTATTTGGTACTATGAATGTCACCATGAGCTCTGTTCATGCCACTGAGCAGTGTCATTAAGGCAAGTAGGCACAACAACTAAAAAGTGTCATTAAGGCAGGTAGGCATAGTAGCCTAATAGTGTTGTTAAGGTAGCTAGGTCTGGCTATAGCCTATGGTGAAGAATCTGTTGAAGATTATACTGATGAGACTATGTCGCTGATCTATTTTACCACTGATGCTTGTTCTGCAATGTCCACCATTTTACTTTAGGGGTGAGAGAAAACATGAAAAAAAAATCCTTCAAGTTTTTGGCTTTGATGCCAAATGTTAGGAAATTAACAGTAGAATAAATTATGATAATGCAGAATGAAGGAAAAGAATCACTTTTCTATAATGAATTGTTGGTTTGTAAGGTAAAATACCCACAAGTAAATATATATTCTTGGATGCCTTAGAGACATATCTCTAATTGTCTAAATATATCTATCCAAAAGGTGTGAGTATGAAAGGACATGTCAGTCCTTAAATAAATATAATTAATAGCTTATTAGTATGTTAGGAGGAGGGTCCTAAAAATTGGATATTGGATAAAGGTGATATTACTTACTAGAACCACCCTCCCAAATTGTGGGCTTCACATATCAAGGATGCTCTTCTTTCTATCCTTTCTTTGGAAGGCTCTAGTACTAGAGGTATCGATTTCATTTTTTTCTTTGTATTAACCTCTCTTTGCTCCAGTTAGTTTTTTTTTTTTAGTTTCCTATCTCATAAAGACCATTCTTATGTTTCTTGTGTTGATTCTTGGTTAAATGGAATGTTGGCCTAGTAAGGCCATAGATGTAAATATATTTTTTCCTTGATTTAATTTTTTAGTGTGTGTGTTTTTGTGTTGTTTTTTGGTTATTTTTGTATTTTTTTGGTTTTTTTGTTATTATTTTTGTGTTTTATTTTTTTGTGTGTTTTTGTTCTATGTTTTGTTTTGTGTTTTGGTTTGGTTTTGTTGTTTTGTGTTTTTTTCTATTTTTTTGGTGTGTTTTTTGTGTTTTATTGTTGTTTTTTTTGTGTCTTTTGTTGTTGTTTTGTGTGTTTAAGTTTGTTTGTATTTTTGTGTTTGTTGGTTTGTGTTGTTTGTATTTTTATTGTTTTAGGCATGCTCCTTGATTTTGTTGAAGGGGGTAGACCAGGTGCGAACCCTTGATAATTTTGGTGGAATAGATACCCATACCTCCTTGGGTCTTACCCAAAAGTGGCACCCTGAAAGGGGTGTCTTCCACAAACCAAAAAAATAGTGTTAGATAATTGCTAGCAAGTTATACTCATATGCATGAGTTGGTTATAGGTAGTTGTTAATACCAACTCTATCTTGTTTGTATAAATGTATTATTTCTTGATAATATAATTTATCCAACACCCTTTGTTGGTCCAATAATTATCTATTCTATAGTAATATATAATTGTACTTAACTTTAGTTGTACTTTATAACACAAAACATAGAAAATTTTAAATCAAATAAAAAACTAAAATTTAAAATAAAACTTTATATAAATTATTTTTAATATAAAATACATTAAGATATTTGACTCTTTAAAAGGAACATAATTGGTGAAGATTGTGGGATCGTGTCATGAAGATGTAGGTACAATTTTTATTAGGCATATTAAAATTTTATGAATTAATATTGTAATATGGAAATGGAACTCTATGATTAAGATCTTACATTAAAGTTGTCCTATCTATGTCCTCCCTTATGTCTTTCAAATATTTCATAAAATGTTTTCAATTGGGAAAGGTATTTAAGCACCTTACAACCTTAATCAAAAATATAAACCTACCTAAATAAATTTTATTTGATCTAAAGGTCATCTAAAGTCACTATCACCATTAACAAAAAAAAGCATGTTGCTTAAAAGGTTGTAATTATTGTTTAAAATTGAAGGGCTTATTCTTGTTGGAAGGTAGTTTTTATAACACCTTTCAAAGGTCAAGGGTTGAAATATATATATATATATATATATATATATATATATATATATATATTCCCCCAACCAAAAAAACACTTACAAGTTGTTTTCATTGTTAGAATTATTGAGTTTTCATTGATGTCAAGGCAAATATCTTCAAAGGTGATTTAATCATATGAGTTGTCATTGATGTCAAGACAAATATCTTCAAGGGTGATTTAATATTTAAATGAAATATTTAAATATTAAAGTGGAAGGTTTATATTTAAAGATTTAAATAGATATTCAAATATTATAATATTTAAATCATAGATTTAATATTATAATATAAAGGTAAAAAGAGTGGGCCGACTTGAAGTGAGTTTGAAATTAAAAAAAATAAATAAATGATATGCATGGGCTGACCTCCTTGAGTGCACCATACAAAAGTGAAATTAAAATTCAAATGTTTAAATGATGGGCCAACCTCCTTGGGCACGAAAGACAAAGGAAAAGCATATTTATATGAGGCAATAATTCATTTTGCAAGGTTGTAAGAAAATCGAATATCCTTCAAGAGGAGTGCAAGCAGCGAGTAGAAGACAAGAGAGGAGAGTGAGCAGCGAGTAGAAGACAAGGGAGGAGAGGAATGCAAGTTCGGTGACATAGCAGTGATCCAAAGTAGGAATTAAGTATTTTATTGTGCCCCTTTGGTTTCATCCACTAGGGTAGCCTAGTCAATTTTTTAGCCCGTGTTAGGATGCTGCAGTGCAAAAGGTTCATAGGTCGAATCTCCTTGACACCTATTTTGTCGAAGCATTTTTCGTTTGAGATAGCACAGTGAAGGAGTTAAGTATTCTATTGTGCCCTTTTGGTTTCATCTGCTAGGTTATCCTAGTTGATCACAATCTCACATTAGGATGCTACGCTACTAGAGGTCAGAAGGTCAAATCTCATCTATCGCTTGCTAAGTTTTACAGTGCAAGGTAAGGGTAAAGTTTTTAAATTAAATTTGATAAAAGGGAGATATAAGGTGTCATGTTATTATTATAAATTTTTATTTTGCAAGTTATTGAAAGATTGTTGTTTATAAAGTTTTATTTTGCAAGTTATAAAAGGGAGATATAAGGAGTCATGTTATTATAAAGTTTTATTTTACAAGTTTTAAAAATGGAGATATAAGGAGTCATGTTTTTGTTATAAAGTTTTATTTTATTTTTCAAAAAAATACCATTAAGGTAAATTTGGAAGGCACATACAAAAGGAAAATCATTTTGTCAAGGTAGATTTGGAAAGCACATGCAAAAGGAAGATCATCATTATTGAGGTAAATTTGGAGGGCATAGATTTGAAACAAGTCAAGACTTCAAAGAATAGAGTAAGAGGATTGAGGTCACATATTCACCCAAGCATTCAATTGACAAGGAAGCACAATTCAGCCATTTCAAGAAGAAGAAAAGGTGCACATGATAGTAAAAGAAAAACAAGGTATTAGCATCTCCAATTCAACACACAAGTAAATTATCTAATGCTAGACTTGAGCTACCTTTAAAATGTAATAAATATGAGATATGTGGAAGCAAAAAACTAAATGATTATGAAGAACATATTGACCATTTGAAGCTTTCTACACTAGTGTATATCATCCTCTATATGTTCATGAAGTTAAAAGAATTTTGGGTAGAATATGTCTGAATTGCTTTTAGTTGAAGAAAGCAAACTCAAGAAAAGGTGAAGAACTTGATGCCATTATTGATCAAGTTTTGGAGCATATTTGAGCAATATTTATGAGCAAGTTTTGGAGCAGATTTGAGTAGTATTTGTGAGTAGGTTTTGAAGCAGATTTGAGCAGTATTTGTGAGCAGGTTTTGGAGCAGATTTGAGCAGTATTTGTGAGTAGGTTTTGGAGCAAATTTGAGCAGTTTTTATGAGCAGATTTTAGTAGTGTTTGTGAGCATGTTTGAGCAATATTTATGAGCAAGATTTGAGGATAGACCTGAGAAGAGTTTTAGACCAGATTTGTGAGTAGAATGGGATTGGTATCTTCTATGGATTGGTTTCCATGACCCTAAGCAATGGTATTGGTGTCTCCTATGGATTGGTGTTCACGAATATGAGCAAAGGGATTGGTGTCTCCTGTGGATTGGTGCCCATAAACTTGAGAAAGGGGATTGGTGTCTCCTGTGGATTGGTGTCCATGAACTTGAGCAAGGGGATTGGTGTCTCCTGTGGATTGGTATCCATGAACTTGAGCAAGGGGATTTGTGTCTCATGTGGATTGGTGTCCACAAACTTGAGCAAGGGGATTTGTGTCTCTTGTGGATTGGTATCCATGAACTTGTATCGCGTATAGGGTATTGGTGTCTCCTGTGGGTTGGTGCCCAAAAAATTTATTGAAGAAAATATAAGCAATATTTTTTCATGGTTTTCTCCTGAGAGGGTGTTTCCACGTAAAATATTTGTCTCTTATGTATATGGTGATTTGTGCATTGTTTCATTATTGCATTGATATTATTTGAGGTTATTACTTTGGAAAGAAAATAGAAAAGTTTTATCTTATACTATTCACCCCCCTCTCATTATAATCTTGTGTTCTTCATTCATACTTTTGCTAATTTTTTGTCATGGATCTTAATTTTAAACTTGTAATGACTCAAGGTAACTTACTTGAAGGTCAGGCACCTAGCACTCATATATTATAGTTATTTATGCATCCTTATTTATGGAATATGACTCATATATATCACTTCTACTTCAATCAATAAAATTTCTTGAATCTAAAGTTAACATTGGTAAAAGCTTAAATAACATTAGGGTGGGCTTGAATTTATGATATGGTTACACTTAACCTTTGATCCATGCATTGGAATAAGGTTGTATATTATCTCTAGGTGTCATCATGGCTCTATTAGATGCATCACTAGTATTGGAACCTTGGATTAGATGTGAAACTTCTCACTTTCAACCATTTATCCCATAACCATTGGTTAACATTTTTTGTTGTGTTGAAAATCATGGACTCTTATGACTCTAACAATTAAGTTATTAAGGTTAATATAAAGGCATAGTTTATTAAAATTATGGGGGTCTATTTAGATCTATAATAAGGCTACACTCAACCCTAGGGCCATGGCCTCTACACATTAGGTCCATTCATTCACATTGCCCATGTGATTCAAACTTTATATTCTACCTAAATATTGTCCATCAACCTAAACAAATTGGGCATCATTATTTGTATATTGTTAGTATTTATAATATTTGTTTTAATAGACATATTCCAATCTAAATAACACACAATTATAATTATTTTATTTGATCATTTTTATTAAAATATATGTTTTAATAGGTTACCAAGGATTTGAATTCATAGTGAAGCTAAAATAACTCACTTAATGGCTAAGAATCCCCTATTCACACACATTGAAACTCACTACCAACCTTTTTAATAGAAGACAACCCATATCAACTACTTCATTTAAACTCTATGAACTGTAATTTTAATTAATATATTACTAGTTATTTTAGGTTTACATATTACAACATTGTGAATTTTATTATGTGGTCTATTTATTTGATTTAGTATAAAAGTACTAAACTTAAATATATTAAAAAGCAACTCAAATGATTAAGTGACATAACCTAGAATGATTATTTATAATAAAA
Organism: Wollemia nobilis; assembly: GCA_028583015.1. Classification (NCBI taxonomy): domain Eukaryota; kingdom Viridiplantae; phylum Streptophyta; class Pinopsida; order Araucariales; family Araucariaceae; genus Wollemia; species Wollemia nobilis. The sequence continues at coordinate 9,737,068 of JAQPPZ010000012.1, read as the reverse complement.
ATTTGTACACAAAGACCAAGGTTCAAATCTACCTAATACTACTATATAGTTTGTTGAAATACCATGTAATAAAAGTGGGACCATTTTAATTCCATATACCTAATTTTTTTTTTTTATTAGATATAGAAAGGGTTTTGAAAGGTTCCCCAAACCTTTTAAAATAGGATAAGCTCTACAAAACTTGACCTAATACCAACAATACAAAAACAAGAATAGTTATAAAGCACTACAACTGGCCACCTATCGCCAAGTGAACCAGATATAAATTGATACAAGAAACAAAATTAGAACAATGTTGGTGAGCCCCCTAGCCAACCAACACTCCCACATAGTTGTGCCACAAAACATTTCTTCATAAATGATAAAGTATTAAAGAGCATCAAGAAGCATGGATTGCTAAATCCAATTGAAGAAGGCCTTCCAAAAAATTATCTTTCCAAACAGATAGACCATTGAGACTTATACCTATGTTTGCCATAAATTCAACATGACAATTTCCTTATCTAAAGATATGCTTTATCTTCCTATCCTCTCTAGCCTAAATAATCTGCCTAGATTCCATAATCACAGCCTCAATTTTTCAATTGAGAACTAAATCACCTTTGACCAAGTTTATAATATTAAGTGAGTCTCCTTTAATGCAAACTTTTTGGTACCCTATCTTCTCCACAAATAGGATACCTTGGTAAAGGGCTATGGCCTCCACAACATGGCAATTCTGGATATCTAATAATTTAACATACGCCAGCGAAATCCCACCTGTGTCATCCCTAAGCACCCCACAAGCACCAACATTACTAGGATTAACCTTTGAACCTCCATAAAATTTTAATTTAAACTAGCCTGGAGAAGGAGGTTCCCACCTCACAAGGGCCCAAGGATTCGGACCAGGAAGACCAACAACCCTATTTCTCTATTGAAAGTCAATTTTCTTTTCGAGCTCAACCCCCTCAAATCTACCCTTATCCAAATCCAAAGAGGACACATTCTCCTAGGTGGAAGCCAAGGCTCTAGAAAAAATAGAGGTAGGATATTTTTTGAAGTTTTTAAAAATTCTACTATTCCTCTCCTTCCACACCCATCATAAAAGATACAACAAATAGAAGTTCTAAATAACAATTTATCCTTGGAGAGTAAAAAGGAGACGACCATTGAGCACAAACATCAACAAGTAAACTCAACACCACCCAAATCAGTCCCAAAAAATTAAAAAAAAAATTAAGAAATTCCATAGAGAATGAGCATTGAAAGAATAGATGGTTTATTTGTTCCTCATTAGCACCATAGAGGCAACATCTGTTCAACATTGACCAACATATTTTTAATATTTTCAATGGTTAAAATATTATTCTGAGTTGTCAACTAAAAACATATATTCACCTTTGATGTTAGACCCTTAATACATACTTTAAAAGGTGGAATCCATGGATGAGTCTTGAAAACCAATGGATTATAGGAAAACTTGACTGAAAAGGATCCGTTATTTTTCCCTACCCAGAAAATCTCATCCTCTTCATTTCTCTGTTTAATGATCTAAATCTTCAACTTATTAGCAATTAGAGTTCAAGTATCGAGTTCAACATTGTTGAGAATAGATTGGTCTAATAATTTCAAACCTTTAGCCCATTAACCACCTTGATAAAGTCAACCACCTTAGACCCAAAGACCAATATGGTCCTAGGCTCCAAACATGCCAGATTTGGAATCTACACAAGGGGTTGGTCCATCAACCAAATATCTTTTTAGAAATCAATCTTGAGTCCATCACCCAACCTCCACCTACAACCTTTGGAGACTAGCACCCTCAACTTTTAAAAACTCAACCAAAAGGTTGAACCAAAATTCAATAGAGGATCAACAAGCAAAAAATCCTCTTGTCTCAAGTATTTGATCGATACAATGTTGACCTAGCTAGTTTTAGTTTAATTTACCAACTTCCATCTATGTTTTGCAACCAAAGCCTTATTCATCTTCCTGATGTTATGGATACCTAAGCCACCATCATTTTTAGGTCTACAGACTTACTCCCAACCAAGTGAAATTTTTTCTTCTCATCAAAATCGGACCAAAGAAATGACTTTTGAATATGTTCAATATTTGATAAAATCTTATTTGGAATTCTAGACATAGATAAGAAGAAGGTTTGAATACTTTTAATAGTATACTTTACTAGGGTATCCTTTTTGGCTTGACTGAGGTAGGATCCTTTCCACTTGACCAACTTCCTCTAAAATATTTCCACCATAGGTTCCCAAAGTGAATCTTGAATACTGCCTTTAAACAAAGGTATTCCAAGGTAAAGAATTGGGAGGGCAGCCACCTCTCAACCCAATATGTGAGCAATTATCCTCTACCTTGTTGAGAGGGAATTTAGAAAGAATATTTTGATTTTTATATATTTTATCTTTTGTCTAACTGTAATTTCAAATACCTCCAAGATTATTTTTAGCACCTTTACTTGGGGAACTGAAGCAAGAAGGAAGAGAAAAACATCATCTATAAATTGGTGATGAGAAATATAATCCATCGACAAATTGGGCTTGATACCATTCACAAAGAGTTTTAGCTTGATAGCCCTATCAAGAGCTTCCACCAATAATATATAGAGGTAAGGAGACAAGGGGTCCCCTTGGTGAATGCCTCTCAAACTTGAAAAATAACCTGTTAGGGACCCATTTATTAAGATCAAAAACTTGGTAGAAGAGATACAAGCATGGACAAGTTTTATCCAACTTTGGAAAAAACCAAAATTTCCTAAAACCTTTAACAAAAAATCCTACGAAACCCTATCATAAGCATTGTTCATGTCTAATTTGAGGAGACTAGATCTTCTACTTTTATTAGTTGAATGAAGGATTTCACGGATAGCTATGATACTGTACAGGATCTATCTCCTTGGCATGAATCCACTTTAGGTTGAATTAATCAAGGCTAGAATAAAATATTTTAATCTGTTAATAAGGATCTTTGTCAAAATTTTATAAACAATGTTACATAAGTTGATGGGTCTAAAGGCACCAAAGTCCTTTGCACCGATAGACTTGGGGATCAGAGTTAAAAAAGTAGAATTCACTCTAAACATGATATGATTGATGGTTTGGACCTTCGAAAGGGCATCAACAATATCCTTCCCTACAATATGCCAATACTTCTAGAAAATGAGAGGGAAAACCATCAGGACCCGGAGCCTTCATTCCTTCCATTGTAAACATAGCAGCTCTAACTTTCTCATCTCTAAAGGTAGATGCAAGGGCTTGGTTCATATTACTTGTGACAAGGCTGGGAATACTACCAAGAAACTTATTTTTGGCTTCCTCATTACAAACCTCTTCCACCCAATGAGATTTTTGAAAAAATCCACAACCTCAGCTCTTATATCCTTAATGTGAGTAGCACTAGATTCATCAACCCTTTAAATTTCTCTAATACCATTATGCTTATGTGCTTAAATGTCGTGATGTGAAAAAAATTAAAATTTTTATCTCCCTCCTTTAGCCAAAGCACCTTGGACTTTTATTTCCACAAAATTTCCTCCTTGGAAATAGTGTTATGAAATTTGGCCAACACCTCTTTTTCTCTGTAGTTGAACTCTTGAGATTGATTTCCAAGTTCTATATTAGATTCAATAGATTCATTTGACTTTTAGGTCTTTCTTCTTTTGCAAAATATTCCAAAAAACCCTTTTATTCCATTCTTTAAGGCCACTTTTAACAACTCTAAGCTTCATCGCAATTTTGGAAAGGTCAGACCCTTGGACCCTTGTTGACCACCATTTTTTATTTTAGCTTCCAACTAAGGATGAAGGCACCACATAGCCTCAAACCTGAATGGCCTAGGAAATCTAGTTTCTTCCTGGTCCACTTCAAAAAATAAGGAGTTATGGTCAGAGCCAATTCTGGGCAAAGAACAAAGAGATAGATTCCCAAATAGTAGAAGGCACTCCTTGGAGATAATAACCCTGTCCAACCTAGATGAGTTTGTTACCCATTCTCCTATTGCTCCAAGTATATCTGGAACCCTTCAACTCAACATTCAATAGCTCATTTCCATTCACAACATTCCTAGGACCTAAACTCTTCCATATTTTGATATTGGGGAGTTTCCTCCTCTTTAATCTGAAAAAATAGAGGGAAATTAAAATCCCCTACTAGGCACTAGGATTCTTGAGAAAAAATCCTTTTGATGAAACTTAGATTTTACCACAATATGTTTCTACTAGGCCCAGATTTATGCAAATTTATACATACACGTTTTTCATAACCCACCTTTTATTACTTTCTTTGTTATAAAAGAGAATATTAATAATCCTATCTAAGGAAGAAATTATAGAGCCCTCAAACTTTTTGGCATCCTAGAGACAAAGGAGTCCCCCAGAGGAACCATTGGTTGGGCTTGTAGTAAAATGGGATTATTTCCAAATCCTTCTTCTAACACCTTCTATATATTGACCATCCAACTTGGTTTCTTGTAGGAAAAAAATATCAGGTAAAATTTTTTTATGCAGGGAAGCAACCACCCATTGTTTAGAAAACCCATTCAGGACCCTAAAATTCCAAGAGAGGCACTTCATTTATGATATTTGGAATTAGATTTATTTTCCCCAGATACCCTATGGTTACCTGGCAAAAATATTCTAGCTTTAGTTATCTTACTCCTACATCCTTCCCTTCTTCAAGTTTGAGCAGAGCTTGAGATCCATTCACGATCTCAAAATATGTTTCTCTCTTCATCATAGACTTGTTAGGGAGTTTTCCTAACTTTCACTCAACACCCACATCCACATTTCCCTTCTTTTATCTTTGGTTTTTAGGACCCAGATAAGCTTTCTCTAGATAGGTCTTTGGGGAGCTAATCAAAGACCTTGCCTCAGGGGTCGCCAACTAAATCACAGGCTCCTTAAGAGCAAAACCAATACAAATCTTATCAAAGGAATTATGACGAAGAGACTTAGAAATAATATTTTTAGAAATGATATATGACTAACATACCTTAGTAACACCAAGCTTCAAGACTATGTTTTTCTCCTTAGACACCTTCTCAGTTTCCACCAGGTTGGCTAGGGTCAATTATGAAGGTTGCAAAATCTCATCCACTAGAACCTTCAACTTCTAAACCTCGTCCATCTGGGGTTGAGCTTATCCTTCCCCCATTTTATGAATTACCACCCAAATCCTTTGAGGGGACTTAGCCTAAGTTTTCCTTATGAATCCATTTTATTCTTGCAGATCTCTTTTCCTTATCCACCTGTACCCTAAGGGGACATTGGTTCACCTAGTAACCCAACTTTCCACAACCAGAGCATCGATTCGACCTATTTTCATAAACAATGGGCTAGTCCCAAGTACCTAAGAATGAGATAAGCTTGATAGAAGGAAGATCCACCTCCAAATATTCCATAACACATATTCTTGCATACACCATTCTTGATTTGGCTCTAGTTACCATATTGATAAGAAGGAGATCTCCCACAACCTTGGTCATACCTCTCAACACTTCTTCATGCCAAAGATATTAAAGGAGGGCATGTAAATGAACCTATAGAGGCACAAAGTTAATCCTTTGTGTATGAGGATTAAAATTAGGTTCTAGCTTTCGTAAAAACAAACCTCTTTTGCCATAAAACCAGGGGTCTCCCCCTAAGATACAATTTGCATCTTTCATGTTATTTAATTTTATATAAAAAAATGTTTTTTGGGCTGCTATAATTTCCATGGAACCCAAAGGTTTCCACTTCACTAGTGCTCATATTTGAATTGGATCCAGGTTTGGTCTCGCCCCTTCGAACTTTTCCACAAGGTCATAACTACCATCACCCATGGTGAACTTAACTAGTTCACACAAGATGCTAATGGCATTTCCCATAGGGGATATGTTGCAAATAGGTTTTGAGAAGGTCTCCCTCACACCTTTAGACATCACTACAACATACAAAATATTGAGGCTTGAGTTTTTAGGGAAAAACTATGGGCCATGAGAACGAGACCCAACCTCCAACTTACCTTTTGATGACCCATGGATCCCTGAAAGATCCATGAAGCCAATACCAGGATCTCCTATAGACACACCATCTGGCTGATCCAAAACTGCCACATTCACATCCAAGCTAGTCACCACCTCCACATATTTTGATAACTCCCACCACCCTTCCGCAAACCCACACAAACCAAATTCAAAGTCTCCCACTCCCACCCTTTCCCACCCTAATTGCCACCATTAAAATTCCAACTCCCACTCCTCCATCAAACCCTTGTATGCTTTTGCTGCTCTGCTAGGGTTTTTTGAATTTACTGCTCAGATCCCGCTCCTCCTGTGGAACCTCCACTCCATGCACCTCTGACACCGTTGCTTCGCTAGGATTTTCAAAGCCACTACTCAGATCCCACTCCTCCTGGAACCTCCACTCCATGCACCTTTGATGTTGTTGATCCACCTTTCATATACCCGATTTAAACTTGAAAGAAAAATAACTTTAATAAAGATTAAAGTTAAAATAAATTATCATTTTCATAGTGAACTAAGAATAAGATAAAAAATTATAGTTAATAAAAAATAAAATTGACTATATTTTTCTAAAATAATTAAAGCTTTAATAAATTGACAAACTATAAAAATAAAGATATATGATATTAATTTTTTTAACTTATTTGTGTTTATATAAATAAATTTATAAAATAGCATAAACAAATGTGTAGTAAATATCATCCAAAATAAATATTATCCTACTAAATTACTTTTTACTTCATTTACATATAGTAAGATATATATATATATTCGCTAAAAAATAGTAATTTTTATTTCAGAATTTGAAAAACAATTACAATGATATTGGTATTTTATACCTTCATATAGGCCTTACTAAAAAACCCCATTAAGAGTTGTTCTAAAATCTCAAATTTCTTTGAAAATTCTATCAAACCTAATACATAAAAAACTATGAACAACCTAGTGTCAGCCTTCAGTCATCTTTTAGAGTGTTATTTTGATACCTCATCCCTATGACCATCAATCATCTTACAGATATGACCTTAATTATCAAAAAGGTCCAAAAAGAATAAATAAGTGTCCTAAACCACATCTTCTATCAAATAGAAAAAATTATAAAAAAGGGATAGATTGTGGTGGAAACATAGTCCCACACACTACTCCTTTTAACCAAGTGCCAATTGAAATATCTAAGGAAACTTTTAATAGACCATCTGCTTCCTCATTTATTTGTTTATAAATATGATTTGCAAATGATGCTTCTAGAAATTTCACTTACTGATAATAAGACCTAAGTATCAAATTTTGCATCCCCACTAATCCTAAAGCCCAGTCCACCACCAATTTTGAGTCACCATAAACTTAGAGTTTTGTTATTCCCTATTCCATTATCATTCTTAACAAAAATATCAAATCCTTCCACTTTGCCACATTATTGGTGCCTTCACCAAGACCTGCTTTGAAAGTGTATTTGTGATTTTATCCTGATATAATTGTCCTATTGCCCCACATCTACTTTGATTGCCTTAACAAAATCCATCAAAAAAGGCCCAAGACTTCATAGTATCCACTATTAAACTACAAATTTACCTTATAGTCTTTAATTTGAAACTTGTTTTATGCCTTCATAAGTATATTTAATCCGATCTTGAACTTATTTAGGTAGAATTTTCTTACTCTCAAACAACATTGAATTTTTTACCAACCACAAACCCCATGCCACTATTAATGAAATGCACCTGTATTCCTTTAAGCCTTTGTCTTTGAACCATTGTTGCATATTCTCTAACAAATTCCTTGTTGACCACTATCCCTTCCCCTTAGTCATGGGTAGAATAGACCTCCACACTTCTCTCAAGAAATCACAATGAACCAATAGATGATCCATTGTTTCTTCTTCCTTTTTACATAGACTACATTGACTTGGACCCTGCCAAGACCTCTTTTGCAGAACATCCCATGTCAATACCTTCTTAGCCAACGCTAACCAAGAAAACAAGTTGATTTTTAAGGGTACTTTCACCTTTCAAATTTTGCTCCACCACCAAAGGACCTCTTTGTTATTATCTTCAAATATTGCCTTGTATCCTTCCTTAGTTATAAATTGTCCACTAGCTGGGTTCTTTGACCATACTAAAGAGTTTTCTTGTCTTAGTCTTATAAAAGTTCTTGTTAGACCTCTTGTATATTAATTGGTTAAAATAGCCCATTTATATCTTGATTGTGTTATCATAATTTCATACTATCATTCCAATAAAATACATAATTGTATTTGGAAATTATATATATATATATATATATATCATCTTCCAAAATATGAGGATGTACTGCTATGATATTAACAAGTACTTGAATTTATGCCTTCTTATATATCATTAAGCTTCACCCATAATATTTAGAGCTTGGTTTAAGATATGAAACTTTCCACTTTTAATTTCTAGTCCCAACCACGTAGATTTCTTACTTCACTTTTACTTATTTTAAGATAAGTTATAAAACCATTTTTAAATCCAATATTTTTAAAATATTATTATTATTTTGCTGGAGAACAAGGGGTTGTACTTGGATACCTCACCCTTGACAAGTCACAACTCTCTCTTTTAGAGTTTGAGAGTTTAGGGTTGTACTTGGATTCAATTTTCATCTTAATTGAGTTGCTATAGATAGATATTTACATCAATTTTCATAAAATGTTTGAATTCTTGATTTTCATTATCTGGATCTTCAATTTTGTGTGAATACAAATTTTCTAAAATTTAGTAGCATTCTTGAAATTTTTCTACAATAACCTAAATATTATTATTTTTAACTTTAATATCTAAAAATATGTCCTAGAGGACAATGCAAAATTTAGGCTTTGGCAGGGAGGAGGAAAGGAGGCTCTTGGTGGATTATCATTCTATTCTTGCAAGGGAAGAAACTTTCTGGCGCCAAAAATCTAGGGACCTCTGGTTGAGAAATGGAGACTCCAATACGAAGTTTTTTCACGCGTCAAATTTGCGGCACAGAGGGGCTAACAAAATCATGGAAGTGGTGTGCAAGGATGGACGCGTTACCAAGGATATTGAGGAAATCCGAAGTGAAGCGGTTGACTTCTTCCAGGATCTGCTCGGTGTTCCTCCCGACAGTGATCTCCAGGTTCAGAAATCTCTGTTGGATAACTTCCCAGTCAAAGTTCCTCCCGAGGTAAGCTCTAAGCTTCTGGAGCCTTTTTCTATGTCTGAGATTAAAGAAGCTTTGTTCTCCATGCAACCAGACAAGGCGCCTGGGCCTGACGGTTTTCCCCCTCGTTTTTTTCAAGTTATGTGGGATGTTGTGGGTTCGGATGTGTGCGAAGCAATTCAAGAGATTCAAGCCTCCAGATCCATCCATCCAAAACTAAATTCTACCTTTCTTGCTCTCATCCCTAAGTCTTCCGCCTGCAAAAGTTTCTCTGATTATCGTCCCATTAGCCTGTGCAATGTTTTTTATAAAATCTTAACCAAGTCCATAGCCAACCTTCTGAGGTCCCTTATTCCCTCCTTGGTTGGTCCTTCTCAGGGAAGCACCGTGAAAGGCAGAAACATTCTCGATGGTGTCATCACCATCCATGAAACCCTCCATTCTGCTCACCGCTCCAAAAATGCTTGCTCTTTTCCTCAAGCTGGACATGAATAAAGCTTTTGACAGAGTTGACGAGGAGGTTCCTCCGTGCTTGTCCTCTTCAAGTTCGGTTTTCACCCTCAATGGATTGACCTTGTCAGTAGTTGCATATCCACTCCCTCCTTTTCTGTTCTAATCAACGGATCCCCTGCTGGGTATTTCCAAAGTGCCAGAGGCCTCAGACAAGGTGACCCTCTGTCTCCTATTCTATTCATCCTTTTGGCTGAGGTTCTGAGTTGGTCTTTGAAAGAGGCTCTTCGTCAGAATAAGATCTCTGGCATTTTTCCCACCTCCAGAGTCGATCCTGTCTCTCATCAGCAATTTGTGGATGACACCCTCATCTCCACTGGGGCGTCCGTCACTCAAGCCAAATCCATCAAGCGAATCCTCTCCCATTATGAAAAGGCTACCGGATAGAAAGTCAATTACATCAAAAGCAAAATTTATTTTATTAACACTCCTATGCGAAGGCAGCTCCGCATAGCCAGAATTTTGGAATGCACTATTGATTCCCTGCCTGCGTCTTATCTGGGTTTGCCTCTGGCTTGTAATGGCCGAGCCAATGGAAGCTTGTGGGACATGATCCTGGAACGTCTTCACAAAAAGCTGAGCACTTGGAAAGGCAAATTCCTGTCGCAAGCTGGGAAATCCACCCTTACCAAAGCTTGTCTCCAAGGAATCCCAACTTACTTCATGTCTGTGTTCATGCTGCCTGTTTCTGTCCATTCCAAGATTGAAAAGATTCAGAGGACCTTTCTGTGGTCTGGCAATGAAGAAAAATCCAGAATTCCTCTTGTGGCACTGGGATAAGGTTTGCTTGCGAAAGGACCAAGGTGGCATGGGAATGAGGATATCAAGACTCATGAACACTGCTTTGATCGCTAAGCACGCTTGGAAGATCTCGACTAATGACCCAGAGAGTGGGTCAAGGCTGGTTAAGAGGAAGTATCTTGGATCGAGTTCTCTTTTTGATGTCGGGATTCCTCCTGAAGCGTCTGCCTTTTGGAAATCTGTGCTTCAAGCCCGCTCTCTGATCGACTCTGGTGCTCGCTGGATTTTGGGTGATGGCAACTCTATTCTCTTCTGGAAGGACGGGTGGGTTACTGATGGAGCTCTCGAGTTGAGAGTGGACCTTGCTGGCCTAAAAGCCCAGGTGGATCCAAATTCCCAACTCAAGGTTGCGGACTTCATTGATCGGAGCTCTCTTCCCCCTCGGTGGAATTTGCCAGTCCTGGACGGCTTTAACAATGAAATGACTTTTTTGTCTAATATTCTTCGGTCTGTTTTAATTCCATCTGTTAGAAGAGATGACAGAATCATCTGGCGTGGCACAGAGGATGGTCTGTTCTCTGTCAAGACTGCCTATGACCTTCTTACTTGCGAGATTGCCATGGATCACCGATGGAAAGTGATTTGGAGGAAGGGTATTATTCCTAAAGTTAATTACTTTGCATGGATTGCCTTTCATAATAAAGCCTTAACCATCAACAACCTCCATAAGAGGGGTTTTGCTATTCCCAACAGGTGCTTCTTGTGCTTTGCTGATTGTGAGACGACAGACCACTTATTTTTGCACTGTCCTTTTTCCCATTCTGTCCTCGGCACTGTCTTGTCTTCCTTTCAAATCCTTTGGTGCACTCCCCGCTCCCTCAAAGATGCCTTCCACCAATGGCCCAATCCTTTCAAGAATCCTAAACTTCGCTTCCTTCTTGAGGCCTCTTTCCACCACTCCATTTGGCAGATTTTGCTAGAGGCAAGGTCCCTAGAGTACCTCCCTGTGTCGCTCAGAGAGCCTTATCCTTCGCCATTGAGAATTCTAAAGTTGTTCCTAGTTCCCGTCCCCGCCTTCCTGGCGAAGCAACGATCTTCCAAAGTTTGGGCCTTTTCCCTATTCTTGATGGTGTTTCTAAGTCTCAGCGTGGGGATGTTATTTGGACCAAGCCCCCTGTGGGCTGGATTAAATTAAACTTTGACGGTGCGGCCAAAGGCAATCTTGGCCCTGCTGGTTCTGGTGGTGTGGTTAGAGATCATAACGAGAATCTCGTGCTGGCTTATTGTGAAGATTTGGGTGCCCAGACTAATCACTATGCTGAAGCCAGAAGTGTTTTGAAAGGTATCCAGATCCTCTCCGAGGATCCTCGGCCTTTGATAGTCGAAGGTGATTCGCTCAATATAGTCAACTATCTGCTAGGCTCTAAAGACCCGTCTTGGAGGGTCTACAACATCATTCTTGAGGCTAGGATGCTCCTCTCTCAACATGACAGGTGGAAGGCATGCCATATTTTCAGGGAAGGAAATCGCGTGGCAGACCACATGGCCAACAAAGGGCTTGTGACCACGTGTCCTGTTGTGTGGCGCTCATGCTTCCCGTCTGAGGTGGTGAGTTTGGCCAATGCGGATATCCTCTCATGATGTTCTCCTCGCTTCAGAAGGTCATTCGTTTGGTTTGGCTGTTTTTGCTTTCGATGGTCAAATTTCTCCAGCTAGTGTTTTTGTTTTCCTTGGTAAAATGTGGTTTGTTTCCAGGATATTCAGACATAAGGGCCCTACTTATAGCCTTCGGGCAATTAGCAGTTTTTGGTTTCTGTCATCAAGTTTATTCCTCCAGCCACAAGGCATGATGCACATTCCAGCCAGGCTGATTTTGTACATAAGGTTTTGGGATCCTCTATAAAAACCCCCTGTTAATCTATTAAAATAATTACCAAAAAAAAAATTTAGGCTTTGGCTCTTCTTCGGGAGGTCCAAGGTTCAAACCACAACGTAGGCGAGTGTATGAGGAGGTGTGTGTATGGTTGTGTGTTAAATTCCTTTTTGGTAAACTCAGCTCTCCCCCTTATGAGAGGTCATGGAAGGATGAGGATAACCAACCCTAACCTGAATGGTGGTAGTAAGAGTTTCTCACACTAACCAAATCCCCAAAAAAAAATATTAAAATATTTATTTATTAATTATATTATATATTATTTTTTAATAAATAAATTAATTTTAATTTTTAAAATACTTTTAATAAAAGAATTTTTTCTCAACTTTATAAATTTTTAATTTGCATAATTATTTAATATAAATAATTAATGCATATTAATTAGACGATGATGGGATTAGATGTAACTAATACTTTTTATTTTAATACTTTTAAATTATATATGTTAATTTTTATTTATTTTTAGATAGTGTGATAAATCCTGACCGATGTATAGGGCTGAGCAATCTCCTTCCAACCATGATCTCTCGTAAAGTTGACAGCTACACTTATAAATAGGAAATCTAACACACAACCATCACACACCTACTTCCTCACTCGCACACGTTACGGTTTGAACCTTGGACCTCCTAAAGAAGAGCTAAATCCCGAACTATTAATTGTCATTTTAAGCTAGATGGAAAAATATTTAAATAAATTGTCATTTTAAAGTAGGAGAGAAAAAAAGTATATAAAAGGTAATATGAATGTTACCTTTTAGAGGGTAAAAATTACATTATAACATGAAAAAGAAATAGGTTGGTTGGTAGCGATCAGGTGTTTGGCGGTTTATTGTCTTGATTCAATTTTGTGTCATTTTGGGTTACTAATGACTTCGTATTTTACATGGGGATTATAGAGGTTCCAATGGAAGAAAAATAAAAATAAAAATAAATAAATAGCATTTTAAAAGATGTTAAATGAGATAAAATAAAGGTTATGTGATACAAATTTTATAAAGAATTGTTTTAAGAAAAATCTAGATTATATTAATTCATTAACCAGAACATTACAATATTATGGAGCTAACATTGTTCACCAGCTAAAAAGCAAAATAAGGTGGATAAGGAATAAAGCATTCATAACTGAATATACATAAGAATAGAAATTAATAGTAACAAAAATACTATAGCTATATCTTGCTGCAATACACCAGATATCACCACTCATCTATAGGAGAGTCTATTATATGAATAAATTATGGGTGTGTCTTCCATGATATCTTCTAAAGTCTTCAAAGAAGAAATAGAAGTAATCAAAACCCAAACTTGTTCGTCATTGTTAACTACCTTCTTTTTAGTTTTATGTTGGACCTTTTGAAGATCTTGAACCAGACAATAAAGATGATGAACTTTTTCAATAACATCTCGAGGTGTGTTGGAAGTCTCGTAGACTTGGGAATGAATGCCTCCCACAAGTAAGAAAAATAAAAGGTCAATTTTGGTAAAACTATATCCCATGGAGGAGCAGATCTAGTAAACATCTTTTTGCATCTGCACTTCCAAATGTGCTTGATAAGGATGAGTCTACAAACATCCTAGAGTTTAGGGCATTGATCTAGCTGAGAAAAACCAAGCAAAGAAAGCTTCCAAGATCTAGTGAAAGAGGGAAAAATAAAAGTGTAGAAGACATCCCAAAACTATTTAGCCATGTCACAAAACCAAAACAAGTGAATAAGAGTTTCTAAATCATTACAAAATTAAGGAGAAATGTGTAAAATCGAGGCCAAACTTTCATAATTTGGAATTTTTTGATGCAAAATTTACCATCCAAGAAGTTTAGTTTTGGATTCAACAAGAACTTTCCAAATTTGATTAGCAAGAGACTATCATTGGGCATTGGTAAAATTCACTTGTCACTTGACACTGAGCTTAGAGTATAAAAAAGGAAGACACAAAAGATTTTTGTATATCCAACTAGAAGTAATTGAAGAGATAATATGACCACTAAGCCATCTCTAGTCATGCCATTTATTATGGGCAGTTGTTCCCAAATTTATAAGGACCTTACAAGGGATGGAAGCCACAACTAAGAAATAAGACTTTTTAAACCTAGAGAGAAGGTAAGAATTGAGCAGCTACGCGGATCCCAGATATCTCTAATTCTATTAAATTCTTTCTTCAAAAAGTTAGACCATGAATAGCACTGCATAAAGCTAAAGGTTTATCATTATGGAGGATAAGTTTATTCCACCAAAGACTGTTTAGATTGATGCTCACATCATGTCTCAAGGATTCAAACTTCCAAGCCAATAAATGAGAAACCGATTGTCAAGCTTTCCAATTTTGGATAACTGGAATAGATCCTTTAACCGTAAAGTAAGACGCATTAAGGACCTCCTCCTAAGGGGTTTCTTTCCATTTACCTTTGTGACTAGCTAGAGATATTTTGTAATGAAATAGGTGTTTCCAGTTTTCATCACCAATGATGGCTCTAGAAACCCATTTTGAAGCCAAATTTTTGCTTTGGGTAAAAGGATCAATTATGCCTAGACCTCCTAAAGCCTTAGGTTGAGTACAAAGTTTCCAAGAGATGGATGTCATTTCCACCTCCCCATCCCATTTGGTCCATAAAAAATTACGAATTACCTGAGTTAATTTGTTATAGGCTAACTTGAAGACCATCCAACAAAAAAAGTAATAAACATAAGAGGTTGTCATAATTTTATTCGCAACTTGAATTCTTCCTGCTAAATAAGGAAAGAAATCGAACTGACCAAACATTAATATTTTTTTGAAGTTTCTCCATAACCAAGTTCCACATATCCTTCCTCTTCTCGTGAATAAAACTCCTTAACTGAGTGGAAGATCATCCTCGTGATATGATTATAAAGGATATTATTTAACCAATATATTTATATCTATGCCAAGGTAAACAAAATTATAGATCACATGAAACAATATGAAGGATATTATTTAACCAATATATATCCAACCAAACTATGATATACAACTTTATCTCATTACATTCAAACCTTACCTTGACCCACAATGCAACGGTTTAGGTTTTACCTCTTCTTCGAGAGGTCCAAGGTTCAAATTGCAACGTATGTGTGTAACTATGTGTTAAATTTTCTATAAGCTCAACTCTCCCCCATACGAAAAGTCATGATGAAATTCCCTTAACATCGATTAAAAGAACTTTTCACATTAACCAAATTTAAAAAAAATAAGATAATAATAATTCAAATCCTACGCCATTCAATTTTGCAAAATCTTAGTGTGAGCCCAATCAAGTTGTAATTTGAACCTCATATTTAAATTAAAGGTGCCGGCCTCGTTTTATGTCTCACCAAGGAGTAATTTGACCGCAGTCAAGTCCAGTTTAAAGCAAAGTAGATATCCGGAAGGTCCAGTTAAGGGTAAGTTGGGCGTGAAGGAAGATGAGGTGTACAAACTCGTCTCCCAGTTTGGGAGTGGAGAGGGACATAAGCAACCAAGTGGCAGTTGCAGTCGCAGTTTATGTGATGTTATTTTTATATAATTGAAAGTCGACGTCAGCGTCTGTTGGGCTCGCCATTGATCAATTCCCTTGCCTTCCTGACATATATGTCAGGCCTTTTTCCGAACATAGGAGCTACCTCAACCGCTTCCATTCTCAAACCAACCAACCAGAATGTCAATCAAATTTGAAAACACTGAATACGCCAGAAACCCGATCAGCTTCTCAAGACAAGCACTATGTAAAAGCTACATGCCTACGACTTCCATATCAGTCTAAACCAAAGCTACATGTTCTCACATGAAATGAAATTCCAAGAGAAAGTATGAAGTCTTCCAAGAGGGGGCAAAAGTTTAGGTTTTAAATTTTTATTGATAAACTCAATTTTTTTCTTATGAGAGATTAAGGCAGGATGAGGATACTCAACCCTAATCTGAACTGTCGTTGTAAGAGTTTCTCACACTAACCAAATTTCAAAAAAAATATTTAAAAATATTTATTTATTAATTATATTATATGTAAGGTCCGAGGTGTAGACCAATTGGTTCATCCAAACCCCATAAGGGGGCGGAGGTCCAAGGTTCAAATCTTGTTCCTTTCTTGGTGCTTTCAGCGGCCGTAAAAGGTTTAAAATGATTGTGGCATGGTGGTTATAGGGGCTTACTGCGCGAAGATCTGTGTGACGGCTTTTGGGGCGGACAACGCAGAATACTATGGCAACCATAAAAATTTGGACAACCTGCCCGGATTCATGGTGGCTACCGATTCCACCATGTAAATTCAAAAAAATAAATAAATAAATAAAATTATATTATATATAATTAATTATATTTCAAAGGAGTAGAATGGTGTTGTTGACTGTTTGGTTAAATAGGCCTCTTAATTTCAAGAAGGTTGCAGTGTTAGGGAGTGGCATCAACTTCAAAATCTTACTAGTTTATTGAAAGTTGATATGCCTAAATGAAGCAATTTTGTTGTAATCTGATTCTTGACTTTTGTATGTTTTTATGATTTCAATAAAAAAAAAAATTGTTTTTATCAAACAATTATATTATATATAATATTTTTTAATGAATTAATTAATTTTAATTTTTAAAATAATTTTAATCAAAAAAATTCTAAACTTTTAATTTGCATAATTATTTAGTATAGATAGTTAATGCATATTAATTAGACAATAATGGGATTAGATGTAACTAATACTTTTTATTTTAATATTTTTAAATTATATTTATTAATTGCCATTTTTTTAAGAGTTGGATAGTGTAATAAATCTTTACGATGTATAGGGCTGAGCAATCTCCTTCCAACCATGACCTCTTGTAAAGGTGAGAGCTACACTCATTAATAGGGAATCTAATACACGATCATCACACACCTACTCTCCACACTGTAGTTTGAACCTCCTAAAAAAGAACCAAAACCTGATTGAGCTATCCCATGGGACTATTAATTACCATTTTAAACCGGATGAAAAATATTTAAATTAATTGTCATTTCAAAGTACAAGGGGAAAAAGTATATAAAAGGTAATCTGAATGTTACTTTTAGAGGGTAAAAATTACACTATAACATTAAAAAAATAGGTTGGTTGGTAGCAGTCAGGTGTTTGGCAGTTTATTTTCTTGATTCGATTTCGTGTCGTTTTGGGTTATCGATGACTTTGTCTTTTACATGAAGATTATAGAGGTTCCCATGGAAGAAAAATAAAAATAAAAAGTAAATAAATAACATTCTAAAAGATGTTAAATGGGATAAAATAAAGGTTATATAATACAAATTTTATAAAGGATTTTTTTAAGAAAAAAAAGCTAGATTATATTAATTCATTAATAGGAACATTACAATATTATGGAGCTAACATTGTCCACAAGCTAAAAAAACAAAATTAGATGGATAAATAATAAAACATCCATAACTAAATATACATAAGAATAGAAACTAATAGCAACAAAAATATTATAGCTATATCTTGTTGCAATACATCATATATCATCACTCATCTGTGGGAGAGTCTGTTATATGGAGAAATTAAGGGTGTGTCTTCTGTGATATCTTTTAAAGTCTTCAAAGAAGAAATAAAAGTAATCAAAACCTGAACTTGTTCATCATTGTTAACTGCCTTCTTTTTAGTTTTATGTTGGACCTTTTAAAGATCTTGAACCATATGAGAAAGTTGATGAAGTTTATCAATAACATCTTGAGGTGTGTTGGAAGTCCCATAGACTTGGGAATGAATGCTTCCCACATGTAAGAAAAATAAAAGGTCAAGTTTGGTAAAACTATATCCCATGGAGGAGCAAATCTAGTAAACACCTTTATGCATCTGCACTTCCAAAGGTGATTGAGAAGGATGAGTGTACAAACATCTTAGATTTTAGTGCATTGATCTAGCTGAGAAAAACCAAGCAGAAAAAGCTTCCAAGATCTAGTGAAAGAGGGAAAAAAGTGTATAAGACATCCCAAAACTATTTAGCCATGTCACAAAACCAAAACAAGTGAATAAGAATTTTTAAATCATTACAAAAATTGCATTGAGAGAAAATGTGTAAAATCGAGGCCAGACTTTCAGAAGTTGGAAGTTTTTGATGCAAAATTCACCATCCAAGAAGTTTATTTTTGAATTCAACAAGAACTTTCCAAATTTGACTATCATTGGGCATTGGTAAAATTCACTTATCACTTGACATTGAGCTTAGAGTCTAAAGAAGGAAGACACAAAATATTTGTGTATATCCAACTAGAAGTAATGGAAGAGATTCTATGACCATTAAGCCATCTCCAGTCATTCCATATATTATGGGCAGTTGTTCCCAACTTTATAAGGACCTCATAAGGGATGGAAGTCACAACTATGCCATAAGACTCTTTGAACTTAGAGGGAAGGGAGCAATAATTTCTTATCTGGTTCCAAGCAAGAATTGAGCAGCTATCCAAATCCCAAATATCTTTAATTCTATTAATTCCTTTCTTCGAAAAAAAACTAGACCATGAATAGCATTGCATAAAGCTAAAGGTTTATCATTATGGAGGGTAAGTTTATTCTACCAAAGACTATTTAGATTGATGCTTAGATCATGTTTCAAGGAGTCAGACTTCCAAGCCGATAAATGCGAAACTGATTACCAAGCTTTCCTGTTTTGGGTAACTGGAATAGATCCTTTAACCGTAAAGTAAGGCGCATTAAGGACTTTCTCCTTCTAAGGGGTTTCTTTCCATTTACCTTTGTAAGTAGCTAGAGATATTTTGTAACGCGTTTTTCCAGTTTTCATCACCAATGATGGCTCTAGCAACCCATTTTACAACCAAACTTTTGCTTTGGGTAAGAGGATCAATAATGCCTAGACCTCCTAAAGCCTTAGGTTGAGTACAAAGTTTCCAAGAGATGGGTGTCATTCACACCTCCCAATTCATTTGGTCCATAAAAATTTACGAATGACCTAAGTTAATTTGTTATAGGCTAACTTGGAGACCATCCAACAAGAAGAGTAATAACCATGAGAGGCTGTCGTAATTTTATTCGCAACTTGAATTCTTCCTGCTAAGAAAAGAAACCGAACTGACCAAACATTAATTTTTTTGAAGTCTTTCTATAACCCAATTCCACATATCTTTCCTCTCCTCGTAGATGCAACTCCTCAAATGAGTGGAAGATTATCCGTCAAGGATATTATTTAACTAATATATTTATATCTATGCCAGGTAAACAAAATTATAGATCATATGAAACAAACTTATAAGGATATTATTTAACCAATATATTATTTAACTAATATATATCCAACCAAACTATGATATACAACTTTATCTCATAATTCAAACTTTACCTTGACAGTTTCCGTGGGATAATGCAATGGTTTGGGTTTTAACTCTTCTTCAAGAGGTCCAAAGTTCAAACTGCTACGTATGTGTATGTGTATAACTGTCTGTTAAATTTTCTATAAGCTCAACTCTCCCCCTTACAAAAAAAAATTATGGTGAAATTGGGATTGGGATGCCCAATCCTTAACATCAATTATAAGAACTTCTCACATTAACCAAGTTAAAAAAAATAAAATAATAATAATTCAAATCTTACTCCATTCAAATTTCCAAAATCTCAGTGTTAGCCCAATCAAGTTGTAATTTGAATCTGTTAATTTTCTATAAGCTCAACTCTCCCCCTTACAAAAAAAATTATGATAAAATTGGGATTGGAATGCCCAACCCTTAACATCAATTATAAAAACTTCTCACACTAACCAAATAAAAAAAATTAAAATAATAATAATTCAAATCTTACTCCATTCAAATTTCCAAAATCTCAGTGTTAGCCCAATCAAGTTGTAATTTGAATCTCATATTTAGATTAAAGGTGCCGGCCTCTTATTATGTCTCACCAAGGAGTTATTTGACCGCGGTCAAGTCCAGTTTAAAGCAAAGTAGATATCCACAAGATCCAGTTACGGGTAAGTTGGGCGTGAAGGAAGATGAGGTGTACAAACTTGTCGCCCAGTTTGGGAGTGGAGAGGGACATAAGCAACCAAGTGGCCGTCGCAGTCGCAGTTTATGTGATGTTATTTTTACATGGTTGAAAGTTGACGTCAGCGTCTGTTGGGCTCGCCATTGATCAATTCCCTTGCCTGCCTGACATATATGTCAAGCCCTTTTCCTAACATAGGAGCTACCTCACCCGCTTCCATTCTCAAACCAACCAACGAGAATGTCAATCAAATTTGAAAACACTGAATACGCCAGAAACTCGATCAGCTTCTCAAGACAAGCATCATGCCTACGACTTCCATTTCAGTCTAAACCAATGCTACATGTTCTCACATGAAATAAAATTCCAAGAGAAAGTATGAAGTTGATGCAATTTTTATTTACTCAATTTACTAAATGTTTATTTCTGGGAAGAGTTTTGCTTGCTCTATAGAGTCGATATGAGAGTCAGAAAGGAGATCCGGAGACTAGGCTTTGATAATCCCTATGCTCAATTTAGTGACCAGTGAAGCCTTTCATGATGTTGCCATGACGAGGAAACAGCCTAAACGCTCGAGACAATCCTTCAGAATTGTTATTTAAGGTAATTCTGTTTTTAATTTAATGACGATGCCACACGCCAGGTCTGACCTTTTATTGTACATGAACATGGCAAATGAAGCAAAGCAGCAGAGCTGTGCACTGACCGTGGCTTCACAGTCACTCTCTCAGTGAAGAGTGACTTCAGAAAGGATAAGCATTCAGTTCGGCGAGGCCTGAGATTTGAACCTTGGACCTCCGCCTTCCTTACTGGGTTTGGATGAATCAATTGGTCTACACCTGGGACGTAAGGAAATCTGAATGTTAAAAATTACATTATAACATTAAAAAAATAGGTTGGTTGGCAGCAGTGTTTGGCGGTTTATTTTCTTGATTCGATTTCGTATCGTTTTGGGTTATCGATGACTTTGTCTTTTACATGAAGACTATAGAGGTTTCCATGGAAGGAAAATAAAAATTAAATAAATAACATTTTAATTTTTTTTTTTTTTTTAACATGGTGGAATCGGTAGCCGTCATGAATCCGGGCAGGCTGTCCAGCTTTTATGGCCGTCATAGTATTTTGCGTTGTCCAGCTTTTATGGCCACCATAGTATTTTGCGTTGTCCGCTCCGAAAGCTGCCACACAGATCTTCACGCAGTCTGCCCCTATAACCGCCACATTTAAAAAAATGTTAAATGAGACAAAATAAAGGTTATATAATACAAATTTTATAAAGTATTTTTTTTAAAGAAAAAGCTAGATTATATTAATTCATTAATTGGAACATTACAATATTATGGAGCTAACATTGTCCACAAGCTAAAAAACAAAATGAGATGGATAAAGAATAAAGCATCCATAACTGAATATACCTAAGAATAGAAACTAATAGCAACAAAAATACTATAGCTATATCTTGTTGCAATACACTGGATATCATCACTCACTCATCTGTGGGAGAGCTTGTTATATGGAGAAATTATGGGTGCGTCTTCTGATATCTTTTAAAGTCTTCAAAAAAGAAATAAAAGTAATCAAAACCCGAACTTGTTCATCATTGTTAACTGCCTTCTTTTTAGTTTTATGTTGGACATTTTAAAGATCTTGAACCATATGAGAAAGTTGATGAAGTCTATCAATAACATCTTGAGGTGCGTTGGAAGTCGCATAGACTTGGGAATGAATTCTTCCCACATGTAAGAAAAATAAAAGGTCAAGTTTGGTAAAACTATATCCCATGGAGGAGCAAATCTAGTAAACACCTTTATGCATCTGCACTTCCAAAGGTGCTTGAGAATGATGAGTCTACAAACATCATAGAGTTTAGTGCATTGATCTAGCTGAGAAAAACCAAGCAGATAAAGCTTCCAAGATCTAGTGAAAGAGGGAAAAAAAGTGTAGAAGACATCCCAAAACTATTTAGCCATGTCACAAAACCAAAACAAGTGAATAAGAGTTTCTAAATCATTACAAAAATTGCATTGAGGGGAAATGTGTAAAATCGAGGCCAAACTTTCAGAAGTTGGAAGTTTTTGATGCAAAATTCACCATCCAAGAAGTTTAGTTTTGGATTCAACAAGAACTTTCTAAATTTGACTATCATTGGGCATTGGTAAAAATCACTTATCAATTGACATTGAGCTTAGAGTCTAAAGGAGGACACAAAATATTTGTGTATATCCAACTAGAAGTAATGAAAGAAATTCTATGACCATTAAGCCATCTCCAATCATTCCATATATTATAGGCCGTTGTTCCCAACTTTATAAGGACCTTACAAGGGATGGAAGCCACAACTAAGAAATAAGACTCTTTAAACCTAGAGAGAAGGTAAGAATTGAGCAGCTACGCGGATCCCAAATATCTCTAATTCTATTAAATCCTTTCTTCAAAAAGTTAGACCATGAATAGCACTGCATAAAGCTAAAGGTTTATCATTATGGAGGATAAGTTTATTCCACCAAAGACTGTTTAGATTGATGCTCACATCATGTCTCAAGGAGTCAAACTTCCAAGCCAATAAATGAGAAATCGATTGTCAAGCTTTCCAATTTTGGGTAACTGGAATAGATCCTTTAACCGTAAAGTAAGACGCATTAAGGACCTCCTCCTAAGGGGTTTCTTTCCATTTACCTTTGTGAGTAGCTAGAGATATTTTGTAACGAAATAGGTGTTTCCAGTTTTCATCACCAATGATGGCTCTAGCAACCCATTTTGTAGCCAAATTTTTGCTTTGGGTAAGAGGATCAATTATGCCTAGACCTCCTAAAGCCTTAGGTTGAGTACAAAGTTTCCAAGAGATGGATGTCATTTCCACCTCCCCATCCCATTTGGTCCATAAAAAATTACAAATTACCTAAGTTAATTTGTTATAGGCTAACTTGAAGACCATTCAACAAAAAAAGTAATAAACATAAGAGGTTGTCATAATTTTATTCGCAACTTGAATTCTTCCTGCTAAATAAGGAAAGAAATTGAACTGACCAAACATTAATATTTTTTTGAAGTTTCTCCATAACCAAGTTCCACATATCCTTCCTCTCCTCGTGAATAAAACTCATTAACTGAGTGGAAGATCATCCTCGTGATATGATTATAAAGGATATTATTTAACCAATATATTTATATCTATGCCAAGGTAAACAAAATTATAGATCATATGAAACAATATGAAGGATATTATTTAATCAATAAATATCCAACCAAACTATGATATACAACTTTATCTCATTACATTCAAGCCTTACCTTGATCCACAATGCAACGGTTTAGGTTTTACCTCTTCTTCGAGAGGTCCAAGGTTCAAATTGCAACGTATGTGTAGCTATGTGTTAAATTTTTTATAAGCTTAACTCTCCCCCATAGGAAAAGTCATGATGGAATTGAAATGCCCAACCCTTAACATCCATTATAAAAACTTCTCACACTAACCAAATTAAAAATAATAATAATAATAATTCAAATCCTACTCCAAACCTTAGTGTGAGCCCAATCAAGTTGTAATTTGAACCTCATATTTAAATTAAAGGTGCCGGCCTCGTTTTATGTCTCACCAAGGAGTAATTTGACCGCAGTCAAGTCCAGTTTAAAGCAAAGTAGATATCCGGAAGGTCCAGTTACGGGTAAGTTGGGCGTGAAGGAAGATGAGGTGTACAAACTCGTCTCCCAGTTCGGGAGTGGAGAGGGACATAAGCAACCAAGTGGCAGTTGCAGTCGCAGTTTATGTGATGTTATTTTTATATAATTGAAAGTCGACGTCAGCGTCTGTTGGGCTCGCCATTGATCAATTCCCTTGCCTTCCTGACATATATGTCAGGCCTTTTTCCGAACATAGGAGCTACCTCAACCGCTACCATTCTCAAACCAACCAACCAGAATGTCAATCAAATTTGAAAACACTGAATACGCCAGAAACCCGATCAGCTTCTCAAGACAAGCACTATGTAAAAGCTACATGCCTACGACTTCCATATCAGTCTAAACCAAAGCTACATGTTCTCACATGAAATGAAATTCCAAGGGAAAGTATGAAGTCTTTCAAGAGGATAATGCAAAAGTTTTAGGTTTTAAATTTTTTTATTGATAAATTCAACTTTTCTTTTATGAGAGGTTAAGGTAGGATGAGGATACCCAACCTTAATTTGAACGGTGGTTGTAAAATTTTTTCACACTAACCAAATCCCCAAAAAAAAAATCTAAAAATATTTATTTATTAATTATATTATATATAATTAATTATATTTTAAGGGAGTGGAATGGTGTTGTTGATTGTTTGGTTAAATGGGTCTTTGAATTTCAAGAAGGTTGAAGTAGGTTGCAGTGTTAGAGAGTGGCATCAACTTCAAACTCTTACTAGTTTAATGAAAGTTGATATGCCTAAATGAAGCAATTTTGTTGTAATCTGACTCTTGACTTTTGTATGTTTTTCTGATTTCAATAAAAATTTTACCATTCTTTTTATGAAAAAATTATATTATATATTTTTAATGAATTAATTAATTTTAATTTTTAAAATACTTTTAATCAAAAAAATTCTAAACTTTTAATTTGCATAATTATTTAGTATAGATAGTTAATGCATATTAATTAGACAATAATGGAATTATATGTAACTAATACTTTTTATTTTAATAGTTTTAAATTATATTTATTAATTGCCATTTTTTAAAGAGTTGGATAGAGTAATAAATCTTTACCAATAGGGTTGAACAATCTCCTTCCAACCATGACCTCTCGTAAAGCTTAGAGCTACACTTATTAATAGGGAATCTAATACACGACCATCACACACCTACTCTTCGCACTGTAGTTTGAACCTTGAACCTCCTAAAAAAGAGCCAAAACTTGAACAGTTGAGCTATCCCATAGGACTATTAATTACCATTTTAAACCGATTGAAAAATATTTAAATTAATTGTCATTTTAAAGTAGAGGGAAAAAAAAGTATATAAAAGGTAATATGAATGTTACCTTTTAGAGGGTAAAAATTACATTATAACATTAAAAAAACAAATAGGTTGGTTGGTAGCAGTCAAGTGTTTGGCGGTTTATTTTCTTGATTTGATTTCGTGTCATTTTAGGTTATCGATGACTTTGTCTTTTACATGAAGATTATAGAGGTTCCCATGGAAGAAAAATAAGAATAAAAATAAAAAGTAAATAACTAACATTCTAAAATATGTTAAATGAGACAAAATAAAGGTTATATAATACAAATTTTATAAAGGAATTTTTTAAGAAAAAAAATCTAGATTATATTAATTCATTAATCGGAACATTACAATATTATGGAGCTAACATTGTCCACAAGCTTAAAAAACAAAATTAGATGGATAAATAATAAAACATCCATAACTGAATATACATAAGAATAGAAACTAATAGCAATAAAAAGACTATAGCTATATCTTGCTGCAATACACCAGATATCATCACTCATTTGTGGGAGAGCCTGTTATATGGAGAAATTATGGGTGTGTCTTCTGTGATATCTTTTAAAGTCTTCAAAGAAAAATAAAAGTAATCAAAACCCAAACTTCTTCATCATTGTTAACTGCCTTCTTTTTAGTTTTATGTTGGACCTTTTAAAGATCTTGAACCATATGAGAAAGTTGATGAAGTCTATCAATAACATCTTGAGGTGTGTTGGAAGTCCCATAGACTTGGGAATGAATGTCTCCCACATGTAAGAAAAATAAAAGGTCAAGTTTGGTAAAACTATATCCCATGGAGGAGCAAATCTAGTAAACACCTTTTTGCATCTGCACTTCCAAAGGTGATTGAGAAGGATGAGTGTACAAACATCATAGAGTTTAGTGCATTGATCTAGCTAGGAAAAACCAAGCAGAAAAGCTTCCGAGATCTAGTGAAAGAGGGAAAAAAGTGTATAAGACATCCCAAAACTATTTAGCCATGTCACAAAACCAAAACAAGTGAATAAGAGTTTCTAAATCATTACAAAAATTGCATTGAGGTAAAATGTGTAAAATCGAGACCAAACTTTCAGAAGTTGGAAGTTTTTGATGCAAAATTCACCATCCAAGAAGTTTAGTTTTGGATTCAACAAGAACTTTCCAAATTTGACTATCATTGGGCATTGGTAAAATTCACTTATCACTTGAAATTGAGCTTAGAGTCTAAAGAAGGAAGACACAAAAGATTTGTGTATATCCAACTAGAAGTAATGGAAGAGATTCTATGACCATTAAGCCATCTCCAGTCATTCCATATATTATGGGCAGTTGTTCCCAATTTTATAAGGACCTCATAAGGGATGGAAGTCACAAATATGCCATAAGACTCTTTGAACTTAGAGGGAAGGGAGCAATAATTGCTTATCTAGTTCCAAGTAAGAATTGAGCAGCTATCCAGATCCCAAATATCTTTAATTCTATTAATTCATTTCTTCGAAAAAACTAGACCATGAATAGAACTACATAAAGCCAAAGGTTTATCATTATGGATGATAAGTTTATTCTACCAAAAACTATTTAGATTGATGCTTAGATCATGTCTCAAGAAGTCAGACTTCCAAGCCGATAAATGCGAAACTGATTACTAAGATTTCCAGTTTTGGGTAACTAGAATAGATCCTTTAACTGTAAAATAAGACACATTAAGGACTTTCTCCTTCCAAGGGGTTTCTTTCCATTTACCTTTGTAAGTAGCTAGATAGATTTTGTAACGTGTTTTTCCAGTTTTCATCACCAATAATGGCTCTAGAAACCCATTTTGCAACCAAAATTTTGCTTTGGGTAAGAGGATCAATGATGCCTAGACCTCCTAAAGCCTTAGGTTGAGTACAAAGTTTCCAAGATATGGGTGTCATTCACACCTCTCAATTCATTTGGTCCATAAAAATTTACGAATGGCCTAAGTTAATTTGTTATAGGCTAACTTGAAGACCATCCAACAAGAAGAGTAATAACCATGAGAGACTGTCGTAATTTTATTCGCAACTTGAATTCTTCCTGCTAAGAAAAGAAACCGAACTGACTAAGCATTAATTTTTTTGAAGTATTTCTATAACCCAATTCCACATATCCTTCCTCTCCTCGTAGATGCAACTCCTCAAATGAATGGAAGATTATCCGTCAAAGATATTATTTAACCAATATATTTATATCTATGCCAAGTAAACAAAATTATAGATCATATGAAACAAACTTCTAAGGATATTATTTAACCAATATATTATTTAACTAATATATATCCAACCAAACTATGATATACAACTTTATCTCATAATTCAAACTTTACCTTGACCGTTTCTGTGGGATAATGCAACGGTTTGGGTTTTAACTCTTCTTCAAGAGGTCCAAAGTTCAAACTGCTACGTATGTGTATGTGTATAACTGTCTGTTAAATTTTCTATAAGCTCAACTCTCCCCCTTACAAAAAAAATTATGGTAAAATTGGGATTGAGATGCCCAATCCTTAACATCAATTATAAGAACTTTTCACATTAACCAAATTAAAAAATAAAATAATAATAATTCAAATCTTACTCCATTCAAATTTCCAAAATCTCAGTGTTAGCCCAATCAAGTTGTAATTTGAACCTCATATTTAGATTAAAGGTGCCGGCCTCTTATTATGTCTCACCAAGGAGTTATTTGACCGCGGTCAAGTCCAGTTTAAAGCAAAGTAGATATCCACAAGATCCAGTTACGGGTAAGTTGGGCGTGAAGGAAGATGAGGTGTACAAACTTGTCGCCCAGTTTGGGAGTGGAGAGGGACATAAGCAACCAAGTGGCCGTCGCAGTCGCAGTTTATGTGATGTTATTTTTACATGGTTGAAAGTTGACGTCAGCGTCTGTTGGGCTCGCCGTTGATCAATTCCCTTGCCTGCCTGACATATATGTCAAGCCCTTTTCCTAACATAGGAGCTACCTCACCCGCTTCCATTCTCAAACCAACCAACGAGAATGTCAATCAAATTTGAAAACACTGAATACGCCAGAAACTCGATCAGCTTCTCAAGACAAGCATCATGCCTACGACTTCCATATCAGTCTAAACCAAAGCTACATGTTCTCACATGAAATAAAATTCCAAGAGAAAGTAGGAAGTTGATGCAATTTTTATTTACTTAATTTACTAGAAGTTTATTTCTGGGAAGAGTTTGGCTTGCTCTATAGAGTCGATATGAGAGTCAGAAAGGAGATCCGAAGACTAGGCTTTGTTAATCCCTATGCTCAACTTAGTGAAGCTATTCATGATGTTGCCATGACGAGTAAACAGCCTAAACGCTCGAGACAATCCTTCAGAATTGTTACTGAAGCTAATTCTGTTTTTTAATTTAATGACGACGCTACACGCCAGGTCTGACCTTTTATTGTACATGAACATGGCAAATGAAGCAAAGCAGCAGAACTGTGCACTGACCGTGGCTTCACAGTCACTCACTCTTCACGAAAATTGCCGAGCATGCCTGTGGTATGTTATTGGCTCACGTATTCCAACAATCTGAGTTGGGAAACAAAAACTTTTCGATGACAAGTGAAGCCGACATTTAACGGTCAAAAACTAGGCAGTCAAATCTGCAGCGTTTACCACTTTGCATTAAAAACGTTACGTGAAATGAACTCTTTGAGAATTTGCAGACTGCCCAACGAACAATCTTATTGTGATAGTTAATTTAATGATTTCCCCAATATTTCAAAATCTGAACTCAGTCTCAGTTAACGAAGAAAATTCTGTGTGTTTTCATTGGAATATCGACGAAATCATTACTCTTGGAAGAATTTCAGAAAGCGACGTGTACACTATCTTCACAATGAGAAGGAAATCAAATATTTTATATTATAGGGGTAAGGTGGCACAGAGACGGAGGATCTAGGGTCCTTAATTTAAAAAAAAAAAAAAAAAAAAATTTAAAATGTCCTCAAATCATATAAAAATGATTTAACCTTATCTCACTGAGGCTACAAGTAGGAAAGTTACAATGACACAAAATGGTACATCAAGAAAAACTATAAAACCAAGCTTTTCGAAAAGAGGTCGAAGACGATAAATTTAGAAGTTGACAAGTTGACAGGGAAGGGAAACCCCCACGGAGACGAAAAGGCAAGATATTTTAAAAAGCTCAAGTTATAATATGACAGATGAGTCGCTATTCGTGAGCATGGGGTCGGTCCTAGGCCTTAATAAGACAAGGGTATTAATACCATGGCTTGTGATCCGGGAGAGGAGTTTCTTCACATTGGGACGCGTCTTTTACCACTGTTATCGATGCTGCAGCCATGACGATAAATAGCAGTTGAATTTAGCAGAAAGGAGAGGAAGGGTCGTTTTCTACTTGTCTGTTTGCGTAATGGGGAGTGACTGACCTCACCATGCTGCCCTGCAACAGCAGCAGCAGCAGCAACAGTGGTTGCAGCACGTAGTGACTGGAGGAGGAGAAGTGTGCAAGTGGTTGGCAATATAATAGAATTACTAATCAGCCAAGGAATGATACTTGGAATCTCTGTCCCATCGCCGGGCCCTCGCAGATCCTTGGAAATCCCTACAGCCCCGCATCCTCCCCAACTCCCATACAAGGCTGACGTAGATTTGCATGTCATACATAATATAATATATTCATTCTTTCTTTGAAATTCTTTCGTGGGCGGCACTGGGGAGGACATGAGAGGGGCTTGTCAACGAGATAAGCAGGCGTACGCACCAGTACGACGAAGCCCAGGCAATGCTTACCTGAGCCACTGAACTTGTGAGGGCCAGGGAGGTTTGTGGTAACCGAGGGTTCCAGCAAAGTACTGACAGTGGCCCTATTTTCCCTTCTCTCTGACCCCCATAATGATGAGATAACATTTGGTCTGACGAGATCAGATCCCTGCCGTACATACAGCGTGCGTCCAAAGGCTCCCTCCCTGTAGCCTATAGGGGAACCCCATCCTCCATGGACCTCAAAGATTCCATACACCCATAGCTTGTCTATTCTTTAGGGAGTCTTGGGACTGGAAGCCCGCGCAAGTTGTGCTTCCGTGGAATATCTATGTGGTTAAGGTTTTTGTTTTTTTTGAAAAATTTAGGTTTCAGTCTGGACATGTAGTAGTGGTGTGTGTGAGCGTGGTGTGTCGGCGTGATGTGTGTGAGTGTGGTGTGTGTGGGTGTGTGGGCGTGATGTGTGAGTGTGGTGTGTGGGCATGATGTGTGTGAGTGTGGTGTGTGTGGATGTAAGATGTGTGAGCGTGGATGTATGATGTGTGTGGGTGAGTGTGGTGTGATGTGTGTGGGTGAGCGTGGTGTGTGAGTGAATTTGTGTAAAAAAAAAAGTGGTGGTGTGGTGTTGTAGGTAGGAACTGAGGGAGGGAGGTAGGTATGACAATGTATGATGTGTGGATATCCTAATCCCGTGAGTGAATCGTGAATGGTGACGGTGTCAGAGACGTTGGAAGCGTGGTGTGCCATACATGCTGATGCTCTTCATCGCTCAGCTGACAGTAGATTATGTTGTATTTGTATCGGAGTAAAAGGAATTGGTTTAGGCTTGATACTCCAGCCGTCGTTAATGAATGCGCTTTACCTTGCTGGGTAACGGGTACTCTGCGCAGATTCCATACACCCGAACTTTACTATTCTACTCACGTACGTGAGCTACTGCTATCGCACTTGATTTCTCCTTGTTCTAAAATGCCCGCCCACTAAACAAGAACAAACTATTTTGTACGGACTAGAATCGGAATCCAATCTTGAGACTCGAAGATTCCAAGATTGAGATAACTGATGTTTATGCTATACAAGATTCTCGTGGTGGTCCCGCGTTGAAAATGTAAGATATATTTTGATTTTAGTCTTTTTTTTTTTTGGGTTTCTGGTTGACGTGAAATGTTAACGTCAGTTTATAAAGATTCCAACCTTTTTCGGCTGTTTCTTGGCCGTCTTTGAGGCCGGCAGAAGAGTTCACAGAATTTAGTTTCAGCTCCTACAAAGTCAAACACGGACAACGTGCCAAACTTTCTGATCGGATTTCGGACGATTTGTTTGTAATCCATGTCTGTCGTGCATAACAAGAGGTATTCAAGCAACGAAAATTTGTTTTTAAAAAATTTAGGAGCGCTTATTTTAAAAAATAAATAGATAAAAATTTGCCTTTCGAGTTCAAATAGTCAAGCTATTAATACATGGCTTATTTGCCTTTAGAGTTTAAATAGTCAAGCTATTAATATATGGCTTATTTCATGAAGATCCATATATGGTATTGATAAACGACGTCTTAAATTATAATATGTTTGAAGAGGTGCTTTTAATGACAAGAGAGCTTTTTTTAAAAGATCAATAAGGTATAGATGATATTTTTACGATGATCCATATATGGTATTGATAAAAGATGTCTTAAATTATAATAAGTTTGAAGAGGTGGTTTTAATAGGTGATTTAAATGACAAGAGAGTATTTTTAAAGATCAATAAAGGTATAGATGATACTCTGCTATGGCTGGAAGAAGAGGTGGATTACCATTGGTTAAAATTCTTCAATAATAGTCAAGATCCATTATAGATTATGGAGAAGAATTTCAAAAACTATGTAGCATAGAGGGATTGATCATCTAAAATGGCATACACATATGGCAAAAATATAATGGATACATTGTTGTTGATAATGCAATTTGTTCACCAAACTTCATTTCAAGGATAAAAGATCTAGAAATTGAAGCAGTTTCCATGGAGCTAAAATCTGATCACATTCCAATTTACAAATATCCAAATATAAGAAAGTGGGCAAGAAAAACATCTTCAAGTAATTGAAGGAAAGACACTTAGAAACATCTATATGATAGGAAAAAAAAAAATCACTCAAACAGATTATGCAACAAGAGGAAAGAAAGAGGACATATATATTGTAAAATTATACTTTTGATAGCAGTAAATTGATGGATATAATCAGAGAAGCCATGGAATCATGCAAAAAATTAAAACCTAGGAAAAGAAATCATGAAAGCTTCTAAAGAATACAAAGCAGTGAGGAGAACCTTGAAAGAACTAGGCAAAGAGAGAGCAAAGCAAGATATATAAACAACTAGCAAAAACAAAAAAGAAAGAATATATAAGAGTAAGGCCAAAAGAGTTGATATATCTTGCAATGCATAGCCCAAGACAATTTTGGAAAGAGCTACAACAAAGCAAAAGGCAAAGAAAATAAAATCATGAGCAAACAATGATTGTAGTATGCTAAGCAATTATACGAGAGAAACTAAGAAAAAGATACCCCTCATATAATTGACACAACCGAGGGACTTTTTTCTCTAAAAGAACTAAAGGAGGGCATTAAGAAAATAATACTACATAAAGCTTATGATATAGATGGTTTGCAAGCTAAACATCTCAAGTGTGGGGTTGACATCTATTAAGACCTTATCCTAACATTATAAATGTATATGCGACACCTTGGGCGCCTATTGCATATAGGCCCATGTGATGTAAGCGTTACTTATTGTAAGGAATAGTTAATAAAAGATGTAATTGTTTCTTTACTAGGAGTTGCTTGAGACTCCCACTTGCATGTGGATCAACCTTTAAGCATTAAGGTTAGGGTTATTAATAAAGGTAGGATTTGAATTGAAATGTATCAAGTCAATTTATAATATTGTAACAGAGCTCTACTTTCTAAGGAGGTTGCCCCCTCGAAGAGGCCTACGATTCTATGTTCTAAATTCTGATTTTGAGTAATAAAGTTGTTACATTTCCATTCTATATTAGAATATTGTTATTTTAATTCATGTTTTTTGTTAATTATTACAATCTGTGTGGATAAGCATATTTTAATTGGAAGGTTCCTAACAAGTGGTATTAGAGAACTTTTTAGGGTCATGTTCTGGTATAATCACAATAGTTATTGTCCTATCATCCAATCCCTGTTAGGTATACTTTTTTCTTCCTTATACTCTTTTTTGCTAAAATACCATTTTTTGTAGAATAGTCTAGAAACCCTATATCAAGGGTTTTAAAATATCTTAGAGGAGTTATTATTATTTTCTAAGCTAGATTGCCCATAAAGCATCTACTAAAGTGAGGGGTGATTAGACTCCACTGCATAGGCCTTAGACAACCCCCATATATGGCGATGAGCTCCCACGTACCCTTAGGTATATAGGGAGACCCCTTAGGATTAGGAGAATATTTATAGTTGGTAATATCAAGATATAGTAACAATCAGTGGTAGTTATCAAAATAGGTAGTTTTTAGAATAGGCAGTTGTCAAGTGGTAACTTGTTAGTGCAGAAATATCTTGTGTGATTGTCAAAACATTAAAAATGTAGAAAAAGTATAGGGTATTAAAAAACATTATTTTGTGGTATAACTCATTACATGCAATCATCTTTTCAAGTTGAGTGTTTTGGTATATAACACCTATAAGTTTTTTTTAGAAATAAAAAATCATCATTTTAGGATATAGCTCATTTTGATTGTCTTTTTGAGATGATCATTTTGGTATATATATCACCCATAAGTGTTTTTCGGACTTCTAGGATGCCAAAAATGGTCAAACCTACTAGAGGAGCCCATATGGAGGAGCTAGTTAACCAAGTGAGTTAAATGAGTAACACATTGAATAAGTAAATTCACAAATAAAGACATTAAATGAAAATGTGAATTATTTGTCACAATAAAAACAAATAATGGATCAATAATTCTAAAGCAAACTAAATGACATTGAGGATCTCTTGGAAGACTAACAATATATATAACCAACTAGGCAATAAGGACTTAAAAGGTAATGCAAAAAATTTAGAAGAAAGAACACACAATATCTTTACCAATAATAACACATAAGATACCCAGATAAGATTTCTCAAAATTTGATGGATAGGACCCCAATGGTTGGTTATGTCATGCATAACAATATTTTACTCTTCATGAAGTTCCCTAAGGTCTATTACTCATAATAGCATCCTTAAACTTCAAATTTCATACACTTTAATGATATTATTGGGAAAATCAAATGTATTCATATCTCTCTTGGGAGGAATTTTAAAACCATTTGCTCATCTGATTTGGGCCAATGAATATAAGGATTTCATAAGTACCCTCACCAAATTGATACAAACTATAATGGTCTAAAACTATAAGACATTTTGAGAAATTGACAACTTGCACAAAAGGCTTAAGTGATGATTTTTTCAAAAGATATTTTATTAGTGACCTTAACAAATATATTCAAGTTGATGTAAGGATGTTCAAACCAAACACCATGACATAAGCAATAGGGTTAGCCATATTAGCAAAAAATAGATTGGTTGGTTAAAGGCACACATCCAAATTCCCACAAGTTTGATCCCCACCTCTATCTTGGCCAACAATGAATCCCACTAATAAATCAGCCACAATCAAATGTCTAACTCGATAAAAAATGAAGGGCACAAGGACTGTGCTATACCTATGATAAAAAATATTCCCTAGGGCACAAGTTTATATGAAAAAATTGTATTTGCTTGATGTGGGTGAAACCTCAACTAGCGAGTCCCAAGAAGAAGAGGAGGAGCATTAGGAAGAAGAAAAACCAAAAGAACCCAAAGTGCTAGAGGAACCACAACCTAAAATTTTAATACATGCTCTAGCAAGAATATCCACCCCCCAAACCATGAAGGTGGTGGGACATTTCAAGGGCCAATGAATCATAGTACTCATTGATTATGAAAGTACACATAATTTTTGTAGATATGCAAAAATCGTACACCTATGCAATTATTAAACAAACCAAATTGAAAGCATAAACATGTAACCATCAAGATAAAGACAAGAAGTAAAGACAATAGCACCCTTCTCTTTAATATTGAATCATGTCCTTCAAAGGAGGTTACAATGATATCCCTCTAAGGGATTTAATACCAATTTGATACAACTTTTACAATCAAGAAAGAATGGTAGGTGTATCTTGCAGAATATTTGCAATCCCACAAACTGATTTGAGAGGAGTTTCTTGTGACCTCCGCAAGGTATGATGTAGATGTGATGAATATTTTATGTTGATAGCTCCTACTAAGACCTAAAATCTACACACAAGAACACTCACAAGACATTAATAGCAAATGAAAAGCCTCTCGTGATGAGGTCCATATCCATGATAAATAAAAGATAAGAATTTTGAAATAGAGTAAACAAATGCATAAAAACTGAATCTAACTATACTAGATAGTAATTAAAATGCTGCTAAGACTACTAAAAACAAGAAATTTAGGGAAATCAGATCTAGTTGTAAGATCATCCTCATGTAGAGAGGTCTGGCCTGTTGGCCATCCCCAATCAGGATGGTGGCATTTGTGGGTCCTCTTGGGTAGAAATGGTCATTGAACTACAAATGAAATCCTTGTACCGATGCGAGGTGATGCTAGGTTTTGATCTGGATAATTGATGTTCAAGGATGCACTCGTGAATAATGACTTAATTGGTAAGTTTAACACAAAGTAGGTGCTTTTGATGATGTAATAAGTGTAAATTCAACCTTTAACCTTGAAGATAGTTTATTGATGTACTTGTAAACTCAATTACTGGATTTGGGCAACACTTCGTTGCTTATGAGAGTAGAATATCTCTGATATTCAATTTTATAGCACTTCGTTATGTCAATTTTCTATCTTTTTTAATGGAGGCTAGTGTCTTCTTATATATTTCCCAAATAGAAATCCAAGCTTGCAAGGGAAGCCAAGAATCAAGAAGTAGTTAGTTTCAAGAAAGGCAACTGCCCATTCTAGAACCTTCTCACAACTAACTATGTGTGCTTAACTGTCTTATGTAACCATTTTTCCCTCAGTGTCGAAGTCAAATTTTTTTGCAAGCTCGGCCATCCCAGGGTAGGGTGGTCATGACTTCTAGTCGTATCAGGGTATAATGGTCTCTGGAGGCCTTCCCTGGATAGGACGATCCAGCTGTAAAAGGTAATTTGCCCCTGTTTGAGTGGTGAAAACCATTGTTAAGCCCTAAAGCTACCCAAGGTGGGTCATATGGCCTAAAAAGGTGTCCATATAGGTAGTCTCCTCAAAATTATATGTTTTAGGTGTCTATAGATACCCCTTTTTGGGATGCGTTGTGTGACAATATAACATAGAGCAAATAGATGATCTAAAATTAAATTGAAGGTTGATGATATTCATTGATCTAGTCAATGTTAAATGCCCCACTCATGAAAGAGCATGCATATTTGAATCATTGCTTCTAACGAATTGAAGAACTTATTGTTTTATAAAACTCTATGGTGGTGGTTAGAGTATCTTTATATTGTCAAGATGGGAGTCTACCAACGATGGCTTTGGTCTTGTCAAATGTTTGTTTGTTTTAAATTTTTGCTTGTTATTTATCCCAAGCAAAAAGGGTATGATTATCTTTGGCAATGATTCTTGAAAAAACACAATTTGCATGATTAAGTATTTGATTATTGACTGTGATTGTGAATTTGGTGACGTATGACTACCCCCTCAAGTGACGAGCCAATGAGGAGATGGAAAGTGATGAGTCTCTTGACTAAGATGTTTGGATTGATTTGACCAAAGGTATAGGCATCTTTGGAGCATTTTGAAATGAAATGACCAAAGGTGAAGGTGTCTTTGGAACCTTTTGAAATTTACCAAAGGAATTAGGCATCGGTGGAACCTTTTAAAATTGATTTGGAGATAGTTAGGCAAAGGATGCAACCTTTTTAAGCCTGGTAGTTGATTTGTCAAATTATTAAATGTGAGGTAAAGGGTGCAACCTTTTAATCCTAGTAGTTGAAGTGTTTGTCTTGATTGAATGTGAGGTAAAGGGTGCAACCTTTTAAACCTAGTCGTTGACTTATGAAGTGATTAAATGCTAGATAAAGGGTGCAACCTTTTAAACCTAGTGGTTGATGTATTTCTTGATTAAATGTGAGGCAAAGGGAAAAACCTTGTGAACCTGGAAATTGATTGATGAATTGATTAAATGCAAGGCAAAGGGCATAACCTTTTAAACCTAGAAGTTTATGGGTTGATTGGTGATTGGATTGAATTAGACCCTTGATCAAGAAGGTGCACAACCTTGATTTACCCCGTATTGCTATTGAAAATGTTTGTGTGATTTTGAACCACTAGATGCGGTTAAATGCCCAAATTGATGTTAATGATGCTTATAGAATGCTTGCAACTTTTATCATTTTGGGGCCATCCTAGGGTAGGATGGTTACCATCTGCAAAATTTGGAGCCATATTGGGGTAAGACGATCGCACCGAAATGCGACCGCCCCACAGAGGAATGGTCTAAAAAATTGAAAATATTAAAGCGATTTTTGCAAATTTTTGATGTCGTTTACATAGCTGGTAGTGAGAGAAAAGGAGAGGTGAGGAAGAGGAGAGAATTTTTGAAGTGAAGCGCTACTGGAAACCTGACTTAAACCTACGATGGACCAAACTGAGGCATTTACAAGTGGAGGATCCGGTGCTAGGAAGGTAGAAACCTTGTTCCTTCTCTTATTATTTGGAAAACTAAAACAAACCTCGCTAAGTAATGTGAAAAATGAACCTCATTAAACTATTGGTAATGAACCTCACATTAGATTAGGTAATCTTGATTAGGCTTAGATTTTTTATTTTTTTGAAATTTTAATTACTTTTTGACCTTTTTTTTGTTGTTGTGAGGCCATCCTGGGCAGGGACAGTTCCCCTTTGACAGTTTGGGGGCCATCCTTGGGTGGGACAGTCATGTTCAAAACTCAATGATCAAATTTTTGACTGTTCAGGCGGTCTCTCCTACAGACCGTATCAAGATGAGATGACTACATTTTGAATGGAAATGTTATTAAATTTTAGAAGTTTTGGTAAATTTTTTGGATTTTTGTTGATTACTATTCCTACTAGACTTCAGATATTGAAGGATCACCATAGAGTGCCCACTCTATTTGAGGAAGTATGAGTAGAGCTCATTGATAAGGAGTGGGCATGGTTTGAGGTGATTGGCCTTAAACATGTTGTTTGTATACCCATTGTTAGGTCAAATCAAATCTATTTGACAACGTTGGTTGATCGTTGGGATAGAGGGATGAATACCTTCCATATCCTTACTAGTGAGATTATAGTGATACTTGAGGATGTCTATCAGATATTTTGCATCCCCATTGATGGATGTTCAATTATATCTACTCCCCTTCTATAGCAAGAGAGAGTACTATAGAGGATATTTGGAGCTCATGGAGTAATGCAATGTATGGATCATGGCAGGGTGCTGATCAAAACTTGGTATGATGCATAGGTGTTTAGAAGGAGACATGCAGTACTGATGTATGTTATATAAAATATATTACTACCCAGATCTTCAGGAGTGAGGTTCACATGGAACCTCCTTGATATGGTTTAGGATTTGATCGAGTGCAAAACTAAACAACCTATCATCATGGTATGGGATAGCACCCTGTTAGCTCAGCTATATGACAAGCTATATAAGATGCAATATTGGAGTGGACATGGACTAGGTTGCAGTCTCCTTCTCTAGGTTTGGGGTTGGAAGCACATCCGAGTGGACCGACCAGGGGGACTACCAGTATCATTAGCATATATGGTTGATGATGATATTGGATACACAGCTCAGTGGAGGCGATCCCTAAAGATGAAATAGAGTCAACCCCATGCAGGTAGGTTGTCCCATAATGTGGGGTCTCTTGAGGGACTAATATCATCTCAAGAAACTTAGAGGCCATACATGAATTATCCTCCTTGGGTAGAGGTAATGACATATCTAAGGTATGTAAGGTACGAATGGTGGTTGGTGGGATGACATGGTATGGAGCAGAAGTACTTTAAGTACTCTCATATCACACGCCAATTTGGGATCCACCAAGGTGTTCTTGAGGAGCTTGTGACCTATCATCGACAAGGGGATGAGATATAGCTGGGGTGGCCTCGAGTGGAGCCACTAGTAGATGAGGAGGATTCAGTGATAGTTGAGCTAGGTTTGGAGGATCTATGTACCATGATTGAGTATGATACTTGGTGGATGACTCAATTGTGGCAGGGAGGTGAACCAATGGGTATGTCAGCTAGGGTTGTAGCAGTGGAGGCTATGGATGATGCCAGGTGATGAGTGCATCACCGAATGGAGGGAGAGTGGGGCCAACCTACAAAGAGGGCAAATAAGCCATAGGATGAGGGTGATGATAATGAGGATCCTACAGATGAGGTGGCTCAACTAAGGGTATAGGTGTAGATCTTACAGGGATAGTTGGAATAGTGAGATGCTACCCTCATAATAGTATAGAGTCAGCTCAGTAGTGGGAAGCAATAGTGGAGGGGATTCTTCGAGGAGAGGGATATCCTCAAGGCCTAGGTAGACACATCCCAAACGAATATTAATAGGGTGACCACAGAGCAGGACAGAGTGACAACCGAGCGAGATACTCTACAGGTTCAACTAACTTTTAGGATAGTAGAGTGAGATGCTCTATAGGCTCAGGTGGGGGCCTTGATAGTGGCTTAGGGGTAGACAGGTATAGGCGAATAGGCCACAGGTGATGTGGTGATGCTACAGGTATAGGTGGCTCGATACTACTCTCTTCGATGATCAGATCAAGAATACATTATGAGCTTAGAGTATGAGATAGAGATATGTGGGGGTATACTACCAACACGATCTTCATTAGGGGTATAAATTCAGAGCTAATGCATTGAGTTAGAGTAGCTGTCAGTGAGGTAGTAGGTGCTTGTATTCTGAGATCCTCCATAGAGGTCATAGACTAGTGGTTCTTCTCAGCCTCATTAGAGTGGGGCTGAGGGTGGAGGCGAGAGCAGTGGTGCATGACCAGCTTGACTTATCTATATATTTTCTTACTTTTGAGAGTGTGAGGTTTGAGGACCCACTCTATTATAGCCTACAGACATTTTGTCTCATGATGTACTCTTTTCTCATATATATATGATATCTTTTATTTATGATTCATCATGTGTCATTGTGTTATGGTTTTATGTTTTATGTATGGATGCATTTTAGATGTATGCTTAGTTGATGGATGTATAACTAGATGATTGATGTATGATTAGACATTATAGCATGGATGCATAGATGGATGCCTAAATGTATGTATATATGGATGCAACATTTAATGTTAGATGCATGTTTTTTAGATTTGTTTATTCGATTATGAATGTGAATTCATGTTGTTATGACAAATCTAGTGTGTATGAGATGCATTTAATTTTATATGGATGATTCTAATGCAAATTATGAATGTATGTTTTAATTTATTTAAAACATAATGAATGAATTCTAATTGTGTTTGACAAACTAATGATCTACACCACAGAATGTATAAGAATCATGAATTAAAATGTTAACCTTATCACAAAAGTTATACATTTGTATATGAATCTATGAGATGAAGTATGTGATATGTAGGGGTTTTCCCCATAAGCTTTTGCAAACTAAAATGTGTGCATAAAATAGTCAGTGGCCATCTAAATATCATTGTTGATATTCATCCGGTATCTATCCTATCTTATGAGGACCCCTTAATAAGCAAAAGCTCATAAGAAAAATTGTGAATGATGATGAGATAATTAGGTGCTATAAGGGGATTTTGAGGTTTTTCATGAGACTCAAACATCCTAGTTGATTGATCAAAAATTGTATACTAACTACACAAGACTCCTAAAATATATAAGTCTATTAAGAAGACCCAGATATTCAATATCCCTATGTGTGCAAAGTGAATGTATTTAAGATGATGCATAAGACTACCTCATTGCTAGGTGGGTTTCATGCAACCCATTGTTGTAATGAGGATCACCCTATGGTCATCTTATCTTGAGTTTGGACGTAGTTGGACTAGACTACTAGGCAATACAAGTCACCAAAAGCTAGCTCAACCATAAGCCGACATTGGTCTGTACAAAATAAGGTCGCTAATATGACAGACATATCACCATGCGTAAGGCTACTCCATTGTCAAGGCAATTTCATTCAACCCATTGTTGTAATGGAGATTACCCCATGGCTTGTGAATAACTGAGGATTCCAGGGATTCAAGCTCTTTACCCCCTTCTTTTCTTTTGATTTCTTGGGATACTTGCTCATTTATAGTGGTGAAAACCACTATTTTTTTAGAGCAAGGGATTTGCTTAGTGATGAAAATCACTATTTCTTTTGTTTTTTTTGGGAACTTGCTCATTTTGTGGAAGAGCAAGGGGATTACTTGGGTAGGGGGGAGCTTGTCCTTTTGTCAATTCTCAACATCCTAGACCATGCGCATGATAGGATGAGCAAGGGAAACCTTTCGCTCAAGGTGGCAAGGACTACATTGTAGTGTCATCTTTCCTTGTTCAAAACTTGGATTTTAATGTGTAAAATTATGTTGGGATTTTGAGATATGCAAGGTACTATCAAAGCAAGACCTTACCTTCTAAAGCCAAGATAGATTTCTACAAAATCTAAAAATATAACTAGGGATGGTTGAATGACCGAAAACCCTAGTGAACACCCTATAGCAACTCATTAATTGTGTTGAAAAACATAGTTACTCACAAAGGGAAATATGGATGATAATGATATGTGGGATGTAAGGGTTTTCCCTACAAGATTTTGTAAACTAAAATGTGTGCATAAAATATCTAGTGGTCATCTAAATATCATTGTTGATATTCATATGGTATCTAACCTATCTTATGAGGACCTCTTAATAAGCAAAAGCTCATAAAGAAAACTATAAATGCTGATGATGGATAAGGTTGATTTGAGATTCATGATTGGTATACAAACATGGTGTCATTCATAAGAATGTAAACACAACTTATCCTAATGCAAGTGCAATGGATGAATATGCCTAATGCAACTAATCAATGAATGCAATGAAATGCATGATAATATTGTAAATGTTTTATATTTAAGACTTTGTTTTTTTGTGTTTTTATGCTTTGTATTTGTTTATTTTTTATTTTTTGTTGTTTTTTATTTTTTTCATGTTTAGGGGAAGGTATGATACCTTAAGCACCCCTAGTGTGTGTGGTGATTGATGAATGTGGGGAAGGTGTGATACCCTCAAAATCCCCAATTTGCTTCATCGATTGTGATGTGGATGGTGGGGAAGGTGTGACACCTTGGACACCCCCAATGGGCACTATGTGTTGGATGTGATGTGATTGGCTTGGTTGGGAGGAGTGATAAAAATTGACCCCCCTATTGTGGCAATGAATTATTTTGCAATGCCAATGTCCCAATGGGGTGAAATGAGCGAACCGTTTGTGCAGAGCTCATTTCATTCTATCATATCTTCCACCAGATTCTTGAATGAGTAGCAGTTTGAGATGTCATGCCCATTCAGATGATGATAGGTATAATAGAGGCTTTCATTGTGTGACCTAGGTTTAGGTTTTCTCGGTTTTGTTTCCCGTAACTAGATTGCATGTGCCTCATAGAGTCTTTGAAATAGGGCTGAAGTAGTCATCGAAAATTTGATGTACCAATGAGGTAGCTTGTTTGGTTTACGAGGCTACGATTGATCTTGGGGTTGTAGACGGGATGATGTGGCCTAAATTATGGCTAGACTGAGGTGAGGTGGACAAACCATCTATGGGAGAAGCTTCATTATCCATAAGATCTTGGACCACATTTCTAAATGCATAACAATTATTAATGTCATGGCCCTCTATCCGATGATAAAGGTAAAAGTGATCTTCCCTATAATCCTTAGGCTTAGGCCTATTTGGATCTAGAGGGCATATATCAGGTAGGACAATTACCTTTACTTATTACAAATTTTGTAAAATGGTTGACATAGACTTGAAAAATGGGGTACAAGTATGAGGTTGACATCTTAAGCGAGGTGGATGTGGTATATCAGTTTGATGAGGTGGTTGGGTTGTGTGTATCTCAATCACTTGATTAGGTTTCTCTTCTTGATTTACTGGTATAGGTAATGACTCATCAACCATACCTACTTGTTGATCCTCAGTAGTGAGAGAATTATCAATTCGAAGTTGATTCTGCTTAAGCATATCTTGTATCATGTTCTTGAAAGCGTAGCATGCTTGAATATCATGACCATTTTGTCGATGATATAAATAGTATAAATCCTCTTTATACCCCTTAGGTTTTGGGTGATTAGGGTCGAGGGAGTGAACCTCAAGTAGGGTAATAATCTTTGCCTTGCATAAGTGGTTGAAAATTGATGCCAAAGGCTCAAACAATGGCGTATAAATATGAGGTGGATGATGTTGTCACTTTTGCACCTG
This sequence comes from Wollemia nobilis, assembly GCA_028583015.1. Lineage (NCBI taxonomy): Eukaryota > Viridiplantae > Streptophyta > Pinopsida > Araucariales > Araucariaceae > Wollemia > Wollemia nobilis. The sequence continues at coordinate 9,693,589 of JAQPPZ010000012.1, read as the reverse complement.
ATTTTGTAGGGGTCCATTTTGTGGTTGTGGATGAGGCGGTTTGGCCTTGAATGTGGTTTGTTATTGTAGATCAATGTGTGTGAGTTGATGCATGATTTGCTGCAAAGCATCATTTTGGTGACCCATTTGTGTCTCAACTTTGGCTAGACGATCCAGGATGTGTTGTAAGACTAATGGGGATGATTATTGAATAGTTGTTGATGAAGTTGGATGACAACTACTAGGTGATGGAGGTGGATTAGGTGCAGGTGCTAGAAGATAGTTAAGTAGATGTGAGTTAGAAGTCCTCAACACCTGAGGAGATGTGGATGCTTCATGATGATCGTGTCTAGTGAGTGTGTCCACATGCTCTTGTTTTTTACTTAGCTCATGCTCTTGTTCCACCTTGGAGTGCTCAACTATGACAACTTGATTACCCCTATTTTGGTGTAATGGATACACCTGTTCTTGCTTTTATGAAGATGTTGGGCAAGATGGGGTAAGTGTGACTAGTTTCAATGGTGGTAGCACTTGTGATGTAGAGGGAATGTTATATGGAGCTACCAATTGTGTGGATCAATTTGGAGAACCTTGGTTCCCTGTCATAACATTGATCATTCCCACAAACTCATGGGAAGATGTATTGGCATTTGGACAAGTCATGGATGCCTCATCAACTTGTCTAGGGTGATCTACTTGTCCCCCATGTTTAGGTAATGAATCAAGGATGGTATCGATGGATAGTGACTTGGTAGGAGGGTGACCTAAATCCTTGATTGACTCAATGATAGGCATGAATATAATATTTTGCACTATGTATTCATCGAGTTCAGGATTGGTCAAGTGAACTGTGACCTGCGATGTGATGGATGAAGATGGTATGATATGATCTGATTCATCCATAACAACAATGGGTTCTTCCTTGTTGGTAGGAGTGGGAAGGTCCTCTGCTGACATATTGGAGATGGCTATGGGAATATCTATGATTAGTCTTTTCAACTCTTCCTTGCTCAAAGAAATCGAGGATGGAGTAAAAGGAGTAACAAGAGAAATCGATGGTAATGGCGGTGGTGGAGATAGTTCCATGACTAATCATGAGGTTGAATCTAGAATTTGGATAAGATCATTGGGTTTAGTGTCCAGGTGCATGGATGGTAGGGTAGGCTCCTATGTATGATCAACCTTGTTGTAATACTTGAAGGGGTCTAGGTCGGCATGAACCACATGGACCTGACCTTCATGTATGTATTTGAGGTGTTGATGCACTATGGATGGGATGCACTCCATGGCTCTCATCCAAGGCCTTCCAAGAAGTATGTTGTACTATCTTGCACCTTCCAAGATGTGGCACAATGTAGGCATAGTCTTTTGCCCAACCTGAATAGGGAGGACTATCGTGCCAATAGTGGGGGATAAGGCATCATTAAATGCTTGTAGGGTGAATGTGGATGTTGCAATGTGTGAAGGTGGAAGGTTGAGATGCTTTAGTGTGGTTGTGGTAATAATATTTATTGTGGAGCCCATGTCAATCAATACCCACTTATAGGGAATCTTATTGATGCATGCGATGATGTGCAAAGGAGGGTCAGGTATATTGGCGGGCACGGGTTTGATCTCGTGATCTTGAAAGGTTATAATAGGATCCTTGTACGTTTGTATATATCCCACAAAATTGGTGAAAGCATCAATATCATGGGGTTGTAACTCAATCGATCTCAAAATCTCCATGAGAGTTTCCCAATGCTTGGGGGATTGTTGTATTAACTCGCTCATGGTCATTTTGGTTGATGGTGTACATGAAATTTGCATAGGCCTACTTTGGATTATCACCACTGGTTGAGGTGGTGGGCTTTGGATGGGAGTTTGAGGTGGTGAAGGATACGATGTAGAAGGAATGTAGATTTCCCTACTAGGCCCCTCGATAGATTGGTTATGTCTGGTGGTGGTTCGGGATCGACATTGGCTAACAAGATCATCCACTTGATCATGTGGAGAACCCATAGGTGTTCCCATAGCAAACGTACCTTGGTGGTATGACCCTCTATATGAGGAGTTAGACTCACAATAGCTATTTGGATACTGTGAGGAAATGAGGAGGTCTTCTAGGTTGTATCAAAGGCATTTAGGGTCTTCTTGTATATTTTCTACCTCACCGGCTTGTGGTTGAGCTCGGCTACGCGTAGTTACCATGTTGTCTTGATTACGCAAAATAGAAAGAAAACAAACAAAGTATACAAGGTGTTTATCTCTTTTAAGTTTTTCTTTGTGAGTTCCTACACTATCTTGTGTGTTTTGATGTGTTGTTGCTCTTTCTTTCTTGTTCATTTTTTCTTTTGTTTTGTTGATGATATTGACTTAGTTTAGGGTTTTCACTTGTATGCTCTCACACACTGACTTGGTGATGAAGTCCAAGCCATGAAACCCACTAGGGCTTGGTGATGAAATCCAAACTCGATGAGGGAGCCCAGGTCCTACTAGTCCTCACCTTATGAAGGTTCTTGGACTAACCTTGGCCAAAAATAGGGTACAAAATAACAACATGCAAGCCAATGAGGTGGAGATGAAACCCACCATTGCTGGTCTTGATCGATGGTTGGTGATGAAATCCAACTCATCGATGTTTAAGATAGTGTGTGGTGTGTGGGGGTTCATTTTATTTTATGCAAAAAGTAAATGCAAGCATAGAGCATTCAATGTATTTTTACTAATGCATAAAAATGATGTTTGATTTTCAGATTCCTAAGTAATAAACATTTCAATTTCAGAAATCTAAAAATGCAAAACCCTAATATGATATCAGCCTTTTAGTAGGTAGCAAGCACACAAGATACGCAACAAGCAAATAGAGGCCATATTTGTGAAGTAAGGTATGTAGTAGAGGCCATATAACACAAGGACGGTCAAATATAAGGGTCGTTTGGGACAAGGATGGCTAGAAACAGAGGCCATCTAACCCAAGGATGGTCACAGACAAGTTATTTGAAATTGAAAATTCTTCTGTATTTTTCCTACTTAAGCATAAATATTCTTAACTTTCTCTACTAAAAGTAGGAAAATAGGGATAGAACAACTTACAGGTGAAGCCTATATCCGATGAAGGTGTTGTTTCTGACTTTTCTAAATTCTACTTTGAGGTTGTCTCTGTCAGGAACGGTGGGGTCTGCAGGTCATATCAGGGTAGGACAATGATGCCTATGGACCGTTTCTATCAAGGACGATGGTACCTATAATTCACAAACACCAAGAAAATAAGGATTAGTGATGTGAATACATAATTATGGACAAGGTCCGACTATGATCACCACTGTAGATATGCAAAAATTGTACACCTATGTGTAGCAATCTAGGATGCATACACCTAAGCTAATAATAACTGAAAATCACATAAAGCATAAATAGAAAAGATTAATTTAAAAATAACCACAAATAAGGGCTTCTTTTATTAAATTTCCATTGAAAATCGATTACAAATCCATCCCTCTTAGGCATGGTTATGCATAAGCGTGAAATATCGCAAATTGGCTCTATTTAGGATTTTTAAAATTTTGAAAAGGCTAATTTTGGATCATTTCACTGGGGCCCATTCGCCCCAGTGAAATTTTCCTGTCGTGGAAAATAATTAAAATATTTTTATTTTAATTCGTTGACCTCAAACTATAAATGATTTTGATTTTCCCACCCAATTCGCCTTCAAATTATAAATGATTTTACTTTTCCTGCAAAAATCGCCTCATATACTACATGTAATTATACTGTAGTGGGTACCAATAAACATACATCACTTTGAAACAATAAAAAACTTGCCAAGGTTGAAGAGGAGTTTCTGTCGACATAAGTTGATCGGTTGCACAGGAGTGTCGATCGGCCAAAGACAATCAACATAAGTCGATCAGTTGCAGAGGTGTCGATCGGTTGTAGATGTGTCGATCAGTTGCAAAGGTGTCAATCGATTTCAATGGTGTTGATTAGTTGTAGAGTCATTTTTGTTGGTATTAGATGATCGGTTGTAGAGCCGTGTATATCGATATAAGTCGATCGATTGCAGAGCCATGTCTATCAGCATAGGTCGATCAGTTGCAGAGTCATGTCTATCAACAGAAGATGATCGATTGTAGAGCTATATCTATTGGTATAAGCCGATCGGTTGTAGAGCCATGTCTATCGACATAAGATGATCAGTTGTAGAGTCATGTCGATCGGTATTTGTATATCAATTATAGGGTCATGTCGATTGACATTAGTCTATCGATTGTAAGGACGTGCTGATAAGCATTAGTTTATCAGTTATAGAGGTTTCAGCTGGTATGTATGCAACCGATCGACATGTATGCAACTGATTGACATGTATGCAATCGATCAGGGAACATGTAACTGATCGATATGTATGCAACTGATCAAGGTACATGTAGTTGATTGGCATGTCTGGAACCGATCGATATAATTACAACTGATCGGTATTACTATAATCGATCAACATGTTTGTAGCCGATCGATATAGCTGCAACGGATCAACATGGTTGTAGTCGATAAACATGTCTGCAACCGATTGACATGTCTGCAACAAATCAACATGGCTGTAATCGATCAACATATTTGCAACCAATCGACATGGCTACAATCGATCGTCATGGCTACAAATGATCGACATGCTTGAAATCGATCGACATGTATGCAATCGATCACCATGGCTACAACTGATCAACATGTCTGCAGCCGATCAACATGCCTGCAACCAATCAAATTTTATGTCTCAGACCAGTCATCATAAATAATAAAGGCTAAAATATTGTCAGCCTAAACCCTTTAATTTTGCCATACATTTTTAGAGTTTGCAAACCGATATTCATGACCCCAAACATAGAAAAAATTGCCATGGTTTAAAAATTTTGGAGAAAAATAATTGCAATTCACCACGGTTTGAAAATTTTTGGAGAAAAATAATTGGAATTCGCCATGTATACTTCTCCATATTTCGTTGGGAATCCAAGACAATTCACCTTCAATTTATAAATAGATTTTGAGGCTGACCCCTTATGCATAACCCTGCCCTTAGGGAAACCTAATGTGATACAATTATTACAATCATAGAAAATACCCACACAAGGGTAGGTGTAATCCATAGGCTTCCTAGGTTGACACGAATTGCTCCAAGGAAAATGTGGTCTTCTTCTCCATGATTAGAGGCATTTGTTGCTTTGAATGGTAAGACCCTATTAACCTTACATTCAAGAAACAACAAGAAATAATTAAAATTAAAGGAGACCTCTCTTAATGGGGCTTTTAGAGGAATCTTGCATATAAAATGTCATGAAATCTTGAAATCAAGAAAATGCAGAAGGCATGAAAATCTACACTAAATATGATAATTGGCCATCAAGAAATATAAAGGAAATATAAATCAATCCATCTGATGTCCTATTTAAACAATTGGAAGCATGAAAACATAAGAAATAGCCACAACTAACTATCTACAAAATGACAATAAATGAAGGAAATAAGTCTTAAATTCTTACTCTTACCACACAATTATCTCTAATGAAACCAATCTAGATCAAATGCATATAAGCTATTGCAAATAAAAGGTAAACTACCACTAAAACCAAGGGGAAAAGGAAATTAAACCTAACCACAGGTCAACAGTGCAACTAGCACTTTTAGCCACAACTAACCACTGCAATTGAGCTAAAAATATAGTTGCTCTCACATACCAGTCTTAGATCTCCAATTATAATTGATGAATTGATGATCAAGGATCGCCACGATGTCCTCTGACAGATTTGGTGGTTGAATTTCTTAGATTGGTGATGGATTGGGATCAATTGGTTTTCTTGATTTCTCCTAGCCCTCTATAGCCTTCTTGGTTGTAATTTCCATGTGATATCCAATTAGGTAGCAAAAGTATTCCTCTCAATGGATACAAGTGAGTATGCAATTTGACAGGGCTTTACTGCTCTTCAACTTGAGATTCTTCCAAACTTATCCCCAATTTGGAGGGGGGTTATATAGCACTTGAGAATCCAAGATCAATAAAGGGTAGCTAGTACAGTTGGAGGGAAGCTTTTGGAACTTTCCACACTCTAACCACTTGGATATTCAACCAATTGGTCGTTATAACAAATTTTGGGTCAGCCAAGGTCCAACTGATTTTGAATGCTAACTATGAATTTGAGGTGCGGTCAACTTTGTTAACTACAGGTGTCAACCGTGGCCAACACTGATTAGGCAAAAATACCTAAATGAGTGGTTAAAACCACTACTTCACCTTGGAATCTATCCAATATATTTTATATGGTATTCTAGCATGTCCCATATGAGTAGTCGTCTTGACATGACATGTTTTAGGTGTCTACATATATCCCTTTTGAGATGCATTGTGAGATAGAACAACGCTGAGAAAAATAGACCTCATAAAATGATGGTTGGATGATGATCATTAGTCTGATCAACATTAGATGCCCAAGTCCTACAAAAGGATGAGCATCTTTGAATTATTACTTCCAACTGGATGGAAGGCTTAAATTTGCAAAGCTTTTGAAAGCTCCAGTGGCGATCGAGTAGCTTCAATGCTACTATAGGCTTCCATGACATGTAGATCCAAAAGGAGGAGAGCTACTAGCTTAACCGTCGTAGTTGCTTTTTGCCCCATCAAAGGGTAATCTTATGATAGTCGTTGACAATGATTTATAAGACGAACACAATTTTGACAAGATCAAGGGATCTTCTATTGACTTTGATTATGATTATGATATTATGACTACCCCCTCAAGCGACAAGTCGATGAGGGTAATGACAATTAAATGAAGTGAAGAGTCACTTGACCACTATGAATGACTTGAACAATTTAAGGTTTAGCACCTGATACTTGGTGAGGCCTAATCATTTATGATTACAACTGTTAATAGTAAATGTATATTTCTATCTCGTGGAGAGGTCCAGCCATGAAGGCCTTCTTAAGGAATTAAAATGATAAAAATTCCAATTAGGCATGTGTTGAATCATATTTGTCGATGATCTGCTTAAAATATCATAGAAGACTTTGTTCTTGTGGGGTGGTCCAGCCTCAAAGGCCTTCTTCAAGATTGAAATGAAGCATATCAATTTGGTGATGACGAATTTGCCCTAAATGTCCTTATGGTAACTTGCTGGATTACATGGAGTGCTAGTCATTGTAACCGCTAAGTGTATAGGGTAAATAACTAGATAAAAGGTACATTTGATTTTTGAATTATTTGATTTTTTTATTATTTTTTACATTTTTGAAAATTTTTGTGAGATGGATATTTTTAATTTAGCATATTAAAACTCCTCACGGTGAGATTTTGGAGCATTTATTACAGGTTTCTAGTTGCACTTGTCAAACGTAGCTAAATTTTCAAATTTCCCTAGCCGTGGATCTGACACACGGTCAAAAAATCCTAATTTTGCATTCACGGGTGTCAACTGTAGTCAGGAGAAAATGGAAAATATTTAAGAAAAATCTATCATTTTTGATGTCATTATTTCCAATTGCCAGCTTTGCAAACCTGAGTGCTTTGAGAGGTGAGTTATCATATTTGACATGAAACGCTACTGCAAACTCAACCTCACTACCACCTTCACTGATGACAGACCAACCTAGAGGTATCGGTGCTACTAAGGTAGAAGCACACAAACCCTCATTTTTTTAATTATCAGATAAAATTGAACCTCATTAAGTAATGGGTTAAATTAACATCATTAAACTATCGATAATGAACCACACCCTAGCTAGGTTTAGCCTAGGTTAGATTAAATGGGTAGGGTTTATTTTTTTGGGGTGTCTCAGGATGGGAAATGATCCTAAAAAGGTCATCTCCCTTAGCCACAATTGGCAGGCGCGGTCCCCAATTGGAAAATTGAGGGCTGCGACTATTAGCCACAGTAGGATTCAAATCCCAACAGTCATGAAATTTTACCACCATCCCGACTGTGGGTCTGAACCACAGTTCGACAACTTTAGAAACCTTTTAAATTTTTTCATTTTTTTGAATTTTGAAAGGACTTAATTATTTTTTTTGACTTTTTGAAGTGCTTTGTCCATTTTTTTTTAAATTTTGAGTGCATTTTTCAATGTTTATGTGTTTTTGAAGATTTTGTGATTTTGTTTGATGTTTTTAAGTCATTTTTTTATGTTTTTGGTTGATTTTTAATCATTTTTACCTTATTATGTTGCTTTCGACTAGACTTTGACTGCAAGGGTGAGGGAATCAAATATCCTTTGTAACCTGCATAGTGCCCTTACACAAGTAGATCTGGATTTGTTTGGGGCTCTGGGCTTTGGCTATGTCTTGCGCCTCCTCACTATTAGGGTTGATCAGGCCTACATGACAACTTTAGCCCGATGTTGGGATGCACAGACCAACATATTTCACCTGTCTACTAATGAAATGACTGTGATACTGGAGGATGTGTACCATATATTTTGACTATCTCTAGATGGTGAGGCCATCACATCTTCACTGAATAAGGTGAAGAAGACAATGCTTGATCAGATCTTTGACCATTGTAGTGATGCAGCACAATAACATTCGGACCATAGAGGAGTCCACATTGAGCACTGGTACACTTAGTAGGTCTTCTTTCGATGAACAACTATCTTTATGCACTTGATTGTGCAGATCGTGCTTCCTGATACTTTTGGAGTGAGGTTCCCCTAGAACCTCTTGGCTAGGACATAAGATGTCCTGACGAGCACCATTCAGTAGCCCTTGATCTTGTCTTAGGGGAGTGCCTTGTTAGCGTAGCTCCATAATGAGTCATATCATATCACTCAAAGGAGAAGAGTGGGCATCGGTTGTAGCTTACTTCTTTAGATATGGGGGTGGTAGCACATCAATATTGAGCATCTTGTAGGACTGGCATTAGAGATCACAGACATTGAGGAGGTATGTTAGTGCTATGCAACATGTTGGCCTCGAGATCAAGAGGGCTTCTAGAGTAGGTCTTGCGTAGGGGACCTAATATACTACATCAAGCAGTTTGCATGGCTACAGGTAAGCTAGGTTGAGTGGTACCCCTACCTAGACTTCCCTCCATGGACAGAGGTTGATGAGTACCTATGATGGGTACATAGGGATAGATGGTTCCTCGAATGTAAGTCTGAGGTACATGAGTTCTTCTACTTATATTTACATCACTAGATAGTTTGGTATCAAGTAGGACATCCTAGAGCTCCCCACCATCTATCATTGCCTCACTCTAAATAGAGAACTGACATGGCCCTAGGTGACTCTATTGGGTGACAAGGATGATGAATTATAGGAGTCAGGCCTATCAGATGCAAGGATGACCATTGATTATGATACTTGGTGGATGACCTTGTTGTGGCAGGGCTTGGAGGGCCCACTGGGCAGAGCAGCAAAGGGTGCCATAGTAGAGGGCATAGAGGGAGTAGAGGTCAATCCTCATGGGTGTCGAGTATGTTAGAGGACTAAGGGTGGATGGGGTGAGGGAGGAGCTATAGAGGAGGACCCCCAGGCTGAGGAGGAGGTCAAGGCACTAGCCGAGGGTGAGGTAGCACTAGACAACAAGATTAGGTGGCTTAGGGCTCAAGTGGCTAGCCTACAAACTCAGGTAGGCACACTATAGATTCAGATTCTAGGGAGAGATACCTCCATAGCTACCTTATAGGCATGAGTTAGTGACCTATAGTCACAACTCACAATAGGGCAGACTGAATGGTGTAGCTATGCAAATACATCAAATAACTCAATAACACTATGCAAAAATTAAATGCAGAAATGGAACAATCTCACAATAACATAGAATCGTAGGCCTCTTCGAGGGGGCAACCTCCTTCAATATTTCATTAGCTTGCAAAAATATGAATTCGTACATGGCTTCATATCTTTTAAAGAAAAACTTCATGCAACCCTACCTAAAGGCTCAAGAGTTGGCTTACATGCAAAATGCCACTCGAGCTAGAATCTCCTACCTACCATCGGTTACAATCTTGATAAAAAATGGTTACATGAGATGGTGCCACTTGGCTAGGAATACCACTTGCCACATACATTACAAAGTATTACAAAATAATATCATAATGGGATCCCCCACGTTGGAAGTGGGTCATTACATAAGTAAATGAGAATTACAAAATGGCGTTAGGATAGGATCCTAACATGTCCTTCCCCTTCAAAAAGCTTTGTCCTCAAAGCTAAAAATGAGGGAACTGGTGTTGGAGCTGATGGAGAGACTCCCATGTCGCATCTTCTAGCTGGAGCCCATGCCACTGAACAAGAACTTCTATGATGGTACGGTTGTGAAGAGTGCGGGTTCGATGATCCAACAATTGTTCAGGTTCGAGTAATATGGACCCTTCTTCATCCAATTCTGGTAATGTTGACTGAACCTGTACCTGTGTGCCCACAACTTTCTTGAGAGAGGAAACATGGAAAATAGGATGGAGCTTGGAGGTGGGTGGAAGAGCCAATTTGTAAGCAGTGGAACCAATCCGTTGAAGAACTTGATAGGGTCCATAGTATTTTGTAGCAAGTTTCTAGCATCGACGGAGTTGTAGGGATGATTGTTTGTATGGTTGCAAGCGAAGGAAGACCATATCACCTACATCAAAGCTACGCTCAGAATGATGTTGGTCAGCCTATTGTCGCATCCGATTCTGAGCCATGTCCAAATTCTGCTTCAGCTGGCGAAGAACATCGGTATGTTGGTTGAGAGTAGTGTCAACTGCCTGGACCTTGGAGCTGCCTGGGATGTATGAAGAAGGCGTGAGTGGAGGGCACCCATAAACGACCTCAAAAGGGGTGAGTTTGGTTGTTGTATGATAGGAAGTGTTGTACCACCATTCAGCCAAAGGAAGCCACTTCGCCCATTGAGTAGGATGATCTGATGCAAAGCAACGAAGATAGGTCTCCAAACATTTGTTGACAATCTCAGTTTGACCATCCGTTTGCGGATGATAGGCTGAACTCATTTTGAGCTGAGTTCCCTGCAACTTAAACAATTCTTGCCAAAAATGACTAGTGAAGGTGGGATCTCGATCAGACACAATGGAGGTGGGCATACCATGAAGGCAAAAAATAGAATCGAGAAATATTTGGGCAATGGTGGAGGCTGTGTAAGGGTGGCCAAGGGAACAAAAATGAGCATACTTCGAAAGGTGATCCACTACCACGAGAATAATAGACTTACCGCCAGATTTAGGTAACCCTTCTATAAAATCCATGGAAATGTCAGTCCAAACCTGATCTGGAATGGGCAAGGGTTGAAGAGTACCCGAAGAACGTATCGTTTCACCTTTCATCCATTGGCAGGTATCACAAGCTACAACAAAATCATGGATATCCTGTTTCATACCTTTCTAGAAGAATGTGCGCTTGAGGCGTTCATATGTTTTAAGAAATCCTGAATGGCCTGCAGAGGGAGCAATATGTAGTTCCTTCATGAAGAGCTCACGGAGTGGGGATGTGCGAGGAAGAACAAGGCATTGGCGATAACGCAGGTCATGGCCATCCCAATTGTAGCCTGGGAATGAAGTAGGATCATCACGGAGCGAGGCCACCAAAGCTTTCAAATCTGCATCCTGAAGTACCTCCTATCGTAAGGAATCTATCCATTGAGGAACAGGTGAGGAAATGGCACATAACATACTGAGGGCCTCAAATTGGTGAGAGAGAGCATCAACCACAAGATTCTCTTTGCCTTTTTTATAGGTGATATCGTAATCATATCCCATGAGTTTAGAAACCCATTTTTGTTGTTCTGGGGTAGCAACCCATTGTTCCAAGAAGTATTTGAGACTCTGATGGTCTGTTTTAATGGAGAAATGATGCCCAATGAGATATGGTCACCAATGGGTTACAACATGTAAGATGGCCAACATCTCCTTGGCATATGTAGACTTTCCCAAGTTACGATCAGAGAGTGCCTTACTAGTGAAAGCCAAGGGTCTCCCTTCCTGCATCAACATTGCCCCGATGCCACGACCGAAAGCATCACTTTCAATGACAAAAGGCTTGGAAAAATTTGGCATGGCTAGAACTGGTGTTGTGGTCATAGCATGCTTCAATTCGAGGAAGGCTTGGTCAGTGGGCCCCATCCAAGTAAAAGAGTCCTTCTTTAACATGGATGTGAGGGGGCTACTATTTTACCATAATTACAAATAAATTTGCGGTAGTAACCTGTAAGCCCTAAGAATCCTCGAAGTCCCTTGAGAGTGCGAGGTTTTGGCTAGTCCTGAACTGCCTGAATCTTCTTGGGGTCGACCTTGACGCCCTCTTTGGAGACAATGTGTCCTAGATACTCCACTTCATTTAGACCAAAGGAACACTTGGACCGCTTAGCAAAAAGTTGATGTTGTGCCAACAATTGTAATGTTTGATCCACATGGATAAGGTGTTCTTCCCACGAGCGACTATAAACCAAGATATCATCAAAGAAAACCAGGATGAACTTCCGTAGGAAAGGGTGAAAGATGTTGTTCATCAAGCTCTGAAATGTGGAAGGAGCATTTGTCAGACCAAATGGCATTACCAAGAACTCATAGTGACCTTCATGAGTACGAAATGCAGTTTTGGGGATATCCTCATCCTTGAGCCGGATTTGATGGTAGCCAGAATGAAGGTCTAACTTGGAGAAGTACATAGCTCCATGTAATTCATCCAGTAATTCATCCACTACCGGAATGGGGAATTTATCCTTGATGGTAATTTTGTTGAGCTCACGGTAGTCTATACACAATCGCCATGAGCCATCCTTCTTGCGAACTAGTAAAACTGGAGAAGAGTAAGGGTTGGTACTCGGTCGAATGACACCAGCTTTGAGCAATTCTTGTACCATCTGCTCGATTTCAGACTTGAGAGCATGAGGATACCGATACGGTCTGATGTTGGGTGGTGCATTACCTGGTAGTAGTGGAATAGCATGGTCATGTGAGCGACGAGGCGGCAGGGTAGTTGGTTCTAAAAAAACACCATTGTGCTTGGTAAGAACAAGTTGCAAATCTACTGGAATTTGATCCACTATGGAAGTGCTTGGTTGAATTGAAAATATTTGTGCAATGACCCCACGGGATGACTTTTTCAACAATTTCTCCATACGATTGGAACTGACAATTTGGGAAGGGCCTGTTTTGGCACCATGGAGGATGTGTGTTTTTCCATGCTATGAAAACTGCATCCATAGTTCTACAAAGTTCCAGTTGATAGTGCCCAAGGTGCTCAACCATTGGGATCCCAACACCATGTCACATCCTCCCAATTGGAGGGCAAACATGTCTTGCTTGAGTTCATAATCCCCCATATTTATTTTAACATTGTGACATTTACCTTTACAAGGTAAAGTGCCTCCATTTGCCACCATGACTTCAAAGGAATTGCATGTGTGTATATAGCAATTGGCCTGCTTAGCAACTCGAGGATCAATGAAGTTGTGTGTACTGCTTGAATCAATAAGAATAGTAAGGCATTGGCCTTTGAAAAACCCACAACTCTCATGGTTTGTGGAGTGGTAACCCCGACAAGAGCATGGATGAAAATTTCTGCTTCAGGGTCTTGGGTTTCCTCTTCCTGTTGAGTTGGTGCTTCAGCTGTGTCACTCTCCTCATCACTCTGGTCACTGCTATCGGGTTCCTCTGCATCTATTAAGAACAATCTCTTATTTGCACATCTATGCCCCTTTACAAATTTTTCATCACAATTATAACATAGCCCTTGGGCGCGATGCGCATCCATTTCAGTTGTAGTCAGTCGCTTAGGAGCAGGAGGTTTATTATCAGTATTATTTTGGAACCGAGGAGGAAAGGGAGGCCGAGCTTGAGAAAATCATGGTGTCCGTCGTTGAGTTGAGAGTTTAGATTCGGCCAATCGGGCTAAACTGATAGCCTCCATCATGGTTTGTGGTTTAAACATCTTGACTTCAGCCTGTAGATCATATTTCAACCCACTCATGAAACAACTCATAAAAATCCCTCATTCAAGCCCCTTGTCTTATTGGCCAATTTCTCAAATTGTGTCTGGTAATCATGAACTGTGGTAGTTTGTTTCAGCTTTTTCAATGCTCCTGTAAAGTCTTCATAGTCATTAGGGCCAAATCGGGTGAGTAGTTGGGACTCAAAGTCCTCCCAAGATAGATCAGGGGTAGTGGCTCGTAGCCATTGGAACCAATGTAAGGCTTCATATTCTAAGTTGAAGGAAGCCATCTGAACTCGATGATATATAGGGACATTATGGAGTCTAAAGAATTGATCAACCCGACATAACCACCCATCGACATCCTTTCCACTGAACTTAGGAAAATCCAATTTAGGCATTTTGAAGGTCGGATCACGGTCATAGTGAGTGTCTTCGGTTCCCCTTCTTCGGTCTTCTGTTTCCCTTCTTCGACCTCGTTCAAAGTTTTTAGCTTGGTGTTTAGATGTGAGAGTACCTTGCAATTGTGTCTCCACCTCTGTAAGTTGTTTTTCTAAGCGGATTCTAGTGGTATCCTGATCTGTTCGGAGCTCTCGAATCTCTTCTCTTATGGTGTGGTTTGTAGTGGTCAAGTAGTCAAGGGCTTTTTGCATATCGGCCAATAATGTGGCAATTTCTAACTCCTTTTGTCCATGAGTGCCGCTCGCCATTGTGGGCCCTCTTTTACTCAGTTACTAAAAATAGATGTGGGATTTTAGGAGTTACTATTTTTAGTAAGGGTCCAAAATTTAATTTGGGCAATGTGTTGCAACTCTGATTTTAGGATAGGGTCCACTTCGGTGGTTGTTTGATCTGAGCGCTCAATGAGGAGATATACTTGAATTTCTTGACTTTTTGTGATCTCCTATTGGTTGCAAGTCGATGTGAAGGTAATTTCTTCCCCTTGGACTTAAAATTTCACTAGTGAGTCCTTGAGAGTCTTTGGTGCAGAATAATAAGTAGCTTCTATTCCCAAAAATTTGGATCAATTTGATTGACCGTTGAAAAGTTATGGCCTTAGCAAGAAAAATAAAAAATTACTATTTTTGGAAAATCGATGCAAAATTTGACCAGGGGCTGCCAAGGACAATTTTGTTTGGAATAGAGTGTAGAATTATCTGCTAAATTTTGGAGTCAATCTGAGCTCTGTGTGAAGAGATATATATCCTTTTTTTTTTATGTGGTTGGTGTTGGATTTCTGATCTGGAGTTACAGTTCAAAATTTGGGACTTGGGATCAACTATCTCTGACCTGTAGACTGCACCCTGACCACCCTATCACTATCATGTTCCTTCCTCTATCACCTGTATTGCGGTTACTAACACGGTTCCTATCACTAACCTTGGGGATTCTCTGATATTGATAGTACATTTTCTACACTAGAAGTCTATAATTTTAGACTGTTACAGAGGGTTGTTACTGTCGACCTGACTACCTCTGTTACTGACCAGACTATTTCTGTCACTGTCCTGACTATTCTGTTTCTGACCACAGGCTATTGCAGACACTTGCAAAATCTGTCCTGACTGTTGGTGCATGCAAGTTTGTTTTCTGTGATAAGGAATGCCTTCTCTGTATGCTCACTTTTGGGGTTGTGAATGCAAGTTAACAGAACAGGGATGGTGTTGATTTGTAGGTGGAAGTTATGTTTTGTAGAACCAGGGTATGCTAAGCAAGGGAGTATGTAATACCCATAGGCCCTCTATTATACCGTAGTGACGAACAATAGTGCTCGGACCAATATTTCAGGCCACTACCCAAGGAGGATTCCACACATACCCTTGAGCACACTATCTGCCTCTTTGACAGTATGGGAGGGTGATCGTCCGGGATGTTGTGTCCCGTGGACTATGGATAATACAAGGCCAAAAAGCTTCCTAATGGATAAAATTTTGTTTAAACCTAGATTGTCTCCCGATACACCCGAAGATGCGTGGGAGCTCAAGTCCGTGCGCGAGTGTTGTCTAAGGCCTAGGTATTGGAGCTTGATCGCCCCTCACTTCACTAGACGCTTTATGGGCTATCTAGCTTAGCCAATAACGACAACTCCTTCACGATATTTTAAAACCCCTAGCACAGGGTTTCTAACCTACACAACTACTAAAACAGAGACTATATTTTTTTGTGTTTTCTGGATTTTTGGTCGAAAAAAGGACTGTATTTTTTTTGGATTTTTTAATAAAGGAAAAAATAGAAACGAAAAAACACAGAAATTTATACCTAATAGATGGAATGGCTGGCAAAAATCATCTCAGTTGCAGCAGAACTCGGCCCTGGAAAGCGCTCTGATACCACTTGTTAGGATCTCACTATTAAAAATAAGCACACTCACACAAAATACTAGAAAATAACACAAATACATCAAATAACTCAATAACACTATGCAAAAATTAAATGCAAAAATGGAACAATCTCACAATAACATAGAATCGCAGGCCTCTTCGAGGGGGCAACCTCCTTCAATATTTCATTAGCTTGCAAAAAGATGAATTCGTACATGGCTTCATATATTTTAAAGAAAAACTTCATGCAACCCTACCTAAAGGCTCAAGAGTTGGCTTACATGCAAAATGCCACTCGAGCTAGAATCTCCTACCTACCATCGGTTACAATCTTGATAAAAAATGGTTACATGAGATGGTGCCACTTGGCTAGGAATACCACTTGCCACATACATTACAAAGTATTACAAAATAATATCATAATGGGATCCCCCACGTTGGAAGTGGGTCATTACATAAGTAAATGAGAATTACAAAATGGCGTTAGGATAGGATCCTAACAAAAGACAGCTCTCTAGGCACATATTACCATGATGGAGACAGATATCCAAAGGATTACAGGGCAGTGCATCCTCCTACAGTCCCAGCTAGATGCTATGATCGAAGAGTGTAAATCTCTCAGGATTGTGAGGTCAAACCCCTCATCTCCATAGGCTACTCTAGCGGCTCTAGCTGCTCTAGTAGTTCTAGCAGTTCCAATAGTATAGGGACTAGTAGTGGCAGACCCGATGGCAAATATCAGGAGACTATGGGCTATGGTGCAACGACACATCAGTAAGTGATCATCAGATGTTGCCTACATCTCTACCTTAGTGGGAGAGATTGAGCTACTCGGGGGTGAGGTTCCGAAGAGGTCCATAGCTCTAGGATCTCAGAGGACTCAGACCAAGGAGATAGGGCAGTCCTCAGCTCGCTCCAATCATAGGATGCACAGATCTGAGAGGACCTTAGGTGCCAGCTCCAAGAAGACTCACAGGGAGGGTGGAGGTGATGGTGGAGCCTCACAGACTGGGGGTATAGGCACTACTTAGTATAGATCTATGCTATATGTTGTACCATTTTTGAGTGTAAGGTCGAGGACCTACATAGTTGTAGCCTATGGGTATTTTTGACATATACCAATGTACTCTTTATTTTTGATAACACACACACACACACACACACATATATATATATATATGATCTGACATTTGAGACTCATTATATGTGTAGTTTTTATTTATTTTATGTTTATGAGATGCATATGGATGCAATGCTGATGTGTTATGTTTATTTTATGCTATATGATGTGATGTATATATGACATGCGCTAGATAGCTATGTGATGTATGATTAGATGCAGTGATATATATGTGTAGATGGACTACTTATGATGAATGTATATGAATGCAATGTTTGATGTTAAATGCATGTTTAATTTATTGTACTTGTATGCATTTAATTTATGATGCTATGACATGATTCATGCCATGTATGTACTGCATATTTTTCATGATGATGATTTTCTTGTAAATGGACATGTATGCTTTAATCACTTAAAACATAATGTATGAATGCAATATGAGTTTAACAATCTACTGGATGACACCACAAAATGTATAACAATCATGAACTGTAATTGATATATCTTATCATAAGAATTAATCAATTAATCACCCATGTGCACTATGTCATGATATATTGTTTCTATCCATAAGCTTTTGCAAGTTAAAAGAATATGCATAACATAGTCAGTGGTCATTTAAATATCATTTCTGACATCCATCCGGTATCTAACCTATATTATGAACAATCTTTAATAAACAAAATCTTATAAAGAGAAATTTGATCCTTGATGATTGCGATGGTTGTTGCTATTTGGGAATTTTTGAGGTTTTCCATGAAACTCAAACACCCTAGTTGACTTATCAAAAGTTGTATTAATCACTATACTAGACTTCTGAAAAATAAAGTTTTTGCTCTGAAAGACCAAGCTATTCATTACCCCTATGTGTGCAAATGAATATATTAGATAAGGCATAAGCATACCCCAGTTCCAGGCGAGATTCATTCAGCCCATTGTTGTATTGGGGATCCTCAAATGTCTATCTGATCCTAGGTTTGGATTTAGTTAGACTAGACCACTAGGCAATCCAGGCCACCTAAAGCTAGCTCACTTGTGACTTGCTAGACCTACCCCAATGTCAGGCGGGATTCATTCAACCCATTGCTGTATTGGGGATCACTCCATGGCTTTGAGTATTGACCATTCTAGGGATTCAAGTTCACCCCCTTCTTTTCTTCAATTTATTGGGATACTTGCTCATATATAGTGACAAAAATCATTGTTTATTTTGTATATACTCTTTTATTTTCTTTTTTTCTTTTCAATGGATAGGATTTGATTCTAGGATTTTGCTCATTTTGATTTGTAAGCAAGGGATTTATTCGGGTAGGGGGTAAACTTGTCCTTTTGCCAATGACCTCTACTCTAGACCACTGCTCCTCACAAAATAAGCAAGTAACAAAACCTTTCACCTAAGGTGACCCGGACCACTTTTGTAGTTTTCATCCTTCCTTACCCTAATTAGGATTGTTTAAATGTGTTTGATTAGTGATAGGATTATGATATGCTAAGTGCTATCAAAACTAGACCTCATCTATAAAATCAAAGCAATATTTCTACCAACTCTTGAGAAGACCACTAGGTATGGTTGAATGACCAAAAAACCTTAGTATATTCTTCATAGCAATAGGAGGGGTTGTGTTGAAAAACACAATTACTCACAAGGGTGATGTATGATGATGATAATGCATAGATGCATGATTGAAACACAAATGTGGTGTCGTTTGTAAGATTGTAAACACAACCTATCCTAATACAAGTGCAATGGATGGAAATGCCTAATGCAATGCAATTAAATGAAATGCATATGCAAAATGAGAATGCTTGATGCAAATGAAATGCAATAATGCAAAATGAAATGCAATGTTTTTAGATTTTATTGCTTTTTTAATTTTTATGAATTTTTGAAATTTTGATTTGACCAAAGGGTTTATATTCCTTTGGAGCCTTTTATGGGATGACCAAAGGGCTTACATATGCCTTTGGAGCCTTTTAATGGTATGACCAAAGGGCTTACAGATGCCTTTGGAGCCTTTTAATGGTTTTAGGTATAGAACGCTTTAAGATGAAGGATGTTGAGAGGTTCAGGCTCTTCAACTCCTTCAAGCGATGTCAAGTGATATGTCCTAGGTCCAATATTCTCAGAGATGATATAAGGACCTAACCAATTAGCCATAAATTTGTCTCAC
This sequence comes from Wollemia nobilis, assembly GCA_028583015.1. Lineage (NCBI taxonomy): Eukaryota > Viridiplantae > Streptophyta > Pinopsida > Araucariales > Araucariaceae > Wollemia > Wollemia nobilis. Next base: position 9,674,109 of record JAQPPZ010000012.1, on the reverse strand, counting down.
AATTCTAGCAGTATATTTGAGTTCTGTTGGTTCTCTTTCAGCACAAGATCACCAACCTCAAAGTCTCTTAGATGGACTTTGTTATTGTAAGCTCATTTTAAGCGCTCTTGGTAAACACGAAGATGCTCAAGAGCATTCACATGATGTTCATCAAGAAGCATCAATTGATCTAGGTGAGCTTGTCATGTAGTGTCATCATCAATGAACTCTTTCAATGTGACGTGCACAACATTGGAATTTCCAACTCTAAGGGCATAATGGCCTCAGTGCCATATACTAGTGAAAATGGAGTTGCCCCAATGGGTGTCCGAATGCTAGTCCTATAAGCCCATAATGCAAGGGGTAGTTGGATGTGCCAATATTTGTGGTGCTCTTGTACCATATTTTTCAATATGGATACCACTATCTTATTTGAAGCCTCAGCTTACCCGTTTTCCTACGGATAATATGGAGTCACAAAACTATGTTTGATCCTATACTTGGATGTCAAAGCCCTCACAGTTTTGTTCTTGAATGATGTTCCATTATCCAAGATTATTTTGGATGGTATCCCAAAATGACTTATGATATTGGTGAGTATGAACTCCGTAATATGCACTCTAGTTGTCATTGTTAATGGGATTGCTTCCACCCACTTAGTAAAATACTCAGTAGCCATAATAATGAATGTATGCCGGCCCGATGATGGAGGAGAGATCTTACCGATTAGATCCAAACCCCACTAAGCAAATGGCCAAGCCGCTTGAATGGGTTGTAAGGCCTATGATGGCAAGTGCACAAGATTAGCATGATGTTGACATTTAATGCATTTCTTGACATACACATTGCAATCCTTCTCCATAGTAGGCCAATAATAGCCCATGCAAAGGATGCACTTGATGATAGCCATGCCATTGAAATGGCCATCGCATGTACCATCGTGAGCTTAAGAAATTGCCCAAGATGATTCTTGGGGCTCAAGACAATGAAGGAGAACTCCATCGTAACTTCGATGATACAAAATATCTCCTAACAAGACATACTTTATCACTTTCTGCTTAAATGTGCATTTCACGACATGCAATAATCCCTGAGGGATTACACCAAGTTTTAGGAAGTCATGTATTTGTGACATCTAGTTCTGATAGACCTCAACCTCAATTGACAAGACAACATGTTCCCCCTACGGTTTAACATTCATAAATGCATACTAGGAAATAACCTTATGGTGAATGGTAGTACCATTCCCCGTAGGACCCTACGAGATCAATGACCCCCAGGATGCCCTCTTGAGAAAGTCTCTGGCTCTATAGAACCATTCATGGTTTGGTTCTATATGAATCATGTTGATTGACTCTTTGTTATCCAAAGCTTTGCATTGCACGATAGAGTGTGACAATATTTTTATATGGATGGTAGTAAAATCAGTAAATAGATTCTAAGGAATTAAGGATCCCAAAGATGCCATAGTGTCTACAAATCTATTTGATGAATGAGGGATTGCCTCGATGTCGTACCACTCCAACTGAGCTAGATAAGTGTCAACAAGATCTTTGTAGGCCTTCAGGATAGGACACCTACATTGAAAAAGTCCCTTCACTTGGTTGACAATGAGAAGGGAATCACCAAAGATATTTAACCTTTTGATCTTCATGGTGATAGCTATTTGGAGGCCCAAGATTAGGGCTTTGTATTCAGCATTATTGTTAGTGCAAGGAAAGTCCAACTTAAATGACAAGGGCATGGGAGCACCTTGTGGTATGAACAACACTATTCCTGCACCACCCCCTTGCTCACACTTCGAACCATCGAAGAACAAGGTCATATCAACTTTGTTATCTAGTTCTACGGGTTTGGGAGACTCTGATAATGCGAATACTGCATCATCAAGAAGCTCAATGGTGAGAGGCCTACTATTTTCTAGTGGTGCCTCCACCAGTTGATCAGCTATGACCTATCCCTTGATGGAATTTTGGCTAATGAATTCCAAATCAAATTCTATCAATAGCATGATCCACTTTGTAGTACGTGTATTATGATACATCTTGCTCATCATATACTACAAAGGATTTTGTTTTGATATGACATACATCGTATGACTTAACATATAATGCCACAATTTCTTTGTAGCGAACACCACTGCTAAACACAACTTTTCCACGTAGGCATATCCTAGCTCGTAACTCACCAAGGTTTGGCTAATGTAATATATGGCTTGCTCTTTGTCTTGCACATTCTTTTGGGCTAACATGGTCCCTAATGCAAAGTTAGTTGTCGATATATATAGCAAGAATGGAACGTCTGGTCTTGGTGGAGCTAGCACTGGTGGCATCGCCAGGTAGTGCTTAATCTCAGCAAAGGTTGCTTGACAGTCCTCATCCCAATTGAATGGGACCCCCTTGTGTAGCAGTCGATTCATGGGTCGACATTTATCCGATAATTGTGTGATAAATCACTTTATGGATGCTACTTTGCCCTGTAGGCTCCTTAATTCCTTGATATTCATGGGAGGATGCATCTCTAAAATGACCTTGACCTTTGTTGGGTCTACTTCGATCCCTCATTTTGAAATGATGAATCCTAAGAGCTTTCCTGAAGTCACACCAAATACGCACTTCTTAGGATTCAACCTGACATTATGCTCTATCAGGTGATCGAAGACCTTTCTCAGGACCTCTGCATGCTCTGAACGCAGCAATGACTTTGCCAACAAGTCATCGATATAATCTTCCAAGATCTTATGCATGTAGTCATGAAAGATGTATGTCATAGCCCACTGATATGTAGCACCAACATTCTTAAGGCCGAATGGCATAACCTTATAACAAAATGTCCCCCATGGCGTTATGAATGTGGTTTTATGCTGGTCTTCGGGCTTAATCCAAATTTGATTGTAACCAGAAAAACCATCCATTAGGGAGAGCATTTCATGACCCGCAGTTGCATCTACGAGAGCATCTATGTTTGGAAATGGAAATGAATCCTTTGGTGTTGCCCTATTGAGGTCTCTGAAATCCGTACAGATACGGATCCTTCCATCAAGTTTTCCTACAGGCACCATGTTTGATACCCATTCTGGATAGTCGATGGAAATGACAAACTCTACATCCAACAGCTTTTGCAATTCATCCTTAACCATTAAGGCTACTGTTGGATGCATCTTCCTGAGTTTCTGCTTGACTGGATTTTTTGAGAGATCTAGCGAAAGGTTATGAGTAACCAATTTTGGATCTAGACCCGACATGTCCTTATAAGTCCAAGCAAAGAGATCAGGTCTCTCTTTCAGTAGAGGGATGAGGTTGGCACGCTCATCAGGAGATAAAATTTCTCCAAATTTAACCTTCTTAGGAATCATGGGATCATTGTTGATATCCACTTCAAAGGTTTCCTCTACTGACATGTGGGATCCCTCCTCAAGCTGGTGAGGCGTAGGGATCAAGTGGATGTCATATACTGGGTTTACGGGTTCCACGTTGGAAGCATCCTCAACATGATAAACATCATGTGCACAACCTGATGCAAAATGAAAAGGTTGCAACATTTCTTCGTTAGGGAAGAAATATTTAGGCTCTAGTGGTGAGTCAGCGTGATCCCAATCAATAGCATCTACATTAAGACACAATGGTTTGGAGGGGTCGACTGGATTGTGAAGTGGAGTGGTCAAATCAATGGAGATCATATTGATGGAATGGATCATATCTCCAGGACCACGTGCATGTGACTCTAAATTTATATAACTTCCATCCCCGAGATGTGGTTCTAGGGGTATGGGGATCTCTGGATCCGGTCTATGGACAGACTCGAACACAGGATCGCTAGGCTCTAGGAGCTCCATATATGTCGATGGATCAGGAAAGACCATATGATAAATCACATCGAGATTAGGTGGTCTTCCCCTGAGGTGAGGGTGGAGATTGATATCTCTATACATATCCTCTATAGTGTATGGCGCATTACGATGATGCAAGTAGGGAGGCCCCAAATAGGCTCTCTCTATTTCATCTTCATCATCACTATCATAATAAAAACCTTCACCACTACCTACTAGAACTAGGAGATTAGGAAGATGGGGCCCCATGTAAGCCCACTCTTGATAACCACTATCATCAATGGAGGATTGCTCATCCTCGATGACTATCTCCAAGGGTAATAGATGACATAAATTTAGAGGGCCTAGGTAGGCCAACTCAGTCTCATCCTCAGATTGCTCATTGTACGAGGACTCATCATCATCATCACTCTCATACATGCAACTCGGTCCACCTCTCTCAGAGATGGACTCTACTATATCCTCATCAGAATGATCCTCTAACTCAGAATCTACCACTATGCTAACATTCTGAACTTGTAGGTCTGTGTCATTGGCTGCCCCATGGATTTGTTCATCCAATTTGTCTCTTGGGATGTGCTCTGAATCGGTCTCCACCAAGATGTCTTCGTGATATATCTCAGGTGGTTCTATAGTGATGTAAGACACTAATCGGTTATCCCTTCGAAAGGTGGAGGGATTGGGGTGATAAGGATTGAAGTAGACTTCACCCCTTAGACTGAGGTATAGGCGGTCTAAAGATGTTGTGAGGAGTTCATCCTATCCTCCGATATAATATCCTAACCTGAACCTATCAGTTGGCAACTGATATTGTGGTTCGTAAGGCCTCCTACGCCCTTCTCGAATAATCCGAGATCGTAACCATGCCAATGGTAATGCTCAAAATATCATAAGGTGTATTTTGGGTTAGAGAGATAATGAACATTCATAGTGAATGGTTCATCATCATCCTCATCCATGGGAGTGCGAGATGCAAGTTGGTCGAGCCCTCCATAGATGAAATTGGTTTGGTTAGGAGGTACCCCTAGTGGTACCACCATCCCTATGGGAAGGCGATGGGCTTGTGGTCGGCCCATATCCTGCATAGTCTCGATGATCAACATAAATGTCACATTCTACACAATATACTCCCCTAATCTAGGATTAACCAAATGAATGGTCACCTATGGTGCAGATGACCTTGCTGAAGATGCAGGTGAAGTAAGCTGAGGTGCCTCTTCGACTTCTCCTTGAGCATCCTCTACTTCCATGGGAGTAGGGACCTCGATGACAACTGGTTTGGGTGCTTGTTTTATCTCTTTTTCACCCATATTTACCTTTAGCTTCTTATCATCCCGATGCATTATGGATGCAGATGGTCTGGTAGAAGTAGCTATCGTGTGCTCTAATCATTGAGATGCAGACGTTGTAGGTTTGGCACACACTTCCTTCATTTTACCTCCTGGATCTTTGATCAGTGATACTGGTCGTATGTCTAGGTGCATTGAGGGGAGCATGAAGTCCCCCGGAAAATCTGCTAAATTCACGTATTTGAATGGTTCTTCATCTGAAGGTACCACGTGAACTTGTCCCTCATGCATGTATTTAATACATTGATGGAGAATGGAAGGGACACAATGCATTTCTCTTATCCAAGGTCTACCTAGAAGTATATTGTACTGCATAGCACCTTCAATCACATGACACATCACCGGGATGGTCTTCAGTCCCACTTGAATAGGTAAGACTATCGTGCCGATAGTTGAGCATAATGCATCGTTAAAAGCTCTCAACGTGAAGGTAGAAGGTATGATATGCATCTTTGGCAACTTCAGGTATGTCAATGCCTTGGTCATGATTATATTGATTGATGATCCCGTATCAATCAAAACCCACTTGAAAGGTTTGTGATTTACACATGCAATGATGTGGAGTGGCGGGTCTGCTGTGATAGTGGAAACCATCTTGATTTCATGATCATAAAATTGTATGATCGATTCTTGACACTATTGCACGTGTCCCACAAAGTGTGTGAATGCTTTAGGATCCTGGGACTACACTTCTATGGACCTTAGAATATCCATAAGTGTCTCCCTATGCTTGGGAGACTACTGAATCAGCTCATAAATTGACAACTTTGTTGGAGTCATCTATAGGTTTTGAACTAACCTACTCTTGATTGTCACCACCGGTCTAGTTGGTGGGCCTGGCACATTCTGGGCTGGCCTTGGAGGAGGCACAACTTGGACCCTAATAGGCAATGGAGGTTGATTTGGTCTTTCATACCTCGCATGTCTTGTGATGACGTTGACCATTTCGATGAACCCGTGGGTTGGTGGTTCGATGCGTACTTGATTGACTTGGCCAACATTGTTCCTTGGCACCTCATGGTTGGGTAGAGGATTTTTGTAAATCCCCATATTCTGATTGTCTGGCGCTTGTGGGTTGTCCACAAGTGTAGCTACCTCTTTCGATCATATTTTGCACTAAATGTTTGAAAGACCAACATACCTCTATGTCATGACCTTTCATTCGATGAAATATGCAATATTGATCATCCTTATATCCCTTAGGCTTGGGTTGATTAGGGTCCACTAATTTGATTTTTGGTAAGTTTATTGCCTTTGCCTCACACAATTGATGGAAAATCGATGTCAACGATTCTGATAATTGAGTGAATATGCGAGGAGGGCATATTTCTTTGTCCTTACCCTTCTGATTGTTGTTGCACTGCTCATATTGCATAGGAGGAGGTTGGGCTTGATAATTTCATTGTTGCTATCCCTTATCCCCTTTTTGAAGGTTTAGAACCACCTGATTAACGTGGGCCGGCTTGGCCTATTGTTTCTCAGTGCTCTTCTTGTTCCATTCCTTCTTGCTTCTGAGTTTCAAGTTACCCTCCTATAACTTGATATCCTCTATCACTTTGGCTTGAGCCAAAGCCTCTTCAAATGTTTGATATTGTTGCAACTGTAATAATAACAAAATGTGCTTTGCACAACTCTTCGTAAACATTTAAGTTAATTCAGAAGTAGGGATGGAGAATGGCAACTTTACCATCATATTTCTCCATCATTTCCCATAATCCATAACTGGCTCGTCATCATGTTGCATTAAAGTAGCCAGATCGGATAAGTTCACCTTTTTCTTGATGTCGAAGGAGAAGCGTTCAAGAAATGCATCGGCCAGTTGCTCAAAGTTGGTGATGTTGTGCCTTTTGAGTTGATTAAACCACTCTCGAGCTGGGCTTGAGAGGGTTGTAATGAAGGTCCATAGGAGCAAAGCATCATTGCTCTCGATCTGAAAGCACATGTCTAGAAAACTCATGACGTGCTCCTGAGCGTCCTCCTCTCCTTTAAAATTTTCTAGCCTAGGCATCTCAAAATGCTCAGGATAGGCAGGAATAGGCACTGATGGGCATAAAGGTTCGTTATGAATCTTGTTCAAGGTAGGCTTTTGATAAGTCATTCCTTGCTTCTCGATAGCTTTAACCTTTTCTGCCAAGGCCTTATAGGCCTGTGAAGATAGGAACTCCTCTTCTCTGGATTGCCTTTGAGGCACCTTTGGAGGCATATTCCTCTTCGATCGAGGTGGAGGACTAGGCTCATCATCCACTTTGACTTGGGAGATCTTAGGATACTCTTGATCTAGTTCATCTCCCACTTCTTCTTCATACTGCCTATGCCCACGATATTCGGACGTGGGACGTCGATCTCTATGTTGGGTCGTATGGTGAGTATGGGTGTCTATATGGTCAGGGTGCAACTCGGGCTACGAAGCAGCTCATCTATCAATGCTCTCCCTGTACTCACTATGGGGAGGTAAATCGACACTAGCCAATCGGTCCTCCCTCTCAGCATGCTCCTTTTGATCAAGGATGCATTGCTCGTGCATGCGCTGTTCATATAAGCGTTGTCTTATGAACCTTTGCCTCTGAGTGTCCTCATTTTTGAGGCATTCCCACTCTGCATGAACATCTTCCAATTGGTCTTGGAGGATCTGACGTCTCTGCTCTGACACCAGCTTGTGAGATCTATCTATGTGATCAGCCGTATGAGGCCTCTGGTGTGTGCGCTCTATTCGAGCGACTTTGTGGGTGTGTCCCCCAATAGATTGATTTGCTACGCTCTTGCCCTTGTCTATGAAGATGACATTTGCATCCAACGGTCACCTATACTCTGTGCCACATGGGATGCAGGGGCATGCATATCATGAGAATGCTTGGAGCATTCTCTAGGTTCTCTGATGGTCCTAATTGTACTTCCACTATGCACACTCATAGAATGAGAAGGCGCATATGAAGGTTTATAACCTAGCTATCCTAAGACTTTGTCTAGACCATCTAACTATCTACTATGCCATGGCTCATGAGGTGGCATACCATTTGCTCCCACTTTAGACATGTCTATGGTGATCCTACAAGGTTCACTTCTGTTGGGAGTTTGCATGGGTCTACGCTCGAAAGTGGCCCTCTCTGTTTACCCCTAAATGGGTGGATCTTGAACTTATCTATACTCATATGGTGGGGGTCTTGCGCCTCCCTTAGCTATAGGTCGAAGGGGTACCAATCTGGATCCCTCTATGACATACTCTTCAGCAGATCTCATGGAACCACATAGAATGTGGTCATGGTAAATGCTAACCTATTTAGGACCCCCATGCTGGGAAGCCCCATGCTCTAATCTGTGTCTCGAGGAGTGTCTAGTGGCTCCTCTAATCGGGGTATTCTCAACAGGATCCCCATGCATAGAATTATCCCCTCTAATACTTGTCGAATGACGTTCGGGAGGATTCTGTGGTTGAGGGTTCTATGCGTCTTGTTGTGCATTGGGTGGAGCTTCGGCCTCGACCTCGGGTCTATGCTCGGATCGGCCTCTCCATGTTTGCACCATGATATTATATTATCTCGTATGTAAATTTTAAGGCAAACAAAGTAAACAATGATGATTATCTCTTTTAAATTTTTGTTTGTGAGCCCTAAACTATTTGGTGTGTTTTAAGATTTGTTGTATCAAAAAGTAACTCTCATCGTGTTTTCAATAAGTTGATGATATACTCAATTGTTTAAGGGTTTTCACCTGTATACTCATAGCTCGACAACCGGCAATGAAAGTCATGGTCACGTAAACCCCCCAAAATGTGGAGATGAAACCCACACTCGGGCAGGGAGCATAGGTCCTCCCGATCCTCACCCTGTTCACCCGTGCATAGTGATACACCCCTCTGAAGAGGAATGCATGCTATTTTGCATGGGCTATGATGGCATCTTGGATCCGGTATTGGTCTAGTAACAAAAGGATCGAGGGAGTTGGGCCAACGGATGGAAATCACTACCACCATCGTTGAACCCTACTAGTGGTTGGATGTGACTTCCAACTCACTAGCATTTACAATGTGTCATGGTGTGTGTGGTTCTTTTTACTTTGCATGAAAATAAAATGCATAAAATAACATTCACATGATTTTCCCTACATGCTTTTCAAAAGAACGTTTGATTTTAAGAGAATGCATGACTATGCTAGATGATTTTTTAGAGAATGCAATTATCTATGAAGAAAATGGCCATTGATTGGGCCTCATACATGCAAACTCGAAACATAGAATGGCCTAGACCATGAGAGACTAGGGTGGACTACAATCAGAGATCCGCTATTCCTAGCAGCGGCTAGTAGAAAACTAAAAATGAACTAGGATTTTCCCATTTCTACCTTTCATTAAGTTTTCTAATTAACCTAACATTTCTGCATTCTAGAAAATAAAAACATAGACAGACAAAAAAAAACATAGTAAAATGAAGCCTACCTCAGATCCAAGTCTGATGAAGTTCTGGATGCCTATTGTATGCTCTGTTCTCTGCTGATCGCGTCTGTCAGGCATGGCTACAACTATTGCCCATGGCTCTGTGGTGTGGTGACAACTGTTAACCATGGTTGTCAACCATGGCTAAGGCCTATCATCACAAAACATAGTAAGTTAGTATTCTATGGCATAAAATGTGGGGTTCCACCATGATCACCTTCTGTAGCAATCTAGGATGCATACACCTAAGCTAATAATAATTGAAAAATCACATAAAGCATAAAAGAATGGATGAATTTGCAAATAACCACAAAGAAGGGCTTCTTTTATTAAATTTCCAATGAAACTCGATTACAAATCCATCCCTCTTAGGGATACCCAATGTGATACAATTATTACAATCATAGAAAATCCCCATGCAAGGGTAGGTGTAATCCGTAGGCTTCCTAGGTTGACACGAATTGCTCCAAGGCAAATGTAGCCTTCTTCTCCATGATTAGAGGTATTTGTTGCTTTGAATGGCAAGACCCTGTTAACCCTACATTCAAGAAACAACAAGAAGTAATTAAAAGCAAAGGAGGCCTCTCTTAATGAGGCTTTTAGAGGAATCTTGCATATAACATGTCATGAAAGCTTGAAATCAAGAAAATGCATAAGGCATGGTAATCTACACTAAATATGATAATTGGCCATCAAGAAATATAAAGGAAACATAAATCAATCCATCTAATGTCCTATTTAAACAATTGGAAGCATGAAAACATAAGAAATAGCCACAACTAATCTATCTACCAAATGATAAGAAATGAAGGAAACAAGTCTTAAATTCCTACTTCTATCGCACAACTGTCTCTAATGAAACCAATATAGATCAAATTCATATAAGCTACTACAAATAAAAGGTAATTTACCACTAAAACTAAGGGAAAAAGAAAATTAAACCTGACCACGGGTCTACGGTGCAGCTAGCACTATTAGCCATGGCTGAGATAAAAATGTAGTTGCTCTCAAATGTCGGTCTTAGATCTCCAATTCCCCTTGATGAATTGATGATCAAGGGTCACCATGATGTCCTCTGATAGATTTGGTGGTTGAATTGCTCATATTGGTGATGGAATGGGCTCAATTGAGTTTCTTGATTCCTCCTAGCCCTCCATAGCCTTCTTGGTTCCAAGTGCCATGTGATCTCCAATTAGGCAGCAAAAGTATTCCTCTCAATGGATACAAGTGAGTATACAATTTGACAGGGCTTCACTGCTCTTCAACTCGAGATTCTTCCAGACTTCTCCCCAATTTGGAGGGGGGTTTTATAGCACTTGGGAAGGCCATGTCTTAGCTTCATGGAGAAGCCAAGATCAAGAAGGGACAGTTGGGGTAGTTGGATGGAAACTTCTAGAACTTTCCACCCTCTAACTGCTTGGATCTTCAACCAATTGGCCGTTGTAACCAATTTTGGGTCGGCCGAGGTCCAACTAATTTTGAAGGCTAACCATGGCTCTGAGGCGCGGTCAGCTCTGTTAACCACGGGTGTCAGCCATGGCCAACACTGATTAGGCCAAAATGCCTAAATGAGTGGTTAGAACCACTACTTCACCTTGGAATCTATCCAAGATCTTTCATATGGTCTTCTAGCATGTCCCATATGAGTAGTCACCTCGACATGACGTATTTTAGGTGTCTACACTATGCAATTATTAAACAAACTAAATTGAAAGTATAATCATGTAACAATCAAGATAAATATAAGAAGTAAAGAAAATGGCGCCCTTCTCATTAATATTTAATCATGCCCTTCAAAGGAGGTCACAATGATATCCCTATGAGGGATTTAATACCAATTTGATACAATTTTACAATCAAGAAAGAATGGTAGGTGTATCCCATAGAATCTTTGCAATCCCATAAAATTATTTGAGAGAAGTTTCTTGTGACCTCCACAAGATATGATGTATATGTGATGAATCTTTTATGTTGATAGCTCCTAATAAGACCTAAAATCTACACACAAGAACACTCACAAGACATTGATAACAAATTAAAAGCCTCTTGTAGTGAGGCCCATATCCATGATAAAGAAAATATAACAATACTAAAATACAATAAATAAATGTATAAAAACTAAATCTAACTATGCTAGATAGTAATTAAAATGCTGCTAAGACTACTGAAAACAAGAAATTTGGGGAAATTAGATCTAACCATGAGGTCATCCTAGTGTAGAGCGATCTGGCCTACTGGTCATCCCTGATCAAGACGGTGGTATATGTAGGTTATCTCGGGTAGATACAACCACTAAAATATGAATGAATTCCTTGTAACGATGCGAGGCAACACTGGGTTTTGATCTAGGGAATTGATGTTCAAGGGTGTACTTGTGAAGAACAACTTAATTAGTAGGTTTGATATGAAGCAAGTGCTTTTAATTATGCAAGAAGTGTTGATTCAACCTTCAACCTTGAAGATAGTCCATTGATGCACTTGTAAACTCCATGACTAGATTTGGGTAGCACTTCATTGCTTATGAGAGTAGAATCTCTTTGGTATTCAATCCGACAACACTTCGTTATGTCAATTTTCTATCTTTTTCAATGGAGGCTAAGTGTATTTTTATAGATTTCCCAAATAGGAATCCAAGCTTGCAAGGGAAGCTAAAAATCAAGAAGCAGTTAGTTTCAAGAAAGTCAACTGCCCATTCTAGAACCTTCTTGCAACTAACTATGCATGCTTAACTGTCTTGTGTAACAATTTTTCCCTCAGATCAAGAGTCAAAATTTGTTATAGGCTTGGCTATCCTAGGGTAGGGTTATCTTGACTACTATTCATCTCAAGGTAGGATGGTCTTTGGAGGTTTTCCCTGGGTAGGATGGTCCAGGATATAAAAGGCAATTTTTCCCTGTGGTGATAACCATTGTTAATCCCTAAAGCTTCCCAAGGTGGGTCATATGGCCTAAAAAGGTGTCCATATAGGTAGTATCCTCAAAATAATGTGTTTTAGGTGTCTACAATTTCATTGATTCTTGAGTGGCTAAATGAGAATTTTTTTACATAAATTCATGAAATTCTTGTAAGGTCATGATAGCTAATGGGAGAACCTTACCATAAAAAAAGCAAATGCATAAATTTTAAGGTGTGAATGGTATAATACAATCTCAATGCTAACATGTTTAATCTTTATTTGAGAGGAGCAATGTTGTGTTGGTAATGTAGTGTCTTCAAACTTTGGATTTTATAACTTGGGATTTATTTGAATTTGAATGCAATTCACCTAGCAGGGAGTACAATATACTCTTTGAGATATGGCCGCAAGGACTACTCAACTTATCTCTTGTCACTAAATGGAAAAAATATTGAAGAAATCATCTCATGGAGTGGTAACATGATTGTTTTCAATACAAACCCAAACTACCAAGGATATAATCCAATCATAAATTTTACAACTCATTTTGGATAAACATGCATTCGTCTTTGCTAAAACAAAGGGTCTTCCACCATGACACACTCAATATCATGCAGTCCAACTTATACCAAGCAATGTACCACCTAACATTCACTCATACAGGTACTTGTATGTATGAAAGTTTGAGTTTGAGAAAATGGTGGGAGAGCTACTAGAAGTAGGGGTTATAAGGCCAAGTGTTAGTCCTTATTTTTCTCTAGCATTGTTGGTTCATAAGAAAAATGGATCTTGGTGGTTATGCATATAGTTTTGCAAGTTTAATAAGATTACCATCAAGAACAAGTTTACCATTCCCATTATTGATGAAATGTTAGATGAGCTCCATGGTGCTCAATTCTTCTTCAAGTTGGATTTGTTCTTGAGCTATCATCAACTTAGAATAAGAGAAGAATATATTATCAAAATGACATTTCAAAATCATGAAGGTCATTATGAATTCCTGGCTATGCCCTTTGTTCTTACTAATGCACCTTCTACCTTCCAGAGTTTTATGAATGCTACATTTCATCCATTTATACACAAATTAATATTAGTATTATTTTATGACATACTCATTTATAGTCACACTTGGAATAAAAATTTGTAACATTTGGACTAAACCTTACAACTCTTGACAAAACATCAATTTTGTGCTAAGTGGTCCAAATGTTCCTTTGGAGTGCAGGAAGTGGAGTACTTGGGCCACATATTTTCAAGAGAAGGGGTCAATATGGACCCAAATAAAATCATGACTATACAATAGTGGATAAAATCCCATAGTCTCAAATATCTTGGGTTTTCTTAGGTCTCATTGGTTGTTATAAAAAAATTATCTAAAACTATGAGAAGATTATAGATCTTTTGATTGCTAGGTTGAGAAAGAAATAATTTGCATGGATATAACTAATGAAAAAAGCCTTCTTGAACCTTAAAAAAGTCATTTTAACTATAGTAACTCCTATAAGGTAAACTCCTAAGAAATACAATTTCCAATCAGAGATTATCGTAATTTTATAAAAGTTACAAATGAAGGAGACAAGCCAAAATATCGAGAGCATGTGATACATTTTGAAAGTAGGAATTGAAGATAAATATTGATTAACAAAATGTTTAGGAACCTTATAAAATGGAAGAGAAATAATTCCTGACAAGTGTAATTATGAGGGAACTAAAGGAGAAACTTCCTCCCAAATAACCCTAATATTGGAATTTTTGTGATATTTAACAAAGGCTAGCAATAAGAAGTTCCAATCAATGGAAATGAATACATTGGGTTTGAGGATATTGAAGGTGCGCTAGAGGACTCAAAGCTATCACCATCATGGATGATTTAGAATACGTGGAATCCCAAGAAGGGTAGGTAAGATAAATTAATGCACCCTTATTAGAAGGAACAAGGACAACCTACCAATTTTATATTAGTTGATCAGCTTAAGAATTCATTAGAAATGAGAATGGAAACTATATTCCTACATGTGATAACTATTATGGCTAAAGGTACCTTACTAAATTTTTAGAATCTCTAGAAGGGGTAGCTAAAAATCTCAGAGCCACTTGCAAAATTTTAGAGGGAAACTTTACCTATTGTATCTATAAATAGAAGTGGTGTTAGTTATAAAAAGGATCAAAAATATTTGTAAAGCATTCCTTTTATTTCTTCCTATATAGCAGTTAGTAGAATCTTGAGTGGCTTGTGGGAAATTGAACCCCCACTTCTAGAATATCTATGTAATATTACTTGAATATATATATATATATATGTGTGTGTGTGTGTGTGTGTGTGTGTGTGTGTGTGTGTGTGTGTGTTGGAGTATGTTACATTATTTGGTATATGCTAATGTACCCCCATGGTACCTTTATGATACATCGTGTAAATATTATATTAGGTTCGAGTCTTAGTTTAGAGTGTGAGTAATATTTTATGTAATGTAATAATGTGCAGGAAATGCACAAGTGTTATGTAAGTGTGTATTGCAGGAAATGCACAAGTGTCATGTGAGTGTGCAAGTGTAATATGAGTTTATGTGCACAAGTGTCTTATATGTAAGTGTGTACAAGTGTCTTTATATTAGAGTGTGCTAAGTGAAGAGTCATATCTAGGTGTGCATACAATATAGAGTCATGTGTATGCAAGTGTCAAGTAGAGAAGCGAAGAGTCATGATACTTGAAATATGGAAAGGAATAGTCAATTATCCAAAGATTCATTCTACTACGGCTATATAGTACTCCATAGAGAATCAATAAATCAATCATCAAGAGTCATATCAAAGAATCAAGTGCTATATTTGTAAGAGAAAGATGAGTAATAAAGTTTGCATATATATTTGAGCAACTAATATTGTAAGTTGTGCTACATGATTTGTACATGTATGATTCGGGATATTTACATTCATATTGTTGTTTATTAATGAATATTATTTGATATATTATAATCCTTGATATATATCTTAGTTCACTCATATTATTCTACTTACATCATTATCTTGATCTTACTATATTGTGGCTATATTATATTTGATCCTTTGGAATTTATCTTGTGAGTTTTATATTAATATTAAGGCTTAAAAAACCATAAATATACATATACTAGAGACCTACACATCTATTTTTGGTAGCCATTTGTGATTCTCATGCTCTAATGCATTTTTTTTTAATGTATGTGTATGTTTACAATATTTATCTATTTTTGAGTTTTACTTGCATGTGTATATGGGAGGCCTAAGCATCTATTTTGAGTAGCCATTTGTAATTATCATGCCCTATTTATATATGTGTATGTCTGTGGATCTCATCCTAGGGCCATATATGTCAAGGAGGGGAATTTTTCACATTGATACATAGTGTTTAGGCTTATTATGTAGGAGGATCTTATTTTATCTTTGGTGCATTGCCACTTTGTTAGCTTAGGACTCTTTTTATTTCCACTATATTTGTTTTTCCTAATTTTCCCTTACCCTTTTCTATCCAAGCTATTATATTAGGAATATGTTCTCAAATATCACATTTTAACAAGGAGCCAACCTTGTGAAAATCTCCCAAAGACCCCTAATTAAGCCAAATTCCATGTTCTCAGGTTTGTCCCTACTGTGTCTCTCCATGCAAGGTGTGATTGTACTTATTATCTTCCCCCAAATAATAAAATAGGAAAATAGTTTAATGGTATTCCTAGTGGGACCCCATTGACACATCATTGGTCCTACAATTACAACAACAAGTTATATCTAGACTTGGTAAGGGTCTTTACCTGTTTTCACTTGTTGAAGCCCCTTTGAATCACTTGATGAATTTGATCTAGAATGAACATCAAAAGAACCTATTATTGAAGAAAACTAGATGAGGTTAAGGTGAATGCCTCAATATATCTTCTCTTAGAGTACACATCATGTTTACCTAGCGACTCATTTTCCAATAGAGAATCCAAAGGTATGTAGACAAGACTTATTATTAGATATTGTTTTACTATCTTTGTTTCATCAAAATTTAAGCATGATTATATCTTTAGTCAAATATCCCATAGGTTGGGATAATCCAAGTCCTCTACTTTCCTTAAGGTCACAAACTATATGGGGAGAGATCCCAAATTTAGTACTAGCAATATTACAAGAGTATACTGGGAAAGATATAATAACCCCACTAGAGCACCTAAGGAGATGTTATTCATATACAAGAAAAACAACATTGTAAAACAAGATGTGGCCTTGAGGTTATTAATAACATCTCTTGAAGGAGAAGAAATCCAAAAATATCAATCTCTTCCCCCTTATTCAATATCAAAATGGGATCAACTAGCTACCCTACTCATGGAGGATTTTAAGATAGAAAAAAAAAAGGAGATTAAATATAGTAATGAATTGACTTAGGAGGAAAAAAATATATTTCTTATGCAAATCAAAGTAGTCACCGATATTGTCTCTTCTCAATATAAGGTTAGTCAGTGACCTGTTAACTATCAAAAAGAGGATCCACCAAGGCAACTGGCTAAGAAAATAACAAAAGGTGTATCACCAAAAAAATACTATAATCCTAGACCAATCCCAAATAATCTAGAAAAATAAGGAGATAGACCGTGAAGAAACAATAAATATGGGGATGTTAGAGAAAATTTGATTATTTTTTTTTCTCTTCTCACAAATAAATGAGAACACACTAGTAAGAAAAGAGAAAAATACCTCTAGGAATAGATGCCTTGAGTCCAAACTTACAATATTGCAAATAGATGGTTTTAAGAATAATATTTTATCACACCCCTATGAACAAAATGGGGTTATCCAAGTTAGGGGTTCTGGACTTACCCATACCTCAAATAAGCAGAAGCACCAATGAAGAATTATGATATGGGACCCTGGCCTTAGTAGAATATAGAGTTAGAGGTATAGGCTAACACAATAGCCATGTCTCATGTGTGTGTGAGAGAGAGAGAGAGAGAGAGAGAGAGAGAGAGAGAGAGAGAGAGAGAGAGAGAGAGAGAGATAGAGAGAGAGAGAGAGAGAGACATTGGCACACAAAACAATGGTTGGCCAATCATAAGTGACCAATGATCAAAATTAAAATCCATGGTTACATAGATGCCAATAATGAAAAAACAACCAAGAGGTCCAATAAGCAACCAGCTGGGAAAAGACAAATGATGAAACCTTCCTACCAAAATTTCCTTGGGAACAAGAGTTTTTAACCATGCATACAGATTCATATTAAATGCTAAAGTTGATGCCCACTCCAACCACAATAAATAATTGATAAAAAATATTATAAGAATAAATTAGTCTTAAAAATGGGGATATTTGTGAAGATATTAATTAGTAAGGTATGGATATTATCGATAAAATAAATAAGAAATGGGTAATAAATGTGTGGCATGCAAAAAATGTGGAAGGTATGCTAGGAAAAAAAATATTTTTATAACTATTTCTATTTGATACTTTCCAAAAGTGAAAAAGTATCTTAACCTTCTATAGTAGAGCCTTTTGGATAGATATAGAGGGAGAAAAATTTCAAAAATTATAGATACCAACTAAATGGAAAATAAAAAGGGATCTAGTTGAGAAACAACTCCTAAATCTAGTATGATCAAGTTAGAAGGAACCCATGTAGCAGAAATGCTTTAAGTACTTGCACCTACTTATTCCTCCAATATTAAGATACTAAGTGACCTGACTAAAGACTACATGTATCCAATGACCTTAAAAAGAACAAAGAACCTAAGGGTTTGTGCCCTCGAGTGTTTCCAAATAAAAAAACCATCAAGTTTTTGGGTAACAATATGGAGTAGTTTCTTGGCACAATATATGGTATCTAAAGTCCATTTCTGCTACAAATTGGTAGTGACATGTGCAAAATTTTACGAAGCAACTGCATGGGAAATTAGTTCCCAAAGTAGAGAATTCATAGTAAATATTGATGGCCCCAATATCAAGATAATTCTACTACTACTAGAGATTTAACTCCACATAAATGAGAAATAAGAGAAAAATAATTTTGAGGTACTTCCAGGCAAAGAGAAGATGGTCTTTTTAAGTTTTTAATGTAAATGCATAGGCCAAAATGACCTAGTTCCACAAGGTCCCCTTAATCAATATGTTTAGAGAAAATTCAAGAGATATCTTGGGCATGATGGATTTCCTTCTAGAATTGGATCATGACAATAATTTCAATTTAACCCAACTAGATATTTTGTATCGATTGAGATTTTAAAAAACCTTAGACTTTGCTAAAGTAGTAATTCAGTGAATAAGAGATGGTCTGATCCATTTTGCAAAAAATTGAACATTCAAGTATTCATCATTTTTGGTATATTTAATTCTAATTTAGAACCCATAAGTATTTGCTAATTTAAAATTAAAATGGAGATATAATAAAGGAAATGATGCACTAGTTTATACATGGGTAAGGGATTTAATTAAGGGTTCCTCTTACTATATTTTTGTTGAGAAATTTTCTGCCCCAAATACTGCATTGATTAGAGAATCTTAGAGTAGACTCATATCAAAAGACTATATATCATTTTTTGAAGGAACAGTCCCTAGGGATTGGTACTTTGTTGAGGAAGGGACAATTATCAGAATGTATGGTTTGAACTTCCTTGTTTACCTATTGCCTAAATATGTCCCCAATCAAGTCTTTGCCCTAGATTTTTTTAGGCAAACTGATATGATAGACTTTAAGTATAAGAGTGGAAAAGTAAAATTATCATATTACATGTAACCCCTCAATCTGGAAGAAGTGACCTTTCATAGAAAAATAGGGGTTATCATTGTGGAAGGAAAGGTAAAAGAGCTAGGACTCTAGAAATTTAAAAATTAATGGGAATATGACCTTGAGAAGAAATTTATTGCATATTTAAAGGACAATAAGGGATCTAATTTCACCTATGAATGAAGGACTAAAAATAAGAAACTCATAAATATTAAGGATGAAGCAATAGTGCAACTTCTTAATGAATTCATTAGACCTCTTCCAAACCTTAAATAATATGAATATTTCTATGAGATAAAGGGTAGCTTCAAACCATAGGATAAAGTGAGTCAAGATAATATGGAAGAATTGAGAGGAAGATATTGGAAAATACCTAAGATAGAGGTATGGTGGAATATGAGACAACTAGTCAAAAAAATATCCTGAATCACTAGAAGAAGATACAACAATCAATAAATTATACAATGAGGAACATTCAAATGTAAAGAGCTTAGGGTCTAAGCAATACAACGAATAAAAGTTCATCATCAAAAAACTCCTTAAGATAAGGGTGAAAAGGATAGTATAGGAAGATGTGAAAGGATCAACTTATGACCCTCCAAAGAAAAGCCCAAATATTCTTACTCCTTAGGAGACAAAAGTATCTTGCCTGCCAACACAACATATATCTATGATAGGCTAAAATTAACCCATGTCAATTTACCCTAAATTCAAAACATTCAAAAATAAATTAAAACCA
Organism: Wollemia nobilis; assembly: GCA_028583015.1. Taxonomy (NCBI): domain Eukaryota; kingdom Viridiplantae; phylum Streptophyta; class Pinopsida; order Araucariales; family Araucariaceae; genus Wollemia; species Wollemia nobilis. The sequence goes on along the minus strand of JAQPPZ010000012.1, from coordinate 9,654,155 downwards.
CTTTTAAACCTCTTACCTTGATTCTTGCACCTGTATAAATTTTAATTTTAACTTCTTAATGATATCGGGTCTATCTAAATGATATCGATCGTCCAGTACAATATCAGACCTCATCAGCATGAAATCAGCTCGTTTGATTTTGTCCAAAACTAAAAATTGTCCATAATAGAAAAAAGATAAAAAAATTTATAACCCTCTTTGTCTGTATCTAGACAATGGCATAGATGTTATGGTATTAGATTAGTTGATATCATCCAAAATAGGGAAAAGAATAACTTCCCTTGTCTTTTAGCATACCCTGCCTAACCATGCTTTGCCTATTTGAATCCAGGAACCCTTCCTAGATATCCCCTGGCCCTCTATCCTCTTGCTCATTAATGGTATAGTGCATTCTCCATTATTTTTTAGGTTTGAATATCTAGAACTGCACATTGGCTAGTATGATTCGATATTGATCGTCCGATTTTATCATAATTCATTCGATATCATTTGTAGAGCACTTGGAGGTAATTTTTAAGAATTGTTTGCAACTTTTTCACATTAGATCTATTTAATAGTGTTTATATGTTGTTCATCATCCTATATGAGCTTAGATTTCATTCGTCATATCAGGTGTTCACCAATATAACATTTTGTTTTGTATCATTTACAATTGTAGCATAGATTCAGACCATTTTCTTTGAGCATTGCAAGTAGTAAATATTACCTAGCTTAATTCATGTTAAATCAAATGCATGTTATACTGTAAAATCACATTTTGACATCCATTTTGGATAGTTGTAGATTTTTGACTGTATCAAGTCATCTAATACCAGATCAGATCAACCAATATTAGATCGGATGTTCGATATCATCCTACAATGTTCGATATCATCTGGATTAGATAGAAAGACTCCAAATCAAACATCTAGGTCATGTACACATTTAATTTCTTTTAAATTAGCATTAAATCATCCTTATTTTCCATATTTTGCTCTATATTGTCTTAATTTGAGAAAAAAAATTGTATATAGTATTAATTAGTTGCATTTGGCCAAACTAGGTGAATGTGAATGAATTAAAATGAACTCATCAAACAACTCCCAACCTAGGTATGGAAACTACCATACAAATGTTTCCTAGTGAACCCACCCAATTCGTCGACAATCACCAAAGAGGGCACAACATCAAGTGCTTCTCCTCTGAGGTGTAGACCCATTATTTTCCCATTCCCCTTCGAGGTGCGGATCCATTAACATAAAGGAAAAGAATGCAAAAAATCTAGGGCTACATTCTTGGTGAACCTAACGTGAACTACATAAGCATCATCCTGATTAAAAAAAAATCACCATTTAAACTTGTGGGTTTTAAATTCATTTCTTAGATCGTAGATTCAATTATAGACATTATAACACTATTATCTAAACAAGAAATATTTCTAGTATTTGAACGCTCTAGTATCCCATCTCAAGAAAAGTGGGCTGAACTTTGAAAAATACTTAACATCACTAAAGCCAACACACAAAGACTTAGTCAAATCAAGAGATTCAACATAGCTAGAATTCTAGAACTTGATCACTATTCTCATTACTTTGATATACAAATATCATGTGAGAGGTGGTTAGCTGATAAGAGAGCAAGCATATCTTCATCTATCTACACTTTTAAATATTATCTTGAAAATACCATAACTTTACACTGATTTCTTGCACACATAGAAGATCAAAAGATAGTTTTGGAAAACAAGAAAAAATATTTTCAAGTAACTCCTAGAGCAGTCCATTTTCATAAATATTGTCACAAAATATGGTTTTATTCTCAAGATTCTGATATTGACAACATTACTATAGCTCACTTTATCAAATTCCTAAAAGCAAAATTTCAATTTAAAGAAAAGCATTATATGACTCCTAAGGAACGTGAACCTATCAATGACATTCATAAAATCTTTCAGGAAGACTAAGCTTATTATCTAGAATATTATAATTCTTATTTTTATAATATTTTTAAAATAAATAAATAAAATCAATAAAATAATATATATACATATCTACAATATTTTATATAGGTATATATAACATATATACCCAAAATTTTAAAAAATACTATATATATATATATATATATACCACTAAAAACAAAATATCCAAAGGCAAAATACCTAGAATCCTGAGAAATGGTAAACAAATAGAATTTGGCTCCGCAAAAGAGCCAGATCAAGAAAATCTTGATGATAAGATACATATTGAAGATGATAGACTTATAGAACAAGATGAGGATGACAATAGAGAAGGGGAAGAAGAAGAAGATCCTACCAAGCCTACAATAGACCCTCAAGGTAATGTTAATTTCAAATCCTTCCAACACTTTATTGAATTTCTAAAAAGTAATATAGATGATATCAATCAAGTGTTAAAGACATAATATTTACTCCCAAAAGGAGATTATTAAATGGAGGTAACTATAGAATTTGCTTTCTGAATATACGTAAATCCATTGACCTTCATGAGTAGAATAGAGCAAGATGATGATCAAGATGATCCATCCCAAAATATCAATCAAAACATGGATTTGAACACTCAAAAACCAGCAACATAATCTATTGTTGTAAACACCAAAACTACATATAAAAAACAACATTTTTCTTCCCTTTTATCTTAAGATCTTAATCAAAAAGCATCCATATCACAAAAATATAAGAAAATACAAAATTATAACCCTTATCAATAGAAGATTCAATAGAATGCAATCCCATACAAACTTCATAATACTCTTCCTATAAATACTCTACATAATAGTGTTTCTATTGGAAATACTCATATGGTGACACAATCATACCATCAAATGCACAACAGTATGATAACACAAAATAAATTTAGTGGGTAACCACAAGGACTTGAAGCTATAGTCAAACAATTAGCTTCATGCTTAGATCAAATATACCCTTATCATCACACATATAGTTATAGGGAGATGTGTAGTCAACCATTAGATCCCATTGTTGTTGTCCAACCTTATCCTAGAAAATTCCCTATGCCAGTTCTTACAATATATAAAGGTACCAAAGATCCTATTGAACATCTTCGTATGTTTAGGACAACTTTTCATGATATTTCATATGATGATTTGTTGTTACTAAAGATGTTTCCTAAAATCCTTGAATGCATGGCTTTGGAATGGTATTATCAATTACCAACCAATTCCTTGAGAAATTTTGAAGAAACTATAGAAATATTTGTTCATCAATTTGGTGCTTACATAGAAAGGCATGTTACCATTAAAGACTTATATAATTTAAAACAAGGAAAAGATGAAAGTTTTACAGAATTCCTAGCTAAATGGAGACAAATTCTAGGATAATTATACTTTGCTTTACCGCACAAAGAAATGTTAGAAATATTCATTGGTAACTTACAAGAGCAGTTATCTTATGAACTCACCACTGCTACAGTAAATTATTTTAATCAAGCTATAGACCTAGCAAGAAGGGTAGAAGAAGTCCTTATTAGAAGAGGATAATTCAAGAAAAATGATGAAGATAAATCTTCCAAAAACTAGTATAAAAACAAAGTGGTTGGTGACAGAGTTAATGATAGTAGAAACACTCTAAATATCAATACTACTGAAGCCATAAAGAAATTTGTATTAAAGGTTCCTGCTAAACCTCCATGAGAATTCATAAAATCAAACCAGTATTTAACCTTTGATTTTACACCAATTATTGGAAGAAGGATTGATACGATTGCCAAAAATATGACAACCAGACACTACTTTACCTATAGGGCTGATTTACATTGCAATTTTCATCGAGTGGATGAAAATTCAACCAAATCTTGCAAAATATTAAAATATTTGATACAAGATCTAATTGATAAAGATGCCATGGAATTAGAATTATTCCCTCCAAACAATAATCCTCCAAAAAATGCTCAAAAGCAACAAACACAAAATGCTAATCAAAACTTAGAAATCTTCCAAAATCCTTTCCTCAATCATGGTAAAGTAGTTGTAAATCAACTAGATCATAAGAATGTCCCTCCCCCAAATCGATACGTGGGAACCATCAACAATTTCTTATCGTATCAAAATCCACAAACCTCCTATGTGCCTACTCAATCTATAATCACAATTAGGCCAATTCAATTTTTTTATTTTTCATCTTTAGAAGATACAAGAAGCAATTCAAAAAGTGAAAAAATGGAAATTATTTCTAATAATTCAAATAATTCTGAAAATGATTCAGAACCAATCCTTCCTATCATAGAATTATTGATTCCAGAAGAGCCATTTCCTAGAAGAATGACTACACATCCTTCCTCTCAACAAATACTTCTAATTGAACATGCAACGACTGCTAGATTTCATTTGGTTTGCTCACAAACCAACAATATTGTGGGTACTATTGGAGTCGTCACTAGGCAACAAGTTTAGAATCAAAATTCCCAATCACAAAATCAAACAACTAATAAAGAAAGACCTCCATTTGTGTTAAAAACACCCATAAAATAAAATAATTTATCAAAACCACAACAAAAACCTCCCTATGATATTAATGAACAATTAGCTAATACTATAACTATAATTTCTCTCTTAGATCTCTTAAGAAGTTAATCTATACATAGAGAAGAATTAATGGATACCTTAAGAAAAATTATGGTACCTCAAGATATAGAACCTACTACTGCAGTCAACATTGTAGTTTCCTACGGTACAAATAATGTAGTTTTACAATAAATATATTCCTCCTCAAAGCATGTGTAGAGATAATAATTTATATATTACAACCCTAATTAGAGATGTGGGTGTCAAAAGATCCCTGATTGATAATGGTTCATCACTAATTATATGCACATATGATTTCTTTCAATGATTTGGATTTAGAATTGAATATTTAAGAAGAAATAAAATGATCATCAAATCCTTTAATGATGAAACCCAAGAAACTTGTGGAGTGTTGTCAATCCCATTGCAAGTTGGTCCGATAATCTTAGAAACGATTGTATTTTTTGTATCTTGCTCTACATCATACAACATTATCCTATGTCAACCTTGGATTAACACAATGAGAGCAGTTCCTTCTAATTTACATCAATGTGTCAAATTTAAATTTAAAAATCAATTGATCAATATCCATGGTGACCCTAGACACTTTGATATGTGTGTGATGGTAGAACCAATAAACATCCCATTCTGTCCTGCTTTATATTCAACAAATCCTACCCCTATGAAAAATCCTCCCTCACAAAATAAACCCATATCACCTTGTACCACAACTAAAATAGATAATACTTCTTCTTCGTATCCCCTTTTAGATGAAGTTTTACTAGATTTATCTATCATACTAGCAGCCATGGAACATGCTAATTTTTTTGTACAAGACTCTATTATATTATCTCAATTACCGCCATATTATTTAATGATAGACTTGCCACGAAGGCAAAGAAACATCTATCATATAGGGAGTTGCACCTTTATCTCTGTAGGGTATGATCCTAGCAAAATTAATATTCAAATGAGATCTACACTTAATAAAGATTATTTTTCTCAATGCTATTTTTCTCATGGATATGTGAAGTTAAAATAAATAATGTGTAACATGGGTTACAAAGGTAAAGATCTAGGTCACCTTGAAGATGGCATATATGCACCTTTAGAAATAGAGGAATGACCTACTCGATGTGGTATTGGCTATATTCATACAAAAACTCAACCCTTCCCTTTTGACGATGATGACCATCTTGTGACATACAAAGAGTACTTGAAACATCAAGAATATTTAAAAGCAAATAAGAAAATACATTCTTGTAACCTATTGTCAATAGCATATCCTAAAATGATTGCTTCTCTAGATGAATGTTTAGGAGATGTTTTTTCACAATATTTCTCTTGAAATTTTTTTTAGGAATGAATTTTATTTGATGGGTCCATACCATGTATATCCCACATCCAAAAAACTACCCCACAAGATGAATTAGCTAAGTTAACTTTAGAGGAACTCCAATAAATGGGTGTCTTGCCTGCTCCTCCTAATTTTGAAAGAGATTTGAATATCGTAATAGAAGCTATTATAAACATAAATATTGGGACCAAACCCAATCCTCTCTTAGTTAAAATTGAAGTTGAATTAAGTGAAGAAAGACAAAATAAACATGTGGTATTCCTCATAGAATATGCTGATATATTCACTTTGACATATGAAAATATGCCCGACGTAGAATCTTTTGTAGTCATGCATCACTTAGTGGTGCGCCTAGATGCAAAACCTGTAAAATGAAAACTTAGAAAAATGAATCCTAAAGTAGCATTGTTAGTTAAATATGAATTACAAAACTTTTGGATGTTGAATTTATTCAGGCTATCGATTATACTGACTAGATATCTAATGTCATTCCAGTAACCAAGAAAGAAGCTACTAAAATTAGAGTATACATTGATTTTAGAGACATCATCATTGCATGTCCTAAATATGATTTTCCTCTCCCAAACATGGATCAAATTATTGATTTTACGATACCCTTAATTTACAAAAAATGTGGACTGTAGCACCCGCCACTATAGAAGCCTGCGATCTGTAGCAGCCGCCACTGTAGCAGCCTGTGCACTGTAGTGGCCGTAGAAATTTTGGCCCTAATAATAAAAAAATAAAATAATAAATGGCAAATTTTGGAGGCAACAAGTTGTGATGGATGGAGCAACAAGGATGAGGAGCGGGAGGTCTAGGGGTGACAAACCCTAGGTGTGGGGATTCGGAGTGCAAATCAGCAGACGTGGCAGGTGGGGTATTTGGTGAGATAGCAGGCCCCCAGGCGAAGGATGTGGACAAGGAAGTTCTTTTGGAACCGGTCCAAGGGCATTGGACGGATGCGGTTGAAGATATCTTTGAGGGGGACTAGGACTCTGTGCGTCAGGATCAAAGGAAGACCCAAGAAGGAGACAAAGAGAAATCTAGCAACTGGAGACCTTCATATCTTAATGCTCTTCGTAGGAAGCAAAAATTATCCGACTCTTGTTTTAATCTAAAATCTATCAATGGTAGGTTGCACGTCCTGGATAACTTAGCTCAGCATGTGGCTATGGAGGGCAGAACATCTTTGGTGGCTAAATTTATGGGGGTGAGGCCAGAATTGGAAGTCATAAGGAGATGGGCCACCCAAAAATGGCATCTAAGGGCCGGTATGATGATTAAGGCTTTACCCAAGAGTTTTCTTTTGGTGACATTTCAATGTGAACAGGACATGGAAAGGACTCTTCAAGGAGGTCCTTGGTTTTTGGGGAAAAGGGGCTTGTATCTGAAGCGTTGGTCCCCCAATTTCAACCCCCAGACTTAGGTGCTGGATTTGGCTCCGATTTGGGTTAAGATGCCGGGATTACCTCTACTTTTTTGGAATGAACAAATCTTGGCTGGGATAGCTATAGATATTGGGGAACTAATAGCTATTGATCCTACAACCTTGAGAAAATCAAGACTCCTTTCTGCTTGCATGTGTGTGTTGGCGGACCTGAGTAAAGAGCTCCCTAAATCCATTATATTGTTGTCTATGTTTGGCCTTCACACTCAGGTCTTTGAATATGAAAATGTCTTTTAAGTGTAGTGTTTACAGGAAGGTAGGGCACCAAGGTATCCACTGTATTTCCAAGAACCAGCCCCCACTCCAAAATACCGCTCCTCAAACCCAGAATAATATCCCTCCCCCGTAGATCTCCATTCCTACCCAACATGGGCCTCAAGGATGTGGAGCTCATAATATGAATATCAGAGACCCTGTTCACCCTATTGTAAGCAAGAGGCAACGTTATAACCCTCCTCCAAAAAATAGATCAATGCCCTGGGGCAAGTAAGTTTGATTGGGTAATATGAGAGACCTATGGAGGCTCGGTGGAAGTGGTCCCATGTACTACAGAGGAACTTATGGGAATAAATTCCAAGGAGATCAAAATCCCAGTGGAGAATAGTTTTGATGCATTAAATCATCTAAAGGGAGATCAGATGGATAGCCAAGAAGTGGAATCTAAGGTAGAGGAGACTCAAGAGAAGGATTTAGAGGAACAAAATTAGAGGAAGGAGCGGGAAAATAATAATACAGGCAAGGATACTCAGGAGGAAGAGGTGAACCACCAAGATCAGTGTAACCCCAAAGTAGGGAAAAAAGAATCTAGTAATCAAGAAGCTAAGAGCACGGAATCATCTCCACTATCAGAAAGACCAGTTAACCTAGAAAGCCAGATTGTTACCCCAAATACCAAGATTGATCTATCCAAGATGGTTACTAGAAGCCAAGTGAATCCCAAGGAACCCCAGCCTAGAGCAGATGTATGGTGATATGGTTCTGTAGGAAGAGGGAAACCTAGCAATGTCGCCTTAAGGTAGAAAGAAGCAGAGTGAGGAGTGGCTGATGGCACTCAAGTAGTATTGCTCTTTGGGGTGAAGGCTCGAGGATCCAAAGCCCATAAATGAAGATTATTTCATGGAATATATGCGGGAGTAATCCTACAAAAATAAGAGCTTTGTATGCTCTTAGACAAGAACACAAACCGGATATGATTTTATTGCAAGAAACTAAAATGGAGGAGAGTAGAGTTATTCCTTTTAAGAATAAGACTTGGCGAGAAGCTAAAGTAGTAGGCCAAGAGGCCACTAGAATAGTAGGAGGGTTGTTGGTTATGTGGAACAAGAATGTGATTGATAGTAGAGTGATTATGATGTCTAGTTGGTTTATTTATCTCTTATGTGTGGATAAAACCACGCAGGAAGAGTGGATCTTAACGAATGTATATGCTCCAGTTAGACAAGGACTGAGAAGGGTTCTTTGGAGTCAGCTAGCTGAATTGAGGGAGACGGTCCCCAACTACCCTTGGATTGTGGCGGGGGATTTCAATTGCTATATTAATCCTGCAGATAAATTGGGGGGCTCTCAAAGAATAACTGCTGATATCTATGAGTTTAGAGATTTTGTTGAGCAACATGAGCTGATGGATGTGGACCTGCATAGATTCTCCTATACATGGTCTAACAAAATACTGAAGGAAAACCAAATTTAGATTATATTAGATAGGTTTCTTCTTTCTCAAGAATGCCTAGAGAGGTTTGGGGACTCTTCATTAATGGCACTCCCAAGAATCGGGTCTGATCACAACCCAATTCTATGGGAAATAGGGGAGGACTCTAAGAAAAGATACATCAGACCCTTTCGATTCAAACTTATGTGGTTCCAACATCAGGATCTCAAGGATCTGGTTGCCCAATGGTGGGACAAAAATTATAATGGTTTGAAACTGGCCCAAGTGGCATGTAAACTAAGGAATGTGAAGGCTAACATTAGAGAGTGGAACAAAACTTCATTTGGCAATATTTTTGTTAAAAAGGAAGAACTAAAAGACAAGATCAATGAACTACAAGAGAATATGAAGTTAGAGCAACTTACAAAGGATCTGAGAAACCAGGAGAGGGAGCTGTTAGACGAATACCACACGGTGCTAGGATTTGAAGAAACCTTCTGGAGGTAGAAATCCAGACTGCATTGGTTAAAGGAGGGTGATAGAAATACAAAGTTCTTCCATGTCTCTACTCTTTGACATAGGAGTTCTAACAAAATTAAGGAGATCAAGATGTCCGATGGGTCTAACACCAAAGATATGGAAGACATAAGGAGGGAAGCGGTTGAGTACTTTAAATCATTGCTAGAAGATGTAAATCCAACTATTGAAGAAGAGGACTCTCTGTTGGCAGCCATTCCTCCCCTCATAACTGAGAATCTTAATGGATTCTTACTTAGTCCTTTCACAAAGGAGGAAATCAAGAATGTGGTTTTTGACATGGATGGTAACAGCTCCCCAGGACCGGATGGCTTCCCCACAACTTTCTTTCAGAAGTTTTGGGATATCCTAGGCAATGATGTAGTGGAAGCTATAATTGAGGCTCAAAAGGACATGGAAATCCCAGAAGGAGTTAATGCTACATTTTTAGTCCTCATCCCTAAACTAGTGGGAGCAATGGAATTTTCCAGTTTTCACCCTATCAGTTTATGTAACACTCTGATGAAGATTCTCACAAAAACAATCGCCAATAGGCTGAAGGTTATCCTTCCTTTCATCATTGATATGAACCAAGGAGGATTTGTGAAAGGGTGACAAATACTTGGATGGTATCATCACAATTCATGAGGTTATTCATTCAATGGTGGCTAGTAAGGAAGCGGGTATGTTACTAAAGCTTGATATGAATAAAGCCTACGACCGGGTCTCATGGCGGTTCCTCACCAAGATTTTGGGTAAGTTTGGTTTCTGTCCCCAATGGATTAAGTTGATTTTTAGTTGTATCTCTACTACAAGATTTTTTGTCATGGTGAATGGGTAACCCTCCTGTTACTTTAAGAGTGAAAGGGGGTTAAGACAAGGAGATCCTTTGTCTCCTTACTTGTTTATTATTTTAGCGGAAGCAATGGGTAGGAACATTTTAGCAGCGGTGGAAGATGGTCAATTGGAAGGTTTCAAACCTGCCTCAACAGCAGAGCCAGTGTCTCACCAACAGTTTGTGGATGATACGATCATTGTGTCCAAAGCCTCGATGCCTCAGGCTAGGAAGCTGAAGAGAATTCTAACCAAGTATGATACAGAATCAGGACAGTACATAAACTATAAGAAGAGTAGCATCTATTTATTTAACACGCCTAGTGGGAGGGAGGAAATAATTGCTAATCTCTTCGGTTGTGGAAAGGAGCTTCTACCAGTGACTTATCTAGGCATGCCTATGTTCGAATGAAGAATGAAGGCTACATTGTGGAACTCAGTCATTGATAGGATCTCCAAAAAGTTAGCAGGATGGAAGGACAGGTTTCTCAGCTCCGTAGGAAAAGTCTTATTAGTTCAAACTACTTTACAGAGCATTCCAATTTACTGCATGTCTCTATTTAGAATGCCTGCAAAGGTCTGAGCTACTTTGGATAAAATTCAACGCAACTTCTTGTGGTCAGGTTCAGAGGAGAGAAAGAGAATTATGTTGGTAGGATGGAATCAGGTGTGTGCAAGAAAAGATCAGGGGGGCCTAGGGCTAAAGAGAATGAAAGAAATGAATCAAGCTCTGATTGGCAAACAGGTATGGAGATTTATCAATAATGATCAATTGGGATGGGTAAAACTTCTTAAGGTAAAATATATCAAAAATAATCAGGACTTCCTGAAAGCTGATAATCTCCCTAGAGGATCCTATTTTTGGAATTGTTTGCTTGAATGTCGGGAGGTAGTCAGGAAAGGCATTAGATGGAGAATTGTTAATGGAAGAAAAGTGGACTTTTCGCAAGACCCATGGTTGGAAGAGGCCCCTCTGAAAGATAACTTAGACCTTTAGGTCCTCCAACATAAACTTTTAGAGGAAATGGGAGGAAAAGTAGGGGATTTTATTGTTGTAGCACAGGAAACTTCCTCTTGGAAGAAAATCACAGTTCATAATCTGTCAGAGCAAGAGAAGGTGGCCCTAACCAAACTCAATGATGCTTTAAGGGTGTTCTCGATCATTCCTGGGGAAGGAAGAGACAAGGCGATTTGGGGAAAAACTACAAGTGGGATCTATTCAGTAAAAACTACCTATAAGTTAATCCACTTAGGATTCAATGGCTGGACTCCGACTTCTATTATTTGGTTAAATAATTTAACCCCAAAAATTGCTTTCTTCTTTTGGTTGGCAGTTCAAAATAAGATTCTGACAACAAATAATCTGCAAAGGAGAGGTTTCCAATTCATCAATCGATGTATCTTGTGTGAGAAAGTGATAGAATCTGTAAGTCATATATTTCTTACTTGTGAATTTTCTTGTACAGTCTTCCAAATGATCCTGTCCAAATTTCATATAGATTGGGTCTGCCCAAATAGCATGTCTGACTTCTGCATACAGTGGGCTTCCCCCTTCCGGGCGAAACTTTTGACTTGGCTCTGGAAGCTCAGCTTACCCCATTTTTTATGGGGGATATGGAATGAGAGAAATAAGAGAGTATTTAAAGGATGTAAGAAAGATCCCAGGTTATGTGGTAATAAAATAATCAGAGCTTTGAAAGAAAACTGGAAAACTTTTTACTTCAAAAATGAGACCATGTCTCTAAGGTAAATGAGGATTTTGCGGAACTGGGGAGAGGAACTTCCAGACCTAGACATTACAACCAACCCACGGGATGGTGTCAAGTGGATACCCCCCACACAAAAGTGGGTTAAGTTTAATTTTGACGGGGCAGCCAAAGGAAATCTGGGGGCTGTAGGAGCAAGAGGAGTTCTAAGAAATGAGGAAGGAAAAGTGGTCCTTGCCTTTGCAGAGCCTTTGGGAACTCAAACAAATCATTTTGCAGAATCCCGAACCTACATGCAGGCAATGAGAATTTCCAGATTTGAGGGTTATAAGGAAGTTATCTTTGAATGGGATTCACTTAATATAATCAAGGCAATTAATGAGGATAAAGACCCCAGATGGACCATCTTGGAGCTTATACTAGAAGCAAAGATTCATAAATATCATTTGGTTAATGCCCGAATCCAACACACCTTCAGAGAAGGGAACCAGGCAATGGATCTAATGGCAAATATTGCAGTTTTTGTTGGGGAGATGCAAATTTGGAAGGATAACTTCCCTCAAGAACTATTGGTGTTGGCTTCTAGAGAAGAGCTAAGATCAAACATGTTAGAGCATCAGGAGATCAGAGGGGTTGATGATGAGTAATCCGATAGATGGAATTAGGCAGAGGTACAAAAGGCATCCCATTTGCTGGGGCCTAGGAGGTGACAAGTGTACAGTACAACAGCCTAGTGGTATTAGTAAGTGCTAGGTGTTGTTTGGTTTTTGTTTTATCATGAATAGTCAAGCGACAAGTATAGGACTGTGGACTCTAAGTATGGCTTAATGTGAGTCTTAGATAGATCCATTTTGTATTTTTATTATACGGGCTTGATGCTATAACCAGCCCATTTTGACTATGTAAAAGGTTTGTGGACCTTATAACCACCTCTACCTTATACCAAAAAAAAAAATTATTGATTTTATAGTTGGAAGTGGAATTTTATGTCTTATGGATGGGTTTTCAAGATATAACCAAATTTGAATAGCTCCCGAAGACCAACCTAAAACTGCTTTCATTACACCATGGGGAACTTTCTGTTGGAAAGTGATGCCCTTCGGCTTAAAGAATGCAGGTGCAACTTATCAATGAGATATACCTTATATCTTTCATGACATGATGTACAAAATTCTACATGACTATGTATATGACATCATAGCTTGCTCTATTAAGGAAGAAGATTATTTCACTAATCTACGACGAGTGTTTGATAGATAGAGAATACAAAATTCATCTAAATCCAAATAAATGCATGTTTGGAGTAAAATATGGAAAATAGTTAGGATTTATCATTTCTATGCATGGCATGGAAGTAGATCCCATTAATATTAAAGCTATCATCAATGTGCCACCACCTAAAAATCTAATAGAATTAAGGAGTTTGCAAGATAAAATTCAATCCATCCGTTAGTTCATCGATAAATTGGTAGACAAAACTCAACCTTTTCTTAAACTACTTAATAAAACCATCTCTTTTAAATGGGACAATGAATATCAAAAATCATTCAAAGCTCTTAAGCAATATCTTATTATCCCTCCAGTACTCATTCCACCTAGACCATAATACCCTTTTATATTATATATTTATAATTTTGAGCTTGCATTAGGAGCAATGTTGGATCAAATTGATGATAATAATAAATAATGAGCCATTTATTACATAAGTAGAATGATAATAAGGTAAAAAACTCGTTACACACCCATAGAGAATCTTTACTTTATGATTGTGTTTTCTACACAAAATCTATGCCATTATATGCTTAGCCAAAAGACATTTGTCATTGCTAAATCTGATCCATTAAGATATCTAATGAGTAGACCTTACTTATTAGGATGCAAATCTAAATGGGTTATTGCTCTAAGTGAGTTTGAACTCACATTTATTGGTCAAAAATCTATCAAAGTCCAAGTCATAGCCGATCAAATTGCTGCTCCTCCTTTTGAGTCTACTCATCCTTTAAACATCGAATTTCTTGATGAATGTCTTAATTTAGAAGAAGATCATTCTGAATCTTGGTCCTTATATTATGATGAAGCTCAATGTATGAATGGTATAGGTGCAGGAATAATATTAATATCTCCACAAAAGAAACTTATTCCTTGCACAAATAATACTGTATAATATGAAACCCTAATCCTTGGGTTACAAGAATCCTTAGCTTTAAAAGTCAAAATATTATTAGTCTTTGGAGATTCCCAGCTCATGATAAATAAAATCAATAATGTGTATCAAACACAATATGAGAAACTTCATCCCTATAAAGATTATGTTTTAAAACTTATCTTTTTTTTTGAGAAAGTAACTCTTGAGGCTATCCCTCATACTAGCAACTACGTTGCAGATGCCATGGCATCTACTACTTCTATGTTGCCTTTAGATTTGGATGATGAATATGTTACGATAATCATTCATCAACTTCAAGATCCAAGCTCATATAAATATTATTTGGAACCTTTAGATGTGTTTTTAATCAATGAAATAACTCCAAAACCATGGTATACAAACATTTTTAACTTCCTTCAAAAGGGGACTTTTCCAGAAGGATTAGATAGAAACCAACATAGGTTGTTATGTAAGTGAGTTGTTCACTTTGTGATTATTGGAAATACTTTATATAAAAGATCTTTTAAAGGTATTATTTTAAGATACCTCAATTTATATGAATTTAAGAAGGCGTTAAGTGGAGTCCATGATGGATCTTGTGGAGGCCACTTTAGTGGAAGTGCTATTTCTAAAAAACTCCTATGAATGGGGTACTTTTGTCCTTCCATAGAAAAGGATACCAATGATTATGTGTACAATTGTACAAGTGTCAATGATATGCAAACATCGTTCATGCTTTTGCTCAAGAACTTTAAGCCATATCCTCTCCATGGACCTTTTCCAAATTAGGCCTAGATATCATTGGTAAAGTCAATCCCATATCTTTAGATGGCCACAAATTCATCATAACAACAATCGAATATTTTACAAAATGGGTAGAAGCTATGCCACTAGCTTCTTGCATAGGAACCCAAGTATCTAAATTCATTTTTAATCAAATTATTTGTAGATTTGGGATTCCATAAACACTTATTTTTTGATAATGGAACATGTATAAAGAAAAAAGACATTAAGAAACTTTTTCAAAAATATAATATCCAAATCGATGGTCCACTCCATATTATCCACAAGGAAATGGTTAAGCTGAAGCATCCAATAAAACTTTGATCAAAATTTTAAAAGTAATGGTTAATAAATTAGGTCGTGATTGGCATACTAAATTATATCCTACCTTGTGGGATTATAAAACCAGTGTTCACACTCCTACAGGTGCTTTCCCTTTTACCTTGGTTTATGGTGTTGAAGCTGTCTTTCCATTCAAATTAGAAGTTGTTTCTTTAGCTCTTCTACTTCAAGATGTCAAAGTAGGAGATGAATACCAATATGGTAGACTAAGTCAGTTGGAAATTCTAGATGAAAAGTGCATACATGATTTAGAACATCTCTATGCTTATCAAGATAAACCCAAAATATCATATTCAAAGAAAGTTCATCATCAATCTTTTGATATCAGAGATCTAGTTCTTTAAGAAAATAAAAAAATATTAATTCTAGAAAATACCTTAAAGGTAAATTTCAACCCAATTATCTTGGACCCTTCATCATCACTACAAAATTTGGATCTGCTGCATATCGCTTGGCTACTTTGGATGGAAAATACCTCAAATAACCAATGAACATCATGCATCTAAAGAGATATTATGCATAAAAGCAAAGGTTTCATCATTGTATATAATTTTAAATAGCTTGTTCATATATTTTATCATTAAGTATGCAATTATCATATATTTTATTCATAAAATAATAAAAATAAAAAATATGTTAAATTGCTATTAAATCATCATTTTGCATCATTAATTGTTGTTTCTCAGTATTCAAGTTATATTTCATTTTCTTTCGGATAAACTCAAAAGTTATCTTGAACCACTTAACTAATTCACATTTCTACTAAATCTTGATTTTGTCATTTTGATTATAAATCTCTCTTGAACCAAAATCACTATTACTTCACTAAATAAAATTTTGATTTTTGGGAACTGGTCTTGCTACTTTTTGAACCAAGAACACATTTTCACATCTTAAAATGATTTTTTCAAATTTGAAAGATGACACTACATAGTAGTCTTAGTTACTTAAGCAAAAAGTTTCCCTTGCTATCCTATTATGTGCATGGTCTAGAATACTGAGAATTGGCAAAAGGACAAGCTCCCCCCTACCCAAATAAAACCCCTTGCTCTTTCTCTAATCTGAGCAAGTACCCCGAAAAAGAAAAGCACAAAGAAAAAGAAAAAAAGAAAAAAAAAAGAAAAATAGAAAAGTAGTTTTACTACAAAATAAATAAAATCCCCTTGTTTGCAAATAAAATAAACAAGAATCCCTACTTAAATAAATCAAAATTAAAGAAGGGTATAATGAGCTTGAATCCCTAGAGGTCCTCAGTCATTTGAAAGCCATGGGGTGATCCTCATTATAGGTTAGGTGGCATCAATTTGGCTTGGCAATGACATTATCCTTACACATGGTGACATGTTTGTCACATTAGCAACCTTCTTTTGTACAAACCAATTTTAGCTTATGGATCATCTATATTTTGGTAGCTTGACTGACATAATAGTTTCATACAATTGCATACACAAAATCATGGTCAATGAATCTTTCATTTGCACATACATTGGTTTTTAAAAGCTATCTTGTATCAATACCTCACTCAAAATTGGTAAATCAACTTCACAAAGCACACACATTTTATCCTTGAGATATTTTGTATCATCATGGGAATCAAAATAGATAATAAACTCACACATCACACACTGGTTTTTGATAAATTTGACTTTATCCTTGAAATAATTTAAAATATTTCTTTGAAATTTGCTAGAAAACATCAGTTTTTGTAACCATTTGCATTAATCCCCACAAATCACTTCATTTTAGCAATTACAATATATATTGTCTTCAAAATTTTCAACATGCAACATGATGATTTGTTTTCAAATAAAACTTGCATTTCAAATCATACATAATCATCTATTATGCATTTGCATTTTGACTTCACAATGATGGTATAATTTCTAGTAATAACTCTCACTTCAAAATTTATACTAGGAATTCTATGCCTAGCGCAAGTCATCCTTCCCAAATTTTCATGCTTAAATCACTCTATATTCTCACAAATATAATATCTATCAACCTATTTTTCCAAAATTGATTCCTTTTCAAGAAATCGCAATCATTTTTCATCATCACAAGCCTCAAGGTTACTCTTGAGCCCAAAAATCTTTTCTATTATTAGCAATACAAAAATTCCTCACAATAGGATATGCTTCATGACCTAGTGAGCATGATCTCCATGAAAGATCATATAACAACACAACATCCTTTTGAGGTTCATTGCTAATCCATCAATTTTATCACTTCACAAAACATCTTTTGTCTCCCAAAAACACTTAGCAAAACCGCTTCTTTTTCAAGTTAAGCATGATAAAAAATGTTCAAAAATCAAAGCATAATTACAAAAGATTATGTAACACAACCATCATAAGCAAATGCAATAAATCATCCAATTAAATCATACAATATTGCATAAACAAAAAGGATCAATATATATATATATATATATATATATATATATATATATATATATATATATAAGATATCTCAAAATATAAGTACAAAATGAATCCCACTAGTATGCCACAATCTCCAAAATTGACATACTCAATCACTAAGGGATATACCATAAAAAACTATCTCAGTCTATCATCCCTATACTCCCCTCAAGCCCCTAGATCTCTCAGTCTTGTCATCCCCACCAGGGGGTCATGGTGGTTAAAACTATGGTTCCTATAAAACTATCCTAGATGCAGAGCGAGACACTAATATCGATCAGCTTGGAGCTACAAAAACCTTGGGAAATTATTATCTCTGAGTTATAGGCACTATCATAAAGTACAATGCATGATAAAAAGCTAACCGCTAAAGATCTCGAGTTGCCTCACTCCCTAACCTGCTCCTCCTTGACTGAGTTACTTATAAAGATGTTGGAATAGATACTCTAGCTCCTTGAGCCACTTGAGCCTTAGTATAGTTCTCGATTTCGGACTACCTTAGGCACTGATCTCCTGCAGAAATATTAGATCGTGCAAATGGAAAAGGAATCACAGTTTTAAAAATGCAAGGAATTCCAAGCAATGTTTATAGATATAAAAGTATATTCGATTGATGATGTAAAATAAATATGGAAATATACATAAATATGAAGGATGGGGTGCGATTGGAAAGACACACCCCCTGATAAATACAATTATAATATTTTAGAAGGGTCCTAACATGCCACCCTCCTTAAAAGATCTTTGACCTCAAAGCTAGAAATGTGGAAATTACTGCTAGATATAGTGAAAAGCCTCCCATGTAGCTTCTTCTAAAGGTAGATATTTCCATTGGATTAAAACTTTCGTGATATCTTGATTACGAAGGTGATGAGAGCGGAGATCTAAGATAGCTTCAGGTTCAACCAAAAGTACTCCATCGTTGATAAATTCAGGAAGGTTAGTTTGTATAGTGATGTTGGCTCCCACCACTGGCTTAAGGCAAGATACATGAAAGACAGGATGAATTTTGGAATTTGGTGGCAACTCCAGTTTGTAAGCAATGGTCCCAATACGTTGGAGAATCTTATAAGTCCATAAACCTTGGGTGCTAACTTCTGTGAGCATTTTTGTTTGAGAGAGGATTTTCGATAAGGTTAGAGGCGTAGGAAAACTTTATCACCCTTCTGAAAACTACGCTCGCTCCTATGTTGTTTGGCTTGTTGCTTCATGCGATTTTGGACGATGTGTAAGTTCTCTTTTAGGATCCATAAAATGTCATCTCGAGTAGAGAGTTCCATCTCCACTGCTTGTACCTTTGTACTCCCTAGAATATAATAATTAAGTGATGGCGGTGTTTGGCCATATAATGCTTCATAAGGAGTCATTTTGATGGATGTATGGTAGGAAGTGTTATACCACCATTCTGCTAATGGAAGCCACTTTACCCAATGGAGCGATTGAGTAGAGATGAAACAATGAAGGTAATTTTATAAGCATTTATTAACAACTTTCGTCTGACCATCGGTTTGAGGATGGTAAGCGGTGCTCATACGAAGTTGAGTACCTTGTAATTTGAACAATTCCTTCCAAAAAGTGCTAGTGAAAGTTGGGTCACGATCACTAACAATCATTGATGGTATACCATGTAATTTAAATATGTTATCAAGGAAAATATGGGCTATAGTACTAGCGGTGTAGGGATGAGCCACCAGACAAAAATGGGCATATTTGGATAAACGGTCTACTACTACAAAAATTATTGTTTTTTTGCCTGATTTTGGTAAACCTTCAATAAAATCCATAGAAATATTTGCCCATGTTTTGGTTGGTATAGGAAGAGGTTGAAGTAATCCCGGAGTAGCCAGTGTCTCTCCTTTGTGTCATTGGCAAGTCTCACATTATTTTATGAAATTTTTGATGTAATTTTTCATACCCACCCAATAAAAAGATCTACTTACTCTTATATGTTTTTAAGAATCCCAAGTGTCCTGTAGAAGGTGAAGTATGTAATTCATGGAGAAATTTTTCACGATAAGAGAAATTCGGGGAGAGGACCATCCTTCCCTTGTACCTTAGTATATTATCCGTCCAAGTGTATGGAGCCTTACTATTGGAATTATGTTGGAGCTTTTGAATTATAGTGTGGATAGTAGGATCATTTATCCATTCTTCATGTACCTCATCTAGCCATTTAGGAATAAGGGAGGAAAGAGCATGGAATTGAGGCATGTCTTCAAATTTTCTAGAAAGTGCATCGACTGCCTGGTTGTCTTTTGCCTTTTTGTAGGTGATTTAATAATCATAGCCAAGTAGCTTAGTAATCCACTTTTGTTGTTCCAAAGTATTAGTACATTATTCCAAGAAGTATTTCAGGCTATGGTGATCAGTGCGAATAATGAAATGTTGTCCAATAATGTAAGGTCTCCAATGTTGAACAGCATGAACAATTGCCAACATATTTTTTTCATTGGTAGAACGAACTAGATTCTTTTTAGAAAATGCAATTCTTGTAAAAGCTAGAAGCATCTCATATTGCATGAGTACGGCTCCGAGTCCTACCCTCGAAGCATCACTTTCAATGATAAATGGTTTAGAAAAGTTGGGTGTAGCTAGGACCAGAGTGGTACACATTGTATTTTTCAATGTAGTAAAAGCTTCATCCGCTTGAGATGACCATTTGAAGGCATTTTTATTAAGCAATTCTATTAGAGGAGATGCAATTTTTCCATAATATTTCACAATTTTTTGATAATGTCCTGTTAGCTCGAGAAATCCTCGTAGACCTTTCAAGGTTTTTGGAATAGGCCAACTTTTCACATCCTCTATTTTATGAGGATCTACCTTAACTCCGTATTTAGAGACATTGTGTCCTAGGTATTCATTTTCTTGCTTCCCAAAGGAACATTTTTATTTCTTCACATAGAGTTAATTTTCCTTCAATATTTCAATGCTTGTCTAATATGGTTCAAATGATCTTCTCATGTTTTGCTGTAAATCAAGATTTCATCAAAGAAAACTAAGATAAATTTATGAAGGAAAGGGTGGAATACCTTGTTCATTAGGCTTTGAAAAGTGTAAGGCACGTTGGTAAGGCCAAATGGCATCACCAATAATTCATAGTGACCTTCATGAGTGCAAAAGGTGGTCTTTGGAATGTCCTTTTCATTAACTCTGATTTGGTGATATCCTGATCGTAAGTCTAATTTGGAAAAGTAGGAAATCCCATGTAGTTCATCTAGTAGCTCGTTTATGATTGGAATAGGAAATTTATCCTTTATGGTCATTTTGTTAAGTTCTCTAAAATCGACACATAAATACCATGACCCATCCTTCTTCCTCACTAATATAACTAAATATGAGTAGGGGCTTCTACTAGGTCTAATGACCCATGCTTTAAGAAGCTCTTGTACTAGCTTATCTATCTTGGTATTTTGTAGATATGGATAATGATAAGACCTAATATTAGGGGGTGGATGCCCTGGAAGTAGTTGAATAGAGTGATCGTGACTTTGTTGTGGAGGCGGTCCTTTTGGTTCCTTGAATACTACTTTATGGTGTTCTAAAATATTCTATAGCTCTGGCACTTCTTGTTCTTCGTGAATGGGCTAGATTGAGAATAATTGTGCTACTATTCCTTTACTTCCTTTGCAGATAATTTTATCCATTCTATGAGAACTCATGATTTGTGAAGGTCCAAATTTTAGTCCCTTGATCGTATAATTTTTGTTCTTCTCTATGAACTTCATCCATAACTCATCAAATTACCATTGAACTATACCCAATGTTCATAGCCATTGTAATCCTAGTATGATGTCACAACCTCCCAAGGGTAGTACATACATATCTCCCTTTATGTTATAATCCCCATAGTTAGTTTTATATTTTTACATTTACCTTTACACGTAATTTTTCCTCCATTTCCAATCATTGCAAGAATATATGAAAAAATTAGCTTTCTCAGCCACCTTTGGATCGATAAAGTTGTGTGTGCTACTAGAGTCTAGGAGCACAATAAGGTGTTTCTTAAAATACCCTTTTACTCTCATCGTTTGTGGAGCCAAAAATCTTGCAAGGGCGTTGAAGGACACCTTAGGTGTATTTTCCTCATCGCTTTCAGGTGTGTTGGATAATACCTCCACTTCCATTTTAGTTTCTTTGTCGGTTGAATTTCCACCATCCTTAGCATCCAAGATATACAACTTAAGGTGCATTTATGATTTCAATCAAATTTCTCATCACAATGATAACACAAGCCTTTTTCCTATCGTTCCTTCATTTATTCAAAATTGAGGCATTTAATTGGTAGGACTGGGTTAATTTTGGAGGTGGTGTAAGTTCTTTGTGCTTTGCCATTTTGCATCAGTTTAGGGGCGATGTAAGTGGTTGATGATTTCCCCATAGGTGGTTTCCATAATCGATGTTGTGCCTTGATTTTGTCTTTAGCTAGTTTTGCCAACCCTATGGTCTGCATCATAGTTGTGGGATTATACATTTGTACCTCTATGCAGATTTCTTCCTTTAATCCACTGATGAAATAGTCCTGAAAGAAGGAAGCATCTAGCCCGGTTGTTCGATTTGCCAATCATTCAAACTCAGCTTGATAATCCCGTATCGAAGTGGTTTGGCACAATTTAGTGAGGGCTCCTATGAAATTTTTAAAAGTTCTTGGTCCAAATCATACCAACAAATTTTGGGTAAAGGTTAAACAAGTAGGAGTGCCATTGGTTTTTTCAAACCATTGGTACCATTGGATGGCTTCATTCTCTAAGTTGAAGGATGCAATATGCACCCTTTATCTTTATGTAATTTGATTCAACGAGAAGTATTGTTCTGCCCGATAAATCCAATTTGTAGGGTCACCACCTTCAAATTTTGGAAAATCTAACTTGGTAGTTTTGGGTAGGATGGATGTTTGTGGCCCTCCCAAAGGTGATCGGGGTGGTGATCCTCTATTAGTGTTATACGTGAGCATTAGTGCCAACTTCTGAGTGATATATTCTAGCTTTAAGTTTATTGTGATGATTGTATCTTGGATGTCTTGTGTTTTAGTGGTGTTTTCCTCCTCGACTTCACAAATTTCTTGGTAAATTTTATCCATATCGAGGGACTTTCATCCGTTGGCCATGACGATTGGGTTTTGATGACAAATTCTTTATTCTGCTTCTCTTGATTTGCAAAATTTTTAAAAAGTGTTTGCAACTATTTGCAAAGTTGTTTGACACTTTTTACAAGTTGCTTGACAAATTTTTTCAAACTTGACAATTTTTTTTTCAAAAGTCATAAATTTTGTTATCAATTTTTGTAAAATTTGTTATCAGTTTTTGTAAAAGAAAATTTGTTTCTTGTAATAAAAATTTGGGCCCTTTTAGAGCAGTTCAGAAGGTCATGCGGGGCACCTGAGGATACGAGCAAATGAACGGGTAGAAGTCAATAGAGGCAGAGTGGAGACCGAGTGGTGGACTGAACGAAGTGGGTCGAGGGTCGAGAAGAGTGAGCAGAGGACAGAACAATTTTAATGGCAGTAAAGGTCAACTTGTAGCACATTTTCCAAGGTGACAGTCTGATTGTGATTGGGCGGTCAAGGGAGGGTGTCACGCGCGTGCATGAGTGCCTAGGTGACTAGGCACTTCTTTATGTGCCTACCCTTGGTTTTAAACCCACTTGCCATTTTAACAAGGGCAATGTGGGATAATTATTTTTATCCCCTTTGCAACTTCTAACTTTCGGTGGTTGGCGTCCAATTTTCATCATCGTTAATTATTTGAAAACCTTATAAACTTTATACTTAATTTTTTGGTATTTTCATCGGTTTTTGCAGGTGACATCGAAAAATGTTCCTATTCATGATGATTGTATTTTTTCTTGCTTTTAATCAGTTCTTTTTCTTGCTCAGCTTGATCCGTTCAATTTTTATACAAATTGAAATCAATTTTATATCAAAGATGGTTTTGCTTAGTTTTGTTGAGTCTGTGTAGCGTGCATGTGTTCGTCTAACGCTGTGATTTGTGGGCAAAGTATGTGTTTTATTTTTTATTTTTTGTTAATTTACTCCCCTATTTGGTGGTAATAGTCCTTGTTAAAAATTACGGTAATAATCAACCCTTAGGACATATCCTGAGTAACTAAAAACCAGATACCAAATGGTAGTGGTTCTCCCTGAGATGACGCTGATTTCCTTAAGCACTTTTAACAAGTCTCTAAAAGAAAAAAAATGGTTTGGAGGTGCTCCTATTTTGATGCTCTGATACCATATGGTATAGTTCTCGATTCTGAACTTCCTTGGTCACTAATATACTACAGAAATATTAGATCGTGCAAATGGAAAAAGAATCACAATTTTAAAAATACAAGTAAGTCCAAGCAATGTTTATAGATATAAAAGTATATTCTATTGATGATGTAAAATGAATATGGTGATGTACATAAATATGAAGGATGGGGCATGATTGAAAATATGCACCCCTAATAAATACATTTTTAATATGTTATGAGGGTCCTAAAAAGCCTATGCCTGTGCAAGCTCCATATCCAAATTTTGGATCCTGGTCTTATGAGTCACAACCTCCTCCCTCAGACTTGCATTCTCCACTTGTAGAGCTACAATATATTTACTATCTCATGCATCTGTATCCATGCCCTTCTTAGGCAAATCTTGTCTCACCTATTACTGAGGAGATGCTCTCCTATCCTACCCTATGCTCCTAGACCTATCCTCTATCCTAGATATCCTCTTTGGTTGGCTTATTCTATGGATCTTATGCCCTTCCCTAGTGTGATGCCCCTCTATCCTAAGGGGTACCTGTGTCTTCCACTGTTGCTAACTAGCATAGCATTGCTGTCGAATAACAAGCTCAACTACCTGATGAATTATACCCCTTAGACTGGTAACCCATGAAAGATGAATGCTAGCATACCACTATGAATATATCATATTCACTCTAGCATCATCACCCTCTACCATGGAAAACACATCATCTTATGGTAGATTATCCATAAATTTATCCATGTCTGGATCACCACTCACTATCATGGTGTCTTATTTCATACTCAAAAATATGATATCCCTAGTCGCAGGGATGTCCTACTGCAACCCAATATCATAGAACCCAATATATACAGTGCAACTTCACCTCACCCCACTCCATCCAAAGCCAAATAACTCACCTCACACGAGCCAAATCAAATCCATCCTCTTCCCACCATGGACGCTCTCCCAAGGCCTCCATATAATGTCACCTACAATCAACTCATACACCAACCTCCTTGTTGTGTCAAGGCTAGCCTACCTCAGATGTGCTTTGTGCAAGTACAAGTAAAACACTCTAGGCCTCTCTGCTACCACCCCCATCAATGACAACCCTACAATTCTCCTTACTGCTATGTGCTCCCAACACCACACCTGTAGAAAAGAGGTAAGCACCAATGCTTTACCTCCTCTATAAAAAACACTAAATAGCATCCTATACAAGTATAAAATATACAGATTCCATGCAAATCATAGACCTTGATCCCTCATGTCAACTATAACCTCTGCTAGAGCCCATAGGAGGTGGTGATAATTAAGATGACACAATAGTAACCCTACCATCGTACCACTAAGAACCACTATCAATCAAGAGACCCCAATTATCTGGCTGAGTCTCTCAATACTAACTCTACCCTTCTCGATCAAGAAGCTCATATTTCCAAACAACCACTACATATCCTAGCTCATATTTCTAGACATAACTATAAATATGCCCCTGATGGGCACCCTTAGTATCCTCAATACATCCTCCAGTGTTGGGGCCATATCCCCTATCGGTAATCGAAAGCATGAAGACCTCGAATACCATTGCTTAGACAATACCATCAACAAACTCAAATCTATCGATATTTGTGGCATCTTTGCCACATGTGTCAAAATAGTATGCTCTAGAGTGACTATCTCTCCATATATAAGGGCACTTAAATCCCCCTTGAGACCATCGTATCTCCACTCCTTTTTTCTTCAAACAAAAATTAAATTAGTAATCAGTAACCATTATCAAACCTAATATTGTAATATCATAGGATTTTGTTCAATATCAGCCCTATTTTGATGATATCATCATCCTCGATATTGCCAAAATTTAGCTGATATTGCCAAAATCGGATCCATTTTAACGATATTGGAATGTCCGATATCATCAAATCGGTTGATATTGTAAAAAAAACTCGATATCATCAATGTGGTTGTGAGACGATAG
The DNA here is from genome assembly GCA_028583015.1 of Wollemia nobilis. Classification (NCBI taxonomy): domain Eukaryota; kingdom Viridiplantae; phylum Streptophyta; class Pinopsida; order Araucariales; family Araucariaceae; genus Wollemia; species Wollemia nobilis. Next base: position 9,628,222 of record JAQPPZ010000012.1, on the reverse strand, counting down.
TCGTGCCCTAAAAATCCAAAATTTACAAAATTTAAATGCTAAAACATAAATATTTTTAAGCTAAAGAGGTTTACAATCCTTACCCTTATGCTCCCTGTCCTCGTTTGTACCTCATTATCTTGGTGTGTGACCTCGACCATTTTTCTCTCTAGAGCAAAAGTTTAGCAATAGTAAAATAAAAATGAGTTAGGTTTTACCCTAATTCTTTCATTTTATTCACTTTTACCCTAAATTTCAAAAAATTTGAGTTTTCCACCAAATATAGAATTTGGCACAAAAAATCAAAGGGGGTATCACATCTAATGCAGTTTACAGTAAAACTTGAAACTTCAATAATTTTGCAATAAATTCTTGTTTTATCATAAAACTTGCCATCTTTTCTTTAATGCATTTTTTTTCAAAAAATGTGCTAAAGAGGGGGAAAAATGTAATAGGCTAAAATTGACCCATGTCAATTTACCCTAAGTTCAAAATATTAAAAATACATTAAAACCACTTTCAAACCTCTTGCCTCGATTCTCTCACTTGTATGAAGTTTATTTTTAACTTCCTGATGATATTGGCTCTATCTAAACGATATCGGTCATCTAGTACGATATCAAACCTCATCACCACGAAATCGGATCATCCGATTTTATCCAAAACTAAAAATTACCTAGAATAGCAAATTGAAAAAAAATGTTGTAATCCTCTTTGTTCGTATCTGGCTAACGTCATGGATGTTACGATATCAAATCAACCGATATCATCCAAAATAGGGGAAAGCATAACTTCCCTTGTCTTTTAGCATAACCCCCCAAACCATGCTCTACCTATTTAAATCCAGGCACCCTTCCTAGATCTCCCATGGCCCTCGATCCTTCTTGATCCTTAATGTTATAGCACATTCACCATTCTTTTGTAGGTTTGAAGATACAAAACTACAATCTAATGGTACGATATGATATCGGTCATCTGATTTCATCAAAATTCATCTGATATCATCTACAAAGGATTTACGGGTAATTTTTTAGCATTTTTTACAACTTTTTCACCTTATCTTTGTTAAATAGTGTTTATATGTTGTTCATCATCCTATGAGCTTAGATTTCATTTGTCATATCAGGTGTTTACCAATGCAGCATTTCATTTTGTATCATTTGCAATTGTAGCATAGATTCAGACCATTTTATTTGAGCATTACAAGTAGTAAATATTACCTAGATTAATTCATGTTAAATAAAATGTATGTTATACTGTGAAATCGCATCTTGGCATCCATTTTGGGTGGTTACAGGTTTTTGAATATATCGGGTCATCCGATACCTTATTGGATCAATTGATATCAGATCGAACGTCCAATATCATCTTGCAATGTCCGATATCATCTGGATCAAATAGAAAGACTCCAAATCAAACATCTGAGTTAGGTACACATTTAATTTCTTTCAAATTAGCATTGCATCATCCTCATTTTCTATATTCTGCTATGTATTGTCTTCATTTGAAAATAAAATTGCATATAGTATTAATTAGTTGTATTTGGCCAAACTAGGTGAATGTGAATAAAACAAAATCATAAAACAACTCCTAACCTAGGCGTGGAAACTTTCGACACCTAAAATACATCATGTTTAGGAGACTACTCATATGGGCACATCCGTAGACCATATGACTGATCTTGGACCTTTCCAAGAGCTAGTAGTGGTCCTAACCACTCAAAGGGGAAGTTCTAGCCCATTTAGGCTTGGTCGCTATCAACCAGAGTGGCCACCAATCCTGGCCACTCAAGCTGAGAGTGGCCATAGCTAGCCACTATTGATGATAGCGACTAGCACTAAAACATGAACTGCCATGAGGGATTGCCCAAATCATGGGTAGTAATGGTAGTTTGCATGCATTTCAAAGGGATATCAGTGAGGAACTCCTAGAGTTCCTCCTGACTACCCCTTCCATGCCAATTCAAGACTAAACCTTCCCTCTAGGACAATTAGTTGGCCAAGCCCTAGATCTAGATCTGAAACCTAGAAGGCTACATATGCAAACTTCTAGGAAGGCAAAAGAGATAGAAAGAGTTCAAATTGTGTGCAGTGAAGCCCTATCGAAATGGAGAGCCAATCTATGCCCCTTTGAGGAGCATTGGAGTGCCATCCGGTTGAGCCACATCCATGCATCAGTATTTAGATCCATCATTCCCAACCGCCAATTAGTGTAGGAGACACACTCGGTGACCCTTGAACATCAATTCGAGCAAGGGATCTACTGCTACAGCCCATAAGACCTGAGGTAACCTTCAAGTTAGAGGTTATTGTCTTTGATAGTGGCCCATAGGCATAGCCAGGCTTTAAAATGGTTGATTCCTTTATTCTAAGTAATAGATATCTATTTATCATTATTACAATTACATGACTTTAGCCTAGATATGAATCTTTCATTACATTTAGATATGCATATTTCTTAGATCTGGTATATTTCAATGCACATTATGCTTATTTATCTTGATTATCATATTTGCTAATAAGAGCCTCATTTAGAGAGGCGGCCTGTACTACTTATTGTGCTCTATTGTTTCCTTACCCGTAGATACAGGTTCATAGGATCGGTTCAAAGCATCCAGAGCACGAGATCCCTCCAAGATGAGATTAGGAGAAGGAGGCATCTGTAAGCCCTCGGATAGTTTGGTGTGCAAGATCAGGAGGCCTACGAAGGTGCACCATCCCCTTGCGGGGGATACATTCACCGTTGCCCCACTTGTAATCTATTGTATCAAAAAGAGTATCCCTTAGAGGGACGTACATGTAACCAAGATCCGAAAGCATTAATAAAAGAATATTACTTTTCTCTTTACTTTCATGTTATATGTGCTTGTCTTTACCTTTTAATTTGGTATAATAATGATATTGCAAGTAGGTTAAGTGTGGTGCATGTTTCTAGGGGTCGCACAGATGGTGATCATGGTGGGACCCCCACCAAGTTTTTATTTTTTTACTAATATTTTAGTTTTTTTCCTGTGTATATTTGATCACTCTAGTCGACAAAAACTAATAGAGCTTAGTCGCTCCTGCAATCAATAGCTAGCAGCAGCTACTTTGGTCAATAGTGGCTAGTAGACAAAACATGCTTTTGAAGTCAACGACTAGTAGCAGCTACTCTGGTCAACAGTAGCCAAGATAAAAGTGCCATAGAGGTCAGCTTGGGCTTCATCAAACATGGATTTTAGGTTGGGGTAACTCTCTATTTTTTGTCCTTCTCTATCTATGTTTTTCTATCATAATACAGTAGGGAAAATTTACATTTAATTAAGAAAACATAGAAAATGGAAAAAAAAATGCATTAGATGTTTCTTAGACTTTTCTTTAGCTTCCTCTAGGCATTGCTAGGAACAATGGGCCTCTGCTTTTAAGGTTTACCCTAGTCTCCAGCATGCTAGGCTTCTGTGTGTTTAGTTTGCCTGCATGCGGCCCAACCAATGGCCTCAATTCACAAAGTAGGAAGTGCATTATATGAAAAATCATTTAGATTAAATTAGATATGCATATTTCTAAAGATAAACATTCCTTTTAGGCATGTAGGAAAGTAGTCATGAATGTTGGTTGATGCATCACTTTCTATTTCAAAAATCTAAAAATAACCCCACACACTTGCACGTATTACAATAACATTGGTAAGGTTGGATTTCATCACCAACCCCCAATTCAGATCGGTGATGTTGGAATTCACCTCCTTCCATCGGCTTTCCCCCTAGATATCCTTAGATAGAATAGGGAACTCCTTTAAGTTGGTGTAGGTCACTTGTGTTCAAATTGTCTCCCACTATTGGAGCAATTATTGATTCAGAGTGGAAGAGCTAGGCGAACCCTCCACTAGGTTTTAAGTGGTGTACCCTAGACTCTTTTGAGAAATCATGTTTGGCACTAGTGTTCCTAGTCACCACTATGGTTGAGTTCCCTCATTCTAAGTCCAAAACATGAACAAGAAAGCAAGAGCAACAACACATCTGAAACACACTAAAACTAGTTTTAGGACACACATCTAATCTGTAAAAGAGATAATCATATTGTCTACTTTGTGTGTTTCTTTATTGTTGGGTAATCAACCTAAGATCCTTGATTTGGGACCAAACCCTAACCCTAATTTTTCAAGGAAATTTATTGAAAAAAAAATATACTTTTTGATTCTGCATCCAACGGATCGAGAATCATGCAAATCGGAGCTATAACGAAAAAATTATTTTGGTTTTATGATTACTCTATTTTTGAAGCTGAAAATAGGGAAAAACTACACTAAAACAGTCATAAAATGGGCTAGACAACTCCAAAAATTGCCAAATTTATTTTGTTGTCTTAGTTAGCCCCTTGTGCACCTCTCACAGAAATTTTGAGTCCTAACTCTTCATGATTCAAAATTTCCTAAAAATTCCTAAAAGTGGGCATTTCCCCATGGGCCTCGGTTGGCCAATTATTTCAAAAATACAAAATTTTGACCCAAAAGTCACTTTTTGGAGTCATAGCCCATTGCGATCAGCTCGTCATGCTGATCATTTTGGTATATAACACCCACAACATTTTTGGAAGTCAAATTTCACAAGGTTATGGTCAATACATGAGGCCATCCCCGGTCTAAGACTGAGGTTGCACCCAATGCACCAGAGGGCCCAGACCACCCTAGAGGTAGCACACCTACCCAAAACATACCTAAATGAACTTTAGGTAGTCTCAGGGGAGACAACACCACTCACAACGGATCTCACCAAGAAACCCCGCTCAGGAGAACCAGCACTAGATCTTCTCGTGACCTAAACGAGAATACTTCTAGACCCACCACATCTCATTACATTGAGAGTTCAAATCAGCCCAATGAGGGGCAAGATAGAGGGAAGGCAACCATTCGCATGCCCATTGTAATGCCAAATCCTTTCGAACATGGGGGATGTCAGTTGTCTGACCATAGTATTGGCGAGGAAGGAACTCCTCTTGCCCAACCTTGGAAGACCCATCACCTTGACTTCTTAGATCAAGGTGCTAGAAGATCCCAACATGGGACATTTGAGCATGGTAGCATATATCATGATCGTACCCCTCATGGATCTACTAGATCTACTGAAGAATACATCATGGATGAAGGAACTGTAACTCAGTTGCATCCTATCCGTACCCATGGTGAGTGTTCCCAGCGAACACGTGACACCCCCACAACATCCTTGCATGAAGATTGCACCCCTAGGGAAGAGCATAATATCAATGCAATCTCGACTCATCGAGGGAAGAGAGTTGCCAAACTTGTTGCACAATTCAAAGCAAACAAGAACCCTCACATGGAGTTGCAGAGTCATAGACCTAGCATAGCAAACCGATCAAATCGGTCACATAGGTCAGATGCAATTCAGAGAGAACAAATGCTCCAAGATCAATTAGAGGATTTATGCATTGAGCATGAGCATTTAGAAAATGTAGAATGAGAAAGCGCAAAACAACAATGGTTGCACCAACAATGATTATATGAACACCACCTAGAAGAGCAGCGTCTCCTTGATCTAAAGGAGCATGAAGAGTGATCAAATAGATTGGCTCGATCAGAATTACCTCCCCATAGTGAGTATAGGTAGCAACACAATGAGAGATGTGCTACTTCGCACCTCGAGCTGCATAATAGGTGAGTAGATGATTATATTCACCATACCTCTCAACATGCTTCTCAGCCACATGAGCGTTTAGTGCCAAACAAGCCCGAGCATAGGCATTATGAGAGATCAGAGTTGGATGACCAGGATCAACAATATCCTGAACCATCTTCTATAGATGTGGTCGATGAATACAATCGACCACCCCGTACTCAAAGAAACTTACCTCCGCTTGCACCCCAGAGACCCCTTTGGGAGGAAGAGATCATTTCTTCTCAAGCATACAAAGTGCTAGCTGAGAGAGTCAAGTATCTCGAGAAGTAGGACATAGTTGGGCAAAAGCTGACCTTAAGAAAAATACACAACCAACCTCTGTGCCCCTCAGTCCCGAGTCTTGCATATCCTAGGCACTTTGAGATGCCTAGGCTAGACAAGTTTAAGGGAGAGGAAGATGCACAAGAACACGTTACCAACTTCATGAATGCGTGCTTCCATCTTGAGTAGAATGATGCCCTAATGCTGAGAATATTCATCATGATGTTCTCGGGCACATTGACTCAATGGTTCAATCAGTTTCCCAAGCATAGCATCACCAATTTTGAGCAACTGGTGAATGCGTTCCTTGAACGCTTCTCCTTCGATGCCAAGAAGAAGGTGAACCTGTCCGATCTGGCTAATTTAAAGCAGTATGATGATGAGCCAGTGATGGACTATGGGGATAGGTGGAGAAAAATCATGGTGAAACTATCATTCTCCATCCCCACTGAAGAACTCACCCAGATGTTTACAAAGAGCTACGCAAAACACATCTCATTGCTATTGCAACTGCAATAGTATGAAACATTCAAGGAAGCCTTGGCTCAAGCCAAGTTGATAGAAGATATAAAGCTAGAAGAAGGAGACCTAAAGCTCCATAGCAAGGAAGAATGGAACAAGAGCATGCGATATCAATCACAATAGGCCCAGCCTACACATGTCAACCAGATCATGTTAAATGTTCCAAAAGTAGCATAGAGCCAACAACAAGAAAACTATCAAGCTCAACCTCCTCCTACGCATTACGACCAGTGCAATAGGAATCAAGGCAAGGACAAATAGAAACATCCACCTCACAACTATATGCCATTGCCTGAATCTTTGGCATCAATTTTCAACCACCTTTGTGAGGCCAAGGTTTTAAACTTGCCTAAGGTGCACACCCTAGATCCTAATTGCCCCAAACCTAAGGGGTATAGGGAAGATCTCTATTGTGTTTATCATCAACAAAATGGCCATGATATCCAGGATTGTGTTGCATTCAAGAATGTAGTGCATAATATGTTGGATAAGAATGAATTGCAAAACATTGACATATTCAAAAATCCTCTTCCCAATCATGGGGCCAACAACAATCAAGTTGAGCACGTCAATGAGGTGCACATAGCCCCACCTAATGAGGGTTTTATCGGTATGATCAATACTATAATATGAAGCAAAAGATGCCTTGATCAGCCCAACATGCCAAAAAATTCAACTAAAGCTGATAATCTATCATAGTCCACACCAACAATGAGTTCAATTCACTTACAAAAGGACCCTGTGATTACCTTTCATAGATAGGAGATTAAGCCAATCTCTAAGGATGAATCTGATCCTCTGCTACACATCATAGCAAGCATCAATCAGATTCCGTACAAGAGAGTCTTGATTGACACTAGGTCATCTACCAACATCATCACAGCTACAGCTTTGAAGCATTTAAAATTACCACCTTCACGCATTACGGACTCAACATTCACATTGAGGGCCTTCAATGATGCTACTTCCCCAACAATTGGCACAATAATCCTACCTATACAGGTTGGGATAAAGATGATACCTACGTTGTGCCATATCTTGGGGGGTGAGAGGTAGTATAACATATTGCTAGGAAGACCATGGATGAGGGATATGGAATGTGTGCCTTCCATAGTGCACCAAAACCTAAAATTCATACACCAAGGACAAGTGTATGTGGTCCCCCATGATCCTAAGCCATTCAAGTATTACAAGAAGGTCGATGAGACACAAGAAAAAGTGCCTTCTCAAGAGTTTGTGGTAATGGTCAATAGTAAGACAGAGGACCAAGTGACTCTAAAGTAGATAAAATAAGATGTGGTGCAATCAGATGTTGCTTCCACATTGAAGGGGTCAAAACCATTGGCATTAGTCACCCCTAACTCACTTCTCATGGTGCCTCCTCAAGAGCAAAAACAAGTGTTCCCCCACATCATATTGGGGATACTCAAGCTAGCACAATTCAAAACTACGAAGTGAAATAGAAACATGAATTGAGTCACAAATGTGAGCATGAGAATGCCACTGATGAAGTGGATAATCAAGAAGCATCCACCTCATCTCACATGAAATAAATTGGTGATTTACATATACTTGGGGGTCCTATAGACCCCAATATTTCACCTCCTTCAAGTGATGACAATGGTATTTCAAACCAATCATTAGAAATACACATGACATCCTTGTCAGTTTTGCAATCCATTCTAAGTCGTATAGATAGAATGGAGTACCAAATGGATGAGAAAACTGAGGTATTGCACTTCATCATGAACCAACTTGAGAACCTAGAATTATAGAAGCAACCCTCATCTGAGGTCAAACCACCTCCTATGTAGCCATAGGAAAAGCCTCAACCAGAGCAAGCACCAACCCGACCACCTCAACAACCTAGCAAGTATCCCCCATTTCTTGAGCCTGCATTATCAATTTTTAATCGATTATGTGCCACAAACACCATCACCCTACCTGAGGTGTGACCTTTAGATCCAAATCATCCAAAACCCCAGGGATATGAGGAGGATGAGCATTGTGTATACCATAGATAAAATGGACATGACATTCATGTATGTCAACATTTTAGAGCTCTAATACACAACATGCTCAACAAAAAGCAACTTCAAATTGTCAACCAACAAGTGACCATAGTCAGTAATCCACCCCTTGCACCCAAAAAGCAAGAGGAGCCCCCTAAGCTAACAATCGAAATACCTATGGCTCAATCTAGTTACCAAGCTAGGCCAAAGCATGCTACACACTCAAAACACCAGCAGTGCATTTGGACTCCTTTAAATGAGTCTATGTCTGACATTTTTCAGAAGCTACAGGAAGCTAAGGTCATCACCTTACCTAACATCAAACCTTTAGACCCAAATAGAGCTAAACCTAAGGGTTATAGGGAGGACCATTACTGTCTCTATCATCGAATAGAGGGGCATGGCATTTGCAATTGCTATGGATTCAGGAATGTGGTTCAAGATCTCATAGATAGTGGGGCTTTTCCCATAGATGGTTCATCCATAGTGCCTCAACCTTCCAAAATAGAGGCTACATCATCCCAGTTGATATCCCAAGGTCAGTCATAGCCTTGTAGGCCTAACAAGCCACCTCAGCGAGAGGTAACATTTGAGATGACTACTGTGACTTTATTTCAAAATTTGTACAAGGAAAATGCATTTGTATTGCCCGAGGTCAAGCAAAGAGAGCCCAAGCATGGGTCCACTGATGAAAGCCTCTATTGTATGTATCATTGTATACAGGGGCATGACATCCATAGCTGCCATTCATTTCGAAAGGTGGTCCAAGGTCTATTAGAATGAAATGAGCTCCATGCAGATGGTTCACTCATTTCATCTCATCAAGACAGGGGCACCCCATAGAAGTCCATGCCCCAATTGAGAGAGCTGATTTCTGTCACTCTTCCTAAGCAAGATGATTACATTATAGTAGGAAAACATCCATATTGGGGTTACCTAAAGGTATCATACCTTCCCCTTGTCAAAATAATAAAATTCAAAATTTCAAAAAACCAACAAAATATAAAAAATATTCATAAATTTAAAAATCACCAAAAATAATAGAAAACCATAAAAATAAAAGGCTCCAAAGGCATATTAAAGCCCTTTTGTCAACTCACAAAAGGCTCCAAAGGCATCTTAAGCCCTTTGGTCAAATCACAAAAGGCTCCAAAGGTATCTTAGCACCTTTGGTCAAATCACAAAAGGCCCCAAAGGCATCTTAAAGCCCTTTGGTCAAAAACAAAACATAAAAGCACAAAAACAATTTAAAATCAAAAAGTTCAAAAACATTCAGAATAATCAAAACTCAAAAACAATTGAAAGCATCAAAAATACAAAAACATTTGCATTATGCATTCACATTTGCATCCATATAGTTGCATTGCATTAGGCATTTGCATCCATTGCATTTGCATTTAGTAGGTTGTATTCACAATCTTACAAATGACACCACGTTTGTACCTCAATCATGCATCTTCAAAATCCATCATCATCCATAACCCATGTGTGTAACTATGTTTTTCAACACAACCCCTCCTGTTGCTATAAGGAATATACTAGGGTTTTTTGGTCACTCAACCATACCTAGTGGTTTTATCAAACTTTGTAGAAAGTTATCTTAGCTTTTAATAGATGAGGTTTGGTTTTGATAGCACCTGGTATATTTCAAAATCCTATCACTAATCAAAATACTAAAATCCTAGTTGAAACAATGGAAAGATGAATGTTGCGAAGTGGTATTAGGTATCCTAAGGTGAAAAGTTTATCTTGCTCATCCCCCTGTGCGACCGGTTCAAAAATGTTGAGAATTGGCAAAAGGACAAGTTCACCCCTACCCAAATAAATCCCTTGCTTTAATCAAAACAAGCAAAAATCCTGAATAAAGCAAAATTCAAAATCAAAATAAATAGTGATTATCATCACTACATAAATCCCTTGCTCAAAAGAAAAACAAAAATTCAAAATAAATATTGATTTTCATCACTAAGCATGAGCAAGTATCCCAAATAAATATGAAGAAAATAAGGGAGTATTGAACTTGAATCCTTAGAATTCTCAGCATTGATGAATCATAAGGTATCCTTATGCATGATGATATGTTTGTCACATTAGCATCTCGCTTTTGTATAGACCAATGTTTGCATGTGGAAGAGCTAGCTTTAGGTGTCCTGTACCGCCTAGTGGTTTAATCCAACTGAGTCCAACTTAGGATCAGGATAAACATTTGAGGATCCCCAATACAGCAATGGGCTGAATGAATCCCGCTTGGCATTGGGGTATGCTTATGTTTTATCTAATATATTCATTTGCACACACAGGGATAATGAGTATCTAGGTCTTCATAATAAAACTTTATCCTTCAAAAGCTCTGTATGATCAGTATACAACTTTTGATGGAGCAACTAGGGTGTTTGAGTCTCATGGAAAACCTCAAAAATTCCCTCATAGCAACAAATCATTTCATCAATCACATCATCAACTTTCTTTATGAGGTTTTGTTCATTAAAGGGTGTTCATGAAATAGGATAGATATCGGATGAATGTCAGCAATGATATTTAGATGACCACTGACTATTTTTGTGCATATCTTTAATTTATAGAAGCTCATCAAGAAAGCACATACATATCACATCATCTCATCTCACATTTGGATGCTTAAATAATTAATTCTTATGCTAAGAATTATTATTTACATTCATGATTGCTATACATTATGTGGTGTCACCCATTAGATTGTTAAACTCATATCACATGCATACCTTATGTTTTAAGTGATTAAAGCATACAGGTTCATTTACATTAGATCACCATCATAATGCATTACACACATTTCATTTATCATATCATAACAATATAAGTTAGATGCATACAACAAAATCAAAATTAAACATGCATTTAACAATAAGAATTGCATCCATATATGCATATATCATCATAATGCATCTATACATCTAGATCATACCATCTAAAGCATACATCTATCATCTAGCTAGTGCATGTCACCAGTACATTGCATACATATAGCATAATCAAATCATTATCTAGGCATAACATCCATCATTGCATCCATAACATAAAATCAAAACAAAAATATTTGTTAAACATCAATTGGGGTATTATTGGTATCATACCTCCCCTAATCAGCAATCAAATAGTTAAGCAATCAACCCAAAAAGCTCCAAAGGTATCCATAAACCCTTTGGTCAACCCAAAAAGCTCCAAAGGTATCATAAACCCTTTGGTCACCCAAAAGGCTTCAAAGGTATCATAAACTCTTTGGTCAACTCAAAAAGCTCCAAAGGTACCCATAAGCCCTTTGGTCAACTCACAAAAAGCTCCAAAGGTAGCATAAGCCCTTTGGTCAACTTAAAAAATGCCCTAAAGGTATCATAAGCCCTTTGGTCAATTCACAAAATGCCCCAAAGGTATCATAAGTCCTTTGGTCAACTCACAAAAATCCCCAAAGGTAGCATAATCCCTTTGGTCAACTCATAAAAAGCCCCAAAGGTATCATAAGCCCTTTGGTCAACTCACAAAATGCCCCAAAGGTAGCATAAGCCCTTTGGTCAACTCATAAAATGCCCCAAAGGTATCATAAGCCCTTTGGTCAATTCACAAAAAGCCCCAAAGGTAGCATAAGCCCTTTGGTCAAATCACAAAATGCCCCAAAGGTAGCATAAGCCCTTTGGTCAACTCACAAAAAGCTCCAAAGGTATCATAAGCCCTTTGGTCAATTCACAAAATGTCCCAAAGGTATCACAAGCCCTTTGGTCAACTCAAAAAAGCCCCAAAGGTAGCATAAGCCCTTTGGTCAACTCATAAAATGCCCCAAAGGTAGCATAAGCCCTTTGGTCAAAAACAAAAAGCCCCAAAGGTAGCATAAGCCCTTTGGTCAACTCACAAAAGGCCCCAAAGGTAGCATAAGCCCTTTGGTCAACTCATAAAAAGCCCCAAAGGTAGCATAAGCCCTTTGGTCAACTCACAAAAATCCCCAAAGGTAGCATAAGCCCTTTGGTCAACTCACAAAAGGCCCCAAAGGTAGCATAAGCCCTTTGGTCAACTCACAAAAAGCCCCAAAGGTAGCACAAGCCCTTTGGTCAATTCACAAAAGGCCCCAAAGGCATCACAAGCCCTTTGGTCAACTCACAAAATGCCCCAAAGGTATCACAAGCCCTTTGGTCAACTCATAAAAAGCCCCAAAGGCATCATAAGCCCTTTGGTCAACTCACTATATAAAATAACAAAGTGACCCTCTTCAAGGATCCAAATCAATCATCTTGGTCAAGTGACTCATCACTTTATTTCATTTTCCTTTCCTCATCAACTCGTCGTTTGAGGGGGTAGTCAAAAATTTTAAACAATCATAATCAAAGTCAACAAAGGATCACTTGATCTTGTCAAATCATGTTCATCTTATGAATCATTGCCAACAACTATCATAAGCTTACCCTTTGCTAGGGAAAAAAGCAAACATGATAGTTAAGTTTGTAGCTCTCCTCCTTTCGGATCTATAGTAGCACTGAAGCTACCCAATTGTCTGATGATCGAGTGCAATCTTTTACAAATTTAAGCCTTCCATTCTATTGGAAGCAATGATTCTAGGATGCACATCCTTTCTCATGACTAGGGCATCCAATGTTGATCAGATCAATGATCATCACACACCCTACAATGTGGCCCTAGGTGGTCTATTTTTTGCTCCGTATTGTGTTTTCCCACAATGCATCCCAAAAAGGGGTATCTGTAGACACCTAAAATGCATCATGTTTAGGAGACTACTCATATGGGCACATCCGTAGACCATATGACTGATCTTGGACCTTTCCAAGAGCTAGTAGTGGTCCTAACCACTCAAAAGGGGTAGTTCTAGCCCATTTAGGCTTGGCCGCTATCGACCAGAGTGGCCACAAATCTTGGCCGCTCAAGCTGAGAGTGGCCACAGCTAGCCGCTGCTGATGACAACGACTAGCACTAAAACATGAACTACCATGAGGGATTACCCAAATCATAGTCGATAATGACAGTTTGCATGTATTTCGAAGGGATCTTAGTGAGGAACTCCCAGAGTTCCTCCTGACTGCCCCTTCCATGCCAAGTCAAGACTGAACCTTCCCTCTGGGATAGTCAGTTGGCATGTAGATCTAGAGCTTGGCTTCCCCAAGAAGCCAAGCCCTAGATCTAGATCTAAAACCTATGAAGGCTACATATGCAGACTTCCAGGAAGGCAAAAGAGAGATAGAGAGTTCAAATTATGTGCAATGAAGCCCTATCAAAATAGAGAGCCAATCTATGCCCCTTTGAGGAGCATTGGAGCGTCATCCAGCTGAGCCACGTCCACGCATCAATATTCAGATCCATCATTCCCAACCACCAATTAGTGTAGGAGACACCCCTGACGACCCTTGAACATCAATTCGAGCAAGGTATTGACTTCCATAACCCATAAGACCTAAGGTAACCTTCAAGACAAAGGCCTCTGTATTTTATAGCGGGCCATAGTCATAGCCAGGTTTTAAAATGGTCGATTCATTTGTTCTAAGTAATAGATATTTATTTATCATTATTACATTTACATGGCTTTAGCCTAGATCTGAATCTTTCATTGCATTTAGATTAGTATTTCTGATTTTCATATGCACATTGCTTAGATCTGGTTTATGTCAATGCACATTATGCTTATTTATTCGGATTATCATATTTGCTAATAAGAGCCTCTTTTGAAGAGGTAGCTCGTACTACTTAATGTGCTCTGTTGTTTCCTTGCTCGTAGATATAGGTCCATAGGACTAGTTCAAAGCATCCAGAACACAAGATACCTCCAAGACGAGATCAACCCTTGGGCAGTTTGGTGTGCAAGATTAGGATGCCTGCAAAGGTGCACCATCCCCTTGTGGGGGATACATTCATCATTGCCCCACTTGTAATATGTTGTATCAAAGAGAGTATCCCTCAGTGGTATGTACATGTAACTGAGATCCAAAAGCGTTAATAAGAGAATATTGCTTTGCTATTTACTTTCGTGTTATATGTGCTTGTATTTACCTTTTCATTTGGTATAATAATGATATTGCAAGTAGGGTAAGTGTGGTGTGTGCTTCCTGGGGTTACACATAAACTGCCATACAAATATTTCTTGGTGAACCCACCCAATTCATCGATAATCACCAAAGAGGGCATGACATCAAGTGCTTCTCCTTCGAGGTGTAGACCCATTATTTTCCCATTTCCCTTCGAGGCATGGATCCATTAGCCTGAAGGAAAAGAGTGCAAAATTTTTAGAGCTACAATAGCTAAGAAAGAACTATTAAGAACAAATATTCAAAAAGGAGAAAAGAAAAAATTAAGACATGCATGCAACCCTAGTAGTTCAAAGAAACTAAAAGGGAATACACCTTTAGTGGAATGAGGTGGTGGTAGAATATCAATATCAAGCCAAATATACAATTTTATGGCTAAAGAAAAGGCCCCAAAATCAAGAGAAACAGTTCTACCAAAAAAGGCTTGAGATTCTCCTACCACCTAGATTACATCATCTCCAACTCATTCAATGAATTTTCCTGACTAGGAAGAGATGCAAATTTCTAGGGTAATCCCATTAGCTTCAACTATGTCTTCTCTAACATCTCATGTTGTAATAAGTTTTCTATTTAAACCATTATTAGCCTTTTCATCACCCTTAGAACAATAAAGAGAGACACATGGGGATTTGAAAACTTTAACTACATGGTAGAAGTTTTAAAAAATATAGCAACAAACAATTGAATACAATAAAAAGAGGTAAGTCCAATTATCTTAGCAAATAGCCACTAAAATAGATTTCCATTTTGCTCCTCAGAAAAGAGCATTATTATTTTCAAAATGGGACCCATTGGTGTCAAATCCAAAGAACATGATAGAGCAATATTAGCAAGTATCAAAGAAGTTCACCAGAGAAGCTAGTAAGATAGTCAAACATGACTGAGTCAACTAACCAAATACTGACATGAAAAGAAAAATAGTTGGATCAAATTAAGAAAGTCCTAAAGGATTCTTAGGTAGAAGTCAAGGCCTTTTAAATTTAGATAAATACATTGACCAAATGATTAAAAGAATAGAAATTTGAGGTTATCTTAAAAGAGAAATAGAAAAAATCTAAGGATATTTCAAAACAAGCTTGGTTTTATCAAGAGAAAGATACCCTACTAAAGGATATATAATTAATTTAAACAAAGAAGTGAAAAGGAGCAATGATTGGGGATTAAAAATCTTATCAAGTAGACTAGATATGCTTAATGGTATGAGATAGGTAATTTTGCATTGATAATATTCCTACTTTTTAACTTTATAGATTCAACTACACTCTTAAGTATCCAAATAAATGATAAATACAAACTACTTACAATTTATGTAAAATTCTAGCATACTTAATGCCCATTAAAATAAGAATAGGTAAAAATTAAACATGTGTTGTACAAGTTGTCTACCTTGTACTTTCACCTTTTTAACAATTTTATTTTTTAGTTTGTGTTTTTATTTTGCATGACTTATAAATTTTGACTTTGTACCTAAGGATAAAGACAATTTTTTTGGATTCTCCTTCAAGCAAGCTAGAAGGTCGCTGTGAGCTACCAAAATTATAGTGACTTCTTACTACCAATTTGTGTTTAAGGAAAACTTCTAAGGGAGATAAAAAATTTGATCATAGGTGGACCAAATTTTATGGAATTTACAAATGAAGGAGATAAGACAAAATATTGAGAGTGAACAATATATTTTGGAAGGAGGAAGTCGAGATAAATCCTAATAATGAGAATTTTTAGGAAACTTATAAACGGGAAGAGAGAGAAGTCATAACAAGTGTAATGGTGAGGGAACTAAAGCATAAGTTTCCTCCCAGATAACCTTGATATCAAAAGTTTTGCAACATTTAATAAAGGCCAACATTAGGAAGTTTTTATCAACAAACAATAATACATTAGGTATGAGGAGATTGAAGGTACACTAGAGGACTCAAAGCTATCACCATTGTGGACAAGATAAAATGCATGGAATCCAAAGAAGTATCGGTAAGAAAAATTAATGTGCCCTTATTATAAGGAACAAGGACTACCATAATATTAGTTGAGTAGCTTAAGAATTCATTATAAAAGAGAATGACAATTGCAATCCTATGTTTGAAAACTATTATGGCTAAGGGTACATCATTCAATTTGTAGGATCTATAGAAAGGGTAGCTAAAATTGTCAAATCCACTAGGGAAACTCTCCCTATTGTATCTATAAATAGCAATGGTGTTAGCTATAAAAAGGATCGACAATATTTTTAAAGGTTTCCTTTCATTTCTTCCTATATAATAGTTAGCAAAATCTTGAATGTTTTATGGGTAATAGAACTCTCATTTCTGGCATAATCAATGTAATATTGCTTGAATATATATGTGTATGTAACTATGTGTAGCGACCCCGGGATGCATGCACCACTCTTTACTCTACTTGCAATGTTGTTATTATACCCAAAATGAAACCAAAATATTATGAGAAGCATATAACACAGAAATGACAAAGAATGGATCTTTCATTAATATTGAAACCCGGTTACATGTCGGTCCCTCTGAGGGATACCCATCTTGATACAATGATTTATAAGAGGATGAAGAGATGTCCCCTTTTGCAAAAGGGGTGGCATGCTCTAAAATGATTCTTGGTTTTGCACACAAAAATGTATGAGGGCTTACAGATGCCTCCTTCTCCAGGTATGTCTCCCGGACGGATCCTCTTGCTCTCGTATGTCATGGATTATGTCTTGTGAACCTGTGGCCCTGTATGCAATTGAAACAACAATACACGTTTAGTTGTCCGAGATTGCCTCCTCGGATGAGGCTTGTTAGCAATAAATTTGATAATGAAAGGAAATATGCTCAATGTAATGAAACTAATGCTAAAATGGATCTTATGCTAATGACATGAAAACATAAGGAAATAGAATGAAAGAAGCTAATACCAAAACCCTAGACTAGTCCTGCGGGCCACTGTCCAAGACAGCGACTGGTAGAATGAAACCTATTCTCTTGCTACAAGGCTATGGATCTTAAGCTTACTATTAATGTTAAATGATTATTGTATGTGCATGGACAATTACCTCTTAGTTGGCTAGCACTTTGTCGCTCCTCAAGGGTGCTCAGATATACTATCTAATCCGATAAGGCTTCACTGTGTATGCTCTACAAGAAAAATATCTCTCAAATAAGTCTGCTAAAAGATCATTCTTGGTCTCAAAATTGATATCTCTCATGGATGGATGATTATTGATCCCTTGTTGCTCTCAGACTTGCACCTTTTATATTGTGAAACCCTAGGTCTATGTCCAAGCCCTAGGACTAAATTTCTCATGCGTAGTGAGAGCACGAGAATATTTTGTCTTTTATCTATGTTTGGAGGCCAGTTAACTAAAATATAACTACCAAATTGAGTCCCCTATGCAAACTGGTTGTTAGCATGAGAAGCTTCTATCCTTTGTCTGTGTTTGAAGGCCAGTTAACTGTAATCTAACTTTGAACTTGAGTCTCCCATGTGAACTGGTCGTTAGCATGAGGAGTTTTGTCTTTGTTTATGTTTGAAGGCCAGTTAACTGAAGTCTAACTTTGGACTCAAGTCTCCCATGTAAACTGGTCATTAGCATGATAAGTTTTGTCTTTGTCTATGTTTGAAGGCCAGTTAACTGAAGTCTAACTGTGGACTCAAGTCTCCCATGTGAACTGGTCATTAGCATGAGAATTTTTGTCTTTGTCTATGTTTGAAGGCCAGTTAACTAAAGTCTAACTATGGACTCAAGTATCCCATGTGAACTGGTCATTAGCATGAGAAGTTTTATCTTTGTCTATGTTTGAAGGCCAGTTAACTGAAGTCTAACTATGGACTCAAGTCTCCCATGTGAACTGGTTGTGAGGGGGAATGCAAAGTTGTCCCCGCTCACTTTATTGCATGTAAACTACCACTTTCACCCTTGATTAGGCTTTTTTGTCAAAAAATGCTTTTTTTATGACTTAGCCGATGTCGTCTGTAGTGACTAATATTTGGATGCTATCATCTGCAGTGGCTAAGTTCTGGATGCTCTTAGCTTGAGCGACCAGGATCTAGCCGCTCTGGTTTATAGCAGCTAAGCTTGGATGGGTTAAAAATTCCATTTTGAGTGGTTAGGACCACTGATTGCTCTTGTAAAGGTCCAAAATTGGACATATGGTCTTCAGATGTGCTCATATGAGTGGTTTCCTAAACATGACATGTTTTAGGTGTCTATAGATGACCCTTTTTATGATGCACTGTGTGGAAAAACACAACACTGAGCAAAAACGTATACTGCTATGTTTGTGGGGTGATTTGAGCAAAGGGTTTGTGATTCCCTTGTTAAATTTACCAAAGGGCTTATACTCTCTGGGGCTTTTGTTAAGTTGACCAATGGGCTTGCGTCCTTTGGGGTATTTATTAAGTTGACCAAAGGGCTTGTGCTCTTTGGGGCTTTTGTTAAGTTGAACAAATGGCTTGCATCCTTTGGGGTATTTGTTAAGTTGAACAAAGGGCTTATGCTCTCTGGGGATTTTGTTAAGTTGACCAATGGGCTTGCATCCTTGGGGGTATTTATTAAGTTGACCAAAGGGCTTGTGCTCTCTGGGGAATTTGTTAAGTTTACCAAAGAGCTTATGCTCTCTGGGGCATTTGTTAAGTTGACCAAAGAGCTTATGCTCTCTGGGGATTTTGTTAAGTTGACCAAAGGGTTTGTGCTCCTTAGGGCATTTGCTAATTTGACCAAAGAGCTTATGCTCTTTGGGGCATTTGTTTTTGACCAAATATCTTGTGTCCTTTGGGGTATTTGTTAAGTTGACCAAAGGGCTTATGCTCTCTGGGACATTTTTTAAGTTGACCAAAGGGCTTGCGTTCTTTGGGGCATTTGTTAAGTTGACCAAAATGTTTGTGTCCTTTGGGGTATTTTTTAAGTTGACCAAAGGGCTTGTGTCCTTTGGGGCATTTTTTAAGTTGACCAAAGGGCTTGTGTCCTTTGGGGAATTTTGGTTTTACCAAAGGGCTTATCCCCTTTGGGGCACTTTTTTTTACCAAAGGGCTTGTGATACCTTTGGGGCCTTTGCAAATTGATTGCTTAACTATTTGATTTTTTTGACTAGGGGAGGTATGATACCAATATTGCCCCATTCGATGCTTGAAAATATTTTTGTTTTGATTTTATGTTATGGTTCAATACCTAGATAATGATTTGATTATGCTATATGTATGCAGTGTATTTATGACATGTACTAGCTAGATGATAGATATATGATTAGATAGTATGATCTAGATGATGATGATGGATGCACATGTGAATGTATGTTTAATTTTGGTGTATTGTATGCATCTAACTCATGTTGTTATGATATGGTAAATGTGTTGTGTGCTAATGCATTATCTACATGGTTTTGATATGATGTAAATGAACCTGTATGCTTCAATCACTTAAAACATAAGGAATGCATATGATATGAGTTTAACAATCCAATGGGCGACACCACAGAAAGTAAAAAAAATCATGAATTTAAATAATCACTCTTATCATAAGAATTGATTAAGTACTCATATGTGAGATGTAATGGCATGAAATGTATGTATTTTCTAGATAAGTTTCTGTAAATTAAAATATACAAAATAGTCAGTGGCCATCTATATATTATTTCTAATATATATGCGATATCTAGCCTACTCAATTTATACCCCCTAATTTATAGAATCTTATAAATAAAATGGATGATGTGATGGATGATATGATTGTTGCTATATAAGAATTTTTTATGTTTGTTCTTGAGATTCAACCACTCTAGTTACCCTATCAAAAATTGCGTATTGACCAATCAAGGCTTTTGAACAGTAAGGTTTTCATCATGGACCTAGATACTCATTATCCCTGTGTGTGCAAATGAATATATTTATATAGAAATCAAATATTTCCTTTGATTTCAGGCGAGATTCTTTCAGCCCATTGCTAATATCAGGGATCTTCAAGTGTTCATATGATTCTTGTGTTGGACTTAGTTGGACTATACCACTAGGCAATATTGGGTTACCTAAAGCTAGCTCATCCACATTCAAACATTGGTCTACACAAATGCATAGCTATTGTGTTAGACATATCATCATGCGTAAGGATATCACCATTTCTAGGTTGGCTATGCACCAAACCTATAATGGAGATCGCCTTCCAGTTTTGTATAATGCTAAGAATTCTAGGGATTCAATCTCCATTCCCTTCTTTTCTTCCTTTTGACTTGGGATACTTGCTCGTGTTTAGTGATAAAAATCATTGTTTATTTTTGACTGATTTTTTTTTTTTGAGCAAGGGATTCTTATAGTGATGACAATCACTGTTTATTTTATTTTTTTCCTTTTGATACTTTGAACTATGACTTTGGGTGTCGATGTATGACTTTTGAGGATTTTGAATTTTGCTTTTACTCTGGGATTTTTGCTTGTTTTGATTAAAGCAAGGGATTTTTGGGTAGGGCGAAGCTTGTCCTTTTGTCAATTCTCAGTACTTTTGAACTAGTTGCATAGGGGAATAAGCAAGGAAGACCCTTTTTCCTTTAGGTAACCTAACCACTTTTAAAAATTTCATCTTTCCCTTGTACCAACTAGAATTTAATGTTTGTAATTAGTGATGGGATCCTGAAATATACTAAGCTTTATCACCACTAGACCTTACTCTCTACTAACCAATATGGCTTTCCACAAAAGTTGATAGGATAACTAGGTACGGTTGAATAACCAGAAAACCATAGTATATTATGTATAGAAACAAGTAATGGTTGTGTTGAAAAACACAATTACACACATGTATGAGTGGATGTAGATGGATTTGAGTATTTGTGATACAAACTGTGGCATTGTTTGCTATATTGTGATCATAACATATGCAAATGTATTGGATATGAATGTTTAATTCAATGCAACTATGTGGATGCAAATGTGAGATGCAAATGTTTTTGTATTTTTGGATGCTTTCAATTTTTTGATCTTTTGATTATTTTAAATGCTTTGAACTTTTGATTTTAAATTGTTTTTATGCTTTTATGTTTTGCTTTTGACCAAAGGACTTTAAGATGACTTAAGAGCCTTTTGTGATTTTATTTGACCAAAGGGCTTTAAGATACCTTTGGGACTTTTTGTTATTTGATTCGACCAAATGGCTTGAAGATGCGTTTGGGGCCTTTTGTTGAATTGACCAAAGAGCTTTGATATGCATTTGGAGCATTTTGTGATTTGACCAAGTGGCATGAATATGTCCTTGGATCATTTAGATTAATTTGACCAAGCGGCATAAATATACCCTTGGAGCATTTTGATTAATTTGACCAAGCAACATAAAGATATGCCCCTGGTGCATTTTTGATTAGGGTGACCAAGCAGCATGAAGATGCCCCTGGAGCATTTTGATTAATTTGACCAAGCGACTTAGATACACCCTTGGAGCATTTTTGATTAATTTGACCAAGCGACATAAACATGCCCCTGGTGCCTTTTTTTTTTGTATTTTTATGTTTTAAATTGTTTTTATATTTTTGCCATATTTGAATGTTTTTGTATTTTGTTATGTTATGGGGGGGAGGTGTGATACCTTAAATACCCCCAATGTGTGTTCTACTCAATGAAAGTGAGGAAGGTGTGATACCTTCAGAACCCTCACTTTGTCTCATTGAACTTGATGTGGATGATGGGGAAGGTTTTTTACCTTTAAGACCCCCAGTGCATATGTTGTCTACTACAATGTAATAAACCTGCTTAGGAATAGTGATGGAAATCAACTCTCTTGATTGGGGCACAGATCTTTGTGAGGTGCCCCTGTTCGGGTAGGGAGGAATGAGTGAACCATCTGAATGGATTTAATTTCACTCTAATAGGTGATGATAATTAAACCTAAGCCTTTGTGGTTCACTCATTCCTCCCTACCCGGATAGGGGCACCTCATAAAGAATTAAATAGATCTTGGACCACATTCTTGAATCCATGACAATCGCAAATGTCATGGCCCTTTATTCGATGGTAGATATAGTAATGTTCCTCCCTATAACCCTTGGGTTTAGCTCCGTTTGGGTATAGAGGCTTTATGTTAGGTAAGGTGATGACCTTATCTTCCTGTAGCTTTTGAAAAATATTCGACATAGACTCATTTAAAAGAGTCCAAATGCGTTGTTGCTGCTTTGATTGTTTAGCATTCTTAGGCCTGGTATGAGGACCAGGTTGAGCCCTAGGTATGTCACTTGTTGGATTAGGGGGCTCTTGTTGAGGCTTATCTTATGGCTATCCAGGAGATAATTTTACCATAGATAAAGGTTGCTTCTGTCTCTCAAGTTGGTTCATGATAAAGTGCAATGCCTCATTTTGTTTCTCCATTTGTGCCTCTATATTATAGAGGTGATTTTGCATATGCTTCAATACTGATATGACTTTCATGTGTATTTCTAGCGATTGGTTTGAAATACCATTGTATATTTAAGGAGGTGATAAAGTAGGTGCTAAAGATACACTAGGTAACTGTAACTCACCCATTTCCTTTATTTGAGTTTATGTGGATGCTTCATGATGATCCACTTTGTTAGTGGTATCCACATGCTCATGTTTATGACTTAGTTCATGTTTATGTTTCAATGGGGAAGCAACATCTGATTGCACCACATATTGTTTTATTTGCCTTAGAGTCACTTGGTCCTCTATCTCGCTATTGACCATTGCCACAAACTCTTGAGAAGGCACTTTTTCTTGTTTCTCATCAACTTTCTTGTAATACTTGAATGGCTCAGGATCATGGGATACCACATACACTTGTCCTTGATGTATGAATGTTAGGTTTTGGTGCACTATGGAAAGTATGCATTCCATATCCCTTATCCATGGTCTTCCTAGCAATATATTGTACTACCTCTCACCCTCAAAGATATGGCACAATATAGGTATCATATTTATCCCAACCTGTATAGGTAGGATTATTGTACCAATTGTTGTGGAAGTAGCATCATTGAAGGCCCTTAATGTAAAATTTGTATCCTTAATGCGTGAAGGTGGTAGATTTAAATACTTCAAAGCTATATCTGTGATGATGTTGATGGATGACCCAGTGTCAATCAAGACTCTCTTGTACAAAATTTTATTGATTCTTACTTTCATGTGGAGCGGAGGATCAGGTTTATCCTGAGAGATTGTCTTAATCTCCTGCCTATGAAAGGCAATCATAGGGTCTTTTTATAATTGCATTGAACTTATTATTGGTATGGACTATGATAGATTATTAGCTTTAGTTGAATTTCTTGGTATGTTGGGATGATCAAAGCATCTTTTACTTCTTATTGTAGTTTTGATCATATCGATAAAACCCTCCTCAAGCTGGGCTATGTGCACTTCATTGACGTGCTCAACTTGATTGTTGTTTCCCTCATGATTGGGGAGAAGATTTTTGAATATGTTGATGTTTTGCAATTCATTCTTATCCAATATATCTTGCACTATATTCTTGAATGCAACACAATCTTGGATATCATGGCCATTTTGCTGATGGTAAACATAATAGAGATCTTCCCTATACCCCTTAGGTTTGGGGTAATTAGGATCCAAGATGCACTCCTTAGGCAAGTTTAAAACCTTGGTCTCATAAAGGCGATTGAAAATTGATGCCAAGGATTCAGGCAATGGCATATAGTTGTGAGGGGGTTGTTTCTATTTTCCCCTGCTTTGATTCTTGTTGCACTGGTTGTAATGCACATTTGGAGGTTGAGCCTGATAGTTTTCTTGTTGTTGGCTCTGTGCTATTTTTGGAATGTTTAACATGATCTGGTTGACATGCGCAGGTTTGGTCTGTTGTGGTTGATGTTGCATACTCTTATTCCATTATTTCTTGCTACAGAGCTTTAGGTCTCCTTGTTCAAGCTTTATATCTTAAATAAGCTTGGCTTGAACCAAGGCTTCTTCGAATGTATCATACTTCTGTAGTTACAATAGTAATGAGATGTGCTTAGCATAGATTTTTGTGAACATTTATATTAGCTCTTCGATCAAGATGGCAAATGATAACTTTACCATAATTTTTCTCCATCTATCCCCATAATCCATGACTGGCTCATCATCATACTGCTTTATGTTGGCTAGGTCTAAGATGTTCACCTTATTCTTAGCACCAAAAGAGAAACATTTTAAGAATGCATTCACTAGTTGTTCAAAGGTGGATATGCTATGCTTGGGAAGCTGGTTTAACCATTAGGTGGCAACCTCCAAAAATATCATAATGAAGGTTCTCAGCATAATGGCATCGCTATATTCTAGATGAAAGCATGCATTGATAAAGTTGGTAACATGTTCTTGTGCATCCTCTTCACCCTTAAACTTCTCCAACCTAGGCATCTCAAAATTCTTAGGATATGCAGGGCTAGGAACTAATGGACACAATGGTTGGTTGTGTATTTTGATCAATTTTGGTGAGTTCCTAGTTGCCTCTTGTTTCTCAAAGGCTTTAATCTTTTCAAAAAGCTCTTGAAATGCCTTTGATGCATGGATTTCCTCCTCTTGTAGGCCTACTCGTAGTGGTAATGGAGATAAACCTCTATCCACTTGATTTGTTCCATTTTCCTCCCTCCTACGAGGGGACTTAGGATTGTGATCTTGGTTTGTTATGTTTGACCTCCCCCCATTAGTTGGATTTCATTCATGATTTGGTGGGGGGTTTTGTTATCTTTCCTAGTGCACCTTTCTTTAGGTGAGTCAATGTATCTTGTTATTTGGTGGTCACCACTATTTGTTGGTAAATTTTTAAGAGCTAACCACTTAGCTTGCTCTCTTAAACGCTGCTCATGTTGGTGCAAGAGTCTTTCTCTTGTCTGAGAGCTTCCACTAGCTCTCAATATTTGCATAATGCATTTTCTAACTGCCTCATTTGGCCAATTTGTTCTGTCATAGAAGAATCATGTTTATCTAAATCCGTTCTTGTTGTTTTGACTCACAGATTCCTCGAGGGATTTTTTGTTGTATCTATACTCTTGCTAGTTAATGTGACTTGTTCAGTGTATTGTTGAGTGTCTCTATGATCAGACATTGTATGAGACTTGTCGGGTCACTTTGAAGCATCCCCAGGTTGAGTGGTGTGTTTAGCAGTCATGCTTTGTGAGCTTCTAGATGTAGAATATTCTGTATCTATGGTTCTAGAAGTCTGTCTTGAATAGATTTGATCCTTCTCATCCAATCGAGCTTGGAGCATTTGTTCTCTCTGAATTGCATGTGACCCATGTGACTTATTTTATTGGTTTTTTGTGCTGGGTCTATGCCTCTGTAACTCCGTATGAGGGTTATTTCCTATTTTGAATTGCATAACAAGGTCGACAACTCTCTTCCCTCTATCTTACCCATCATTGGATTGATTTGAACTCTCAATGTAATGAGATGTGTGGGGTATGGAACCTAATTCCCTCTCTATATTGGAGGTCTTGCTCACCATGGGAGGTCTCCCAGCCATAATTTTTTTGCTATAAAATTTTTGACTTCTGAAAAATGTTGTGGGTGTTATAAATTTCTTTGAAAAATTAGGGTTAGGTTGATTACCCTAGCAATGAAGAAACACACCAAGAAGACAATATGATTATCTATTTTAAGGATTAAATGTGTATCCTAAGAACTTGTTGTAGTGTGTTTCAAATGTGTTGTTGCTTTTGATTTCTTGATCTTGCTTTGGATTTAGAATGAGGGGACTCATCCATAGTGGGAACCAAGAACATCCATGCCAAACATGATTTTCTCAAAAAGATACTAGGGTACACCGCTTAAATCCCATTGGGGGGTTCGCCTAGCTCTTCTACTCTGAACCAATGATTGTTCCAATAGTGGGAGATAGTTTGAACATAAGTAACTAGTACCACTATGAGTAAGTGCCTTACTCTGTTCTAGGATATCTAGGGGGAAAGCTGGTGGAAGGAGGTGAATTCCAATGTCATCAGACTGAATTGGTGGTTGGTGATGAAATCCAACTCCCTAATGTTTAAAATGATACATGCAAATGTGTGTGATTATTTTTAGATTTTGAAATAAAAAGCAATGCATCAACCAACATTCATGACTATTTTCCTACAATACCTAAAAGAACATTTTATTTTAAGAGAAATGCATCTATAACTAGTCTATATTATTTTAATGCACTCTCCTATCTTGTGATGAAAATAGCCACTGATTGGGCCACATGCAAGCAAACCAAAACACAATGGCCTAACACACTAGAGACTAGGGAGGACCTTACAGGTAGAGGTCTACTATTCCTAGAAGCACCTAGAGGAAATATAAAAGAAACCTAGGAAATGCAAAATACAATTTTTATTTCTTTTGTCTTTCATTTTCCCTAATTAATCTATGTTTATGCTTGTTATTTCTAGAAATCAAATGCAGACAAAAAATCAAATAAATATAGTGAATGGGTACCAACCTTGAATCCCACTCATATGACAGAAATTATACCCTCTGTTGCACTCCAGTGTTGGTCATTGTCGACCAAAGTGGCTGATTTATGGCCACTATTAGCAGGAGCGGCTAAGACTATTAGCCGTTGTAGATCAGAGTGGCTGATTTTTGGCCGTTGTAGCTCAGAGTGGCTAGACATGCACACAAAACTAAGTTAGTATTCTGGTAGACAATAAAAAATTAGTGGTGGTCCCACCGTGATCGCCATTTGTAGCGACCCCAAGACGCACGCATCGCTCTTTACTCTACTTGCAATGTTATTATTATACCCAAAATGAAGCAAAAATATTATGAGAAGCATATAAAACAAAAATGACAAAGAATGGATATTTAATTAATATTGAAACATGGTTACATGTCGGTCCCTCTTAGGGATATTCATCTTGATACAATGATTTACAAGTGGATGAAGAGATGTCCCATTTTACAAAAGGGGTGGCGCACTCTAAAATGCTTCTCGATTTTGTACATGGAAATTTTTTAGGGCTTACAAATACATCCTTCTCCAGGTATGTCTCCCGGATGGATCCTCTTGCTCTCGTATGTCATGGATTATATCTCTTGAACCTGTGGCCCTGTATGCAATTGAAACAACAATACACGTTTAGTTATCCGAGATTTCCTCCTCGAATGAGGCTTGTTAGCAATAAATATGATAAATGAAAGGAAATATGCTCAATGTAATGAAACTAATGCTAAAATGGATCTTATGCTAATGACATGAAAACATAAGGAAAATAGAATGAAAGAACCTAATACCAAAACCCTAGACTAGGCCTACGGGCCACTGTCCAAGACAACGACCACTAGAATGAAACTTGTTCTCTTGCTACAAGGCTATGAATCTTAAGCTTACTATTAATGTTAAATTATTATTTTATGTGCATGGAAAATTACCTCTCAGTTGGCTAGAACTTCGTCACTCTTCAAGGGTGCTCAGATCTGATCTCCAATCTGATAGGGCTTCGCTCTATATGCTCTCCAAGAAAAACTCTCTCAAAGAAGTCTGCTAAAAGATCATTCTTGGTCTTAAAATTGCTATCTCTCATGGATGGATGATTATGGATCCCTTGTTGCTCTCAGGCTTGCACCTTTTATAGTGTAAAACCCTAGGTCTATTTCCAAGCCCTAGGACTAAATTTCTCATGCGTAGTGAGAGTTAGCATGAGAATATTGTCTTTTGTCTATGTTTGAAGGCCAGTTAACTAAAATATAACTACCAACTTGAGTCCCCTATGCAAACTAGTTGTTAGCATGAGAATATTTTTTCCTTTGTCTATGTTTGAAGGCTAGTTAACTAAAGTCTAACTTTGGACTTGAGTATCCCATGTGAACTGGTAGTTAGTATGAGGAGTTTTGTCTTTGTTTATGTTTGAAGGCCAGTTACTAAAGTCTAACTTTGGACTCAAGTCTCCCATGTAAACTAGTCATTAGCATGATAAGTTTTGTCTTTATCTATATTTGAAGGCCAGTTAACTAAAGTCTAACTATGGACTCAAGTCTCCCATGTGAATTGGTTGTTAGCATGAGAAGTTTTGTATTTTTCTATGTTTGAAGGCTAGTTAACTGAAGTCTAACTATGGACTCAAGTCTCCCATGTGAACTGGTCGTTAGCATGAGAAGTTTTATCTTTATCTATGTTTGAAGGCCAGTTAACTAAAGTCTAACTGTTGAATCAAGTCTCCCATGTGAACTGGTTGTGATGGGAATGTAAAGTTGTCCCCGCTCACTTTATTTCATGTAAACTAT
Organism: Wollemia nobilis; assembly: GCA_028583015.1. Classification (NCBI taxonomy): domain Eukaryota; kingdom Viridiplantae; phylum Streptophyta; class Pinopsida; order Araucariales; family Araucariaceae; genus Wollemia; species Wollemia nobilis. The sequence continues at coordinate 9,599,540 of JAQPPZ010000012.1, read as the reverse complement.
CACTTTCGCCCTTGATTAGGCTTATTTTCCAACAAAATGATTTTTATGACTTAGCCACTATCGTTTGCAGTGACTAATATTTGGCCGCTATCGTCTACAATAGCAGCTAAGGTCTGGCAACTCTTTAGTTTTAGTGGCCAGGATCCAGCCACTCTGGTTTACAGCAACTAAGCTTGGATGGGTTAAAATTGCCATTTTGAGTGGTTAGGACCACTTATTGCTCTTGTAAAGGTCCAAAATTGGACATATGGTCTTCAGATGTGCTCATATGAGTGGTTTACTAAATATGTCATGTTTTAGGTGTCTACAGATATGTATGTATGTATGTATGTATGTATGTATGTATGTATGTATGTATGTATGTATATATGTATGTATGTATGTATACTAGATGCATATGCACCTATTTTGGGTAGCCATATATGGTTATCATGCTCTGACCCATCTATATTATGTATGTATGTGTTTGTAATCTTTACCTATTTTTGAGTTTTACTTGCATATGTGTGTATATGGGAGGTTTATGCATCTATTTTGAGTAGCCATATATGGTTCTCATACCATGACCCATATCTTTATGTGTTTGTATGCTTGTGTATCTCCTCTAGGACCATATATGTCAAGGAGAGGAAGTGTTCACATTGGCACATAGCATTCAATCCTATTGTGCATGAGGATATTATTTTATCTTTGTTGCATCACTAATTTGTTATATTAGGACTTTTTTCCCTTGTGGTATCTTTGATTTTCCTATTTTTCCCTTACCATTTACCCTCTAAGCTATTATATTAATAGGTATACTCAAATATCACATTTTAACAAAGAGTCAACCTTATAAAAAAATATTGGAGGCCCTTGACTGAGCCAAACCATGTGATCTTAGGTCTAGCCCTGTTATGTAACTTCATATGAGGTGTTGTTGTCATAATTATCTTCCCCAAGATAATAAAATAAGACAAAATTAGCTACACCTATGCTAGTGACACATAATTTCTCTAAACATTTATGGTTGAAAGTGATGCTTCGAGCAATTTAATTGCAGTATTGATGTAAGAAGGATGAACATTGAATTTCATGAGCAAGGACCTATCAGGAAAAACTTGGGTAAATCAACCTATGAAAATTAAATGAAGGTAATATTACACATTGTCAATAATTGATAACCCTACCTTACTGGTCAACATTTTTCAATTAAAATAGATTGTAAAATATTGAAATACTTTTTAGAGCAACGAGTCTTTACATCATAATAGTAGAGGTGGGTATCCAAATTACTAGGGTATTATTAAAAAAAATTATATAATGGAAAATTATAATGTAGTGGTTGATGCCCTTTCTCACTAATATAAGGACTAGAGCATGTTGTATGCTATTTTAACTCTGCTTTCTCAATGGATCCATTAGATCCAAAAAGAGGTAGCTAAAGACTCCACCTTGTAAAACTTCATTTAGCGAATCCAAAATGATCCCAACTCCTAGCCAATATATCCATGGAATGGGTAGTAATTAAGATACCAATTTCACCTTGTTATTCTAGAGAAGTTAACATTTCATGAATACATTTTGCAAGAAATGCATGCATCCCCAACTATAGGCCATTTTGGGTTCGTTAAAACTTATGAGAGGAAAAAATGCACCTTATTTTGGTAGGAATGAAAAAGGATATCAAGAATTTTGTAGTTGAATGTGAAACTTGTCAACATATTAGAGGAGAAACTATATGTACTCTATGTTCCTCTCAACCTATTTTGACTCTCGTGAATGTTTAAACATATATCTCCATAGATTTTATTGAAGGGTTTCCAAGTTTTGGTGGTAAAACAATAATTATTGTGGTGGTGGATTGTCTATTGAAGTATGTTCATTTCTATTCCCTAACCCATTCCTAGAAAACCTCCAAAGTTACCCAAATATTATTGTATTTTATATTTTGTCTACATGGTATGCTCTAATATGTTATTTCTAAATAGGACCCCAGTTTTAGTGATCATTTTTGGAAGGAACTTTTTAAATTGTAGAGCACAAAATAAAAAATTAGCTTGGTCTACCATCCTTAGATAGATGACCAAATAAATATTGTTAATAAATTCTTGGATATGTACGTTTATTGCTTTGCATCTGAGCATCCTACTTAGTGGTCCAAATGGCTTCCCTTGGTAGAATGGTTGTATAACACTTCATATCATATAGTTACTAAGATGAAAACATTTGAAGTAGTTAATGGACATCCTTCTCCATCACTTTCCTCATATATATGAGGTAGATCCAAGGTACAAGTGATATATTCCAATATTTGTGAGTGTGTACTACTCTAATGTCTCAAGTAAAATTTAGAAATGGCTTAGAATCATATGTATTAGTGAGTTGATCAAGATTGTATAGAGCACAACTTTAATTTAGGGGACATTATATTCCTTCAACTATGGCCATGCAAGAAATCATCATTGTAGCTTTGTATATATCAACAACTTGCCATAAAATTCTATGGACCCTATTAGGTACTACAATAGATTTGTTTAGTTTCCTATAAGCTCAACTTTCCATATTCTTCTAAGATACATCTTATTTTTCATGTTTCCTCCTTGAAAAAGGTTATTGACAATCGGGTATAGGTCCAATAAACACTTCCAAAATTGGATGAGGAATTATCAACCATATTAGATCCTAAGCATACTCTAAATTTTTGGATGTGAACACTCCACAACCAAACCATCATTGAATATTTAATATAATGGTAGGGATTGCAACCAGAATATGCCATGTGAAAATTATAGGGAATTTTACAGTTCCACTTCACTCAAAATCCAAATTGAAAGTGAGATAGTCTGAAGAGAGGAATTGGAAGGTGTAGCTTACCTTCAATCAAAAGAATGATCATCAACTCCAAAACATAAAAAATGGTTAGCAAGATTTAAGTCATGTCTGCCATTGGATCCTAGATCAATGGTCAACACTCATATTCCACCTATATTTAGTAGCTTGAAGATGATAATATCTGTAGACCATAAATTTTCCATCTGATGACATGCAAATCCTTTGATAGAAAAAAGCAAATTAAGAAAAATAATCCAACCATAGGCTAGGCCAGACACATGGAACCTAGTCAAAAGTAGGATTTAAGAACTAGGTTACAACCAAAGAAGACCCACCATTGGTTAAGGGAGATCCCATATTTGAAAAGGATACGTGGAGGTCATTCACATATATAAGAAGACAGTCAAAATGGATATTTAACAGACATCCATTATTAATTGTCAAAGTTGACCTTTGTTGCTTGGCCTATCAGAACCAACTATATGGTAATTTAAGTGGTCATTTGTCACATGGGGAAGCTTACCCTGCCATCCTATGTTGGTTAGGAAGACCATGCTTACTACATCAACAAGCAGGAGATTCTAGAGGGAGATATAGAAAGATCTTAATGGTGCAACCATCCCAACGTAACAATAATAAGAGATGGTAGTAACAATTTTTCATCCAAGGACCTGAAAGCCTTCAATATTGATCTCCCTAGATTCATAGACCTTAAAGTTTCCAACCATAGTTGTAGAAATAATTTTGTTATAGAGTAGAGAAGAATGTGTAGACCTTTTACATATAATTTTTGGAGGGAAAGAACCCTCATCCTAGCCTATAAATAGACCAATAATTTCATTTTAAAGGTGTTGGTATCTTCCCATTCATTCCTCATATCTAGCCTTATGAGCTTTTCCTTTCACTCCTTGATTGTATGAGTAGGGCTTGAACCTTGAGTTGCTATCTAAGGAGAATCAAGCCTCCTCAAGTCATATTCCTTGTAACTATTTTAGCACATGAATGAAAGCTATGACTAAATCTGTCATATCCTACTTCTCTAAGTGTGTTCTTAGTTTTGGGTTATGCATATTGAAGTGTGTTCAAGTTATAGCTATTATACTATGGTTAATGTGTTTATTTATATATTTTCATGTAGTCAAGTTGAGAATATTGATCTTGGTGCATTGCCCTCATAGATTAGATTTTACCCTTCCTACAAATTTTCTTTCTTGTTCTTTATTTTTCTATCTTTTAATTTCATTGCGATTCCTTTCCCTACACACCCAAGAAAAGTAGGCCTAAGTATGCAAGGCCTGAAAGTGCATAAATATCAATTGAATAAGAATCTAGCCTCAACAAAATCCCCAATAATTTCCCTCTAGGTAATCCAATCTCCCATGATGATCCTTATTACATTTCTCTATGTGAGGCATGGGTTTCCTAGGTGCATCAAGATTTTTCCTTGATAGGTTGGTGCATCCAAATATGATAATATTCTATTTGGTATGCTTGATGGGATAGTCTATTTTGCATGCTCGATGAGATAAAATTTATATTCACCCATAAAATCAAAATAAGACTCTAAATTTTGATCTTGATGAAGGTCATAGTCAATTCACTTATAGTGAAGCATCAAGAGATTCACCTAGTGACTCTATTGAAAAGAAAAAGACTTTAGAGAAGTCATCCAATAAAAGTTAAGCCTAATATTTTTGTGGGGATATTTATCTCTTGGACTTGTTGAAACATTTTCTTCCTACTTGGTGACTTTATTCTCAAGTAAAGGGACCAAAATTATATGATTAAAAGACCTATAACAAGAGCCTTTGCTCAATCTAATTAGAAAGAGTTTGTTCTACCCCTGAGTCAAAGAGAAAGGAAGATGAACTAATAATGCAATATGGTAGTTTCATTAAACCAACCTCCTCAAATATTCTTGATATGGAATTATAAAATTCCATTAATACTACTTACACCTATTGTATGGGATTTGACTCCCATATCAACACTTAAGTCCCTACCTTACTTCTCAAGAGAAGTTATCACCTTGATAGAGCATTTGCACCACCTGGTGAGCTTATGTGTAGTGAATTTCATTGAAAAAAATGATATAGCCCTAAGGCACTAGTGTCCTCTTATAGGGGGAAGTCTAATGAATGACACATTGACCTTAATCATCAACCTATTAAAATCTAGGACCAGCTAGAAGATCTCCTAATAAGTAGATACAAAGATAAGGAATGTGAGGTGTATCTCTTAGAGCAACTCATGACCATAAAAAGGGCACCCATAAAAATAATGGATGATTTCAATATCTAATTCCATAAGGCTTGGTAGATGACCCTCGATAAAATCCAACCACCTCTAGGTATGGCATTTATCTACTATTTGAAATCTTTTAATTCTAAAATTGCCATGATGGTTAAGTCTAAGGGAGGGAACTCATTATTGAAGGGATATGAGATAGTCATCCAAGATTAAAAAAATATCTAATAAAAATAGGTAGGATATCCCCTAGACCACCTCTACCATTATTTCCCTTCATATAACCCTTACATCACCCCTCTCCAATTATACAACCCATCACCAGTCTAACTACTCTTGTCATAAGCTAAGAGCAAACTCATATGCCCCCTCATTTTGCTTCTAAAATTGATCAAATGTGGAATATGATGAGGACATTTTTTAATGATAGTATTGCTCTAAAAAGTAATTCTTAAAGGGTTCCCTACCAAAACTACCCAAAACCTCCTTTTCGATGGGGAAATCTGAGTATCCAAAAGTCTCCAAATGGATATCAAAATCCTGTATTTCCAACCAATAAAAATCATAGTTAGTTGCAATCTCTAACTTAGTAGATAGTACGTATACCACTTCTAGTCCAACAAATATATATAAACCCAATCAAGGACATAGTCACCAGACAAAAATAATTATGTTGAATATCCCAATGGATGGTATTGTCTTACTTTTGACTGTTACCCTTCCAAATTTCATGTGAAAACTAAGTCTTAAGCAATAAAAAAGGCTCTGTTCGACCATAATATTCATCGAATTTTTTAGTTATAAGCCCAAATACTAAGTCCAAAATCTTCCCCATAGCCTCTGATTGTGCCACTAGTTTTCAATTCCTCAGTTCCAGAGTAACACTTTATCACCTAGGATGAAGCATCAATATATGACATGTTGGATGAAGTAGGCCCCTTGATTTTTTGAAGGTTGTAAGTTCAATTGGAATACATCACCATGGCTAAAAGGAAGGTGATTTAAGAGTAGGGGAATTCTAAATTGAGATGTACTAGATCATAGAGAAGAAAAAATAATAATTTAAAGAGCGCCTCAATGTAAGCTCCACCAAAAAACTAGGATAAAGTAGTTTTGATAATTACTAGAATGGTTCTAGAGATCTAGAGGAATCCCATTGCAGATTTACCAAGACCTCTTCTAACAATAGAAAGGTCCAAGCCTCTAACAACATTAAACATAATACCAAATATTTCTTCCATCAAATCCTTTAATGTAGTGGAGCACCCAAGGAAATCCATCATAGAAATGCCCCTTTATGATGTTCTATTAATTATAGAATAGATGAAGAATTTGAAATATGCCTTAGAGAAGTAGAAAGAGTTGGGCAGATAAGGTACACCTACCATACTACATATCTCTAGCTCAAAGTCTAGCCAATCCAAGCGTATGGTATTCTACTTGACCATGATCTATGGAGATAAACTGATACATAATTGCTTGATGGACTTAGGATAAAACACATAGGTCATGAGCAAAAGGTGGTGGATGTGCTTGGATTAACATGTGAGCCTACCAAAAATAGGGTAGTTCAGCTAGATGGAACTCTAGTACCAATTTTCAAACTGGAACGAGATATTCCTTTGGCACTCCACGTGTGCCTCAACCTAATAGTGTGCCAATATATAATAGTGGTTGATCTACCATCCACATTCAAAATATGTCTTTTTAGGGACTTCATCACAAATATTTAAGGATACTTACCCTTGGACTAGACTCACATGTTTCTTTAAAACCATGTATGGAACCATATTTAATATTCTATCAAAACCTCTCCACATGTACCACATAGAGAAATTTTCCTCCATGGAGATCAAAGAAGATTAATCCTACATGATAAAAGAGGATTCATCAAAATTTAACTCTAAGATAAAATGCATCATACATTATTGATGACCACTTGGAGCAGTGGACATAAAATACATGTGGGTCAAGTTTTGATGAGACGCTCAAGCTAAGTGAGATGGGATGACCCATTACCATAGCTATGATTTATATATTGTAAATAGTAAAAAAATAAAAAAGAGAAAGAGAAGATATGGGAAGTCTTTTCTCCTTACATAATAGAAGGTCCATCTAATGTGCAAATTAGGTCATCCAATACACAAATCCAATCTCAAGGTGGCTCCATTAATAATTTTATTGAAAGAAGATATCTCTATAGGGATATATTTAACTCGATCTTGGGAAAAAACTATAAATTAATAAGAGACCTTCACCCAAGGAGTATTGATTATTTGATCTAAGATCAATGGAGGACAAGGGTGCTAAGTGGTTTTTTATGGTGCAAGGGTATATTCACCCTTAGATCCATAACATGGAAAATATATAGTAACCAAAATCCTCGAGTAAAATATGCTAAGGGCCAAGCAACACCCACCATTGGATCCTATATTATCAATGACAATAAACTAACCTCTTTTTAGGAGAAATTCCCTCAATAGCTAATAGTAATTATGACACATAAACTAACCTCTTTTATGAGAAATTCCCTCAATAGCTAATATTAATTATGGCATATAAACTAAACTGAGCTATTAGAGGATAGGTTCTCAACTCACTCCTAGAGAGGTGTGCCCTGACATCTACTATAAGATAGTTATTTATAAGCCATGATGATTGACACATGGTGAGTGCATGCCAAATCCAAAAATATAATTTGGAAATATTTGTGGTATGTATGAATCTAACATATAAAATTTATTGTAGGAACCAACACATCATGTGACCTCCATGATTGAACATAAGAAGGGCCCCAAACCATTAAGTAGAACACCTTCCCATTTCACTAGTTATGCATATCCCTGATATACCATTGGTTGGATTTGAACCAAGTAGTGTTAGAGCAACACTGGTCATTCCTCTCTAAAGTGAAATGTGTAGATTCAATGCATTGGTTTGGATGCAATATGTACTAGGTGCCAACATCTATAATACACATTCATGGTGGGTGAACTAGCTAATTTTATAGAGTAAAGAGTTATACAATTTAGGGAGAGGGTAATCATTTTATTTTAAAATAGACCAAAGTCAAAGCAACAACAAAAAATTCCCATCACATCCCCCCAAAAATAGAATATTTCATGTACATGGAGAAATTAAATCCAATGCATGTGCTATCATCCCAAGGGAATATCTATAAAAAGGAAAGCATCAACCTTAAAATCTCTTATTATGGTTAGAATATTTAGAAAATCCCTAAAGTTCAAAGTAGTAAAGAAGAAGCAGAGCTAAAGTTATCTAGATCCTGGTTGCATATAAGTGTTTAGGAATCAATGGAGAGAAGAAGCAACACCCACAATCCCATGTTCAAGGTAGGATATATTACTATTTTTATGGATGCCTCCCCATATACTTTTGGCTAGGAGATGATGGACCCATTTTTTCAACCTATTGGCCCCAAACTCCTAAGGGATATGACAAGGCGTAACATACCCCAAAATGTTGAAGAAGACCAAGAGCTTGAAATATGAGGTTGGATCCTCAAAAATCCAATATAATATACCCTTAGTTTCAAAATTCCAAGTATCTCATGGGTTCATAAAATATTAATAAATTCTCCTCTTAGAGCTTATTGGTTAGTCTAAATTCCCTTTATATACCTCTATTAGTCCTTTAATCCATTTTTTATAAAGTCATTACATAATTCCATTAGCCCACTAGTTTAATTTGCTACATTATCCCCCCTTAGGTCATATTAGTCGTATACTTTTTAAATTTCTAAGCATTAAAGTATTTTAATTTTTTAGAGTTAGAGTATTTTACATCATTTGGGTCATGTAAATATACCACCTTAGGTACATAGTTAGGATAGGATATTACTTTAGGGGGAAGTTATCTAGTTACTTCAAGTAATGTAATAAATGCACAAGTGGCAATGTGCAAGGTCTCCCCTTGTACAACTAGGTAGAGTTTTGGCGAAGGAATATATCTTCCTATATAAATGGCCTCATAGTAGTATATCATATCATATCATCTCATCCCATCATATTCATCTATCAAGTACTCCTGTATGGAGTACAATGTATCTCTTTAGATCATATTAATGGAGTGAACATTTACTCCATATTGTATTGTATTTTGTCATTTCTATTTATATCATATTTTAGTCATATTACTATTTCACTTTCTTTCATATTTCTTGTATTTCATTGGGACTTGTGTTAGATCTCTCCACTGTATATATATCCTCAAAATATAACAATGATATCAGAGCAACGGTGCTTCGAGATAGGATGACCTACAACCATCATAAGAGAAGTCCAGTAGGTCAAGAGGAATAGGGAGAGTCACCATTACTATTGTTGGTCTACATATTTATCGCTACATGTAAAATATATCATTAGGATTAAGTGATAGAAAAATCCATAGTAGTCAACAGGATTAGAAAAGTAAATACTAAAATAAATCTTAGTTGTAGAAAATCTAAGATTACATATGGCTAGGGTCTTTCCATAGAGTTGCAAAAAAAAACTCGTGAAGACTAGGACTCAACATTCAAGCCACTGGTTTGACAAATCAACTACTAAAGATTATTATCTCCATATTTAAAAAAAATTCTATTCCAGTTTCTAACAGCTTGTTGTAGGAAAAGGAGATTCAAGAAAAATTTAGGAAATTTCCTGCAAGAGATTTAGGAATACCATCTTCAAGAATCATTCCAGAACTTGCAGCAATAAGGTAGAAGATTGAATATTTCAAAGACCTCGAGAAAGGTCTCATTACAAGATTTGTAATCCTAAAAATTGTAGAAGTAAATAAAATGCCACAATAGCCTTATAATAGAATCAAGGAAGAAGAGACTCTAGAAGTTGAGTCATAGGAGGAGGTAGGATATTGGTGATCTCCATTAAATATCAATACCTACAGAGTGCTGAAGAATAAAATTCAAGAGAAGCCTAGAAGAAAAGGCTAGAGAAGCCTAGAAGAAGAATAGTCCAAAGAAGCCTAGAAGAATAATAGGCTAGAGAAGCCTAGAATAAGAATAGGCCAGAGAAGCCTTGAAGGCCATAGAAGCCTTATTTCTGAAGAAAACTTCAGAGAAATATTCTTGTTTCAAAAGGAAAATTCTTGATTCAGAAGTAAACTCCAAAGAAGATTTCCTAAAGAAAACTTCAAAGAAGAATTCCTGATTCATAAGAAGAATACCTAATTTAGAATAAAGACTCCAAATAAGAGTCCAAGAAATAGGAGATTGATGATCTCCATCAAATCTTACAAATTGTAGAAGAAATATAAAGGACCAATGAAGTCATATTCTAGAATTCAAAAGTAATAGAATCGAATATCCAAGAGGAATATCTCATTACCAACACTTCCAAAAGTAGAAGATTGAAGAAAAGCTCTTAGTTAGAAGACCAAAGGAGCTGTAATATAGAATACTTTATAGAGGTCTCAAGGACGAAAAATAAGGCTTGGAGAGCCTTGTTGCAAAGCTTATATAAGCATCATTAAAAGAGTTCCTAGGAGAAATCATTGGAGAATTACACTACTAAGGAGAGGCCCCTCATAGTGAATGACTTGTGACAATTATTGCCATCCGATAATAAGCCCAACAGAAGAAGAATTTTGCAAGGAGTGCTGAATCCCAGAAGAATAATTTGGTAAGGAGTGCCAAATCCTAGAAGAATAATTTGGTAAGGAGTGCCAAATATGAGAAGAAGAATTTGGTAAGGAGTTCCAAATACCTGAAGAAGAATCTAGTGAAGACCTCAAGAAAATTAGAATCTTTAGAATAAGAAGATCATGTTTGAAGTCAAAATTTGATAATAATCTTGAAGAAATATTTAGACAGAATAAGCCTACCAAATCCAAGATATTTGGAGATTACCTATCATAACAAGAAGGCATAGTTCAAATAAAGAATTTATTTTAATCTACAATAGAAAGTAGAAGATCACTCAAATTATTAAGCCACCAAATCCAAGGCTCAAGATAGAAAGTTCAAGGCTAGAGATTAGTGAAGGAGAAAGTTGTTCAGGAAAGCCATAAAAAAATTTATGTATCCATCTACTACAATGCAACAACTTAGTGAATCAAAAGCACCAAGATCTACATAATATACTTCAAAATCCATCAAAAAGGTAAGCAACTAAGGTGCAATTAGTTGAACTTCAAATTAGGGTTCATTATTAAATTTCATTAAGCACCATATTTGGATTAAAAGTTGTAGAAGAATATATTGCATTATAGTCTTCAAGAAAGTGTAAAAATGGAGAGTTCATTTTAAGGATTATTTGCACATTAATTTGGAGTTGAATAGATTTTAGAATTGCAACTATCTATCAACTACCTATCATCTACTTTGTAAAACAAAATAAGACTATATACTACAAGTTTGTTTGTAGTGAAAAATTGCATAATACTTATTAAGGGTTCATTAAATATTTGTAGAGATTATTAAGTGCATCTAAAATTATTTTGAGAGTTCATTTGTTGGACCAAAAATATGAGATTATTGTTATCATTAAAAAGTGCAGTGGAATTGAACTAGTTGATCTCTAACTAGTTACTCTCAAAAAGGTTAGTTTATGTTTATTTATTGTTAAGGATCAAGAGCACAAAAACCAGTAGATTAATCAAAGTGTCTAGAGATACTATTTGGTGCACAAAACCTACAACATTTCATGGCTCAAATAAGCCACTAAAATTAGATAATATTCCTCCAAGGAGTGGAGAAGAAACCCACCATTAAAATCAGCAAGAGAAGCTTCAAATTGAGACTTGGTGAGTCTCAATATTCAAAGTGCACTAAAGGTTATTTAAAAAGGGTGCAAATATTACTTCTAAAAAAATAAGCTTCTATCTACATGGTTACATTATTAGGTTCATTAGAAAAATATTCAATAAAAAATGGGAAAGGTGTCTAATCAAAAGACAACCTCAAAATCCCCCATTTCCTTCAAGAAAACTACCATAAAAAAATAGGAAAATCAGATCTGCAAAAGGAATGCAATAAGGGATTATTATATACAAAATAAATTACATAATGGTGCACCAATATAATTTATATTACACAAGAAAAATGGTAGTGTTTTAAGTGTCTAAAAGGCACCATATTCTCAAGGCATAACAACCTACGACAATCAAATACTTGCACACTCCAAGAAAGACAAAAGAGCCCCTAAGAAGGCTTGAATCCTCTACATCTTGGATAAAAAAATCTAGAACCAAACACAACATAATAAAAGGCAAAGGGAAGCATTATATTCAAGGGTGAAAAGGAGAGCATAATAGGTTGAAGCAATATCAAAGTTATATGTACACCCAAGTAACATTCTATACCATTATTGGAGGTTCACCAAAGCTCCACCAAAGCATTGCTCTTCACTCTAGCTTGAATCAACTTATAAGCAAGCACCATCGAACAAAGAAAGAGTTAATAATATTACAACATTTAAAGGTGCTCCAAAGGTACTTAGAAAAAACATTAGATAAAGAGCCCATGCATAAGTAGGAAGTGGCACTTGTCACTTGAAAATGAATCCTAACATTCCTTACATGAGTGTTCATATTTCACACGATCGAGCAAAGGAATATTACTAGCAAGAAAGGTGGTACGTTAGGATAAGGGAGACACTTGTATTCAAAGGAAATAAGTACTCCTCAAAGGTTGTAACACTCATATGTTAACTACAGGTGGTTCCAAGGATCTTCATTCCCTGCAAGCGCTCAAGTAACTATCATGACACTTGTCACATAGCATAAGAACCCTATTCTATTAAAAGGTGCAAAAGACCAAGGAAGTCGACGTATTCTATATTCCAGCATTTACTCATAGCACAGGCTGAATTACAACATGGAAGAAATGTGAAATAGCATTAAAAGCTCTATTCAAGGAGGTCAAAGAAGTCCAATATTTAAGCAAAGGGAAATCAATGTACACCATCCTCCATAAGTGTTCAAAGGAAAGGAATATAAGTGGACTATCATATACATTCGAAATCCGCGGTGGATACGTAAGGTCTCTACTTTACTAAATTTGCTTTCATTAATAGGGATTTATAAGGTATAACATTAGGTTGAAACACTAAAGGAAATCAGCCATATTTGAAAGCAATATAAAAGGGAGAAACACATATTAAATATCCTAATATTTGTAATATTTTAATATAGGATAAATAAGGAATTCTACCTGGAAATCATAATTTCTATTATTGCAAATAGTTGTTTTCTAATATTCCACATTAGGGAGTTATAAGGAAAACTACATCAAAGTAGGAAATTGAAAATTAGAAACAATAAATATCAAATTATTAAAGGCTATTAAAAGAGGTTTATTAAAGAAAATTAAGATTTGGAAATTAATTGGCATATTTTTCTCAAAATACATTAAAGAGACAAAACTATTAAAACCTCATCAAATTAGAAAGTTCTTAAAGTTCAATAGGAGTAATAAGGTGTAAAAGAAGTTGATTTTTACTATTTACAAAACTTTAAAAATCAACTCAAAATTGAACAATAATTCTCAAAAACACTTTATCTATCATATAGCATTTCCAAAATCACTAGGGAGACATAAGGTATTCTAAAAAACTTGATAACAATAGTATTCATCAAAGATTATCAATTACTAAGGTCTCTAGAAAGTCTAAAAGGACTCTACTGACTCACATATCTTAACTAGGGAGATATAAGGAAGCCTACAAAGCCTAAAATATAAAAGGTTCTATCAAATCTAGTTACTTCAAGAAATGTAATAAATGCACAAGTAGAAATGTGCAAGTTGTAATGTGTAATGTGTCCTCTTGTACAACTAGGTAGAGTGTTTGCCAAGGAATATAAATTCCTATATAAATGGCCTCATAGTAGTATATCATATCATCTCATCTCATCCCATCATCTTCATCTATCAAGTACTCTTGTATGGAGTATAATGTAGCTCTTTGGCTCATATTAATGGAGTAACTATTTCCTCCATATTGCATTGTATTTTCATCATTTCTATTTATAGCATATTTCAATCATATTATTGTTTCACTTTCTTTCATATTTCCTGTATTTCATTTGGACCTATGTTAGATCTCTCCACTACATATATCCTCAAAAGCTAACATAATTTTCATCGATTATATCCATAATCTGCTTGGTCAAATAATCCTCATGCATAAGAACTCCCATAATTCCTATGTTTTTAGACTCCTTAAATGAGTAACCCCTTCATCCCATTCAACACATCCATCCTTTGAAGTATCATGGTCTTAAGTCCATAATTTTATTTAATAGTTTCCACCCAATAGGAGTGTCATTTTTTCAATTTGGTCCACTTATTTCTTCATGTATAAATCCTTCTTGTCTTATATGTCACACCCACATTTAAATATCTATACATATTTCCATCTTATCCATGGAACACAATAATTTTAAGATCTTTAGAGAATCCTAGCCAATAAAATCTTCTAAATTCATGATCTACCAGTAAAAGTCAAAAGCCTTCATCAATTGTGTGCTTTCATCTAGCAAATAAGATCTATGGTCCACAAGGTCTAGTAAAATATATGGCACATGATAGTTCATGAATGAGTGGTATGGATGTACCAATGAATAAAGACAAGATGCTTTGACTATACCTAATGAAGAAATCTAGTGGCATGCATTCTCCCTCAAGCCACTGATTAATTTGAGCTACCAATGTATTCCCACCTCAAAAATCCAAAGTATTTAAGGTAAAATATCTATGGTCTTCATTCATCCATGAAGACAAATGAATGGCCTGCATGCAGTCAAAAATCTCCATTTTGTCTCATTCTACCATATAAGATAAATTTATTGCTTTCATTAGAAATTCCTCATGGCTCATGGGGTGCCACGTAGCTCCCACTTAGCAAAGACACATGTAGCTTAGGACAAAATGGATGGACCACATCGATTTGAAGGGGGATTTATGACCCGCAAAATCAAAATTGGTGCCTTAATACTTTGACTGGACTCACCAAAAAAGTAAAGGGTTCGTATTGAATGCTAGAAAATACAAAGAAGCTTGGTTTTGATAGAAGAGATAAAATATTTACACCTTGATGACGAAAAAAATAAGTGACTTGATACATGGAAATTAATAAAAATATATGCAAGTACTGCTTTAAACCTTAATTAAGATGAAGGGTCTGCATGAGACTTGCTAGAGATCGAATGGTCTGTATTTATCAGAGGAAAATGAAAAAGGCCTTTGAAAAATTTGCACAAATAATGAATGGTCTATAGTTCTTCAACAACCGAATATGGATGAAACATGTTCATTTATAGATAAATACAAAAAATCCATAAAGATGTGTGGTCCATGTTGCTTGATACTCAAAATAATGAACGACCCACATTCTTTTAGGGCTCCCAGGTCAAATAACTATGAATGGGACACATGGAAAGCACTGAGAGTGCACGTTGGAAAATGAAAAAATACTTAGACCATGGAGAATGAGGATAAATGACTTGTACCCTAGAGATCAATTAAAATATGCAATGAAAGACGCTTGAAGTCTTAAATAAAATGAGTGGTCCACGTTATTTCTCATGATGCAAATGGGTGGCTAGGATTCATCGATAAATTCTAGCAAAAGTAAATAAAGAACAATGAGTGGCCCATGATCATTTAAGCTAAGATCTATGGTCTGCATTTGAATAAATAATGAAGACTAAGTTGTTTTGACTTAGATAGTGAGTGGCTCACATAGTTCCATTATCAAGAAGTGGATGACCTATATTTATCTGATCAAAAGGAAGATAATTAAAATCATGAGGTAGGGCACATAAAGAAATTACTGGCTCAGGTAGAGTTTAAAAGTATAACAAATGACAAGGATTAAAGGAAATACAATGAAGTATAACTATAGTTGATATATGATTTAAAAGACTTCTAATGACCAAAATCAAGCAACTCGCTAACAAAAAAGACACAATTATAGAGAGATAAGATCTAAGGTCTATATTTAAGACAAATGTATTCCACTAAGAAAATACAAGGGCCATACATTTTATAGATGTCAAGACTAAGTTTAGACAACTCAAGACAACCATGAACTAGTTGTAAGCCACCATAAAATCAATGATGTAGATGCAACCAGATGGAGGCAGTTACAATAAAATGTCATTTTAAAATTATAAATAAGAGTTACATTAGCCAAATAGATCACAAAGTTTTGCATAGCCAAATTTTTCCAAAGGTATAGCTGAGTACCCTTGTCTTCATCAGTTATATTTTTCTTATGTGTCTCTTCCTTTTAGCCATATCTTATTCTTTCCCATCATTTATTAGGTATTGCTAAGGAAGTATCTAGTTAACTGAGATTATTTCTAGTGGTTGGTTTAAAATATGGGAGGCTCTTTGTAAATAATTTTAGAATGAAGAGTGAAGGTTATCTATTACATCATTTGAATGGAGAAAACTCTTTGTATATGTTTTATGAGATTTGGGTTACCCATGTGACATACAAGATCCTTCTCAAATTGTAAAAATATTTTGATATTAATACAAATCTTGCTTTCTCCTTTGTGTAATTCTCTATTCAATTATGTGTGTACCACATTTACATGTTACATTATTTAAATGTGTAAATGATGATTCTATCACTAGTGAATTCAATTATGTTTGTTACATTATTTGAATGAATGTAATTGACCTAGTTCTATCTTTCTCTTTCTCTCTTTTTCATTAAATTTTTAAAGCTTTACTACAATTGCCTAATGGATGAGGCATCGCTCTGTTGGAATATGTTGTCATTGATGTCAAGTGTTAGATGCAAGCAAAGTTCATCTCAATGCAAGGGAATTGATAAAAAGAGGGTTAAAATATTTATATTTTAAGCCCAAGAGATTTGGGACAAAGCTCCACATGGTTGGTTAAAAGGTTGAAGGCCCTGGTCTAAAAATCCCAAAGGAAGAAAATTTCTAGGCTCAAAAAGGAAATAATATTATAATATTAAAGTTATAAAGTTAAGCCTAAGGTTCAATTATAAAATAATTATAATATTTATATTATAATATTTTATAACCCTAAGTGGGTTTGGCGCCAACTTTGAAAAATAATTTTTAAATTCTTAAGCACCATCGACGTCCTTAGCATGGTGGTAAATTCATATTTATATGGTAATGTTTGGTGCCCTAAGTGTGTGGTTCGATGCATGATTTCAAGTGATTAATGCGAATTTTTGGCATGCGCAATCGTGAGTAAGGAAGACGAATTTTTTATTTAAAAAGAAGAAAAGACCTTGGATAGGTATAAGGATAAGATCGTGGAATCTTATCCCCAACCAGGCGGTTGGCCTAGCGGTAGACTGGGCAGTGTTAAGATGCGGGGCAGATGGTAGGTTCTGAGTTCGAATTCGGGCAGCGACATTTTGTTCATTGTTTTTGATTGGCAAGGAATTTGAGTGGAGGTTAAATTGCATGTCATGTTGTTTCATCCTTGTGTGGGCGGTTGGCCTAGCGGTAGCCCAAAGGGTGCTAGCGCGCTGGCAGGCGGTAGGTGCTGTGTTCGAATCTCCCGCGATAGATTTTTGGTAAGCATTAATTAAATTTTTAAATTGCCTAAGGTTGAGGGTTAGGTGCATGTGGTGTATTTGATTATTTGAGCGTTGTTGACTTAGGAGGTATAAGGGGAAATAATTTTTTAATTATTTCTTGCAATTTCTTTTTGAGGAAAAATATTATGGAATGTCTTTTTGTTGAAAAGTGATTTTGTGGAGTAATAAGGATTTTTGATAGTTCTTTTGATGAATGTTTTTAAAAATAAGAGGGAGTTAAAAGGTGTATGAAGTATTTCTATTGCTTGTATTTTGCTTCATTTTGAAGGGCTTGGTTTTATGATTTAATGCTCTAGTTTGAGAAACCAAGAGAGTTGGTTTGGAATTTAATTGTGCACATTTGTTGAGAGAGGTTTCCAAATATATGAAAAGGTGTTGTGCTAACTTTTATAGTTGCAAAAGATATTGTGTGTGAGACATATTTTTGAAGACATATCTCCATAAGAGCAAGCTAAGAGGTATGGGCACATATTTCCTTATTTAAGGTGTTTTGTTGAGTGAATGTTTCTGAACATAAGGTGGAGTGAAAAGGATTGTTTGATAAGCATTGTTGGAAATATTTGAGTTAGGGTTTGAAACCTACATTGTGCTCTTTGTTGGAAGAAGTTTGAAAACACTTGTTTAGGGTTTGTGAGCAAATTGTGCTTTATTGGTTGAATGAGTGTGTGAAGCTTTTGAGCATTGGTTTTGAGTGATATTGAAAGTGAATGTGCAAACATTAGAAATCAGATTTGTGAAAGCAAGTGTGTACATCAGGAAGATAGGTGTCATGTGCTAGACTAGATCTATCTTTAAAAGAGCAATAAATGTGAGACATGTGAAAGCGATAGACTTAATGATTGAGTAGAACATATTGAGTTTTTGATAGAGCATATCATTCTCTATATGTTCCAGAGGTTAAATGAATTCTAAGTAGAATTTGTTTGTGTGAAGAAAGCTTTTTGAAAAATATTTAAGTTGTGTTTGTATGCAAGTTATGGAAATATTTGAGCAAGTTTTGTGAGAAGGCTTGAGGACAGATTTGAGCAAGTCTTTGAGAAGACTTGAGGACAGATTTGAGCAAGTCTTTGAGAAGACTTGAAGGATAGATTTGAGCAAGTATTTGAGAAGACTTGAAGGTAGATTTGAGCAAGTCTTTGAGAAGACTTGAAGGCAGATTTGAGCAAGTCTTTTGAGAAGACTTGAAGGTAGATTTGAGTAGGATTGAGAGTAGGTTTGATTGATGATTTGTTCAAGATTTGTGTTAAGGCTTGGGGTAGATTTGAGATAGAGTTAAGAGCATATTTTTTCAAGCTTTGTGTTAAGGCTTGGGGTAGATTTGAGATAGAGTTTGATGCAGTATTTAGAGTAGAGTTAGAGTAGATTTGTGCTAGATTTGGGATAGAGTTTGGTGTAAATTTGAGATAGAGTTGAGAATAGGCTTTGGAGGTGATAAAGCAAAGAGGACAATAGTCTCTAGTGGATAGAGATCCATCAGCCAGTGTAGTGGGGATAGAGGTCTCCTATGGAGAGAGATCCACAAGCTAGAGTAGTGGGGGTAGAAGTCTTCTAGAAGATCACCAGCTAGAGTAGAGGAGATAGAGTTCTCCTATGGAGAGAGATCCATGAACTAGCTAGGAAGATAGAGTTCTTCTATGGAGAGAGATCCATGAACCAGTTGAGGAGATAGAGTTCTCTTGGATTAACTAGATAGGAGATAGAGTTCTTCTATGGAGAGAGATCCATGAACCAGTTGAGGAGATAGAGTTCTCCTGGATCAAGTTCCATGAACCAGAGAAAGGGGATAGAGTTCTCCTATGGAGAGAGATCCACAAATCAGAGCATAGGGGATTGGTGTCTCCTTTGGATAGAGGTCCATAAACATTGTAATAGGGAATTGATTCCCAAGAGATTTGTTGAGAAAATTTAGAAGAAATATTTTCTCTAGTGGAGTAGCCCACATTGGGTGAACCACGTTAAATTTGTGTCTCTCTTGTGTGTGATGATTTATGCATTGCTTTGATTATTGCTATTGATATTGCCATTGATAATATTGGATAATATTTTTTGGGAAAGAAAAGTAAAATTTGATCTTATACTGTTCACCCCTCCTCTCAGTATAAGCCTGTGTTCTTCAATTGGTATCAGAGCGGGTTCCTTCGAAAGAGTCTAACAACTTGAAGGAAGAGGTTACAGGAACACAGATGGCATCTAAGAATGGATCTTCATCAAATAAGGCACCATTGTTTGATGGGAACAATTATGCTTTCTAGAGCATAAGAATGAGGACTTACTTGATGGCACAAGGATATGAGACATGGCAAGCAGTTGAGGATGGGTTCACACCTACAACTAATCCTCCCATAGATAAATATGGTAAGCTATTACATGTGAATAATGCCAAGGCTATGAATGGAATCTTAAGTGGATTACGTGAAGCAGAATTTGTGAAAGTTATGCATTGCAAATCAGCAAAAGAGATATGGGAAAAATTGAAGCAAACCTATGAGGGAAATAAAAAGGTCAAGATGGCAAAACTACAAAACCACAAGAAAAGGTTTGAATATTTGAATATGGAAGATGAGGAAGACATTGCTACATACTTACTTCATGTGGATGAGATTGTTAATACCATGCATGGACTTGGATTTGAAATTGAAGACTCCAATGTTGCTCAAAAAGTTTTAAGGTCACTTCCTACAAGGTATGATGGAAAAGTTTCAGCTATAGAAGAGATGAAAGATATTGATCAATTGACTATGGATGAGTTACATGGAATTCTCACAGCTTATGAGATGAGAATAGTAAAGGATCCCAACTCCAAGAAAGAGGTAACTTTCAAAGCATCAAAGAAGACAAAAGATAAGAAACCAAAATCAAGTGGTGAGTCAAGCAGTGATGAAGAAGCTAACTATGGTAGAAGAAACAAGAAGGACTCAAGAAAGCACAAAGGTATGAAAATAGTGAAATGTTTCAATTGTGGAAATTTTGGTCACTATGCATCTAATTGTCCAAAATCTGGAAGCAGTAGCAATGAAGAGAAACATGATCATAAGAAAAAGGAAGGAGGAAAATCCAGGTATGAAAAGAAAAATAGGTATGGTCAAAACAAGCATGAAAATAAGTTCTTTCAAAGGCACAAGAAGAGTTTCTATGTTGATAAGGGAAGCAAGGCTTCAAGTGATAGTGATGAAAGACCCTCAGATAGTGAAGAAGAAGAAATTCTATTTTTGGCAATAGAAGAGGAAGAAAATGCTCTTGTTGAAGATAAAGTTGAAAAGTGTGAAGATGCTCTTGAAGACCAAGAAGTAGAACAAGATTCAAAAAATGAAGAGGAAGGCACAGTAGATCTAGAAGCAAAACTTATTGCTGCTCTTAAAGAATTGAAAAAGGTTAGAAAGCAAGAATTCAAGATTCAGGGCTCAAGTTCAAGAATGTGATGAAGAAAAAGAAAAGCTTATACAAGACCTGACAAACTCAATAGCTAAAAAGAATTAAAGAGGTCATGAATGAAAAGTTAGAGGTAAAAGTGTTAGAATGTGAAATATTAGAACATGAGGTAGTTTCACTAAGGATGGAAGTGAAATATTCTAAGGACAAGCTACACAGGTTTGGGAAAAGTTCAAAGACTTTGGATAAGATTATCAATGCACAAAGATCTTCATCTATCAAAATAGGACTTGGTTTTGAAGAAGGACAAGGGAAACAAGAAGAAGGGTCAAGCTCAAGCTCAAAGGAAGAAGTTTCAGAGGAAGAGAGTGAAGGAGAAATTGAGACTTATGAGGATAAGTTGAAGAATAGAAGCTTCACTAAGAAAGGAAACAATGCACAAACAAGGAACATGGATCATCACAAAGAAGAAAGGACTAAGAGACCAATGGGTTCAAGACAATATTTCTTCAAAGGACGTTGTTTTTCATGTAATCGGTTTGGTCACAAGGCTATGCATTGCAGGGTTCATGAAAATAAGGAATATGGTTTTACTAAGAGGAACTTCAAATATGGACATTTCTTTCAAGGGTATTGCTACTCTTGTAATCGATTTGGTCATAAAGCAATCCACTATAGGGTTCATGATAGAAATGAGTATGGCTTCACCAGGAGGAACTTCAAGATATTTGCACCTTCTAAGAACTACAACATTAAGTGTTACAAGTGCAATAATCTAGGGCATAAGGCCAAGTGGTGCAAAATAGAGTTTCCAAAGCTTCCAGAGATAAGCAAGAACAGGGACACTCAAAAGGATCAAAAGGGTATGTTGAGAAAGAAGGTTGACAAAGAAAAAGAGCATTGTATGTTGGGAGTAGTTTTACTCCCACCCCAAAATTAATCACCTCAAGGAGAGGAGGTGGGGAGGGGGCTAAGCTAAGAGTCTTATATTTAGCCCCAAAGGAGTCCCTTTGCCATTGATGTCAAAGGGGGAGATATTTGAGTAAGGGGGAGAGCATTCAATTAGGGAGCAGTTTCTCAGGGGAGCAGATTTGGAATCAAATGGTTTGAAAAAGGAATTTTTAGAAAAGGGTTGCCATCAATGACAAAGGGGGAGATTGTTGGAAATTTTGAGTAATTATGTTGTCATTGATGTCAAGTGTTAGATGCAAGCAAATTTCATCTCAGTGCAAGGGAATTGATAAAAAGAGGGTTAAAATATTTATATTTTAAGCCCAAGAGATTTGGGACAAAGCTCCACATGGTTGGTTAAAAGGTTGAAGGCCCTAGTCTAAAAATCCCAAAGGAAGAAAATGTCTAGGCTCAAAAAGGAAATAATATTATAATATTTAATATTATAATATTAAAGTTATAAAGTTAAGCCTAAGGTTCAATTATAAAATAATTATAATATTTATATTATAATATTTTATAACCCTAAGTGGGTTTGGCGCCAACTTTGAAAAATAATTTTTAAATTCTTAAGCACCATCGACGTCCTTAGCATGGTGGTCAATTCATATTTATATGGTAATGTTTGGTGTCCTAAGGTTGTGGTTCGATGCACGATTTCAAGTGATTAATGCGAATTTTTGACGTGCACAATCGTGAGTAAGGAGGATGAATTTTTTATTTTAAAAAGAAGAGAAGACCTTGGATAGGTATAAGGATAAGGTCATGGAATCTTATCCCCAACTAGGCGGTTGGCCTAGCGGTAGACTGGGCAGTGTTAAGACGTGAGGCAGATGAGTAGGTTCTGAGTTCGAATTCGAGTGGTGGCATTTTGTTCATAGTTTTTTATTGGAAAGGAATTTGAGTAGAGGTTAAATTGTGCATCATGATTTTTCATCCTTGTGTGGGCGGTTGGCCTAGCGGTGGCCCAAAGGGCGCTAGCATGCTGGTAGGTGGTAGGTGCTGTGTTCGAATCTCCCACGATAGGTTTTTGGTAAGCATTAATTAAAGTTTTAAATTGCCTAAGGTTGAGGGTTAGGCGCATGTGGTATATTTGATTATTTGAGCGTTATTGACTTAGGAGGTATAAGGGGAAATAATTTTTTAATTATTTCTTGCAAATTTTGAGGAAAAATATTATGGAATATCTTTTTGTTGAAAAGTGATTTTGTGGAGTAATAAGGATTTTTGATAGTTCTTTGATAATTGGTTTTTAAAATTAAGAGGGAGTTAAAAGGTGTATGAAGTATTTCTATTGCTTGTATTTTGCTTCATTTTGAAGGGCTTGGTTTTATGATTTAATGCTCTAGTTTGAGAAACCAAGAGAGTTGGTTTGAAATTTAATTGTGCACATTTGTTGAGAGAGGTTTCCCAATATATGAAAAGGTGTTGTGCTAACTTTTATAGTTGCAAAATATATTGTGTGTGAGATAGATTTTTGAAGACATATCTCCATAAGAGCAAGCTAAGAGGTATGGGCACATATTTCCTTATTTAAGGTGTTTTGTTGAGTGAATGTTTTTGAACATAAGGTGGAGTGAAAAGGATTGTTTGATAAGCATTGTTGAAAATATTTGAGTTAGGGTTTGAAACCTACATTGTGCTCTTTGTTGGAAGAAGTTTGAAAACACTTGTTTAGGGTTTGTGAGAAAATTGTGCTTTATTGGTTGAATGAGTGTGTGAAGCATTTTAGAGGACAGTAGTCTCCAGTGGATAGATATCCATCAACCAGTGTAGTGGGGACAAAGATATCCTATGGAGAGAGATACACAAGCTAGAGCAATGGGGGAAGAATTCTTCTAGAATATCACCAGCTAGAGCAGAGGAGATAGAGTTCTCCTGTGGAGTGAGATCTGTGAACCAGCTAGTAAGATAGAGTTCTTTTGGGTAGAGAGATCCATGAACTAGTTTAGGAGGTAGAGTTCTCTTGGATCAATTTTTGTAAACCAGAGAGGATAGATTTCTCCTGTGGAGAGATATCCATGAACTAGAGCAAGGGGATACAGTTATTCTATGGAGAGAGATCCACGAACCAGAGAAAGGGGAAAGAGTTATCCTATGGAGAGAGATCCACAAATCAGAGCATAGGGGATTGATATTTCCTTTGGATAGAGGTCCATAAATATTGTAATAGGGAATTGATTCCCTAGATATTTATTGAGAAAATTTAGAAGAAACATTTTCTTCGTGGAGTAGCCCAAATTGGGTCAACTACATTAAATTTGTGTCTCTCTTGTGTGTGATGATTTTTGCATGTTTTGATTACTGCTATTGATATTGCCATTGATAATATTGGATAATATTATTTGGGAAAGAAAAGTAAAAGTTGATCTTATACTGTTCACCCCCCTCTTAGTATAAGCTTGATAGGGTATAATTAGAGGTTTTTGTAAATCTTGATCAAAATATTTAATATTTTATATTTCATTGTAATCTGGTTTAGCATGAGCATGTATGTTATATTATAGGCTCACCTCTAGGGTTTACTTACTATACTCAGTTTTTCTAAAGTCATTGTGATAATTATTTCTTGATTTAAAGAGGTGGATCCACTAGAGTCCACAATGTTGATTGGATTAAAAAAATTCTGCAACGTGACAAATCTCCAAGGGTGCAAAAAGTTTTACCAATAGTTTTTGGTGCCATTTCTAGGGAATACTGCATACTTTTATTTTGAAAATTTCACTATTTTTTCATTTTAATTTTTTAAAATTCAAAATCCAACGATCATGGGTTTTGTCATTTTGCTATGTTTTCAAAATGTTTCCTATTATTTTTGAAATCCCTTGAGTGAAATTTGGTTCTACAAGATTGAGAGTGTTTAAGGCCAAGGAATCTTGGCCAAAGAGTGATTTTCTTCTTTTTTCAAATACTTGTTGAACATGCAAATGACACATTGTCAAGAGTATGTCAATGTACTTGGAACAAAGATATATTCCCTCTTGAAAAGGAAAATTCTTTCCTCCAAGTTTTAGGTATGCTAGGTTTTGGCTAGTGCAGATAGACTTAGAGGTCATTTATAACTATTTCTTTCAAGAGGCCTTTGTTGGTTATGTTTAAAAGTATAAATTTCATGGTCCAGTACTAAAAATTGAAATGTTTGACTGTATAAAAATAATTCTAGTCCTAATCTAGACAAGTTTCAAATAAAATTCAAAGGTTGAAGGGTTAGAGAAAATAAACTAAAACAAGTTGATACTGCCTTCAACTCCAACTCAAATTTGGTAAAGCAACAAACCCAAACTAAACCAATCTCGACTCGACCAGTATTCACATAGCCTGAGGTCCAAGATTGAATACAAAAAATTCTAAAAGCCTTTATATTAAAATATAAGTCATTGAGTACATTATTTCGGGTTTGTCCACTTTTGTGGATTATAAAGAATGGAGCTCAAAACATTAACAACTTGGTTTAAAACAACCATCCAACTACAAAGAAAAAATAGAAAATACTATATAAGCCATCTAAAAGATGGTGTTTGACCTTTGTAACTGGCCAATGAGCCAATATTTATACGATTTTTGACCTTCACCTAGCACTATATTTTGCAATTAATTTCCATCTACTTTCAGGATGGACCTCTTGGAATTAAATTTCCTGCCATTCTACGTCCCTACATCATTAAAATCCACATTTGTGCATTGTTCGTGAGCTCTACAACTATCAAACTTCATTAATTTCCAATTCACACGATGCTCAGGGATTCCAAAACGGCCATGCCTCATTAATTTTCCATGGCTCTACAAAATCTGGGTTGGTAATTAATTTCATATCTTTTGTCTTGCGTAGTTGTACTTTACCTAGTTCGCATTGAAAATCCATGCCTATCATTACATCCACCATTTAATGCAGCCACTAGTAAAAATTTTGCAAAAAATCAAAAAAGGGCAAAGGTTAGAACATTAACATCATTATTAATTTAAATTTTTAAAATTTCCTAAGGTTTTGATTTTTAAATTTTAATTTTTTTAAAGGTTTTGAAACCTTTGATTTTTTAAAATTTTAATTTTTTAATATCTGTTTTGGCATTGCAGCAAATTATTTTCCAGGTTTAAGACCATAATTTTTCAGCACTATAGGTGTCACATCATTTATAGTATTCTTCAATTATTTAAGGTATCAAATCAGGTGGCCTTTGATCATCGGATGCAAAATTACATTGCCAAAATTCTTTTTTTTATTTGTCAGGTTTCATTTCCATGGTTGGGCTTAATTTATTTTATTGGTGGGATTTTAGGTTTCCTCGATGAAATCCTCCCCCAAAGTTTTGTCAGTTAAGTGTTGTACAGGGTAGAAAAATGCGATAGGGTTTCAAGACCTCTCTTTCTTCTGAAAATCTTCTATTTCTTCGCCAAGTGCAACACTTAGCCATTGGGGTTTCAAGATCCATTTTAAGTGTAGTAGTGACCCATTTTTCTACCCTATACAACACTTAACTGACAAGAATTTGGGATCCCTTCAAAGTGCAGTAATGATCCATTTTTCTGCCATGTGCAATACTTAGAAAATTTTTGCTTTCCATAGTGGCATGATTTTGGGACTCCATCGAGGTGAGATGGCATCCCATTTTTCCACCTACTTTCTTTCCACTTGGGTACAATATTATTCAACACTTATCTGGTGGAATTTTAGGGCACATTTGGAGTGCAGGAGTGACCCATTTTTTCGCCAAGCATAATACTTAGCCCATCTTAAACTTATTCGAACGTTGCAGGTTTTGATTTTTTGTTGATAGTGGGTAGAATTTTGGGATGCATCAAGGTGAGATCAAATACCATTCTTCCACCAAGCTTTCAATCCTTGCTAAGTGGCAGGGTTTTGGGATCCACCAGGGTGCAATGACATCTTGTTTTTTGGTAAAATTTCAAACCTTAGCAAATTTTACTTTGATAATACCCATTGATTCAAAGTCTTTAGCCCTTTGTATTTTGCATCTTAAAGGCTTGCAAAGTATTTTTATTCTCCATTAATGATTTCCACAACTTGGAAGTAAATTTGAATTGCTTGGGAGTGAAATTCACATTGTGCAAAATAGTGGAAAAACTTAAAAGTGTTCACAATTTGAAAAACAATTTCATGCATCAAACTGGTTCAAATAGGTATCCAAATATGCTAATAAAACTTAAAAATTCATTACAGATCATGAGATATTGCATTTATAGGTTCATAGGTTGTAATCGAAAAACTATTATTTTTAGATGCAATTTACATCTAATTTTCTACAAATTTGATATCATTGTAAAGAGGAGTTTGAGATCTTTCTACTAGGATTTGAATCACCTTAAAGGTATTTTTCTATCAAAATATATGGTAATTTCAATTCTAAATCAAATATAGGGCAAGATTTAAAAAACCCTAAAATTGAATTTAATATTTTGAACCTTAGGAAAAACCTTTGAAAATCATTTTTTCTGAAATATTCAATCTAAAATAATTTCATTGAAAAGAAAAAATTCAAAATGATCAATGCAATCAATTTTAAAATATTTTATGTAAGCAATTTTGACACCTTGATGTAAGCAATTTTAAAAAATGATGTAAGCAAAATTTAAAATCTTGATGCAAACAAAATTTGGAATTAAAACCAAAATTTCAAGTGGATCCCTAGTCCATACTACGACGTGTTGTGCAAGCGCAACAACAAATGGTGACTCTCCTGGAAAATGTTCCTAGGCATTTTGGGAATAGAAAGAACCCCCTCTAAAAACAATGAAATGAAAAAACTAGCAAAACTAAAATACTGGCATCCACCCAGGGCTGGGGTTTTACAAATTTATCTAAAAGCAATACTCCATTTTTTTATAGAAAAATTTGTGTGCATGTAAATTATTTTTTTTCAAAATTAGTTAAAATTTGTTAATACAGTTTAGAAATTAGGCTATTTTTTCCCTAAGTGAGCATTGATCTACTGATGATGAGCTTTGTCACATAGGTAGACATGTCACCAATTGTTGAACATTGCTCCATTGCCAACCAGGCATATATAGCCTCAATGTAGTTTTCTCTATCCCACTCTAGATATTTTTCTAGTACCAACTGGGCATTCATAACCCCAATATAGGTTAAATGAATCACCCAAGCACTTAAACCTTTTCCCTTTTCATTCTTTTTTGTTTTTGAACATAGATTTTTTTTAATACCAAGAAATCTCATAAGCATTGGGTTCCACTTTTGGGTTGGGGATCATCATGGCAAATAAGAGGGAAAATACTTGGATGGATTTTTCTTAAAAACCAAATCATAATGGTTTAATTCCTCCTGACTTGGAATTACCTTAAAATATTTTTAGTTGTGAAGCCGCAACATCATTTTGGTAGTACTTTTAAATTCATTTGCTTTGTACCAAATAATGGATAAATATCAAATAGTTGATTAAACTAATTTCAACTTCATTGAGCTTAGTGTGGGAATTTTCACCCCCAAATTATTTAGAAACCCTTCCAGCTTAGAGCAACCACAAGCAGGTTGTACCTGACCAATTTGAGCCAAAAATAGGGAAACACAAGATAAATCAAAAATTAAAAAGCTAAAATCAAAGCAAAAACAAAGCACAACAAAAATAAAATGAAGCAAAAATCAACACGCCAAAAACTAAAAACAACAAACTATGTACAAAGATTATTTACAAGGCAAGACTTGGGATTTCTGATATTTGAAAGGGTCCTTGACCAAAGTGGTCAAATTTTTCCATGATTAAATTTTTTAGGATCCCAAACATGATTACCAAAATTTGAAATATGCCCATCATGATAGGCATGCTAGTTTTTATGGGAATCATCCCATAATAACACTAGATCTAAAATCTTAAAGGCCTTTATTTTACATCTCTCACCCCACTAGCTCAATTTAATCCCATCACTACTACCATACTTAGACTTTGATCCATTAAAATTGAGGGTCCACAATTGGTCTTGAATTATTTTTTACTTACTGTGTGGGGTATCTGATATCAGATAATTACCTTCAGTTATGGTTTCCATTGCCATAGTGTAAACTCTCTATTTTGACTCTATGTACAAAACCTCATTGATATTATTGTGATCAATGATGAGCTCCTTCAACATTGACTCTATTTTGGAAGAATCGGTTGTCATATAACCATTTGATATTTTTGACCAATCATGACTAAGTAGCATCCCATAGGCATCTGAGATATCCACATCCTGAATATCAATGTAATTTTACATCCTAGGTTTAGTATCAAACTGTATGTGAGTTTGTTGTAATAACCCAACCATATTTATGTTTATCTTGTCCAATGTAGCAACCTTATTGCTTGAGAAATTAGGGGTCAATCCTAAATTTTTACCAACAACATATGATATCATATTATGAGAAGCACTCGAATCCATAAGGCGATTATGTAAAATTTGAACAATAATTCTAGTTATCAACAATGAAGATGGGGATTCTAACTTTTCTTCATATATAGCCACCTGAGCATTGATAACCTTGTAGTTTCTTATTTTTCAAGTAACAAATCCTTGTGGTCAGTTAATTGAACCACCTCAGTCAAAGGACTATTTTGCTTGGTTTTCTTAAGGTCTTCAATAATTCCATATCCCAGATTGCTTTTTTTGGAGTTTTCTCTATTTGTGATAATGGCATATTGAATTCTGGCTACAAAGACATTGCAGGATCTTTATGTGGAATGGGGATTTCAGTTTCTTGCACATTAGGTGGGATGGAAGTTTCTTTAGGAGGTACAAAATAAGTCAATGGTTCTTTCTCTTTACTCCTAAAGAATACAATTATTCTCTTTGAAATTGTTGGTGAGTCTACACCTCTTATTTAGAGCACTCTTTATGTTCATCTTCATCCAATTACGAGGGTTCATATGTTTCTAAAACTAAGGTTGTCCCTGCATTCTGATTAATTTGATTCCTATAATTCTTATTAGTGGGTACTAATTCTAAAAAATTCATATCCTTTTGGACAATATCCAAAGTAGTTCTAACATCAAAGCAGTCAGTTTCACCATGTTGATTGTTCACATTAGACATCATTTGATCCGAGGGTACTAGATTGAAAGGTTGGTATTGGTTGGGATACATAACTACTAGAAAAAAGATCATCATGTGAAGGTTTTGTGCAAGAGCTTGGTTCATTTGTGGTATTTTATTGTAAGCTCTAGGTTGTCCAAGTGATGGTAATTAACCCATACCAAAACCTTGAGGAATTAATTGTTGTTCAACTGTTATTGCCTCACTATATGCTTTGGGTAAGGATGTAATTGTTGGTCATCAAATCCGCACAGGAAAGGACTTTCGGTGGGTTTGCGCGCCCTGGACCTGCGACCAACATTGAAAGGCCGAGGGGAAGAGATGCCCCTCATGCCAATCTCCGGAGAAAGGCCGGCTCCTATACTAATCTACTTTTGGGGTTTGAGACAAGAGTGCAGGAAAGAAATAAAAAGGGGTAAGGGTTAGAGAAAGAAATAAAAAGAGTAAGGGTTAGAAGATGATGATTTAAGGTGGGAGAGAATAGGAAGCACGATTACTCGCTAACAACTCGAATAGCAACAAGAAATACCAAGAATAACACGAAAGAAATGAAATGCCGAACTTCCTATGTATCCTTTGGACGGGTTCGCAGGGTTCTCCTTTCTCTCTCGCTGGAATTCAGGATTCGGAGTAACAACGATTGAGATAAGGGAATAACGAAACCTCAATCCACCAGGCAGCATAAAGGAAAGCGACAAGGCATTTTTCCTCTCCTATGTATCCTTCAGGGCAAATTTTAGGGGTTCAGTCCCCGATCGCACACCGGATTCAGGATTCAGAGTCTCGATACGCAAACGAGAAAAGACAAAAGAATTAAGCACAGAAGGCAGCATAAAAGAGAGAAATAGAGCACAAAAGGTCTTTAGTATTAAATGCAGGACATCAAGTTACAATAGCTTTCTAGCAGAAAGTTCCCCCCTTTTTACATTACAAAGCCTGGGTTTTTATAGAGGACCCGACCCTCTTAATCATTATCACAAAAATGGCGGAGTACGCCCTCGGGCTCTGAGAAATCGGCTCCTCGCGGTTGCTATGACTGATTTTTCAAATCGGTTGCCAAAATTGACAACTGTGACTGGGTCAACCATGGAAACATTCATTTAATGCGCCGCCCGAGTGTCCCTGGCTTCTGGATGCTGTGCTTGAGTGATCGTTACGCCCGTCGGGTTCTACTTCGAGGACTGTTATGTCCCTTTCGTTTGCCAAAAATGGTCAACGGACTTATCGGGCAAGAAAGGGGGCATTTATAAGGGGCTTTCGATCACCTTGGGAAGCTGCCCGCCTTGGAACATGGGCCCAAAAAGTGCTTCGCTATATCTCTGCCTCGCCAAAGCCTTGGGCCGAAGTAGTTTCTCCTTGATTTGGTCTTCGCAAAATAGGTCTTCACAAAACTACTTCGGGGGTGTCGAGTGCCGAGCGGATTTCATCTTTGAAGTGGGGCCCTCCGTCCTTTGCTGGCGAAACTGCTTCGGTTGGAAAATGTTTCGGCCCGATTCTTTCTCAAAACTACGGTTCGGGGAATTTTCGGCCGAAGCATTTTTCATTCTTCTCGGCTCCGATCACTTCGGGTGAAACTTAGCCGAAGTAGGTGCTGGAAACACTTCGGGCCCGAAGTGGTTTCCTTACCTTAGCTGATTTGGATTATCCTTTCCTCCTTCGACGAAGTCGTCTGGATGCCGCTTCGCAAAACTTCCGCCCGAAGTGTCTGCTGGAAATGCTTCGGGTGCGAAGCGTTATCTTTGTATTTCCTTCGGCGATATTACTTCGCAAGGCTTTCACCCGAAGTGGTGATTTGAAGTGCTTCGGACCCGAAGCTCTTTTCACATTCTCCTTCTTTTCTCATTTTGTAAAAGGGGCGATAGGGAGAGCCAAAATGCTGTAACTTAAAATAAAAGAAAAAACTTTCAACAAGGAAATATTATACAAAATTCTACTATTCTTCTACCCCTTGTATAATGTGACAAAAAGGTGTCAACATTCTTGGCGGCTCGCGGGGTGACGAGCTCGTCTCGGCGGAAGAACCCTTTGGTCCTGATCCATTGGGCTACAGAGTCACTGGTCTCCCCCGGATTCTTCTCTCTTTCATCTCTTGGGGTGTTTCTGCGATCCCTCCCTCTTGCTCCTCTTCTCCTTCTTCTTCTTCTTCTTCCTCTGGCATGGCTTCTGGCTGTGGTGATGGTTCGAGGCGATCACGGATGCGCTTCATCGTTCTTCGGACATGAGTCCAGGCACCCTTTTGGAATGGTTCTTGATCCTGTAATGCCTTTACCAAAACGTGAAACCGATCAATCTACCCGATGTCAGCATGTTTGGCCCTGATGAATAAATCGTTTAGGCATGCTACCATCTTGCAGTATCTCAAGATGAAGTCCGTTATCTGTCCTTCTGAGATCGGCTCCTCCCACCCGTCTATCTCTGAGACATCGCCCTCGAACTGGAGCCAGACTGGCTTGAGGTCATCTTTAGTCAGAAGGTTCCCGTCATCGTCTGTGAAACTCGGGAAACCCAAGGAGGAGAGGTCCTAAAAATAATTCATCGAGGCACGTTGCTCGTTGTCAAAAATGTCTTGGAGCCTTCTCGCCTTCTGAGCTTTTCGCACCTTGGAAAAGAAGGCACGAACTGTGGCCTGGGCCGTGGACCAATCCCTAGCCGTCCGAGTCATCGCAGTGACCTGCAAGTCCTGATATTTCGCATTCTGGACGTCGAAGGCTAACTTGAGCCGGTGCCTGGCTTTCTGCGTGACCTCATCAATGATTGGCCCTCCTTCGACAATAGCGTGCTGGGCTTCGATGATGAAGGTTAGTATCGTGAGGGCGCTGGAACACCGAGACCTAAAATTCTTGAGCAAATGGGCACGAATCTCCTTAATTCTGCTCCTATCAAACACCGTCAGGTCTTCCTTCTCGTACAGCTGGGCTTGCATTTGTGCAACTCTGCCTTCCAGCTCCTTGGCCTTTAGATCATTTTTGGCTTGTCTTTGCGCCTGATTTTCTTCAGTATTCTGGAGCTGTAGAACTTGCAGCTTTAGGGCGCGTGTTTCCTTTTTCATGGCCTTGCACTGCTCCTCGGCCTCTACCAACTTGGAGCGGACCCTCGCCAAATCTTCCTCTAGCTTAACATTGGCGGCCTCGGCCTCAATCTTGCGCTGGTTGGCGATAACTGCATGAGCCCTAAAGGTCTCAATTCGGACATGCATGGATGCCGATTCGTTGTCTACATTTAGATGCACCAGGTCCTTGGGTGTTTCTTGGTAGTCATAGTCTACTGGAGTCATTTCATCCAGAGGCTTCTAAACCTTAGGGACCTTCTTGATTTTGTGCATCTTCCCAGCTTTCAAATCAAACACGACGCATTTTTCAACTTGAGCCATCGCTCGCCCTCTTTTCTTTCTCGCCTCCTTCAGGATTTTGTCGGTATTCTGTCGGGCTTGGAGCAGCTTCTCGGCAAGGGGGCGCTCCTTGATCAAGGACATTTCAGACTCAAACAAGGCTGGGTCACCAGCCGAAGGAGTGAACAAATATAGGGAATGGATGGGGGATGCCTCACCAGAAGGTTTGGCGATGGGTGTGGCGGGCATTTCAGCGATGAGGGCCACATCGTGAGAAGTGGGACTCAGCGTCGAAGTAGCATCCCCGCCTCTACTAACGACCAAGGGAATGGCAGCATGAGTAGGTGGAGAAGAATCGATGGACTTGTCCCTACCGAGATTGTGGGATGGACTTGGACTAGCCATGGGTGACGCATGAGGGGATGAATGGCCCTGCAGGGGAGACAGATGGGAACCTTCGGCCATGGCCACAGTGGACATGGGTGAGTCCTGAGCAAAGGGTGGAGAATGCGTACCTGAGTGCCCTCCTGGCAAAGTGGCTGTAGTGACTTCTAGTGCAGCCGTCTCCTGTCCTTCCTCTGCTTTGGCATTTTCAACCTCCATGGTTTCTGCCTCAGCGTCCCCTTCGGATTGGAGGAGTTCCTCCACATTGATGACATTGATATCCGGGATGGTTTTGGCGCTTGGTGGCGCTACGCCTTCAATGTTTGCTTCGAATGGACCTGGTGTAGATCGTCCAGTGGAGGGGCTCTGAAACCCTGTACGGGGTCGCTTCGGATAGCTTGAGGGCACTTGGCCTTGTTCTGGCCTCTTCCTTTTTGTTCTCACCAGCGGTTGTTCTGACTCTTCGGAGCTCGTGTCTTGGCCTCCCATAGGTACCTGAGGTGGTTTACGTGGTGTGGCTTTGGCCTTCTTCTCCTTCTTCGGCCTCGAAGTCTTATTTTCTCTTCTTGGGCTTTCGCCCGAACCCGGAATAGCTGGAGGAATGAGGTCGACGAAGGACAGAGGCTTCCATGTCCCGACATTGGCCTCATAGACCGCCACGAAGTCCTTGTCAGATGACAAAAAATCATAAGAATTCATCTTCCGATGATGGACCCTCATTATCCACCACTCTCTTAGTTGGGCCACGTCCCAATCTTTCATTGCCTCCTTCAAATCATCTTTTGCCTTCTTCCAGAAGGTGGAGTTGGGGCTCGGGAGAGGGTGCCGAACTGGGTCATATGCGACCTCCATCGGGTAGAACTCATGCCAGGGAGGTAGCATTTCCATTTTCTCCAAATGCCACTCCAGATCCTTCCCATTAGGATTGTTCCTTTGCTCCACAATTTTTGGATAGGGGCAAGCGTGGAAGTTCTTAAATCGAAGATGGTCCCTCATTACCCCCAAGGGGTCATAGAGCCATTGCTGAGGAAGCTGGACTAGGCCAAAATTGGTGAGTTTCTCCTCCAAGAAAACATTTTGTTTGAGGGCAAACACCTCGATAACTCCCATTTTGAAAGGGAAATCGTAGGTGTGAGCCCATTTCCGTCCATGGCCATAAATGGCGTTTGTTGCATCGCTCTATCGAGCGACCTCCAATGCGAACTGGTATTCGGAGGGATAGACTGGCAGTAGGAAAGGCTTCCCTACGAAGCCGAATATGCGAATTACGAGCCCCTGTGTCAGCTAAAAAATGTCTCCCCTCTTCTCTTGTACCACCTTGTCCCTTAGGAGGAGGGGAACCCGAGGGGAAGACCCCGTTAGCATGTGCATTGCGGGTCCCAAAAATTGTTGGTTAAAAGAATAATAGGACTCCGTCTTCAATAGGAGAAGGGTCCACTGGTATACAAGCAGAGGATTTCCATCCTCGTCGCTTGTCGTAATAGCAACATAAGGGAAACTCTTATGTACATGAAAGAAAAATAACCAAACAAGAAGAGAACAGGGCGAGAAGTACTTATTTGTCCCAGCATTCTTCATGTTGGTGAGCCGCGTATGTAGGGTCCTGGCCACCCATTCTGCCCAATCAAAAAATACTGGGTTGGTGCTTGGCCTCGAAGCATCAGGGGCATAAAATTCCCCTCTGGAAATACACTCAGCCAAAGATACCTGCCACGGGTGCACCGAAGCATCGGTAGATAGGCCTGCCACCCATGCAATGATGGAGAAGATGTCGACATTTTTGAAGGCCTCCAAGGGTAGGGGCATTTGGGGCAATTTTCTCGAAGGGAGCCCGCTTTTGAGGCTCTACTGCAAAAAATTGATCATGTAGTTGGAGGACGTGAACCTCTCCATTTGTTCGCTAAGAATAACGTTGCGAACCGTGTACCCCTTAGGAGGGCCCTGCTATGGCGCAAAGGCTGCTTGGACATCTTCCTTCAGAATGGAGAACAACTTGTGGCCGGAGGCGTCTACCACTTGCCTGGAGGTGGGCTGATAGTTTCGTGCGATGGCATCAATCAGCTCAGGGCAGTGATGTGTGGGGGGCATCAGATACCAGTATATCTAGGAGTAGTAAGCGGTAGCTCTTTTGTTGTCTATCGAGAGCCTACTTTTCATGAACTCGATGGTGCTCCTGAGTTCAGCTATGCTCCTCGATAGCTTGGTGTCTCTGATCCTATCCCATGCATCAATCGGCGGTTCTTCGAGCTGCTCATCCCCAGAATCCTCTCTTTCTCCCATGACTTGTTTCTCAGGGTGGCGGCTAACATCAACTTTCTTCGGCCCTTTGTCATGGCCCTTTGCCTTTGGCTGCTCGGAGGCCACCACTTCTGGTTCCTTTCCCTTTTCCTTGGAGTTCTTCTTTCCCATGGTTGATGCTTAGGGCAGCGAAGTCTGCAATGTGCTGGGGTTCGGAGGCTTGAAGGCGCAAGATAGGAGAGCTTGAAGGCTAGCAGTGAAGTTTGCATGAATTATCGAGCAAGTAGCTTCTCCACTGCTGGAGTCTACGTTATATAGCCGTAGAAGGCAACCACCAGTATTTATGGCACTTGCCATAATTAACTTCACGTCGCTTCGTCTAATTCGCCGCATGGTGGAGTGGTACATAGGGCTGTGTGTTATGATGATTGCGGCTTTCTTTGGAAGCGTGACCCTCTGCCACTTTGTACCCGAGCATGAACTTTTCTCCTAACCGAATCCTTAAAGGACGTACTCGCCACCTTTTCATTTAACTCGCCCGCTTCAGACGCTTTTGAAGGCGGCTGTCGACATGTTCCCCTAGGCACATTTTAAATGCCCCTGCCTTTTCCGTCGTTGGGTTGGTGAAGTCGAGGTCAGGGTTGAAATGCTTCGAGGCGAACCCTTGGTGCGAGCTGTTTCTTTTATGCTTCGGGCCCGAAGTGATTCCCTTCATAGGAGACTGGTTTCGAAGTGCTTTCCATTCGAGAAGTGGTTCGTCGGTTCTCCTTCGATACTGCTTCGCTTGGATTCCCCTTGGAGAAGTACCTCTCGGTCCTCGGCCTGAGTCTTGCTCGGCCAACAAAATTTGTTGCGAGCTATTTTCTATCAGCTACTTCGTATGCCCAGTTCCCGAGCTTCTCTTCTTCTTTTTTTTTTTTTAGAGTTGCCAAAGTAAAACTCGACCTGAGCTTTTGAGCAACACCTTATTTACCAGCCGAACTATTTACAGTATTTACACAATTTTTTTGCGGCATAATCGGCATGCCGCCACCACGGATTCAGCTTCGGGTAATTATCCGATAAACCTGCAGTGTCCGGACCAGATCTGATTGTACTTTAGCATACCCTTGAAGTTTGGCTGGACCCTTCCCGAAGTTGTCCATGCTACGAACAGGAAGCAACGCAGCCGATTTCCATTCCTGCTAGTGCCCAGATTATTGGCGAAGAAGTTCGCCACTTGAAAGCCTTCTTGGGGCATTGGTCTTAGGGATAGCCGGAACCAATACCAGACCCAATGCCAGAATTCTATAGATTCTTCAAAATAAAGGTCGGGTACAGGTTCTTCCATCCCACTGATATGGTAACAAGGTTCCTCCGATGAAGAGTAGTCCTCCAGAATCCCTTCGGGCTCATCCTCTGAATCGGACAGGCTTGATGAGCTTTGGTTGAACACTTGCATGCCATCTCTTGAGATACAAAAAGGGTGCAAAAATGTGCCCTCTTTGTTCTCGGGTTCTACCACTCGAGCCCGCTCCTCTCCTCGGTTCATCTTTTGATGAAGATCGCAAGCAGCCATGTTGTTCATTGGGTGGGCCATGCTTGCGTACTCCCATTGTTGAGCTAGTATGAGGTCTGCCTCCTGAGCTCCAAATGATTGCATCTCAGGCCTCGGCTCAGTGTGAGGAATGCCCCATGATGAGTACTACGTTGGCCGGATAGGAGCAGTAATTATCGGAGGAAGTGACGAAGTTTCTCTCCACTGCCACTTTCCCGATAGGAGCAGAAGTCGTTCCGCTCGTACTGCCTCCTCAAATATTTGAGGGAATCTTCGTTCCCCTGATTGCAGTAGAATGAGGCTTACGTCTAGGTGGAAGGCCCGAACATAGAAGAGATGGGCTTGGGCGGGCGTCGGTTGGATCTCCAGTGGAATTCTCTTCCAACTTCTATAGAATCGAACATTGAAGTCCGTGATACCCTCCGAAGGTGCTCTCTTGATGGTGGAGAGGTATGCGAAGAGATGGAAGGGGTCCTGAGAGCCATCGAACATTTCGATCAATGCCCCCGCTAAGTCATCCCATGAGCAGATGCTTTTGGGCCTGAGCAATCTGTACCACCGCAGTGCCCTTCCTTCCAGAGATAGAACAAGAAGTCTGATCATGACATCTTCATGGATAATGTCATGGAGGGTCGCTAAATCGACAACATCTTCAAGGTGTTCTCGGGCCATTCCCGTGGTGCCGCTGTATTTTGTCAATGATTTCAAGGCGCTTTTGGGAATCTCATGGTAGCTTTGGATATTCAGGGGGCCTGGATCATTCTAGCTAGGAAAGCTTCTCCCAGCCATTACGACAACAGCCTGTGGAAATCGCGGTTGTCGCCACTGAGTCGAGTCGTTAGGTGGACATTCTTTCTCCGCTTATGAGGTCAAGGCTGCTCACCGAACCTTGATTCCTCCGGGATATCTTCTTTCAGATTTGATAGGCGCCTACGACCAGGAAATCTGGATCTTCAGCTCGACTGAGTCGCCAGGTGATTTTATCGGATGAAGACAAGCCAGAGCTTCACCGAACTCAGACTTTCTTAAAACATGGGGGCTCCTGGTTACGAAAACCAGGTTTAGGTACTGGTCTTCATGACTTCAGAGATTCTCGGGTAAAATAGAGTCGCCAGATGCTAAGAGTCTTTCGGTAATGAGGGCATCGATTCTCACTACTACTCAGAAGATGAGACTGATCGGATCTCACCGGGAACTTGTTAGAACTACTGGCTCCGGTGAAGACGGGCTAGAAATTTTCTCAAATATGGGACCTAAGGTCCCACCGGGCATGCCAGAAACTGTTGGTCATCAAATCCGCACAGGAAAGGACTTTCGATGGGTTTGCACGCCCTGGACCTACGACCAACATTGAAAGGCCGAGGGGAAGAGATGCCCCTCGTGCCAATATCCGGAGAAAGGCCGGCTCCTATACTAATCTACTTTTGGGGTTTGAGACAAGAGTGCAGGAAAGAAATAAACAGAGTAAGGGTTAGAGAAAGAAATAAAAAGAGTAAGGGTTAGAAGATGATGATTTAAGGTGGGAGAGAACAGGAAGCACGATTACTCGCTAACAACTCGAATAGCAATAAGAAATACCAAGAATAACATGAAAGAAATGAAATGTCGAACTTCCTATGTATCCTCTGGATGGGTTCACAGGGTTCTCCTTTCTCTCTCGCTGGAATTCAGGATTCAGAGTAACGACGATTGAGATAAGGGAATAACAGAAACCTCAATCCACCGAGCAGCATAAAGGAAAGTGACAAGGCATTTTTCCTCTCCTATGTATCCTTCAGGGCGAATTTTAGGGGTTCAGTCCCCGATCGCACATCGAATTCAGGATTCAGAGTCTCGGTACGCAAATGAGAAAAGACAAAATAATTAAGCACAGAAGGCAGCATAAAAGAGAGAAATAGAGCACAAAAGGTCTTTAGTATTAAACGCAGGACATCAAGTTACAACAACTTTCTAGCAGAAAGTTCCCCCCCTTTTTACATTACAAAGCCTGGGTTTTTATAGAGGACCCGACCCTCTTAATCATTATCACAAAAATGGTGGAGTACGCCCTCGGGCTCTAAGAAATCGGCTCCTCGCGGTTGCTGCGACTGAGTTTTCAAATCGGTTGCCAAAACTGGCAACTATGACTGGGTCAACCATGGAAACATTCATTTAATGCACCGCCCGAGTGTCCCTGGCTTCTGGATGCTGTGCTTGAGTGATCGTTACGCCCGTCGGGTTCTACTTCGAGGACTGTTACGTCCCTTTCGTTTGCCAAAAATGGTCGACGGACTTATCGGGCAAGAAAGGGGGCATTTATAAGGGGCCTTTGATCACCTTGGGAAGCTGCCCGCCTTGGAACGTGGGCCCAAAAAGTGCTTCGCTATATCTCTGCCTCGCCAAAGCCTTGGGCCGAAGTAGTTTCTCCTTGATTTGGTCTTCGCAAAATAGGGCTTCGCAAAACTACTTCGGGGGTGTCGAGTGCCGAGCGGATTTCATCTTTGAAGTGGGGCCCTCCGTCCTTTGCTGGCGAAACTGCTTCGGCTGGAAAATGTTTCGGCCCGATTCTTTCTCAAAACTACGGTTCGGGGAATTTTCGGCCGAAGCATTTTTCATTCTTCTCGGCTCCGATCGCTTCGGGTGAAACTTAGCCGAAGTAGGTGTTGGAAACACTTCGGGCCCGAAGTGGTTTCCTTACCTTAGCTGATTTGGATTATCCTTTCCTCCTTCGGCGAAGTCGTCTGGATGCCGCTTCGCAAAAACTTCCGCCCGAAGTGTCTGCTGGAAATGCTTCGGGTGCGAAGCGTTATCTTTGTATTTCCTTCGGCGATATTACTTTGCAAGGCTTTCGCCCGAAGTGGTGATTTGAAGTGCTTCGGACCCGAAGCTCTTTTCACATTCTCCTTCTTTTTTTTTTATAAAAGGGGCGATAGGGAAAGCCAAAATTGTTGTAACTTAAAATAAAAGAAAAAACTTTCAACAAGGAAATATTATACAAAATTCTACTATTCTTCTACCCCTTGTATAATGTGACAAAAAGGTGTCAACAATAATTTGAGGAAATATCCTAAAAAACATGGAATTTAATGGATCAAGATCTCTAAAATACATTTGTATGGTTACTTCCTTGGTAAGGATGCAAGGTGTCACCGTTCTAGTGTATAACTTACGGAAAACTGATGATATATCATAGTTGGGTCAATAGGTATTCTAAAATGGTTGATAAATGTTACTTCTAGTTGAGCCCAAGAAGTGATAGATCTTGAAGGTAAGTTGATATACCAATCATATGTAAACTCATCCAATGTGTATGAAAATATTCTACAAGAAACATCCTCATGCATAATTTGTAAATGAATTAAGGTGTCTATGTACATCTAAATATGTTCTTTAGCTAGCCTCATTTCGTCATGCCTTTACTAGGTAAGATATCTTTCAACATCCTTAGGC
This sequence comes from Wollemia nobilis, assembly GCA_028583015.1. Lineage (NCBI taxonomy): Eukaryota > Viridiplantae > Streptophyta > Pinopsida > Araucariales > Araucariaceae > Wollemia > Wollemia nobilis. The sequence goes on along the minus strand of JAQPPZ010000012.1, from coordinate 9,558,646 downwards.
ATATCATGTGTAGGCCTAGGTATGTTCAGAGGGTTGCTCCCTACTAACCATGGAGTAAGGGCTTCCATTGATGGACCTTAAGGATAGTGACTTTTGGTACTAATTTTGATAATCAAGATGCATAGTACAAATACTATGTCAGGAAGCACTTAAGTCTAAGAATTTGGCCCTCCTTCTAGCACCAATTTTGTTGAGCATGCAAATGACACATTGTCAAGATCATGTCAATGTACTTGGAATAAATATATGTTCCCTCTTGAAAAGAAAATTTATTTCCCCCAAGGTTCAGGTATGCCAAGTCTTGGCCAGTGTGCATAGACTCAAATGTCATTGATAACTATTCCTTTAAAAGGGGATTTGTTGGTTATGTCAAAAAAACATAAATTTTGTGGTATAATTATAAAAAATGAAATGCTTGACTACATGAAAATAATTCTACTCCTAATATAAACAAGTTTCAAATAAAATTCAAAGGTTGAAGGGTTAGAGAAAATAAAATAAAACAAGTTGATACTGCCTTAAACTCCATATTGAATTCAATAAAGCAAAAAAGTCAAATTAAACCAATCTCAACTCGACCAATATTCACATAGCCTGAGGTCTAAGATGGTGCAATATTTAGAGGAACAATAGACTATGAAATGGGCTATGTACAACCACTATCAGCATGCACATATTGAACACAAAAAATTCCAAAAGCATTTATATTAAAAGATAAGCCATTGAGTACATTGTTTTAGATTTATCCACTTTGGTGGATTACAAAGAATGGAGCTCAAAACAACTTGGTTCAGAACAACCATCCAACTACAAAGGAAAAGCAAAAAAACTATATGAACTAGATAAGCTTCCAACTTTTGTAACCAACTAGTGAGCCAATATTTATACAATTTTTGACCTTCACCTAGCACTACATATTGCAATTAACTTCCATCTACTTCCAAGATGCACCTCTTGAAATTAATTTTCCTACCATTTTGCATCCATGCCTCATTAAAGTCCACATATGTGCATTGTCCCTGAGCTCTGCAACTGTCGAACTTCATTAATTTCCAATTTGCATGATGCTCAGGGATTCTAGAATGGACACACCTCATGGCTTTGCAAAATTTGGGTTGGTCATTAATTCCCTATCTTTCGTATTGCGCGGTTGTACTTTGTCCAGTTTCATATAGAAAATCCATGTTTGCCATTACGTCCACCATTTAATGTAGCCATCGAGAATTTATTTTTCCAAAAATAAAAAAAGGCAAAGGTTAGAACATTAACATCATTGTTAATTTTAATTTTTTAATTTTCCTAAGATTTTGATTTTTAATTTTTTTTTTTAAATTCTAAGGTTTTGAAACCTTTTATTTTTTTTTAATTTTTAATTTTTTAATATTTTTTTAGCATTGCAACAAACTATTTTCCAGGTTTAAGACCATAATTTTTCGACACTACAGGTGTTACATCATTTATAACATTGTTAAATTATTTAGGGTATCAAATCGAGTGGCCTTGATGCAAAATTACATCGCTAGAATTCATTTTTTTATTTATCGGACTTCATTTCCATGGTTGGGCTTCATTTCTTTTGATTGGTGGTATTTTAGGTTTTCTCAATGATTAAATCCTACCCCAAAGTTTGATGCTTTCAATGCATAGCAAATCTTAATACGACAGGATTTCGGGACCTCTCTTGCAACACTTAGCCTTCAGGTATTCAAGATTCATTTGAAGTGCAGTAGTGACCCATTTTTCTACCCGGTGTAACACTTAGCTAACAGAATTTTGGAATCCCTTCGAAGTGACGTAATGACCCATTTTTTTGCCCTGTGTAATACTTAGCAATTTTTTTCTTTCCAAAGTGGCGTGATTTTGGGACTCCATCAGGGTGAGATAGCATCCCATTTTTCCATCGAATTTCTTTCCACTTGGGTACAATATTATTCAACACTTAGCCAATGGAATTTTGGGGCCCATTCGGAGTGTGAGAGTGACCTATTTTTCCGCCAAGCATAATACTTAGCCCATATTAAACTTATTCGAACGTTGTCAGGTTTTACTTTTTTGTTGATAGTGGGTGGACTTTTGGGATGCATCAAGGTGATATTACATCCCATTATTCTGCTAATATTTCAATTCTTTCTAAGTGGTAGGGTTTTAGGATCCACTAGGGTGCGATGACATCCTGTTTTTTCAATAAGCTTTCAAACCTTAGAAAATTTTACTTTGACATTACCCATTGATTCCAAAGCCTCCAAACCTTTGTATTTTGCATATTAAAGGTCTATAAAGTATTTTATTATTACCCAGTAATGATTTCCACAACTTGAAATTAAATTTGAATTGCTTGAGAGTGATATTCATGTGGTGCAAAATAATGGTAAAAAATAAAAGTGCTCAAAATTTGATGAAACTTTTAAAGCATCTAAATGGACCAAATGGGTATCTAAATATTCTAAGAAAACTTAAAATATAGTTGCATATCATGAGATATTTGTTAGAGTATATTACATCATTTAAGTACCACCTTTGGTACATATATAGAGTAGGAGTTTACTTTAGAGTAAAGTTAGTTAGTTGCTTCAAGTATATAATAAATGCACAAGTGTAAATGTGCAAGTTGTAAATGTGCATGTAGTCCACATGTACATGAGTCCTAGGTAGAGTAAAGGCCAAGCAACTATTTCTATATAAAGGCCTCATAGGTGTAGTAGAGTCAGAGATAGTGTCATATAGTAAATATACAGTGTGTAGTAGATACAGTGTGTGTAGTTTGGTACAATATAATTATTTCATATAATTTCATGGAGTGTTCATGTCCTCCATTATATAGCATTGTACTATTTTCATCATTCCCATTAATGGAATATTTTTGAGTTATTTGTATATGTTCATCTCTTTATTTTCCTACATATTATTGTGATATTAGTTTTATAGTTATCGTAGATTAGTTATCCTAGATATTGTGGTTGTACTACCTCCCATAAAAAGCTAACAGTGGTATCAAATCACATGGTATATTATATAGGAAATAGGGATATCCACAAGTGAGACTAAGAGAAGTAAAAAAATCCCATTTACAAAATTTTGATATTACATTTGGCTAGTCTTACCACAGGTTTATAAGAAAATTCGTGAAGACTAGGACTCAGTGTAGATTCCACTAGATTTAAAAATTAATTAGTGAAGATTCATCATCTCTAGATTTATAGTTTCCACCATTTCAGTTTCTAACATCTTATTGCAGGAAAAGGAGATTCAAAAAATTTGGAAAGCTTCCTACATAGAGCTAGGAAGAGTATCTTCATAAGAATCATTCCAACACTTGCAACAATAAGTAGAAGACTAAATATTTTAGAGACCTAAGGAGAGGTCTCATTACTAGATATTGTAGACCTGCAAGAGTGTAAAAGAAGACAAGGCCATAGTAGCCTTACTACTGATTCAAGAGACTCCATAGAAAAGTCAAGAAGAATATTGGAGGTTGGTGATCTCTATTAACGACTGCAGACAAAAGATTGAAGAAATCAACTAGAAGAAGATTAAGAGACCCTTAGAAGTTCCAGTTATAAAACCTCTAGTTTTAGAAAATTGGAGGTTGGTGATCTCCATTAAATCCTGTAGATTGCATAAGTAAAGAATGACTAGCAAAGGTCTTGTTCTAGATTATAGTACTAGTAGTTTTTAGAGATCTGAGAAGAAAATCTCATTACCACAAATTCCTTAGTAGAATATTGAAGGAAAGGTCTCATTTGGAAGACCAAAGAAGCTACGAGATTGAAGACCTTGGTGAGGTCTCAAGGAGAAACAAGGAGAAGGCTTGGAGATCCTTATTTCAAAATTTAAATAAGGCCATTAAAGGAGTTCCTCAAAAAACTCATCGAATAAATCTACCAACAAGGAGGATTTACTGATAGAGAAAAATTTGGGACAATTGTTGCCATCTAAAAATAATCCTAAAAGGAGAAGAATTTGGTAAGGAGTGCCAAATACCAAAGGAGAATATTGAAGATCTCAAGACATTTAGATTCTTGATAAGGAGACCAGGATCGAAATTAGAATTCGACAAGGAGAAATGAACCTAACATTACTACCAAACCTAAAATATTTGAAGACTACCTTTGGAAACTAGAAGGCTCATATGGAGATAGGGATTTCTTGAATATTAAAAAAAAATACTGAAAGGGTCCTTGAAGGAAAACTTAGCTATAATTTGAGGGAATTCCCTACCAAATTTATGAGTTTCAAGAACAACATTTTAGTGCAAAAATTGACTGTGAAAGGGCAGCAATTAAGACAACATTACTAGCTACAAAAATTTAGGAGTTACAAAGTTCATCTTGAAGGCTAATAGAAGTCACCTACTACATATTAAAGGGCAAAAAGATAGAGGAGTTACTAAGTTGTGAATTGGTGATTTAAGGAGCTATTTAGGACAGCCAATAATAGCTATAGGTTCATCCAGTTAAAGGCAATAATAAGGTGAATCTAATCACCTAGCAATCCTTCATCTACAAATATCATTAAGGTAAGAAATTTGGGTACAAATAGGTTCATTAATTGAACTTTAATTTGGGTTATTATCGGGTTCCATTAAGCACCATTTTAATTCTTTAGAAGTTGAAAAAAGAGAAGGTTGCATTATAGTATTCAAAAGGAGTGCATAAAGAAGTTTATTTTAGAGTTATTATTTTGCACATTAAATAGGAGTTGGATATATTTCAACAGAAATAAAATATTATATTCCTATTATCTAGTTACAAAAAAAGAAGACTACATTAAGATATTATAGTTCTCTACAAGGAGTAATTACTAAGTGCATATTTTAAGGAGTAATAAGGTGAGATTAATTGCACTATACTAGTTGTTCTTTAGATGCACTAAGTACTTTTAGATTACAGTAAAAATTAGTGCATATTTTGAGTTACTTTGAAGGGTTCATTTATAGGAGTTATAAGGGATATTATCATTGCACTATAGTTGTTATTCAAAGTTCACTAAAGTTTTTAAAAGTGAACATTAGTGTAGAATTAAAACCTCTAATAGCATATTAGTTGCATTGTTAAAAGCTTGGATTCATTGGTGTTAATATTATCCAAGTTAGAGGTTAGTGTTGTCTAAGCAAAATGACAACAAATACATTACATATTATTCTTAGATATTAGAGTAGAGAACCACCATATCTAAGAATCTAGGAGAGCTTCAATAGGAGACATTTAAACTCGGTGTAAAATTTAGTTTCTAACTCTAATCTATTGCAAAGTCTTGCATTACATTGGCACCAGATTTGTCCTTCAAATACAACATTAATAAGATAAAATAAAAGTGTCCTAAAGACACTATTATAGGTAGCAAGATGCGGTCTCAAAGTGATGATATCATAGAAGTTTTAGGATAAAACTTCTAAAAAAATAGAAGGCTCACAAAGCTAGGATTTTTGGGTGTCTAAAGATACCACTTTTAGTGTCTTAACCAACATCTACTATAGCATCCACCTATAGCATGAAGAACCTACATAAAGGAGCTATCAATATATAATATATATATATATATATATATATATATATATATAAGAACAATGTATAGCAAGGGAGAAATAAAGGTTCAATACCCAATACTCTATCCAAGCTAGAAGGTATCATCTACAACCAAGACCTAGCTTGGAGAACCATCAAAGACCAATACCCAAGATCTAGCTTGGAGAACCATCCATCGAGAGGGAGCTATACTAGGTTTAATCATGAAGAAACTACCAACTAAGGGCAGTGCTAGAAATCATAGTCAAGCACCTAGGATCTCCATCGAACCAAGATCCAACCTTCATTTGTTGGAAGAAGCATTGAGAGTAAGAAACCAACTAGATTTACATTGGCAAGAGGAGTATATAGGTTAAGGAAGGTGTTGGAGGGAAGATTTCATGTAATCTACCACTTGTCACATCTGAAAATAAGCACTCATATTCCTCAAGAAAATAAACACTCACTTCTTGAGCATTAGAGTAATTATTTATAGGTTACAAAGCATATCTATCAAAAAAGGAAGCATTACATCTTAAAAAGTGTAGGTTCCATCCCCATGCATGTTGGAGCTCATAAGACACTTGGAAACCACTTCAAGAAGTGTTAATATTCCTCTCAAATGTTACTCAAGAAGCTTATGCCACATGGGAGTCTTCAAGAGGAGTTCGTAGCCATTTAAGCACTTAATTCCAAGTGAAGCATATAATGAAACCTAAGAAAATCAAGCAACATCCAAAGGAGAGAAGGCGTATCCATAACGAGCAATGAGAATGTATCCATATACAGTGAAAGAGGATCAAACAACATTAAAGGTTGAATTCAAGACTTCCAAGAAGGTCAAAGTAGCATTTAAGGCTCACTGCCATACATCCACCATTAAAGGAGAGTAGTGCACAGTAAGACAATGTCCAAAATTTAGGAGTTGGAACTTTATAAAGGTAAGGTTTTTACCTTAATTAAAATTGCTTTCATTAAGGAGTTATAAGGAGTATCATATAAGGTTGAAACTCTTCTATTATTTACTTTGGAAATAATAGAAAAATCAACCATACATTTGAAAGCAAATTTAAAGGAGGTTTATATATTTAAATAGTTTAATATTTGTAATTAAGTACCATAGGAGATATAAGGGTTTCTACTTGGAAAATTAAAACTCTATTATTACAAATATTATTATTTTCTAATGTTCCAAATTAGGGAGTTATAAGGTATACTACATCAAAAAAGTTTATTGGAATTTAGAAATATTAAACTATTGGAAATTGAAGGTTATAAAAGGAATTTATTCATTTACTTAAAGGATTTGGAATTATATAATTACACTTGTCTCATATTCATACTAAAGGGACAAAATAAATCCAACCATAGAGAACTTTAAATTAAGTGCATAGTTCATTAGGAGAGATAAGGTGAAATAGAAGTTGATTATTGTTATTTACAAAATATTACAAAATCAGCTCATAAAGTGAACTATTTATATCTAAAGCTATTTATCAAAGCCTATAGTATATTTACTAGGGATACATAAGGAATAGTAAAAAATCTAAGCTTGAAAGGTTTTATCAAATTAGTTCACATGCTTTAAACTAGGGAGACATAAGAATTCTATAAAACCTAAGTTTGGAAAGGTCTCTATCAAAATAGAGTCATACACTAGGGAGACATAAGGTATATCTAAAGTATTAAAAGAACCCTATCATACACTACAATGGATAAAGTAGCTAGAGACACATTTCATCATAATACACACCACAAAAGGACTCAAGAACATAATCCATCCAATATACCATATCATATATGCAAAATCACTTCAAATTATTTCATAGTTCAAAATGAAAAATACATCTGGTATATTGATTCATGTGCAAGTAAACACATGATAGGAAATCTACATTGGTTTGATTGTCTTGAAGTCACTAATAGCTACAATTTGAAAATTGCAGATGATAATAACTATCATATACATGGATATGGGTGTGTATCACCTAGAAAATTGTTTCCAATTTGTTTGCTACTTAATGTAATCTATGTTCCTGGATTAATGTATGATCTCATTTATGTATCCAAGCTAGTAGAAAATAAAAGGATGGTTGACTTCAGATACATAAATGGAGCTAATATGTGTCTTATTATACATCAAAATAATATTGAAGCTATTGTATCAATCCATAGAAATATATATGCTTTGGATTCTATCAAAACTTCACAAGATATTATTATGTTTCAAAACAATACTAATGCAGTTTTTGAGGAATAGATTGAAGATAATGAAGAATCTACATAACGTAAAAATAAAAAAATAAATGAAAGGTTCAAAATTAAGAGGATGAGGGAACAACTACACTATGATTTACTTGGCCATATTATATGTAGAAAATAAGAACTTGAACAAGATGAAGATACTCATTCAAATTCAAACAAAGAAGACAATGAAGGAACCTAGAGAAAAAGCTCAAATTTTAGGACCAAGACAAAGATCCATATTGAATACTAAAGTCTTCAATACCCAAATAATTTAATACAAGGGGGTGTTAGAGTATATTACATCATTTGGATCATGTAAATGTACCACCTTTGGTACATATCTAGAGTAGGAGTCTACTTCAGAGTAAAGTTAGTTAGTTGCTTCAAGTATTATAATAAATGCACAAGTGTCAATGTGCAAGTTGTAATTGTGCATGTAGTCCACATGTACATAATTTCTAGGTAGAGTAAAGTCCAAGCAATCTATATTTCTATAGAAATACCTCATAGGTGTAGTATATTGAGAGATAATGTGATATAGTAAATATATAGTGTGTAGTAGATATAGTGTGTGTAGTATGGTACAATGTAGTTATTTCATATAATTTCATGGAGTGTTCATGTCCTCCATTATATAGCATTGTACTATTTTTGTCATTCCCATTAATGGTATATTTTTGAGTTATTTGTAGATGTTCATATATTTATTTTCCTACATATTATTGTACCATTAGTTTTATAGTTATCTCAGATTAGTAATCCTACATCTTGTGGTTGTACTACCTCCCATCAAAAGCTAAAAATATTGCATTTAGAATTTTATAGGCTACACTCGAGAAACTTCTATTTTTGAATGCAATTTACATCTAATTTTCTACAAATTTGATACCATTGTAAAGAGGAGTTTGAGATATTTCCACCAGGATTTGAATCACCTTAAAAAGATTTTTCTATCAAAAGTTATGGTAATTTCAATTTTGAGGTAAATATAGGGCGATATTTAAATAAACCTATAATTAAATTTAATATTTTTAACCTTAGGATAAACCTTTGAAAATTAATTTTTTTAAATTATCAATTTAAAATAATGCCATTAAAAAGAAAAAATTCAAAATGATCAATGCAATCCATTTAAAAATATTTTGTGTAAGCAATTTCGACACCCTAATGAAAGCAATTTTTAAAAATGATTCAAGCAAAATTTAAAATCTTGATGCAAACCAAGTTTGGAATTAAAACTAAAATTTCCAAGTGGGTCCCTAGTCCATACTGGGGTGTGTTGTGCAAGCACAATAATAATACTGTGTTGGTGACTCTCACACCTAGAATTTAAATATTAAATAAATGAGTAGCTTGATGTGGCATTCACAAGAAGAAGCAGCATAGATCTCTATCAAGAACTATCAAATCTAGAGCTACTTTTCTAGTCTCATATAAATTCATTTGTATCTTTGAATTCTACTTCTAGTAGTAGTCTGATTCAACTTTTGTTAGTGTTAGTCCTAGCATTATTCCTTATCTAAGTGTTACTTCAAACTTTGCTTCTAGTGCTATTGTCATAAATATGGCTAATCCCAACCACAACATAAATCAATGGAGGACTAATAGATACAAGCTTTTTGTATTACCTCAAAATATAAATCCCCTACCTAGTAAAGCTTACAAGTACTTGCCTAAATTCCAAGGAAATAATCCTTTAACCGGTGAGGATCATATAAAAGACTTTTTGTATGCCATGGATAGTCTTAAGGTAGATGGTGAAGATGTAGTGCTCAGATTATTCCTTTAGACTTTAGAAAAATGTTCTTGTGAATGGTTCAAAAGCCTTCGAAATGGCTCTATCCCTGATTTCATGACTATGGAAGAAGTTTTTCTCAAAAAATATGGAGAAAGAAAGAATGAATAGTCTCTACTAATAGAATTAGATACTAATAAAAAGGAGAATTAATCATCCAAATATTTTAATATAAGGTTTATCAAGATCAAAAATAAGATTCTAGTTGGGTTAAAGCCAAATGACAATTAGTGTAGAGGGGAAAAACTACCCTACTGTGTACGATTATCAATTGTATCCACTGGGAACCGAGGTGAACCATAGGGGTATGTTATAACTCTACACTCAGTGTTAAATGGGAATAAGGGTTCACTATGAATGGTTTTAGAACTCAATCCAAGTTTGGGGTGGAATGTGTTTGAATGTGTCAAATTAATCATGCACCTATGTTTGGTCTTTCTAAAACTACACTATAAAAAAGGCAAAAAATAATGCAAGATACAAGATGCAGGAAGACAAGAGCTAAACCTAGAATGATTCTTTGCTTTAATGATTACTAACCCTAGGATTGTAAAACAATGCTTTTGAGAAAGGGTCCAAGAGAAATGCATAAACAAGGTTAAAACCCTAAATGCACACTATATTTTTTTATTCTTTCAAATGATTAGGAATTTAATTGAATTATCTTCCTTACTTGTGATATTTATTTTGAACAAAAATGAATAAAAAGCAATCAACAAACAACCTAAATATCTACTAGGGCACTTATCTAATTCATTGATTGTTTCAAGCTTTATCTTACATCCAACAATGTCGCATAGTTTTAATCTTGAAAAATAACTTTACAAAGCCCTCAAAAAATATGATCAATATTAGGGGGCCTACTTAGGCCACTATATTGCTGCACTTGGAGGCATAGCAATCAAGCCCCTTAGGTCATTTTAGCTGACCTTTAGAGTACAAAAGTAAAATTTGACCTTTTTGTAAAATAAACAAGCATAATACAATGCAACATAAAAAAATGATAAATAGAGCACCTATTAAAAAATTATAATATAACTATGACATAAAATGTAGATCTAGGATTTGGGGGTAAAATTCTACCCCCAAGCTTAGCATAGGTAAAATCGTGCCCTATACGGGGTGATCATGATTTTTCTTCTAAATAAATCACACCCTGTAATTACGGGGTGCAATATCACAACCTAAGGAAGATGTAAGAGAACAATGCAAATGAACTATTAGTAGATGTGAAATTAGCAATGTACAAAGGAAAATAAGTAAAAACAACCTGGTGGTAGCGAAAATCAGACAAAAGGATGAAGACCTCCAAGATAGTAGACTCCTCCTTAGGGCTCCAACACTTATCCACCAAGGGCAACAATACACAATCAAATGTAGTAGGAGATATCTCCATAAAATCCAAAAAAGCTTTAATAAAATCCTATTGGCACTTGCATCAATACTTGTTGGCAGCTTGTTAGATTGCTTTCACTTAGAATTTGTGGTTGGAAAATATCTAGGAGTTTAGGAGTGAAAAATAAAGATTCAAACCCTCTATTTATAAGATATTTAAAACAAGAATGGGTGGAAAAACTGAGGAAAATCTAACACCAAATAAGGTTAATGGAAAATCTAGGGTTTTCTAAAATAAAACCCTAAATAGGAAAAATGCTCCTTGTAAGGGTTGATCGTGATTTCACCGAAGCAAGAAATAAGGGGGGAAAGAAGGGGGGAGAGACCCAAACTTGCTTTGGGTAAGATGGAGGGTCTCTTTGAAAGTCTAGGGAAAATGACTCACTCAAGTGAGTCAATTTTCTATGTCTACATTTTCCCCCCTCTTTGATGCATTTATGGCCTAGTAAATGCATCAAAGAAAGATGTAGATATCTATGGGCAAAGGACAACAAACAACAACAACAAAAAGAGTGTTTGGTTTAGAAGAAAGGAGTGGTGTGAAAATGGTGTCATTTCAAACACTTTCATGTTTTGCATGTAAATCAAGGTATTAAGGACACTAATGCCTCTCAGGCCAAGGTTCCCCCTCAAGTTTCAAAAGGAATATTACATTCCTGATGAAAATCAAAACAACAAACATAGAAGAAAGAAGAGAAAAAATAGGAAGAAAAGAGGAGACAGAAAAATAAAAAAGAGATATAAAAGAGGCAAAAAGGTGAAAAACTTAATTCATTTTCACTGTGCAAAATAGAAGAAAGGAGCTTTAGAGAAACATAGATATGACACTCTTGGCACACAATTCAGCCATTGTGAGGAGTGAGGTCGGTGTAAAAATAGAGCAGGCATAGGTAAGAACTAAAATCCTCCTTCTAGATTAAGTTAGGGTAGATTTTAGTTCGCATTTCATGTATTTTTCAATTTTTTTTAGTTTTACTCTAGAGATCATCGTGCATGATCTAGGCATGATTTCTTGGCATGACCATGTTTTCATATCATTTCATGGTAGTGAGCGAAATCACACCTCAAAAATATGGGGTACGATTTCACAAAATCATACCTCAAAAGTAGGGAGCACAATTTCATAGAAGGGGAAGAAAAAAAAATAGTTCCCGAAGCTAGGCGGACGTGATTTTGTTGAAGAGAGAAAAAAATAAAGGTAAATAAACCTAACAAAATAATTAAATTTTGTTAATTTTAATTTATTAATGTGCACAAGAAATTGATGAAGCTTTGTGTATTATGTTTGTGGATGCAACATGATGTACTAGAGAGTCATGAGTGGTTATCAAGATTCTTGGATGTGGAGCTAGATGGCCTCTCATAGGTAGAGAGAGATACCCTAGAAGTAGTGGGGCTAGACCACTTGGCGGAGATGCCCCAAGTAGAGGTGGACAAAATGCTACTAACAACTGTAGTAGAGATATGGTACCTATAATCATTGACCTTTTAGTTACCTACAGTGGATATGATAGTCATACTAGAGGATGTGTGGCATATCTTAAATATCCCCATCAAGGAGAGAGTAATTTGCAAGGCACAAGGGTAGTGAACCACACTAGAGAGATTATCAGATGGTAGGAATCACCAGTTTTGAGAGAGTGATCTCTATAGACAATATGGTTGGATGCCATGGGGCTAATACTCTGATGACTACACTCTATAGGGTGGTGGTAGTATTAATTATGTTCCATACCAGTAGGGGATATCAACCATGGGTTATGGTTGGTATAGTGGCAGACATGCGAGACCAGTGGGTGAGGTTCACATGGGGTTTGTATGTGCTAGCCCATTTGTATAGGATATTGTACAATATTGTGTACAAGTAATATATAGGATTAGTGTGCATGACATTGCTCCAAGTGTGGAGCTAGAAGCACATAGAAGTACAGAGACCATACACACTCTCAGGACCATTGCCCAACCCAGAGTAACTAACAAAATACATATGGTCTAGGTCCTTTGAGCGGGTCCATAGAATAAATGTCAAGAACCTTCCACTAGTGAGGTGAGTAATAGATGAGTTACATAGGCCAAAGATCATATGGAAACCATGGTGTCTACACCTTGGATAGATTGAGGATGCAAAGGAGCTATCAAAAATTAGGAGGATGAGGTGGGTATCTATGAAGAAGGGAGAGCTAGAGATCTTATTATTTAATAGATTCTAGTGGTAATTCAGGATCTTCCAAGAGATCTCAACCTTGGGTGACTGCTAGTACAGGTGACTGTACTAGGATCCATCAAGAGTTGGAGGGGATACCAATGTGGTGAGGTGGGTAGAGGAGGACTTGGATGATCCACTCTACATAGATATAGGGGTGGATGATGTTGAGATGGACCTAAGCTATTGGATATGGTATACATGTGTTATTCCCCTAAGTATCTCCCCACTAGTGTTGGTGTAGAGGCACCATATCATGAGCCAAAGTATGTAGCTGGAACTGAGAGATACCACTTGACACACCATAGAGTGAAAATAGTAGGGCTATGAGGTCCCAAGGTAGAGATAAAATTGATTTGAGTGGATCTAGTGGTGGCTACCACCGCTGCAACTAGGACCAGGGAGGTAGGAGCAACCAAAGTTACCTTCATGATGGCTATAGTTGTACTAAGAAGAGGAATCGAAGAGACCTCCACATTAGTAGTAATTGTTCCTAGTGATATTATGGATCAAAGAGACACTAGGAGGGATATAAAGGTGCTACAGGCATAGGTAGTGACTCTACGAAGGAATATGGACTTGCTTTGAAAGGACAAGATAAAAAGGATGAAGGGTTTGAGGAGTGCATTAGGAACTATAGAGGTAGAGAGAGATGCAATATGAGTAGAGGATAATTATCTTTAAGGAGATATGAGTTTTTTGGATGAGGAGTGTTAGAAGGCTTGATATGGGATGTCTATAGTCAATAGAAACCAATAGGGTTATAGGATCTACCTTCTATAGGAAGAGCTACATAGGGTGGGAGAGAGGTTGGTGGTAGCCGTGCAGAGGGTGACCTTATTCCATATGGTATAATACTAGGCAATTTTAGTGGATCAGTGAGTCCCACCACATTCATCCCTATAGACACTGATCTGGACTTGTTCTAGATCACAAATGGTTTTATGGTCCATGAATATACCTCTACCAGGACCACCTTCAATGGAAAATATCATGGAGATAGGCTCTCAGAGATAGGGAGAGGATTAGGGTGATATGCCAATTTTTAGTGTGGCATGCATCCCTAGGGATGGTCGACTGTAACAGGTTTGGACTATGGTACACTGACCAAATAGACCTATGTATCTTTCTCTTTCTCGAGTAATAGCATACTACATTTTATGTTGTGTGTGATTATGTGTGCCTTTTTTATGGTGTTTTGAATTTTTATTTTAATGTTTAAGTTTATTTATGCATTATATGCTCTTAGAATAAAAATGCAATATATACAGATGCAATGGGATGAATGTAATGTAGGAAAAATCATGGATGGAATAAGGAGAAAAAAATAAGAGAAGGAGAGGAGGAAGAAGGGATAAAACACTACTATGCAAAATTGCACCCCATAAACATGGGGTGTGATAACACCAGAGCAAAATCGTGACCCATAAATACAGGGTGTGATTTTGAAAAGAAATGGAAAAATACAAAATAAGAGGAAAAGAAAAAAGAGGAAGAAGAAGAAAGAAGAAAAAAGGAAAAAAATGCCAACAAAGAAAAAAATGGGGGTTCAAGGCATGATGCATAGGTTAGCATAGATTATACTAGATCAGTTTGACCAACCATACATACATTAAGTAAAAGAAGATGGGAAAATGAAGTGATACCTACTATGGATGTAGTAATCACTAAGATGGTCAAAATATGGAGTAGAAACTGCTATGGGTGTTGTGCTTTCTAAGATGGATAGAAGATAAAGATATATACCCGCTGGGATGTATGTTCACTAATGGTCAAATGGAGGCTACCCCTCACTCATGACCATGAAGCTATACACTAGGGGGTGTGTTGTGTGTGCAATATGTATTAGCAAGTACTATCTGATAGGGGTGTGTTATATGCAAAAATGTGAATGAATAAATCAAACTGAACAAGACATGATGTGAGTGTGTGCACATGCTAGAAGAAAAGAGAGGAAGAAAGTAAAAATCAAGGAAGAGTTGTGTTCCTTGACCTGAAAATAAATTGATGGTCATCATTAAAACATTCAAGGTCAAGAAACACAAAAGCAAAGACAAAAAGAGAAAGGAGATAAAAAACAAGAGGAAGAAGAAAGAAGCAACAAAAAACCCTAGGTTGGGGACTTTGGTAGGCATCATAGTCCTAGTGAGAGTGCAATGCAAGTGAGCTACGACTTAACTAGGTATTATCATGTGACATTGTCACAAAGGTCCTTTGAAAACTATATGATCAAGTAGTCATGAGCAAGCAATAATGTGATTATGACAAGAAAAAATGCAAATGGAATAGAATGTCAAGAAATCATGCAAAATATGATAGGAAAACATGCAGTATGAACAAGCAAACAAATGTGGTGGATGAAAATGCAAGGTATACCTAATTGATGATTTATTATTTTAGTTATTATTATTATATATGTATATTATATATTATATATATATATATATATATATATATATATATATATATATATATATATATTTTTTTATTATTGAGCAAAACGGTAGTCAACACATAGTCTGATTGTGTCTCCTATCTTAACAAAAATAATAGGCATACAAGGGACTCATCCATCAAAGAAAAATATAGAATAGGGATCATCCTGATGATCAAAATCATAAGGAATCTACTTCATAGAATTTTCTTTGGTATCCTTTGCATGAAAATCCTCACAAGACCTAATTAAACCATCTTTCTTAATAAAAGGAGGGGCAATTCCTAATTTTACAAGATATCTATAAGATAGTGAAGCAGGTTCTCCTTGAGAAGTAGTAGATTTACCATAAAAATGCATAAAATTTATCATATTACAAAAAACAACATCAGAGGGATAAGGGGGTCCTTCATCCTCATCACCTCACTCCAATATTTTATGATCTATATATTAATCATAAGTATTAATATGATCATCATTGTCAAATGGTAAAGGTTGGTTTTTTTTGGGAATGTAGCCTACGCCACACCTCCCAGGCTAGACTTCAACATCCAAAGGCTCTTGGATTTATTTATTATCATGGCCTCAACCCTTTATCCACATATCCCATATTAGATAGGATCTATTTAGGGAGTGGTTAATCATTGGATAAGTAGCAATGGGTAAAATAATGCTCGATAGAAGACGGGTTGCTACCATGGATCTTCTCTTTGATGGTTGTTCCTATGAAAATAAAGGTACACATACTAATGTGTAAAAATTTACCCTTATTACAAGGTAAACTAGTAGTCCTTGGCGAAGGTGGTAGCTTGGAAAGATCCAAAAGAGACTTCTAAAGAAAATTATTAACTTGATCTTGTGATGAAACTTGAATGAGAGGTTCCTCGCTCACTTTAAGACTTTCGAGTTACATATATATTTGAGATGAGGAAATTGGAAGAACAGATGATGAAACTGAAGGACAAATATTGAGACTGAAATGAGCTTACTCAACCATCAAATAATATTCAAATGGATGAGGGTTACCTAGAACGGTGACAACTTGATATTTAAATTTTAACTTCAAACACTAATGAAAGGTAGAAGGGATAAACTTCGTCACATGGATCCAAGTACATCCAAGAAGAAGATTAAAAGATGCTGGACAAGGTACCACCTAGAACAAGGTATCTAAGATCTATGGTTTGACCCTCAAATGGGAGAGTTATTATCAGATTTAGTTAAGTCTTCCTATTTTAATTCAAAATATTGGAAAAACTAATAAGTGCATAAGTTAAGGGAAGAACCATTGTCAATCAATATTCTCTTAACAAAATTTCTCCTAATAAATTTTATGATGTAATGGGAATGATCCCCTTACAATTTTGAGTAAAGCATATCATCATTCAAAAATGTGATGTGATGTTTCCCAAGATAACGTACAACATTGGCTACTGTATCGTTCCAAATTTTTTGCACCCTTACCTTCAGGCTATAGGATCCGTGCCCGAAAGGGGAATGCAAGAAGGATGGGAAAATACCTCAGACTGAGAGGCCCTTTGAAGGTCCCGCCTCTCGAGGGAGGGGTATTAAGGTGATTTTTTGATGGATGGTAGGGTTCACTAGGAAACGTTTAGTGGCAGTCTCCATGCCTAGGTTGGGAATGTGTTTGATGTGTTCAATTTTATCTTTAATCATTCAAATCCTATGTTTGGCCAAATGAATCTAAACTTTTCTATATGAAATGTAGATCTAAATGAATACAGAAAATAGGATTAAACAGAGAACACAGAGAATAAGCTAGATGAGAAAAGTCATACCTGATTTCAGATGTCTGATGGAGGTTCTAATTTTTGAAGCAGTCAAGATCGCCTCTGATCTGACAGGATCGTCTGAAATCAGACAGGATCATCTGAGATCTGATGAATTCATCTAAAGAATTCATCAGAGACCTGCAATTAGAGAAATAGACACAGAACACAGAAACTGCAGCAATACTAACAGAGGAAAACGGTGTAAAATGACAATATAGATACTAAAATGATAATTACAAATAGAAATTCAAGTAAATTATAGTATTCTAATGGAAAATTATGATCTTATCATGCACTTAAGCTATATGGGTGAACTCCAAAATGTAGAATAGCATAAAATAACAATAAACTGATCTAAATACAGAATGAAACAGTAGACGAGAAGAGAAAATTGCAAACTCTGGGCACTAATTGCCCCCAATGTTGGCTGCAGTCGAAATCGTCTGTAGAGTGCAAAATCATCTCGAATTGGGGCATGATCGTCCGAGATCATACAGGATCGTCTGCAACGATCTGAGCTTGCTCCGACAGAAAAAAGATGAAGTTCCTGCAAACAAACTTGGAAAAATATGAAGGCAAAGGGTGATTTAAGATGGTCTAACGCAAATAGAACTCGTGTTATAGGAAAATTCAGCTAGGGGAATGTCAAGGGGAGGGCCTAAGATTAAATAAGCATATGAAGGAGGTTGGGAGGTTGGAGATCATCCCAATTTGGGAGATCTCCAATGGGGGAAGTCTCTAACCGCACAAACACGCTTTTGCCCAGGTTAGAGACGTCGTTGAAATAGAAGCCAATTATGAAAAATCAGTTTTGGGATGAAATCGTCTAGACGTTCTAGTCCAGACGAAATCGTTTGATCTGAGGCGATATCGTCTGATCGGCGACGATATCATCCAACGGTCACAAAAAATCCTAAAAATGGCATGAAAAACGAGGAAAGCGGTTTAACAGGCAGTTCAAAGTTAAAATTCAAATTTTGAATTATTACTAAGGTAATTTTAATTATTTGCTAAGGTTTACTGCGCCAATTTTAGGGTGCTACATTTTGCCCCCTCTTTAGCAAATTTTCCAAAGAAAATGCGTTAAAGATGAGTTCTTCTCGATCTACGAGAAAGCAAAAATTATTCCCATTTTTAGGTGACGATTCTAGGTCGAATCGTACGACAGTTTACTATGGTGCCCCCTTCGTGTTTTTACCCAAATCGAACGTTTGAGGTAAAAACGCGGAAAAGCAAAATGTTAAAATGTTGTTAAGTGTTTTTGAATAAAATTAAGAAAAATAGGGTAAAACCCTAATTCATTGTTACTGTTCATTTTCCTGGTTTCTAGAGCTCTGCAGACAAGATGGTCGAGACAGCGCACAGATCAACAGAGGTATGGTGCGGGCTACGGGTAAGGGTCCAAACTTAATTTAGAATGCTTTAATTTGAATTTCATGCTTTTTAGATTAATTTTGAATGATTGTTGAGCATCGCGGCCATTTTTGGGTCGTCGACGTCGTCGAGATGAAATCGTCTCAATTTCACCGAAATCATCTCGATATCATCGATTTCGTCTAAGGGCAAAATCGGCGATATGGGGATGATTTCGTCCAATAAGGGACGATTCCCTCTTGCGAAATTGAAGATGAATTTACTCAAATTTTGGACGATATCATCCAATAGTGGATGATATCATCATTTGTATGAAAGTGAACTTATTTTACTTGCATTTTTAATCACTATTTTATTAATGATTTTTATTGTTTTGTTGTTTATGTTGCAGAGAGGATTACTAAAGAGCCAGGAATGGAAATACGGTGGGCTGAAGGATGACTTGGCCACTCTATCTCAGGAAGAGTGAGATCAGTTGGCTCAAGGCGGCTTGCAGCACGTGGCAGATATGCCACAGGTTTCTACATATATGGGGCTATTGACAGCCCTAGCAGAGAGGTGGTATCCGGGTTCTTGTTTTCGGTTATCGATAGGGGAGATGACTCCCACATTGGAGGATGTATGGAGGATTTTGAGGATCCCCATACAAGGATGGCTAATAACTCCCACGGCCAACCAGGGCCATGTGATGATGCGACTATGCAGAGATCCGAGCTTCGCCCTAGAGAAGGGCGGAGTGAACATCGAGTCACTACGCCAGATGCCTGGGGCATCTAGACTGACATAGGTTTTGGCTGGGGTGGTAGGCGGTCTGCTACTATGCCATCAGAGTGGATGCAGACTACCATGGCTACTAACAGATGTGGTCTATGACATGAGAGACCATGGGTACAGGTTTGCTTGGGGGAGCTTTATACTATGTCGATTGTATGTCTAGTCATGACATCACTACTATAGGTTTGGTGCTGGGAGCACATCACGATGCGGAGGCCAGTAGGGCTCCCACTAATAGGGATTGATAGGGAGAGGACCTGAGTTTTCTACTGGTGGATTCGAAGAGGGTCACAGTGGCGGATAGATCTACCAATGTCTCAGAGACTACTTGATGACCTTATCTCTGACCAGATCACTTGGAGGCCTTGGAGAGATCATCCAGGGTGGGCCGAGGATGAAAAGGAGCTGGCTCACATTAGGTGAACCTGCTGGCTGAGGATGGAGAGGAGAGAGGTGGAGCTCCACCGCTATGACCAAGTTTTGAGGTAGTTCGGTCTACAGCAGGGGATCCCATCTCTCAGGGACTACGAGTTTTCTTGGACCGTTCGGGATAACACTACAGTTAGTGGGGCTCTAGATATGCAGTGCTTTTGGAGTGAGGACACAGACAATGCCCCCATCCAGCCAGTGGATGGTGATGACATTGGGGTTTTTGATGGCTACGATGTCTGGTACGCAGGCATCCGCCCTCCTTGGATGACGAGGGCTCAGGGTCCAATTCACGTAGTTGTGCATCGGATGGGGAGGCAGTGCCAGGCGGCCATTGAGGTGGCACAAGGTCACGACGGGAGAGAGCAGAGGAGGCCATAGGCTCAGTAGAGGCTACGATAGTAGGAGAGGAGGGAGGAGAGACCCCCTTCTCCATGGAGAGAGAGGCCACCATCGCTCGATAATGGCAAGGGTTTCGAGGTAGGAGAGAGTAGTGAGATGGCTACTCTCCAGGCAAAGACTGTTCATCTCCAGGCTCAGGTGCAGTCCTTGTAGGATGAGTTTGCACGACACTGAGAGGAGGCCACATAGCTCAAAGATGAGGTCATACACCTCAAAGCATGGAGCGAAGGGGTGAGCACTCAGGACCTAGTGTGGGCTATTTCCCAAATCACATTCTATTAGATGCTATACCATCATATGGTGCTAGAGGGATAGAGGTTACCGCTGCTGGCCCCCATTGTGGAGCCTATCATGATGAGGACATCATCATGATCAGAGTCCAAGACTCATAGCACCACATGGACTGTGATGGTGCCACCTCGTCCACCTCAGGGCGGGGGAGGAGATGAGGCTGAGAGCTCGAGGGGTTCTCGAGGCTAGCTACTATAGACTGCACTACACATATTAATACATAGTGTTGATTATTTTTGATAGAGGATTGAGTATGCCAAGGTACAGATTGTGGCATACCGATCCAGTTTTGAGATGATGTATATATTGTTGATATATATATATATATATATAGATGAGATATTTTTGATCATATGACTTGTCTTATGTGTTTGTATGATGCTTTAATGTTTTGGTGTGATTGATTTGATGATTCATGTAATTATGTCATTTGGAAATATTATGGTTTGAATGTCATGCTTTTAAAATTTAAATGAAATAATATGATGTAAACAAATTGGTTGTTTGTGGGATAATTTGATAAAAATAAAAGGGACTTCTAACAATAATTTCAAAGGACATTGTCGCTATTATAGACCATTTCATGGAGTCGCCGCTCGCTAGGTCGTCAAGCTAATCCTAGTATAGAAATATTGTTAAAAGTAAAAGAGTGCTTAAGAGACTATCTTAAGACTTTGTTGTGATGATGCAAATGATGATGATGATGGTGATTTGATGATTTGTTTTCAGATTTTCATAAAAATAGTATGCATGAAATATTTTAAAATGATTTTTGCTAGGCATAAATTCCTAAGTGTGATAAAATTTTGAACAATTCCTTAGAATTTATACCATGGTTGCAATATTGAATGTTGACATAATGACATGAAATAGTAACAATGTGCGTTCTTTTAAAGCATAATTGTGTAACATAATGATTTAAGTCATATGTTTTTATGATTTTAAATAGATGGGAAAATAAAATTAAAACAATGGTTTGCGCTAGGCATAGAATATTTAGGTATAGACTTATACCATCATCGTGAAGTCCAAAGAAGAAAATAATAGTTTTATTGCATGGTTGATTTTTAATTGTTGAAAATAAACAGAAAATATGAAGATGAGGACTTGTGCTAGGCATAAAATTCCAATTTTAATTTTGGAACTATACCATCGCCGCGAAAGTCAAAAGTTATATATAAATGTAACTTTATTGCATGTTTTTTAAAAATGATTTTGACTTTTTT
The DNA here is from genome assembly GCA_028583015.1 of Wollemia nobilis. NCBI lineage: Eukaryota > Viridiplantae > Streptophyta > Pinopsida > Araucariales > Araucariaceae > Wollemia > Wollemia nobilis. Next base: position 9,536,779 of record JAQPPZ010000012.1, on the reverse strand, counting down.
GGTAATACATGTAGTTGTCTTTATACTAAACAACTGTTCTCAGAGAAGAAAATGAAATTATTCCAAACAATTTGCAAAAATATTTCAAAGTATCTTAAAGACAAAAGTTAGATTTATAAGGAATCCCATGTGCGTATGTGAGTTCATTTCCAATCTTGATTTATCATAATGATACACAAAATCTCTCAAATACAAATGTGTGTGCAATTGCTTTGTGCATTTACCAGTTTTGAGCAAGATAATTTGATACAAGTGATTTGAATTAACCAAATAAGTGTTCATTAACCATGATTTAGATGCATATAACCATACCGGGACTACTATGTAAGTCGGGTTATCAAGAGCTAGCTAATCCATAAGCAGACATAGGTCTGTACAAAAGAAGGTCGCTAATGTGACAGACATATCACCATGCTAGGAGTTACCCAAGGCCAAGCATGTTGGGCACAAACCACCTGTTATGAGGCTTACCTCATAGTTTTCGAATAATTGAGAATTCCAGGTATTCAAGCTCATCAACCATTCTTTTCTTTTCAATGGGTAGGGAAAGGGATTTTATTGCTTTTGCTTTTGCTTGTTTTGCTTTCTTTGCTTTTTTCCTTTCTTTTGTATTTTTCTTTTTCATATCTTTTGCTGTGATATTTGAGATAATGTTGAAATAGTGCTAAGAGAGTACAAAATTATTTTGAAATAATGCTTCTTTTTCTCATGATTTTGCTTGATTTTTGTTTTTCGTTTGCTTCCTATTCTAGAGATACTTGCTCGGATTAGCTGTAGGGCAAGGGATTTTTATTCTAGGTAGGGGTGAGCTTGTCCTTTTGTCAATTCTCAAAGATTCTAGACCATGTGCATGATAGGATAGTAGGGGAAACTTTATGCTCAAGAAACCACTTCTACTATGTAGCATAGCATGGATATTACAAATATAATCATTTTATTGTGAAAGGATATGCTTGGTTTAAGTAAATAACAAGATCAATTCTCTGTGCTCAAACTTTATTTAATTGAATTTTGTGTACTTTGATATAAGAGAGATTAGTAATCATGCCAGATAAAATCAAGATATTTATTTATGTGAATGTGAAAGTGCGGGATTCCAAATAAATGCTAATTTATCCTAAATAACTGAAAATATAACTGCAATACTTCACGATTTGATAAGTATGAAAAATAAAATATGTTTTTGAAGGGTTTTGATGATTTTGATGTTTTTGGTGTTTTTATATTTTTTAAGTTTATAAATTGAAAGAAATACAAGATAGTGGTTTTTTGAAATATTTTAAACAAATATATACAATGATGAAATAACCAATTTTTACGCATAGTAATGTTTAAGATGCAAAATTTTCATGGGTTCTTTAATTTCTTTACCATCTAAGGTAGATAATTTGTATGCTCCCAATTCAAATTTAGCAGTGATAATATATGGTCCAAGCCAGTTGGGTTCAAATTTACCTTTAAGGTCTTTAGATGCATTAGTATTTTTTTTATTTTCTTTTAAAACAAGGTCGCTGACCTCAAAGGATCGATGACGAACTTTCTTAGCATATGATCTTTTAAGCTTGTTTTGGTAGGCATGAAGATGCTCCAAAGCATTGATGCGATTTTCATCTAGGAGTTCCAGATGACTAAGTCTGCCAGCTCGATATTCATCTCCTACTTCGATATCTTGAAGTAGTAGAGCCAAAGAAGGAACTTCTAATTCAAATGAAAAACAGTGTTAGCGCCATAAACCAAGACAAAAGGTGAAGTACCTATGGGAGTACGAACGCTAGTGCGATATGCGCACAAAGATGGATATAATTGAATGTGCCAGTCGCGGCCAGATTTGTTGACCAATTTTTTGAGAATTTTGATTAAGGTTTTGTTAGAAGCTTCTGCTTGGCCATTACCCTGAGGATAATAGGGAGTGGACCAGCGATGTTGAATCTTATATTTTTGGCATAATTTCTTAACATATTTATTTTTGAAATAAGTTCCATTGTCTGAGATGATATTTGCAAGAATTTCGAACCTACAAATTATTTGATTAAAAATAAATTTAGAGACTTGTGTTCCAGTGCAAGAAGCTAATGGCATAGCTCCAATCCACTTCGTAAAATACTCAGTGGCGGTTATGATGAATTTGTGTCCATCAGATGACACAAGATTAATTTTGCCAATAATGTCTAAGCCCCATTTTGAAAAGGGCCAAGGAGATGAAATAGCCTATAGTTCTTGTGTAGGGGCATGGACAAGGTCAGCATGTTTCTAGCACTTGTCGCAATGGCACACATAATCATGTGCATCATTATCCATGGTAGGCCAGAAGTATCCTAGCCTAAGGAGATTTTTAGCAATGACACTACCACTGAATTGTCCTCCACAATATCCATCATGGGCTTCACTCAAAGCTGATCTGGATTCTTCTAAATTCAAACATATCAATAGGATACCTTCAAAATATCTCCTATATAAAGTATTGCTAATTATTACAAATTGACTTGCTTGTCTACGTAATAACCAACGCTGGTTTCTATTAGAACTGGCAGGGAAAGTCCCATTGTGAAGAAAATCAAATATGCCTGTATACCAAGGTTCAGGAGTAGTTTCATTGATTAGAAACACATCCAAATGTTCTAAGCATGACTTATTTGAAGTGGGTTCCTGGAGTCGACGAATAATGATGGTGGCATATTCATCATCTAACTCCAAGGGCAGAAGAGATGTAGCTGTAGCCATAGCGTCAGCCACACGGTTGCTAGTTCGAGGAATAGCTTCCAAGGTAACTTGATCAAATAGAGATATTAATTGTAAAACATATGATTTATATGGGTGCAATTTATCATCTCTGGTCTAATAAACTTCATTAATTTGGTTTATAACAAGTTGAGAATCACCAAAAACTAGCAGATGTTTAATTTTTAGCACCAAGGTAGCTCATAATCCAAGGATTAGAGATTCATATTCAACAGTATTATTGGTGCAAGCAAATGTTAATTTAAAGGACAAAGGTATAATGTGTTTTTGTGGAGATATTAAAATAATACCCGCATCAGCCCCACTCATACATCAGGCTCCATCAAAGTATAAGGACCATTGTTCAACATGGTCTGCCTCTAATTGAAGGCATTCATCAGGAAACTCAATGATGAGGGGATGGGTAGACTCTAAGGGTGCAATAGCTAATTGATCTGCTATGATTTGACCCTTAACAAAATTCTATCCTATAAACGTGAGTTAAAAATTGCTTAGAGCAAGAACCCACTTTGTTGTGCGACCCGATAAATAAGGTCGACTCATGAGATACCGCAAGGGATCATATTTAGCAATGACATATGTTTTCTGACTGAGCATATAATGACGTAATTTTTGCATAGAAAATACGACTGCTAAACATAGTTTTTCTAATGCTATGTAGCGGGTTTCATAACTAATTAAATTTTGGCTAATATAATAATTAGCACGTTCTCTTTTCTCATCATCAAGTTGAGCTAACATAGCTCCTAAAGCAAAATTTGAAGCTGAAATATACAGGATAAATGGGCGATCAGGTCTATGCAGTGAAAGCACAGGTGGGTTAAGGAGGTATTGTTTGAGAAGTTCAAAAGCTTCCTTACATTCGTCATCCCAATTAAAATGGACATCCTTCTTAAGAAGCTTAAGAAAGGGACCGGTTTTGTCCGCCAGCTTATCGATGAAGTGACGGATAGCTTGAAGCTTACCTTGTAAACTTCGTAACTCAGATATATTGGTAGGTGCGGGCATATCAGTGATAGCCACAATCTTGAGAGGGTCGATTTCGATGCCACGTAAAGAAACTATAACCCCTAATAGTTTACCGGACTTAACTCCGAATATGCATTTAGCAAGATTTAGTCGGATAAGATATTCCCTTAACCGATCAAACATTGTCCTTAAATCATTTAAATGATCATCTTCTTTGATGGAACGAGCTATGATATCATCTACGTAATCATGTAGGATATCATGCATCATATCATGAAAGATATAAGTCATAGCTCGTTGATATGTTGCACCTGCGTTCTTTAGGCCAAATGGCATCACTTTCCAACAAAAGGTACCCTAGGGGGTAATAAAGGCTATTTTAGCCTGATCTTCAGGAGCTATCCTGATCTGATTATAGCTATAAAATCCATCCATTAGGGACATCATTCCACTCCCAGCAGTAAAATCAATGATTTGATCCATGTTTGGAAGAGGAAAATCATCTTTAGGGCATGTAGCGTTAATATCTCGAAAGTCTGTGCAAACCCTAACTTTGGTAGCTTCTTTCTTGGTGACTGGAACTACATTCAAGATCCATTCAGCATAATCAATAGCTTGTATAAAAATAGCATTCAGGAGTTTTTCTAACTCCCCTTTGACTAGCAAGGCCACTTTGGGATGCATTTTTCTAAGTTTCTATTTGACAGGTTTAGCATCCGGATGGACTACTAGGTGATGCATAACTACAGAAGGGTCTAAACCTGGCATATCTTCATATGTCCAAGCGAATACATCTTCATATTCTTTAAGGAATGCAATGTATTGCTCTTGTTTTTCTTGACTTAATTCTGATCCAATATTGATTATGTGGGGATTATCCTCAGTTTCGATGTTAACTTTAATGATGTTTTCTACTTCCATGTGTAGATCTTTTTCAAAATTAGGTGGGGCGGGTGAAACACCCAATTCTTGTAATTCTTTTAAGGTTAATTTGGATAATTCATCTTGAGGAGTAGTGGCCTCAAGCTGGGCTATAGTAGGTATAGAACCATCAAAATAAAAACCACTGTGTAACAACTCTTCAACGGAGATATCATGGAAAATATCTCCTTCCAACTCATCATCGAATTCAGCAATCATTTCAGGATAATCTATGGATAGCATATTGCATGTAAATGCCTGATTTTTTAGAGGCAAATCATCACGCCCATCCAAATAATCTTGATAACATATGATTTGATCATCATCTTCAAAAGGGAAGGCTTGACCCTTACTAGAAAATAGGCCCACACCACATCGGGCAGGCCATGGTTCTACCTCAAAGGGTTCTTTCATACCATATTGGAAAGGTCCCAAACCTTTCCCTTTATATCCCATTTTAAGCATTATAGGTTTAGCTTTAATATACTCATTAGTAAAATAACATCGAGCATATCCCTCATGATGAGTTTTGATGTTCCTGGGTATTCTTCCCCAATCATATCCCTTATAAATGAAGGCACAACTCCTGACTTGGTAAGTACTTCCCATAGGTTGTGGGAGGCCCAAAGTATGAGGAGATGGTGGAAAATTACTTAAGATAATGGAATTTTGCATAGAAGCATTTGTTTTTTTTTATATAAGAATTTTAGATAAATCAGGTAAGAGTTCATCAGAAAGAGTATAAGATGTAGAAGGATCATTCCCTATATATTTAGGTGTGGAAGGTATGATAGATGTAGATAATGTGGAGATGTTAATAAACGGGTCTATAGGTTTTGAAATTATAGGGATGGAACATGAAATATTGGTTGTGGATTTAAGATCTTTTTGAGGTTCTAGTGTGGTTTGTTTAGAAGATTGTTTAGATGAAAAATAAGAATTAGGATGTGTGGATGACAAAGTAGGGCAAAATTGAACTCCAATAGGTTCTGCCAAAGCACACATATCAAAGGGTCTAGGATCACCATGGATAGTGACCAACTGATTTTTAAATTCGAATTTAATACATTGGTGTAAAGTTGATGGGACAGCCCGCATTGCATTGATCCAAGGATGACCCAAGATTATATTGTATGATGCGGGGCAATGTACAATAAACACGGTCGTATCTAAGGTTCTCGAACCAACTTGCAATGGGATGGTGATAACTCCACACGTTTCTTGTGTTTCGTCATTGAAAGCTTTTATGATCATGTCAGTTTTCTTCATTTCATCACTTCTAAACCCAAATATTTTGTAGAAGTCAAAAGTGCAAATATTTAGAGATGAACCATTATCAATCAAGACCCTTTTAATGGCTACATCTCCTATTAGGGCAGTAATATATAAGGGGTTATCCTTATGTAAACTATGTTGTGGTATATCTTTATCCCGGAAGTCAATACAATCAACTTCTCAAGTTATTATAGTATTGGCCATCGCTTCAAGTTGAATGTTTTGTGGTACCATCATTTGGCTTAATGTGAGCATCAATTCATATCTATGGGTAGGATAAGATCTTAACAAATCCAAAAGGGAAATTCTGGCTGTAGTATTGGATAATTGCTCATTAATATTATAAGGAGGTTTAGATTGAACATTAGGAGCATGATTCCCTTTATTGGGATTTTTCAAAACAAATGGAGTTGATCCATCGTTCTGATTTGGTTCTTGTTGAAAATTTTGAGCTTGTTGTCTGGTAACGACTCCGATGGTACCTACAATGTTATATTGAGAATGCTGAATAGGTCTCGGTCTAGCGTTTATGGCTTGTTCATTAGGAAGGAACTGATTAGAAGAGGGTCGAGTAGTAACTCTTCTAGGAAATGGTTCTTTCGAAACCATAGAATCTATGATAGGTTGAATAGGATATAATTCATTTTTAGAACTATCCGATTGATTTGAGGTGATGTCTACTTCACTTTCAGTATCTGATTCTACATCACTGAGATCCGGTGTTTGAATATTATGTAGGGGCCTGGTCGTGACCATGGATAAAGTTGTGTCAAATTTTTGTAAATCATAATTAGGTAAATGTCCACTAATAGTTCCTACATATCGGGTAGGAGGAGGGACATTATGATGCTCAATTTGATTGGCCACATCTTTACCATGTTTTGGTAAAGGATGTTGAAATATATCTAATGATTGATTAGCATTTTGATTTTGATTTTGGGGAATGTTCTTTTGAGCATTATTAGCAGCATTTTGTTTAGGTTGGAAGGCTTGCACCTCCATCTCATTATTATCAATCAGATATTGTATTTTATGTTTTAACTTTTTACAAGAGTTGGTAGAGTTTCCAGGCCCTCTATGGAAATCACAGTGTAAATCGGCTCTGTATCTAGGTATGGTTGGATCAGGTTCCCGGATATTAGGTAATTTAATCAAACCTCTTTTGAGTAATTGGGGTAGAATAGTTGATAATGATTGATTCAATCTAGTAAACTCTCAAGGAGGTTTATCAGGAGGTTTCAATATAAATTTTTTTGTTGTCTTCGTTGTATTGATATTAGCAACATTTCTGCTGTTAGTGACTCCATCACCTACAACTTGTTTGTTTTTATATTGATTTTTGGATGTTTTCTCATCATTTTTATTCCTAAGCTGGCCTCTCCTAATGAGAGCATCTTCTACTCTTTGAGCTAAGTCTATAGCCTAATCGAAGGTGGTTAAGGTAGCAGTTGATAACTCATAAGATATTTTTTCTTGCAAATTATTAATAAAAATGTCCAACATTTCCCTATAAGGTAGCACAAAGTGCATTTTTCCTATCAACTGCCTCCATCTAGCTAACAAATCAAAAAAACATTCATCTTTGTCTTGTTTTAAGTTGTACAAATCTTTAATGGTTACATGCCTTTTGATATAGGCACTAAATTGATGCACAAAAGATTCAGCGGTCTCTTCAAAATTTCTCAAAGAATGAGTGGGCAATTGATAGTACCACTCTAATGCCATTCCTCCTAAACTTTTCAGGAACATTTTTAGTAATAACAAGTCATCATGTGATATATCATGACATGCTATCCTAAACATGCGAAGATGCTCTATGGGATATTTAGTTCCTTTATATATAGGCAGGACGGGCATGGGAAAGTGTTTAGGGTATGGTTGTGCTACAACTATGGGATCCAAAGGCTAACTACACATCTCTCGATAATTGTACGAGGGATGGTAGGGATCCATCTGGTCCATGCGAGAAGCTAACTGTTTCACCATGGCTTCCAGATTATTGGTTTGCCCACCATATTGGTTCGGTAGGGTATTAATATGGGATTGGTGAGCATATGATGGAGGGACATGAATATTAGATGTTATATTGCTATTGTGTAAATTGTTGATAGGAAGGGTGTTATGAAGAAGTTTTGAAGTTGTATTATGTTGTATCCCAGATTGTTGAAAATTGGTGTTTGGCTTGTTTTTAGGTTTTTGTCGATTTGAAGCATATTGATCAATAGTTTGGCGAAATAAAGTAGTGAATGAAGGTCTCTTTTGTGTGGGAATGTTTTTAGGATCAATAACAGGTTCCTTAGGAGGTTGGGTAACTATTTTTTTTGCATGTTATGAATTATAGTGGCCATATCTATGTTGGATGGTCCAGCTTTATCACTTTCTTGATCGACAAAAGACAAGGGATTAGTGTGCATGTTAAATCCTTCTTCTAGGATTGCTTGAGTTTCACTAATTTGTCCCCTATCAAGACGAACTGCCATATTAAGAGCACCAATATTATTATTGAAGAATTTCCAAAAATGATCTATGTTATCAAAAGTAACAGTTCCGTCTGGAGCCATTCTAGGGGATGAGGATCCTTCCTCTCTAACATTTTCTTGTTGTTCATTTTCTTTAGCCAACTCATCTTCTGGCTGTTCTAGAGTTTCTCCTTCTAGAATTGGATCCTCAGGAAGGGCATTTGATTTTTTTGTTTTCTTTCCTAACCAATCTTCTTCTTCTTCTTCTTCAGTTTTTTTACCATTCCTAAGTCTAGTCATTGTGCTTAAACTTAGATTTCAGCAAATCTATGTTTTTTGTTTTTTTGTTTTTTGTTTTCAAAAGGTTTTAGTTTCACGTCGGGTTCACCAAAATGTATCGTTCCAAATTTTTCGCACCCTTACCTTCAGGCTATAGGATCCATGCCCGGAAGGGGAATGTGAGAAGGATGGGACAATACCTTAGACTGAGAGGCCCTTTGAAGGTCCCACATCTCGAGGGAGGGGTATTAAGGTGATTTTTCAATGGATGGTAGGGTTCACCAGGAAACGTTTAGTGGCAGTCTCTACGCCTAGGTTTGGAATGTGTTTGATGTGTTCAATTTTATCTTTAATCATTCAAATCCTAGGTTTGGCCAAATGAATCTAAACTGTTCTATATGAAATGCAGATTTAAATGAATACAGAAAACAAGATTAAATAGATAACACAAAGAATAAGCTATATGAGAAAATTCATAATTGATTTTGGATGTCTGATGGAGGTTCTGATTTTTGAAGCAGTAAAGATCGCCTCTGATCTGACAGGATCTTCTAAAATCAGACAGGATCATCTGAGATCTTACGAATTAGTTATACGAATTCATTAGAGACCTGCAATTAGATAAATAGACACAGAACACAGAAAATGCAGCAATACTAATAGAGGAAAATGGTGTAAAATGACAATATAGATACTAAAACGATAATTACGAATAGAAATTCAAGTAAATTATAGTATTATAATGGCAAATTATGATCTTATCATGCACTTAAGCTATATGGGTGAACTCAAAAATTTAGAATAGCAAAAAATAACAATAAACTGATCTAAATGCAGAATGAAATAGCAGACGAGAAGAGAAAAGTGCAAAATCTGGGCACTAATTTCCCCCAATGTTGGCTACATTCGAAATCATCTGTAGAGTGCGAAATCATCTTGAATTGGGGCGTGATCATCCGAGATCGTACGGGATCGTCTACGATGATCTGAGCTTGCTCCGGCTGAAAAACAATGAAGTTCCTGCAAACAAACTTGGAAAAATACGAAGGCAAAGGGTGATTTAAGATGGTCTAACGCAAATAGAACTCATGTTACAGGAAAAATCAATCAGGGTAATGTCAAGGGGAGGGCCTAAGATTAAATAGGCATATGAAGGAGGTTGGGAGGTTGGAGATCATCCCAATTTGGGAGATCTCCAACGGGGGAAGTCTCTAACCGCGCAGACACGCTTTTGCCCAGGTTAGAGACGTCGTTGAAACAGAAGCCAATTATGAAAAATTAGTTTTGGGATGAAATCGTCTGGACGTTCTATTCTAGATGAAATCATCTGATCTAAGGCGATATCGTCTGATCGACAACGATATCGTCCAACGGTCACAACAAATCCTAAAAATGGCACAAAAAATGAGGAAAGCGGTTTAACAGGCGGTTCGAAGTTAAAATTCAAATTTTGAATTATTACTAAGGTAATTTTAATTATTTTCTAAGGTTTACTGCGCCAATTTTAGGATGCTACAGCTACAATATTAGGGAAAATGTCTACAGGAATAGATTGTTGTCTTAGAAGTTCCAAAAAAGCTTCCATATGAATAAGATAAGTTTGCAAGAGTTCTAATATAGATATATTGGCTAGGGTACTATCTAACTACTATTGAAGGTCAAAGAATACTTTAGGTTGAGGTTTCAATACTAAAGGTGGGGCTTTTACTCTCGTACTCCTCTGAGCATTCCTCAAGACTAGGATGGGCTCTGAGGGTGGGTTAGACAAAGAGTTTATCTCTTACTAAGAATGTTTAGCTAGTTGAGCTTGAGCTTATTGCCTTGTAGTCACTGCTATCATACCAACCATATTATCATAGGGAGGTGGCACATTTTGATATGACACTTGATTAGTTACTTGTTGCCCATGCTTATGTAGGGGATCTTGGAAGATTTCCATATCTTGATTAGTTGTGGGTACTTTTTGAGTAGGAGGTTGGTTTTTTGGTGGATAAGAAACTTCTATGATAAGGCAAACCTCATCAATCAATTCCTGAACCACATGTTTCAACCTCTTACAAGAATTTATCCAATGACCTTTCACTCTATCATAGTGTTGGATAGCCTTATACCAATTAGTTATGGTGTCGTATTGCCTTATGAGAGGCAACTAAATCATATTGGCTTCCAAAAGCTACTTTAGGACCACATTCATATACATGTTGAGCCTTGTGAAATTCCTTTGTGGAGGGTTTGAAATTTGGAGGTTGGCTAAGCACCATATTTTATAGGTTGTTAACAATACTATTAATAGGCCTACTATCCATTACACCATTAGCAACCACATGCTTGTTCTTATACTGATTCTTCATGCTCATGTCTTCTTTCACTTTAAGTTGTCCTCTTCTACTAAGATCTTTATCTACCTTTCTTGATATGTCAATTGCCTAAAAAAAATATGTGATAGTTGTAGTTTCTAATGCATAAGACAATTGTTCTTGCAAGTTTCTAATAAATATATCAAGCATGTCTCAAAGAGGTAAGGCATATCTCAAGAATCCAACTAAACTCCTCCAATGAGAGAAATTCTAAAAAACTTTTCTCTTTACCTTGTTTTAACATGTAAACATCTTTCATGGTCACATTCTTTTCAACATAAGCACCAAACTGTTGCATAAATAACTCAAATAGTTCTTCAAAATTCCTTAAAGAATGGTTGGGCAAATGATAATACCACTCTAATGCCATGCCACCAAGACTCTTAGGGAGCATATTTAGCAACAACATGTCATCATATGTGTTATCATGACAAGCTATACTAAATATTATTAAATGCTAAATTGGATCTTATTTTTACTTATATATAGGAAAAACCAACACAGAAAAATGCTTAGGATAAGGTTTAGCAATAACTATAGGGTCTAAGGGTTGATTGCACATTTATCTATAGTTTTAGGTGAAACTAAGAGGTTGAATCATATCCACTCTTGAAACCAATTGTTTCACCATATTAGTTAAACTTTGCACCTCAAGATTGTTGTGCAATACCCCTATATTCCCTAAGGGAGGGGTATAGATCAGTTGTTGAAAGAGTACTTGGTTATTATATGTGGTGTCTTTCGAAGAGGATAACTAAAATTTGGTGGAACAAAAGCAAGAATTTTGAGTTTAGTAGATTGAGGAGTAAATTAAAAACAATCTTGCATGGCACTACTAGTCAGAAGAACTTGCAAAACCCTTCCAATGTTGGTGGTCATAGTAGTGGCATAAGTTGGTTGATAGATAGGATTACCATGATACAATAATTCAAATAAAGGGTTAGTATGAACATGCCTAGGAGAGACTATTAGAGGGGATGAGTCTCACCTCTTTCAAATCAAGCTTCCCACTCCATAGCTGCAAGAAAGTCTTTCTTATAGTGTTTCATAAAAATCCAAACATGATCAAATGATTTAAAGATGTAGCATCCATCAATTCCTTCAAGGGGATCATATTTTATTTTAGTTTCTTCATTTTATTGCTCCTCTACATCAAGGTTATGGTTATCTCTATCAATATGATCATATTATTAGGTAAAATGATCAGAATCTAATTTCCTTTGTTGACTTATAAGGAATGGAGACATTAGAAGAAGCAAAAGGAAAGAAGAAAAGATTGACAAAAAACACACAAGAAAAGTTTTAAGATATTAATTAATGTTCTTCTAATTCTAAGAAAATAAATTAATGGTATTGTTAAAAGGATTTCAAAAGAACATTTAAAAATTAAGATGCTTCCTAATTTGGCCACTAAGATGTGCATTCAGGTTGGGTTCACCAAATATGTAGAGGAGGAAAACTACCCTACCGTGTACGATTATCGGTTGGATTTGTTGTGAGCTGAGGTGAACCACAAGGGTATGTCATAACTCTACACCCAATGTAAAATGGGAATATGGGTTCACCAAGAATGGTTTTAGTACTCGCTCCAAGTACGAGGTGGAATGTGTTTTAATGTGTCAAATTAAGCATGCACCTATGTTTGGCCTTTCTAAAACTACACTATAAAAAGGAAAAAAACAATGAAAGATACAAGATGTAAGAAGATAAGATCTAACCCTAGAATGATTCTTTTCTTGAATGATTACTAACCCTAGGATTATAAAATAATACCTTTGAGCAAGTGTCCAAGAGAAATGTAAAAACAAGGTTAAAAACCTAAATGCACATTATATGCTTTTATTATTTCAAATGACTAGGAATTTAATAGAATGCTCTTCCTTACCTGTGATATTTATTTTGAAAAAAATGAATAAAAATAATCAACAAAAATCTAAATATCTAGTAGGGCACTTATCTAATTCAATGGTTGTTCCAAGATTTATCTTGCATCCAACAATATCTCACAGTTTTAATCTTGCAAAATAACTTCACAAAATCCTCAAAAATTATGATCAGCGTTACGGGGCCTTCTTAGGCTGCTATATGGCTATACTTGGAGGTGCATTTGTAAATCCCCTAGGTCTTTTTAGATGACCTTTAGAGTACAAAAGTGAAATTTGAACTTTTTGGAAAATGAACAAACATAATACAATGCAACAAAATAGAATGATAAGCAGAGCATAGATTACATAATTATGATCTAAATATGACATAAAATGTAGATCTAGGGTTTGGGGGTAAAATTTTTCCCCCAAGCTTAACGTAGGAAAAATTGCACCTTGTACAAGGTGATCACAATTTTTCTTTTGACAAAATCATGCCCTGTAATTATGGGGTGTGATTTTACAATAGAAGGAAGTAGCAAAATAATACAAATGAACTAATAATAGATGCAAAATTAGCAATGTACAAATGCAAATAAGCAAAAACAATCTAGTGATAGTGAAAATCTGACAAAAGGATGAAGACCTCCAAGATAGTAGACTCCTCCTTAGGGCTTCAACACTTATCTAGCAAGGGCAACAATACATAATCAAATACAGTAGGAGAAATCTCCACAAAATCTAAAACAACTTCAATAGAGTCCTATAAGCACTTGCATCAACACTTCTTGGAAACTTGTTAGATTAATTTCACTTAGAATTCAAGGTTGGAAAATATCTAGGAGTCAGGAGTGAAAAAAATCTTCAAACCCTCTATTTATAAGATATTTGAAACAAGAATGGGTAGGAAAATTGGGGAAATATGATGCCAAAGAAGGTTAAGGGAAAATATAGGGTTTTCTAACTAGGAAAAATTATGCCCCATAAGGGTTGACCACAATTTCACCAGAGCAAGAAAAAGGGTGGAAAGAAGAGAGGTGAGAGGCCCAAACTTGCTTTGGAAAAGTTGGAGTGTTGGCAATTTTGGGTACCTTGGGTACATTGCCTTTGCTCAAGTGTAGATGTTGTCATTGATGTCAAGAAGTTCTTGAAGCAATTTGATTTGATGTCAAAGAATTTGTTTTGATGAAGGTTTCAGCATGGACAGTGAGTTTCCAAGAAGATCAAAGTAGCCCAGTTGCAAAAGATCAAGAAAAAGACAAGTAAGAAAAAGTATGCAGGCGGCTGGAAAAACTGTCGCGATTTCGCGACATGTTTGAGGAGAGAGAAAGTGCTGGCAAAACTATCACGATTTCACGACATGTTTGAGGAGAGAGAAAGTTTTGGCAAAACTGTCACGATTTCGTGACATGTTTGAAGAAGAGAAAGTGGAAAATGTCCGATTTCGTGACATGTTGGGGGGGTTCTGACATGTTGCGAAGAAGGAGAGCAAGATGGAAAGTGTCGCGATTTCACGACATGTCGCATTTTCGTGACTCGAAAAGTGCAGAAAGGCAGAGAAGGAAAAGTGTCATGATTTCGTGACATTCTGCAAAGAAGGTTGTACGGACGAAAAAGTGTCACGATTTCGCGACATGATGCTGAAGAGAGAGTCCGTAGTGTGAACTGTCATGATTTCGTGACAAGATAGAAGAGAGAGAAAGTGATTCAGAAAAATGTCACGATTTCGTGACATGCTGCAAAGTTCCAAGTGAGGACTGTCACATTTTCGCGACATGCTGCAAAGGTCGAGGTGAGGACTGTCTCGATTTCGTGACATGCTTAAAAGTTTGAAATGAGAAGCGTCATGATTTCGCGACATGCAGCTAAGGTAAGAGTTTGGAATGAGAAGCGTCACAATTTCATGACAGGTTGAAGAGAAAGCTTGCAATTGCAGAAAGTGTCACGATTTCACGACAGGTTGAGATGGCAGCATTCAGTTGGAGAAAGTGTCACGATTTCACGATAGAAATAATTAGCAAGTCTTCAACGAAGAAGCGTCATGATTTCATGATGAATTCAAGAAGGAAGAGCTCGAAGGCGAAAGCGTCATGATTTTGTGACATGTTCCAGTTTCACGGGTGTAAGGCAGAGAGAAGCTTAAGGCAGCGAAAGTGTCACGATTTTGTGACATGTTTCATTTTTTCTAGTGCAAGCAGAGAAGAAGGTTATGAAGTTATAAGTGTCATGATTTCATGACGAGTTGAAGATGACGTCGTGAAGCAGAAGTGTCATGATTTCATGACAAAAGTAGAGAAGAAGGCCATGAAGACTAAAGTGTCACGATTTCGACATAGGAGTGAAGATGACGTCAGCAAGGACAAGAGTGTCACGATTTTGTGACAAGGACGTAGTCAAGGCAGACAAAAGCAAAAGTGTCACGATATTGTGACAAAAGCCAAAGGAAAGTGTACGGTTGCAAAAGTGTCACGATATCGTGACATGTTGTAGTTTCGCGGTAGAAGCTATCGAAGAGAAAGGCGGTTGAAGTCAACAAAGTTAAATTTGGGCCGACGATGTTTAGGGTTTGTAGCAATGAGTTAGGGTTTGCTTTGAAACAGTCGACTAAGATCAAGGTTTAGATCTTGATTTTGTTAGTATAAAAGGAGGGCAGTTTGAAGAGATTGTGTATTGATCGAAGTGTGCATTCGAAGTGTGATATTCGTAGATAGAGTGCGGGGGAGAAGTTCGATCATCAAGAAGCAGAGTGTGCGAAGAATGTGTTGTTGTGTCTACACAGAGGTGCATAAGTTAATGTTTGATCGAGTGTTACTGTGTTTGTGCAGAGGTGCATAAGTTGATGTTCGATCGAGTGCTGTTGTGTTTGCACGTTCAGTGCAAAAGTTGGTTTTGACCAAGTGTATGCTGTAATAAAATAGAAAGAGATGAGGACAGACTTGTGCCAGACCAAAGGACTGTGTTTGGTGTAGATCAAAGAAAGAGGAAGAGGACATATGTGCTAGACCGAAGGACTGTGTTTGGTGCATATTCGAGGACCAGCTTTGAGGTGATAGAGTTGAGGACAGAGGTCTCCAGCCAGAGCAGGGAAGATAGGTGTCTTCTATGGATAGAGTTCCACTTGCTAAGGGTAGAGGAGGTAGAGGTCTTCTAGAGGATCACCACTAAAGAGCAGAGCTAGGGGAAGGTATCTCCTTTGGGTTGGTGCCCATAAACATTGTAATCGGGAAAGGTTTTCCCAGATTCTGAGTTGATAAAATTTAGTGAAAATTTTATCCGTGGAGTAGCCCGCATTGGGTGAACCACGTAAATTACTGTCCCTTTTGTGGTTGGTGTTTTATGCATTGCTTTGATTACTGTTATTAATATTGCTATCTATACACTGCATAATACTATTTTGAAAGCTGTTTTGAAGCAAAAGTAAAAAGTGGTCTTATACTGTTCACCCCCCCTCTCAGTATAAGCTTGTGTTCTTCAATTGGTATCAGAGTAGGTTCCTTCGAAAAGTTTAACAGCTTGAAGGAAAAGCTTGCAAAGAACACAATGGACTATTCAAGTGGCAATGCAGCACCTATTCTTGATGGATCAGATTTTGGTCTGTGGAGTGCAAGAATGAAGGTTTATCTAATGGCACTTGGTAATGAGGTATGGGAAGTGATTGAAGATGGGTACACTATTCCTGAACATGGTCCTTATACTAAAGAAGATAGGCTCCTGCATCACAACAATTCAAAAGCAATGAATGCAATCTTGAAAGGCTTACAAAAGCCAGATCTCACCAAAGTGATTCACTGCAAGACAGCTAGTGAAATGTGGAAACAGTTGCAGGTGGTTCATACAGGTGATGCAAATGTCCGAAAGGCCAAGTTGAGACACTTTAAAGGTATGTTTGAACAACTCAAAATGAATGATGATGAAAATATTAGTGACTACATGCTTCGTATGGATGAGGTTGTTAACTCCATGAAAGACTTAGGTCTTGAACTTGCTGAAAATGATGTGTGTGATAAGATTTTAAGATCTCTTCCTAATAGATTTAGTGAAAATATTTCTGCCATTGAGGAAGCTAAAGATTTAGATAAATTGAAAAAGGATGAGCTCCATAGTATACTTGCAGCATTTGAGTTGAGAACTCAAGTGAAAGTTGATGTCAAGAAAGAGGCAGCCTTCAAAGCTACCAAGAAATCCAAGGGCAAACAGATTCAAGAGAGTGATGAGTCTTCTAGTGATGAAGAGGCATATTACAACAAGAAAGGCAAGTTCTCTAGAAAGCACAAAAGCATGAAAAATATAAGATGTTTCAACTGTGGAAAGTTTGGTCATTATGCTACTGACTGTACTGTTTCCAAGAATGAAAGTGATGAAGATATACAGGATTCTAAGAGCAAGGATTCTGAAAAGCACAAGCATCACAGGAAGAGCAAAGATGAGTACAACAATCACGGAAAGAGGCATTCTCACAAGCACAAGAAGAGCTTCTACCTAGACAAAGCAAGTAAGTGTTCTAGCAGTGATAGTGAAAGTTCTTCTAGTGATGATGAAAATGAGATGTTGTTCATTTCAGAAAAGGAGGAAGAACCGAAACATAAATTCATTATCATGAAATGTTTTAGATGTGGAAATTTTGGGCACCTTGAGGATGATTGCACAAATAATGAATTGGTTGCTAGTATGTATGAGGATGCTTCAGAAAATGATAAGGAAGATGCATGTATGGTTTTTGAAAAGGGTAGCACCTCTAGTGATAAGAAATCTAAAAAAGGCCTTGATGATTCAAAATGCAATCAAATAGAGGATCTTGAAAGTGAACTTACTAATGCTCTTAGTGTTTTGAAAAAGGAAAGAAAGAAGAATGCTAGACTCAAGGATAAGTTAGATGAATGTTGTATGGAGAGAGATGATCTTATAGAAAGTCTTGACGTCTCTATGGCTAAGACACAAGAACTCAAGAATGAGTTAGAATCTAAGGTGCTTGAGTATAGTGAATTAGAACAGAAAATGGCTTCTTTGAAAGAGGAAACTAAAGAGTACAAGGATAAGTTGTACAGGTTTCAAGAAAGCTCCAAAAAGGTTAAATCTCTCATCAAAGGACAAAGAAAGACAACAGATAAAACAGGTCTTGGTTTTGTTAAACCACACAAGGAACAGGTTGGGGAATCTAGTAAGAGATTTCAAAAAGAAGAGAGTTCTGATGAAGAGAGTATTTCAGAGAAAGAGTCCATGAGTGATAGATGCGCAGAAATAGAAAATAGAATTCTGAATGCGAAGAAGAAGTTTTCGGGACCCAAGAGGTCAAACAGAAGAATATTTCATGATAGATGTTTTGCATGTCACAGGTTTGGTCACACGGCTTCACAGTGCATAGATCAAATGAAGAGGGTAAACAACAATTTCAGAAGTTTTAGTTTCTTTCAAGGGTATTGTTACTCTTGTCAACAGTTTGGGCATAAGGCAATTTTTTGCAAGACTAATAACAGGAACAGATTTAGTCAGAATAGGCGGATTCAAAGAACAGGTATGCCTAAAAGAAATAACTTTGTTACTTGTTATAAGTGCAACAATGCAGGTCACACAACTAGACAGTGTAGAGCTGATCTTCCAAGGTACAGGAATAGGAAAAGTAGTATGAACAGGTCCAAGGATCAAGGCATGGACAAGAACAAGAATGAGAACAAGAACAAAAACAGTGACAAGAACAAAAATACGGACAAAGAGTTCAAGAGAAGGCCCAGCAAGGAAATTGTAGACACTGATGATGATGAGTGCCTAATGGGAGTTTTACTCCCACCCCTGTTTTAATCACCTCATCAGGAGGTGGGGGAGGGACTAAGCTAAGAAGCTCATTCTTAGTCCCGAGCCCCAAAGGTGACCCTTTGCCATTGATGACAAAGGGGGAGAGATATGAGTAAGGGGGAGAGCTTCAAGTGAAGAGGAGAGCTTCAAGTCGTGGGGAGCAAAAACTTCAAAGGCAGATTCTCAGTTGTTGGCTCAGTTGGTTTCAGTTTTGGCTCTTAAGATGTGTTTCGGTAAAGGTTTGCCATCAATGACAAAGGGGGAGATTGTTGGCAATTTTGGGTACCTTGGGTACATTGCCTTTGCTCAAGTGTAGATGTTGTCATTGATGTCAAGAAGTTCTTGAAGCAATTTGATTTGATGTCAAAGAATTTGTTTTGATGAAGGTTTCAGCATGGACAGTGAGTTTCCAAGAAGATCAGAGTAGCCCAGTTGCAAAAGATCAAGAAAAAGACAAGTAAGAAAAAGTATGCAGGCGGCTGGAAAAACTGTCGTGATTTCGTGACATGTTTGAGGAGAGAGAAAGTGTTGGCAAAACTATCATGATTTCGCGACATGTTTGAGGAGAGAGAAAGTTGGCAAAACTGTCACAATTTTGCGACATGTGAGAAAGAAGGAATGGAGAGCAAGTTGGAAAGTGTCACGATTTCGCGACATGTCGCATTTTTGCGACTCGAAAAGTGCAGGAAGGCAGAGAAGGAAAAGTGTCACGATTTCGCGACATTCTGCAAAGAAGGTTGTATGGACGAAAAGTGTCATGATTTCGTGACATGTTGCGAAGAGAGGGTCCGCAGTGTGATTGTCATGATTTCGTGACAAGTTCAAAGAGAGAGAAAGTTATTCAGAAAGTGTCATGATTTCGTGACATGCTGCAAAGTTCAAGTGAGGATGTCACGATTTCACGACATGTAGAGGTCGAGGTGAGGACTGTCACGATTTCGTGACATGCTGAAAAGCTCAAAATGAGAAGTGTCATGATTTCATGACATGCAGCTAAGGGAAGAGTTTGGAATGAGAAGTGTCATGATTTCATGATAGGTTGAAGAGAAAGCTATAGCGAATGCAGAAAGTGTCATGATTTCATGACAGTTGAGATGGCAACATTCAGTTGGAGAAAGTGTCACGATTTCGCGACAAAAATAGGAAGCAAGTCTTCAATAGAAGAAGCGTCATGATTTCATGATGAATTCAAGAAGGAAGAGCTCGAAGGCGAAAGCATCATGATTTCGTGACATGTTCCAGTTTCATAGGTGTAAGGCAGAGAGAAGCTTAAGGCAGAGAAAGTGTCACGATTTTGTGACATGTTTCATTTTTGCTAGTGCAAGCAGAGAAGAAGGCCATGAAGTCAAAAGTGTCATGATTTCGTGATAGAGTTAAAGATGACATCAGCAAAAGCAGATGTGTCACGATTTTGTGACAAAAGTAGAGAAGAAGGCAATGAAGACTAAAGTGTCACGATTTTGCGACAGGAGTGAAGATGACGTCAGCAAAGTCAGAAGTGTCACGATTTCATGACAAGGACTTAAGTCAAGTTGAAAAAAAGCAAAAGTGTCGCGATATTGTGACAATAGCCAAACGAAAGTGTACGGCTACAAAAAGTGTCATGATATCGTGACATGTTGTGGTTTCACGGTAGAAGCTACTGAAGCACAAAGGTGGTTGAAGCCAACAGGGTTTGCTTTTGCATAACAGCTGACTAAGATCAAGGTTTTGATCTTGATTATGTTAGTATAAAAGGAGGGTTGTTTGAAGAGATTTTGTATTGATCGAAGTGTGCGTTCGAAGTGCGATATTCATAGATAGAGTGCGGGGGAGAAGTTCGATCATCAAGAAGCAAAGTGTGCAAAAATGTGTTGTTGTGTCTACACAGAGGTGCATAAGTTAATGTTCGATCGAGTGCTACTATGTTTGTGCAGAGGTGCATAAGTTGATATTCGATCGAGTGCTGCTGTGTTTGCGCGTTCAGTGCAAAAGTTGGTTTCGACCAAGTGTAGCTATAACAAAATAGAAAGAGATAGAGGATAGACTTGTGCCAGACCGAAGGACTATGTTTGGTGCAGATCAGAGAAAAAGATAGAGGACATTTGTGCTAGACCGAAGGACTATGTTTAGTGCATATTCGAGGACCAGCTTTGCGGTGATAGAGTTGAGGACAGAGATCTCCAGCCAGAGCAGGGAAGACAGGTGTCTTCTGTGGATAGAGTTCCACTTGCTAAGGGCAGAGGAGGTAGAGGTCTTCTAGAGGATCACCACTAAAGAGCAGAGCTAGGGGAAGGTATCTCCTTTGGGTTGATGCCCATAAACATTGTAATCGGGAAAGGTATTCCCAGATTGTGAGTTGATAAAATTTAGAGAGAAATTTTATCCGTGGAGTAGCCCGCATTGGGTGAACCACGTAAATTGTTGTGTCTCTTTTGTGGATGGTGTTTTGTGCATTGCTTTGATTATTGCTATTAATACTGCTATCTATACACTGCATAATACTTGATTTGAAAGTTGTTTTGAAGCAAAAGTAAAAAGTGGTCTTATACTGTTCACCCCCCATCTCAGTATAAGCTTGTGTTCTTCAATTGGTATCAGAGTAGGTTCCTTCGAAAAGTTTAACAGCTTGAAGGAAAAGCTTGCAAAGAACACAATGGACTATTCAAGTGGCAATGCAACACCTATTCTTGATGGATCAGATTTTGGTCTGTGGAGTGCAAGAATGAAGGTTTATCTAATGGCACTTGGTAATGAGGTATGGGAAGTGATTGAAGATGGGTACACTATTCCTGAACATGGTCCTTATACTAAAGAAGACAGGCTCCTGCTTCACAAGCAATTCAAAAGCCATGAATGCAATCCTCGAAAGGCTTACAGAAAGCGAGATCTCACCAAAGTGATTCACTACAAGACAACTAGTGAAATGTGGAAACAATTGCGGAGTGGTTCATACAGGTGATGCAAATGTCCGAAAGGCCAAGTTGAGACACTTTAAAGGTATGTTTGAACAACTCAAAATGAATGATGATGAAAATATTAGTGACTACATGCTTCGTATGGATGAGGTTGTTAACTCCATGAAAGACTTAGGTCTTGAACTTGCTGAAAATGATGTGTGTGATAAGATTTTAAGATCTCTTCCTAATAGATTTAGTGAAAATATTTCTGCCATTGAGGAAGCTAAAGATTTAGATAAATTGAAAAAGGATGAGCTCCATAGTATACTTGCAGCATTTGAGTTGAGAACTCAAGTGAAAGTTGATGTCAAGAAAGAGGCAGCCTTCAAAGCTACCAAGAAATCAAAGGGAAAACAGATTCAAGAGAGTGATGAGTCTTCTAGTGATGAAGAGGCATATTACAAGAAGAAAGGCAAGTTCTCTAGAAAGCACAAAAGCATGAAAAATATAAGATGTTTCAAGCTGTGGAAAGTTTGGTCATTATGCTACTGACCGTACTATTTCCAAGAATGAAAGTGATGAAGATATACGGGATTCTAAGAGCAAGGATTCTGAAAAGCACAAGCATCACAAGAAGAGCAAATATGAGCACAACAATCAAGGAAAGAGGCATTCTCACAAGCACAAGAAGAGCTTCTACCTAGACAAAGCAAGTAAGTGTTCTAGCAGTGATAGTGAAAGTTCTTCTAGTGATGATGAAAATGAGATGTTGTTCATTTCAGAAAAGGAGGAAGAACCGAAACATAAATTCATTATCATGAAATGTTTTAGATGTGGAAATTTTGGGCACCTTGAGGATGATTGCACAAATAATGAATTGGTTGCTAGTATGTATGAGGATGCTTCAAAAAATGATAAGGAAGATGCATGTATGGTTTTTGAAAAGGGTAGCACCTCTAGTGATAAGAAATCTGAAAAAGGCCTTGATAATTCAAAATGCAATCAAATAGAGGATCTTGAAAGTGAACTTACTAATGCTCTTAGTGTTTTGAAAAAGGAAAGAAAGAAGAATGCTAGACTCAAGGATAAGTTAGATGAATGTTGTATGGAGAGAGATGATCTTATAGAAAGTCTTGACGTCTCTATGGCTAAGACACAAGAACTCAAGAATGAGTTAGAATCTAAGGTGCTTGAGTATAGTGAATTAGAACAGAAAATGGCTTCTTTGAAAGAGGAAACTAAAGAGTACAAGGATAAGTTGTACAGGTTTCAAGATAGCTCCAAAAAGGTTAAATCTCTCATCAAAGGACAAAGAAAGACAACAGATAAAACAGGTCTTGGTTTTGTTAAACCACACAAGGAACAGGTTGGGGAATCTAGTAAGAGATTTCAAAAAGAAGAGAGTTCTGATGAAGAGAGTATCTCAGAGAAAGAGTCCGTGAGTGATAGATGCGCAGAAATAGAAAACAGAATTCTGAATGCGAAGAAGAAGTTTTCGGGACCCAAGAGGTCAAATAGAAGAATATTTCATGACAGATGTTTTGCATGTCACAGGTTTGGTCACACGGCTTCACAGTGCATAGATCAAATGAAGAAGGTAAACAACAATTTCAGAAGTTTTAGTTTCTTTCAAGGGTATTGTTACTCTTGTCAATAGTTTGGGCATAAGGCAATTTTTTGCAAGACAAATAACGGGAACAGAGTTAGTCATAACAGGCGGATTCAAAGAACAGGTATGCCAAACAGAAATAACTTTGTTACTTGTTATAAGTGCAACAATGCAGGTCACACAACTAGACAGTGCAGAGCTGAACTTCCAAGGTACAAGAACAGGAAAAGTGGTATGAACAGGTCCAAGGATCAAGGCATGGATAAGAACAGGAATGAGAACAAGAACAAAAATAGTGACAAGAATAGAAATACGGACAAAGAGTTCAAGAGAAGGCCCGGCAAGGAAATTGTAGACACTGATGATGATGAGTGCCTAATGGGAGTTTTACTCCCACCCCTATTTTAATCACCTCATCAGGAGGTGGGGGAGGGACTAAGCTAAGAAGCTCATTCTTAGTCCCGAGCCCCAAAGGTGACCCTTTGCCATTGATGACAAAGGGGGAGAGATATGAGTAAGGGGGAGAGATATGAGTAAGGGGGAGAGCTTCAAGTGAAGAGGAGAGCTTCAAGTCAGGGGGAGCAAAAACTTCAAAGGCAGATTCTCAGTTGTTGGATCAGTTGGTTTCATTTTTGGCTCTTAAGATGTGTTTCAGTAAAGGTTTGCCATCAATGACAAAGGGGGAGATTGTTGGCAATTTTGGGTACCTTGGGTACATTGCCTTTGCTCAAGTGTAGATGTTGTCATTGATGTCAAGAAGTTCTTGAAGCAATTTGATTTGATGTCAAAGAATTTGTTTTGATGAAGGTTTCAGCATGGACAGTGAGTTTCCAAGAAGATCAGAGTAGCCCAGTTGCAAAAGATCAAGAAAAAGACAAGTAAGAAAAAGTATGCAGGCGACTGGAAAAACTATCATGATTTCACGACATGTTTGAGGAGAGAGAAAGTGCTGGCAAAACTGTCACGATTTTGTGACATGTTTGAGGAGAGAGAAAGTTCGGAAAAACCATGATTTGGACATGGAGGAGAGAGAAGGGAAAAGCAGATTTCAGACATGTTTGGAGAGAAAAGGAAAAGATGACTGAAAAGGAGAGCAAGATGGAAAGTGTCACGATTTCGTGACATGTCACATTTTCGCGACTCGAAAAGTGCAGGAAGGCAGAGAAGGAAAAGTGTCACGATTTCATGACATTCTACAAAGAAGGTTGTATGGATGAAAAAGTGTCATGATTTCGTGACATGTTGCAGAAGAGAGAGTCCGTAGTGTGAACTGTCATGATTTCGTGACAAGATTGAAGAGAGAGAAAGTGATTCAGGAACTGTCATGATTTCATGACATGATGCAAAGTTCCAAGTGAGGACTGTCATGATTTTGCGACATGCTGCAGAGGTCGAAGTGAGGACTGTCATGATTTCGTGACATGCTGAAAAGCTCGAAATGAGAAGCATCACGATTTCATGACATGCAACTAAGGGAAGAGTTTGAAATGAGAAGCGTCACGATTTCATGACAGGTTGAAGAGAAAGCTTGTGAATGCAAAAAGTGTCACGATTTTATGACAGGTTGAGATGGCAACATTCAGTTGGAGAAAGTGTCACGATTTCACGATAGAAATAGGAAGCAAGTCTTCAACAGAAGAAGCGTCACGATTTCATGATGAATTCAAGAAGGAAGAGCTCGAAGGCAAAAGCATCACGATTTCGTGACATGTTCCATTTGTGGGTGTAAGGCAGAGAAGCTCAAGGCAAGAAAGTGTCACGATTTCGTGACATGTTTCATTTTCTAGTGCAAGCAGAGAAGAAGGTCATGAAGTCATAAGTGTCACGATTTCATGATAGAGTTGAAGATGACGTCAACAGAAGCAGATGTGTCATGATTTCATGACAAAAGTAGAGAAGGCAATGAAGACTAAAGTGTCACGATTTCACGACAGGAGTGAAGATGACGTCAAAAAGACAAAAGTGTCACGATTTTGAGACAAGGACGTAGTCAAGGCGACAAAAGCAAAAGTGTCATGATATCATGACAATAGCCAAACGAAAGTGTACGGCTGTAAAAAGTGTCATGATATCGTGACATGTTGTAGTTTCGCGAGAAGCTATAGAAGCACGAGAGGCGGTTGAAGCCGACGAGTTAAATTTGGGCCGACGAAGATTAGGGTTTGCAGCTGACGTAGTTTAAGGGTGTAACAACCGACTAAGACCAAGGTTTAGATCTTGATTATGTTAGTATAAAAGGAGGGCTGTTTGAAGAGATTTGGTATCGATCGAAGTGTGCGTTCGAAGTGCGATATTCACAGATAGAGTGCGGGGAGAAGTTCGATCATCGAGAAGCAGAGTGTGCAAAGAATTTTTTGTTGTGTTTATGTAGAGGTGCATAATTTGATGTTCGATCGAGTGCTGCTATGTTTGTGCAGAGGTGCATAAGTTGATATTCGATCGAGTGCTACTATGTTTGCGCGTTCAGTGCAAAAGTTGGTTTTGACCAAGTGCAGCTGTAATAAAATAGAAAGAGATCTGAGGATAGACTTGTGCCAGACCGAAGGACTGTGTTTGGTGCAGATCAAAGAAAAAGATAGAGGACATTTGTGCTAGATCGAAGGACTATGTTTAGTGCATATTCGAGGACCAGCTTTGCGGTGATAGAGTTGAGGACAGAGATCTCCAGCCAGAGCAGGGAAGACAGGTGTCTTCTATGGATAGAGTTCCACTTGCTAAGGGCAGAGGAGGTAGAGGTCTTCTAGAGGATCACCACTAAAGAGCAGAGCTAGGGGAAGGTATCTCCTTTGGGTTGATGCCCATAAATATTGTAATCGGGAAAGGTATTCCCAGATTGTGAGTTGATAAAATTTAGAGAGAAATTTTATCCGTGGAGTAGCCCGCATTGGGTGAACCACGTAAATTGTTGTGTCTCTTTTGTGGATGGTGTTTTGTGCATTGCTTTGATTACTTGCTATTAATACTGCTATCTATACAATGCATAATACTGATTTGAAAGTTGTTTTGAAGCAAAAGTAAAAAGTGGTCTTATACTGTTCACCCCCCCTCTCAGTATAAGCTTGTGTTCTTCATGGAGGGTCTCTTTGAGGGTCTAGGGAAAATGACTCACTCAAGTGGGTCCATTTTCCATGTCTACAATTAGTCTATATATTTTTACAAGAATGCTTTCCCTAGATATTTTAATTATGAATTAAGAAAACAATAAATAACCACCATTAATGCATGTATGGATAGGGCTATTGAAATTGAGAGAAATATGACTAATAAGAAACCTAAAAAAGAATGGTTCACCATCCTCAAGAGGACAGAGCAAGACCCTATGGATAGACTAGCTAGCCAATTAAGTTCAATGACAAAAATATTTAATACTATGAATAATAGGTTGGCTAGAATAGAAAGAGAAAAATAAAATGTTCCTAAGTCTTCAAAATCTTAAGTGGATAACAAATATCAAGGAGAGGCTAGATATCCATTTAGAAATAATTTCAATAGAAGTTGAAATGATAATGGATCTACGAAAAGAAATGGTAATAACTGGAAAGGAAAATAATTTTATAAGGACTTAGATGATGTTCCCAACCCCATTCCATCCACCAATATAGTTTTAGAGTCTATTTTTATTGTTTTGATTGTAGTGAACCACATAATACTTCTAATTATAGCATCTACTCAAGTTTACATTCTAACATAGATCTCAATGATTAGTCAAATGAAGAAATCAAAATTAATTTATGTTGGAATCAAGAAGAGGTTAGAGAAGTTTAGTATGAAGAAGATCTCAATCTTTGTACCACAAATTATCAACAAAGATCTCTAGTATTTGTGATTGAGAGTCTCTTCCAAATGGAACCCATTGACACAATGTACATGAGTGGGATAAATAAGCTAGATTTTTCAAGCTTCCTTTTGCTCATGGTGAAATAACCCTACTAAAGTAGAGAACCCACAAATATTTGGAGAATAATCTTGAAGACCTTAGATTATAGAAGGCACTGAAGGAGTAGAAATATAACCCTGATAAGACATTCATGGAGTGGTTGGATAAGGTCAACAAAATGGAAGAGTTCATGCATGAGCCTAGGATAGACTTGGAAGATATTTGGAACCCCATGGACGAAGATGACACACCCTTATTGAAGTAGCTATTGGAACAAGAACCAATAATAGCATGAAAGAATTTTGCTTATGAGACCTATATGGCAATGAGAAAAGTGGATCCAAATTGCTATATCCATGTTGTGAAGCTAAAATTCCAAAAAAAGGAGAGATGTAAAATGGAAAATATCAATACATGGTGGGATTTTAGATAGAGAATAAAAAATGTAGTGCCTACATTTTGGAAAGTAAAAGAGGACACAAAATTTTGAGGAGTATTGAGAGAAGGAGAAGGTGAAGGAAGATACCAACAATGTAGGTGGTGGTAGTGAAGAGGTGGTTATGGAGGCAATCACCTAGGTGATGGTAGGAAAAAATTGAAATCCAAAGAAATTATTTAAGTGGATGAATCCCCTCCATGGGCCACCAATTTCACAATATCTAAGCAAAAATCCTCAATTGAAGGGGTTCAACCTCAAGCATCTACCTCAATGTAGTGAAAGAAAAAAAAGGATTTATTTTATGATACGAAATCTCCTCTTTCTAATAAGAAGAAGAAGGAATATTCTAAGATAAATCCTCATGTTGTTATACCCCAAGCAGTAAATGAAGAATTCGATACCCATCCATCTTTCATGTCAAACATAAGTTTCCTACTATATCTGGATTTGACCCCACTAAAACAAACCTATATTCCCATTTTGTTGGTGGACACCCTCTCTTATGAGGCACCCACTACACCTACCCTCCACATGGTATTTTGCTTATAAATCCTAAAGTCCTCACTCCCTTAGCTTCTGCTCTTGTCGCCCCATATGTCATCCTTTATCCCACCTTAGCTAGGGAGTTTTTGCCCTTTCTTGTTATTCCTGAACATCTTCCATATTATCCATTTTTATAAGTATTATTTCCACCTCTTTATCTAAGAGAGTATCTAGATATTAGCTTTGCTTCTATGCTAGTCATACCACTAAAATTTAAAAAATCCAAGATGTCTATGAGTATACCCAAAATAAAGAGGCCAAAAGAGCATCCAAGATGGTAGAGAGGGAACTCTAAATCCAAACTAATTTATAGGATAGGATTTCCACTTTCCCACATGGACACAAAGGTCTCCATTCCAGAGGAGAAAATATAACCCTAAGATTATTGGGTGATCTTGGTGACCATAATTTTTCAAGGTGTCAAAGATAGGGGTACAATTGAGTTGGCCAACCAAGTGAATAAAATTGTTAAGAATGATGTCATGGTCCTTTAAAGGATGTTATAGAAAAGAGAAAAATATCTCAAGGAGAATAGGAATACTTGTAGGAGCTCACAACTCAAGATTAAAGGGATATAGAATTAGATGGAGCATATTGTAAGTGCTTAGGATACCCTCCTAGAGGGCAAGAAAAGAAAGAATTGGGACTTGATTGATCAACTTTTTACCATAGAGGATTAAGTCATCTAAAAAAGAGCCAACTTATAAAGAGACCTAGAGCAAGAAAGGAAGAAGATATTAGAGCCTTGAAATAGAATACCATCAGGATGGTAAGGGATGTTTGTACTACATACTGGGACAACATAGCTATGTCCATGGCCTTGATGTCCTAGATCATCAAATTCATCAGCACAACATTCCAATAATACATGGGGATAACCCAAGAGGTGGAATATACCTTGGTAACTAGATTGAAAAGTATGGCCAAAGAAAAAATTCTAGACCCAAATTGCCATTACAAGTGAGCAAGAGTTAATAACTGCCAATATTTAAAATCAAGAGATAGTAATAAGGAAAATATGGGATGCCCTCAATAAAGAAAAATGAACATAGGAATATGTGGCCTAGGTATAAATTCTAACCACAATTATTGTTAGCTTTAGGGTCCTTTGGACTTCCTAATTCAAAATGTCTACCCTCTCGTTGGGTAAGAAATCATAGCCCCCTGTCAGAGTAATAATACATACAAGCATTGGAGTCTTAGAAGAAAAGGGGGTTAAATTTTTAAAAGTGACCAAAGCCCCTACTCATCAAAGATTATGTAAAATCTATTAGGTTCATGGAGGAACTCAAAGTGCAAGTGCAAGAAATCATGCGTAAATTAGAAGATATTTTGGCACATAAGCCAAATCAAGCTCTTGAGGTGCTATTGCTACTTCCAAGAGGTAAAATAACCCTTTGAGAAAAAGTGGGAGGAAGTGAGAGCCTATATGAGCAAGCTCTTGCCACATTATATTTTCCACTCACTCTCTCTTTTTGTTCTTTTCCTTATGCTTTTTATTCTATTTTTTATTTGTATTGGTTATCTCTAGTTTTCAATTTTGACTTTGTACCCAAGGATGAGGTAAGTAATTTGGGGTTCAATCTCTTTAGTATGCTGAAGATCCCTAGGAGCCACCAAGACTATAGTGAATTTTTCTTATAGCCTTGCTTCACTCAAAAGCCAAATAAAAAGTGAGATAGGTTGAGGAGAGAAGTTGAAAGGTGTAGCTTGTCTTTAGTCAAAAGGATAGTCATAAGCTCCACAATATAAATAAATTGTTGATAATCTTTAATTCACACCTATAATTGGATCCTAGATTGATGTTAAATTCTCATATTCCACTGAAAGGTAGTAGTTTGAGAACAACAAGGCCCACAAACCATCGGTTTTCCATCTAAAAACCATGTTAATCCTCTAACAATCGAAAGTAGAAGGAAAGGAAGCCCACCATAGCCTGAGTTGGACATGTGGTATCCACTCAAAATAAAAAGGAGTTAAGAATTAGAGTATAGCTAGAGAAGGCCCACCATTGGTCAAAGGATATCCCATCTTGCCCAAGGATATGTGGTAACCATTCACATATATAAGAAGATAGTCTAAAGGGAAATTTAAGAGACATCTACCATTAGCTACCAAAGTTGACCTTTATGGCTTAGCCTATTAGAACCAACCATGTTGTAGTTATAGCTACCACTCATCACATGGGTAAGCCTACTCTACCATCCTTTTCTAGTTAGGAAGGCCATGCAAACTATTTTAGTAAGCAAGAGATTCTAGAGGGAAACTTGGAAAGATATCAATGGCACAACCACCCCAACATAACAAAAATGAGATATGGTAGCAACAATTTATCATTCAAGGTCCTGTGAGCCTCCAATATTTATGGCCTTAGATCAATGGACCTCCAAGCTACCAACCATAGTTGCATAAGGATTTTGGTTATAGAGTAGAGAATAATGCATAGGCCTTCTGCATAGAAGTTTTGGAGGGAAAGAGCTCTCATCCCGACCTATAAATATGACTATAATTTTATTATAAAGGTATTGAGAGCTTCCTACTCATACCTCATATATAGTCTTTTGAGCTCTTCCTTTAACTCCTAGATTGTACAAGTAGGGCTTAAACCTTGAGCCACTATCTAAGGCGCATAGAGCCTCATTAGGTTACATGCCTTGTAACTATTTTGGAACATGAATGGAAGCTATGACTAATTTTGCTTTGTCCTACTTCTCTAAGTGTGTTATCAATTTTAGGTTATGCATATTGAAGTGTGTTTAAATTCTATATATTAGACTGTGGTGAATGTGTTTATTTATTCTTGTTCATGTAGTTAGGAGACGAACCCTAATCTTGATGCATTGCCCCCATAGCTTAGGTTTAACCTTTCTTAAAATTTTCCTTCCATGTTCTTTACTTTCTTATTTTTTACTTTCATTTAAATTTCTTTCCTTGCACCCCCCAAGAAAAGTATGCCTGAGCCCACAAGTTTAGAAAGTGTGCAAATATCAATCCAATAATGAGTCATCCTTGACAAAAAACTTTGGAGGTTGCCCCATATGTGATCCCCTCTCTTGTGGCACTCCCTATTGTGTCACTCTACATAAGGTGCTTGTGTCATAGACACATCGAGATTCTACCCCAAAAGGCAAATGCATCCCAATATGACAACATGAATCACTACATAAATTCCAATAATAGTTTTCTCATCTCAAGCTTTGAGGATAAAGCTTTCCTAACGGAATGGCATGTTAGGACCCTATCCTAACATTATTATGTAAATGTGTATGTGGCACCTTGGGTGCCTAAAGCATATGGACCCATGTGATGTAAGTGTTACTTATTGCAAGAAGTTAATAAAAGATGTAATTATTTCTTTATTAGGAGTTAACATCTCAAGCCCCTCACTTGCACTTGGACTGACCCTTGAGTATTAGGTTAGGGTTGATAATAATATATGAAAAGGAAATATCCAAATTGAAATATCTTAAGTCATTTTCTAATATTGTAACAGAGCTCTACTTCCTTGTACATTATCTCCTTGAAGAGGCCTGCAATTCTATGTTACAAATTCTAATTTTGAGCAATAAAGCTATTGCATTTGCGCTCTCTATTGTAATATTATTATTTCAATTTCAAATTTTATGTTAATTATTGCAATAGCTATGTGGATATGCATATTTTAATTGGAAGGTTCCTAACAACATCTTAGCACCACACATACAAAATATTTCTAATGATGTATCTAAATGAGGCTTTCCATTGAAATGAATAACCAACCTAATCATACCATTACATAAAAATGAAGACATCAAAAATCCTTCAAATTACGGCACCATCATGATTAATCCTCTTTTTGCAAAAATTTTTGGTAGCATACTAGAAAGTAAAATTGATCAATAGGTAGAAAATAAAGGAAATAGGGAAATACGACAAGGAAGGTTTAGATCACAATACTCAATAATAGATGATTTCATTACTTTAAGATACCTAATAGAGATGATATGAAATAAAAAGGAAATTTGTTTTACTGTTTTGTGAACTTTCAAAAATATTTTGACATAGTACCTAAGGAAAACTATGGAAAATAATGGAAGAAATTGGCATACCAACCAATTATAGAGTAGTTGTACACAGAATTTATGAGCACATGGTAGGCAAAATTGGCTACTCTAAAAATACTATTATAGCATTTTGGAAGTGATATTGAGGTGAAATAGGGTTGTACATTGTCACCTACTATATTTGATCTTGAAATTGATAAATTAGAGGAATGTGTGGAAATGGTGGGAGTAAAGGAAATACAATTTTCTAATTATGTAGTGAAACTTCATATTTATGTTGATGACCTCATTTTGATTGGAAAGACACTTGGAATTTTAAAAGAACATATAAAATTTTTAGAGCATTTTTGTAAATAAGTCATGATGTAGGTAGACACTAGAAAGACTAAAATTATGGTCTTCTAAACTTAGAGAGAGCAAAAACAACCATATATTTTATTTGAAGAAAATCCTTTAGAGGTAGTAACAAAATACAAATACCTTGGCTTGATTACCAAAGCAAACTCAAATGGTTATTATGCAAGATGGAATGAATATAAGCATGATGGAGGGTGATCCACTCATTATTAAAGAGGGATAAAAAAGTAGATTTGTGGAATTGGAAAACCATTAGGGTTATTTTTGGGTTAGTAGTTATTCTAGTGGAGCTATATGGGTGTGAGGTGTGGGCTAGTAATATATCAAATTTTAAATGGAGATAAACAAAAAGAACTAAAAAGTGACTAATTCCAAAAAAAATTATAATTAAACTCCCATATGAGATTTTACTTGCTAAAATAAATACTTTTCCACTAGAAGTAGAAGCTATGATAAGGCTATTGGGGTGCCTAAAGAAAATACAAAGAATGGAAGATAGCAGGTTGTTAAAACAAGTAATTAAAGAAACACTGAATAGAAAAAAAGACACATGTACGAAATAAAACAACAAATGGATGAACAAATGGAGACTTAAATTTCATGAGGTTCCAAACTCCAACAAAAAAATTAAATAGTATGTGAGGGAAAAATTCATACTTGTCATATGGACTAAAAATTGAGGAAGTAAAAAATAGTTATACACCAATAAGTTCAACCCAAATTATGAACATAACCAAAAGAAATACATAGGTGTAAAGATCAAATAGAAGTAAAAAATGTGTATAGCCCAACTAAGATCTAGTTCATGCCATCTCAGATTTGAAACTAGTAGATGGACAATTCTTGAGGAGGCATGGTTAGAATGAATATGTACATTTTGCAAAACAAGAGTAGTAGATACCAACAAATGTTTTTCATAGAATATGAAGTGTACAAGGACATCATGATTACATGTGAGGGAATTATAAAAGTAAACTCACTAATGGAACTTTTTGAATAATTAATAATATAAAAAAAATGAAACTTTTAATTAAAATCAACAACAAAAGAAACATAGTCCAAAATATGATAAGAGGATGTTGAGATTTTTGAATTTGTTGAATAATTTATTTCTTGCATGTTGTTAAAAATTGAAACTCTAAATAGGAGGTCAAAGGTTTGAATTCAAAAGGAAGTAGGGTTGTACACCATACTCTATCTTGTATTAAATATCTTAGTCCCATAGGCTATTTTGGTATCATGGACATAATCAAAACAAATTCATTTCAATTTTAAAGAAACTAATTTAGAAGCATCTGATTACAAACAAATTCAAAATAAAAGAATTAGTTTTATATAAGATTATTTTACGAGATGTTTTCTTTAAAATGAAACTACTATGGTTTGAATAGATGTAAACAAATAGCCTAAATCTATAATAGAAAAAGATATGAAGAAAAGAAATAAAATATGAATAAAGCAAAACTACAAGGGGATGAGCAAATGGAATATCAAGTTGGATGAATTCTTGTTGGTCACAAATCTGCCTAAGTACAAGATATTATCACTTGTGTGCCCTAGACTCGACCAACATTGAAAGGCCGAAGGAAATAGATGTCCTCCGGACCAATCTCTAGAGAGGGTTGGTTCCCTTACTAAATCCTACACTGTTAAAGACTAGAGTTGCGGGAAAGAAACTAAAAATAATGGAAAGAAAGGGAAATATGGCCATAGGCCGAAGATGTAGGATTGGGGCAGACTAACAGCAAGAATTCCCACCAAACATTATATAGCATATCATAGAAAGTAAGCAGCAGAATTAATTCACAATATCACAAAGACAACTTTTAGAATCACACTCCAGTACTCACTCCCTCACCAGCAATGTTCAAACCCAGATAGCAAAATTTAAACTTAACAGTAGATAATGAACATGAGCATGAAATAGAAGTGCTTGAAGTAGAAAGAAATCACATAGAAATTGCATGCAAAATTTAGAAGCCAAATTTCATTTATTTATGCAGAGAACTTGAAAAGTTTTCTCGCAGAATGTCTCCTCTTTTACAATGGAAATTTGATTAGTATTTATAGAGGTTTTCACCTCTTTCATTTAATACATGTGGAGGCAAAATACCCATTGATGAGGGACATGATGAATTAATTACTCCTTGGAAATATTCCTTTGGCAACCATGATCCGGTACAAATGCATTGAATTCTAACCACCTTCGTGCTTTGAAAATTGACCATTGCTCCAACAATTTACTCCACATTAAATTTATCTTGGAGAGGGAGCGAAACTGTTAGGATAACGCCTTGGAAATGACGAAAATCAAAGGAAATATCTTCTGGTTTGCCACAACCATTAAATTCCGTCATTAAATTTTTCCATTTCGGGCAACTTTCCATTTTCAGAAATTTTCCTTTTTTAGAAACTTTCCATTTTTGGAAAGTTTCTTTTTTGAAAAAAATTCCTTTTTTGGAAAGTTTCCATTTCGGGTAAGTTTCTATTTCGGGTTCCGAAATGCCTTTTTTGGGTTCCGAAATGCCCTTTTTCGAAAACTTTCCTTTTTCGAAAAGTTTCCATTTTCGAAAACTTTCTATTTTTGGAAACTTTCCATTTTTGGAAAGTTTTCCTTTTCGGGGGCGAAATGGCATTTTCGGGGCCGAAATGGCATTTTCGAAAATTTTCTCTATTTCGCCCGAAATGACTTTTGACTTTGAAATTGCATCTGCTTTTCCGAAATTGATTGTCTGCCCCGAAATTGATTTTTTTGTGGTAAAAATTCCCGGAGCCATAACTT
The DNA here is from genome assembly GCA_028583015.1 of Wollemia nobilis. Classification (NCBI taxonomy): domain Eukaryota; kingdom Viridiplantae; phylum Streptophyta; class Pinopsida; order Araucariales; family Araucariaceae; genus Wollemia; species Wollemia nobilis. The sequence goes on along the minus strand of JAQPPZ010000012.1, from coordinate 9,501,596 downwards.
TTGATCCGTTCACCCGATTTTCTATTGTAATATATCATTGGAAATATTGTGAAAATATCTACGATGATGAAATGTCCAAAGCTCATTTCATCCACTTTATCAATTTCATTTAGGGACTGTAAAAATACCAACACCTCTTTATGCTTTTTACCGCTTTAAAGCTCCATACTTAGGCAAAATTTTATAAAAAATTCAATGTGGCAAAAATGCCAACATTTCTGACGGCTCACGGGGCATTGAGCTTGCATCAATGTGAAGATCCCAGGCCTTTATCCATTGGGCAACGAAGTCACAACCGCCTGCTACATCAAAATGTTTACTGCTTGCATCAGCTTCTTCCTGTACTGCTTGATATTGTCCGGTCACCTATTGGTATTTTTCACCCAACATAAGGAACTTCGTCGAGCTCGGATGATTTTCTCTGCTTCAGGGTGCTCTGACAAGACTTTGATCTCTGACACCAACGACTCTTGTAATCCAAAAACAAAATGGAAAAAAAGGAAATAGAGGTTGTTGAGGGTTTGGCTCAATGGAAGGAGCAAAAATGGATAAGGCCATAATTACGCTCACCCTTGATGGGGTTGGTGTACTTACAACGACGATGGGATTAACGAGGGTGGAAGATGAGACAAATGACAGTGGAATAGAAAACGAGTTAGGGTCAGAGGCAAACAAACTTAAAGATGAAGGAATGGAAGAAATGAGAACAATGAAAGGAGCATTGGTGACGGATGACTATGAAATGGGGAGGGGAACAAAAGTGGTGGGTACAGTGAATGAAAGCGAAGTGGAAGGAGGTACTGCAAAATGAAGGGAAACAATCACCAAATGCTCATGATCAAGAGAAGAGAAAATACGTACCTGCGGGCTCCGACACCATTTGAGCCGATGATGTGGGTGATTGCAACCTTAGATTTTTTTATTTTTTAAAACTTGATCACACCATTTAGTGCCCTCAGCACTTTATTTATCAGTCGACCTATTTACAATATTTACACAAAAGTTTACGACATGATTGGCATGTCGCCACCACAAACTTGGCTTTGGGTGCTTATCCGATGAATCTGCAGTGTCCGAACCAGATCCGATTATACTTCAAGCAATATTTAAAGTTTGGTTGTCCTCTTATCAAAGTTTTCCAGGTTGCAAGCCAACTACAATGTGGCAGGTTATCATGCATGCTAGTACTCATATAATCAATGAATAATATGGCAAAAAGATTTACCATATGAGAGCCTTCTTTGAGTATCGATTGTAGTGATGGATGGCCCCAATATCGCCACTCTTGGGAGTCCACTAGCTACGAGATCTTGGGTACATGCTCCTCTAACCCTTTGGTGTGACAGCAAGATTTTTTGGTGATAGCCCTTCTATCAATATCTCCTCAGGATCAACCTCCTGATGAGGCATGCTTATTGGGACACAAAAAGGGTGTAAAATTGTGTCTTCTTCGCTCTCAGAATCAACCTCTTGAGCTTGTTCATCTTCTTGGTCCAACTCCTGATAGAAATTGCAAGCAACCATATTATTCATTGCTAGAGCAGTGCTTGCATACTCCCTTTGTTGGCCTTGGATGAGATTCGCCTCTTGTGTTCCACACAGTTGTGTTTTAGGTCTCCGCATAGCTTGAGGGATCTACCATTGTGAATATTGTGCATGACATACACGAGTAGTAACTATCGAAGAGAGTGATGGAAAAGCAGTTTCCCTCTAGTGTATTTTTCTCTATTGAAGCAGGAGTTGCTTTTCTTGTACCGCTTCTTGAAATATTTGAGGGAATTTTTGTTCCCCTGATTGCAGTAGGAGGAGGCTTATGTCCGGGTGGAAAGCTCGAATATAGAAGAGGTGGGCCTGAGAGGGTGTAGGTCGGATCTTCTTTGGAATTCTCCTCCAACTCCTCCAAAATAAGATATTGAAGTCCGTGATGCTCTCCAGAGGTGCTCTCGTGATGTGCATCAAGAGTTGGAAGGGATCTTGTGAGTCATCAAATGTGTCAATGAGCGCTCCCGCTATGTCATCCCATGAGTAGATGCTCTTACGTCGAAGCATTTTATACCACTGTAGCACCCTTCCTTTGATAGACAAGACTAGAAGTATGATCATGACATCTTCGTGGGCTATGCCATGGAGGGTCGCTAGAGCAACAACATCTTCAAGGTGCTCTCGGGCCATTCCCTCAGTGCCATTGTATTTTGTTAGGGTCTTTAGGGCACTTTTAGGAATCTCATGCTTACTTTGGAGATTTAGAGGGCTAGGATCATCCCAACTAGGACAACATACATGTGCCATTATAGCAGTGGTCCTCAGAGATCACGGTCCTTACCACTGAGTCGAGTTGCTAGATGAACATACTTTCTCCGCTTGTGAGGTCAAGGTTGCTCACCAAACCTTGATTTCTCTAGGGTTTCTTCTTTTAGTATAAAAGGTGTCCATGATCAAGATATCTGGATCTTCAGCTCAACAGAATTATTAGGTGATTTTGCTAGATAAAAGCAAGCCAGAGATTCACCAAACTTAGGCTCCTTTAAAACATGGAGACTATGAGTCCCATCGGGCATGCCAAAAAATGTTGGTCACAAATCTACCTAAGTACAAGATATTATCACTTGTGTGCCCTAGACTCGACCAACATTGAAAGGTCTAAGGAAAGAGATGTCCTCCGAACCAATCTCTAGAGAGGGTTGGTTCCCTTACTAAATCCTACACTGTTAAAGACTAGAGTTGCAGGAAAGAAACTAAAAATAACGGAAAGAAAGGGAAATATGGCCATAGGCCGAAGATGTAGGATTGGGGTAGACTAACAGCAAGAATTCCCACCAAGCATTATATAGCATATCATAGAAAGTAAGCAACAAAATTAATTCACAATATCGCAAAGACAACTTTCAGAATCACACTCCAGTACTCACTCCCTCACCAACAATGTTCAAACCTAGATAACAAAATTTAAACTTAACAGCAGATAATGAACATGAGCATGAAATAGAAGTGCTTGAAGTAGAAATAAATCACATAGAAATTGCATGCAAAATTCAGAAGCCAAATTTCATTTATTTATACAGAGAACTTGAAAAGTTTTCTCGCAGAATGTCTCCTCTCTTTTTACAATGGAAATTTGATTAGTATTTATAGAGGTTTTCGCCTCTTTCATTTAATACATGTGGAGGCAAAATGCCCATTGATGAGGGACATGATGAATTAATTACTCCTTGGAAATATTCCTTTGGCAACCATGATCCGGTACAAATGCATTGAATTCTAACCACCTTCGCGCTTTGAAAATTGACCATTGCTCCAACAATTTACTCCACATTAAATTTATCTTGGAGAGGGAGCGAAACTGTTAGGAGAACGCCTTTGGAAATGATGAAAATCAAAGGAAATATCTTTTGGTTTGCCACAACCATTAAATTCCGTCATTAAATTTTTCCATTTCGGGTAACTTTCCATTTTCGGAAATTTTCCTTTTTTAGAAACTTTCCATTTTTGGAAACTTTCCATTTTCGAAAAGTTTCTATTTTTGGAAAATTTTCCTTTTTTCGAAATTTTTCATTCCAGGTAAGTTTCCATTTTGGGTTCCGAAATGCCCTTTTTCAAAAACTTTCCTTCTTCAGAAAGTTTCCATTTTCAAAAACTTTCCATTTTTGGAAAGTTTTCCTTTTCGGGGGCAAAATGGCATTTTCAAAAATTTTCTCTATTTCGCCCGAAATGACTTTTGACTTTGAAATTGCATCTGCTTTCCCGAAATTGATTTTCTGCCCTGAAATTGATTTTTTTGTGGTAAAACTTCCCGGAGCCATAACTTTTGATCCGTTCACCCGATTGTCTATTGTAATATATCGTTGGAAAGCTTGTGAAAATATCTACGATGATGAAATACCCAAAGCTCATTTCATCCACTTTATCATCTTCATTTAGGGCCCATAAAAATACCAACATCTCTTTATGCTTTTTACCATTTTAAAGCTCCATACTTCGACAAAATTTTATAAAAAAATCAATGTGGTAAAAATGCCAACATTTCTGACGGCTCACAGGGAATTGAGCTTGCATCAATGTGAAGATCCCAGGCCTTTATCCATTGGGAAACGGAGTCACAACCACCTGCTGCATCAAAATGTTTATTGCTTGCATCAACTTTTTCATGTACTGCTTGATACTGTCTGGTCACATTTTGGTATTTTTCACCCAACACAAGGAACTTTGTCGAGCTCAGATTATTTTCTCTGCTTCAGGGTGCTCTGATAAGACTTCGATATCTGACACCAACGGCTCCTGTAATTCTAAAACAAAATGGAAAAAAAAGGAAATAGAGGTTGCTAAGGATTTGGCTCAATGGAAGGAGCAGAAATGGATAAGGCCATAATTACGCTCACCCTTGATAGGGTTGGTGTACTTACAACGATGATGGGGGTAACAAGGATGGAAGATGAGATAAGTGATAGTGGTATAGAAAATGAGTTAGGGTCAGAGGCAAACAAAATTAAAGATGGAGGAATGGAAGAAATGAGAACAACGGAAGGAGCACTGGTGACGGATGAATATGAAATGGGGAGGGGAACAAAAGTGGTGGGTACAGTGAATGAAAGCGAAGTGGAAGAAGGTATTGCAGAATGAAGGAAAATGATCACCAAATGCTCATGATCAAGAGGAGAAAATACATACCTACGGGCTCCGACACCATTTGAGCCGATGATGTGGGTGATTGCAACCTTAGATTTTTTTTTTAAACTTGATCACACCATTTAGTGCCCTCAACACTTTATTTATCAGTCGACCGATTTACAATATTTACACAAAATTTTATGACATGATTGGCATGCCACCACCACAAACTTGGATTTGGGTGCTTATCCGATGAATCTGCAGTGTCTGGACCAGATCCGATTATACTTCAAGCAATCTTTAAAGTTTGGTTGTCCTCTTATCAAAGTTTGCCAGGTTGCAAGCCAACTACAATGTGGCAGGTTATCATGCATGCCAGTACTCATATAATCAATGAATAATATGGTGAAAATATTTACCATATGAGAGCCTTCTTCGAGTACCGATTGTAGTGATGGCTGGCCCCAATATCGCCACTCTTGGGAGTCCACTAGCTGCGGGATCTTGGGTACATGCTCCTCTAACCCTTTGGTGTGACAACAAGATTTTTTTGGTGATAGCCCTTCTGTCAAGATCTCCTCAAGATCAACCTCCTGATGAGGCATGCTTATTGGGACACAAAAAGGGTGCAAAATTGTGTCTTCTTCGCTCTCAAAATCAACCTCTTGAGCCTGTTCATATTCTTGGTCCAACTCCTGATATAAATTGCAAGCAACCATATTATTCATTGCTAGAGTAGTGCTTGCATACTCCCTTCATTGGCCCTAGATGAGATTCACCTCTTGTGCTCCACACAGTTGTGTTTTAGGTCTCTGTATAGCTTGAGGGATCTGCCATTGTGAATATTGTGCAAGACATACAGGAGAGGTAACTATCGAAGAGAGTGATGGAAAAGTAGTTTCCCTCTAGTGTATTTTTCTTGATTGGAGCAGGAGTTGCTCTGCTTGTACTGCTTCTTGAAAGATTTGAGGGAATCTTTGTTCCCTTGATTGCAGTAGGAGGAGGCTTATGTCCGGGTGGAAAGCCCGAACATAGAATAAGTGGGCCTGAGAGGGTGTAGGTCGGATCTTCTCTAGAATTCTCCTCCAACTCCTCAAAAATTGGATATTGAAGTCTATGATGCTCTCTAGAGGTGCTCTCGTGATGTGCATCAAGAGTTGAAAGGGATCTTGTGAGTCGTCAAATGTGTCAATGAGTGCTCCCGCTAAGTCATCCCATGAGCAGATGCTCTTACATCGAAGTATTTTATTCCACTATAGCGCCCTTCCTTTGAGAGATAATACTGGAAGTCTTATTATGACATCTTCGTGGGCTATGCCATAGAGGGTCGCTAGAGCAGCAACATCTTCAAGGTGCTATTAGGCCATTCCCTCAGTGCCATTGTATTTCATTAGGGTCTTTAGGGCACTTTTAGGATTCTCATGCTTACTTTGGACATTCAGAGGGTCAGGATCATCCCGGCTGGAACAACATACATGTGCCATTATAGTAGTGGTCCTCAGAGATCATGGTCCTTACCACTGAGTCAGATTCGCCAAATGAACATACTTTCTCTGCTTGTGAGGTCAAGGCTGCTCACCAAACCTTGATTTATCTAGAAGGTCTTATTTTAGTATAAAAGGCGTCCACGATCAAGATATCTAGATCTTTAGCTCAACATATTTGTTAGGTGATTTTGCTAGATAAAAGTAAGCCAAAGATTCACCAATCTCGGGCTCCTTTAAAACATGGAGACTATGAGTCCCACCGAGCATGCCAAAAATTGTTGGTCACAAATCTGCCTAAGTACAATATATTATCACTTGTGTGCCCTAGACTCGACCAACATTGAAAGGCCAAAGGAAATAGATGTCCTCTAGACCAATCTCTAGAGAGGGCTGGTTCCCTTACTAAATCCTACACTATTAAATACTAGAGTTGCGGGAAAGAAACTGAAAATAACGAAAAGAAAGGGAAATATGGCCATAGGCCGAAGATGTAGGATTGGGGCAGACTAACAACAAGAATTCTCACCAAGCATTATATAGCATATCATAGAAAGTAAGCAACAGAATTAATTCACAATATCGCAAAGACAACTTTCAGAATCACACTCTAGTAGATAATGAATAGCTAGGTCTTCATGATGATGCCAGTAGACAATGTTCAAACCCAGATAGCAGAATTTAAACTTAACAGTAGATAATGAACATGAGCATGAAATAGAAGTGCTTGAAGTAGAAAGAAATCACATAGAAATTGCATGTAAAATTCAGAAGCCAAATTTCATTTATTTATATAGAGAACTTGAAAAGTTTTCTCGCAGAATGTCTCCTCTCTTTTTACAATGGAAATTTGATTAGTATTTATAGAGGTTTTCGCCTCTTTCATTTAATACATGTGGAGGCAAAATGCCCATTGATGAGGGACATGATGAATTAATTACTCCTTGGAAATCTTCCTTTGGCAACCATGATCCGGTACAAATGCATTGAATTCTAACCACCTTCGTGCTTTGAAAATTGACCATTGCTCCAACAATTTACTCCACATTAAATTTATCTTGGAGAGGGAGCAAAAATATTAGGATAATGCCTTGGAAATGACGAAAATCAAAGGAAATATCTTCTGGTTTGCCACAGCCATAAAATTTCGTCATTAAATTTTTCCATTTCGGGCAAATTTCCATTTTTGGAAACTTTCTTTTTTTGAAAAAAATTCTTTTTTTGGAAAGTTTTCATTTCGGGTTCCGAAATGCCCTTTTTCGAAAATTTTTCACTTTCGAAAACTTTCTATTTTTGAAAATGTTCCATTTTTGGAAATTTTTCCTTTTCGGGGGCAAAATGGCATTTTCGGGGGCCGAAATGGCATTTTCAAAATTTTTCTCTATTTCGCCTGAAATGACTTTTGACTTTGAAATTGCATCTGCTTTCCCGAAATTGATTTTCTACCCCGAAATTGATTGTCTGCCCCGAAATTGATTTTTTTGTGGTAAAACTTCTCGGAGCCATAACTTTTGATCCGTTCACCCGATTGTCTATTGTAATATATCGTTGGAAAGCTTGTGAAAAGATCTGCAATAATGAAATACCCAAAGCTCATTTCATCCACTTTATCATCTCCATTTAGGGCCCACAAAAATACCAACACCTCTTTATGCTTTTTACCGCTTTAAAGCTCCATACTTAGGCAAAATTTTATAAAAAAATTCAATGTGGCAAAAATGCCAACAATTTCCAAATAATAACAAAAGATATAAAGACATTAATTGCGTAAAAAATCAATGCAATTATATGTAAAAATATGTTAGGAAGAAAGAGAGTACATTATCTTTTTGAAATTAATTGTACGTACAATCACCACAAAAATACCTATATAGGGGTAAACATCAATTGTAGAGAAATGATGCTCATGGCCCAATTGAGGACCACTTCACATCATATTTAATGTAAAAAAAGTAGGTGGAAGAGTGCAAGAGGATGGGAGAATATGATATGTACCTTTTGTACATTAGGGATAATTGAAACAAAAATATTTTATTTTGGAATGTGAGGCATATAGTGATATTCCAACTAACTATATTCATATACCAGTAGGAAATTCATTGTAATAGTTGTTTGAAGAGAAGAAAGTAGAGAAAATAGGGGAATTCATCATCAAAATCAATGATAAAAGATCAAATATTCCATAAAAATGATTGAATTAGATTTTGAAATTTGTAGCTATATTCTTTGTAAATTTCTTGTCCCATAGGTAACTTTTGGCTTCATGGACATTAAAATACTTCTATTCTATTATATTATATTGCTTAATACTTGTAAAATATTATTAAAAGTTGGATGAAATAAATGGTTTGCATTGTCCAATATATATGGAATTTAGATAACATTAGTTATTCTTCATTTTGATATATCAAGCACATGCCTAAGTTGAGACTTAGATTAAAATAAAATCAAAACATAAGTATAATTCCTACTTTTTATTAGGAATCATAATAGGAGTTGCTAGGAGGTTTGTAGGATGGCATGGACTTGGTCAACAATTACGACAGTAAGAGTTGAATAACAATGTAATGAGAAATTTATATGACACCAACATATTAGAACGTAAGTGAGAAAGCTTATTGTAAGGTTCACAACATGATTTTGACCCATCTCAATAAAAGTTTCCTTGATTTCCTTTATTGTGATGTCAAACATCTAAAGGCTCATCATCCAACTCATGTCTTTACCTATGGTTTTGATTATTAGACCTAACAGGGTCTTATATGGATAGAACTTCATCTAAAATATTTGAGGTATATAATGTACTTTTATATTTTTGGGTGTTATAGTCCATTATTGGCTTCATAAATGGTGTCATTGGTTCATGATGTTTTCTAAAAAATTTATTATCCATGTTGATTAGTAAAAATCAATAACAAATCAACATTGATAGACATTACTAGATCAATTGTGTTCTATAATATTAGCACAAGGTTTTTTTTCATGTTCCATTTAAAAAATAACATAACATTTTACCTTAAAAATTTTAAATGATAAATGTGATGATAATTTCAAGGAATAGAGTTCTATCACATATATTTTAGATATTTAGTTAAAAGAATTATAAAAAATATTATAAGTAACAAATTAGACCAATGTGATTGCCTATATAAATTAGACAAATATAGTCATAATTATTTTGTCCTATAAACCTATCATTGTTAGCTTATGAGAACCATCTATACATTACAACTACTTATCTACATAAAAATAGAAGTTTAAAATCATTATTTGAGATGTGGCATTACTCTAAACCAAATATTAATATAATATAGGAAAAATAAATAGAAAAAGACTTTGGTCAAAGGCCCTTAAAAAACACTATTTTACTTTTAAAATCTCACATAAAACTTCAATATAATACACTATACTTACACGTATATAATTGAATGTATCTTGGTTATCTCAAAAAACTTTGGATGCTTCACATTCTCTCCAAATCTACGTGAAAATATTTTTTTTCAGTTAAAACTCCAATTTTATCCTAATTTTGATTTTGTCTTATTTTGATTTTTCACATTCAATATCAAAATTTTCAACATTCTCTCTCTACCTCTCTCTCTCTCTCTTGATATTGAATGGGAAGTTTTGATTCTATCTTTGAGTGAAATAAATTTTTTCTTCACCACTACCTCTGTAAAAATGCTTACATCTTGATCTTTTGAATTGTAATATTTTTTTTGATAAGTTAAAATTTCATTAAAAGGGGGTTTTGAAAGGGCCCCAAAACCTTATTACAATAGGTCAGTAGACCAGAAGCAAGGTTGCAGGAAATACCATAGGAAAGGCCACCGAAAATGCCAGAGGAAACACACAAGGAAAATCCTAAGGAAAGATTAAGGAAAAATAGTAGGAAATCCAATAGGAAGTGTCAAGAAATCTACAAAGAAAAACATGCCTGACATGGGGAAAGTATATTCCTCTCATCCATGAAAAAGAGCTACCCATAAACAGTAAAAAGAATAATCAGGATAAATTGAAATTTGAACACTCTTGCCAAAGCATAAATTTGAACCACCCACAAGCGAGAAAAAGGAAAAATTCCAAAAGAAGGGGGAATTCAAAAAGATACAGTCCCATGTAGGGAAAAACTAGAAATCAAAAAGAATTTTAGGAAAACCAGATCTGTAAAAACAAAAATCACGCTAAATAGAAGGATGGAGTAGATCCTAGGGATGTCCTAGAGTAAAAGCACCCAAAATAACCCCACCAAAAGGCATGGAAAAGGACAAACAAGTAAATTAGTGACCTACCACACCTACGAGATCATTTGCAACACTAACCAGCCAAAAAGGAAGAGCAAGAAAAGTGTTAGGGATATGGGATAGCACAGGCCTAAAAAAATAGAATAGCAATCTAGGGATCTCCATAGGCCACAAAATCTCCTTGCAATGAGGAAACTATGAAGACACAAAAATAAGTAGAGGAAGTAGCAGATGTAGAATATCAAGCCGTGGGAAAGAGACGGGAAAGATCCCAAGGAACCCAAAAGGAAGGATCCCTAGGGAGAAAAAAATGCAGGCGTTAAGCATAGGTCTTCCTTGATCGAGAGGATGCAGCTAGAAACCCTAGACAACCTTCAACATTGCCAATGAATAGCTTCAAGGATACATATGAGGAAGTCCAGCAGGAACATAGCAGAAAGCAACGTAGAGCCCCATGCTCAAAGCCACAAAAAATACTGAGAGCTCACTGAGCCCACATAAATGATCCCAAAGAGTAGAGTCATAGTAGAAAGCACATGGTCCATAAAAACAAAATTATGTTGTGAAAAACTGCTCATGAATCCACTCTCCCATAGCCACAACAAACCACACCTGGAGAACCACTGAAAACTAGCATCAAGTAGAAACCTACAAAAAACCTAGGAAAGAACTGAGAACTCCAAGGAAAAGAATCCCTGAAGCAACCCAAAAATACTAGGGAAGGTTCCATGGAAAAACCCAGGGATGTCCCAAGATCCCACGGAAGAACCCAAAGACATCCCAGAAACCAGGCATAAAAAAGAACCCCACCAAAAGACAAGAAAAAGGGGTAGAAAAATGGAGAAGTTACCTCCCACCCCAAGGAGATCATATGCAACACCATCCAAAAAAGGAGGAAGGTTTAAGGAAGTGTCATAGTAACTAGGATAGATCCAAGGACCTGGGATAGTACCAGGGAGGGCTACAAGAAAATGGATAAGGACTTCCCAAGGAAGTCCCCTACAGATCCACCACCCCCATTGAATTGTAATATTTTTTGGTTAGTTAAATTAAATTAAAAATGGGTTTTTATAAAGGATCCCAAAACCTGATTACAAAAATTCAAAAGACTAAAAGCAAGGCCCCAAGGCCAAAAAAAAAGACACCAAAATCCAGAGGAAAGACAAAGAATACCTTTTAGGACAGGCTAAGGATAGCCTTAAAGGAAAGGTTAGAGGATAGCCTTAAAGGACAAAATTAACTTTTCTGTTTTTTTTTTAATTGTAATATTTTAATTTACCTTCCCTTTTTTTAATTAAGTTATAATAAAATTTGACTCAACATAATGTAATTGATGTTGTATGAAAAGTATAATTTTGTTCATTTGAATTGCACTTGAGTTATCATAAAAAATATCATTAGTATTCCTTGTTTTTCACCCAAGTATTCTAGGATCTACCTTAACCATACTACTTGTATTCTTGTTGATGCAGTTATATAATCTACTATTTTTGAGAGTGCAACCATTATTTCTTCAAAATCTAGGTTAACAATCCATTTTGAAAAGAGAAACAAATTGCTAATATAAATTTCCTATCATCAATAGGGCTCAAAATCTAAACCATTGCATCCAACCAACTCAATATTATTAGTTGAAGTATAATAAATTCTATAATTTAAGGATCTCTCTTTGTTGCTCTTATATGATCTTCTAATGGCTCACTCATGAATATTGAAACCAAACATACTGTATATGCAATATTTTATCTCATTTTTTTCAAGTACATAAGGCTACCAATAAAACTTCTTATAGGAATGAATGATTAGGGATCCATTGGATAATTGTATGGGGAGCCTACCCTCAATGTAGGAGTGTTTTTTAGAGTGTTAAAGGTCTAATTATGATGTGTTATTTGGAAAACACCTAAGTTTGTTTTGAGAAACTAAGTTCTAAGCTAAGAAAAAAATTTAAGCTAAAATGAAATCAAACAAGGATGCATGAAAATAAAAGCTAACTTATGTACTTTTTACTTTATATGAGAGCTACTCCTAATTACAAGAAAATAAACTTTTCTTTTCAAGCAAGGGTCCAATAAGGAATGTATAATACAAGCTAGTTTGATGCAAATCTATATGCAATTTAGATTTTTAGATGCCTAAGTTAATAGAAGAGATAAACAAATTAAAACTAATCTACAAAGTTCTTTGATTTCATAATTTTATTTAATGTGTCTTAAAATAAAAATAAAAATAAAAAAATGACCTAAATATTCCTTAATTTCTCCCTTTTAATGTGCTCTAATACAAAACTGAATACTACAAATTGCAACAAGCAACAAATAGAACTAAATAGTGACAAGAAAATATTAGAAATTGTCAAGAAAAATACAAAAATCGATGGTTGAGGTAGTATCACACCCTAGGATTTCTAACAAGCAATTTTGCAACACCTACAAAACTTAAAGCAACTAGATATTCTTTGGAAATATATTTTTGAGCCCATTGTAATGGTGATAATTTTGTGAAGACTTGATAGCGAAATTAATGTCCCAAATATGATATTACTTCTTGGAGCAATAAATGTGCTATATTTAGGCATGAAGAAGGTTAATTTGATTCAAATGATTAGAGGGCTAGTTTGAAGAGTTAAATTGGTCTAATTGGTGAATTTATGAGTTAGCTAAGTGTTATAAAATTGGGTGTCTATATTTGCCCCATTTGATGGATTCATTATATAATAAACATGTTAAAATTAGTCAAATATGTCCTAAGTTTACTAGTGGGAAGCTTCCTACTACTAGAAATGCCAATGCAAAGTGCATGGTGCAGATGAATTGTATTATGTGTACCTCTATTGTAGGGTGTCGCCATGAGTTTTAGAGGGAAATCCAAGATAAAATGATCAAACTTGATGGGAATTTGATATAGAGGCAAGTGGGGATAAAAGGATTGAGGAGTGAGAGGGAGGGTTTGAAATGTGACTTAATTAAGATTGGAAAGGGATTAGACTTGATTGGATTGATTACAGACTATGTTAAAATTTGAAGATTAATGTAGAAGGAAGGATATGAAGAAATGAGAAGAAAATATCGTATGTGGGAGTACTCTATAAAATTACTTTTTGGAAGTGATTTTGATACCCCCAATTAGGGAAATATGTATAGATTGGTCTATCTAAGGACTCATAGGCTATTCATCTATAAGGGGTTTCCTTACAGCTAATTACTGGTCAAGTGTATAAGTAATGTAAGATGTGTTAACCGTTGAACATGGCTATTTAAGGGTAAAAATATTTAACAACAACCAGTTGAGGCCTCTTTGAACAAGTTTGAACAATGACTAGTTAAGGCCAAAATAAACAATATCCAGTTAAGGCCTAAATTATTGGCAACTAGTTATGGCTTGAATGAGCAACTGCTAATTAAGGCCTAAATAAGAAATAACCAATTAAGATTTATATGAATAGTATCCAGTTAAGGCCTAAATGAACAACGATTAGTTAAGGCCTATATGTACAATGACCAATTAAAACCTAAATGAGAAATGACTAGTTAAGGCCTATATGGATAATGGCCAGTTAAGGACTAAATAAATAATGGCTAGATAAAGCATATATGAATAGTGGCTAGTTAAGGTCTATATGAAAAATGACTAGTTAAGCCTTAAAAGAGAAATGACCAGTTAAGGACTAATTTGAACAACTAGTTAAGGCATATTTGAATAAGTTTGAACATTAGCTAGTTAAAGCCTAATTGAACAAGTAAAAATGGTGTCTAGTTAAGACCTAAAACTATGAATGATGGCCAATCAAGGCCCAAAAAGTTGTCAAATTATTGATAAAATTATATATAGTGTGCTTTAAATTATCATCCTCTAGGCAAGGACCTAAAGGCTATTTTTTATAAGAGTTTCCAAGAGGGATTAGTTAGCATGTGCCTAGAGGACTTAGTTAGATTGATATAATACATGAAGAAATATTTACAAGTTGGTTGAAAATGCTTGCATAGTGGTTGAAGATAAAATATGTACACTGATTCACCCTTAAGCAAGTGCCTAAGGCATTTTTATGTGTTCATCCATGAGGGGTGTTTCAAAAGTTTCTATAATATAATATAAATAAGTATCGTATATACAAAACTTAGTTTTTTAAGTAATTGCCTCAAAATGGGGTTCTCTCATGATGGTGTTCCAAAGTGGGACTTTCATTGATTACTCCTTTCAAGGAATGCTTAAGTGGTGTTGGTAAAGTGCTTCAAAGGATGTCAATAAAGTCATCCTTGAATAAATTCCTAAGCAAGGATTTGAGATGTTTATTTTTCCCTTAGATGAGGATCAAAAGAATACAATACTTAGATAAAATAGATGTGAGATGTACATGTTCAATGAACCCATTAAAGGGTGATTTGTTGATAAACCTTAATGATAATCATAAGAGTAACATTTTGATACATGCCCCTATGTACAAGGATGATATATAAGAATGAAATATAATAAGGATATCATGATGGAAATCCTATCAAGAAAAATAAGGTAAGATTAACATATTCTTCATATAGTAGAGAGAGTCTATAGTTCAAAATAATTCACAAAGAAATGATAGAGATTAACAATCTAGATTTCTACAAACAAAATATTAGATTAAGTAAAAGGTAAAAATAGTTATGTGGATAGAGGTAAATAGAGATTTGGTAGCTAGATTAAGTTGATAGGAAGATTAAGTTGATAGAAATAGATAATGGGGATAAACATATTAAATTTATTGTTGAGTTAGATTGATGAAGAGATGGTTGGGTGAGTCCTGATTTATCTTGTAAGACTAGGAAGATCCACTAGCATCGGTCACCTAGTGTAAGTTCAATGGATGTGAACTATCCTTGACTAGGATCATCATTGGGAAATCATGATATTAGACAACCATGCAAGTAAGTAGTCAATACCAACAATCATATAAGCAAGTAGCCAATATAGACTTGTGAAGATTAAAAATTTATATGTATTATAGGGAATCTAAAGTCAAGACATTCATTACGATATATGCATTTAAAAGGGCTAATGAAATAGAATAAGCAAAGGCTAAACTATTTCAACTCAATATAATTTATTTAAAGAAATGATATGGCTATGAGACCCAAAAAATTTGCTTCATCGCCATACAAGAGTGAAACAGAAATAAGCATACTGCTACTAGGGACATATATTAGATAAAAACTAGTAGAATTTTAATTCTTGAAAATTGTTCACAGAGAGGCCATCCCAAAGGTTCAATTTATAGAGTTTTCATGGCCTCTTGGGAGAAGAAATTATTTTAAATTCTAAAAGAAGAGAAAATTATTGGACTTTGGGTTGTTACTCAAGGGGACTAAGGATCGAATGATAGGATTTGAACTCATTAATTATGTAAGTCTCATGTGGGGTAAATAATTTAAGAATTGGAAAATTTTGAAGAACACAAGCTTATACTAAGAGAGGGGGTGAATAGTATAAGGTAAACTTTTACTTTTCTTTCCCAAACAAAATTATCAAATGTTATCAATTGCAATATCAATAGCAATAACAAAGCAATGCATAAATTATCACACACATGAGGGACACAAATTTAACGTGGTTCACCCAATGTGGGTTACATCCACGAAAAAAATCTTTCTTCTAAATTTTCTCAACAAATTTTTTGGGAATTACAATGTTTATGGACCTCTGTTCTAAGAAAAATTGAATCCTCTTTACTTTGGTTTGTGGATCTCTCTCCACTGGAGAACTCTATTCCATTTTCTATGGTTTGCAAATCTCTCTCCATAGGAGAAATCTATATCCTTTACTATGGTTTGTGGATATCTCTATAGGAGAACTCTATCCCCTTTGCTTTGGTTTGTGGATAGCTCTCCATAGGAGAAATATATCCCCTCTACTCTAGTCTACTACAAAGTATTCTCTCAACTTTATTTCAAATCTACACCAAATCCCATCACATGGCTAGAACAAATATTCTCTATTTCTACTCATAAATCTCTACCTCAAATCTGCACCAAACCTCATTATAAGGCTAGCACAAATCTACTCCAACTCTGCTCACAAATATCTATCTCAAATCTACATCAAACCTCGTTACAAGGCTAGAAAAAATCTACTCCAACTCTGCTCACAAATATCTATCTCAAATCTACACCAAACCTCGTTACAAGGCTAGCACAAATCTACTCTAACTCTAATCATAAATCTATCCAAATCTGTACACATTACATGCACAAATTTGCTTCAATTCTTTCCTCAAATCTGTTCAACTTTATCCCAAGTCTTCTCACAAGACTTGCTCAAATCTACCTCAATGTTGCTTCAAGTCTCTTCACAAGACTTGCTCAAATCTGCCTCAATGCTGCTTCAAGTCTCTTCACAAGACTTACTCAAATCTATATTAATGCTTTTCAAGTCTTCTCTCAAGACTTGCTCAAATCTACATCAATGCTGCTTCAAGTCTTTTCACAAGACTTACTCAAATCTATCTTAATGGTACTTCAAGTTTTCTCACAAGACTTGCTCAAATCTACCTTAATGTTGCTTCAAGTCTTCTAACAAGACTTGCTCAAATTGACCTCAATGCTGCTTCAAGTCTTCTCACAAGACTTGCTCAAATATTTCCAAATCTTGCATACAAACAATTCTTATATCTCTTTCAAAAATATTGTGACAACCCAGGTCTACTCGGTTGTAAAAAACACAAAGTCAAAATTTTGATATATAAAATCACAAATGATGTAAGCACATACAACTTTGTATTAGTACTTAAGCATAGATGTTCACACTTCAAGATTTCATACCATTATAGATGGCATCTCAAATGCTCGAGATCGATCAACTTCCCATGATAGGTTGACATTTATGAGATCCTCTCACTCCTTTCTTGAGTTTATGGATCTTGGCATGGGGTTGTCCTTCCAGGACCCATAACACCTAGAAGGATGGACACTCTATCTCCCCATCTCATAGCATGGAGGACTTGGATCTACAATCCTTTTCTTTTCCTATTAGTCCACTACCCTAAATATCATAGTCTAACTATTAGGTTTCATGCTTTGGGTTAGCGTAGCTATGCTAGTGCTTGAATATAGACCTTCACCTAAGGTATTATCAAGTGTCCCAGACCAATTTTATTTTTTTGTACCAAGTTTCTCAGACCAACTCCTAGTTTATGGTAATGTTGCCCATACCATCTACCACTGGACCTTCCAACCCCAAGGACCATCTCTCTAAACCCGAGTTCTATTGGCAATTTCGTAACTGAAGTATGGATTGTGAGCACCCTCACATACTACATCATTTGATAACCTAGAATGACGTCCCATACCATCATTCATTACTCTATACAACATAGTACCCCTATCCCTTCTTGGTTTGCTAGAGAACGGTTATCCCCGAGTCATGATAGTTACCTCTGTGATCTGTCAAATTTGAGTATATGGCATCCTACTCGATGTCAGCTAATAAACATATCACTCTTTCCTTCTCATTATATTAGATATAGATACAGATTAGATAAATACATCATCATTTGGCTATAAGGACCCATTTGCATATCAATGGATTTAAAACAAACAACTTATTAATATGTGCTCTACATTTCATTAAATAATTTTATATAAGAATACCATTATATATTGTTATAAAACATTATATACTTTTATATAAGAAATTCTTAGAAAACATACTATTTTATTTAAAAATATAGTCAACCATTATTACTCCAAATCTACCAAAACTATGGAGATTCATTTTTTTTAGAAAAAAACCAATCCGTCAACACTTCCAAGGTATCCTACATTTGAAGAATTTTGATTCCCAAAGGGTTATTTTGTTAGAGAGATATATTTTATTTATGTTTGGCTATTCAGGTTTTCATGGAAGTTCTCAAAGTTTGCCTACGATTTTTCCCATTTGGAATGATTAGATGGACAAAAAACTATGTAAGTACTTGCATCCAATGAGAAAATAAAATCTCGTATTTTCCAGCTACTGTAGTTTTCTAAACACTCTTTGCGAGCTTACTAATAATGCAAGAATTCAAAACTCATATTGACTGAGGGGTGTTTAAATCATTTTTCGATCAGAGACAAGATATAGTTTATAAAGAATTTTTATTTTTGAAAAACCTATAAACATCCATAAAATAATTATTGAATATAAACTCAGAAATAAGCACCATTCAAAGATGAACTACGCATACCTCTATAATCAAATATCCTAGCTTAATTAAAGTTATTTTTGCAACTATCATAATTTATTATTATGTTTATAATCTAAACTCCCAATTGTTGTTATAAGCACAACGTTCACTTAAAAATTTAAGGATATGTTAAGGCTAGGGTAGTATCAAACTATCGTCCAAGTATATATGTTTTAATTTATTAACAAAACAAATAAAATGGAGAGACACAACTGCATGTATATGTTTTTTTACACCATACCAAAATATTACGTTTTATGAAGCAGAAGACGGGTTTATTCTTACAATAGCTCAATACTTAAGAATGAAGTGTTATTTTGTTCTACTCAAGACTAGATATGGGTCTATGCCATCCAAAAACCTAGCGTATGCTAGTAAATCAAAATTTTATCTCTAACAATTTCTTACTAGCCACTCAAAGCAATGAAAATGTCATCACTTATAACATTCTACTACCAGAAACTAAGTCAGAGGGCACATATTGGTACTCATATTCATCAATAGATGAACTGACACATTTTGGGAGCTTAATTCAACTACGTTTTCTCTTTTTATTTTTTTTTATTTTAAAATGACGCAAACTAATTATGTTGAATAAGTTACAAAGACCCTAGTTCCAAAATTTTCTTGAATACGAATACCAAGGATTATATCCTACAGGTCTAGACAAAATATCATTTTTTAGTTGTTGTGTTAAAGGGAAAAACTTTCATGTGTCTGTCAGTAAAAAAACCATGAATTATTTCTAAATAAAAACCTTCTCTCTGGATGAGAAAGATAAAACCAATTTCAATAATACCATATTATGAATTTTCAAGTATACAAAAGAAAATTTAATTAATAAGTTTTTGTATATACAAACATAAAATATAAGTTACCTTGGAGTTCATAACAAAGAAATTTATGTTATACTATACAACAATTACCATTCAAGAATATTGTCTGCTATTGTAGCGACCTCGAGGAAGCGACGCACCATCCACTACTCTATTTGCAAATATTATTTGATTTATTCATATTTAATCATGCATTAAATGAAAGATACAATCAAAATAAAAAGAAATGAATAGATAACAATTTTTATTGATTTTTCTCAAGTTTGGTTACATATAGATCCCTCTAAGGGATTCCCTTCATTTGATACATATTTTACAAAGTAGGGTAGTGGATGTATGGTATCCCCTCGCAAGGGGTGATGCACTCTCGCAGGCTTCCTGGTGATGCACACGAAACTGTATGAGGGCTTACAGATGCCTCCTTCTCCAGGTCTGGTTCCTAGAGGGATCCTCTTTCTTTCATATGTTGAAAATATGTTTAATGAACCTGTAGTCTTGCAAGCATGAAAACAACAACAAACGCTCAGATGTCCGAGATTGCCTCCTCGAATGAGGTTGTTAGCAATAATCTAATGATAAATAGAAATATGCTCAATGATAATAGAAACTAATGCTATGAATGCTAGTAAATGCGAGAAATCATATCTATGCTAATAACATGAAAACATGTAACAAGCTAAATGAAAGAAACTAATGCTAAGAACCCTAGATTAGGCTCGTGGGCCACTGTCCAAGACAATGGCCGCTCAAATGAAAACCTGTCTCTATTGCTCCAAAGGCTATGGGCTCTAAGTTTTCTACTGATGTTGAAATGATTATTGTTTTTGTCCGATGTGTTGAATATCCCGTAGATGATAAACCCTAAATCAGCTAGCACTTCATTGCTCCACAAAGGTGCTCCGATTTGCTCTCCAATCTGACTAGGGCTTCACTACAAGAAAATCTCTCAAAGCCTTAAAAAACTCTCTCAAAGTCTATGGATTCTCTCTAGTTTGATCATTAATTCATGTCTTAGTGCCCTTAGGTCTGCACCTTATAATGTGTTTGAAGCCCTAGGTCAATGTCCAAACCCTAGGACTAAATTCTTCATGCACACTAGATGTTAGCATGAGAGGTTTTGCCTTTGTCTGCCCTTGAGGGCTAGTTAACTAGTGTCTAAATCAAGACATGAGTCTCTCATGTAGACTGGCCATGAGGAATCATGCAATATTATCCCTGCTCGGCCTTATTGCATGCAAACTACCACTTCCACCCGTGATTAGGCTAGATTTGATGGTAAATTGCATTTTAGGGTTTAGCCATTGTCATCTATAGTGGCTAAGGTTTGGCCGCTATGAGCTACAACGGCTAAGGTTTGGCCACTCTGAGCTACAACGAAGGTTTAACAACCGAGGATCAAGATCCACTCTGGTCCATAGCGACTGGGCTTGGATGGGCTAAGAATGCCCCAAATGAGTGGTAAAAACCACTTTTGACACTTGGAAGGTCCCAAGGTTTAGTCACATGACCTATGAATGTGCCCATGTGAGTAGTTCCCCTAAACATGACATGTTTTAGGTGTCTACAGATGCCCCTTTTTGTGATGCGCTGTGTGGGAAAAACACAATGCGAAGCAAAAATGTAGACTGCTATGTTTGTAGGGTGTATGATGATCATTGATCTGATCAACATTGGATGCCCCAATCACGCAAGACGGCACACATCCTATGACCAAAGGCATTAAGGTGCCATTGGAGCCTTTTGTGATTTGACCAAAGGTATTTAGGTACCTTTGGAGCCTTTTGTGAAGTGACCAAAGGTATTAAGGTACCTTTGGAGCCTTTTGTGAAGTGACCAAAGGTATTAAGGTACCTTTGGAGCCTTTTGTGAAGTGACCAAAGGTATTAAGGTACCTTTGGAGCCTTTTGTGAAGTGATTAGGAGACAAGCTTAAGTCAAATCCTAGCCTTGGTGGCAATTAGGAGACTTTGTTTAAGTCAAATCCTAGCCTTTGCAGCAATTAGGAGACAAGCTTAAGTCCAATCCTAGCCTTTGTGGCAATTAGGAGATAAGCTATGTCTAATCCTAGCCTTGGTGGCAATTAGGAGACTTAGTTTAAGTCAAATCCTAGCCTAGGTTGCTTGAATTTGCTTTTGATCTTTTGCTTATTTGCCCCAAGCAAGGGGGTGCATGATTATATTTGGTAATGACTTTTGAATAAGCACACTTAGCAATGATTTAGCATTTAATTGTTGATTTTGATTGTGCATGTTGTTATTATGACCAATGGACTTAGAAAATGCCATTGGGGCATTTTGGGTGGCCAAAGAGTTTATGGATGCCTTTGGAGTATTTTGATAGTTGACCAAAGTGGCTTGGAATGCCTTTGGAACATTTTTGATTTTGAATTTGACCAAGGATTGGAGATTTTTGTGATTAATTTGACCAAGTGGCATGAAGATGCCCTGAGACATTTTTATTAATTTTGCGGTCTTGTTATTTGAACCAAGCGGCATGAAGATGCCCCTGGAGAATTTTTTATTTTGAATTTGACCAAGTGGCATGAAGATACCCTTGGAGCATTTTGGATTTTGAATTTTAATGTTTTATGATTTGTTTAGATTTTTGATGTTTTATATATTTTTTGTATTTTTGATGTATTTGAATGTTTTTAACCAAAGGGCTTATTTCACCTTTGGGGCCTTTTGTGAGTTGACCAAAGTGGCTTGGAGATGCGCTTGGATGCTTTTAGTGATTTTGACCAAAGGGCTTATGATGCCTTTGGGGCTTTTTGAAATTGATTGCTTAACTATTTGATTACTGATTAAGGGAGGTATGATACCCACAATGCCCCAGTTGATGTTTAGCAAATATATATTTTTGGATGCAATTATGATTTTATGATATATGATGTTGATGATGTAATGATGATGATGTGATGCTTAGATGGTTAGATGATTATATGGATGTGATGTTGTGTGCTTAGGTGGTTAGGTGATTAGATGGTTTATCATGTATGCATAGATGGATGCAATGCTTGTACATGCTTTGATGATGTGATGTATGAATGACATGCGTTAGCTAGATGATGAATGTATGATTATGTGTTATGATCGAGATGCGCATATGGATTATGATGTATGCGTATATGGATGCAATGCTTATTGTTAAATGCATGTTTGATTTTGATTTAATTGTATGCATCTAACTTATGTTATGATAAGGTAAATGCAATGTGTGTAATGCATTATCTAAATGATGTTGATCTAATGTAAGTGAACCTATATGCTTTAATCACTTAAATCATAAGGAATGCATATGATATGAGTTTAACAATCTAATGGGCGACACCATAGAATGTATAACAATCATGAATGTAAATAATAACTCTTAGCATAAGAATTAATTATTTAAGCATCCAAATGTGAGATGAGATGATGTGATATGTATGATTGTGAGATGAAATGATTTGTTGCTATGTATGATTTTTGAGGTTTTCCATGAGACTCAAACACCCTAGTTACCTCATCAAAGTTTGTGTACTGACCATACCAGACTCCTGAAAGATAAGGCTTTCGTCATGAAGACCTAGCTACTCATTATCCCTGTGTGTGCAAATTGAATAGATTTAGATAAAACACAAGCATTTCCTCCGATGTCAGGCGGGATTCTTTCAGCCCATTGCTAAGATCGGGGATCCTCAAATGTTCATCTGATCCTAAGTTGGACTTAGTTGGACTATACCACTAGGTAGTATTGGGTTACCCAAAGCTAGCTCATCCACATGCAAACATTGGTCTACACAAATGCAAGATGCTAATGTGATAGACATATCGTCATGCTTACGGATACTCGTTTATGTTGAGAATTCCAGGGATTCAAGTTCCATTCCCTTCTTTTCTTCATTTCATTTGGGATACTTGCTCATGCTTAGTGATGAAAATCACTATTTATTTTTTATTGATTTTTTTAATTTTTTTCTTGAGCAAGGGACTTATGTAGGGATGATAATCACTTGTTTGTTTTGACTTTGACTTTTGCTTGATTTTGGAATTTTGCTTGTTTTAATGAAAGCAAGGGATTTAACTGGGTAGGGCAGAACTTGTCCTTTTGCCAATTCTCAGCACCTTTGAACCGGTCGCACAGGGGATAAGCAAGGAAGACCCTTTTCGCTTAAGGTAAACTAGACCACTTTTGCAGCTTTCATCTTTCCCTTGTACCAACTAGGATTTTAGTGTTTCAATTAGTGATGGGATCCTGAATATCCAAGGTATTATCATGACTAGACCTTACCCTCTACTAATCAAGATGGCTTTCTACAAACTGATAAGACCACTAGGTATGGTTGAATGTTCGAAAAAGCCTTAGCTTATTTTGTATAGCAACATGAAATGATTGTGTTGAAAAACACAGTTATACACATGGATGCATGGGTGAAGGTGAACTTGAGTATTTTATGGTGGTGATACAAACTTTGACATCATTTGCAAGAGTGTGATCATAACATATGCAAATGCAATGGATATTAATGTTTAATGCAATGCAACTATGTGGATGCAAATGTAAGATGCAAATATTTTTGTATTTTTGATTTTTGCATTATTTTTGTGCTTTTGATTATTTTGAATGTTTTTGTGTTTTTGTTTTTATGTGTGACCAAAGGGATTTTAAAATACCTTTGGAGATTTTTGTGAGATTCGACCAAGCGGCTTGGAGGTTCCCTTGGAGCCTTTTGATGAGATTTGACCAAGCAACTTAGAGATGCCCTTGGAGCCTTTTGATGAGATTTGACCAAGCGGCTTAGAGATGCCCTTGGTGCCTTTTGATGAGATTTGACCAAGCAGCTTAGAGATGCCCTTGGTGCCTTTTGGTTTGACCAAAGCTTAGAGATGCCCTTGGTGCCTTTTGATGAGATTTGACCAAGCGACTTAGAGATGCCCTTGGTGCCTTTTGATGAGATTTGACCAAGCGTTGAGATGCCCTTGCTTTTTTTTGTGTGCCTTTTTTGTTTTTATTTTTTTTTGATTTTTTTTTATTTCTATGTTTTATGATTTGTTTGTATTTTTGATATTTTATACTGTTTTTGTATTTTTTTTTATATATTTGAATGTTTTTGATATTTATTGTTTTGAAAAATGGGGAAGGTATGATACCTTAGGTATCCCTTTTGTGTGTAACTTAATGGAAGTGAGGAAGGTGTGATACCTTTATCCTCACTTTGTCTTATTGAACTTGTGGGAAGGTCTTACCTTTGCCAGTGCACATGTTGTCCACTGCAATGTAATCAACTTGCTTAGGAAGAGTGATGGAAATCAACTCTCCCAATTGGGGCACTGATATCTATGAGGTGCCCCTATCCGGGTGGGGAGGAATGAGTGAACTGTCTGGATGGAGCTCATTTCATTCTAATAGGTCTTGGACCACATTCTTGAATCCATGGCAATTGCAAATATCATGGCCCTCTATTCGATGATAGAGATAGTGATGGCCCTCCTCTATAACCTTTGGGTTTAGGCTCTATTTGGGTCTAGAGGTTGTATGTCTAGGTAATGTGATGACCTTAGCCTCTTGGAGCTTTTGGAAGATGATAGACATAGGCTCGTTTAAAGGAGTCCAGACATGCTACATATTTTGAGCATGTAGCATGCTTTGGCTTAGTATGAGGACCAGGTTGAGCCCTAGGTGTGTCACTTGCTAGTTTAGAGGGCTCCCCTTTAATTTCTGATGCAAGGGATAGATCGTTGGCTAAGATCATTTGTTTGTCAACAACCTGAAGCTGCTTCTTTTCAAGCATGCTATATACTATGGCTCAAAATTTCTGACATGTTTGAATGTCATGACCATTATGTCTATGATATATATAGTATGACTCCTTGTCATACCCTTGGGGTTTTGGGTGATTTGGATCTGATGGGAGAACCTCAGGTAACCCAATAGCATTTGCAGCACATAATCGATTGAAAACCACTACCATGGGCTCAGGCAATGGGGGATGCTTGTTCAACTTTTGAGGCGGCCAAATTGGCGTTTGCTTTGGCTGAGGCTTTTCTTGTGGCTGCACAAGGGACAATTTGACTTCAGATGAGGGTTGCTCTTGTAGCTCTTGGTTCTTGAGCTTGTTCATGATATATTGCAATGCCTCATTTTGCTCATTCACTTGGCACTCCATTCTATCTAGATGATCCAGGATGGAATGCATGACTAGCAAAGATTTAATGTGCACCTCTAGAAATGAGATTGGAATATCATCGTAGATTGACTTGGGTGAAAGAGTTGATGTTAAAGATTCACAATCTGAATGTAAATCATCCCTTTCATTCATTTGAGCTGATGTGGATGCTTCTTGATGATGCACTTTGCTAATGGCATCCACAAGCTTTTTCTTGCCAGCTTGAATACCCTCAATCTGATGTGGGGAAAATGCCTACTCTTGCTCTTGAGGAGGCACTATGAAGAATGAGTTTGGGGTAACTAAAGCCAATGGTTTTGACCCCTTTACCATGGAAGCAGCCTCTGCTTGCACCATTTCCTATTTTGTCTGCTTTAGAGTCACTTGGTCTTCTGACTTAATGTTAACCATTGCCACAAACTCTTGAGAAGGTGCTCGCCGGGAGGCTTTAGTCATGTTAATTGATGTTCTCTTCTCCTCATCAAGTAATATGATATCATGATTTTTGGTGATGGGATGAGGTAGCGACTTCTCGATGCAAGCCTCCATTGAATGTTTGGTGATTTTATCTACATGAATGTTTGGAGGCCCGCATATCACCAGAGCTTCTTGTGGCTCATCAAACTTCTTGTAATACTTGAATGGCTCAGGATCTTGGGGGACCACGTACACTTGTCCTTGGTGTATGAATTTTAGATTCTGGTGCACT
The DNA here is from genome assembly GCA_028583015.1 of Wollemia nobilis. NCBI lineage: Eukaryota > Viridiplantae > Streptophyta > Pinopsida > Araucariales > Araucariaceae > Wollemia > Wollemia nobilis. Next base: position 9,475,377 of record JAQPPZ010000012.1, on the reverse strand, counting down.
ATGGAAGGCACACATTCCATATCCCTCATCCATGGTCTGCCTAGAAATATGTTATATTGCTTCTCACCCCCCAGGATATGGCACAATGTAGGTATCATCTTCATCCCAACCTGTATAGGTAAGATTACTATGCCAATTGTTGAGGAAGTGGCATCATTGAAGGCTCTCAATGTGAATGTTGCATCCTTAATGCGCGAAGGTGGCAGATTTAAATACTTCAAAGCTGTAGCCATGATGATGTTGATACCTGACCCAGTATCAATCAATACTCTCTTGTATAGAATTTGATTGATGCTTGCTATGATGTGTAGTGGAGGATCGGGTTCATCTTTAGAGATTGGCTCAATCTCCTATTTGTAAAAAGCAATCACAGGGTCCTTTTGTAAGTGAATTGAATTGATTATTGGTGTAGACCGTGATAGATTATTGTCTTCAGTTGAATTTTTTGGTATGTTGTATTGATCAAGGTATCTTTTGCTTCCTGTTGTAGTATTGATCATACCAATAAAACCCTCATCAAGCGGGGCTATGTGCACCTTATTGGCATGCTCAACTTGATTGTTAGGTGCTATGTTTGCTTCGTGTGTAGGCAAGGGGTCTTGGAGGAGTCTTATCTGAAGCTCTTGCCTCTCAATCATATCCTACACTAAATATCTAAAGGGATGACATGTCTGGATGTCATGCCCCTTTTGTCGATGGTACACACAAAATAGCTCTTCTCTGTGTGCCTTTGATCTACGCTTATTAGGCTTCAGTGGATGGATTTATGGAAGCTTGATTCTTCGTGCCTCATACAATCGATCAAAGAGTGATGCTAATGTCTCTGGAAAATCAGTATATTGTCATTGTGGCCTACGTTGTTGGCCTTGTATCTGATTTTGTTGCATATGATCTTGGGCCAGAGGAGGCTGAGCTTGGTAATTATGCCCCACTGTTAGAGGTGGTGCCACCTGACTTGAGGATTCTGAGCTACTCAAAATAACTTGATTAACTGGGGCTACCTTTTGTTGGTTGTTGTCACCTTTGAGATTCTTGTTTGACCATTGCCCCTTGTGGAGTTCACCCTCCTCTATCTTGATGTCTTCAATGACCTTGGCTTGCGTCAAGGCCTCCTCAAATGTTTGATATTGTTGTAATTGTAGGAGAAGCGAGATTTGTTTTGAGAAGCTTCTAGTAAACATCTGAATGAGCTCTGTTGTTGGTATGGTAAAAGGTAATTTTAACATCATCTTTCTCCATTTCTTGCCATACTCCATGACTGGCTCATCATCAAGTTGACGAAGGCTTGCCAAGTCAGTAAATTTTATCATTTTCTCAGCACTAGAGGCAAAGCGTTCCAGAAATAACTCAGCGAGTTGCTCAAAGGTGTTTATGCTATGATGGGGTAGATGATTATACCATTCCAAAGCATCCCCAACTAGCATTGTAAGAAAAACTCTCAGCATCAAGGGGTCATTATCTTGAAATTGGAAGCATGTATTGATGAATATTGTCATGTGCTCTTGTGCATCTTCATCATATTTGAATTTTTCAAGTTGAGGCATCCTAAAATTCGATGGGTATGTTGGTGATGACATTGATGGGTGCAAAGGCTGATTGCTAAGCTTCTTTAGTGTAGGTTTCTGATAAACCAACCTTTGATTTTGCTTTTCAAATTTGTTCATTTGATCAACTAGCACTTTGTATGGCCTCGATGAAATGATCTGATCCTCCAGTTGTTGCCCTTGATTAGGTTGAGGAGGCTGCTTTTGATGTTGAGTTGGATGATAATTATAATCATTAGATACCTCATCATAACTAGATTCAGAGTAAGTATCCACTTCTTCTTGATGTTCCCATTGGGACTCTTCATATGATTCCTCCTCATATTGATCTTGGTATTGTTGAGGAGTATGAGGTTCTTGATGGTAACTAGATAATGACCTTTGATGTTGAACACTATTTTTGCATGACCGAGGGGGCATATTTTGAGATTGCCCTGGATGCCTTATGCGTTGTTGCATCCTTTGGGTGCTAGGTGTAAGCACCTCTTCACGCAATGCATTTTGCACTTGCTCTTGTTGTATCTTTTGTTGTTCATACATCTTTAGTTGATACAACCTTTGTTGGTGTGCTTGTTGTGAGTCCACCTATTGTTGATTTAATTGTTGTTGATCCATGCATTGTTGTTGGTAAAGTTGTGGCCTTAGTGCCTGATGTGTATGATTTCGTTGTTCAGTTGTATAGGGGCTATGTACCCTCGTATTAGAAATACGAATGGTTTTGTCATATATTTTTCCCCTAGCAGGATCTATTAGTTATTTTCCATGTTCTTTAAAGGTTGCATTAGCCTGATACTCTGGTCTATAAATGGACTCTGTATAGTCTGACAATGCAGACATGCAACGTGACTGCCCCACGTACTCTTCATGAGGAGTAGGATGATGACTTGGGTCCTCTTCCTCATCTATGAGGAAGGACACATCTTCAGACTTAGATGTAAGCTCTGCATATTCAGACTACATAGAAGCAGAACGTGTATATGCAGAATGCTCTCTATGAGGAGTAGGGGATTGACTTTCTTGATCAACCGGAGTGGTTTTCTCATCCAGTCTAGGCCATGGTGTGCCCTCATTTTCATTTTTTGATTGATGTATGGAGCAATTTGGGATGTGAACCTATGACATTGACCTACTAGGCCCCTCAATGGGTGGATTTTTCCTTATATAGAATTCCATCAAGGTGTTCAAGTCTAGCAGGTCTCCTGGAGGACCTATGGGTGCCTCCCTAATAGGGCTATCTCGAAGGTTTATCCCCCTATGGATGGTATTGATGTTATGATAAGACCTGGGATGCCATTCAGGGATGGCCATGTCCTCTGGACTGATTTGGATATGTCCCGTGGTCATGGAACTTGATTCCCTCTCTAGATTGGAGGTCTTGCTCATCATGGGAGGTCTCCCGGCCATAATAAAATTTTTGGCTTCCGAAAAAAGGTTTTAAGTGTCATATATCAAAATTATCAGTGCGATGAGCTGATCACAATGGGCTATGACTCTAAAAAGTGACTTTCGGGTCAAAATTTTGTATTTTTGAAATAATTGGCTAACCGGGGCCCGTGGGGAAATGCCCACTTTTAGGATTTTTTGGGATATTTTGAACCATGAAGAGTTAGGACTCAAAATTTTTGGGAGAGGTGCCCTAGGGGCTAACTAAGACAACAAAACTTATTTGGAAATTTTTGGAGTTGTCTAGCCCATTTTATGATTGTTTTAGTGCAGTTTTTCCCTATTTTCAACTTCAAAAATAGAGTAAAAATAAAACCAAAATAACTTTTTCGTTATAGCTCCAATTTGCACGATTCTCGATCCGTTGGATGTAGAATCAAAAATTAGATTTTTATTATTATTTTCAATAAATTTCCCTAAAAATTAGGGTTAGGGTTTGGTCCCAAATAACAAAGAAACACACAAAGCATACAATATGATTATCTCTTTTATGGATTAAATGTGTGTCCTAAAACTGGTTTCAATGTGTTTAGATTTTGTTGTTGCTCTTGATTTGAAATTAGAATAAAAGAACTCAATCATAGTGGTGATTAGGAACACTAGTGCCAAACATGATTTCTCAAAAGAGTCTAGGGTACACCGCTTAAATCCCAGTGGGGGTTCGCCTAGCTCTTCCACTCTGAACCAATAATTGTTCCAATAGTGGGAGATAGTTTGAACACAAGAGACTAGCACCTCCTTGAAGGAGTTCCCTATTCTTTCTATGGATATCTAGGGGGCAAGCCGATGGAAGGAGGTGAATTCCAACGTCATCGGTCTGAATTGGGGGTTGGTGATGAAATCCAACCTTCCCAATGTTTATAATGATGTGTCCGTGTGTGTGTTTAATTTTAAATTTGCATAAATAAAAATGCATCATACAACAAAACACCTCTTTCCTATATGCCTAATAAAAGGACGTTTTAGTTTTAGAAAAATGCATTAAACTAATATGAGTTTCATGGATGCATTCTCCTATTTTGTGATAAATATGGCCTCTAGCAGGGCCTCATAGCAAGCAAACCAATTTACAGATTGCCTAGCACACTTGGATTCTATGGTGGAATTTACAAGCGTAAGCTACTATTCCTAGCAATGCCTAGTGGAAATCTAAAAAAAACCCTAAGAAATGCACAAGATGCAAGTTCTTTCCTTTCCTTTCCTTAGTTTCCTAATTAAAATGTGTCTTAATGTTCACTATTTTAGGAAAACATAAGCATACAGAGGACCAAAAAACATTAGAAAAAGAGTACCAACCTCTAATACATCTAAGAGAACAAAGATTTTATTCTCTACTACACTTCAGTTCTGGTCACTGTCGACCAGAGCATCTAATCTCTAGTCGGTGTTAGCAAGAGCAGTTGATTTCTAGTCGTTGTAGACCAGAGCGACTGATTTCTGGCCATTGTAGACCAGATCGGCTAAACTACACATAAAAACATGAATTAGTAAATTGGCAGAAAATAAAAACTTGGTGGGGGTCCCACCATGATCACCATCTGTAGCGACCCTGGGAAAGTGGTGCATCGTCCACTACTCTATTTGCAATATTACTTGATTTATTCATATTTAATCATGCATTAAATGAAAGATACAAACGAAATACAAATAAATGAATAGATAATGCTTTTTATTGATATTTTCAAGATTCGGTTACATATAGATCCCTCTAAGGGATACCCTTCATTTGATACAGATTTTACAAAGTAGGGCAACGGATGTATGGTATCCCCTCGCAAGGGGTGATGCACTCTCGAAGGCTTCCCGGTGATGCACACAAAACTGTATGAGGGCTTACAGATGCCTCCTTCTCTAGGTCTAGTTCCTAGAGGGATCCTCTTGCTTTCGTATGTTGATAACCTTTCCAATGAACCTGTAGTCCTGCAAGCAATGAAAACAATAGCACATGCTTAGCTGTCCGAGATTGCCTCCTCGGATGAGGTTGTTAGAAATAACCTAATGATAAATAGAAATATGCTCAATGATAATAGAAACTAATGCTATGAATGCTAGTAAATATGAGAAATCATATCTATGCTAATGACATGAAAAAATGTAAGAAGCTAAAAAGAAACTAATACTAAGAACCCTAGACTAGGTCTGCGGGCCACTGTCCAAGACAGTGGCCACTCGAAGGTGAAAACCTGTCTCTATTGCTCCAAGGCTATGGATCTAAGCTTGTTTCTAATGTTGAAATGATTATTGTTTCTTATTCGATGTGTTGAATATCCTGTAGATGATAACCCCTAAATTGGCTAGCACTTCGTTGCTCCATAAGGGTGCTCTGATTTGCTCTCCAATTCGACAGGGCTTCGCTACAAGAAAATATCTCCAAGTCTTAAAAAATCTCTCAAATTCTCTGGATTCTCTCTAGTTTGATAATTAATTCATGCCTTGGTGCCCTTAGGTCTGCACCTTATAATGTGTTTGAAGCCCTAGGTCAATGTCCAAACCCTAGGACTAAATTCTACATGCACACTGGATGTTAGCATGAGAAGTTTTGCCTTTGTCTACCCTTGAGGGCCAGTTAACTGGTGTCTAAATCAAGACATGAGTCTCTCATGTAGACTAGCCATGAGGAATCATGCAAAGTTATCCCCGCTCAACTTTATTGCATGCAAACTACCACTTCTACCCGTGATTAGGCTAGATTGGATGGCAAATTGCTTTTTAGGGTTTAGCCTCTATCATCTGCAATAGCTAAGGTTTGGTCGCTCTGAGCTTCAACGGCTAAGATCTAGCTGCTCTGGTTCATAGCGGCCGAGGCTTGGATGGGCTAAGACTGCCCCAAATGAGTGGTGAGAACCACTTTTGACACTTGGAAGGTCCCAAGGTTTAGTCACATGATCTATGAATGTGCCCATGTGAGTAGTCCCCCTAAACATGACATGTTTTAGGTGTCTACAACTATAATTATACACAAAGGCATTTGATGATCTTGTCATAAACGTAATATTTTTCCAAATGTAGTTCAAAAATTCTTCTACGGTTCACATAATTGAGATAAATTTTTTTTTGGCTACCATAAATATAGCACAATCTACCCTCCGCCATTTAAACTCCTGTGCTCAAACTACACCACGTTTAGCAACTTGGAACCATTCCACAACGAGGGATAGGAGTCGTGGAGATGGGTCAACACGAATTTTATGATATACACCTAAATGCAGCCTAAATTTACTAGGCATGATACACACAAAGCTGAACCTAGCTTATTTATGTAATGACTATACTCTAGAATTATAATCTAACTACACAACACCAAACATAAATTTTAATAAAATTCCTTCTTTAATTCGTCTAAAGAATTCAAATTGTTTTTTTTGTTAAATTCGAGACTCAAAACTTGAAATGTTCAATTAAAATTACATTTTAGAACTTATTTTAAACAAACACAAGCATAGAATACACATTTTTTGTTATCTATCGTATTTATATAATTAATAATTTTAGACAAAGGAAATAACCAATACAATACAGAAAGTTAGAAGGCTCTAACCTTTTACGCTAGATGAATAAGACACTAATTCTTGATTGGAGGAGCAACAATACGTAGACACTGATTCTTATTTTTAGGAACAACAATTCACAGCTTTTGCAGACCAAAAAAATTGATATTTTCTTCTAACCACCCCAATAATCAAAATTTTCTTTATAAAAGTTTGATGATTCATGAATTTTTTATACCTTAGATTTTCTTCATGCAATGTTAAACCTCTACTACTAGTTGAGTGTCATCTCGGACATTAGCCAACATGCTTTAGTAGCTTTAGTTTTTTTTTAATTTTAGAAAAATAGTTATTTTATTTACTTAAGCAATTTATTATTATTTTATTATTATTATTATTATTTTAAATTATTCATTTATTTATTATACAATTGCATTCCTTTATTTATTTTACATTTTTTATAAAATTATATATTATAATTTCTTGAAAACAAAAATGCATTTTGAATTGAATAGCACATGAATGTATTTTTCCAATCAAAATGGAGGTAAAAAATGGTCTAAATGAAATAATGATCACAATCCAGTCATGCAATTTAAATCAGCTCCTACTTCTATATGATTTTACCTTTGTGAGCTTCCATGTACTCACATCAATGGTGATATTAAGAACCGACATCATATCCCAACTTATCGAAGCAACAATCCTTTTCCCTCTGCCTGTGGCTGTGCTACGGATACACTAAATCTTTGGCTAAGCCAACTTCCATTCCTGCACTCACAGAGAATTATTAGCAACATTGTGTTTTAATAAATCAAATAGGTAGATAAGGGAATCATGGGAATGTTACATTCTCCCCCACCAGAATCTAACACAGTTCTTGTGTTAGCTAAAATATTATTGCATATTTTAAAATAATCAAGCATATAATTCAAAATAGTTAGCATATATTATGCAATATCTCAAAAGTCACATTCATTTCAACAACAATATTTTCAAATATGTATCACAATACCAAAATATACAAATATTGTTATATCAAAATCCAAATTGTTCATTTGAATGTCAATTTTCAAACAAAAAAAAATTGTTTTTTCATCTTTGCCACATCCTCCCAGGTGGCATTCCTTTCTGAGTAGAGATCCCATTGGACTCTACACTGATCAACTATTCTTTTTATTAATTTATTGGTTCTATATCCCAAAATTTTGATAGGTTGAACCTCAATGAGCTGTAGGTACGATGTTTGCAAATGAGATACGTCCAATATATGGGATGGGTCAGCCACATATTTATGGAGGAGGGATACATGGAAAACATTGTGGATCTTGGACAAATTAGGTGGCAGAACAAGTTTATACGCAACAAGACTAATTTTGATAATGATTTCAAATGGACCAATAAATCTAGGTTTGGTTTTGGTAGATTTGATAGAACTTTTGGTTGGTTTGACTCTGAGAAAGACTTTATTACCAATTGTAAACTCTCGAGGGGTTCTTTTAGGTCAGCATTTCTCTTATGATGGTCTGTGGATTCATGAAGTCACTGGAATATTTATTTTAATTGGACCTCCATTATCTTAATAACATCAAGGTTGATCATTTCTTGATCGTCAAAATTATCCTATGTTAATGGTGTTCTACACCTTCGCCCATATAGGGCCTCAAAAGGAGCCATGCCCAACGTGGTATGGTAATAATTGCTATATGCAAATTCCACTAGGAATAGATAATATTCCCACTTGCTTTGGTGGTCCCTACAATACATTCGTAACATATCCTCCAGCACTTTATTGACCCTCTCGGTCTACCCATCCATCTTAGGATGATAAGTTGTGTTGATTTTTAGCTTTGTGCCCCATGCTCAGTGCAAAGCTTATCCAAATTTAGATGTAAATTGTGAATCTCTATCTGAGATGATTATCTCAGGAAATACATGAAATCTCATAATTTCTTGAGCAAAATTTTATGCTATTGTAGGGGTATCATCACGAATATTACCTAGTATAAAATGTGCCACTTTAGTTAGTTTATCCACTACAACAAATATTGCATCATGCTGAAAACGAGTCTTGGGAAGACCAACTATAAAATCCATGGAAATTACTTGTCATTTCTGCTCTGGTATATCAAAAAGATGTAGTTGTTCCCCAAGATGTTGATGCTCAACTTTGACTTTCTGACATTCCAGACACCTCATAACAAATTGAACCACATCCTTCTTCATACCAGGCCAAAAAAAGTCTTTTTTCAAAATTTTCCTCATTTTTATCACACTTGGGTGAGCAAAGTATGGAGCACAATGTGCTTCTTGTAAAATTATTCTTTTTAACCCTTCATAATTGGGCACTATTATCTAGTTTCTTAAATAGACCAAATTCTCTTTGATTTTGAAATTTGCATTCCAACTTGGTTCTTGCTCGACTTTGGTGCAACATTGGTTGCAAAATTCATCATTTTTTGTAATTCCTTAATTTGCTCTTTTAATCCATACTGGCATCGAGTTAGAGAAACTATGTGCTTTCTATGACTAAGGGCATCTACTAGTTTATTTTCTTTCCCTTTGATATATTCAATCTCAAAATCATATTCGGCTAAGAATTCCATCCATCTCCGTTGTCTAGCATTTAATAGAGGCTGAGTGAAAATGTATTTCAAACTCTGATGATCAGTTTTTAACTCAAAAGGTTTTCCCAATAAGTAGTGTCACCATATTTTAAGAGCATGGACAATAACAACTAATTCAAGATCATGAGTGGCATAATTAATTTCATGTTTCTTAATATTCCTGGATTCATATGCTACAACTACCTCATCTTGCAACAAGACACCTCCTAGACCTTCTAGAGAGGCATCACTACAAACTGTGAAAGATTTACTTGAATTGGGAATTTGAAGTATAGGTGCAGTTGTCAAATTTTCTTTAAGGATTCTGAAAGCATCCTCACACTGGGTTGTCCACTTAAATGCTTTTCCTTTTCTTTGCATATTAGTAATAGGAAAGGTAATCTTTGAGAATCCCTTTACAAATCATCGATAATATTTGGCCATCCCCATAAAACTTCTTACCTCAGTCACATTGGTGGAATCTGGATAGTCTACTATAACTTCAATATTTTTAGGGTCAACAACTACCCCTTCTACTAAGACAATATGCCCCAAATACTGAACTTGTGGAGTATAAAACTCGCACTTGGATAATTTTCCATATAGTTGATTTTTCTTGAGGATTTCCAGAACTATTCTCATATGTTGGTCATGCTCTTCTTTATTTCAAGAGTAGATCAAAATATCATCCATAAATATCAATACAAACTGATCCAATTGTTCCCTGAAGACACTATTCATCAAGTTCATAAAAGCAGTTGGTGCATTTGTTAACCCAAAAGGTAGCATTGTGAACTCATAATGCCCATAATGAGTTCTAAAAGCAGTTTGAAAGGTATCCTCTTCCTTGATTTTTAGTTGATGATATCCTAACCTAAGATCGATCTTGGAAAAGATAGTCGCTCCCCTTAATTGATCAAAAAGATCATCAATCCTAGGTAAAGAATACTTGTTCTTTACTATCATTTTATTGAGCATCCTATAGTCAATACAAAGTCTCAAAGAACCATCCTTCTTTTTCACAAATAGAACTGGTGCTCCCCATGGTGAGACACTAGGCTTAATGTACCCTTTTTCTAACATATCTTATAGTTGGATCTTGAGTTCTTGCAATTCAAGGGGTGTCATTCGGTAAGGGGTTTTGACTACAGGAGATGCTCCCAAAAAAGCTCAATAGAAAAGTCAAATTCTCTTTTTGGAGGAAATTCAGGTAGATATTAATGAAAGACATCCCTAAAATCATTCAAAACAAGATACTGTTGAAATAAAGTGGAGCTATCCTTCTTATTTAGTTTTAATACATAAAGTCTACACCCTTTCCTTAAAGCTCTTTTAACTTGCATTGCAGTCATCAGGTGGGTTTCAAAGGATGTTCTATTACAATGGACTCATATTCACTGATTAGAGTCATCTATGAATTCCAACCACCTTTCTTCAAAATTTAGCAAGGCTTTATGGGATTTTAGCCAATCTACTCCTAGGACAATATCAAAGGTATGCAAAGGTGCTACATAAATATGCCAATTAATATTTCCTTGGGGTAAATCTATTTGAGGGTCAAATAAATATTGGTTGACCATATAGGTCTGTCCTAAGCCATACTCGACTTACCACCCATTTGCCATGATCCCAGGTTTAATTGGTATGTCCCTCAAAATACTAGATGACACAAAACTATCAGTAGCACCACTATCTATCAAAATACAAACATATTTCTTGCCCAATTTTCCTTTTATGAGAAATGGAGTAGCTTGTCCTAAAAGGTTAGATTTAGTTGTAGCAACATAGATCCTATGTGGGGCCTCTTATGTTGGATTCCTCTTATCAGCTCTCTATGGACATTGGTTCACATAATGATCTAGGGCTCCACACACAAAACATACATTTGGTCCCTTATTTTTTTGCTTGTCTCCTTCTCTGTTTTGGTTGCCATTCTTCCTCTTGTCCTGATAATTATTTCTTTTTTATTGAAAATTCCTTTTGTTTGTCTATCCCTTGTTTCCCTAAAACTTTCCTTTGTTTCTATTATTTCCTCTATAATGACCATCATCTATGTATTTCTTATACCGATATGTACCCTTAACTAGCTCTAGGTATTTTATTTTCTTAGGATCCTCCTTTTCAATTTTTTGGTAGTAAACCTTTGCATTTTTTTAACTTATCTCCTCATAGCGGGTAGTATCATAAGCAACTGTCAAGGTTTTAGGTACTCCTCTCCCAATAGGTGTTCCAAGTTTGGGATGTAGTCCCATTACAAATTTTTGAGCCTTGAATTCCTCATGCTTATCATATTCTGGAGCGTATTTCAAAAGTTGAACAAAATTTTGATAGTATTCAATCACAGTCATGTTCTCTTGGCACAAATTGGTGAATTCAGCATATTTCTCAATATAGAATTATGGCGTAAGAAAAATATACTTAAATTCCCTTTCAAATTCCTCCCAAGGGATGTCTACAACCTCCTTCTAAGTGATTTTCTTATAGGTGGTCCACCAATCTTTGGTTGGACCTACTAAATGTGCCACTGCCCAAGTTGTTTTGGATTCTGCACAAAGGGGTTGAATTGAGAAATACCCTTCAACTTCACTCAACCAATTAATGGTTGCTTCACCATCACCCTTTCCATCAAATTTAGAAATATCTAATTTCTTAATTTCTTTTTGCAACTCAACACCGACCTTTCTCCTTGAAGACCCTTCTGGAAACTCACTTACTCTTTCTATTTCCTTACTTTTAGTCAGACTTTCAATAACCTTTTGTTGTTGAGTAATGATCTCCTATTGTTGAGCCATTTGTGCCTTTTTTTGATCCATGTGCTCACTCATTTGAGCCCTTTGGATCTCCATTTGTTCTCATTGCTGATTTAGTTGTTCTTGCATTAACTGAATCATTTTTGTCATATTTTTATCATTTTGTGTAGCTCTTGTAGATACTAGTTCTTTTTATTTTTTGTTAATACGCCAAGGCACTTCGATTGTTTGCACTCTTTTTGACTCCCTCATGAGTTGTCTTAGTTCCTTCCTTGGGACTTTTGCAACTTCCTCTTGCAAATTAGCATTTACTCTTCTCGAGGTCCCCACCATACCTAGTGATAAAAGAGTTATGTCAATTCAATAGTTCATATTTTATAACCTAGGGTTTCACAACCTAGGCTCTGATACCAACTGTAACAACCTAGGTCTACTCACCTGGTTTTCAAAAACACAAATTCAAAATTTTGATATATTAAATCACAAATAATGTAAGCACACCCAAATTTGTATTAGTACTTAGGCATAGATGTTCACACTTCGAGATTTCATACCATTCCAAATGGTATCTCAAGTTCTCGAGATCGGTCAACCTCCCATGATAGGTTACCATTTATGAGATCCTCTCACTCATTTCTCGAGTTTATGGATGTTGACATGGGGTTTTCCTTCCAGGGGCCCATAAAACCTGGAAGGGTGGACGCTCTATCTCCCCATATGATATCATGGAGGACTGGGATCTACAATACTTTTCTTATCCTATTGGTCCACTAATCTAAATATCGTAGTCTAACTATTAGGTTTCATACTTTAGGTTAGCATAGCTATGCTAGTTATTGAATGTAGACATTCACCTAAGGTATTATCAGGGTCCACAAATACTCTATTTTTTGGACCAAGTATCCTAGACCAACTCCTAGTTGATGGTAATTTTGCCCATACCATCTATCACTGGACCTTCCAACCCCAAAGGACCAACTCTTTAGTCCCGAGTTTTATTGGAAATTATGTAATTGAGGTATGGATCATGAGCACCCTCATGTTACATCATTATTTAACCTAGAATGATGTCCCATACCATCATTCGTTACTCTCTATATCATAGGACCCATATAACTTATTGGTTTGTTGGAGAACGGTTATCCTCGAGTCACGATAGTTACCTTTGTGATCTATCAAAGTTGGGTGGATGGTATCTTGCTCGATGCCATCTATTAAATGGTTATATTGAGTCATGATAGTCACCTATGTGATCTATCAGAGTTGAGTATATGGCATCCTACTTGATGTCAACTAATAAACATATCACTCCATTCTCATTAGATTATATATAGATAGAGATTAGATAAAGATATCGTTTGGCTATAACGACCCATTTGCATATCAATGAATTTAAAAAAAACAACTTATTAATATGTGCTCTACATTTCATTAAATACTTTTATATAAGCGTACCATTATATATTGTTATAAAATATTATATGCTTTTATATAAGCAATGCATTGAAAACATACTATTTTATTCAAAAATGTAGTCAACCATTATTACTCCAAATCTACCAAAACTATGGAGAATCCTTTTTTTTCAGAAAAAAACCAATCCATCAACACTTCCAGGGTATCCTACATTTTAAGAATTTTGATTCCCAAAGGGTTATTTTTGTTAGAGAGATATATTTTATTTATATTTGGCTATTCAGATTTTCATGGAAGTTCTCAAAGTTTGCCTACGATTTTTCCCATTTGGCATGATTAGATGGAAAAAAAACTATGTAAGTACTTGCGTATAATGAGAAAATAAAATCTCACCTTTCCCAGTTATCATAGTTTTCTAAACACTCTTTATGAGCTTACTAACTTCGCAAGAATTCAAAAATTATATTAACTAAGGGGTGTTTAAATAATTTTTCGATCATAGACAAGATATAGTTTATAAAGATTTTTTTTTAAACCTATAAACATCCATAAAAAAAATTATTGGATATAAACTTAGGAATAAGCACCGTCTGAAGATGAACTATGCATACCTCTGAATTCAAATCTCCTAGCTTAATTAAAATTCTTTCAACACCTCTCATAAGTTATTATTATGTTTATAATCTAAACTCCCAATTGTTGTTATAAGCACAAACTTATCTTAAAAATTTAAGGATATGTTAAGGCTAGGGTAGTATCAAACTATCATCCAAATATATATGTTCTAATTAATTATCAAAACAAATAAAATGAAGAGACACGACTGCATGTATATGTTTTTTTATACCATACCAAAATATCACATTTTACGAAGTAGAAGATGGGTTTATTCTAATAATAGATCAATACTTAAGAATGAAGTGTTAGTTTGTTCTGCTCAGGACTAGAGACGGGTCTACAACATCTAGAAACCTAGCATGTGCTAGTAAACCATAATTTTATCTCTAACAATTTCTTACTGGTCACTCAAAGCAATGAAAATGTCATCACTTATAACATGCTACTACCAGACACTAAGTCAGAGGGTACAAATTGATACTCATATTCATCAAATAGATAAACTTACACATTTTGGGAGCTTACTTCAACTACGTTTTCTCTTTTTTATTTTTTAATGACTCAAATTGATTACATTGAATAAGTTACAAAGACCCTAGTTCCAAAATTTTCTTGAATACAAATACCAAGGATTATATCCTACAGGTCCAAAAAAATATCATTTGGCAGTTGTGTTAAAGGGAAAAAAATTTCATGTGTTTGTTGGTAACAAAACCATGAATCATTTCTAAATAAAAACTTTCTCTTTGGCTGAGAAAGATAAAATCATTTTCAAAAATACCATATTACAAATTTTCAAGTTTACAAAAGAAAATTCAATTAATAAGTTTTTGTATATACGAATAGAAAACATAAGTCACCTTGGAGTTCATAACAAAGAAATTTATGTTATACTATACAATAGTATACATTCAAGAATATTATCTGCTATAATTATACACAAAGGCATTTGATGATCTTACAATAAACATAATATTTTTCCAAATGTAGTTCAAACATTCTTCTCTTGTCACAGAATTAAGATAATAATATTTTTGGCTGCCATCAATATAGCACAATCTACCCATCACCCTTTAAACTCTTGTGCTCAAACTGCACTGCGTTCAACAAATTGGAACCTTTCCACAATGAGAGATAGGAGTCGCAAAGATTGTTCAGCACATATTTTATAATATACACCTAAATGCAACCTAAATTTACTAGGCATGATACACACAAAGATGAATCTAGCTTATTTATGCAATGACTATACTCTGGAATTATAATCTAACTACACAACACCAAACATAAAAATTAATAAAATTCCTTCTTTAATTTGTTTGAAGAATTCAAATTATTTTTCTTTGTTAAATTCGAGACTCAAAACTTGAAATGTTCAGTTAAACTTACAATTTATAACTTATTTTAAACAAACACAACCACATAATACACATTTTGTTTATCTGTCATATTTATATAATTAATAATTTTAGACAAAGGAAATAACCAATACAATACAAAAAGTTAAAAGGCTCCAACATTTTACGCTAGATGAATAAGACACTGATGCTTTTTTGGAGGAGCAACAATATGCAGACATTGATTCTTATTTGGAGGAACAACAATTCACAGCTTTTGCAGACCAAAAATTTTGATATTTTATTTTGACCACCCCAACAATGAAATTTCTCTTTATAAAAGTTCGATGATTCATGAATTTTTGACACCTTATATTTTCTTCATGCAATAATTAAATTTTACTACTTGTTGAGTGGCATCTCGGACATTAGGAAACATGCTTTAGTAGCTTTATTTTTTTAAAATAATACTTTTTTTTTTGGTAAGTAGCAGATTTATATACAACGGGTTTTTGAAGGATCCCAAAACCTTGTTTACAATAGATGCCATAGCTTTGAACAACAAAAAAACATGATGGGCCAGGGGTGTACCCCTAGAACAAAAAATCGGGCCTCAAAACTCGACCCCTTGCCAAAAAACCAGACAAAAATAACCCCATACCCACTAAAAAAACATAGGGGTGCAGAGACCCCTACATCCAGACCTATAGAATACGTACGCGGGCCAGGAAGAAACCACTGGAAAAAAACAAACAACATCCCAGACCAGCCCAGAGGGCCTGGGCCCAAAAATACGAAGCGCCACCCCCGCCCACCCTGCAACACAAGGTGAACCACCGGGGCTGCCCCAGGCTGAGGCCCCGCACCTTGGAGCTACTTCCCGTCCCCATCGGGACCATCCCCCAGCCTACACCGGAGCTCTTTGAAGGCACTGACGACCGTAGTAGCCGCATTTGCTATCGATGTGAGTGAGTTGATCACCATGTCGAGAAGGATACTGGTCGGGAAGATCCGGAGCCTGTTCTCAGAATTTGAGCTGATCTCAATGGTTTTCATGGCCTCGACTCTGGGCCTCTTGAGTCTGGCTGAGGACCTGCTACCATTGGGAGTTGGGCCCCTCTGAACAGAGCTTGCACCAGGGGTCGAAGTGCCACCAGGGGCCTAGGATGATGTCCTTCATTTTTGGGTAGGTCTGCGCTCTTTAGGAGGAGGGGAATCTTCGTGGTCACTGGGAATGTCCTCCCTGGATTTAGAGGCATCAGGGGAGGCAGTGGGGGAGGTGATAGCCTCGGTGGGGAGGACAGAAGCCAGGGGGAATACGCTGGAGTGGGGGCTGGCTGGCTAGGGCATGATGATAGAGGATGACCATAAGGCCTTGATGGGAAGGGCGGGTTTGATTTTTTTGAGCCCTGTCTATGGCAAGGCCAAGGGAGTAAAGCAAAAATTAGGGAGTGCTCAGAAGGGTGGCACCGTGAAGGTGATTGATGAAGCTTAAGTGGAAGTTGTACAACTTCTGGTCCAGATCATCACAAGTGATGAATTGCATCACAAGCACAATGGCTTCATCAAAAGGTTCGGGTAGGTCAGTCCTGAACAGGGCAGACTTGTCCCAATTCTGCTCTAGGAAGTGGGAGAGCTCCTCCTCCCAATTATGTTTATCATGGTGAATGAACCTCCCCTTCTCCTCATGATGCAAACCAGTGACCTCGAACAAAAATTCTCTGGTAACTTTGAAGTGCAGTCCTTTCACCTGGACCTCGCCCTCGTTCCAAGTATCCAAGAAACCCTGAGTGATCTCCTCATCGGGCCCAACAAATTTATGGAGGAAAGGGGTATACTGCTTAGCGTCAGAGAAGACCAAAGCAGACTTGCTCAGAGAGAGGGTCGAGGGCTCGACGAAGATGGTTTTGGGAGAAGACATGGCGGGCTCACAGGTCAACCAAGGTAGAAAGTGGTGGAAGGGGGCGAAGCCAAAAGGAGAATTCGCTCACCAGGAAAGGATGGGGGAAAGGGGCAAGAGGGAATGGAGGCGACAGGGCTCAGAGGAAGATAAAGGTGAATGGAGGAAGCCGAAGAGGTAGCGATCGAGCGCATGCATCGAGAGTCGATGCCTTGGGTGGGGGGAGACACGAGCGGAGTGAGACGAGGCCAGCGAGATGGGTGGTAGGCATGGTAGTTAAGGGGTGGGGGCCTATGGATGAGCTCCATGTGGCGCGTCATCTGAGGTGGCTCTACGGGCTGGCCTC
The DNA here is from genome assembly GCA_028583015.1 of Wollemia nobilis. Classification (NCBI taxonomy): domain Eukaryota; kingdom Viridiplantae; phylum Streptophyta; class Pinopsida; order Araucariales; family Araucariaceae; genus Wollemia; species Wollemia nobilis. The sequence continues at coordinate 9,457,929 of JAQPPZ010000012.1, read as the reverse complement.
GCACGAGCGGTTGCCACGCCCGGGCAGCCAGGTCATAAAGAGCAAAGGATGCTAAGCCAGTGGCAAGGTGCTCGTCTTGAGGTGGCACGGGCCCAAACATGGATCTAACAATGAGGCCAGCTAGGATGCATCCTATAGGGATTGGTTTCAAGCTACCTCAGACATGGATGCTAGGGAAGAAGACACCTAGCACCATAGGCTATCGAATGATCAGACTGATATGACCACGGTCAGGGAGACCATAGGAAACTGCCATCATGGAGGAATTCACAGAAAAGTTAGCGCCCCACGTGCGATTGGGGTGGGCATGGCACCAAGTCACCCAGGCCCACAGACAGGGGAGTCTAGATGTGTGGAGTGTCATCGAGACTAGGGAAGTCTTGGGATGCTGCTTGCACCAGCTCGATAGGAAAATCCTTGGTCCAGATGTTGAGCCCTTTCGAAGAGGCTGCTAGATTGGCCAGAGAATCGGCCACCCTATTCCCTTCTCTGAAGACATGACAAATGGAATAGTGGGGGAGCCCCTGGAGGATGGCCCGAACCTCTTGGATGATATTGGAGATGCACCATGAGCTGGAACCTTGGCTGAGGGAGGTCTTAATGATGTTGAGGGAGTCACACTCAATGATCACTTTGCTAGGGGCCTCTTGGAGGGCGAGTAACCCATGGAGTAGCGCCATAGCTTCCATGAAGTTGTTGGTTTACGAATCGAGAAACTCAGCGTACGCCAAGATCAGGGTCCCATTGTGGTCTCGGATGGCCCCGCCAGCTCTAGAGGGACCGAGATTGCCCTTGGAGGCTCCGTCAAAGTTGAGTTTGACCCACCCAGGAGGAGGGGCTGTCCACCTTGTCATGGCTCTTGGGGAGGGGACAGGGGGGCCAGGGGGGAACTTGGACTCTGAGGGAGGTGAGGAGGGTAGACTCACTCGCCTTCTAGGGAGGACCACCCGAGGGGAGGGAACGAGAGTTCTCCAGGGTGAAGGCCACCGATTTGGTAGCCACCAACTGGGGGAAGCGGGCCGGGGAAGAGAAGGCTCTACCGTTGCGCTCAAGCTAGATCTGCCAGAGTAGGTGGGGAAGACATAAGGCCCAGAGGGAGCGGAGGGTGGGGTGGGCAAAGGGATTGGGCCACTGGGAAAAAAGGTCGATGATGGAGTTGGGGGAAACCCACTGAATGGAAAATAGGGTGAGGAGGTGACCGAGGGCCTCGAAGGAGAAAGGGCATCTGAGGAAAAGATGATTGGTTGACTCCCAGGCAGCGCAACAAAGGTAGCATCTATTCAGGATTTGGAAGCCCCTCCTAGCTAGGTTCTCAATGGTTAGGATCTTATTCTGGATGGTCATCCAGATAAAGTAACTGATCTTGGGGATCAACTTCTTGACCCACACCTGCTTGACTAGGAAGAGAGCCTCCATTGGGTCCCTTTGGAGGGCGTAGGCAGATTTGATCGAGAAGTAGCCACTACTAGTGCCATGCTAGACACATTTGTCCTCCCCCCTACTAGAAGGAATGATGGTAGTCTCGAGGAGGCGTTGGAGCCTGGAAGCTTGAAGTGGGTGGCGAGGGTCCGAGATGGGCCCCCAGGTGGCTCTGCCCTGGTCCCTGACCATGTAGTCTGATGCTTTGGAACCTTTGGAGGCCACCAGGGCCAGTTTAAGGGCTCGAAGGTCACTGTCAGAACTCAGGGCCTCATCTTGGATCCACCTGTCATCCCAAAAATTGATCTTGGCCCCGTCACCAAGGAGCCATCTGGTCCCTTTTCGAATAATGTCTTTTGTGAGGGCCAGGGATTTCTAGAAGGCCGATCCATCTCTGGGCTGGAAGTCACTGAGGAACGGGTGTTGATGGAGATATTTTCTATGCACAATGCTGACCCATTCATCCGGGGCATTCGTGAACACCTTCCAAGCATGCTTGGCCAGGAGGGCGTTGTTCATTAGGGGAACCCGCCTGAGCCCGATCCCTCCCTCCCCTTTTGGCCGGCAGACCAGGGGCCAGGAGACCAAGGGGATCCTCTTCTTGTCTTCGCTTCCAGACCATAAAAAATATTTCTAAATTTGCTCGATGTGGGCTGCAATGGAGGCCAGGATTCTGAACATAGACATGAAGTACACCGGAATGCTTTGGAGAACTATAGACGAGAGAGTGGCTCTGCCCACCTAGGAGAGGAGGTGACCCTTCCAAGAGGCCAATTTCCTCTGGACCCACTCGATCAGCCCACTCCATAGGGCCTTGGAGGAAGCCCCCGTGAATAGGGGTAGCCCGAGGTAGGTGGAGGGGAGGGTGTCAGGGGTACAACCTAGAATCCACCCAATCCGGGCTTGCCTTGCTGGGGGGTGTGAATGAAGTAGATTTTGCTTTTTTAGAGATTGATCTTCTACCCGATCACCTCTTCATACAGACTCAAGATCTTCTTGATAACCTTGGCTTGGGGGACCAAAGTGGTAGTGGCAAGAATGGTGTCATCCATGAACTATTGGTGGGACACTAGGGGCAGCCCCGACGTTGGCCTGATGCTAGAGATGAGCTCGCAGGAAGTAGCGCTCGATATGGTGTGGCCCTAGGGCTTCAGCCAGGATAATGAAAAGAATCGGGGATAGGGGGTCACCTTGGCGGAGGCCTCTAGAACTAGGGAAGAAGCCTACTAGGGATTCGTTAATCAAGATAGAGAACCACGGGGAAGACACGCAATTTTTGATGACGTTGACCAAGGAGGGGTGGAACCCAAACTTGAGGAGAACCTTGGTGAGGAACTCCCAGTTGACTCTGTCGAAGGCTTTATTCATGTCAAGCTTGAGCAAGAAGGAAGGCTTCTTGGATAGGAGGGCAGAATGAAGGACCTCATGAATGATGATGACCCCATCTGTGATAAGCCTTCCTTTGATAGAGCTCCCCTGGCAGGGGGCAATGATAAGGGGAAGGATGCCTTTAAGTCTAGTTGCCAGGGACTTGGTCAGGATTTTATAGAGGACATTGCACAGACTGATGGGGTGAAAGTCGAAAAGGGATCTGGCCACCTGGGACTTGGGGATCAGGGCGATGAAGGTGGAATTGATGCCTCTAGGGATGGAGCTGGTGAACTGGAGGTCCCGAATGGCCGCACACACTTCCTAGCCAATGAGGTCCCAGAAGGATTGGAAAAACTAAGGGGAAACCCATTCGGGCTCGGGGTGGCATCTACTTTCATGGACAACACAGTTACGCTTATTTCTTCATCCGAAAGGGGTCGAAGGAGCATCTCATTTGACTGGGCCAAGATGGAAGAGGGGATGTGCTCTAGTAGGGTCTCCATCACCAAGGGGGACAGCTGAGGGTCATCACCAAGGAGCTCCTGAAAGAAGCCGACGACTTCGGCTCTGATGTCCTCTTCATCTTTGGTTACCCTGCCACCACTGCAAACGAGCTCAAGGATTCTGTTTGAGCTCCTATTTTTGAGAGTCGAGGTGTGAAAGAACTTAGTATTGGCATCACCATCATGCAGCCATAGGGCCCTCAACTTCTGCCTCCAGAAGGTTTCTTCCCTAGCTAAGACGTTGTGATACTCGGCTAGGACTGAGCGCTCCTCTTCTCTAGCCCTCGGGTCTTGGCAGCCTTCCTGGAACCTGAGATCAAGGTCTTCTAGTTTTTTCTTGAGTGTTTCTTTGCTTTCAAAGATGTTACCAAACACCTCCCTATTCCAGACCTTGAGCTTGTCTTTGAGAAGTCTCAATTTTTGATAGATTTGCTCAGTAGGGCACCCTATGACTGGGGAGGCCCACCAGCAGCCAACCTGGGCCCTAAAATCGGGGTGATGCAGCCACATGGACTCAAAACAAAAGGGGCGCTTATGGGGAGGACACTTACCAGCTTCAAAGAGGAGGGGGTTGTGATCCGATCCAACTTTGGGAAGGGCCAGTAGGGTGGCATCGATGAACAGGGGGATGGCTTCCCTAGACAGGAACACTCTGTCCAATATGACCTGGATGAGGTGGGCTCCTGCTCTTCTATTCATCCAAGTGTACTTAGCCCCTTTCAGGTGGACGTCCATGAGCTCATTGGTATCAGTGAAGGCCCCAAAATCTTCCATGCTTTTGGTTGGTGCCGCTAATCCCCCACTCTTGTCAGAGGGGAAGAGGGGACTATTGAAGTCACCCACAAGAATCCAGGGGAGAGGAGCGAACGCCTCCCTCATGGTGCTGATTTTGTTCCACAATGCAGATCTTCCATTTGGGCTATTGGGGGCATAAACATTGGAAAGAATCCAAGACTACCCTGACTTCAAATAGTGAATCAGGATGTTGGTGATTCTAGGGGATGACGAGATGAGTCTCCCCTCGAAGGAGCATGGGTCCCATAGACACAACAGGCCCCCAATAGTGCCAGAAGTTGGGGTGGATAGAAAATCACTATTTCTCCAGATAACTTTGGCGACCCTCGAGGAGGATGCTTCGTCGAGTTTGGTCTCTTGAAGGAGGAGGACAGACGGGTTGTGGTCCTTGCGAAGCTGGGCAAGGATCCATTTCTTGGGGGCACCATTGAGCCCCCTGACATTCTAGGTGATGAGCTTCATTTGACACCCTTGGGGAGTCTCTTGCCTCCCTTCCCATGCTGGGTGGGGGGTTTGGATCTCAGGGAGTCTACTTTTGAGAAGCTCACAGAGTCGTCGAGGAGGGTCACCTGGGAGCCGCTAGCTATATCGTCCTCCATGAGCTTAATGCACTGGTCACCGAGGGTGGGGCGCCCTCTCTTCTTTTTGCTGCCAAATTCGATGGTAAACTTCCTACTATGGGTCCTCTTGGGGCTAAACTCTTCGGGATCAGACTGGGAACTTCCAACATCGTCATCCGTAGACCTCTTGGAGCTGCACTCTGAGGGAGGTTGAGAAGGAGGGAACGAAGGGAGGGGGGAAGGGGATCAAGCAGGGGAAAATGGGGGTGGGGGGTGGAGGACACCCCACCCGCCAGGGAGGGGGAGGGGTCAACTGGAGGGGACGGGAGGGGGTTGGGGAGGCCTGACGACTCGTAGGTCTGGGAGGGGGCTTCCTCAAAGCAAGCGAGGGCAGAGTCAGCCTATGGGGCTGCCTGAGAGCGAGGGTGGCCAGAAGCCACAATGACCTGGGAGGGGATTTCCTCTGCACACCTCAGAGGCTCTGAAAGACTATCGAGAAGAGGTTCAAAGTTACATACCCGAAGCTGAATGACCATTATATTAGGGTCCACCTAGTTTTCCCCTATGACAATAATTTTTATTTCTTTTTCCTGCCATTCCTAGGATTTGCGTTCACTACGAGGGGCTCTCGGGAGGGGACCCTATCAGATCAGATAAGGGGATCCTCAGGGTGGGGTTCTTCAACCTTCTTGGAAGTGAGGCATTGATGGGGAAGGTACCCCTGAGTGCTACATAGAGGGTAGAAGGTGGGTTTATTTTCATAAATCAGGCCTTGGCGCCAGAAGAAGGATCCCAAAGAAATGGAGACAGAAGAAGGGAGTTCGGATTCAAGGTTCGCATTGACACAGAACCTGGCATGGACCATGCATGAGCCTACCTTGGTGGCAGGATCAAAGGCAACAAGCTCACCAACAGCTTGCGCAATGAGCCTCAGGACGTCCTCTTGCCACAAATGGAAGGGGAGCTCCGGGAGACGAACCCATATCGGGGTGAAGTTAATGCTTTGGGTGCTGGGATGAAAGTCAGCTCCATAACGCCTGAGGAAGAGGCTTTTGCACCCTAGGAACCAGGGCCCGCCTATGAGGATCCTACTGGAATCATCATTGTTGTTGAGCTTGATGAGGAAGAAACCCTTGGTTAGGGCTACAAGCTGCATGTGCCCTGAGATTTTCCATTTGGAAGCCGCCCAACGGTGGATGGTTTCCATGTCCGGGCACCCCCCTATGAATTTCCCAACCAGGGAAAAGGAGGACCCTGACACAAAGGTCGAGTAGACATCATCATGGATGGAGATGTGCGTCCCTTTGAGAGAAAGCCCCAAGCCTAGGGCTCGGGGCTAGCCGCTGGTACCAGACAGGATCTGCTGGAAAGAGGGTTTGGGCCCCCTAGGGTAGAACCCTAAACTTTGTCAGGCGATTTTTTCCCAAGACCTGCACTCGCATCAACACTGTCATGAGGCCCGACGCCCAAGATCCCGTCCCCACCCTGGCCACCTAGCTGCCCAGGCCCCATGCCTGACCCGGATCTTACAGTGAAACCTACAGGGCAATACCAAGAGGTTGTGCCCGCTCCCACTCCTACTTCTGATCTTGCACCTGCATCCGCTCCTACTCCTGCTCCCACCATCTCATCGTATCAACTATGAAAATTTAAATAACGAAAACCTTTCAAATAATAGTTCTTTTATTTACTCAAGCGATTTATTATTATTATAATTATTATTTTTAATTATTCATTTATTTATTTAGTATATAATTGCATTTTTTATTTATTTTAAATTTTTATAAAATTATATATATATATATATATATATTTATTTTCTTGAAAACAAAAATGTATTTTGAATTGAATAGCATATGAATGCATTTTTTCATCCAAAATGGAGGTAAACGATGGTCTAAATATAATAATGATCACAATCCAGTCATGCAATTTCAATCATCTCCTGCCTCTATATGAGTTTACCTCCATGATATTTCATGTACTCATAGTTGTGGTGCTATTAAGCACTGGTATCATATCCCAACTTATTTAAGTGACAATCCTTTTTCCTATGCCTATGGCTGTGCTATGGATGCACTGAATATTTGGTCAAGCCATCTTCCATTCCTGCACTCACAAAGAATTATTAGCAGCATCTTATTCCAATAAATCAATTAGGTAGATAAGGAAATCATGGTAATGTTACAAATGCTTTCTTCAACTAGGCAATTCAAGCATATTCTACTTAGAATTTGTTTAACCTCTAGAACATATAGAGAATGATATGTACTATCAAATACCCAATATGTTCTTCACATTCATAAATCTTGCTTTCATCTAATCCAATCTCTACCTCTTGCAAAATCCCTTTCAAATCAAATCAAACTGGTGTATAACTTTACTTCACAAAATTGGTTTATCTTTCTTGTAAATTTTCTCTCAAGGATCAAACACAATAATGCACAAATTTCCTTCACAAGATTGATCTCAAACACTTCATAGTTACTTTCAATGTCTTTCAAACCACTGCTCAAAATATTTCACAATGATGTACAAACTTGGTCTCAATCCTAGCACAAGTACTTCCACTTTCTTTCAACAATGAAGCACAAACCATGTAGCACAACTTGTTTCACAAACCCTAGCTCAAGTGTATCCAATATCATTCAAAAATGGAGTTCAAACAATGAAGCACAAATCCTATCTCAAATATTTCCAAAAATGCACATGAACTTAATCCTTATATCTCCTCCTTATAACATCAAAAGATATGCCCAAATAAACACCTCAAATAAAGGATTAATGTTCTCATACCTCTTAGTTTTCTTTGATGAAGAAGTGTCCTCAAGAACCTGTCTCACAAACAACCAATTTTTCTTGTGCCACTTCAAGGATTAGATAGCAAAGTACTTTCTCAAAACATCCACATGAACTTTCTTCTCAAAAATATGTGCACAATGAAATATGAAAATGATGCTCTATGACCCTTCTTTTGTTCTCAAAGATGAAGCATTAACACTCAACAAAAACCTCTCATATTCTCCTTTCACCATGCAAGAATCACAATAAAATATCAAGCCACTATCACACCTTATTACTCCTATTCTTGCAAAATAATTTGTAACACAAGGCACAAATTACACACATGAAATTTCCATATACACCTTATACCTCCTACTTGAAATAAAATATTTTAATGCACTTCAAAATTCCAATATGAACATTATAACATCACTTTATTTTATGCACCACACATAGCTCTAACAATATGAATTAAAAAAAATCCATGTTGTCCCTCCTTTTATTTCAAAAATTAAAACAAAATGATGACCTTATGACTCCCTAAGCAAGCACATACCTTAGACCTTGGTAGATATTAATTTCATAAAAATCATGCCCACTTTGCTATCACTGCCGCAATTAGAACTCGTGTCACTTTCTAGCCCACGCCCTAGCACTAGCCAGCCCACCGCATGGGCTAGCCACCCACACAGAACTCAAGGCACATGCACTCCGTATTATGCATGATCTCCAATGCAAAACCTTCATGAACAAAAACTTTATCACACTACCTTCGTTGTGTCTCGAACTCGAGACCTTCTCTCTGCCACACCTTTGCGCAAGGGGTCCTACCATCTGGGCTATCTGCCTAGATGAGTCTTTAATTTGCTATTCCTTATTTTTATTTATGAACTCTACCTTGAATTTTGTGTTGTCCTCTACTCCTTCTCTGCACTCGACGATCGAATGAGTGAGAGGATAATTAAAATTTCTTTTTCATTCGAACCTTAGCCTTTACAAAAATTGATCACCTATATATATGTTTTGGCTCTTTGAATTTGGAGAATTATTATATTTTTACCTTATGCTTTGGTGCCCATAATTTAATTAAATTAAGACTTTATACTTTGGCACCCGCCTTTTAGACTTTTTATTGTTATAATATTTTAAATCTAAATAGATTTAAATATTATAATTTTCACTTTCACCTTTGGGCATTTTATCAACATAAATTTTGTCTTTTTTTTGTGACTACCACCATGGAAGATCAAATAATCTTTTTTTTTTAATTTGCAAGTGTCACTATAGAGAGTTCCTTGTCTTTGTTTTTCTCACACAACTTCTTGCCCCACATTGCCTCATGTACCCTTTGAATATTATTCTCACCTATCTTTCCTTTGACATCAATGACAACCAATGTCATCAACCTATGACATAAATCCTTTGACATCAATGACAACACAATATACTCAATATTTCCAACAATCTCCCCCTTTGTCATTTATGGAAACCCTTTTTGAGATTTATTTTTTCAACCACTGGATTCCAAATTTGCTCCTCCTAAGAAATTGCTCTCCTTGACTGAACACTCTCTCCCTTACTCAAATATCTCCCTCTTTGACATAAATGGTAAAAGTACTCATTTGGGGCTAAATATAAGACTCTTAGCTCAACCCCCTACCACCTCCTTTTCTTGAGGTGATTAATTTTGGGGTAGGAGTATTTCTACTCCTGGCATATAATTCTCTTTTTCTTTATCAAAATTATTTTTTGACATCTTTGTAATCATACCCTTTTGATCCTTTTGAGTGTCCTTGTTCTTTCTTGACTCTGGAATTTTTGAAAACTCTGTTCTATACCACTTGGACTTATGCCTAAGATTATTGCACTTGTAACACCTAATGTTGTAGTTCTTATAAGGTGTAAATGATTTGAAGTTCCTCTTGGTGAATCCATAATCCTTTCTATCATGAACCCGGTAGTGGATCGCTTTATGACCAAAGTGATTACATGAGTAGCAATATCCTTAGAAGAAATATTCATATTTGAATGAGTTGACATTGCTTTTATTTAGGCCATACTCCTTTCCATGAATCTTGTAATGCATATCTTTGTGACCAATATGATTACATGAAAAAAATGCCCTTTGAAGAAATCTTGTTTTGAAACCTCTGGTCTCTTAGTCCTTTCTTTGCCTTCTCTATGATGATCCCTATTTCTTGTTTGTGCATTGTTCTCTTTCTTAGTGAAACTTCCCTTCTTCAACTTATCCGCATAAGTCTTAGTTTCTTCTTCACTCTCTTCCTCTGAAACTTCCTTTTCTATTGAGCTTGAGCTTGACCCTTCTTCTTGTTTCCCTTGTCCTTCTTCAAAACCAAGTCTTGTTTTGATAAATGAAGATCTTTGTGCATTGATAATTTTATCCAAAGTTTTTGAAATTTTCCCAAACCTGTTCAGCTTATCCTTAGAATATTTCACTTCCATCCTAAGAGAAACCACTTAATTTTCTAATATTTCACATTCTAACTCTTTTACCTCTAACTTTTCAACCATTACCTCTTTAAATTTTCTTGCCTTAGCTTTTGATTTTGTGATGTCTTGTAGAAGCTTTTCTTTTATTTCCTCATGTTCTTGAACTTGAGCCTTCAGTCTTAAATTTTGCTTTCCAACTCTTTTCAACTCTCTAAGAGCAACAATAAGTTCTTCTATATCAACTGTGCCTTCTTCTTCTTTTTTTGATTGTTTCTTTAGGTCTTCATTTATAGGAGCATCTTCTACTTGGTCTTCAATAGGAGTATTTTATTCCTCTTCTATTGCCAAGAATAGAATCTCTTATTCTTAACTATCTAACAGTATTTCATCACTGTCACTTGAAGCACTACTTTCCTTGTATACATAGAAGCTCTTCTTGTGCCTTTGAAAGAACTTCTTTTCATGCTTGCATTGACCATATATGTTTTTATTTTCATGCCTAATTTTTTTTATTCCTTATTCTTATAATCCTATTTCTCTTCACTGTTATTGCTTCCAAATTGTGGATAATTAAATGCATAGTGACCAAAGTCACCATAATTAAAACATTTCATTGTCTTTATATATTTGTGTTTTATTGAGCCCTTCTTATTTTTTCTCACATAGTTAGCTTCTTCATTAATGCTTGACTCATCACTTGATTATGGTTTCTTATCTTTTGTCTTCTTTGAAGCTTCAAAAGAAACTTCTTTCCTAGTTTTTTGATCCTTTTTTATTCTCATTTCATAAGCTGTGAGAATTCCATGTAACTCATTCATAGTCAACTTATCAATATCCCTCATCTGTTCTATAGCAGAAACCTTTGCATCATACCTCACAAGGAGTGATCTTAATACTTTTTGAGAAAAAATGGAGTCTTCAATTTTGAATCCAAGTCCACGCATGGTATTAAAAACCTCATCAACATGAAGTAAGTATTTAGAAATATCTTCCTCACATTCCATCTTAAAATATTCAAACTTTTTCTTGTGGTTTTGCAGTTTTTCCAACTTGACCTTGTTATCTCCTTCATATGTTTGCTTCAATTTTTCCCATATCTCTTTTACTAATTTACACTGCATAACTTTTATAAATTTTGATTCATGTAATCCACTTAATATTCCATTCATAGCTTTGGTATTATTCACATGTAACTATTGGTGATCAAATCTACCTAGGTAAGGATTTTGGGTGAGTGTATGCGCCCTGGACCTGGACCAACATTGAAAGGCCGAAGGGAAGAGATGCCCCTCATGCCAATCTCCGGAGAAAGGCTAGCTCCTATGCTAAATTACTTGGGGATTTTAAGATAAGAGTGCAGGAAAGAGATAAAAGGAGTAGGGTTAGAGAAAGAAATAAAAAAAGGGTTAAGGGAAGAGAGATTGGTGATTTAAGGTGGGAGAGAACAGGAAGCACGATCACTAACTAGCAACTTGAATGGAAGCAATGAACACCAAGAATAAACAAAAGAAATGTAATATCAACCTTCCTATGTATCCTCCAGGTGAGTTTTAGGGTACAGTCCCCGATCGCACGCTGGACGCAGAGTTCAACATCTCAGTGTGCAAGCGAAGAGAGACAAAAGAAGCAAGCACAGGAGGCAACATAAAAGAAAACCAGTAAGACATTTTTCCCTTCCTATGTATCCTTCAGACGAGTTTTAGGGTATAGCCCCCCGATCACACTCTAGACACAGAGTTCAGCATCTCAGTATGCAAACAAAGAGAGACAAAAGAATCAAGCACAGAAGGCAGCATAAAAGAAAGAAATCGAGCCCAAAGCTCTTTAGTATTAATCACAGGACATCAAGTTACAACAGCTTTCTAGCAGATAGTTCCCCCCCTTTTACATTAAAAAATCTAGGTTTTTATAGAGGACCCGACCCTCTGAGTCATAATTACACAGAATGGCAAAGTATGTTCTTGAGATCTAAGAAGTCGGCTCCTTGCAGCCCTCGAGAATGAGCTTTCAAATCCATTACCATAACTGGTAACTGTGATCGAGTCAATCATGGAAATATGCAATGATGAGCTGTCTGAGTGTCCTTGGTCTTTGGGTGCAATGCTCGAGTGGTTTCCATGCTTGACTGATACTTCACTTCCAATTGCCAAAAATGAGCAACGAGCTTATCAGGCACGTAAAAATGCATTTACAAGGCACTTTGATGGTCTCAATAAAATACCCAGCTTGGAGTGTGTGCCCCTCGTGAAAAAAAACATGTCACGATATCATGACATTTCCATGCCTTCAGCTTGGTTCCTCTTCTTGCATCGTGAAAATATGACATGTCGCGATATCATGATATTTCTATGCCTTCGTCCTCTTTTGTCGCTTTGAGTCATGAAAATGCAACATGTCACGATATCGCGACACCTTTTATCTTCTGCTTCTTCCTCCTTGTTTTCGGTCGTGAAAATTCGACATGTCACGATATCACGACACTTCTCTTCTTTGCTATCCCTTGTTGCTTTGATCCATGAAAATGCAACATGTTGCGATATCGCGACACCTTTTGTCTTCTGCTTCTTCCTCCTTGTTTTTGGTCGCGAAAATTTGACATGTTGTGATATCGTGACACTTATCTTCTTTGCTCTCCCTTGTTGCTTTGAGCCACAAAAATGCAACATGTCACGATATCGCAACACTTTTTGTCTACTGCTCTTCCTCCTTATTTTTGATCATGAAAATGTGACATGTCACGATATCGCGACACTTTTTCATTATGGTGTCTTCTCCTTGCTTTGGGTCATGAAAATGCGACATGTCACGATGTCACGACATTTTTCCTTCATGCATTCTTTCCTGGTTGTCTACCACGAAAATGTGACATGTCGTGATATCACGATGCTTTTTCTTTGCTACACTTTCTCCTCGTTGTCGGCCGCGAAAATGTGACATGTCACGATATCATGACACTTTTCTTCCTTTGCCCTTCCTTGTCACTGTCGGCCATGAAAATGTGACATGTCACGATATCGTGACACTTTTCCATTCTGGCACTTCTTCTCGCTGGTGGTCGCAAAAATGCGACATGTCGCGATATCGTGACACTTTTCCATTGCTGCGCTTTCTTCTTGCTTTGAGCCGCAAAAATGCGACATGTCACGATATCGTGAAACTTTTCCATTCTTGCATTTTGGAGCTATCTTCTTTGGCCTGTTTGGCAGTGAAGATTTTCCTTCTTCATTCTGTACGCAATGGGATGGTATTGAAAGGTAAAATTGCTGCAACACTTACAAACAAAAAGAAATACTTTTGCAAAAGGGAAGACTATACAAAATTTTTGATTTTTTTTTATTTTTTCCTACCCCTTGTGCAATGTGACAAAATTGTCAACATTCTTGGTGGCTCACGGGGCATTCAGCTTGTCTGAATGTAGATATCCCAGGCCTTTATCCATTGGGCAACAAAGTCATTCCCATTGTCTTCTTCTCTGATCATCCACTGACAACATTTTTTTTTTTGTGTGTCTAAGCTCCTAAGCAACACTTAGTGCTTTCGGTGCTTATTTACTAGCTGGGCTATTTATAGTATTTACATAAAATTTTGTGGCAGGACTGGCATGCCGCTACCATAAAACCAGATTCAGGTGTTTATCCAGTGAACCTGCAATGTCCTGACCAGATCTGATTGAACTTCAGTTGATCCTCAAAGTCTGGCTGACCTCTTCCCAAAGTTGTCCATGTTGCGAACAGAGTGTAGCGTGGTAGGTTGTCACTCTTGCCAGTACCCATACTAGTGATGTATGATGTGGCGAAGAAGTTCACAGCATGAGGGGCATCTTGGGGTATTGGTCGTGGTGATGGCTGGAACCAATACCATACTATTGAAGAATCTACTAACTGCAGGATGGGTACAGGTTCTTCCATCCTACTGGTGTAGTGATAGGGCTCCTCCGACAAAGAGTAATTTTCTAGGGTATCCTCAGGTTTAGCTTCTTGATGAGGCATGCTTAATGGACTCTGGTTGAATGCTTGCGTGCTATCCACTGGGACACAAAAAGGGTGCAAAAATGTGCCCTCTTTGTTCTCAGGTTCTACCACTTGAGTCTGTTCTTCTCCTTGGCCCATCTCCTGATGGAGACTGCAAGCAACCATATTATTCATTACTGGGGCAAAGCTTGCATATTCCCATTGTTGGCCTTGGACAGAATTTGCCTCTTGAGCTCCAAATGACTACATCTCAGGCCTCTGCTTAGTATGAGGAGTCTGCCATGATGAATAGTGCATTGGATAGACAGGAGCAACAATTATTGGAGGAAGTGATGGAGTTTCCCCCCACTGCCACTTTCCAGATAGGAGCAGGAGCTGCTCTGATCATATTGCTTATTCAAATACTTGAGGGAATCTTCGCTCACCTGATCACAGTAAGAGGAGGCCCATGTCCGGGTGAAAGGCTAGAACATAGAAGAGGTGGGCTTGGGCAGGCGTCGGTTGGATCTCCCTTGGAACTCTCTTCCAACTTCTATAGAATCAAACATTAAAGTCTGTGACGCTCTCCAGAGGTGTTCTCATGATGGTGGAGAGGTACATCAAAAGCTAGAAGGGATCTTGGGAGCCATCAAATGCTTCGAGTAGAACTCCCGCTAAGCCATCCCACGAGTAGATGCTTCCACGCCTGAGCAGTCTATACCACTACAGTGCCCTTCCTTCCAAAGATAGGACCAGGAGCCTGACCATGACATCTTTATGGATTATGTCAAAGATAGACCTTAAATCAATAATATATTCAAGGTGCTCTAAGGCCATTCCCTTAGTGCCATCGTATTTTGTCACTGTCTTCAAGGCACTTTTGGGAATTTCATGGTAACTTGAGAGATTCAGATGGCCACGATCATCCCAACTGGGATAGCATACCCTCTCCATTATAGCAGTGTCCTGCAAAGATCACGGTCCTTGCCACTAAGTCGAAGTCACCAGGTGAACATACTTTCTTTGCTTGTGAGGTCAAGGTTGCTCACCGAACCTTGATTCCTTCGAGATGTCTTCTTTCAGATTTAAAATGTGCCTACGATCAAGAAATCTGGATCTTCAGCTCAGTCAGAGTCACCAGGTGATTTTTCCAGATGGAGGCAAGCCAAAGATTCACCAACTCGGACGTCCTTAAAAAATGGGGACTTTTTCCATGAGGGCACAGGCTTAGGTACTGGTCTTTATGACTTAGAGATTTTCGGGTTGAACAGAGTCACCAGATGCTAAGAGTATTTTGGTAATGAGAGCATCGGTTCTCACTACCACTCAGAAAGTGAAACTAATTGGGTCACATCGAGAACTGATTAGAACTATTGGACCCGATGGAGACGGGTTTGAGATTTACAATATGGGACCTTGACTGGTTATGGATCTTACTAAGACAGACATAGTCGGGTCCCACCGAGCGTGCCAAAACTATTGGTGATCAAAGTTGCCTAGGTAAGGATTTTGGGTGAGTGTATGCGCCCTGGACCTAGACCAACATTGAAAGGCCGAAGGGAAGAGATGCCCCTCGTGCCAATATCCGGAGAAAGGCCAGCTCCTATGCTAAACTACTTGGGGATTTTAAGATAAGAGTGCAGGAAAGAGATAAAAGGAGTAGGGTTAGAGAAAGAAATAAAAAAATGGTTAAGGGAAGAGAGATTGGTGATTTAAGGTGGGAGAGAATAGGAAGCACAATCACTAACTAGCAACTTGAATGGAAGCAATGAACACCAAGAATAAAAAAAAAAAACGTAATATCGACCTTCCTATGTATCCTCCAAGTGAGTTTTAGGGTACATTCCCTAATCACACGCTAGATGCAAAGTTCAACATCTCAGTGTGCAAGCGAAGAGAGACAAAAGAAGCAAGCACAGAAGGCAGCATAAAAGAAAACCAGTAAGATGTTTTTCCCTTCCTATGTATCCTTCAGATGAGTTTTAGGGTACATCCCCTTGATCACACTCTGGACACAGAGTTCAGCATCTCGATATACAAACAAAGAGAGACAAAAGAATCAAGCACAGAAGGCAGCATAAAAGAAAGAAATCGAGCCCAAAGCTCTTTAGTATTAATCGCAGGACATCAAGTTACAACAATTTCTAGCAGATAGTTCCCCCCCATTTTACATTAAAAAATCTAGGTTTTTATAGAGGACCCAACCCTTTAAGTCATAATTACACAGAATGATGAAGTATGTTCTTAAGATCTGAGAAGTCGGCTCCTTGCGGCCCTCAAGACTGAGCTTTCAAATCCATTACCAGAACTAGTAACTGTGATCGAGTCAATCATGGAAATATGTAATGATGAGCCGTCTGAGTGTCCTTGGTCTTTGGGTGCAATGCTTGAGTGGCCGCCATGCTTGACTGATACTTCGCTTCCAATTGCCAAAAATGAGCAACGAGCTTATCGGGCACGTAAAAATGCATTTACGGGGCACTTTGATGGTCTCAGGAAAATACCCGGCTTGGAGTGTGTGCCCCTCGCAAAAAAGCAACATGTCACGATATCGCAACATTTCCATGCCTTCAGCTTGGTTCCTCTTCTTGCATCACAAAAATATGACATGTCGCGATATCGCAACATTTCTATGCCTTCGTCCTCTCTTGTCGCTTTGAGTCGCAAAAATGCAACATGTCATGATATCACGACACATTTTGTCTTTTGCTTCTTCCTCCTTGTTTTCAGTTGCAAAAATTTGACATGTCGCGATATCGCGACACTTATCTTCTTTGCTCTCCCTTGTTGCTTTGAGCCACGAAAATGCAACATGTTGCGATATCGCGACACCTTTTATCTTCTACTTCTTCCTCCTTATTTTCGGTCGTGAAAATTTGACATGTCGCGATATCGCGACACTTCTCTTCTTTGCTCTCCCTTATTGCTTTGAGCCATAAAAATGTAACATGTCATGGCATCGTGACACTTTTTGTCTTTTGCTCTTCCTCCTTGTTTTCGGTCGTGAAAATGTGACATGTCGTGATATCGTGACACTTTTTCATTATGGTGTCTTCTCCTTGCTTTGGGTCATGAAAATGTGACATGTCGCGATGTCGTGACATTTTCCTTCATGCGTTATTTCCTGGCTATCGACCGCGAAAATGCGACATGTCATGATATCGCGACACTTTTTCTTTGCTACGCTTTCTCCTCGCTGTCGGCCGTGAAAATGCGACATGTCGCGATATCGCGAAACTTTTCTTCCTTTGCCATTCCTTGTCGCTGTCAGCCATGAAAATGCGACATGTCGCGATATCGCGACACTTTTCCATTCTGGCACTTCTTCTCGTTGGCGGTCACAAAAATGCGACATGTCACGATATCACGACACTTTTCCATTGTTGCGCTTTCTTCTTGCTTTGAGCCATGAAAATGCGACATGTCACGATATCACGACACTTTTCCATTCTTGCGTTTTGGAGCTATCTTCTTTGGCCTGTTTGGCAGCGAAGCTTTTCCTTCTTCATTCTGTGTGCAAGGGGATGGTATTGAAAGGCAAAATTACTGCAACACTTACAAACAAAAAGAAATACTTTTGCAAAATGGAAGACTATACAAAAATTTTTATTTATTTTTTATTTTTTCCTACCCCTTGTGCAATGTGATAAAATTGTCAACAGTAACTACTTACCATTCTTATCTATGGGAGGATTAGATGTAGGTGTGAACCCATCCTCAATAGATTACAATGTCTCATATCGTTGTTCCATCAAGTAAGTCTTCATTCTTATACTCTAGAAAGTATAATTGTTCCCATAAAACATTGGAGCCTTATTTGATGAAGATCCATTTTGATATGCCATCTGTGTTCCTATAATATATTCCTTCAAGTTGTTAGAATTTTTTGAAGGAACCCACTCTGATACCAATTGAATAACACAAGCTTATACTGAGAGGGGGGTGAACAGTATAAGGTAAACTTTTACTTTTCTTTCCCAAACAATATTATCCAATGTTATCAATTGCAATATCAATAAAAATAACAAAGCAATGCATAAATCATCACACACATGAGAGACACAAATTTAACGTGGTTCACCCAATGTGGGTTATGTCCATGGAGAAAATATTTCTTCTAAATTTTCTCAACAAATATCTTGGGAATTAATTTCCTATTACAATGTTTATAGACCTCTATCCAAAGGATAATTTAGTTCCCTTTACTCTAGTTTGTGGATATCTCTCCATAGGATAACTCTATCCCATTTGCTCTAGTTTGTGGATCTCTCTCCATAGGATAACTCTATCTCTTTTGCTCTAGTTTGTGGATCTCTCTCCATATGAGAACTCTATCCCCTTTGCTTTGGTTTGTGGATATCTCTACATAGGAAAAATCTATCCCCTCTACTTTGGTCTCCTCAAAAGTCTTATCTCAACTCTATCTTAAATCTACACCAAATACCATCACAAGGCTAGCACAAATATTCTCTAATTCTACTCACAAATATCTACCTCAAATCTACACCAAAACTCATTATAAGGCTAGCAAAAATTTGCTCCAACTCTGTTCACAAATATCTATCTCAAATCTGCACCAAACCTTGTTACAAGGCTAGCACAAATCTACTTCAACTCTATTCATAAATATCTATCTCAAATCTGCACTAAACCTCATTACAAGTCTAGCACAAGTCTACTCTAACTCTACTTACAAATCTATCCAAATATGCACATGTTACGTGCATAAATCTACTTCAATTCTTCCCTCAAAATTTTTCAACTCTATCCCAAGTATTCTCACAAGACTTGCTCAAATTTGCCTCAATGTTGATTCAAGTCTCTTCAAAAGAATTGTTCAAATCTATCTCAATGTTACTTCAAGTCTCTTCACAATACTTGCTTAAATCTACCTCAATGTTGCTTCAAGTATTCTCACAAGACTTGCTCAAATTTACCTCAATGTTGCTTCAAGTCTTTTCACAAGACTTGCTCAAATCTACCTCAATACTGCTTCAATTTTTCTCACAAGAATTACTAAAATATACCTCAATGCTACTTTAAGTCTTCTCACAAGACTTTCTCAAATATGCCTCAATACTAATTCAAGTTATCTCACATGACTTTCTCAAATCTTTCCAAATATTGCATACAAACAATGCTTATATCTATTTCAAAAATACTTTCTTCAACTAGGCAATTCAAGCATATTCTACTTAGAATTAGTTTAACCTATGGAACATATAGAGAATGATATGTACTCTCAAATACCCAATATGTTCTTCACATTCACAAATCTTGCTTTCATCTAATCCAATCTCTACCTCTTGCAAAATCCCTTTCAAATCAAATTAGACTTGTGTATAACTTTACTTCACAAAACTAGCCTATCTTTCTTGTAAATTTACTCTCAAGGATCACACACAATAATGCACAAATTTACTTCACAAGATTAATATCAAACACTTCATAGGTACTTTCAATGTATTTCAAACCACTGCTCAAAATATTTCATAATGATGTACAAACTTGGTCTCAATCCTAGCACAAGTACTTCCACTTTATTTCAACAATGAAGCACAAACCATGTAGCACAACTTGTTTCACAAACCCTAGCTCAAGTGTATCCAATATCATTCAACAATGGAGTTCAAAAAATGAAGCACAAATCCTATCTCAAATATTTCCAACAATGCACATGAACTTAATCCTTATATCTCCTCCTTATAACATCAAAATATATGCCCAACTAAACACCTCAAATAAGGAGTAATGTTCTCATACCTCTTAGTTTACTTTGATGAAGAAGTATCCTCAAGAACCTATCTCACAAACAACCAATTTTTCTTGTGCCACTTCAAGGATTAGATAGCAAAGTACTTTCTCAAAACATCCACATGAACTTTCTTCTCAAAAATATGTGCACAATGAAATCTGAAAATGATGCTCTATGACCCTTATTTTGTTATTAAATATGAAGCATTAACACTCAACAAAAATCTCTCATATTATCTTTTCACCATGCAAGAATCACAATAAAATATCAAGCCACTATCACACCTTATTACTTCTATTCTTGCAAAATAATATTCAACACAACAAGGCATAAATTACACACATGAAATTTCCATATACACCTTATACCTCCTACTTGAAATAAAATATTTCAATGCACTTCAAACTTCCAACATGAACATTATAACATCACTTTATTTTATGCACCACACATAGCTCTAACAATCTAAATTAAAAAAACTCCATGTTGTCCCTCCTTTTATTTCAAAAATTAAAACAAAATGATGGCCTTATGACTCCCTAAGCAAGCACATACCTTAGACCTTGGTAGATATTAATTTCATAAAAATCATTCCCACTTTGTTGTTGTCACTATGATTAGAACCTGCACCACTTGTTGGCCCGTACCCTAGCACTAGCCAGTCCATCGTGTGGTCTAGCCACCCACATAGAACTCAAGGTACATGCATTCTGTATTATGCATAATCTCAAACATGAAACCTTCATGGACAAAAACTTTATCACACTGCCTTTGTTGTATCTCGAACTCGAGATCTCTTTGCCACACCTTTACGCAGGGGGTCCTACCATCTAGGCTAGCTGCCTGTATGAGTCTTTAATTTGTTGTCCCCTATTTTTTATTTACAAACTCTACCTTGAAGTGTGTGCCATCCTCTACTCCTTCTCTACCCCTAACGATCGAACGAGTGAGCAGATAATTTGAATTTATTTTTTGTTAGAACCTTAGCCTTTGCTAAAATTAATCACCTATATATATGTTTTGTCTCTTTGAAACATGACATCGGTGCTTGGAGAATTATTATGTTTTTACCTTATGCTTTGGTGCCCACCATTTAATTAAATTAAAACTTTATGCTTTGGCACCCACCTTTCAGAATTTTTATTATTATAATATTTTAAATCTAAATAGATTTAAATATTATAATTTTCACTTTCACCTTTGGGTCTTTTCTCAACATAAAGTCTTTGTCTTTTTTTGTGACTACCACCATGGAAGATCAAATAATCTTTTTCTTTTTCTTTGCAAGTGCCACTATGGAGAGTGTCTTGTATTTATTTTTCTCACACAACTTCTTGCTCCCACATTACCTCATGTACCCTTTGAATATTATTCTCACCTATCTTTCCTTTGACATAAATGACAACCAATGTCATCAACCTATGACATCAATGACAAAACAATATACTCAAAATTTCCAATAAATTTGACTTGATAGGATAAAATTATTGCCTTGGAATCGTTGCCAAAAATTTTGCGTAAGTGATACCATAGTTTTCATTATTTTAAGTGAATAAGTTAGGAAGGATTAAATTTTAGAAAATATTACAAAATCACTACTTATGTGTGAAATCACTGCTTGCAAAATTGTTTCCTAGGCATGAAATTGTTTCTTGAAAAATTACTCCTTAGGTGAAAAATCATTGCTTACTTTGCCAGGCACCATTTTTGTACATTTTGAGGCATTAATATTCATATGAGTATAGGAATATACTCATTGGAAAGAATTTTTTATTCCATTCTAATGGTAGTAATTTTTTTAATATTTGATAGGGAAATTAATGTCCCAAAGATGATATTACTTTTTGGAGCAATACATATGCTATATTTAGGCATGGAGAAGGTTGATTTGATTTATATGATTAAAGGGTTAGTTTGAAGAGTTAAATTGGTAAAATTTATGAATTTATAAGTTATATAAGTATTCCAAAACTATATCTCTATATTTTACCCCTTTTTGATGCATTCATTATATAATAAACACATTAAAAATAGTCATAGATGTCCCAATTTTGCTGGTGGGAAGCTTTTTGCTGCTAGAAATGCCAATGCAAAGTGTAGGTATGGATAAATTATATTTATGTGTACCTCCAACTTAGTATACCCCCCTTGATTTTCATAGGAAAAGCCAAGTTAAACTGATGAAACTCAAATAGGATTTGATGCAAAGGTGAGTGGGGATAAAAGGAATGATGAGTGAGAGGAGGGAAGGTTTGAAATGTGACTTAATTAATATCGGAAAGGTGTTAGAATTGATTATATTGACTATATATTAATTTAATCTTTAAAAATTAATTTTGAAAAAAAGGATATGAAGTAATAAGAGGGAAATGATATATGTGGAAGTACTTTATTAGATTAATTTTTGGATGTCATTTTGATGTCCCTAGTCAGGGTAATATCAATAGATTGGTCTATCTAAGGATGCATAGGTGATTCATCTATAATATATGGCCTTGTATCCTAATTAATGGTGAAGTGTATAAGTAATTTGATATGTGTCAATGATTTAATGTGGCTAGTTAAGGTCTAAAATATTAAACACCAGCCAATTAAGGCCTATTTGAACAAGTTTGAACAATGACCAGTTAAGGCCTAAATAAACAATGGCTAGTTAAAGTCTAAATGAATGGTAACTAGTTAAGGCCTAGATGAAAAATGACCAATTAAGGCTTATATGAATAGTGTCTAGTTAAGGCCTAAATGAACAACAACTAGTTAAGGCCTAAATGAACAATGACTAGTTAAGGGGTATATGGATAGTGACCAATTAAGGACTAAATGAACAGTGACCAGATAAGACATATATGAATATTCACCAGTTAAATCCCATATGAAAAATGACTAGTTAAGGCCTAAATGAGTAGTGGCCAATTAAGGCCTAATTTGAATAACAACTAGTCAAGGCATATTTGAACAAAGTTTGAACATAAGCTAGTTAAAGCCTATTTGAATAAGTTTGAATGTGTGGTTAGTTAAGGCCTAAAATTATAAACAATGGATAATTAAGGCCCAACAAATTATCAAATTATTGATAAAATTATATATATTGGTGTTTGAAATTATCATCCTCTAATCGGGGACTTAAAGGGTATTTTTATTAAGAGTTTTCTAGAGGTCTTAGTTAGCATGTGCCTGGAACATTTAATTAGCATGTGCTCAAAGGACTTAGTTAGCTTGATATAATAAAAAATATGTATAAAATCATATGTCCAAGTGAAAAAATATATACAAGTTGGTTTACAGAGATTTCATAATGGTTGAAGATAAAATAATTACAATGATTCACCCTTAAGAAAGTGCCTAAGGAGTGTTTAGTTGATCATCCATAAGGGGTGTTTCAAAATTTGTTAGGATACATGATAAATATTCAAAGTATATACAAAAATTAGTTCTTTAAGTAATTTCCCAAAAAGGGGGTCTCTCATGATGGTGTGCCAAAGTGAAACTTTTATTGATTGCCCCTTTTAAGAAATGATTAATGCTAGTAATCTTCTCATTAAAATTAGCACACTCACAAAATTATTGCAATAAAACATAAATGCATAAAAAACAAGGTATTGGATGCTGAAATATAAGTTTAGAAATGAAATAATATCATAAAGTAACATAGGATCATAGGCTACTTCAAGAGGGCAACCTCATTCAATGATTTCATTCAATTATGCAAAAAGATACATTCATTTATACCATTCACAATTTTAAATATTTCATCTCTCACCTAACTATCAAGGCTGGATTACATGTAAAATACCACCCGAGCTAGAATCTCTACCTACAATATAGTTACATTATTGATAATAGTTTCATATAATAGTGCCACTTGTATAGGTGCGTTTAGAACCACAACTATTACAAAACATTATCATGGGTGTCCCCCATGTTTAGTAAGGGTTATTACATCATAGTGTTAGGATGGGATCCTAACATACCCTTCCCCTTAAAAAAGCTTTGTCCTCAAAGTTGAAGATAATGAAACTACTACTAAAGCTATTGAAGAGGTTCCCATATAGAATCTTTAGGTTGTAAGCCATGCCATTGGACAATAACATCAATGATGACACAATGAAAAAGGGTGTGCGATCTATAGTCTAGAATGAATCCGAGTTTGATAATGATGTATCCTTCATCATCCAAATATAGAAGTGTATACTGCACCTGGACCTTGTTACCAATCACGTACTTGAGATAAGATACATGGAATATTGGATGAATTTTGGAGCTAGTTAAAAGGGCTAGTTTATATGCTATCAACCCAATCCTTTGTAACACCTGAGAAGGACCATAATATTTGGTGAAACATTTTTGACAACCACAAATCTAGAGTGAGGACTATTTGTATGACTATAGATGAAGAAAAACCATATATCCAACTTGAAATCTACATTCAATGTGGTCTTGATCAACTTGTTGTTTCATATAATTTTTATCCAAGTCTAGATTGACCTTAAGTTGGCAAAGAATGGAATCACACTAGCAGAGAGTGGAATCCACAACTTGAACCTTGGAACTACCTAAATGTAATAAGATGGTTCTATAGGAGGATAACCATAGACTACTTCAAAGGGACTCACCTTAGTGGTAGTGTGATATGTTATGTTGTACCACCATTCAAAAAAAATAAATCCACTTGGACCATTGTGTAGGATGTTCAGAGTTGAAGCAACAGAGGTATATTTCCAAATATTTATTCACAATTTTAGTTTAGCCATAAATTTGAGGATGATAAGACAAAATCATATTGAGCTATGTTCCCTGTAATCCGAACAATTCTTATCAAAAATGTCTGGTGAAGATAGGACCTCTATAAGAGACAATAGATTTAGGTATTCCATGGAGAAAAAATATGGAGTTGAGAAATATTTGAACAATAACAGAGGTGGTGTATGGGTGGGATAGGGAATATAAATACACATACTTTGTAAGATGATCCACTACCACTTGAATAGCCATTTTATTTTCTAAATTTAGGTAATCCTTTAGTGAAATCCATAGAAATAATTATCCAAACTTTTTCAATAATTAGCAAGGGTTGAAGGGTACCAGGAGAATACACATTTTCCTTTTTCATAGATTGGAAGTGATCACATTCAACCAAAAAAGTATTAATATCCTTTTTCATCCCCTCCAAAAGAAGTTACACTTGGTCCTTGTATAGGTTTTAAGAAATTTTGAATATCCAACTATTGGGGAAGCATGTATCTCTTATAAGGTGAGGTTATTTATTGGTGACTGATAGAGCATAACAAGATAGTCATGATATTATAAATATTGACCATCCCAAGTATATCCAGGGCATGAATGAGGATCTATTTAAAGTGTGCAAATAAAATTTTGCAAAGAGGAGTCCTTGATCAGTTCCTTGTGGAGTTGATGAATCCATTGAGGATGTGCTGTGTATATAGCATATAGCATTTTCTTATCTTCATGTGGGCTAGATAAGGTATATTCCATCATGTTCTCCTTACCCATCTAATAGGTGATATCATAGTCATAACCCAACAATTTAGAGACCCGTATTTGTTGTTCTAGTGTGGTCACCCATTATTCTAAGAATAATTTAAGACTTTGATGATTAGTATTAATGGAAAAATATCTCCTAATGAGATACAATCACCAATGAATGATCGTATATAAAATGGTAAGCTTTTCCTTCTCATAAGTAGACTTGCCTAAATTTCTTCTTGAGAGTGCTTCGCTAGTGAAGTCCAAAGGTCTACCTTCTTGCACTAAAACTATTCCAAGGCCATTTCTAGATGCATCACTTTCAACAAAAAAATATAGAGAAATAAGGCATTGCTAACATGGGGGTAGTGGTCATGGCATGCTTCAAATCTACAAAATATTTTTTTGTAGGTTTTTTCCACATGAAAGAATTCTTCCTTAGCATGGATATCAAGGGAGCCACTATATTTCCATTATTCTTAATAAATTTCTTATAATATCCAATAAGTCCCAAAAAACCATGAAGTCCCTTGAGAGTACGAGGCTAAGGCCAATATTGAATAGCCTAAATTTTCTTGGGATCAACATGAACTCTGACCCAAGTATTTAATATCTTGCTAGCCAAAAGAACATTTGGACTTATTTGCATAGAGCTGATTGATATACAAAAATTTGAGTGTTTGTTCTAAGTTTTGAAGATACTCTTCCCAAGAATGGTTGTAAACCAATATATCATCAAAAAATACTAAAATGAATTTGAGAAGGAAAGGGAAAAATGGAGTTCATAAAAATATGGAAAGTAGAAGGTGCATTGATAAACCCAAATGGCATAATCAAGAATATATAATATACTTAATGAGTTCTAAAAGCTATTTTTATAATGTCCTCATATTTGATTCAAATTTTATGATGACCTGACTGTAAATCCAACTTGGAAAAGTATTGAGCCCTATGCAACTCATCAAGTAATTCATCAATCATTGGAATATAAAATTTATTTTTAGTAGTGATATTATTGAGGTCTTAATGATCCACACACAAGCATCAAGTTCCGTTATTTTTTTGTACTAATAACACTAGAGAAGAATATGGACTAACACTAGAATGGATAACCCCGATAGCATGAAGCTCTTGAAATATTTTCTCAAATTTAAACTTTTGAGCATAATGATACCTATAGGGATAAACATTTGGTGGAAGACTACTAGGAAAATCTGAATGACATGGTCATGAGAGTGATGAGGAGGTAGTCCACTGGGTTCCTTAAAAACTTAAGCATATTTGTTCATAAACTTGAGCATATTTGTTCAATAAACTTGAACATATTTGAGCATCAATAGTAAAAAATTGTGCCACCACTCCATGAGAGAATTTTCTTAATAACTTTTCTATATTGTGGATAGAAATCAACTAAGCCACACTAGTTGTCATGCCACATAAAGTATATTTAGTTCCTTCTTGACTAAAATTTATCCATAGCTCAAAAAATCCCATAAAACTAGACCTAACATCTACAACCATTGTGATACCAAAAATATATCACACCCACCTAATGGTAGGAATAATATGTCTATCTTGATATTATATTCCTCAATTTGAAGTTTGACATTACAACATTTTCCTTTGAATGGTAGGGTACCTCCATTACTAATCATAACTTGAAAGGAATTGCATGTAGTAATGTAATGGTTTCCTTGTTTAGATACACGTGGATCAATAAAGTTATGTGTATTTCCAGATTCAATAAGAATAATGACCCTTTGTCCCTTGAAGTATTTTATGACTTTCATCATTTGGGGAGTTAATACTCTTGCTAAAGCATACACTAATATTTTTGGTTGGTATTCCTCTAGAAATTTGGTCTATTTTGGTTTTTACCTCTTGTGGATCCTCTTCTTCCTCTGAAGATTTTGTGGTTGGTGTCTCATCCATATCTTGTAGATACATTTTTTACTGCACACACTGGTACATTGGGTAATACTTTTCATTATAATTATAGCATAGCCCTTAGACCCTTATTGTTAGCTTTTGAAGCTATATACTTAATGAGAAATCAACCACAAGATATAAAATGAACGTACAATATTGAATATATGATAATGACAATATACTAAGCATGTAAATATATAAGAAACTTCTATAACTACTCATAAAACAACTATTAATGAAAACTCATGAAAATAGTATATTGATATAAAATGAAGGTCTTAAACTCTCCATATCTCTTACATGCTCTACATCGTATCTACTATTCATATACACTATGCTCACTATCTTCACTCTCTCACTCCACAAAATCCATACATATAAAAGGCCTATATATAATGAGATATGAATCTTGGCCTTCCATATTCCTATGACACTTCATATTTCTATTCTAAAGACTCATGTACACATGGACAACATGAACATTTACATCATTGCACATTCTAATAATTCTTGTGCATTTATTACATTACATAAAGTAAATACTCGAATTCTAATCTAAAAAACTCTCCTAATCTAAAGATGTACCCAAGGTGGTACATTGGCATATACCAAATAATGTAATATATTCCAACACTTTTGGTCTCCATATCTTTGTGAGTCATTTTTTGATGGTTGGATATTTAGTGGTTGGACTTGTCATAGTCTTGGACAAAAATGTGGCCAATATTGAAGAAATTTAGAGATGCATCCTTGGTCCTTACATTTATCTTCTACCAATATAGCTAGATTTATCGCCCATTATAATTTTTGGGGTCTCAATATTTTAACCGTAGCCCTAATGTCATCCTTCAAACCACTCACAAAACAACTTTAAAATAAGAAAGTATTTAAAATAGTAGTATGATTGGTGAGTTTTTCAAATTGAGTTTGATACTCTCAAATGGTTGAAGTTTGTCTAATTTTAGAAATAGCTCCTATAAAATCTTTAAACTTACTAGGACCAAATTGAGTGAGTAGATGTTTCTCAAATTCCTACTAAGAAAGATCAAGTTTAGGCTTCCTAAGCCACTGAAACCAATGTAGTGCATCTAATTCAAAAATTAAAGAGGTAATTATCAAACACATGTACCAGGGGACATTATGAAGACTTAAATATTGAAATACCTTATGGATCCACCCCTCAAGATATTTTCCATTAAATTTTAGAAAGTCTAATTTAGGCAACATAAACCTATTATTATTTTGTACATTCTACTGGTGGTAACTTGTACCTATATCTTGTTGATCCTGATGATCCAATCTATTTTGTGAGAGGGAATTAGTATAGATATGATTATCCAATTCTACCTTCAGTTCCCTATGTCTTTATCTCTTTTAAACTATTGGCTAATTGGAACCCTAATTGTTTGCCCTTATGATCCACTTGCTTAGCAATTTGGGCCTCTAATTCTTGTTTCCAAGTACTTGAAGCCATATTCTAGGAGTTGTGACCTATTTTTCATTCTTACTAAAAATATAAATTAATTTTAAGGGTTACTATTTTTACTAAGGAGCCAAAAAAGTGGTTTGGGTGCTATATATCAAAATGATCAGCTCAAAAATATGGTCATAATGAGCTATATACCATAACATTGGTTTTGGACACCCCAATTTTTTTAATTTATTGAGGTTGCTAGTGTTGTCAATATTCCTCTTTGAGCCTTGGTTCAAAAAATAAGTTTGTTGATGGCCAAACTCTTATGATACTCTATACTATCTATTCTAACTATTGATAAATCCTGACACTATGTTGTCATCTATATGTTCTGAATTTGCTCTAACTATTGACATTGTCAACCAATCTTGATAATATTATGTCAATTATCTAGTATGACTATCATGGGCTATTCCAATTCTATTTTAAATTTTGAATATCATATATAACTATTATTAACACTAACAACTAACACCTAACAACTAACAACTAACAACTAACAACTAACAACTTTGTATTTACTATTACTGACTAAATATTTTGACTATTACTAACACTGACCATCCTTTTCCTACTATTTTTGACTTTGGTAGTTTTTGTCCTAACTGTTATGTTCTACAATTATTTTGACTATTTTCATGCAATAATTTTAGAATAGGGATGTCTTCTTCATATGCTAAATTTCTATGGTAGGGTTATGATGATAGATTCAATATTCATAGAACAAGATTTTTATTGTAGGTATGATATTCAACACAATAGGGTATTATAATCCAGGGTGCATGTGCTACCCATAGACCCTCTATTATACCATAGTGATGAATTTCAATTCTTAGACCAATATTTTAGGCCATTACTCAAGGAGGATTCCATGCATACCCTTGAGCACATTACATGCCTCTCTGTTAGTACGAGAGGGTGATCTTCCTAGATGTCATGTTCAATGTACTATGGATAATACAAGGTCAAAAATATTCATAAGGGCTAAAGGTTTTTCCTAATCCTAGGAGGTCTCCCAATATACCCAAAGATACATGGGAGCTCAATTCAATAGATGGGTGTTGTTTGAGGCCTAGGTATTAGATCTTGATTTCCCCTCACTTCACTAGATACTTTATGGGTAATCTAGCTTAGTAAATAATGATAGCTCATTCATGATATTTAAAAACCCCCATCATAGGATTTCTAACCTAATAAATTAATGTAAAAAACAAAGTTTGATTTTTTTAAATAAGAAAACTAGAAAAAAAAACAAAAACATGAAATATTGTACCTAACAGTTGAAATGACAGAAATTGTCATAGTCAAAGTAGAAGAAAACCCCAAAAAGTGTTTTAATACCATTTGGTAGGAACCTTCTAATTAAAATCAGCACACACAAAAATATTGCAATAAAAAATAAATGCATGAAACACAAGATATTGCAATATGAAATATAAGTGCAAAAATAAAACAATCTCACAAAGTAACACAAGATCGTAGGCCACTTTGACGGGGCAATCTCCTTCAATGCTTTCATTAAATTATGTAAAAATATACATTCATTATTTTAATTTGTAGTTTTAAAGATTTCATCTCCCATCTAACTCTAAATTTTGGCTTACATGAAAAATGCCACCCCATATAGAATCTCTACGTACAAAACAATTACATTCTTTATAAAAGTTACATATAATGGCAACGCTTGTCTAGGCACTTCTAGAGCCACAACTATTACAAAATATTACAAAACATTACAAAAAATTATCATGGGTGTCCCCACATTCAGTAAGGGTTATTTCATCATAGAGTTAGGATGGTGTCCTAACATTTAAATGGTATTTATAAAGTTCTAAAAAGGATTCCAAGCAAGTCATCCTTAAATAAATGCCTAAGCGATGCTTTGAGATGTTTATTTTTCTCTCATATGAATTTCAAAAGGATAGAGTCCTTGGGTAAAATATATGTGAAATGTACATGTTTGATAAACCCATTAAAGGGTGATTTATTTATAAACCTTAATAATAAACATAAGAGCAATATGTTTTGATGCATGCCCCCATTCATAAGAAGGAGATAGAAGAATGGGATATAATAGGGCTATCATGGTGGAAATCCTATGAATAAAAAGAAGGTAATATTGACGTATTCTTCATATAGTAGAGAGATTTGTGTAGTTTAAAATAATTTATAAAGCAATGATAGAGATTAAAAATATAGATTGCTAGAGACCCAATATTAGATAATGAAAAGGTAAACATGGTTGCATGGATAGAGGTGAATATAGATTTGATAGCTAGATTAATTTGATAAAAATAGATAATGGGGATAGACATATTAAATTGATAGTTGATTTATATTGAAGAAGAGATGGTTAGGCAAGCCCCAATTTGTCTTGTAGGACTAGGAGGATCCACTAGCATTAGTCACGTAGTGAAATTTCAATGCATGTGAACTACTCTTGACTAGGATTATCATTGGGAAATCATGATAACAAATAATTATGCAAGTAAGAATCCAATACCAACAATATGGAAGCTAAAGTCAAGCAAACTATAGGTGAATATAGACTTATGAAGATTTGTATGTCAATTTAGATGCATTATAGGGAAGCTGAAGTCAAGATATTCATTAAGGTATGCAAATTGAAAAGGGGTAGATGACATCAAAGAAGTGAAGGCTCAACTATTTCAATTGAATTTAATTTATTTATAGGAATTTTATGGCTATGGGACACTAAAATTTGGCTTATAACATCCCTATCCTATCAGATTGATCCAAATGAACACTCAAGGTTAAAATACCTTAATGCACCATCAATTAATAAAGGAGAAAATAGACAAAAAAAAAAAAATTCCTAGTAAAGGTTGATAAAAAAAGAGGTTATATTATTCCCACCATTCCTTAATATGGAGGTGGCACATTCCTATAGCAAACATATTTTTCTACCCTTTGGCTATGTTTGGGTAGTGGATATTGGAAAATTCTAAGATTTTAATCCAAGAAAGGTTAGGAACCATAACTAATAAACACAATTTGGTTATTATCTATCAAGTATTGAAGTAAATTCCTAAATATTTATCATTTATTGGTTGCATAGCTATTTATGTGGTGGAAAACACAATTTTAATTAACTCTCCATTTTTTAAGGTCAATGGGGTTGATAGGTGGAAGCTTCACCATATTAGCTTCAAGAAGTTGCTCTAAGATTTCAGAAGAAGGCTGATCTAATTTAGTAAAAATTTGTTGTACAAATTTTTGAGGGTTTGTAGTAATATTAATATTATTGATTTGGCTAGATTACATGACTTTGTTACCTATTACATGCTTGTTCTTATTTTCCACTTTGGATAGGGGGAATTTCTCCTATTCCTTAGAATTTTTGGTTTTCAATTTACCCCTTCTATTAAGGGAAATTTCTACTCACTTGCCCATTGCTATGGCATATTCCAAGGAAGATGTATTTGAATTCTTTAGGGGAAGGATAGATGCTCATTAATAATTTGTATAAAGATATGTAAAATTTATTCTAGTGGGGGAACATGTTGGAGTCTCCCCACCAAGGTGTTCCACCTTTCCATGAAGTTGATAAAATTCTCATCTTTTGATTGTTTGAGCTCAAGAAGGTCTCTAATTTTGGGACTTTATTTTATGTATAAGACTAATACCCTTGATATACCTAATCTCTCTATATACCCATTGGTACATGGAATAATATTGGTCCCCTTGATATACATGGGTACACGTGAGGGAATACCTTGAGGTACATGGATAAGGAGTGGTATGAGGATCAACCACACCTAGATATAAGCCTTCAAATTATATGCAAGAGGCTGAAAAAGGTTATTTTTTATCAATATTAGGTAGTATGAGCTAGTCTAATCAAACTAAATTAAATGGTCTTGTTTAAATCTTAAATAAAAATTATCTTTAGCTAAGTGAAGGTTTAATGTAAATAAGGTATTCATGTCTAGTTCACCAAATATGTAGGCATGCAATATTAGGGATCTATTGACTGATATTGTGAGGGGCCTACCCTCAATGTAGGAATGTTGTTTGGAGTGTTAAACGTCTAATTCTAATGTGTTATTTGGAAAAAACCTAATTTATTTTAATAAACTAAGTGCTATGCTAAGAAATATCTTTTAATATTAAATGCAATCAAACAAAGATGCATGCAAACATGAGCTAACCTATATGTTTTTTTTCTATATATGAGAGATACTCCTATTTACAAAAACATAAACTTATATTTTGTAGCAAGTTTTGAAGAAAGAATGTAAAATACATGCTAGCCTAATGCAAATATACATGCAATTTATATTTTTAGATCCTAAGTTAACAAAATATACAAACAAATTAAAACTAATAAACAAGGTTCTTTGATTTTTTCATTTTATTTAATGTGTCATAAAATAAAGAAATTTTAAAATTGGCCTAAGGATTCCTTAATTTCTCCCTTTTAATATGTCCTAATATAGAATTGAATGCTACAAAATACAAAATACAAAAAAAAATTAAACAAAACTAACTAGTGATAAGAAAAAAATATAAATTATAATGAAAAATACCTAAATCAGTGACTGAGGTAGAATCAAACCTTAGAAATATTAACAACTAATTTTATGGTATATTTAGGTCAATTTCATGATCTCATTTGCATAGCAAGAGCAGAAGTCTATTTTCAAAAAATTGGCAAAGTGTGTTGAAGGCTTGTAGGATTGCACAAAACCAGGATTTTCAAAGCCAAGATCACATCAACAACAATTAGCACAATATTCCTCTCACCTAGGAATTCACAAGACCAAAAGCTCAAATTTATGATACTCAAAATTGGGCTTACCTTAGTTATGACGTCAATACTCTTGAACCAAATCTTGGTATCATGCAAAGGAGAAGAGTGAATAAACATAGGATGCACAAAGTTGGACTACCCAAACAAATGATGTCATCTAAAGAGAAAATGGTCCCAAAATTGTGCAAGTCAAACAATCAAGACCAAATGTAAAAAACCATGATCAACAAAATTGGGCCTCCCTTGATGATGATGTAAGCATTATCACACCAAAGCCTAGAATCATACAAGATGGAATAAGATGCACATAACCAAGATAACTCTTGCGCAAAGCTAGGATATAGACACTCAAAGTGAGTTAAATTGCATAAAGTTAGGTTACCCAATTAGATGACATCAACATCTTCAAGATGAAGCCTAGAATCATGCAAAAGATGAATCAACACATAAAATTATATTAGCTTTTTATGAAGCAAGCAATGGGTGATAACATTCACAAGATGCAAACTAATATGAAAGAAAGTAAATTTTCTAGATGACTAAAATATGTAATAAATAGAAATGATATAAAATATTACAATGTAGCTATGGAGGAAATGAACACTCCATTATAAAGCTAGTGAACTACATTGCACCCATAACCAATGGTTGGTGTCACAGACATAACTAATCTACACTATGTCCCTCGACTCTCTACGTATCTATGACTCTATACCTATCTATCTATCTATCTAAGAGGTAATCATTATTTATGTAAAATAGGATACTTGGCCAAAAATTTATCTAGTTATGCAAGGGACAACTTGCACATGTACAACTTGCACATTGACACTTGTACATTTATTACATTGCATGAAGTAACTAGATAACTTGCCTCTAAAGTAATCTAAGTATGTACCTTGGAAGATACATTTACATAACCCAAATTATGGAATAGACTCTATTTCTAACACCCCCCTGTATTACATTATTTGGGTATTGAAGACTTTAGTCTTCAATATGGATCTTATTCTTCTTCCTAAACTTTGTATTATTCCTCTGCATTATTTGTATTCAGTTTTAGTAGGTAATATATGTCTTCATATGATGCAGAGTAACCTAGAGCTAAGGCTTCTTCTTTTAATTAACTTTGCATTGTATTCCTTATTTATTTGCTATATTTTCTTCTTCATTTCTGGCTTTACCTTTGATTCTCATTTATGTGTTCTCACAGGAGGTTGATTTGCTACCTGGTTCTTGTGAATACAATTCTCCTTTCCTATCTATAATCTATACAGAAGTTTCTAAACAACCACTTAAGGTATTATGATAATATTTTGAGTTAGTATAACAAGAAGTGTTGATGCTGCATGAGAATTGAAAAAATTCTAGATCAAGTTTTGACTTCTTTTTGAGTAATTCTATCAATTCTTTTTGTTCTTCATTTTCTACCTTGTAGTGTTTATATGTGAGCAGTGCCATGTATAATATGCTTGCAAAGTCTTAGGAAAGTAAAATATCATTTTTTTCCATTTTCAATTGCTTCATTGAGATGAGTTTGAAGATAGCATTCCATTTCTAAAGCTTCATTATGGATTACTTTTGAAGCTAGATCTAACCTTCCTTCTGATCTCTTAAGTAGATTCATGATCACAAGTTTTATGACATTGAATTTTTCCTTTTTGAAGCACTTATTTTTAGAAGTAGACATCCTTATATAGCTCCTTAGTCTTAGGATATGTGCTCCTTAATTGAAGTATATAAGATTAATTTGATAAAACATTTATTTAATCCTTATATTGTAGGCTTCCTTATGTCTCCCTAGTAATGCGAGGATGAACACCTAATTTTAGGTTTTTTTTTTCAATAAAGCTTATATCTTCTCAACTTGACAATATTTAATGAATATTATTATCAAGTTTTGTAGAATTCCTTATGACTCCCTAATGTTTTTGGAGTATGATTTAGTGCTTTTGAAAGATATAAGTTCAATTTTTGGTTAATTTTGTAAAAAATTTGTAAAGATCAAAAATCAACTTCTCAATTCATTAATAATCTTATTTAACTAAGCACATTTCAATTTTGAAGACGTTTTAATGTTGGATTTATTTTGTCTCTTTTGAGAAATTTTTTTTGAGATAGGAACATAAATTTCCAACTATAAAAAAATATTTAATAACCCCTTTTGAAACCCTTAGGAATTTATTCAAGTGTTTCTAATTTCCAAAAAACTAGTTATATGTTTTAACCCTTATCACTCCCAAAATTGGAAAACTAGAACACATTAATATTTGCAAACATTAAATAGATTAATTCCAAATAGTATCCCTTATTTCTCCTAAGTTGAATTTTGTAAATATTATATTAATTTCCCTAAGTTTTGCTTTCAAAAAATATTGATTTCAATTAATATATCAATCTTATCTTATAATCTTATAACTCCCTTTTTAAAATGAAAGAAAATTGAAATATAGCTAAAAATATAACACCTAAAGAAGTATGAAATCAAACTGACAATATACATCGTATAACCAATGTAAAGCGAGAAAGATTAAAGAAATGGTGCCCTTATTTATTCATATTTGTAAATGATTCTTTACATCAAGGTTACAAGATATCCCTCTAAGGGATTAACCAATTTGATACATATTACAATAAATCATTCAAAATGATAGGTGTCTTCAATAGATCTTTAGAATCTCCACAAACTGATTATAGGAGGGATTATTTGGTATCCTTCACTTTATGTTTCTAATGAAGATGATCTTGAAGGTAACATGATCCCAATAAGACCTGTACCTATACATAAGGAAACCTACAAGGCATCAATACCAAGAGTCAAGCCTCTCAATATGAGGCCATTTCATAATTATTGCAAAATATGAAGGAAATTCTTAAAAAATGATAAGATTCATGAAAATACTGAAAGTACAGTAGAAAGAAAGTGTAAATACTAAAATTAAAGCTATTAATCTACATTAGAAAATGAATGAAATATATAAAATATAAAATTTTTGAACTAAGACAAGGGAAAATATCACTCAGACCATAGCCTCTATCAAAATGAGTGGCGAACTCTATTAGCCACTATCGAAATAAATGGCAGAGCCTGCAGCCTGTGTCTAGGAACATAGTTTGGTGATGAAATTCACTTCTATCTATGGCAATTTGATGCTTGAACATGTGGTTGTTTACTCCTCAATATTCAATGGTTTCAATTGATTAATTGGTAGGTTGTATTGCATAATTGGAAAACACTTCGTTGCACCTCATAGGGATGTCAATTCACTCATTAATTTGGTAGAGCTCAATTATGGTAAATGGACATGAATTTATCTAGATTTACCTCTCATTTTTGGGTGCCTTAAATAGAACACCCAAATTAGCATCCTAGATTCTAGATGAAGCTAAGAAAAAGATTTGGTTGAGCTACAGTAGTTGGGGGTGAAGCTTCTAGAGGCTTCCAATGGATAACCACCCAAGAATCTATTGGATGCAATGGATTTTACTAGACTCTATTAGCGCAAGTTTGTTACAGAATCGAACACTATCGACAATTGTGGTTATGACCATGGCCACTATCGACAGGTGTGACTCACTCAAGACTGTTGTCAATGTCAGTGGTGGTGATAGCCATCATTTATGACATTAGCAATGAAGGTTGAAAATGACTAGACTACCCTGCTTGAGTGGTTAGAACCATTGTTGGGTCTTGGAAAGATCCAAGATGAGTCATATGGACTTAAAATGTGTCCACATGAGTAGCCTCATCAACATGACATGTTTTAGGTGTCTACATAAATTAGATGAGAAATTTGATTATGTCTATGTACCTTTATAAATTCAGATGAATGTGGCAATAAACTCTCCTTCTTGAGCATGAATTCCCCAAGGAAACCGGTGGCTTTAATGCTCTTCTTAAATACTGGTTGACCGAGAGTATTTTCAAATTTACCCGTCTTAATTTGGATTTCTACCAAATATCACTTGAACTACCACCGAGTGTCTACCTTCGATCTACCACAATACCATTAATACACTATTGAGTAGCTTCCAAACTATTGCACGTATAGATTTCCAACTGTTGTGCTTCCTTTCCAAGGTCCAAGTTATATTTAATATATGATATACTGAGTGATAAGTGTCATGGTAGAGGTTAAAAATACTCTTGGAAGCTTTGACTTGGTTTGTGGAGGTGCTGAACTCACTCCACTACTTGTGATAAGTGTCACCTTTGATTTTAGACATTTTGATTCTCCTTTGAGTGTTGTTCAAGAAACACTCCTTCTACAATGTCTATAAGACTTCTTTGTTATAACATATATCAAGCTATTGGTTGTATGTAACCCCCTTCTACATGGAGTATGGGCACCAAGAAATGTAACATCTTCTTTGTGAGCATTATAGAGGATCTCATAGAATGACAAGTGGCAGTTTCTTGCCCTTCTCTTTTATCAACGATTACTTGAAGACTCTCCCAACACATTTTCCACCTTGATCTTTGCTATTTTATGTAGATTGTTGAAGTATCTCCAGCCAAGCAATGCTAATGGTTGATTTGTGGTGAAGATAAGGCAGATATTTGGTGGAGATATGGAGGAGCTTTAGTGAAGCTTTGGTGTCCCTTATATAGAGTACGAATGGCAATGCTTGGATGAGGACTCTTTGATGCTTCACTTAACTGTTAGATTTCACCTTATGGCAGAAAAACTTCACAGCTTGCTTTGATAAGAGTGCCCATTTGCTTTTATGTTCACTTGATTTTATGAGAGTGATCCTTTGCTTTTACATATGCTTCCTATTTTTCTTTATACACTACTTGATCTTCCCCTCTGCCTTGTCTTTTGCAGGTTAGGCCATCCAAGATGAGCCCTTTGTGTGGCTCCTTTGCTTGGGAAAAAGAGTGCTTACATTTGGACTTTATTGGCTACTTTTTCCTTTAGATTGTGTGTCTTTTTTAAGCACATTTGAATATGCTTTTGGACTGTATAAAACTAGATTAAAGCAGTGCAATAAAATATACTATAGAATGTACCTAAACCTCATTTGATGCACCTTCTTTTGCACTCTAATTTTAGATCAGAAATTCTGGTTTTATGGAATATTTTTCTCCTGCAATACTAGGGTTTTGAGGTTGTATTTTATGAGTAGACGCCTTCCCATTTTTGCTTGGAAACTTTGATAACAACTCCAAGCTTAGCTAACAGTAGATAGAAGATTTTTATTTATGCAAATTTTTTGCAGTTTCTTTTCTTGCATTCAATATTGTAATGCTTTGGATTTAAGACTCACCAAGTCTCAATCTTTGAAGCTTCTATTTCTATTTTTGGTTAGTTTTGTTATTATCCAAGTTTTAGAGGATTATAACCTTTTTGGGTGGCTTCTTTTGGCCACTGTGAGTTGCAGATTTTTGTGCTTCAATAGTGTCTTTAGATACTTGATACAAATAAGATTTTGTGCCCTTCAAGAACACAAAAAGCTAATTTCTTCTGAGAGTAGTATAATAGTGCAAGTCCTTCACTTTTAATGCACTAATATTACACCTTATCACTCCAATCAAATCTTAAATTAATGCACTAATAATTTACTGCAACTAATCAAGAATAATCTGAAATTGAATCTTTAAGAGTTATTCTACAATTTAACTACAACTAATATTGTAGGACTTAGTATTATTTTTATTTTTCCAAAATATATAATATGTAGTTGATAGAACCAATTTTGAGATCTAATAAAATCCTAATTAATGTGCAAATGAAC
The DNA here is from genome assembly GCA_028583015.1 of Wollemia nobilis. Lineage (NCBI taxonomy): Eukaryota > Viridiplantae > Streptophyta > Pinopsida > Araucariales > Araucariaceae > Wollemia > Wollemia nobilis. Next base: position 9,418,941 of record JAQPPZ010000012.1, on the reverse strand, counting down.
CTTAAAAAGAAATTTTTATTTTGCACTTTTGAATACTGTAATCTAATTTTCTATTTACAATTTTAATCCAAACTCATGTGCTTCTAACAAATATGATAGGTAAATGAATTTTTGAACCTACTTGCACCATAAAGTTGCATACCTTTTTGTATTAGCTATTTATATTTATTTTGTAGAGGATGTAGATCTTGGTATCTATAATCACCAAGTTGCTACTATGAGTTAGTCCTTGCAGCTCTTTGTAGACTATCTTTGAACAACTCCTTATTCACCAAATGATGGTCACAAACTTTCTTTCATAGGCCTAGGATTTGGTGGCTTGTTATCCTCTTCGGTTCTCCTCCTTCTACTGTAGATTTGGAGAATTCTTTGTCTTTGAAGTGATGCCTTCTTGTTGTGAGAGGTAATCTTTAAATCTTCAAGATTTGGTGAGATTATTCTATCTTAAAGTCTTTTTATTGAATTATGACTTCAAGCAGGATCTTCCTCTAATATTTGGCACTCCTTGACAAATTATTCTTCACATATTTGGAACTCCTTGCCAAATTCTTCTTCTCTTGGGCTTGTTGTTGGATGGAAATAATTGTCCCAAGTCCTTCACTATCAAGATCTTCTCCTTGGTAGTTGATTTCTACTATGAGTTCCCCTTCGAGAATATCTTTAGTAAGGCTCTTCTAAACTTTTTCTAGATGCTCGATAGGACCTTCCCAAGGTCTCTGATCTTATAGCTTTTGATGGTCTTCCTTGAGATATTTTTTTCAACCTTATAATATTGGAAGTGTTAGAGGTGGGATCTACCTCTAGATCTCTGACTCTGCTACTTATGGATTTGAGTAGGACTCACCTATTCCTTATTTTCCTTCTCTTCCCTTGACTGGAAGTTCTGTAATGAGATCTTCTCCTAATCTCTTCGATTTTTCTTCAGGTGTTGAATTGATTCTAAAGAAGATACCCTTCCCAAATTTCTTGTAGGAATTTTCCAAACTCACTGAATCTTATTTCCCTGCAATAAAGTATTAGTACTAAAATATTTAGTCTACTTCTATTCTCTTTGAATTATTTTTTAGGATCAAGGATTCTATGGCCTTTTCAAGTATCAAGGCTTCTATGGCCTTTTTCAGTACGAAGGCTTCTATGGCCTTTTCAAGTATCAAGTCTTCCATGGACTTTTTTTAGTACCAAGAATTCTATAGCATTTTTGGTATCAAGACTTTGTGGCCTCTCCTTCAAGTCTCCTATGAACTTTTATCCAAGGATTCTATGGCCTGTTCTTCAACTTGTGAATTTATTTTATTCAACAATGGAGATCTTCAGTATTATGACTTCACCATAATTCTTCACAAGAAGTCTTCCATAATATTATTCTCTTACAAAAGGAACCAATATCTACACTATGAGAGCATGTTGACCTTTGGGCAACAAATTTGGAGTCTCCTAGCTTTCTATCATAGGAGGAGTTCCTATCCTCTAAGAATTAGTTTTCTACAAACAAAATAAATTTAGGTACTAGATAGCAAATTCCAAATATCTTGGATAATCCTCATTGGATGATTTGTCAATCTAGTGGCCTGAATACTGATTCTTGGTCTTCACAATTATTTTTGAAACTCTTTGGAAAGACTCTAGTCACATGCAATCTTAGTATTTCCTAGAACTAATATTTCTTTCAGTCCTCACTTGTGACTCTCATGATTCTACCACCTAGATTCTTTTGAAGATTTTGATAGTGGCTAGTCCAATGACATGTTAGTTTATCAAAATGCTTAGGCTCAATGATAATGGTGGCTTCCATATTGACGTACATAGACTAGATCAATCATAGCTCTGATACCACTGTTAGCTTTTTATGAAGCAAGCACTAGGAGATAAAAATTACAAGATGCAAAATAATATGAAAGAAAGTAAATTTTCTAAATGACTAAAATATGCAATAAATAAAAATGATATAAAATATTACAATGTAGCTATGGAGGAAATGAACACTCCATTATAAATCTACTGAACTATATTACACCCATCACCAATGTATGGTGTCACACATAGAAGTAAGCTACACTATGTCCCCCTAATATCTACATATCTATGAATCTATATCTATCTATATAAGAGACCATCCTTATATAGGTAAAATAATACACTTAGCCAACACTCTATCTAGCTATGCAAGGGACAACTTGCACACGTAAAACTTGCATATTGGCACTTGTGCATTTATTACATTGCATGAAGTAACTAGATAACTTGCCCATAAAGTAATCTAAGTATGTGCCTTGGAAGATAAATTTACATAACCCAAATAATGGAGTAGACTCTATTTTTAACAAATTAAAGTGAACAAAGCCAAAAATCATCCATGTGTGATGTCATCACAATAGTTACAAATCATGGTTTTGTTCCAAGAAGCCCTATGAACAAAATAACAAGCATGAATTCAAAGCAAGTGTCCATGAAATGTCACTTTTAGACCTAAAACTACCATGGTGCCTTCCAATTGTTTTTATATGATGACACTAAGGCACAAAAATGATATCTTTGGAAAAAAATTGCAATAATGTAGCCACTTATAGAAGACAATTGTAGATCGACAGAGTAGGGTCAACAAGAATTCAAATTCAAATGCATGATGAAATCTACAATGACCACCTCAACATTCTATTTCCCAGGCTATTTTATTAATAGTATTACAACTATAAAACTCTCACTATAAATTCCAAATGTAGCCTATAAATAAGCCAAAAGGTCTTAATTGAAGGGTTGACTCTATAGTCTTTTCCTAGAACATTATGTAATATTGCTGCCAATTAATGAAGTGATGTGCAAGTTTTTATATATGAATTATTTACTTTAAGTCATTTTTGTTACACTTAAATGCTTTGTCAATTCTATCAAAGCAAATTCCACTTTTTGGATCGCTATTGGATCTTTAACTATTTAAGTCCTTGTAATTATTAAAGTAAATTCTTTAAGTTGAATGAATTTATGATTGCAATTGATAATGGTTGGTCTATTAAGTATCATATAAATTAGTTGTGTTAGCATGTTACTTAGTGAAATCCAATGTTATTACACTATATCCCATCCATTTTTATTAAATATCTCTAACCCTTACTCCCTCTTAACCCTTTTTCTACTAAATATATAATCATTTCAAGGAGATGACCTTCTATGGAGGTTAAAATTGAGAGAAATGTCATTTCATCCAATACTAAATATTTCCTAGATTGTAGGGAACATTGCCTATCCAAAAATATAGCAGATTTTGGTCCAATAGTTTAGTAATTTTTGTCACACCTGGTGGGACAAACTGTGTTGTTTCATATCACTTGCCTGGAGAGTTCAATATTTAGTGAATAATATTGACCTTATTGATGAAGAATGTATATTTTTTTGGAAACTCCCCTAAATATTGAAGTTGAGGTTTCACTATAAGAGTGTTAAAATTATCCCCCTATTTAAAAAGGAAATTATAGTCCTAGTTGTTATTACCCTATGGTTTATGTATTTTGCATTGTATTTATATGATTACAAGATATGCAACTAAGAAGTTAGAGAATCCATCACCATTTTTAGAATTACCAGCTTATAAACCAATATATAATAAGTCTTTTCTCCCTAAGTCTTATTATGAAAGCATAGATTCTTCATTTGTTTTTCCTTGAACCCTTAAGAATACCTAGTTTTGAAACCATGGCTCAAAATCAACAATAAATGCTTTTGAATTTCCCTAATTGGAATACTACTAGACCATTAGGTCTATCGTATGCAATTGAAATCCCTCAAGTAGTGCTTAAATCCCTTCCCATTTATTATGGCACAGATAAAACTATCTATAAACATTGTCAAGATTTGGTTTCATTGGCTGCAATCCATGATATAAGAGAATAATATGTTATGGTTAGGCTCCTTACCGTGTATTTTAGAGGGAAAATACTTCACTTGTATCATAACTTAGAATATGGAATTATTAATTCATGGTATGATCTAGGTATACCCTTTTTCAAAGAATTTCATGAGTATGAAAATCCCTTCTCACTACTCATTCAATTTACAGTCATTTGAAGACATCCTCAAGAACTCATCATAGATCTTAACCTCAGGTTTAGTTGAACTTGGAAGAGAATTTTGCAAGATATCAGACCCCTAGTTCCTCTAGCATATATCTATTATATTAGAACATTAGATCTTGACTTAGGTCTAGAAACACAATAGTATAACGTGATCACTTTTACCCAAGTTTACCAGGCTTCTATTACTACCAAAAACACACTAATTTCTATAGGAAGGCTACCTCCTAAATTTGTGATGCCATATTTCCCATAATTAGTCTATTATACTCAAAAAAATGAGGTCCAATGACTCTTTTTAAGGTCACACCTTTTCATTTAGTTGCCCCCATTCCTACACCCAAGGCATTGCCTCTAGTACCTACTCTACCAATGTTGCTAGTGTTTGAGCCTAAGGAATCACCAATAATGATAGAAGTGTTGTTTACATTTAAAATTCTATAATAAGGTGATGACTATTGAGAAAAGAGAGGCTAATAGATATCAACCTAGGATATTTCCATATGTTGTCAAATATCAAAGAGCTTCTAGTAGTAATACCATAGAGAAGGTTAATAATAGTTATCAAGATCAAGAACCAATGGTTCTAGATCCCAAAAATTTCCCTTGGTGCATAGTATGTAACAATCCTCATAATGTAGATACCTGTGTAATGTATGAGCATCAGGCCTAGCTAGCCATCAAAAAATCTAAAGAGCTCAAAAAGGTCAAGTTAAGATGTTGTGGAAACTAGAACAAGTCATGATCACTTAAGAACCATTGGAAGAAGAATGCATATTAGTGTTAACTATATTTGTGAAGAAGTTAATTCAGGTATATCTGTAGAAACTAGAGCTATTTAGAGTTCTATATTAAACTCATTAGCAAAAATATAAAACATCACATAATACCAGGAAGACTCCAACTTAGTCAAAGATAGAGAAAGCTCCTCTGGCATCCGAACCATGAAAAGAATAGCTAAACTTGAAATAAACAAAAAAGTAAAATAAATCCTGTCTAAATCAGGGGAGTAATCCCAAGATAAAATCAGGTACTCTTATGTGAAAAAGAGACAAATAATAGAAGCTTCTCAAGAGTATAGAACAAGGTTTGATGAACCAAAAAAACAAAATAAAAAGAAATTAACATAAGCATCCATATTCAACATAGTCAAAGATCTTAAAAGACTCCTAAAGAAAGCATGTATGATGCCTTGATGATTCCCAAACAAATAGATTTACTCACAGCTTCATTAAAAAATACCACTCTTGGATATGAGTCAAGCTTAGAGTACAATCTTGCTCAATATTTGATAACTCTAGGAGCCATAAATAATAGACCACCTCCTTTTTACATATCCCTAAGAATGGAGGGGTGGGTTGTGCATAATTGTATGATTGATTCTAGAGCTACAACTACTATGATGCCTAAAGTAGTATGTGAATCTATGGGTATGGAGTATATCCATTCATGTCCCAAATTTCTCCAACTATATGACACTCTTATAAATGCACTGGGAGTTACCAAAGATGTTCCATGACACTACACAACAAAGTTAGGAGGCTATATGTATTTTGGTCTCTACCTCTCTTGAGAATTCACAATAAAGTTAGGAGGCTATATGTACCTCGATTACTCTCATATGATAATCCCACATAAGGGTAAAAGGGAAAAAATCATCCTTCAAAAACCAATAACCTATCACATTGATAAGATAGAAGAACATGAATATATTAGTACAATTTTTGAAGAAGTACATCCTCTAGAAGATATCCTGGAAAAATTATAGATAGAAGATGATTTCTCTTTAAAAATATATAACTCCCTAGTTGAGAATCGAAATTGGAATATACCACATATTAGACACAAGATATAAAAATATTCAAGCAATGATAAATTAGGAACTATGAAAACAAAGCTTTGGAAGATTTATTTTGATCGGGCTAGATGCAAAAAAATGGGGTCAGAGCTAAAATTATTCTAGTATCCCATTCAAAGGGAATGAAAATTTTCTCCTACAGGTTAACATGGAGTTGCACTAACAATGCTAATGAATATGAAGCCTTGTGTCTTAGCTTAATGCAAATAGAAAGAATGAACATTAAATTAATTTCAATCTATGGTGATTCTAAGCTCATAGTCAACCAAGTGATGAAGTGTAATAGTAAACATCATTATATGAAGGCATACCAAAATAGGATATGGGATTTGATGGAAAGTTTTGAAGCATTAAATATATAATATGCCCCCTAAGAATATAATGAGTTGACTGATGCACTAGCTGCTCAAGGATTAAACTACATGCTTGTTGTAGAATATTGTACAAAAAAGAAGAATAGATTAAAAATGATTTTTAGGCCAACAATTCTAGATAGAAATATTCTAGCAAGTATTTGAAGATGACCAACAACTCATTGACTTCTTGATGAAAGAGGTAATCTACAGAGCTCAACAAGAAGATATATCATAAGAATTTGAATTGTAAGACATAATTCAATTGAAGAATAATCATATTCCTAAAGTATTAATCACTCTAGAAAGCTTGTTTGATAATAATGACAAAAATACAGGGCATAGAATGCAAGTAAAAAAATAAGCTTATAAAGAGGTTGAAATTGAGCCAGGTAAAATTATGAAGGTTGGAACTTATTATACTATAGAATAAGTAGACCAATTGAAGTCATTGTGCATTAAGTATCAAGATATAATTCCTTGGAGTTATGATGATCTTTGATTCTATGATAAATAAGTGATTCAACATGTTATTGAGTTAGCCCTTGAAGCCAAGCCATTCAAGAAAAAGTAGAGTTTGATTAATCCCAAGATAGAAGTAGTAATGAAACAAGAGCTCCTCAAACTATTGAATGTTAAAATCATATATCTTATTAAACATTCTACATAAGTTTCCAAATTGGTACCAGTCAGGAAAAAGAATGGAGACATCTGCCTTTGTGTTGATTTTTAAAATTTGAGCAAGGCATCGTTTGAGGATCATTACCCCTACCTCAAATTGATTAGATTCTACAAAAAAATAGTAGTGGAAGAAATATTATCTCTCATAGATGAACTTTTAGGGTACAATAAAATATGATTCAAAGAGAAAAATCAACATAAAATGATGTTTACTACCAAGTAGGGGAGCTTTGCATATCAAAGAATACCTTTTGGACTGTCTAATTTTGGGGATATCTTTCAACATATCATGGATTTTACTTTTGGATACTTGGTCAACAAGATCATTCTCATTTATTTGGATGACATGATAGTCTTTTGCCATGATACAAAACTACATCTAGAATATCTAGAAATGGTTTTTCAGAAGTGTTACAAATTTAGGATATCACAAAATTTGAAGAAATCTTTTTTTTTGGTCCATGAAGGGAATATTTTAGGACATTTAGTCTTGTAGGTCAAAATGACTACATCAAGTGAAATAAGGTGATGAACCTTTGAAATATTTTTGAAGTATAGAGGATAAGCACAAAATCTCGATGCATTTTGATATCATGGCCAAAATAGCCTGAAGGACCTCAATTTTTGAACAGTTCATGAAGTTACAACTTGCATGGATATCATGGTTGCAAAGGTGCTAGAAGGTTAAAAAAACATGTCACAAAATTGTGACTTATCACTTTGTCATGGCCATGAACAGTTAGGAAAACCTAAGGCAAGCAATTGGTATGACATCATGACTCATCGATGTTTTACGGTCTCTAAGACCTAAGAAGTTCCAAAAGCAAATGATATTGTGAAGTTGCGACTTGTTCCAATTTCACTATCACTAAGGTACTAAATTGATAAATATGAAGGGATGTGGTGATATTGCAACATATTCCAATTTCATAGCTACTGGAGTAAAAAAGACTCCCAAGTGGTAATAGAGTCGTGATATCATGACCAGTTGTTGTTTCACCATTGCACAAGCAAGAAGATTTTAGAGATATAAAATTGACATGACATCACAACCTGTTCCTCTATCATGGTTGACATGAAGTTACTATGAATATAATCTTCTACGAGTGGTTTCAATCTGATGTATTGGTAAAAAAATCAACAATGGCAAATAAAGGATGGACAGGATTTTAAGTTTACCTCCAATACCTGTTCGCATGCATGAAGTGTTAGCTTAAAATTGGGAATCGAACATTATGTTTCATTTTGAACCAATTATATTGCACAACCTTTTACTAGATTGGCCATATGGCATGTTATTGTAATAGTTTTTAATGTAACTATTTGTATATTATGTATATTTGAACTATAGAGGTATTATAAATAAGAGTAGCATACTCTTGTTAAAGGGTCAAATCTTAGGTATTTAAAAGCTAAATGTATAAATACTTTTGAAGGAGCAATACAATAAGAAAATTCTGTTTGACCTCTGGTTCAACATTTTACAGTCAAATGCATATATGTATGATTTAGCTACTTGAAGATGCATGGAACTAATTCTAATTTATGGATTCTGGCATATGTTTATTCAATAGTTTTGGAGTTAGTAATCTATGGATTTGATAATTTATTTGAGATTAGTCTGCATGTGGAAAAACCGGTTGGTCTGTTAGGGGGTTTGAAGGTTGTTCTATTCATTCTCTTTATTCATCTTCTTGCTATTATCTAATCTGTACCACATCTAGTTCTAGCATAAACTATATTTACATATATTTCAACACTCTTTTCTCCCCATATCTAGTTTTAGCAAGTTAGAACATCACAGGAACCAACCTTCTCTAGATATTGAACCGACAAAGCTCTACAACTTATCTGATATTTCAATGTTGGCCATGTCTTGGGCACAATAATTAACCATAGGAAGATTTTGGACCAATAGTTTTTGGCATGCCCAGTGGGACAAAATCCCACTACCCACACATTGTAGATATTTGGTGTTTGTATTTGCTCTGTTTAAATCTAAATAACCTAGTGACTTTGTTCAAAATACCAAATCTAATTTTTTTAATCCATTTATTGGTGAATATCAAAATATATGAAAACTAAATCAAAATCAAAATATTTAGAAGAGCCTATTGAGTTCCTAGAACTACCTCTCAGTAGTCCTAGAATAAATCATGTTCTAATCTCTAGACTAGTTTCTTCCTCTACTTTTATCCTATGATCAATTAGTACTGCATATCCTACCCCTACAATTCCTCCTAGCACAACTACCAGTGGATCTTCTAGCATAGCCAATCCTACACTTGTAACTTAGATTAGCATAGTAGCAATAGTTGTCACTAATCATAATGTCTAGCCCTAACCAACATGGAATCATGCAGGTCCCTTGAATTTGGCTATTCAAAATCCTATTCCTCCAACAATATTGAAGGTATTACCCACTTATGATGGTACGAGAAGGACAACTTATGAACATTGCTAGGATGTGGTATCAATGGTAGCTATATAGAATATAATAAAGGAAAATATAATTATTAGGTTATTGGTTATATACTTGAGAGGTAAAATACAATATTTATACCGAACTATCCCTAATCAAACCATAACCACATGGGTAGGCCTTTCTAGCAAACTCATAGAAACATTCAATGAGCAAGAAAATCCTTTCTTCTTGCTTACACAATATATTTTTATCCAAAATCATCCTCAGGAGGAAATAGTTGATTTCAATATTAGGTTCAACCAAAATTGGAAGAGGGTTTCTGATGGCCTCAAGCCTACAAATAATCAAGCAATGTATTACTATCTAAGAGACTACAAGTCAGAATTGGGTATGGTAATAAGGAAGTCTTAGGTTTTCACATTCCCAAAGATCTTTCAATAAGCGCTCAAAGCAAAAAAATATCTTATAGCTATTGGGAGATTACCACCTAAAATGATAATGCCTATCTTTCCAGATGTTCCTCATGTTCCCAGTGCAGGAACAACTTATCCTATTACTTTTTCCATAGTGGATATTCAAAAATATCTTGGAAATCCTGTTGTTCCATCAATACAGGCCCCTCCTATACTTCTAACTCTACCTCCAATACCTACATTGCTTGCTTTACCTACCCTTGATCCTCAACTTACAGTACTCCTAGAAATGCAAACAACCATGAAGAATTTAACAAATGAAATCACCTCAATGAAGAGGTGGGAAGCTGAGAGGACTTTTCAACCAAGGAGGTTTCCACAAGTCTCAAAATACCAATCTGCTTCAACCAACAAAAACCCAAAAAAGTTATGTACAGTATATGTAAATCAAGAAGACAAACCATCTACATCATTAACTTAAGCTAATTATTAGTGTTCCACATGTAATGATCTACATGGAAAAATTTCATGCATGATTTACTAGTATCATATGCAGAAGGTGGCTACCAAGATAGCAAAAATAAATATGAAGGGATAGGTTAATATGATAAGGGAAATAAACCATAATTTCATGATGCCATTAGTAGAGCAGGTTGTAGTTTTGACTAGGTCAGGGAAGAAACCTCTCCAAGTTGATCCCAATGAAATTAACCCTCTGAAGGTACTTGTAGGAGCAAAGACCTAAGATGAAAAGAGTGGATCCTTATATAATACACCCCAAAGTTAGTTTAGAGATAGGAAACAAAAATTAGCAATGAGGTTGCACAAAAGGAAACTGGGACTCAAGATCAGGCAAGGGATAAACTAAGACACCCTTAATTAATAATCAAAGGATAGAATTAACTTAGGGGTAAAAAAATAGAGATGAATCACCTACAAAATAAAAGGAGATGTAACATGATGTACCTATTTATAACATAGTAAAGGAACTAAAAATGATACCTTCCAAGGCTAGTATGTATGATGCATTGTTGCTTCCAGGGTAGATTGACTTACTATAGGAATATTTGAAATCAATCAAAAATAAAAGTAAGTCCCATACTTAGTTGAATCTAGTATAGGCTAACTCAATACTAGCCATAGTTAAGAATAAACCTCCTCTCTTCTATTTGTCTCTTCAAATGGCAAGATGGGGAGTACATTATTGTATGATAGATTCAGGATCAACAACCACTATAATGCCTAAGTATGTGTGTGACATCACAGGAATGGAACCAGGAGTATCCTAGGAGTTCTATAGTTTGGATGGCACCATAATCAAGACAATGGAAGTGATTAAATATATTCCAATAGTATTGAACAAAATTCCCCAATTTATAGTTATACAAGAGGTGGTTGTGATGGACTTAGAACCCTACATTAAAATGTGCCTATCAAGAGAATTAAAAACTAAGATAGTAGGTTATCTGTCCCTTGATTACTCACACATGGAGATCCCATTAAAATATAGAAGAATTAAAATCTTCAATGAGAAACTTTCTTCATTTCACATTAAGAAAATCAAAGAAGATGGTAAAAAAATTGCAGTCCTAAAAAAATTTCACTCCTTTCCTTTGGGCTAATGGATCTGTGTCTCAAAGGGGAATGGGAAAATGATGGGTCTACACCTAAAGGAAGAGGCACTTGAGGTCATGCCTTCTTTAGTGATTATTGACAAATTAGGTGGGTTCACCAAGAAATATTTGTATGGTAGTTTCCACACCTAGGTTGGGAGTTGTTTGATGTGTTCCTTTTAATTCACTCACATTCACCTAGTTTGACCAAACACAACTAAACCTATACTATATGCAATTTTGATTTAAATGAATACAAAACACAATAGAATATAGAAGATAAAATAGAAGCAAATCTTAATATCAAATAAATTCAAAAGCTTACTCCATCTGAATGGCTTATTTTGAAGTCTTTTGCTTGATGTAGGTGATATCAGACACTGTAGTGCGATATCGAATGCCTGATCTGATATCAGTTGATCTGATCTAGTATCGGATGACCCGATACAGTTAGAAACCTACAATTTCATAGATTGACACAAAAATATAGATTTTATAGCATAACAAGAATTGGATTAAGCATGGGCAATACTTGAAAGGAAACAATATGAATCTATACTATAAATGCAAAATAGTAAAATGGAATGTTATGATGGTGAACACCTAATATGATAAATGAAACTTATGCTTAAATAAACTGATGAACAAGATATAAAATATTATGAGACAAAATATTAGGTAAGAAAATATGTAAATAGTGGTTAAAAATTATCCCCAAGTGGTCTACATATGATATCAGACATGCAAGGTGATATCAGAAATTTTAGAGCGATATCAAACATTTGACATTGTATCATACCAGCCAATGTGCAACTTTAGACCTACAAACCTGCAACAAATTGAGAGATAATGAAATGCAATGGGAAGCAAGGGGCAATAAAATGCTCAGGGATATAGGGAGAATCCAGGGAGAGTGTCTGGATTAAATAGGCAAAGGTAAGTTAGGGGGTTGGGCTAAAAAATAAGGGGAGTTATGATTTCTTCCATTCTGGATGATATCAAATGATTCGATACCATAATGTCTGCACCGTTGGCTAGGTACGGATAAATAAGGTTACAATAATTTTTGTCTTTTTGTTGTTCTAGGTAATTTTTAATTTTGGATGAAATCAAACATACGATTTTGCACAATAAAGTCCAATATTGTATCGGACAACCGATATCATTCAAATAGAGCCGATATCGTTAGGAAGTTAGAAACAAACTTGATACGGGCACAAAAATCAAGGTAGGAGGTTAGAAAGTAGTTTTAATTAATTTTTTGAATGTTTTGAACTTAGGGTAAATTGACATGGGTCAATTTTAACCTATTACATTTTCCCCCTCTTTAGAATATTTTTGAAAAAAATGCATTAAAGAAAAAGGTGACACATTTTACAAGAAAATAAAAATTTATTGTAAAAAAATGTTGAAGTTTCAAGTTTTACTATGAATTGCATTAGGTGTGATACCCCCTTCAATTTTTTATGCCAAATTCTATGTTTGGTGGAAAACTCAAAATTTAAAATTTAGGGTAAAAGTGAATAAAATAGAAAAAGTTAGGGTAAAACCTAACTCATTTTCTTTTCATTGCTGCTGAAACTTTTCTCTGGAGAGAAAAATGGTCGAGGTCACACACCGAGCTAATGAGGTGCAAACGAGGACAGGGAGCGTAAGGGTAAGGATCATAAACCTCTTTAGCTTAGAAATTTTTATGTTTTAGCATTTAATTTTTTTGAATTTTAGATTTTTAGGGCACGACTGTCGTCTCGCAGTTGTGTCAACAATATCAGGTTGTTTTTACAATATCATCTCGATTTTGATGATATCGTCCTGATTTTGGTGATATCGAGTAATTCAATATCACCAAAATAGGTCTGATATTTTCAAAATTATGTTGATATTGACAATATCATCCTAATTTCAATGATATCAAATAAGACGATATCACTGAAATAGGTTTGATATTGTAATTTTAGATCCGATTATAGTTATTGATTACTAATTTTGATTTTTGTTGCTTTGTTTGTTGACAGAAACTAATTTTGAAAAATATAGAGTGGAGATATGGTGGTCTCCAAGTAGAATTGAATGCCATTAAAAATGCAGAGAGGATCACTCTAGAGGCTATGAGGTTGAGACATGTGACAGAGATACCACAAATCCCAATAGATTTGAGGCTATTGATAGCATTAGCTGAGCAGTGGTATACGGTATCTTCATGTTTTTGGCTACCTATGGGAAAGATGATCCTGAAACTAGAGGAAATTTGGAGGATACTTAGGGTACCCATCAAGGGCATGTTTATATCTCCATCTAGTAATCAGTGCTAGGCGATGTAGTGGTTTTCTAGAGATTCGAGCTTCTTGATTTAGAAGGGCAGAGTTAGCATTGAAAGACTTAGCTAGACAACTGGGATATCTCGGTTGGTAGTGGTTCTTAGTGGTATAGTGGTAGGGTTACTTTTGTGCTATCTCAACAATTGCCACCTACCATGGATTTTGGTAGAGGTTGTGGTAGACATGAGAGATCAGGGTCTATGGTTTCCTTGGGGTCCATATATTTTGTATTGACTATATATGACTCTTTTTAGGGTCATTTACAAAGGAGGTAAAGCATTGGTGCTTACCTCTTTTCTATAGGTATGGTGTTGGGATCACATAGTAGTGAGGAGACCTATAGGGCTATCACTAATGGGGGTGGCAGCAGAGAGCTCTAGAGTGTTCTACTAGTACTTACGTAGAGGTCACCTAGGGCAGATTAGCCTTGACATAACTAGGAGGTTGGTGGATATATTGACTATGGATGCCATCTAATGGAGGCCTTGGAGAGAGCTTCCAGGGTGGGGAGAGGATGGATTTGAGTTAGCTCATGTGAGGTGAGTTATATAGCTCCATATGGAGTGGGGTGAGGTGTAGCTACATCATGTCTATCAAGTTATGTTGTAGTTTATGTTGTAGCAGGACATACCTATGATGAGGGATGTCACATTTTAAATGATGACATGAGACACCATGATAGTGATTGGTGCTCTACACATGGATCGGTTTATGGACCCTCATATAGAATATGATGTGGTAGCCATGGCAGAGGATGATGATTTTGGAGTGATTTCTAGATATCCATAGTGGTATGCTAGCATTTTCTCAGCATGGATTACCAAGCTAAGGGGTGTGATTCATCAAGCAGTTGAGCAGGTTATTCATCAATGATGCCCTTCTAGCTAGCAAAAATCGAGGACACGGGTACCCCCTAGGAGAGAGGGGCCTCACACCAGGTGAGGACACCAGAGCTAGAGGATGACTAGACTAGAGAGGGCATTTGGGATAGGGGAGAGATCTAGGAGGGTAGAGGAGGAGAGGAGAGCATCTCCTCAGTAGGAGGTGAGACCTAATTAACTTGGGAAGAGTATGGTTATAGAGGAGGAAGAGAGCATTGAGATGGCAACTCTACAGGTGGAGAATGCAAGTGTGAGGGATGATATTAAGACTCATAAGACCAGGATCCAGGATTTGGAGGTAGAGCTCACACAAGCATGGGCTCAAGTGGCTAGGGTATCTATCCCGACATCTTCCTAGTCAGTTCGGTCAAGGAGCAAATTAAGAGATGATACAATTTGGAATCTTCAACTATTAGCTTTTTATCAGGCACTATACTTTGTGGTAGTGCCTATGGATAAGAGGCAACCATTTCATGAGGAGTATGCTCCTTCAAGCCACTCGAGATCAGTGTCTCGCTCTACATCTAGGACAGCTACAGAGGCACCAAATTTTTGACCACCATGACCCCCTGGTGTGGATGACAAGGCTCAAAGTTCTAGGGGCTCAAGGAGAGCATAGGGTGATAGATGTAGATAGTTTTTGTAATATATCTCTTAGTGATTGAGTATGCCAATTTTGGAGATTGTGGCATACCAGTTGGCTTCATTTTGTTGTACTATATATTATGATATATATATATATATATCATTATATATATATATATATCATATATATATATGTATATATATATTGATCCTTTTTGTTTATGCAACATTGTATGATTTGATTAGATAATTTATTAAATTTGCTTATGATGTTTGTGTTATATAATTTCTTGTAATCATGCTTTTATTTTTAATTTTTTTATCATGCTTAACTTGAAAGAAAATGATTTTGTAAAGTGTTTTTGGAAGACAAAAGATGTTTTGTGAAGTGATAAAATTGATGGATTAGCAATGAACCTCAAAAGGATGTTATGTTGTTATATGACCGTTTGTGGAGATCAATGCTCGCTAGGTCATGAAGCGTATCCTGTTGTGAGGAATTTTTGTATTGCTAATACAAAAATATTGTGGGCTCAAGAGTAACCTTGAGGCTTGCAATGATGAAAAAGGATGGCGATTCCTTTTAAGAGAAATTGATTTTTGAGAAAATGGGTTGATAAAGATTGTGTTTGTGAGAAATATAGAGTGATTTAAGCATGAAAATTTGGGAAGGATGACTTGCGCTAGGCATAGAACTCCTAGTATGAATTTTGAAGTGAGAGTTATTACTAGGAATTATACCATCATCACGAAGTCAAAAATACAATGCATGATAAAACAATTATGTATGATCTGAAATGCACATTTATTTGAAACAAATCATTATGTTGGCATATTAAAATTTTTGAAGCTAATATATATATTTTAATTGCTGAAATGAAGTGATTTGTAGGGATTAATGAAAATGGTTACAAACTGATGTTTTCTAGTAAATTTTAAAGAAATATTTTAAATTATTTCAAGGATAACGTCAAATTTATCGAGAACCAATGTGTGATGTGTGAGTTCATTATCCATCTTGATTTTCATAATGATACAAAATCTCTCAAGGATAAAATGTGTGTGCTTTGTGAGGTTGATTTACCAATTTTGAGTGAGGTAATGATGCAAGCCAACTTTTATGAACCAATGTGTGTGCAAGTGAAAGATTCGTTAACCATGATTTTATGCATACAATTGTATTGAACTACTATGTAAGTCAAGTCACCAAAAGCTAGCTAATCCATAAGCATACATTGGTCTGTACAAAAGAAGGTCACTAATGTGATAGACATGTCGCCATGCATAAGGATACCACCATTTCCAAGCTAGCTTGATGCCACCTAACCTATAATGAGGATCACCCCATGGTGTTCGAATAACTAAGAAATTCTAGGGATTAAAGCTCATTACCCCCTTCTTTTCTTTTTATTTCTTTTGAGTAGGGATTCTTGTTCATTTTTGTTTGTGAACAAGGGGATTTTATTACTTTTGTAGTAAAACTACTTTTCTTTTCTTTGCTTTCTTTTCTCTTTTTTTTCTTTGCTTTTTATTTTTCTATTTTTTTTGCTTTTTCTTTTTCCTTTTTGGGATACTTGCTCAGATTAGACAAGGAGCAAGGGATTTTATTCGGGTAGGGGAGATCTTGTCCTTTTTCCAATTATCAGTATTCTAGACCATGCGCATAATAGGATAGCAAGGGAAATTTTTTGCTTAAGGAGCTAAGACTACTATGTAGTATCATCTTTCGAATTTGCAAAAATCATTTTAATATGTGAAATGTGTTCTTGGTTCAAAAAGTAGCAAGACCAGTTCCCAAAACTCAAAATTTTATTTAGTGAAGTAATAGTGATTTTGGTTCAAGAGATATTTATAATCAAAATGGAAAAATCAAGATTTATTAACAATGTGAATTAGGTGAATGGTTCAAGACAACTTTTGAGTTTATCCAAAATAAAATAAAATATAACTTGAATTTTGGAAAACAACAAACAATGATGCAGAATGATGACTTAACAATAATTTGACATATTTTTGGATTTTTTTTCATTTTTTATTTTTTATTTTTTTGGTTGTTTTGTGATTTGATGATAATTGCAAACTAAATGATGAAGAAGTTATTTACAATTATATACAATGATGGAAATTTTGCTTTTATGCATAATATCTCTTTAGATGCATGATGTTCATTGGCTCTTTGAGATATTTTCCATCCAAAGTAGCCAAGCGATATGCACCAGATCCAAATTTTGCAGTGATGATGAATGGTCCAAGCCAATTAGATTGAAATTTACCTTTAAGATCTTTCCTAGAATTATTATTTTCCTGATTTTCTTTGAGAACTAGATCTCCGATCTCAAAAGATCTATGATGAACTTTTTTTGAATTTGACTTTTTAATTTTATCTTGATAATCATGGATATGTTCTAAAGCATGTATATAATTTTCATCTAGAAGTACCAACTGAATTAGTCTACCAACATGATATTCATCTCCTACTTTGACATCTTGAAGTAGAAGAGCTAAAGAAGGAACTTCTAACTCAAATGGGAAAACAACTTCAACACCATAAACTAAGACAAAAGGGGAAGTGCCTGTAGGAGTACAAATGCTAGTTCGATAAGCCCACAAGTTAGGATATAATTGAGTATTCCAATAATGACCTGATTTATTAACCAATATTTTTAAAATATTGATCAAAGTTTTATTGGATGCTTTAGCTTGACCATTTCATTGTGGATAATATGGAGTGGACCATCGATGCTGAATTTTATATTTTTGAAAAAGTTTCTTAATATTTTTGTTCTTGAAACATGTTCCATTATCAAAAATAATTTTTGATGGAACCCCAAATCTACAATATAATTTTATTAAAAATGAATTTAGATACTTGGACTCCTATGCAAGAAGTTAATGTCATAGCTTCTACCCATTTTGTAAAATATTAGGTTGTTTTTATGATGAATTTGTGGCCATATAAATAAATGGGATTGACTTTACCAATGATATCTAGGCCCCATTTGGAAAATATAAAAGGAGATTATATGGCTTGAATTTCTTGAGCGGGATCATGAACAAGGTCTGCATATCGTTGACACTTGTCACAATGGTGCACATAATCATTGGCGTACTTTTCCATGGAAGGCCAAAATTACCCCATTCGTAGGAGTTTTTTTAGAGATAGCACTTCCACTAAAGTGGCCTCCACAAGATCCATCATGGACTTCGCTTAACGCCTTCTTAGACTCATCTAAATTGAGACATCTTAAAATAATAACTTCAAAAGATATTTTATATAAGGTATTTTTGATAATCACAAAGCATACAACTCACTTACGTAACAACCTAAGTTGGTTTCTATCTAATCCTTTTGGAAAATTCCTTTTTTGAAGGAAGTTAAAAATATCTGTATACCATGGGTCTGGAGTTATCTCATTGATTAAAAACACATCTAAAGGTTCCAAACAATATTTAGATGAGGCTAGCTCTTGAAGTTGACAAATTATGATCATAGCATATTCATCATCCAATTCTAAAGGCAACATAAAAGTAGTAGCTGCCATGGCATCTACAACATGGTTGCTAGTATGAGGGATAGCCTCAAGGGTTACTTTCTCAAACAAAGATATAAGCTTTAAAACATAATCCTTATAAGGATGAAGTTTCTCATCTCATGTTTGATGCACATTATTAATTTGATTTATAACGAGTTGGAAATATCCAAATACATAAGATTTTGATTTTTAGATCTAAGGCTACTCATAACCCAAGGATTAGGGCTTCATATTCTGCAGTATTATTTGTGCAAGAAAATTAAAGTTTGAATGATAAAGGAATAAGTTGATTTTTTGGAGATATTAATATGATGCCTACACCTGCACCACTCATACATCTAGCTCCATCAAAATATAAGGACCAAGACTCAGAATGATCTTCTTCTAAGTTAAGACATTCATAAGGAAATTTGATGGTTAAAGGATGAGTAGACTCAAGAGGAGCAACAACAAGTTGATCGGCTATGACTTGGCCTTTGATAGATTTTTGACCAATAAATTTGAGTTCAAATTCACTTAGATCAAGAACCCATTTAGTTGTGCATCTTGATAAGTAAGGTCTACTCATAACATATCTTAATGGATCAAATTTAGCAATGACAAATGTATTTTGGCTAAGAATATAATGGTATAGCTTTTGTGTAGAAAACACAACTGCTAAGAAAAGATTCTCTATGGGTGTGTAATGAGTTTCATAACTTATTAGCATTCTACTTATGTAATAAGTGGCTCGTTATTTCTTATCATCATCAAGTTGAGCCAAAATTACTCCTAATGCAAGATTAGAAGCAAAAATATATAAGATAAAAGGGCATTTTGGTCTAGGTGGAATGAGTACTGGAGGGATAAGAAGATGTTGCTTAAGAGCTTTGAATGCTTCTTAGCCTTTATTGTCCTATTGGAATAGGATATTTTTCTTAAGTAACTTAATAAATGGTCAAGTTTTATCTATCAATTTATGGATGAAGCGACATATAGATTGAATTTTACCTTATAAACTCCTTAATTCTGATATATTTTATGTGGTAGTATATCAATGATAGCCTTGATTTTAATATAATCTATCTCTATGCCACGCATAGAAAAAATAAATCCTAATAATTTTCCAAATTTTACTCCAAATACACATTTGTTTAGATTTAGTCAAATTTTATATTCTCTAAGTCTATCAAATACTCATATTATATTATTGATATGATCTTCCTATTTAATTGAGTGAGCTATGATATCATCCACATAGTCATGTAGAATGTCGTACATCATATCATGAAATATATAAGTCATATCTCATTGATAATTTGCACCTACATTATTTAAACTGAAGGGGATTACTTTCCAATAAAAAGTTCCCTAGGATGTAATGAAAGCAGTTTTAGGTTGGTATTAAGGAGTTATAAGAATTTAGTTATATCCTGAAAACCCATCCATAAGGGATAAAATTCCATTTTTGGTTGTAAAATAAATGATTTAATCCATATTAGGAAGGGGAAAATCATCTTTAGGACATGCATCGTTGATATCTCTAAAATCAATGCATACTCTAATTTTAGTAGCTTCTTTCTTAGTTACTGTAACGATATTAGATATCCAGTTGGTATAATTGATAGCCTGAATAAAGTCAACATCTAAAAGTTTTTGTAATTCATCTTTAACTAACAATGCTACTTTAGGGTGTATTTTTATTTTACAGGTTTTGCATATGGGTGCACCACTAAGTGATGCATGACCATAGAATAATCTAAGTCAGACATATCTTCATATGTCTAAGCGAAGATATTAGAATATTCTATTAGAATATTCTTTGGATATCAAAGTAGTGAGAAGAGTTATCGAGTCCCAGAATTATTGCTATGTTGAATCTTTTGATTTGACTAAGTCTTTATATGTTGGCTTTAATAATTTCAAAGTCTTTTCTAAATTTCAGCCCACTATTCTTGAGATGGGATACTAGAGAGTTCAACTACTAGAGATATTTCTTGTGTAGATAATAGTGTTCTAATGTCTATAATTGTAGATTTTTCTATATTGGTATCTACCATCTAAGAGATGAATCTAGAATATGCAAGTTTAAATGATGATTTTATATTTTTTTGTTTTATTTTGTGTTTTATATTTTTTTTTTAATTTTTGAATCAGAATGATGCTTATGTAGTTCACGTCGATTCACCAAAGAATGTAGTCCTAAAATTTTCACACTCCTTTCCTTTGGGCTAATGGATCTGTGCCTTGAAGGGGAATGGGAAAATGATGGGTCTACACCTCAAAGGAGATGCACTTGAGGTCGTGTCTTCTTTACTGATTATCAACGAATTGGGTGGGTTCACCAGGAAATATTTGCATGGAAGTTTCCACACCTAGGTTGGGAGTTGTTTGATGAATTTGTTTTAATTCACTCACATTCACCTAGTTTGTAAAAATACAACTAAACCTATACTATATGCAATTTTTATTTAAATGAATACAACACATAGTAGAATACAAAAAATAAAATAGATGCAATGCTTAATATCAAAGAAATTCAAAAGCTTACTCAATTTGGATGTCTGATTTTAAAGTATTTTGCTTGATGCGGGTGATATTGAATATTGCAAGGTTATATCAGACATCCAATCTAATATCGGTCGATCCGATCTGGTATTGGATGACCCGATACAGTCATAACTTGTAATTTCATAGATTGACACAAAAATATAGATTTTACAGCATAATAAGAATTGGATTAAGCATGGGTTATATTATTTAAAACTCGTTATCTATAATACTTGAAAGGAAACAACGTGAATCTATACTATAAATACAAAATAGTAAAATGGAATACTATGATGGTGAACACTTGATATGATAAATAAAACTTATGCTTAAATAAACTGATGAACATGATATAAAATATTATGAGACAAAATATCAGGTAAGAAAATATGCAAACAATGGTCAAAAATTACCCCCAAGTGGTCTGCATACGATACCAGATATGTAGGGCAACATCAAACATTTCAGAGAGATATCGAACGTCTGATATTATATCGTACCAGTCGATACGTAGCTCTAGACCTGCAAACCTGCAACAAACAGAGAGATAATGAAATTCAATGGGAAGTAAGGGGTAAGAAAATGCTTAGGGATCTAAGGGGAATCCAAGGAGAGTGCCTGGATTAAATAGGCAAAGGTAAGTTAGGTGGTTTGAGCTAAAACACAAAGGGAGTTATGATTTCTCCCATTCTAGACGATATCAACTAATCTGATACCATAACGTCCACACCGTTGGCCAGGTATGAACAAATAAGGTTATAATAATTTTTGTCTTTTTGTTGTTCTAGGAAATTTTCTTTTTTGGGCAAAATCGAACATCCAATTTATCACAATAAATTTTGATATCATATCAGACAATTGATATCATTCAAATAGAGTTGATATTGTTAGGAAGTTAGAAATAAACTTGATACGAGCATGAAAATCAAGGCAAGAGGTTAGAAAGTAGTTTTAATTATTTTTTTGAATGTTTTGAACTTAGGGTAAATTGACATGGGTCAATTTTAACCTATTACACAAACTAATAGTGTAACTATGATTGCTAAAGAAATAGAGAGATTATATCTAATGGAAGAAGTTCTAAAATATCTCTAAACTAAAGATCAGTTATCTTTAAAATATTTCAATGCTATGATCAAAATAGGGATTGGAACATACTCAATCACAAAACCTCAAGAGGTTGAGCCCTCTAAATGACCAAAGCAAGTTCATCTTACAAATCAAATGTGGAATCTCTTCTTTGATGGTGCTAGATGTAAAAAATAGAGATGGAGCAGTTATAGTGTTGATTCCATCGACTGGGGATGAAAATTTATTTTCCTACAAACTAAAATGGAGCTACACAAACAATGCAATAGAATATGAAGCACTATGTTTAGGCCTAAGGAAGGTGGATAAGTTAGGAGTTAAATAAGTACGAATATATGGAGACTCAAACTAATAGTGAATTAGGTCACAAATAAGTGTGTTAGAAAGGAATATTATCTTAAAGCCTATAGGAACAAGGTATGGGATCTATTTGAAGCTTTTAAAGCTCTAAATATTAAAGCCATCCCTAGAGAGAAAAATACTCATGTTGGCTTACTAGCATTAGTGGGAGCCAATTTTTGTCCAATAGCCAATATCATACAAAAGTAAAAAATAATAAGGTTGATATAGACCTTCAGTCCCATAAAAAGACACCTTCTAGTAGGTATTTGAAAGTGATGAACATGTTTTAGATTTTTTTATACATGCTATGAACTATTCAATTGACCACACTTTGGAAGATGAAGAAGATGAAGGGCTGATTCAACTCAAAAATAATCACATACCAAAAGGTCTAATAACTCTTGAGAGCATTTTTGATAATAATGATCATCCACTAGGCCATAAGATGAAAGTTGATAAACAAAAGTATAAATAAATGCAAGTGGATCTTGGGAAGATGATCAAGGTTGGGGTTCAATGCTCAAAAGAGGAGGCTAGCCAAGTCTAGGAATTATACAAAGATTTCCTTGATATCATAGCCTGGAAATATGATGACCTCAATGTATACAACAAAGAGACTATTCAACACACTATCAAGATTGATCTAGGATCAAAGCCTTTCAGGTAGAAGCAAAGGTCAATAAATATAAAAATACAAGCCTTTATGAAGTAGGAGTTTCTGAAGTTGCTCAATGCTAAAATAATCTACCCTATCAAGCACTCCACATGGGTTGCAAACCTAGTTCTAGTTAGAATGAAGAATGAAGATATCATTTTTGTGTAGATTTCTAGAATTTGAATAGAATTTCCTTAAAAGATCACTACCCTCTACCTCAAATTGATAAAATATTGTACTTTGTAGCCAGAGCAAAGATATTCTCATTTGGATGGATTATTTGGCTATAATCAGATATGGGTCAAGTATGAAGATCAACACAAGACTATATTTATTAGAAAATGGGATATTTTTGCAAACCAGCGTATGACTTTTGGGTTTTCCAACGCAGGAGCAACTTTTCAAAGAGAAATAAATCTAGGTTTTGGAGATATTGTGAATAAGGTGATAGTCATATATCTAGATGATATGATAATATTATCTCATAAAAAATAAATACATGTTGAACATCTAAGAATGGTGTTCAAAAAATGTAGGGAGTTTGGCATCTCCCTAAATCCAAAGAAATCCATTTTTGTTGTTGAAGAAGGAATGCTCCTAGGTCATCCCATTTCTAAAATAGACTAGCCATTGACCCAGATAGGGTAAAATCCCTGTTAGACCTTTCTTTACCATTAAATAATAAAGGAATACAATCCTTATATGGATAAATCAACTTTTTGTGTAATTTCATCGTATAATTTGCACAAATTGTAAAACCTATGATCGAATTGTTGAAGAAGAATGTAAACTTCAAGTAAATAGACCTATGGAAGGAAGCATTAAAGAAAATTAAGGAAGCAAATTGCATAAGCACTAGTGCTTATCAATCTAGATTATTCAAGGGATTTCATCCTATATGCCATTGGTGAACAAGAGAGTTATGCTATAGTTCTCACTCAAAAAAAAAAGATAATGAGGAGATACTCATTTCCTTCCTCAATCAGACTATGCAAGAACATGAAGAAAGGTATAAATTAATTGATAAATAGGTATATGCAATCATGAAGTCCCTAAATAAATTTAGGTACTTCCTATCCTAGAGAAATATCTTAGTATATGTGATACACCCTAATATTAGGAACTTCGTAATACAAGGAGAACTTGGTAAAAGGGTTGGTTGGATATCAAAAATCTAAGAGTGTGATGTAGAGATTCACCCAACTAAGCTACTACAATGTAGAACTATATACCAGGACCTGGAAAGATAGGTTGAAATAGAATATTTAGTATGTCAAGTACCTAAATCTATATAGAAGATGAACAATTGTTAGAAAGTTCAGATTGAGTGATGAACTTACAAAATATTTTCATATAGGACAATACCCAAGCAATTTGAATGCCTCACAAAGAATAAGGAATCGGTTGCATGCCTTGAAATATACTCTGCTACCAAAGGGCTTTTATAGAAAAAATTTGGATGGTGTTCCGTTGAAATGTATCAAAGATGATGAAAAATAAAAAATATTGGAAGAATTCCATGGAGGTTTATTAGGTGGACACTATTTTGGTAGAACCATACCTCTAAAGATAATAAGGATAGGCTATTATTGGCTCACTATTTTTTATGATGCTTTCAAAGTAACTAGAATATGTGAATAATGTCAAAGATATGTAGGAAGAAGTAAAAATTATTCCTTACCTTTCAAATCCATTCAAGTAGAAGAACCTTTCCAAAAATGGGGTTTGGATTTCATAGAGGTGATAAAATCCAATTCAAGGTCACAAATATATCCTGACTACCACAAATTATTTTACCAAATGGGTTGAAGCTATACCTACAAAGAAAGTTGATCAAGAAGTAGTGATGGAGTTTGTTGAAAGTTTGATCACCAGTTTTGGTATACCTAAGGCATTGGTTAGTGATAATGGATCATCCTTCATTGGAGCAAACATTATTGATTTTTTTGATAGATATGGGATCTATCTAAAAATTTCTTCCAATTACTATTGTTAGGTACCCAAGATAAGAATTTAATATTATAATATTGTATAAATATTATAATATTATGTTAGATGTAATTATCCCACATGCATTGATAAGTGGGAGTGGTGGGTAGTTAGGCATTATAAATAGAGGCAAAGAATCATGGAGAGGATATGAAGAGAAGAATATTGTAATTTATCTCAAGTTGAGATATTGTAAGGAGTGGCTTCCTTCCAATAAGGAGCATTGTACGGTGTTGCCCTACCTCAAAGGTTTGAAATATAAATTGATAACACTTAAGCAATTTTGTACTGATTATGTTATTTTATTATTCATTGTGGTTGATTTTTATAAATTATAATAATTATTATGGATGAGCAAGGAGGAGTTAGTGAACATTATTTTGGTAATAAAATAGTAGGTTCATAATAAGCGGTATCAAAGCATTTAATATAATTTTAGGTGTAGACACCAAATTACATCCACTAATCCTCCATCCTAATCATTCCACCATCCACAAGCCCAATTCCACATTTCCCATGATTTCCTAACCCAATTGAGATTATTTTAATATTATTTTATATTATTTTGTATTTAATATAATATTTGATATTATATTAAAATATATTTATTATAAAATATATATTTATAAAATCAACTAACCACAGTCGTTCGATCCAATCTAATCCCCATCGTCCATCTTCATTAATCCATGCCACATCTAAAAAGTAATCTCAACCTTAGGATCTAATTTAATCTTAGCCACACGATCAAAATTGTAAGGCTAAAACTCTAAGAAAACCCTAGGTTGGATTATAAATAAGGGCATTTACAAATGCTCAAACCCTAGAACCTTGAGATTAGAAATTGTACCTTGGAGGAGTCATTGTTGAAACCCTAGCAAAGAAAAGAGAGATAGAGTTTGATGATCTAAAGCCCTAGCTAGTCAAAAATACTTTTGATATTCCAATCAACCCCTGTTCATCCTCCATTGCTATCACAACCCCCATACATCCACCACATTCATCGCCACCCCCTCGATCTACTTCTATAGATTTATCCTTACCTGCAGGCACCCTCTCGAGTTTGCCAAGCTCACTACAGAGCCTATGAAGCTTGTTGTAGAGCTTGTCAGGAACTCACCAGAGCCTGCTGAATCACATGCTCACTCTAGAGCCTACAAAGATCACACTAGAGTCTACCAAGTGCATGTATTATCCTGATGCATCCACAAAAACATGAATTAGAGCCTACTACATCATGTCATCTGTTGTCAAGATTGCAACAACGAAACGAGACATCATCACAAGCAAGGTATATCTTTATTGGTTTTATTTTTTTATATGATTTGTAGATTTCGTATGCCATTTGATCTATTTTTAGTTAGGGTTTACTGATGTCTAAGGGTATCACACTGTGGAGCCCTCATAGGTGTTATTAATCCCTTTCTCTATTTTTATGCATGCAGATCTATAGATTCTACATATTGTTGAACGATTGTTGAAGCTAGAGTGGTCTGACATCGGATACCTGAAGCCCACTCATTCTATTGAAAGTGGGGACACATTATCTGAAAACACTTCATTATTGTAGCTAGGGTTTCGAAGAACCCTAGCATTTTGTAAATATTTGTATCAAATACTCACTGAGTACAAATTGTATCAAAAGGAGTTTATTGGCTCCCCCTGCTTATTGAATAAATCTATCTATTTTGTGCAATATTGTGTTTATTTGGGTCATTTGATTTCTTTATTGTTTAAGTGTCGTGTTTTCATCTTCACATTAGGTACCCAAGATAAATATTTAATATTATAATATTGTATAAATATTATAATATTATATTAGATGTAATTATCCCACATGCATTGATAAGTGGGAGTGGTGGGTAGTTAGGCATTATAAATAGAGGTAAAGAATCATGAAGAGGATATTAAGAGAAGAATATTGTAATTTATCTCAATTTGAGATATTGTAAGGAGTGTCTTCCTTCCAATAAGGAGAATTGCACAGTGTTGCCCTACCTCAAGGGTTTTAAAGCTGAGTTCAAATATAAAAATTTTGGTGCTTAATAAACACCTACATTAGGCTAATAACCTCTTGCAGGATTGGTTGTAAGTCCCAACCGCTTAACTGGAGGAAGTACTTGGGCTAATAATTACCCTAAAACTCATTATGAGGAGTATCCTAGAAACCCTAGAGTAACTAGTTCGAGTGTGTTGTCATTAAAAAGGGTCAACAACCCCACATCCTGTTAGTAGTATTTTTACCCTATAAGGGTATACAAAGAGCTATCATTTAGAAATAAAACCATGGTTGGTTTCTTAATTATTATTCCTTAGAGAAATATTGTAGGTAATCATGAAGTGGTGCTCGCTTAGACAACCTTTGTGGCCAGTGAGATTTACCTTAAGCCACTAGGAAGCCAAAGTTTGGGGCCCAGTTCATTACTAAAATTTTCATAGAAGTGCCATACAACCATCAAAAATAACTTCAACAAGAGTATATAGTTCCACAAATTTAACAAATCAGATAATTTGTAGTCTACCAACAATATGAAAGTGGTAGTTGTTCAAAAGAAAATAGAGAGAGAAGTCTATAGTTAATCACAATAAAAGAAAAAATAATAGTTTATAGAGTAAGTTGTTATTAGTGTTAAAAAAAGGGGGAGTCTATAGAGCAGCAAATTATAGTTTGGTAATAGTCCATGGAGTAGCAGTTGCAGTTTGGTAGTAGTGCCAAAATACTTAGTTCACAATTTGGTAGTAGTTCAAAAAAAAAAAAAGGGTTTGTAGTTTGGTAAAAAATTTAAAAAAAAGTTTACAATTTTAAAGTAGTCTAAAAGTGAAATTTAAAAAAAATAAATGGAGAGAGAGAAGTCCACATTTTGGTCATAGTCCAAAAAAAACTTGCAATTTGAGGTCATGGATTTGCTAGTTTCATTGGAAGGAATGATGATGCTAAGGGATGGTGGAGAATTTTTAAATATTTAAATAATTATGAATGGAAAGATAAGATTCATAATTCTCTTGATGGGTCAACTTCATCATGGTTTATAAACTTTTGATTTACCCATAAATATAAATACACACGAGAGGAATTTGAAGATGCATTCTTAATCATATGGATTTTTGGGAAAATAATAGTTAAAACACTGGTTGAACAAATGGAACTAAAGAGAGAGTTTAAAATTTTCAAGTTAGCAAAAGAAAAAGGTAAGGTTTATAGTATATAGATTAAAGGAAACACAACTTGGATGTCAGATAAGTCGAATCGTGTTAAAAAGGTTTGTGTTTACAAAAATATACAAAAGAAATAAATAATATAAGTAGGCAGACCAAACACTATGTAGAAGAAATAAATAGGTAGATATTTTGCAAAAATGTGACAAATGAAAAAGAGAAATATGATAGTATACTAATTAAAGGAAGCACTAAAGCCTATGTAGAAAAAATAAAAAATACGAAAACATTGATAGAACAAAAATAGGGGTAAATAATTTGTAAAAACATGGCAAAATAAAAAGAGAAGGATGATAGTATACAGATTGAAGAAAATACCAAAGGTTGTGTGGAAAATTTTGAAAATATGAAGTTGATAAAAGAGGTAAATAGGCTTCGAGAGGAACCAAAAAAATGAATAAATATAATGAAATAAAATATGCAGATGACAACATGCAAGTTGAAAGAACCACATTGTTGGTATCAAATAAATAAAAGAGTGGTCAGAGGGAATTGTTCAATTTTAAAAATTCTATTTTATTGGTTCATGGTTGCATTTGGAAGAAAAAATGTTATTATTTCTATAAACCCTAGTAGTAGATACATTGTCATTAATATGTCTTTGGCTAAGAGGTTGTAGGTTCAAACAAATAAAATAAAAGACATACAAATTGAGGTACAAATGTTCAAGTTTTTGAAGATTTGAAAATCACCATGGATAAATATATTTTACACTTAGATTTTTATGTTACTAAGATGGATGATGCAGACATTGTTCTTGGTTATCCTTGGTTAAATTCTTTGGGTATATTAACATTAATATACAAAAGAAGTTCATGAAATTTTGGTATAGGAAAAATAAAATAATAGTACAAGATATTTCCCAATGTAAAGGTCAAGAATCTAAGGAAAAACAAGAAGCAGTTATAGTAGGGGAACAAATTGAAAAACCAATAAAATAATTAAAAGTTGAATCTACAAAAACAATAATAGCCTCAGAGAAAACAATAGCAAAGTTCCAAGAAAATATATCAAAGATCAAAAAAACTTTGAAACAAGCTGAAGAAGAAGCAAAAGAACATGAAATAGAGACAAAGGAGGAGGTAGTAACAAAAATCAAAGAAGAAGAAAAATTAGAATACGAGGACAAACCAAAATATGAGAACATGATAGAGAAGCATAAAATAAAATAACAAGATATTAAACAATTAAAGGTAATAGAACACCAGGTTAATGTTACAGCATATCGTGACCCACACCACCAAGAGCGACAATAATCTTGGAGGCATGGCAACTTCATCCTTAGCCATTGAAGTAGAAATGCAGATAGAAGATGATAAAAACATAAGTTTTAGGACAAGGATGCCAGAATTGCAGACACGATGGTCACATGGAAGGGTATCAAAAATCTTAGAAAGGATATAAAAGAGAGGGTTTCTACACATATTTTCCCATCATGTCCCATTACTTTCCCTTTTCATTCAATGTTTTCTTGGTATATGTGCACTCTCGTCCATCCTTGACCCAAATTCATCCTCACCATATCCAAGTTTTATGACCCCAAGTGCAAGCTTAACCAAAATACATAGGGAAGAGTCCTTAATACTCTTAGTCTAGATGTATACATAGTTGCATTTACCATGGGCTTGGCTCCCACTCTAAAACTAAAAAATTTCTTCCCCAGTGACCAAGCCAAGTACTACACCCTGACCATTGTAATAAAAATGTTTCTAGAGTTGCAATTGAAAATGCCATCTATAGGGAAAAATTTACCAATGACTCCCATTTCCATTTTTGAATTCAAGAACCCAAAACTCTTCTCTTTGTTGGCGGTAATAGCTATGTTGCCTTCAGAAAAACAAGTCCATGACTAGAAAATTATTGCAGCCTAATGCATATCTAATCCTAAATTCTAAGACGTTGTTATGGACCATAGCACTAGGCCCCTTCTCTTTTATTGGATAGGCTTCCTCCATAAGCATATTCATGAGCAGTTGTCAAAAATGAAGAAGGGCACCCTAGTCTCCTTTAGATATTGTTCTCACTTGGAATTTTTCTTTTTCTATTTTATGGCATGAGATATTTATTTCATACCCATAGTGGACAAAGATGATAAGGGAATAAGACTACCAATGTATTCATGGACCACTATGCTATCTACATCTAAAACCTATTACAACTTCAACAAAGAATTTATGGGGCCTGCCCTAAAAATAATGTATGGAGAAATGAGCAGATTATCCCCAAAAGATAAGGGTGTTCTACAGAACCTACATGTAGAGGAAAGAGACTGATTTATTTTGACTCTAGGGGTAGTCATTAGATTATATGGTTTCACTAGGAAACCTCTTCTACTTCCCCATTATGTAACTAACTGATTTTTTGTGATGGAGTATTGTAGACAAACCAAATACATCAATTTTAAACATTGTACAAGAATAGAAAATAAAGGGACTTACACTCTGCCCTTTCAGATTGAAGGTATAGCTATTTCTAAGAAATGATACCATGAATAGGTTGTTCAGGCCTTGAGAAACCTAGGTTTGATAGAATTTCCATAACAATGGAGGTATGACCTAGGTTGATCAGGCCTTGAGAAACCTAGGTTTGATAGAATTTCCATAACAATGGAGGTATGACCTAGGTGGCAAATTTGTAGAAAGAATCTCAATCCTCAATAGTTATTTGGTTAAACCATTCTAAAATATAGCTAGGAAACAAATAGAGCAACAAAGAAACAATGATGAATAAGAGGATCTCAAGTGGCACATAGAAGAGATGTAGTTGTTGCCCCTATGGCATGATTTCTATGAACAACTAGTGGTCTATGACCCCAAAAATAATGAGAATCATTTTTTGAATGAAAAAAATTCAAATAATGCAAAAAGGGACCTTAAATGGACTGAGTCTAAGATTCATGCATAGTGGGTCATGATATACCAAATTGATTTAATTCCTTCAAGGTATGGTCTCAATAGTGATGATGAGTTCTCTTCTAGGTATGACACATACCACAAAACCTGGGTAGAGACCATTGTAAACAAGATTGCTTTGATTTTTCATAGAACCCAGAGGGAAGGTTCTGTAGAAACTAACATGCAAAATAAAGTAGTCAAATGCAAGGGAAAAGCAATCACTTATGCCAAGTAGAAGGGTGTCAAAAATATAGTCCTTCCTCTATAAAAATTTAAAGCTTATGTGTATACCCCTACTCAAGAAACACTAAAAATATATGTAAAAGCGCCCCAAATAATACAAAATATGGATTACATTGGAGAGGGTTTGAAAAAATATGGTCAAGGTATAACTGAGCCAATCCAAGTGTAGATAAGGAAAATATGTTTAGCTCTCATATCAAAGAGGTCCAAATACAAAGGTCTTGAATCAACCACTCTAAGGTTCATACCACTTTGTAGTGCAACTCCTTTCCTAGTCAGGGAAACACAGTCACAACTTCAATAGCAGGACTCAGAGAATAAATTTGAAGATGCCCCCTAATTTTGTGCAAAAGAAAAATAAGAAGTAAATCCAAAGGGTAAAATACATAAAAGAGGAAAAAATAGGGAGATATTGCAAAAAGGAAGTTACCCCAAAACAGGTTGAAAATACCAAGTATCTACTTCAACAA
Organism: Wollemia nobilis; assembly: GCA_028583015.1. Classification (NCBI taxonomy): domain Eukaryota; kingdom Viridiplantae; phylum Streptophyta; class Pinopsida; order Araucariales; family Araucariaceae; genus Wollemia; species Wollemia nobilis. The sequence continues at coordinate 9,386,790 of JAQPPZ010000012.1, read as the reverse complement.
CAAGATATGGCTACCTCTGGGAACAAATAAGTAGTGGGACAACCATTACCTACAGGAGGTACCAATGAACAAACCCAACCACTGCTAGTAGTACCAGGTATGACTTCTCTTTCTCCATATTCTTCTCTTCCTCCTCTTTCCCTAGGAAATTCTACCTCTCTTTTTGTTTCAAAGGAGGTACCCCCATATCCAACTCCATAGCCTCCACCTGCACCCCCATATCTAACTCCACAGCCTCCACCTACACCACCATCTTCCACTTAGCCTCCATCTTCATCGTCTATTTCATCCATACCAATAAAATAGTTAACATACCCTCTCATCCTATTATCCATGTTGTCCCTCTAGTAAAGTTCATCATAGATCCCACAAATGTGGATTCAACCCTTGTGATAATCTCATTTCCCCCGTTGTTTATTTTCTACTATTGTAGTAACTTCTGGCTTCCTTTGTTGAGACTCATCCCACTATTACCAAGCTCAAGAAGATCAAGAAGGCCAACAAGAATACCTATGACTAGTGGAACACCTAATGTGCCTAGGCTTCAAAAATATCTACCCATCCCTAGGAAATGGTTGCACTAGATCCCACCACCATGCAATGGATGAAGATAAAAATCACACTATTGGTCGACAAGCTTGAAGGAGATATGACCATAGAATATTACTAGACTCAGGTAAAAACTGAAGATATTACTCAACTTCTAATGCAGAACAAGTGGAGAATGGCCAGGCTCATCTAGGAACTATTTACCTACATGGAAAATACTTTAATGAGAAGTTCTCAAGGGATAAAGAGACCATCAAAGAGCTAGAAGCAACATTGGATGAGCATAAGACTATTGATAAGGCCTTGAAGAATGAGGCTAAGAAGTGGTAAGATAGGTTTCAAGATATGGCTAAGGACAAAAAGGAATTCGAAGATACCACTAAGAAAAATTAAATTCTAATTGAACAAATCAAAGGTATTCAGTAGTAGCTCCAATAAGAGAAGTCCAAGGCCATAGGTTTATCAAAGGAAAATGCCAAATAGGTGAATAAGTAGATATCTAGAGGCAACCTAGAAATGAGCCTTAAAGTATGACCAATGTTGTTATACTTGGAAGAAGTGAGATAAGTGCTACAGATCTCAAAGGATAAATTTAGGGAAATTGAAGACTTCATGTAGTCAAGATTGATTATAGCAATAAACATCTAAGCTCTATCTGAGAGTAGATTTTAAACGGTAGCAAATATAATACCTAATAGAATATAGTTATATAACAAGATAGCTACCTGATGATTTCTTAAAATTTATAATCTTATAAGTCATGGTTGGCAACTCATTCACAAGCTAAAGGTTGAATCCAAAGGCATACTAAAACATCTAAGTTTGGTCAAGAAATATGGATTTCTAGGATTCTAGAGTGAAGATTCCAACATCTTAGGAGAAGAAGAGATCAAAGCTACCTTGAAAGCAACCATGGAGGATGAATCTGAGATAAATGAGTGGCCAAAACCTATGTAATAGGAGATCATATTCATACTGGTGCAAAATCTTACTCAGATCAAGTCATACCTGCATGAACTGATTTTGATATCTAAAACTTTCTCCTATGATGAATCATCTGAGTTATAATTTATTCATCAATAGTTCACAGAGTCTTTGAATCCTAATGATGAAACTTGGGAGCTGGCTAGCCAAGCCTACAATAATATCACAAAAGTGATACAAGCTTTGAATCCAAGAATAGAGCCCCAACAAGGGAAGAGGTGAGAAAAGAAATAGAAGAAAGAGCTAAAGAAAAAATAGAGGAATAAATAGGAGGTTACATAGAGAAAAAAGAAGATGAAGAGGATGAAGGAGGAAACAACATAGAAGAGGTCTCCAAGAATCAAAGGGGTGAATAATATAACCTTTCTCCATTCCTAATAAATTCTTGAATGATTTATTTTTTGCCATTCCACTCATTTTACCTCCATTTCCTACCACTCATCCACCTCTTTGTTTCAAAAATTTCATTCATCCATAATCTCTAATTTTTCCCTCTTTTTCAAACTCTATTATCCAATGAATAAGGCTCTAATTTCTACAAATGTTGTGAGTAAAATACCCCAGGAGGTGACAATAATGTAGGTCAAAATAACTACATCAAGAGAAATAATGCGATGAACCTCTAAAATATTTTTGAAGTATAGAGGATAGGTGCAAAATCTTGATGCATTTTGATATTGTGACCAAAATAGCCCAAAGGATCTTAGTTTTTGAACGCATCATGAAATCATGACTTGCATGGGTATCATGATTACAAAGATGCCAGAAGTTTAAAAATAAAATGTGTCACAAAATCATGACTTGTCCCTCTATCACAGCCACGAGTAGTTAGAAAGACCTAAGGCAAGTAATTGGTGTGATGTCATGACTCATAAATGTTTCACAGTCTCTAAGATATGAGAAGGTCAAAAATAAAATGATATCATGAAGTCATAACTTGTTCTAATTTTGCCATCACTAAGGTACTAAATTGAGAAAGATGAAGGGACTTGGTGATATTGTAACATGTTCCAGTTTTATGACTGTTGAAGTAAAAAAGACTCCTAAGTGGTAAGAGTCATGATATCACAACCAGTTGCTATTTTATTATCACACAAGCAAGAAGAGTCCATAGATAGGAAATTGATGTGACATCATGATATGTTCCTCTATCTCAACTACCATGAAGTTACTACAAATATAATATTATACAAGTGGTTCTAGTATGATGCAGCTATTTCAAAATCAATGGTGGCAAGCAATCTTGAAAAATGAAGGATGAACAAAATTCTGAGTTTACCTCCACTACGTATTCGTATGCATGAAGTGTTAGCTTGTAGTTGGGAATCAAACATTCTATTCCATTTTGAGCCAGCAAAACTACACGATATTTTACTATACTGACCATCTGGCATGTTGTTGTAACAATTTTTGAATGTAACTATTTTTATATTCTATATATTTGAACCATAGAGGTATTATAAATAAGAGCAACAAAATCTTGTTAAAGGGTCGGCTCTTAGGTATTTACAAGCTGAATGTATAAAGAATTTTGAAGGAGCAACATAATAAGAAACCTTTGTTTGGCCTCTGGTTCAACATTTTGCAGTCAAATGTATGTATGTATGAATGGATGAATTCTTTTATTTAGCTACTTGAAGATGCACGGTATTAATTTTTATTTTTGGAATCTTGCATATGTTTGTTCAATATTTTTGGAGTTATTAATCTGTGGATTTGATTATTGATTTGAGATTAGTCTACATGTGGAAAAATTGGTTGGTTTGTTAGGGGGTTTTGAAGTTTTTTCTATTCATTCTCTTTATTCATCTTCTTGCTATTGTCTAGTCTATACCACATCTAGTTCTAGCATCATCTATATTTACATCTATTTTAAGAATATTTTCTCCCCCCATCTAGTGTTAGTAAGTTATAACATCATAGGAACCAACATTCTCTGGAGATTGAACCAGTGAAGCTTTGTAGCTTACATGATCTTTCAATATTGGTCATGTCTTGGGTGCAATAATTAACCATAAGTATATTTTTTACCAATAGGTCTCTAAAAATAAATGGTTGTTGGTCCAAAAATGATTCAAGTTATTTTAGCTCTCCCAGTCCCCTTAGTAAGAAAGCTCTATAGTCATTTTTTAGGTAAATCAATTTAATCCAACAATTTATGTTTGATTTTGGTAGATTATCAAACCTATGATAGAGCTCCTAAAGAAAAATTTCACATTTGAATGGACCCCAAAAATGAGAAAGGTGTTTGAATAGATCAAACAAGCCATTACAAAATCCCCACTTTTGATTAATCTAGATTTCAACAAGGACTTTATTTTGTATGCATATGGGTCTAAAAATAGTTATGTTATAGTTCTAACTTAGAAGGATGATAAAGAAGATGAACATCCAGTGTTTTTATTAAGTCAAAAATTCCATTATTACCAAAAGAATTACAATTTTATAGAAAAACAAGTGTCATCATGAAATATTTGAAGAATTTTAGACATTACTTGTCATAGAGTAAGACTATAGTTTATATGGTACATTGAGATGTTAGAAATTTGTATTCTTCAAGGAGAGCTAGGTAATAAAAGAGCTATATGGATCACCAAAATATAGGAATACAATGTTGAGATACACCCTACCAATCTAGTAAGAGGTAGAGCCTTATGTCAACAGGTGGTTACCACAAACGTGTAAGATTATAACATGTTGTTGATGGTTGAAAATGTACACTTACACTGCACCCGTGCACAATACCAATATGGGAATATCCTTATCGTGTGGAACTTCTTGAGAGAAACATACCTTTGGAGAGAGCCAACTCTTTTTAAAATAAAAATTAAACTAAATTGTGATTAAAATACTAGGGAAACAAGGGAAGGAAAAATAAAAAACTACAACACGAAATGGAAAATAAAATTAAAAACCACACTAAAACTGCATTGGGAAAAAGGAGAGGGATAACAAAAAATTAAAAATTGTAACAACAGATGAAAAATAAAAATAAAAATAAAAAGAGGTGATACGCCGAAATAAAAATTTGGTTGATTGATTTACCTAAAACTTCATAAAAGACACAGTACAACAAATACAAGATAAACATGCATCAACTGCAAGAGGTAAGGTTGGCTTGAACCAATGGCCAATGCCACATGCAATCCAGCCAAACTGAAGATACATAGATTATAGCTTCAAATAATGTTTTGTATTATTTCTACAGTGTTATAGAGTTCAGCAAGTGATAGACTCAACCCCACTTTGAAAACCTAAAAAAATCTCTTTTATAGACAAGAGATATTTTCCAGTCGTCTATTTTCTACCTCCATATTTATTTTCCCACTTTATGATATTTTATTTGTCCACTTTCTTATTTGTAGGGCTGTAAATAGAATTTCCCCTATTGGCATTTAAACCTACTATATTAATTCTCATTTAAAACTGCACAATACTTTTCATTTGAACATCCAAAAAGAAACCTACTTTCCAGGTTTACAACACTAAAATCCACAATAAATATTATAGTTGTTTATAGCACTAAATTGCACAATAAATATTCCAGTTGTAAATACACCTGCTTTAGAACTACAAACATATTTCCCACTTGGATGTCTAAAATATTTACATTTTAAAGAGTGTGGACAACTCACAGATGGGGAAAATTTAAATAATTTTTACATAATAACTGCATTACTTCTCCAAGTGTAGGCACTAGTCAAAACTAGAAACTATGCAATCAAACTGGTCGATGTGTGCAGTCAAACAAAAACTGTGTAGTCAAACTAGAAATTTTGAAGCTGGAAACTGGAAACTATGCAACTAGAAACTAGAAACTAGAAACTGGAAATTGTAAAATAGAAACTAGAAACTATGCAACTGGAAACTATGCAGTCAAACTGGAAACTGTGAAACTAGAAACTGGAAACTATGATACTAGAAAATAGAAACTATGTAATTGGAAACTAGAAACTATAAACTAGAAACTGCAAATTGTAAACTATGAAACTACAAACTACAAACTAGTAATTGGAAACTGTGAAACTGGAAACTGTGCAACTGGAAACTAGAAACCGTGCAACTAGAAACTGGAAACTATGTAGTAAAACTAAAAAATGTGAGATATGCACCTTAAACTAAATATAGAGCCCTAAAAATGAGAGATGAGGGCCTAAAACTAGGATACAAGAACCTAAAACTAGGATATAGGAACCTAAAATGAGGGACAAACACCTGATTTTTGAATGAGAGACAAGCACCAAATTTTAATGGGATTTAGGTGCTAGATTTTGAATGAGAGTTAGGTACCAGATTTGAATGGGAGTCAAGCACAATATTTGAATGAGATTCAAGCACTATATTTTTAATGAGAATTAGGCACCAAATTTGAATGAGAGTCAAGCATCAGATTTTGAACGAAATTTAGGCACAAGATTTTGAATGGGAGATAGGTACCATATTTTGAATGGGAGACAAACACCTATTATACTAAAGGTTCAAACACCATATATGTGTACTGATCAACTCCATCAACTAAAAACATGAACTCGCCCACCACATATCATCAATTTTTTGCAATTGGTGCAACTGTTAATAAATTAGAGTAACAAGCTCAAAATTTTTAATGGTTTGGTGACTCAAATGGGATACATACCTACAATATGCAAAGAACATAGAAGAATAGGTAGTATTAGCATCCATTGGGCACATATTCATTGATCATCTTCATATTTTCACAAATAAATGAATTCCATACTTTCTTTGTAAGGTAGAACTACTAGAAATAATCCTTGCAATAGAACAAAAAACTGCACAAAACTAAACATAATAGAAAAACTACACAAAAGTGAACAAAATAGAAAATTGCATGAAACTAAATAGAATGGAAAATTGTATAGATCTGAATAGAATAGAAAACTACATAGAACTAAAAATAGCCAACATAAAACAAAATAAAACATGCTTCACAAGAAGAAAGAGGTGTCTTGGGATACTTAGGGAACATAACAAAAAATGGAACTAAAACTACAACATCCTACCCTTAATATTTCTAAATCCCTTGCTCAAACCAACCCCAACTTTAAAAGGGATTTCATTTCGTAAGATTTTAGGGGAGAGCAAAGTATTTTTGTTTTTATTACATATTAAACAACAGGAAACTCATATTGTGTCCCCATAATTGCTATCATATTATCTTCTTGATTGCTCTTCCTAGGAATTATTTGAGTATTCAAGGCATCAAATCCTTCAATTAGGTCCAACACTCTATGTTTGTATTCTTCCATAAGCTTATCCTTAACAACAAACCGACCTTTGAATTGTTGCACTGCCAATTCTGAATCACCAAAAATATACAATAGTTTCACACCTCTTTTCTTTTCTTGCAGGAGTCCATGAATTAGAGCTTCATACTCTACCATTTTTTTAGTGTAGCTGAACTGGAGGCTAAAGGGATGGAGGAATATTTTCTCAGAAGGAGATGTTAAAACAACACTGACATCAACATCTTCCTCACATCTAGCTGCATCAAAATGTAATATTTCATACACCTTCAATTTGTTGTTCTATTTTCATGACCTTTGGCATCATGCTCTTCTCCTCAAAGATACAATATATTCCCATGCCTACCTCTTGTTAATTATAATATGGATAAAATCCATATAACCCATTTTCCCACTCATCAAGTTGAGTATTAAGAATAGGAGGTGTGGTTTGTGTGTGTACCTCATTAGGATCCATTTGCATCAGATTTGTAGCCTCTTCAATAGGCTTTTTAGTCTCTTTAGGTGTTGAAGATACATGACTCAGAGCTTATTTGAGATCTATTTGTCCTAGTAGTGCAAGAGCATCCCACATAGAAACTTGCAAGTTGGTCTTCTTCATTTTATCCACCAAGTTGATAGGTTGATCCTTTTATGTTTTTTTGGCAGTCCAATCATTTCTTGGCCTCTCAAAAAATGGGTAAGTAGGCCTATTTTGTAATGTTCTACTAGGTTTTTGCATTTGAGTATTCTGATTTCTCCAATCTGGAGTATCCTTGAATGTGAATGCAGGTGGTTGTTTTTGAGTCTGCTAATTTCTCCAATCTGGAGCATCCTTGAATGTGATTGGAGGTTATTGTTTAACATTGGTACTTGGAGGCTGAGGGGACATGTCTTCTTGTGATATAGAAGGACCATAAATTGTAGCCTTCCATTTAGACTTGGTATTATAGTCAGACTATACTTGCTTCTTAGGCTAAGTACCCATGATCTTATTTACTACACAACGCTCATTTTCTTACTAGTACATCAAAATGCTATCAGTAGTTACTATAGGAGGATGCTGATATTGTTACTATTCTATTATATGATAATTAGGATCTTGTTCCATTAGAGCACTACTACTATTTCCATATACACAACCATTTGGATCATGAGTTAATTGATAACGAGGGTACCATCTTTGTTGCTCAGCTATGTTTTTTTTCATAGGCACTATGGCCTGATTTAGGTTGGTAACAACAGGGACTTGTGCTTGTAAAGACCTAGTTGGGTGAGCTTGATTTTGATATGGGAGCCTATGCTAATAAGGAGGGTAGTATGGTTGGAAATTCCTCTATGAAGGCTAGTTTTTCTACTTCTCTAGGTTGTTGAGCTTGTTGTCCATTGTTCTGACCAAATTCAATAGATCATTTATTTGGTTATTTAATTTATCAAAAGTGCTAGGTGCATTCTCATCAATTAGCAATGGATTAAATATGGGAATATTAGCAGAATCTTGAGAGGATAATGGGTAGGGTATAGTCACATTTAGAAATAGAGGTATAAGAGGTCTAGGGGAAATCCTACCACATCGCACTAAATAATTTTCAAATTGAATAGCCTTTTCATATGCATCACGCAATGTATTGATTCCCATGGTTTGGAAGCTCATACCTATATCATAACTCAAAGCTCTCAAGAAATATAAAAAATTATATTGCACATTTGGCCTTATCTCCATGGCTATTCTATCACAAGTTCTTTGGAATCTAAAATTAAAATTTGTAATCTGCTCATTAGGAGATCTTTTGATGGTAGTCAGCTACTTCATATGTGATAAGTTATCTAATTTATCTTTGAACTACTTGATCAACTTATCAACCAAGTCATCCCAACTTGCAATGGTGTGAATAGGAAGGCTTCTAAACCATTGAAGGGATTTATCCTTTAAAGAAGATGCCAATAGTCTAATCGTAATATTATCTTCAGTCACATTATGCATTGAGCATATATTTACCATGTCTTGGAGATGTTCCATAGGAGTGACTGAGTTTTCTCTAGTATAATAAGGTAGGGTCTTAAGGGATGATACTAGAATATCATCATGTGCTATCAAGAATGCCCTAATTAAAATAAGGATAGGCTCTAGGTGGTTGTTTATCCATAAATGGAATTGAACAGTAGATACCTTGAGTAAAGGGAGAGGATCTAGCTGGAGGTAGTGGAGAAATGTGACCTTGAGTCCTTCATCTTCTTGAACTGCTTCTTGTAGACACACCCCTCATAAAATGAGGATGTAATTAACAATCTGGTCCTTTTAACTAGTAGAGTTGCCAGGTGTTTTTTTATATATTCTTCAATAAGCAAGTAACAGTAAAGAAAAACACTAAAACTTGAATATTTGAAAACATAAATATAGTTTGTGTAAATTTTTCACATCAAACTGCAAATCAGTCCCACCGAGAGTGCCAAAAATGTTGATGGCTAAAAATATACACTTACACTGCACCCATGGGAATCTCCCTCTCATGTGGGACTACCTAAGAGGAAAATACCTTCAAAGAGATTTGATTCTTGTTAAAATAAAAAAACTAAACTAAAATGTGATTAAACTTGTTGGGAAACCAAGAGAATGGAAAATAAAAACTGCAACGAAAAAATAAACTACAAATAAAAACTACAACATTAATTGGGAAATAAAATTAAAAACTACACTACAACTACAATGGGAAAATGGAGAAGGATAACAAAAAAATTGTAACAACATATGAAAAATAAAAATAAAAAGAGGTAATACTTCAAAACAAAAAGTGGGCTAATTGATCCACCTAAAACTCCACAAAAGACACAGTACAAAAAATACGAGACATAAAATAAACATGCATCAACTGCAAGAGGTAAGGTTGGCTTGAACCAAGGGCCAATGCCACATGCAATCCAACCAAACTAAAGATACACAAATTACAACTTTATACAATTTTTTTTACTATTTCCCATAGTGTTACAGAGGTCGACAAGTGATAGACTCAACCCCACTCTGAAGATCTAAAAAAATTTCTTTTATAGACGAGATATTTTCCAGTATTCTATTTTTTATCTCCATATTTATTTGCTCACTTTCTAATATTTATTTACCCACTTTCTAATTTGTAGGTTTGCAAATAGATTTTACCCTATTGTAATTTAAACCTACTGCATTAATTCTCATTTAAAATTGCATAATACTTTTCACTCGGACGTCCAAAAATAAACCTACTTTCCAAGTTTACAACACTAAACTGCACAATAAATATTCCAACTCTTTACAGCACTAAAATACACAATAAATATTCTAGATGTTTACTAAAATACATCTACTTTAGAATTACAAACTTATTTCCCACCTGGATGTCAAAACTATTTACATTTTAAAGAGTGGACAACTCACGGATAGGAAAAATTTAAATAATTTTTACATAATAATTGCATTACTTCTGCAAGTGTAAGCACTAGTTAAAATTAGAAACTGTGCAGTCAAACTGGTCAATGTGTGCAGTCAAACAAAAACTATGCAGTCAAATTGGAAACTAGAATCTGTGTAGTCAAACTGGAAACTATGAAACTAGAAACTGGAAACTGGAAACTATGCAACTGGAAACTAGAAACCATGTAGTCAAACTGGAAAATGTGAAACTAGAAATTAGAAATTGTAAAACTAGAAAATGGAAACTGTGCAACTAGAAACTAGAAAATGTACAGTCAAACTGAAAACTATGAAACTAGAAACTGGAAACTGTGAAACTAGAAACTAGAAACTAAAAACTAAAAATTGCGAAACTAAAAACTATGCAACTACAAACTAGAAATTTGAAACTATGTATTCAAACTTAAAATATGATATAGGCACCTTCAATTGAAGGCAACGGTCTGAAACTAGGAGATAGGAACCTAAAACTAGGAGACAAGAACCTAAAATGGGAGATAGGTACCAAATTTTTTAATGAGAGACAGGCACCAGATTTGAACGGGAGTTAGATACCAAATTTTGAATGGGATTCAAGTGCCAGATTTGAATGGAAGACAGGTTCTATATTGGAATGGGAGTTAGGTGACAAATTTTGAATCGGAGTTAGGCACTAGATTTGAATGGGAGTTAAGTACAAAATTTTAAATGGGATTTAGGTACCAAGTTTTGAACTGGAGTTAGGTGCAATATTTTGAATGGGAGATAGGTGCCATATTTTGAATGGGAGACCAACACCTAATAAACAAAAGATTCAAACACCATCTGCATGTACCGATCAACTCTATCAACTGTAAACATGAACTCATCTACCACATATCACTAGATTTTTGCAATTGGTGCAACCATTAATAAATTAGAGCACGAGGCTCAAAATTTATTAACACATGTGTCTAGAAGACACTATTGAAAGAAATCCCAAAATTGAGCAACATTAAGAAGAGCTCTATTAGGTAGATAAATTAATAAGATATTTTAAAATAGGAAGATGTTCTAAAGGATTGTTTGCCTTGCAAAGGCTAAGATATATACTATAGGATTTGAAATACATTCTATTATTATATGTATTGTATAGGAATAACTTTGAAGGTATTATCCTGTGTATGATAAAGCCAGAGCAGATAGAAAATATATTGACTAAGTTTCATTCAAGATTGTTTGGAGGACACTAATAAAGTTAGATAATAGCCACCAAAATCTTTAGAGTGGGATATTATTGGCCTACCATTTTTGTAGATTCATTCAAAGTGGCTTGATCTTGCAAAAAGTGTTATTGATTTTGTAGGAAGGAATAGGAATGCATCACTATTAATACAAAAAATCATAACAAATGAGCTTTTTCAACAATGGAGGTTATATTTCATTGGGGTTATAAACCTAAATTTATCAACAAGCCACAAGTATATTTTAACAATGATTTATTACTTCAATTTATGGACTAAAGTGATGGCCACAAAAATTGTCAATTAGGACACAATGATTAAATTTATCAAAAAATTAATAACAAGATTCGACATCCTAGGTGCATTGGTAAGTGACAACAAATCTACCTTCATAGGAGCAAATTTTATTAATTTTACCAACAAGTATGGCATTTACTTTAAGACATCATCCAATTATTATCTATAGGGGAATGGGTTGGATGAATCTACAAATAAGAATATCTTGAAAATCATTAAAAGGACTATTGGAAAAAATAAGAGTTAGCACCTTCTGCTTGACCAAGCATTATGGATAGATTGAATTATAGTGAAGAAATCATTAAAATATTTTCCTTATTCATTAGTATATGGTAAAGAGGTTGTTATTTTTTTGCATATAAAATATCAACTATGAAGCTAATATCTCAAGAAGAACTTCCCAATATGGAAGATACAAAGGCATGAATATCGTAGCTATTACTATTGGAGTAGAAGGAAAAGGATTACAACAATATCCAATGTCATTCACCCTTAAAAAAATGATATTTTGACAAGAAGACGATACTCTTGAGATTACAAATTCAATGACCTTATTCTCAAATGGGAAGATAAAAAATTAAAACTAGGGAACCATAAAAAATATGATTTTTTTTGGTTTGGGCTATATCAAATCACCACCAAACAAGAGCATAATGCATATGACCTATTAGATGATAGTGGCCAAAAATTTTTGATGTTGGAAAATGACCACCATTTAAAATACTTGATGTAAAGTGCCACAAATACTTTGTATCATATGTACATAGAAGAATACAAAATTAAATTGGCCATGATAATTTTGAATTAACTAAGTTGTTTGGCCAAAACTGGAGCTAACCGACTATAATTTTGTATTATTGCACGATCATTGATTTAAGGTCATAATAACCAAAAAAATTAATTGAAATTCAAAGATCTTCTACATGGTCTTAGACCACATGAAATATAGGCTTTTAAAAAAGCAACTCAATGTTCAACTCCCACAATAACTATGCAATGGATAATACAATGCCTCGTAAGAGAAACACTTTAGCAAAATGTTGCCTCAAAAAATTACTAAGAGAGAAAACAACTGTGTTGCAATCCATTTTGAGCGAAGAGATACAGAACTAGTGCTCAAAGCATTTATAGAAGTGTGAAATAAATAAATATAGAGTAATAAGTCCACTAGCAATGGTAATCAATGCAATATCATCTAGTAGTGCCCAAAAAGCATAGAAAAAAAGTGCTCTAGGACAAAATATGTCAAATTAGGGACACTTAAATCACCTTGAGGTCTAAGCAAAAGTGCCTCTGATAAGGTGCTAAACAACAAGTACAAGGAGTTTAACCTATTAACCTAGGTACATTTACATGGCATTCATTTTTTTCATTGTATATTTACAAGCCAACACATCCTTATCTTGAACTGGTGCTTGTAATCACAAAATTCTACAATCCCAAATGAGAATTATCTAAAATTTCAAAGGACAAATGCAATTTCAACTTACCTTAGACCTGTTCACCGATGCATTTACTATAGGGGCTAGGCCTTGGAATTCCCCCAAAACTTTTAGTATTGAATACCATAGAATATACTATGCTCTAAGAAATCATAAGGAAGGGGTACATTTTTCATAAATTGACTCAATTCACATTTGCATAATCCTCTAGTAGGAAACAAGATCCCAAAAATCTCAATTAAAATTAGAGAGTTGAAGTACCCTAAAATGTTCTCCGTGTTTGTCATAATATTTAGATTACCAACTGTAGACACATAATTTTGACACACCCTCAAGGCAAAAATTACCAGACAAGTCACCCAGCATCATCAAACATAAAACTAGCACAAACCCAACAATTTGGGCATCTTTTTCTATCTTTGTCAAATTTGTCACCCTGTGTCAAAATTTCCAATGGTAAATTTGATCACTAAGTGGTAAATTTGAAAATCCTCTAAAAATAAAACCCTGATAGCTTAGATTGACCGTTGGTCAAAAATGCTAGTCAATGGAAAAATTGCCACTCATGATTTTTACACTAAGTGGTGAATTTGAAAAATGGTCAAAATATTTTGACACAAGCCATGGGCATGTAGATTCCTTCACTCCACTACCTCCTCTGACCTCACATACTTTAACAATGGACCATGCTTACAAATTTTGAAAACTCTCTAATTAATTCCCCCTTCCAATCTGTCCTCCAAATCCTATATAAATAGCCCTTGGGGTAAGCATTAGAAAACATTATAAAGCTAACTACATTCTATCAACATTCTTCTTTCTCTCCTTTTCTAGAATCTTGTTTTTATAATATTCTATCAAGCATTCCTTTGAAGGTAAGTCAAGCAAGGAAAAGGGATATTGGGGACAAGGAGGAATTATTGGAGGTAAGGAGGGGTTATTTCTAGGTGATAACATTCCTAGCATATATCTTCTCTCCATACTTTTGCTTCCATTCATTGTATTTTGCTCTCTTAATATTTCTCTTGCTAACTTGAATACTCATTTTCTTACATTTTCTTCTACTTCTATGCTTCAAATCTCTTTATGTAGGGTTTATATTTGCTTGTAGGCTTCAATATCACCATTTTAGATCTTATTTAAGCTTCTTCATCCTCTTTTAAAGTATCTAGCATCTTCTTGCAAGTCTATCCAAGCTTGTTTAACTGGCTATCCTCATTTTTGTCACTAATATTTTCCATTACAAGGTTTTATTTAACCCATTTTCTTAAATTTTTCCATAATAGCTATTATTCCTTTAATTTATAGTCTAATTTCCCTTCATTATTATCATATTAACTTATTTATTTCATATTCATGCACATGTATTTCCAATTCATCATCATTTGTAGGTATTGAACTTTGTCATTTCTCTATTTTAAGCATATATGACTTGATTTTGTTAAAATATTAGACATATAAGCACTCATTTTCACTCTTCATCTATTGTAGTGTAGGATACAAGACTACCATTGTATTTTTGTCCCACTAACAACCTCTTTTTAGTTATCATTTCATGCTTTTATCCTCTTTAGATGTGGTAGATTTGATAAATTTGCAACAACACCTCTATTTCATCATGTTTGCATCATTTCATCTTGATTTCATCTAATTTGTTCTAATTTAAGGTTTAATGGGATTGTTTCTCCCAATCCTAAAATTTTATGCTTCCTTGCACTCCCAAAATTGCCCAAGTGCAGCCATTTTGGAGCCTTCCCCCTCCCCTTACACATATATTCACTCCAATCATAAATTTATGAAATTTGGAGATTTAAATCCTAAATTTTGTAAGTTGCAAAACTTGTAGACCCTTAGCAATACCCTATCCTTGTAATACTTCACATAATTTCAAAAAAAACACTCTAAATTTGATCCCAAATCCATATTAGCCCTATTTCAAGGTAAAATCACCAATTACTATAGCAATTGGTGATATTGACTCTCTAAAATACATAGATCAAAATCACCAATTGTAGTTAAATTTGCAAGTGGTGATTTTATATCTTAAATGGTGAATTTGCAAAATCTCATTTTTTCTCCAAGGAAGGCACTCATACTATTATTTTTATATAAATAGGGGGTTTTATCAGCTACCTAGACAAAAATTTATTTTCCCAACACTTGGATAGACCCCCCAAAATAGCAACCCTAACTTTTTATGGCTCTCTTTTGCAGGTTTCAAATTTACCAGTCACAGTTCAAATTCACTAGTGGTGATTTTGCACAAGTAGTGGAAAATTTGTTCAAGCTCTAGTTAAGGTAACCTTGTCACTTGACACCTCCCTAAACTCTATTTTTTAGCATTTATTGTATGTTGCTCTTTTTATACCATTGTTTTCTACTTAAAATCACATCTCATTTGGAAAATTAAGGAACCCTAGTTTAGTTTTAATTTATCCTATAATATTAGGTTGAAATAAAATAATCTTAGATAAAAATTAAACTCTTTTCCATTTGTAAGCACTTTGGAAAAAAATCAAAAGCATATAGAGTGCATTATAGGCTAACTTGTCTTCTTACATCATTCCTTATTTTCCTTGAAAAGAAAATATATCCTTAGTTTAGTTCATTATCAAAATGAAAAACATTTTGGTTAGCTCTTTTTTTCTTGCATTTGTGTGATATAAGCTTAGCTTGAATTTTAGTGATCTCAACCTTAAGTTTGAATCAACCTTTAAGGCTTGATAAAGAGTTTGATTATTGGTCTAAAACGTTAGGTGCTTGTTGAATAAACCAATAAAGTATTGCTACACAAGACCAACATCAACATTGACACCTTGAAAAAAAGCATTGAGTAGAGCCTACTTGTGTTCGAAGATACCCATATCTTCAGGGTCTCCTTTGAAAAGAGACCCTCAAATTAGGGAAGCAAGGACAATCCCATTGGATCGATTCCCTCCACTATGTGGTGTAAGTTTTTCTATTCTACATATTGGTGAATTTGATGTGAACACTTCTTTTTTCTTAAATAAGATAAAATTTTATCAAACTTAAGTAAGATCACAAAATTTTATTTGCATAGCTTACATCACATTAAACAAAGATAACAGGAACATAAACAAACTTTTAGTCCTACTAGGAAAATGATAACAACCCCTTGAGTAAACTTACGTATAAACTTTGAGAAAGCAATCTCTCTTAGATATTATAATATGATAGGCTAGTGGGAGTCAAAACATCTTCTCTTCTTTGAAATAAGTACTCTAGAAACAAAACTCTTAATAAATTTACGTCCCTCTTCTAAAAACCTATAAACCATGGTTCAACATCCTTAAAATATTTGAAATAAGGGTTTATCATCCTCATATTATGAGGCTCACACACATAAGCACAAATATCAAGAGGAAAATCCTTGGTCACACCATGCACAAGAAGAACATGTTGTTTAAAATATTACTTTAAATTTAATAGACCATATTAGGGATTATATTAGAAGAAACAAAAAAATATTTCTAGATGTCCTTATGGAAGAACTTAGAGAACAAAATGAGAAAGAATCACCTACAATGTATGATAATATTGAATACTCTAACGGTCAATCCACTATTACACAAATAAATAAAAATTAAAATATTTTTTCTAGTCTTAATGTGGCTATGGTACATTCTACCGTTTCCACAACTCCACCAACCATATAGGGATACCGTTATGTGAAATGCTCAAAAAAAAATGCACAATAACTTAAAAATTATCATAATAAATGAACACCAGAAGCATGCGATGTAACACACTAAGATAAAAAAATAAAATAATGAATTGGGTCCTTTATATTAATGATAATTTGTTTTGATCAAAATGAGATACAAATACATCCCCTTTAGCAAAATCAATAGTGTGATACAATAGGTACACAATTTGAGGGTTTGACCCTCTCTAAAATTGTTTTGGTGCACTATGCGACCTTCTCGCATCCAAAAAACATCCTGCAAAGGGTTTATTTTTAACCTTCACAAGGGGTGATGATGTCAAACTTTTGTGTTTCTCCTTTCTTGCACAAAACCTGTCATCTACACACATGGAACACAAAAATGTTAATAGCATGTGTAGATGAAATGATAAGTAAAAGCGATAAATAATTGAAACATGATGACTAAATATGTAAAATCAAATGCAACTATGCTAAGATTATAAATAATACAAACAACTCGAGGGTTTGTGATTCAATTCCAATAGTATTTCATAGCTTGAAAAATCTAAAACTTGGGGTCCCTTCAAATGAGTGTGAATGCCAATATATAGATTCCTCGAAAAGAACCTATTATTGGAAAAAAACCCTTTGCCTAGGAGAAGTGGCTTACATGCTCTTCTCCAAAATTCCATATAGTGCCACTTTGCTATCTTGGCCTATGCAATGCTATTTTGGGGTCAAGTGTGCATGCTAAAATAGGCTCTAGCGTAGACAAAATCGATGGCGTAAGCCCACGTGTGGATTTTATTTTTTTGTTCCACTTATGGTGTGACCATCTCGGGTAGGATGACCTTGATTGGGGACCACTCCTTTGTAGGACATCCTTGATTGAGGGTCATCCCTTAGTAGGATGGCCTCTGGAGGTCATTCCTAGGAGGGATGACTAGGGTGGTAAAGGAAAATTTCCCTTGTTTGAGTGGTTAAAACCATTATTTAAGCCCTAGGGCTACCCAAGGTGGGCCATTTGGTCTTTAGGGATTCCATATAGGTAGTCTCCTCAACATGACATGTTTTAGGTGTCTACATATACCCATTTTTGGGATGCATTGTGTGAAAACAATGCAGAGAAAAAATAGATGACCTATAGTCAAATTGAGGGTTGATGATGTTCACCGATCTAATGAATGTTAGATGCCCCAATCATGAAAAGGACATATTTTCAAACCATTGCTTTTGATAAGTTGAGGAACTTGATTTTAGTAAACCTTTGAACTAGGATTTATGACTTTGAGATATACTTGACCTTGGTAGACTTTTCATTCATGGGGAGACACTAGGGGTCTATGAGCCTCCATGCTTCACGAATGCCAAGTCATTTGTATTGTTTTGAAATTTTTTCTTGTTATCCATCATAAGCAAAAAGGACATGATTATCTCTGGCAATGATTCTTGAATGAATGCAACTTGCATGATTAAATTTTTTATTATTGATTTGATTATGAATTTTCTTATTTAATGACTACCCCCTCAAGCGATGAGTCGATGAGGACATGGTAAAATGATGAAAGCAATGAGTTTCTTGACCAAGATGATTTGATTTGGGTATTCTAGGATCATTTCAATAGTTTAGAGGGCTCATGTCCTCATTACAACCTTGATTTGATCCATTTATTACTATTTTTGGTGAGTGATCTTATGGTAATTTACTCATCCTACTAAATTGCATGGACAACCAATCACTACAATCACCAAGCTTATAGAGTAAATCACTAAATATGAGATTCGCTCGAATTTTTTCAGAATTTTATGTGACCAAAGGGGTTAGGCAACTTTGTAGCATTTTGATTGTGACCAAAGGAATGTAAGTACCTTTTAAGATTTTTGATGTTATCTAAATGGTTTAAGTGCCTTTGGGGATTTTGGATGAATTTTGACCAAAGGAATGTGGGTACCTTTGGATCCTGTTGATTGTGACCAAAGTAATGTGAGTACCTTTGGATATTTTTGATGTTGACCAAAGGGCTTAAATGCCTTTGGGAATTTTGGATGAATTTTGACCAAAGTAATGTGGGTACCTTTAGAGCCTTTTGATTATGACCAAAGTAATATGGGTACCTTTGGAGCCTTTTGTGATGATTTGACCAAAGGGCTTAAGTGCCTTTGGGGATTTTGGATGAATTTTGACCAAAGGAATGTGGGTACCTTTGGAGCCTTTTGATTGTGACCAAAGGAATGTGGGTACCTTTGGAGCCTTTTGATTGTGACCAAAGGAATGTGGGTACCTTTGGAGCCTTTTGTGATGATTTGACCAAAGGGCTTAAGTGCCTTTGGGGCTTTTTGTGATGATGATTTTGTTATTTATTTATTTATTTATTTTATTTTTATTTTTTTTAAATAATGAATCTAAGATGCAAAAAAACCTAAATGTAAGCACCACAAATGTACAAAATTCATCAATCAAAATGTTAACCTTTTCACCAAAGTCATACATTTGAAATCCAACCATATGTAAGATGATGAAAATGCAAATGATAGATGGATGACTAGTAAGATGCTATAGGGAACCAACATGGATTTCATGAGACTCATTCACCCTAGTTGATGAGTCAAAATATGTAGACTGACTACACAAGACTATGAATTTTTGAAAGATAAAATTCTGCTAGGAAGACCATGATATTCAATATCCTTGTGTGTGCATGTGATGTTCATTAATATGACGTATACGATTGTCCCATTGCTAGGCGGGTTTCATTCAACCCATTATTGTAATTAGGATCACCCTATGGTCATTATTATCTTGATTTTGGACATAGTTATACTTGACTACTCGGTAATACAAACCATCAAAAGCTATCTCATCCACAAGATGGCATTGGTCTATACAAAAGAAGGTCGCTAATGTGATAAACATATCACCATGCGTAAGACTACCCAATTTCTAGGTGGTTTTAATTCAAATCATTGTTGTAATGGAGATCATCCCATGGTTTTTGAATAATTGAGGATTCCAGAGATTCAAGCTCATTACCCCCTTATTTTATTTTAATTTCTTTGGGAGACTTGCTCATTTTTTTTTGAGGAGCAAGGGATTTATTTGCTTAGTGGTGAGAACCACTTTTTTTTTGGGAGGGGGGATACTTACTCATTTTTTTGGAGCAAGGAATTTTATTACTTTTGGTAGGGGGTAGCTTGTCCTTTTGTCAATTCTTAGCATTCTAAACCATGCGCATAATAGTATGAGCAAGGGAAACCTTTCTCTTAAGGGGCAAGGACCACTTTGTAGCTTCATCCTTCCTTGTTCAAATTTAGATTTTAATGTGTGAATGTGTTTGGGATTTTGAGATATGCAAGGTATTATCAAAGCATGACCCTAATTTCTAAAAGCCAAAATAGCTTTCAACAAAATTTGAAGAGTAACTAGGAATGGCTAAATGATCAAAAACCCTAGTGAACACCCCATAGCAACTTATTGGTCATTTTGAAAACATAGTTACTCATAAAGGGGAATGTGGATGATGTGATATGTGAAATATGGGGGGTTTCCCTATGATAATTTGCAAAATAAAAGGTGTATGCATAATAGTCAGTGGTCATCTAAACATCATTTTTGATGGTCATCCAGTATCTACCCTATCTTACGAAGATCTCTTAATAAGCAAGAACTCATAAGAAAAACTACAAATGATGATGGTGGATAAGGCTAATTAAGGCTTATGACAATCATTCAAGCATGGTGTTTATTTGTGGTAATGCAAGAACAACATATTCTAATGCAAATGTAATGAATGAATATGCTTAATGCAACTATTCAATGAATGTGATGATGTGAAATGCATGACAAATGAAATGTACATGAAAATGCAATGTTTTTATATTATTTTTGTTGATTTTATTATTATTATTTTATTATTTTATTTTTTATTAGACCAAAGGTCTTAAGTGCCTTTGGAGCTTTTTGTGGGTTGACCAAAGGGTTTAAATGCCTTTGGAGCTTTTTGCGCATTGGGAATTAGGTATGAAATGCTCATAGGTGGAGGATTTTGAGAGGTTCACGCTCCTCAAAACCCTCAAGAGATGCTAATATATATGTCCTAGGCCCTATATTTTGAGTGATGATAAATGGGCCTAACCATTTAATCGCAAATTTGTCTCGCAAGTGCAATTGCAAATTGGAGTTTTACTAATTTTATTTAATCACAAGGTCTCCAACTTTAAATTACCTAAGATGAACTTTCATAGCATAATATCACTTAAGGTGATCTTCATAAACATGGATATGCTCGAGAGCATTAACACATCATTCATCAAGAAGTGTCAATTGATCAAGGTGAGCCTATCGTACAATATCATCATCAATGAACTCTTGGAGTGATATGCGCAATGATGGAATCTATAATTCCAAGGGCATAATGGCCTTAGTGCCATACACTAGGGAAAAAGGAGTTGCCCCAATGGGTGTCCTAATGCTAGTTTTTTAAGTCCACAACACAAGAGAAAGTTGTAGATGCCAATCTTTGTGATTATCTTTGATGATTTTCTTGAGAATGGTAATAACTATTTTGTTCCATGCCTCTTCTTGCCTATTGGGTTATGGATAATAGGGTGTAGAGAAGTTGTGCTGGATATTATACTTTGTAGTCAAAGCTCACACATATTTGTGAAACGGAAAAAAAGAGGCATTTGATCTAACAACATACTAATGACAAATTTTATTCAGGGAAATGTATTTTATTCATGTAAAGAGTGCATAGGTTACAATGGGGGCAAATTTCCCTTTATCCTTTCTTTTCATAAATGATACAGTAGGTCTGATGCCTTCCTTTTTATGCTCCTCAATGTAGATGGGCTTCTTTGTATGTGTGCCACCGTAGGATTATAGTTTGTGGTTGCTTTCCCTCATTGCTCCTACGCTAGGCCTGCAAAAGGGTGTTAGTTCATTGGAGGGCTTGCCTTAGTCAGGCCCCATATTTAGAAAGACAAATCGACTGTAAAAACATAATAAAAACTTAAATAAAATGTGCATAAGGTCATGAAATGAAAAAATAGAGCTTACCTCCTAAATCTAAGTTGATTTGGGACTTTTAGGACCAATTCGCCACCTGAGGAGTGAACTGGTACGGGATTCATGGGATGGGGGGTGAATCAGACCCTAAAAACTATTCTGTAAAAATCCTTCAATGGGAAGGTTCCTTGGATATTGTACTATTGATGTGTAGGTTTTGATCTGCTTTGCTATGCTTCGTTACGTATTTTGGTAGAGTTTATATAATTTAAACATAAGTTGGAGAGTGATTTAAATGAGGGTTTGGGCCCACTATATATAAAATGGCAAGTTGTAGGGGGGGAGTTAGGGAAACTAAACCTAGACTAAATTCTAACAAAAGTTAGGTTAGGGTTTGTGAGGTGGAAGCCTCACATTCCTCATAGGAAATATCCTATCCTCACACATGTGTGAGGAAATATTAGGTCTAATCAGGATTAGGAGGTCCTATGTCAAATTAGGTATTGATTAGGGTTATTAGGAAAATATCTTAGCTAACCCTAATTACACACATGCGGGAGGGTGCAATTAGTGTTAATTAAGGATTAAGAGTTTAATTAATCAATTTTGCCCTAAAAATGTGACTTAATTAAAGTCAACATTAAACTAGATTTTAAGAATTGACTTGATAATTGCTCTTGCCAATTAATAGCCCATGGGGGCCTCTATTGAGAGAAAATAAGCTTTGCATTGCCTTGGGAAGCTGATGGAAGGTATCCCGATGCATGGGAAATATTTGTGATGTGATTTTGCAAACTTACTAGGGTTTTGGACCTGGAAACTAGCAAAATGGTATATGGAAGTCTATGTAATGCTACGATAATATATGGCGATCTACGCATAACTACGACCATCTACATATGACTACGCATGACTATAACAATCTATGTTGTCTAGGATGATCTACAATAGTCTATGCTAGTCTACAATAGACTAGGGGTACCTAGGATGACCTATGTGAACCTACAAGTGTCCAAAATGATCTACAAGTACGAAGGTATAGCAATGTGCAACTTTTAGGTGTTTATATTTTACCCCTTTTTGTACTATATCAGGAGAAACACAATTTAATACAAAAATGTGAAGGATGTGTAGAAGAGAAGGGAGAGAAGGAGAATGGAATCCAATCAAAAGTATGTAGCCACTCGAATCATGACCATACCAACTTGATCGATAGCCAAGAAGGGGGAAGGAGAAGAAGAGAATAGGAAAGGGATAAAATGCAATGAAAACAATATCGGTAAATGGAAATGGATGATTATGGATGCAATGCAATGATTTTGCTGAGTCCATATGAAATTTTTGATGTCATACCAGTTGCTTGGGGTAGGCAACTTTTGACTACTTTGCTTTTGTGACCAGATCAACATGGTCCAAAAGTATGAATAGAACAAATACCTATTCAAATATTTGTTGTTGATTGATTGATGAGAACATGGTGACAAGTGTCAAACCATTTGAGCTAAAGGGACATTTGGATTATTCAAACATGACCAGTTCAGCATGGTTGAGAAATCCTTTTCCAAATGTTACGCTAGGATTACATCAAACATATCATTCATTATGTACTCGATGTACTTGAATGCTTAGATTGATTTCTCCATCGAAACGCATAGCTCTTGTGATATAACAAATATCTGATTGGGATTGAGATTATAATCGTAAGATAATATTCAGCAAAAAATTTTGTAGACAGATGTGATATTCATTCTTTCGGATGTTCATTTGGTTGGTTGCATGCGAAGCTGAATTTGGATATGAATACCCCCTCAAACGAGGAATCAACAATGAGGCGAATGGAATGTGGTGATTTGGTGATGCAGCGATTGATAGAATACCAATGCATGATGAAAAATTATGAAAAAGTAGATGATAGGATAGTGTAGGAGAGTTACTAGGGTTTTAGGGTACATGTGCATGATTTCCTAGGGTTTTAGAATGAATTTGATTGGTTTTTGGGGTCATATGCTTAATTCATGGGGCAAGGGGTGAATTGGATCCTGATTCATGGGGTAAGGGGTAAATTGTTTCCTGATTCATGGGGCAAGGGGTGAATCAGGCCTAAATCATGGGGCGGGGGGTGAATTAGGGTTTAGGGTATTTTAAAGTCAATTTGGAGGGAGAAGGACCTCATTGTGATGTCGACGAGCGGTGGAGAGCATGCGAGAGAGGCATTTGACGATGTGCGAGCATGACGGTTGGAAGTTCAGATGACAGGGTGACAAGGGATGACTGGGAGTTGGTAGAAGGCTTGGAGATCCATCAATAAGTGGTCCTACCTATATCATCTTTTGTTTGGTTAAATTTCCAAAGAAAAATGAATGAGGGGGAGGTTTTCATCTCGTTTAAATTTTTTTGGGATTTTTGATTGAAATTCGAACACATAGTGTAAAACTAGCCAAATGGGTACCAAAAAACATGATTTATTTCTAGGTTTGACCTGATTTTATGCCAGTTTGATTGGGTGATGGGTAGAGTAGATGTAAAGTTTGACCATCCATTTTTGGAGCCATGGGGTACTATTTTTGAAATGTTATTGAATTTCATCCGTAAAAGTAGGAAATGGGTATCCCATTGTGCGACTGTTATATTTTTTTGCTTTCGTTTGGCGCATTTTCTGAGTATGTTGTTTTTGAGTGTAAGGTAGGAAACTTTGACCGTTAAATTTGCCACCTTATGGATAGAATTTTTAGAAATCGATGAACTTTTCATCATAGAAGGGCAAAATGGGTATCCAAAAATAATATTTGTTTTTGTAGATGTTTTTGTTTGGCCTATGTTTGAATTGTGTGCCAATTAATAGGTAGTGTTAAATTTGGACTGAGCTGTTGGGAGCCCAAATTGTACTGTTTTCAACATCGGTTTGAACTTTCACCATGAAATGGCAAAATGGGTATTCAAAAATGTGACTGTTATTTTGATGTTGTGTGTATTTGTGTATGTTTTGTTTTGGTGTCTGTATGGTAAAATTTAGCTTGAACTCCATGTTGAGTGGCATACTGTTTTTGAAAATGGTCGACATTTTTACCGCTAAGTGGGCAAATGGGTATTCAAAAATGTATTTTGTTTTTGTATGTCAGATAGATTGGTTGAATTTTGAATTTTGTGCCATGGTTGGTATGTGGAAATGTTATGTTTGACTGTTGGAAGCCAAATATGTACTATTTTTCACATTTGTTCACACTTTTTCCATGAAATGACAAAATGGGTTTCCAAATATGCGACTGTTTTATTGATATGTTTTGATATATGACTTTTGCACTTTTTATGTCTCAAAGTGCGTGTCAAATTAAATAGTTTAATTTGTAAATTTTTTTATTAGATTGCATCATTGTATTGATGGCTAATGTGTTTTTTGCTATGTTTTTTGTGGATGAACAGGTGAAAATGCTCGAGCCCCATCATCGTGTGCAAAAACTAAAGGATGATTTTGATAAGTTGATGAATAAACCTGATGAACTAAAGTGGTTAGATGACATATGGTTTCGAGGTGTGTGGGAATGCAAAAGTATACATGCCAATAGGGCATATGTCTCCACATTATGTGAGCATTGGTATGTGGATAGGAACACGTTTCATTTTCCCATTGGGGAAATGACTATTACCTTGGAATATATATACCGAATTTATAAGTTTTTGATTGAGGGTGTGTCGGTGAGAGCGGCAACTGATGACAATAAGGAGGTTGTGTTGGAGTGATTCTTTTGGACAGAGTGGAGAGATATAGATATCTCTAAGATATATTATGAGTCATTATGGTTGAATAAGAAGATATCTAATCGGCAGTGTGCGACAATGATGATGATCTCCACCTATGCATTGCCTGATACTTTCAGGGTTTCATTTACTTAGAATATGTTAGATGTGGTGATTGACATGGTTGAGTGCAAGGTCATGTTTGTGTGGGAACCTGCACTATTGGACCAAGTGTATCGAGAGTTGCATGATGTTGTGTGAGCTGGATGCAAGGGGTTCAGTTTGATTTCCTTGTTATAGGTATGGGCATGGGAAAACATAGCTATTGAGAGGCCATCATTATTGCCTCAACCTGTGCATGTGAGGAGCAAGGAGTATTTACCCTATGCTTTGATATGGAGTAAAAAGGTAGAGTAGGGTATTAAGAGGCCACATGAGGGTGATCTATTATTATGGAGGGGTAAGTTTGGAGATCTAACACCTGGTGATATTAAGTGGAGGCCTTGGTTGGGTGGGGTAATGTGAGATGAGGATTATGAGCAGCTACTCATCGTTCGATAGGGCAGATGGTTAGTGGGGTGATATACTTGGTAGACAAAGTATTTTTAGTTTGATCGGGTGAGGCAATAGTTTGGATTACGATAGGATATTCCAGGGGCTCCTATCATTTACTTTAGGTAGAGAGGTGATAGAGGAGAGTGTCCTATGGTTTTACCTTGGGTTGGGGAGAGGGATCCACCTATGGCTACCCTGAACATAGAGGATGTTGGGATGACTCCAAAGTTTGAGTCCTAGTGAATGATGTGGGGTTGGGAGCTTGGCAGAGGTGTGATCGATCGATGGGTGGCACCTGATTTTGGGGCACCTCCACCAGAGAGGAGGGGGGCTCAAGTTATGTCATATGACATAGCTAGTGATGAGAGGGAGGTTCCTCAATGATTGTCATAGTAAAGCTTGGGTGGTGTAGTGAGCACCTAGGGAGTGGGGGTAGATGATATGAGAGGTAGGGTCACTACTATGGGTGATATAGATGATACCATTGATATTTGTGCATTCACAGATGTGGAGAGGATTCCTTTTGATATCCAAGAGAGGCGAGATGTGGAGGAGGAGGCATAGGATCTATGAGGTAGGGTTCACGAGTTGGAGGTTGAGCTCAATAGATAGGAGGAGGTTGTCGATGCTAGATATGCTAAGGTGTAGCTGAGATGGAGTAGATGAGAGGTATCATGGCTAGGTAGGAGCATGCTATTGAGAGGTTGACTGGTCAGTTGGTTGTGAAGTCTACTAAGAAGGTATTATGTGACACTTCTCTGACAGTGCATGGGATTCCTCTCCCAGATTATGCTTAGGTGGTATCATAGTCTTAGTCATGATCATGAGTGTGGGTACCTTCACATCATAGTCAACATAGTGCTACTTTGGTGGAGCAGGTCGGGGCCAGGGTTGGGGTGGGAAATCAACCTATTGTGGGTCAGGCACCAAGAGCCATGGTAGAGTCTAGTAGAGCGGTAGAGGTTTGGGTGAGACATGAGGGGCATGGAGAGACTCTTATTCAAAGTTAGGATTGATTATTATTATAGCCTACGGGAATTTTTGGATGATGGATGATGGGTGATGGTCCTAATTTGTAGCCTATGGGTATTTTTAATGATTGATATATATACATTTTTATTTTGGTTGTTATATATACATGTGTTATGGTTTTTTGCAATGTGTTCTCGCTATGTTTGCATAGATATCATACCATGATTTGTAGGTATTTATGATGAATGGATATTCATGTGTATTGTGGTTTAAATCTATTATCATGTTGTAGTGTGAATATGTTGTAGGGTAGACTTGCATGATTCTATTTCGAATGCAATGTGAAGTAATAAAATATGAAATGATATTTGTAGTGAATGCATGTAATATAAATGCAATAATGGAGTGTGAGATAGTATATGCATAATGAATGCCTTGGTTTAGTAATTTATGTGAAGCATGTAATGTAACTACAATAATGTGATCTTTTATGAATCTATGTAACATAGCTGCACGTATGCATGTATGGGAATGTAAAAATGCATAGAGGAAGCACTTGTATCATTACATGTACCTATGTGGATGTTATCCATTACGTTATCTCAGATATATAGGATGGTATAGGAGGTATATAATGGCTTTGACCAATATAGTTTTGATAATAAAATGTCAGACTCAAATATGTGTGAGTTTATGTGGCAACTCATAACTAATCAGTCTGGTTCAAAATCTGTCATGGACCTGTGTGTGTAAATGAGTGAGGTTCATTTATCCATTTTGAGGTAGGTAGGATTAACCCATTGTAGATGTGGCCAAACTAACTAGCTCATCCATACATGAATAGTGATTTGTACAAAAGCAGGTAGCTAATGCAATATATATATTGCTACTTGTAAGATTATTCCATTGGTAGGTAGGCTCTTGGAGCCTATTGCTAGCGATGGAAATCATCCCATGGTGTTATGTTAAACCTACGGACCAAATGCGATGAAGGATAACATGGGTGATATTAGAAGGATTTTCCTTTTGTTTTTTACCCCTCATCTATTGTTTCCCTATTTATTGTGGTGCTCTTTTTATATTTTTCTTTTCTTTTTCTTTTTCTTCTTTTTTTTTCTCTATTCTCTTTTTCTCAATATTTCTATTCTATAGGCATTGGCTTTTGTTTTGTCCCAATTTTTTTACTTTTGCTTATGCTTATCCCTTTGTTTATCCCCAAGTTGTATGTTGACCATGCAAGTGATAGGACGAGTAGGGAAAACCATTTTCTATATGGTGACATCTACTCCAGGTGTCATCTTTCCTAGGCTCAAAATGTGTTTAATGTGTAACCTATTGTGAATGGTCCATGAGAGAATTTGAACCAGCCTAAAGAACCATAAGAAGAATGTAAAACCTGACAGCTAGGGGTGACATTTGATTGACTGAACTAGTAAGTAGTCAAAGCTTAACACGACACCTATGTAAATCCTACTCCTAAAAAATTAGAATGGACATCCAGGTGGTGATGCTAACAAGTGCGTGTATTACTCTTGTTGAAGGTGCATTTTATTTTATTTTTGAGAGAAAGAATGTACAAACTTAAAATGAAATTAACATGAAAAACATATGGATATGTGCAATGGGTGTAATATAAATGATGCAAGTGGAAAAATGCAATATCTACAAGAGGAAATTTACGATGTGTAGAAAGAAAAATTTAGAAAACTTATTTACAAATGACTATGGTGTATCATGATGACCAAAAATCATGATGCTATAATAATGGTTGCCCCAGCATGTGGTGTGTGTGTGTAGTAGGTGTATAAGATGTAGTATGTTGGATGCATGTGGTACTATCAAAAGGAGGAAATAGATGAAGGTGGAATGTACAACTAGAAGAAATTTAGAAGTAGTCTTTGGCAACTGGAAAGAAAATGGGATTGCCAAAGTCAGAAATATAATAGAAGAAAAATAGGGGTAGATCAACGTAGGTCTGTAGCCACTCAAAGCGGGACCATACAACTATGCAAGAAAATCATAAGAAGGGGAAGAAATAAGGAGGAAGAAAACATAGGAACTACTGACAGGCAAAATATCATGGGTCAGGTTAGGAATGAAATGGTGAAGTGATGGTACGGATTGGACTTCAGTGACTGGTGTAACTAGAAATGTTGTGAATATAGTGGGTTGGTGTTGTCAATGTTTCACGAGGTGGAAAAGTTTTGGGGACAATGTCGTAGAGGACTCACAAGTCGACTATACGGGATGGAACTTTTAGGTGATGGAGTTCAAGTACCATGCAACATATTTTGGACCAAGTTTTTAAAATTTAGCATTCCTTAATTTCATGACCTAGTTGTCGATGATAGATATTTTAGACACCTAAAACATGTCATGTCGAGGGTGACTACTCATATGGACATGCTACAAGACCATATGGAGGATCTTGGATAGACTCCAAGATAGAGCAGTGGTTCTAACCACTCAATTTGGGCTCCTTGGCCTAATCAGTCTGAACCACAGCCCAGACCTATGGTTTACAGGCTGAACCATGGCTGAGACCTACGGTTTACAGTCTAGACCATAGCTGTAACCTACGGTCTTAACTAAAGTTTAGTTGGCCTTCATCCGAGCCAAATCGGTTTGAATGACCATTTGATCTAGAAGAAGGTGGTTAGAGGATAGAAGCTTCCAATCCAACTGTCCTAACCACCCCTTCTTGATCTTGGCTTCTCCATGAAGCCACCCCTAGCCCTTGGGTAGTCCTATAAGTACCCCTCAAAATTAGGGTAAACTATTATAGAGAGCATTGGATATTTGAGCAACGAAGCCCTATCAAATTGTACACTCAACTGAGTATACTGAGAGAGCTATTGCACTTATCCCCTACCTACTTGCCAAGATTCATGATGAATTGCATTATGGATGCCCTAGGAGCCTAGGAGAGCCAAGAAGCACATATTCGGGCAAACGAAGGCCCTTCATAGTGAATCAACCACCAAATCAGTCTGAGGACACCGAAGGTGACCATTGAACATCAATTTGGACAAGGAGGTCAAGCCCACTACCCTTGAAATTGAGGGTAAACCTATCAGATTGCTAACCATGGCTTTCAGCCATGGTTTACAATGCAGACCACTCACTAGAGCTATGGTTTGCAGCAGAGGTATCACCACCTTACCTTTTTCATTTATGTCTAGCTAGTTAGCTTAGTTTAGCTATTTCCATGGTTCAATTGTAGTTTAGCAGATTTTTGACTGGTAGAATTAGGTTAGAATAGTTTCTTTGTGTTAAGCATCAAATAGGACATTAATGGATTCTTTATGCACTTTCATGCTTTATTTCACATAATTGGTCCATGCATAGTGTAGTTGTTATCTTTATTTATGCAATTATATAAATCTTAACATAGTTTAGAAGTGCTTTTCATGCTTTCTTGATTATACATGCTTAATGGTATCTTTATGCATTTTTCCTAAAAGGGCCTCATCATGAGAGGCTGCCTATATTTTTGACACTTTTATGTTGTTTCTTGATCACAGGGAATAGATTCAAAGGAGATTCAACCATCAAGTTCCTTCCTCAATGCGAAGAAGAGGGCAACTCCACCCTAGAGCAGTTTGTGACTAGTTGAAAAGCAACATTAGTGCGCCTACCCTATTGAGGGCTTTGGCATTGTATTAATTGTATCATCATTTGGGTGACCCTAAGAGGGGCATGATTGTAATCGAGATTCTTTGCAATTATTAATACAAGAAACACTTATTTTGTTGAATCTATGCAATCTTGTCATTTTTATGCTTTGAATGATTGAATATGATATAATACAGTAGATGGGTGCACACTTTTTGGTTAGATCAGAAGGTGATCATGGTGGAACTCCACAATTCTAGCATCTGACTATGTGTTTTTGGTTTTGTGGACTTGTAGGTACAAATCGTAGCTATCATCTATGGGCCAACAATTGAACCATAGGTTCAACCCATGGGCCATAGTCAGAACCATAGACCAGACCTACGGTTTCCAACAGAAACAACAAACAATAAAGGGATAAAGCTCATTCAGATGAGGACTTGAGGTAGGCCCTACTTCTCACTCTCTGTAATTTTTTTACCTCTGTGTTTTACAAAATTCAAATTTGGAATGCAATTAAGAAATTAAGAAAGAAAAAAAATGAATTAGGTCTTAGTTGCATTTATCTTTGTGTTTTTAGAAAGGTGTTGCTAGGAACAATGGATCTCTGATTGTAATCTACCCTAGAATCTAGCATGCTTGATAGAATTTGTGTGATTGGTTTGCATGTGTGAGGCCCAATTAGTGGCCAATTATCATCGTAATATGCATTGTCTCAAAGAGCATCTAGAATAGCTTGCATTTTCTGAATTTGAAATGTTCTTTCATTTGCATAACATTTAGAAAATGAGCATGAATGCTATATGATGCATTTCTTTTATGTACATTAAAAGGAACCACACACACCACTTGGCACTTAAACGCTAGTGAGTTGGGCTTGACATCCAACCACTAGTAGGGTTCAATGATGGTGGGCATAACTTCCATCCGTTGGCCCAAATCCCATGAACCTTTTGGATACTAGACCAATACCGGATCCGAGAACCTTTTGTACCCTAGAAAATTTGCATGTATTCTCTTCGGAGGGTATAACGTTGACTGGGGGAAAATGGGTGAGGATCTGGGAGGACCTGTGCTCCCTGACCATGTGTGGGCTTCATTACCACAC
This sequence comes from Wollemia nobilis, assembly GCA_028583015.1. NCBI lineage: Eukaryota > Viridiplantae > Streptophyta > Pinopsida > Araucariales > Araucariaceae > Wollemia > Wollemia nobilis. The sequence continues at coordinate 9,354,971 of JAQPPZ010000012.1, read as the reverse complement.
ATTATAGGTTGGATTACGTGACTTGGAGTTCATAGCCAAGTTGTCGAGCTATGAGCGTACAGGTGAAAGCCATTAAACTGAGAATAAAATCCAACAAGTTTTGCAAAACATGATAAGAGTTTCTACACTGATACAACAAATCATTGAAAACACATCAAATAGTTTAGGGCTCAAATTTTAAAATGTAAAGGAGATAATCACATTGTTTACTTTGTATGCTTCTTTATTGCTTAATTCATCAAGATAAGGCCCTCCTTGAGGCCATAATTTTTAGTAAGAGAGGAAACCTCTCGAGTCTTGTTTAGTCGGTTCATCATGATGACTAGGCATGATAGAGCTCAATTACGAGCTAATGAGTCAGAGAGTTCATGGAGAGGTTTTTAAATGCTCTCGATGTTCTCCTGAGGATATTTCAAACCTCGTACGCCTCCTTGCTAGGCATCACACTCATCATGCACCTGAGGATCCAATCCTCCTAGCATGACATTCTAAGAGTCATCGCGAGCTCCCTTCATCATGCAGGGGGTTCACCCATACAGATCATGGGGTTTCTTCACATATGGTGAGAACCCAAGTCATTAGGTCTCCACCTGGTGAGATAGAGAGTTGTGGATCATACTCCATGAGTCAGTCCTATAGGGAATCTGAGTCTCATGCAGCCCATGAGAGGCGACTACTCCAAGACCAATTGGAGGAGGCGCATCATCAGCGTAAGCATCTAGAGTATGAGTCCATAGAGAGAAAGAGAGCGCATCAACAAAGGTTGGATGAACTCCAATGGTATGAAGAGAGGATTTACCAATAGAAAGCATGTGAAGAACAATCATGTGAGGTAATTCCTAAAAAGAAGCTCATACCTAGAGTGCTTAGGCAACAAGTCAACGCGACGCACCCAGTGCATCATCAAGAGTTGCCACTTAAGCAAGTAGATAGCCATTCTTCTAGATAGATAGACATGCCTAGGGTTATCGAAGAGCAATAGAAAGAGATGTCTAGGGATCCCATGCGTAAGCGTGAGGTCGAGAGTAGTCAAGTCCGATAGGTGAGCAATGTCAATGCTCGAAAGTCATCATAATCCTTGGGGTATATATAGTCTATTCCACCATATAAGGAACCTGTGATTACTTTCCATAAATAGGAAGTCAAACCTATCCCTATCAGGGAATCTGATCCTCCATTGCATATCATAGCGAGGATACAACAGATTGCGTATAAGCGAGTGTTGGTGGATACAGGATCATCGATTAATATCATCACCACCTCAGCATTCAAACATCTCAAAATTCCACCTTCCCACATCAAGGAAACAAATTTCATATTGCAAGCCTTTAACGATGTGGAATCCCCTATAGTAGGCACAATAGTCCTCCCCATCGAGGTGGGACAAAATATTATTCCTACATTGTGCTACATTTTAGAGGGATCAAGACAGTATAATCTACTGCTTGGAAGACCATGGATAAGAGCCATGGAGTGCATACCATCAATAGTGCATCAGTGCATTAAGTACACCCATGGAGGTGAAGTTCATGTAGTTGAGGTGGACCCAGATCCCTTCAAGTATTATAAGCCTGAGGATCATCCGTAGGAACCTGGTGAGGCACCTATGCATCTGCAAGTTAAATTGGATGAGTCTATCCAAAGTGTGGATGCAGCCTCGCAGACTATGGTGGAGTTACCATCCCCACCGCTATCACCTATGGAGTCACCTACAACCCCTACACTCTCGACACCTCTTAGCAGGGAAGGATTGATGAATGCCCTTACAGAGTTTCTCACAACCACTTCAGAGGTATCATTAGAGGATCTTCACACTCCTATCAAGGAGGAAGAACCTAGCATGGTCATGGATGCACTTGAGTGTATCACACCCTCTTCATCCATCATGTCACTAGATAGTTCTCATGAGGATGATGGTGAATATGAAGAGCTTATAGAGGCCAACATTATGATGCTGCCCACCATAGAGGGTTCCACCGATTGGGATCCTATCCTGGAGACATCGTATGAGTATGAGGAAGGTTCAGTTATCATGACTAAAATAGGACAACCTCAGTATGTTGATGAATTACCTACGATGCATGCAGTTGTGGAGTTTTCTCATGAGTTTGTGGGAATGGTCGACATTAGGCCAGATGATCAAGTGATTCCTAATCACATAGAGCCAGAGATGGGGTAATCCAGTGGTGTTTTCACATTGCCAGGGCCAAAACTTTTGAAATTGGTCACTCCTGACTCATTTCTCATGGCACCATCTCGAGAGCACAAACAAGTAGGTTCCTCACATCAGATTGGGGGTACCAAAAGTGACACAGTTCAACACAACGAAGTGAAACAATAGCTTGAGCTGAGTCATAGGCATGAGCATGTGGATAGCATTGATGAAGTGTGTCATCAAGAAGCTTCCACATCAACTCAAGTGAAGGAAATAGGTGATTTACAATTACCTAATGGATCCATAGCATCCACTTTTCTATTTCCTTCAAATGACAAAGGTATTTCGAATCAGTCATTGGAAATACATATGAATTCTTTGTCAGTCTTGCGATCCATTTTAAGCCATCTAGAATGGATGGAGCATCGAATGGATGAGCAAGATAAGGCATTGCATTTTATCAAAAACCGGATTGAAAATCTGGAATTACAAAAGCAACCCTTTCTTGAGGCTGAATCGCTTCCTATGCAAGTACAGGAAAAGCCTCAACGAAAGCAAAAGCCCATGCGGCCAACCCAACCATTGGATTCTCAAAGCAAACCAATGCGGGGCAAGAGCCCAAAATAGTCGTAGCATAGTGGGACTCCATTACAAGAGTCTATGTCTGATATCTTTCAGAAGTTGCAAGAGGCTAAGGTCATCACCTTGCCTAATGTCATCCCTCTAAACCCAAATAGAGTTAAACCTATGGGTTACAAGGAGCATCACTACTATCTCTACCATCGAATAGAGGGTCATGGCATTCGAGATTGTCATGAGTTTAAGAGTGTGGTGCAAAATTTGATAGATAAGGGGGTTTATCATGTAGATGGTTCTCTCAGAGTGCCCCAACATGCTGAAGTGGAGGTCACACCTCCTCAAGAGTGACCTCAGAGTCATCAGTCACCTCGTAGGCCCAATAGGCCAGTGCAATGAGTAGTTTCATTTCAGATGACTACTCTAACTTTGTTCCAAAAGTTACACGAGGCACATGCATTCATATTGCCCAAAGTCAAGCATAGGGCATCCGAGACTGGGTCACCTGATAGGGGTCCCTTTTGTGTGTATCATCGAGCGCATGGACATGACATTCGGAGTTGCCAGTCATTTAAGAGGGTCATCGAAGACCTAGTAGAATGGGATGAGATCCACGAGGATGGTTCTCTCGTTCACCCATGTCGAAGCATAGGCACACCGGTGAGGTCCGATCTTCACCTAGGGGAGTTGATTTCTGTCACTCTTCCTAAACAAGCTGATTACTTTTTAGTAAATAGCATGCACACTGGGGGTCTTCAAGGTAGCATACCTTTCCCACCAACCATACCAAATTTGATAAGGAAAAATGAGGAATCTAGAGGTATTGCACCTCCCTCACCATCATCGAATGGCACACTCACTAGGGGTATATAGGGCAGCATGCCCTTCCCAAAAGGCTCCAAGGGTTCCTAAAACTACTTGGTCATGTAAAAAGAATCCCAAAAGGCTCCAAGGGTCTGAAACCGCTTGGTCATGTCAAAGGCCCTCGAGGATTTGCTTATAATCGCTCGGTCATCCTAAAAGGCTCCAAGCTCATCTATGAGTAGTTTGGTCAATCAAAAGGCACCAAGAGTTTCTGAAAAACTGCTTGGTCAACCCAAAAGCTCCAAGGATTCTTAAAATATCGCTTGGTCATCCCAAAATGTCCCAAAGGTACTCATAAACCCTTTGGTCAAACCCCAAAAGCTCTGAGGGTTTGCTTAAAACCGCTCGGTCATCCTAAAAAGCTCCAAGGATTTTGTAAAAATTGCTTGGTCAATCTAAAGGCTCTAGAGGCATGTACTCACCGTTTGGTCAGATATGAGGCTCAAAACTCATAAAAATTATAAAATCAATAAAATCCAAAAAAAATTGGTAAAGCATAAAATCCAAAAACATTTGCATTTGAATTTTGCATTCTCATTTTGCATTCACACATGCATTCATTGCATTATTGCATTGCATATAGGCATTCATCATCCATTGCATTCCATAGTAGGAGGGATTATGTTTGTCAGTATTACAAATGACACCATGTTTGTGTTTAAATCATGCATCTCTGCATTTATCATGATCCATCATTCATGTGAGTAATTATGTTTTTCAACACAACCTATAATGTTGCTATGGAGATATACTAGGGTTTTCTGGTCACTCAACCATACCTAGTGGTCTTATCAAGAGTTGGTAGAAAGCTTGCTTTGCTTTTGTAGCTAAGGTTCAGTTAGTATAGCCCTTAGCATATCAGAAGCCTATCACTAATCAACAAATTAAACAATCCTAACAAGGACTAGGGGAAGATGAAAGTCATGAAGCAGGACCGGGTATCCTGAAGCGAAAAGAGTTATTCTTGCTTATCCCTCTATGCGGATGGTATGGGAAATGTTGGTAGTTGGCAAAAGGATAGGTTAGTTCCCTATTCAGAATCCCTTGCTTATGATAAAATGAGCAATATCCCAAAGTGATATCCCACATCAATCCTCATGATTGATACCCTAGATCGATATCATAGATCGACTTCCCAGATTGATATCCCATATTGATATCATAAGATCGATATTCTCAATCGATATACCAAAAATAGTTTCCCAAAGTAAATCCCCCAAAGGAAAGTTTTTGAAGAAAATTATCAAATGTAAATGCCAAAAAGTGAAGATCGAATGAAGATCAAAAAATAGGCTTAAATCAAAGTTCAAAGTGAAGATCAAATGAAGATCATAAATCAAAGTTCGAGTGGAGATCAAATGAAGATCCAAAATCCAGTTCGAAGAGAGATCAAATGAAGATCCAAAGATAGTTCAAAATGAAGATGGAATCGACTCCCTTGCTTCACTACATATGAGCAAGTATCCCAAAAATTGAAGGATAGAAAGGAATGAGCCTGAATCCCTAGAATTGTTGGCACTACTATACCTTACGCATGATGATATGTCTGATACACTTGCATCTCGCTTGTGGGCAAGACCAATGTTTGAATGTGGAAGAGCTAGCTTCAGGTGTCCTGCATTGCCTAGTGGCTTAGTCCAACTAAAATCTAAACTTGGGATTGGATAAGACATTTGTGGAACCCCTATCTTAGCAATGGGCTGAAAGAATCCCGCCTGACATCGGGGAACGCTCGTGTCTTATCTTAAAATAATCATGTGCACACACAGGGGATAATGAACAGTTAGGGCCTATCCTAGCAAAAGCCTTTTATCTCAGAAGTCTAGTGTGGTTAGTATGCAACTTTTGATAAGTCTATTAGGGTGTTTGAGTCTCATGGAAAACCTCAAAAATTTCTCTCATAGCAACAAAATATCAAATATCTCAAACCATATAAAATCATCAAATTGCAAAGTATCGAGTCCATGATACATCATCATATAGAGCACAATCAAAATATAGGATAGATACCAGATGGATATTAGAAATAATATTTAGACGACCACTGACTATATCGTGCATATCTTTCAAATTTTGCAAAAGAAAATAGAATGACACATTATATCATTCACATCAAACAACTGCATTCATTGCATTTCATATATGGGTGATTAATTGATTAAATTCTTATCTTAAGGATTTTCAATTACATTCATGATTTTTATACATTCTATGGTGTCATCCATTAGATTGATAAACATATTTGCATTCATTCCTTATGTTTTAAGTGATTAAAGCATACAAGGTTCATTTACATTAGATTACCATCATGTAAATAAATCATTACATACATTAATGCATACAATAAAGCAATATCAAATATGCGTTAAGAGAAAACATTGCATCCATATGCATCCATCATAAATCACACATCTAAGCATCTAGATCACTGCATATAATCATCATCATAAATCAAATAGCTATCTAGTGCATGTCATCCATACATCACATCATATAACATCAAATTAACATAAGCATTGCATCCATGTGCATCAAATAAACATAAAATCAAAACATATAAATCAAGTACACATCATGAGCCATAAATGATCAATATATATATATATGTGTCTCAAAGTACATCATATGAGTACAAAATACTCGTAGGCTACAATCGTGTAGGTCCTCGACCTTACACCAAAAATGATACATATGCAAAATGTAGCTATGATCTGACAAGAGCCCTAGCTCTGGCTGGCTCCCCCTGAACTGGAGCTCTCACCACCTCCCTCAGCCCTATGACCTAGAGCCTACTCTGCAGTCAGATCTGGCCCCTACTGTGCACCCTATTGAGGGCCTTATGTACCACCTAGCCCGAAGAGGCCTAGCACATGAGAGACTGGTATGTCCAGGTGGCTAGTCCTATGGCTAGAGGTCTCACCTATCTCCTTGTGGCTCTTGTGCGAGCTACCACCATGTGTGCTAGAGGACCTATGTGTCCTCTCTATCCTATGAGTCCTCTGGCTAGAGCTAGCTATGGACTACCCTGTAGTCCTGGATCTGGTCCATTGACTCCCTATAACATGAGAATCCTCTAGGACCTACCCACCTATCAACTTGATGTAACCCTCTAGCTGGTCTATACGGGCTACCCTACTAGTATGTCTATAATTGCCCTCCTCCATGAGGGCTTGTAAACATTAGATCTCTGACATGGGATCATGGTCGCCAGGTAGCACTAGCACTAGTGCTGTAGGTGGTGCCATGATAACATGGGAAGATGAAGGATCTCCCCTCTGAGCCTAGGCCAAGTCCCTCTCTACTATAGTTGTACCTAGTCATGCCTCTACCAAATCATGCATACTAGTGAGCTCTTGGACCCTCCCCTCTACTATCGTAGCCCGTGTAGTTAGGCTAGTGATCTCCTGCTCTACCTCAGTCAGTCTATGATCTCTATCAGTCAGTATGCTCATAGAGTAGCAATAGTGGTGTCTCGCTCCATCTACTGCATGACATATCTATCGAGCTGACTCTACAAGTCAGCAACCTAAGCTAGGAGCAGCCCCTCTACACTGTCAGGAGGGACCTCACCCTCCTCTAGAGCCTCATCATCTAGATCAACCTCAGGAGCCTCCTCGATGGTGGCCTCTATGCCCCATCCACCCTCTATCCATTGGCGCACCCTACGCCCATCAGGATCCACCTCTACCTCTGCCTAGTCTGGCACTCTACCTAGAGGCCTCGATCCATGCCACTAGAGCATGGACCACCATCCATCATATGTTAGGGTGGTAGCAGCCCTATCAACCCTAGTCTCTTGGAAGTCATCTGGCTCATCTCCTAGAGTTGAAGGTTGAATCCATGGTAGATCCCACTCTAATGCCAAGTGTCGATATAGAAATGGGATCTCCGGGATGTCCTACACTATGCCAAACTAATGTAGGATATGAGAGTAGAACTGATACTCTCTAATCTCGGCCTTTCGATCGAGTAGCCACCTATCTCTATGAGCCTATCGAAGCCACTCACCCGCCTCAGCCCATGTTGGGCAATCCATGTACGATCACCACTCAATATCATCTGGGCCGAGTGATGCGAACCATGTAATGTAATGTTGGATGTCACCAGCATGGGTCCTACTCCTGAACCCCTCCTCCTTGTGAGGCTAGTAGGTGGTATAACATTGGTGGTCATCATCGATCTCTGTGATGTGTAGTGGTAGCTCTCTAGGATGCTCTATCTTGATGTGCTACCAGCCCCAAATCTGAAGTAGCAGGCTATAGCTGATGCCCCGATGGCTTCGGTCAGTGATCTGGTATAACTCTCTATATAATTGGTATAGAAGGGTGCTCCCCAGGCTAGTCACAACGGTTGAGTCTACTGAGCTCTGAACCACTCTCCGGATAGTGGCTAGGAGGTTCTAGGGAATCCTCATGCTCGAGGAGTCTAGAAGAACAACTTGCACCACCAGGTGCATAAAAATGACCTCCCACATAGAGAAGATGTTCTTCCCCTACCAGTATCCGATGTGGACTCCTCCATGATCGATACTACGTTGAGCCTCCTGGCTTCGATCACCAAAGATAGCATCAAAAATGGGCCCTTTGGCCCCAGAAGTAGAAGAGACGATGGCCTCACCATCAATGGGGATCTTGAAGATCCTATAGACATCCTCTAATGTCACAGTCATTTCACCTGTAGGCAGGTGAAATGTGTTGGTCCACGCATTCCAACATCGGGCCAACGTAATCAAGTAAGCTTGATCCACCCTAATCATGGGTAGATCCAGGACGTAACCAAAGCCGATGACTCCGAACCATCTTCGCTCCCCGGGAGTGAGCTCTCCTTGAAGAGTCTTAAGGATGTCGGGCTCACGAGCTCTAGAGGTCAACCTCTGAAATAAAAAGCATAATATAAGGAAAAATCTAACTAAAAATAAGCAAAAACATTTAAAAATGACCTAAAAATCATCAAAAACATCTAAAAACTGATAAAAGTACAAAAACATGTCATCATGCAGTCATAAAAATTAAAAATGTCACTTAGACAAGTCAAAAATGCATTAAATGACATTATTTGCCTATTAAACCTTGGAAAAATTAAAAATTTGATAAAATTTTCCTAAAGTTTGTGAACCGTGGGTCAACCCTACGGTCCGCATGCGGTCAAAAATTGACCATTGGGATTTTAAATGTGGATCGTAGCTGGCAATATGGGTCCCCAATTGATCAATTGGGAACCATAGCTGGTACCTACGGTCTCCGACTGAGATCCCACTCGGTCATTTCCATGGCTAAAAAATAAAAAATAAAAAAATAAAGCCTAAACTAGCCTAATCTAGCATGAGGTTCATTACCAATAGTTTAATTAGGTTCAATTAGCCCATTTCTTAATGAGGTTAATTTTACTGGTAATGGATGCGAGGTCTTGGTTTCGAATTACCTTGCCCTCGCCTCTGCCTCGCTAGATGAAGCTTGCCCACGCTCTGCCATCGTGCGGTGTGTAGGGTGTGAGTGTAGAGTTTGATAGGGTTAGGTCAGTTTTAGTTGTCACTATCAGAGCTCTCCAATTGCCAAGTCGTTGTCAAGGAATAATGAAAGAAATTTGAAAATTGAGCCTTTTATAAGCTTTTCTTATTCCGTGGACCGTAGGCCCTAGCCATGGTTCCCAAAATTGTAATTGGGAACCATAGACCCTAGCCATGGTTTGCAACTGGTAGAAAATTTAGTCAAATCCCATCGTGGGAAGGTCTAAAAAGGTAAATTAATGACTCCCATTGGATCAAATTTTCAAAAAGAGCAATCAATGTTGCAAATTTGGTGATGTTCAAAGCACCATGATCAATTAAAAAATCAAAATTAACAAAAAAAATCAAATAATTAAAAACACCAAATGCGCCTCGTATTCAGTAATTTACCCTATACACTTGGCGGTTGCAGTGACTTGCGCTCCATGCAATCCGACAAGATGAGTAAATTACCATAAGGACATTTGGGGAAAAATTGTCATCGTTGATCTGATATGCTTCTTTTCAATCCCTAAGAAGGCCTTCGCGGCTGGACTTCTCCATGGGAATGAGGCGTTTCATGTCATGTCTTCTATGACATCTTTTCAGCAAATCATCGATAATTTGATTCAACACAAATCTAATTGGATTTGTATCATTTCGATTCCCTAAGATGGCTATTGTAGCCTGATTGCTCCATGGGATAGGAATGTGCAATCACTATTAATAGTTGGAATCAAAAGCTGAACTAGGCCTAGCCAAGGCATTAATATGCTCAAATCTAAATTTGTTCAGATCATCCATGGTGGTCAAGCGACATCGTCGCTTTAATCATTGTCATTACCCTCATCGACTCGTCGCTTGAGGGGGTAGTCATAATATCAAATCATAATCAAAATCAATAGAAGATCCCGGAGATCGTAGATCCCTTGATCTTGTCAAAATTGCGTTCATCCTTGCGAATCATTGTCAACAACTATCATAAGCTTACCCCTTTGCTTGGGGAAAATAGAAAATATGATAATTTGTTTGTATCTCTTCTCCTTTCGGTTATATAGGCCTAACTCCTATTGTAGCATCAAATGCTACCCGAATGACTGATGGCGAGTGCAAGCTTTTCAAATGTAAGCCTTTCACCCAGTTGGAAGCAATGATTCTAGGATGCACATCCTTTTGTAGGACAAGGGGCATCTAATGTTGATCTGACTAATGATCATCATAGAACCTTCGACATCATTTTAGGAGGTATATTTTTGCTCAGCATTGTTCGATCTCACAATGCATCTCAAAAGGGGCATCTGTAGACACCTAAAATGCATCATGTCGAGGGTGACTACTCATATGGACATGCTACAAGACCATATGGAGGATCTTGGATAGACTCCAAGATAGAGCAGTGGTTCTAACCACTCAATTTGGGCTCCTTGGCCTAATCAGTCTGAACCACAGCCTAGACCTATGGTTTATAGGCTGAACCATGGCTGAGACCTATGGTTTATAGTCTAGACCATAGTTGTAACCTACGGTCTTAACTGAAGTTCAGTTGGCCTTCATCCAAGCCAAATCAGTTTGAATGACCATTTGATCTAGAAGAAGGTGGTTAGAGGATGAAAGCTTCCAATCCAACTGTCCTAACCACCCCTTCTTGATCTTGGCTTCTCCATGAAGCCACCCCTAGCCCTTGGGTAGTCCTATAAGTACCCCTCAAAATTAGGGTAAACTATGAGAGAGCATTGGAGATTTGAGCAGCGAAGCCCTATCGAATTGTACACTCAACCGAGTATACTAAGAGAGAGCTATTGCACTTATCCCCTACCTACTTGCCAAGATTCATGATGAATTGCATTATGGATGCCCTAGGAGCCTAGGAGAGCCAAGAAGTGCATATTCGGGCAAACGAAGGCCCTTCACAGTGAATCAACCACCAAATCAGTCTGAGGACACCGAAGGCGACCATTGAACATCAATTTGGACAAGGAGGTCAAGCCCACTACCCTTGAAATTGAGGGTAAACCTATCAGATTGCTAACCATGGCTTTCAGCCATGGTTTACAGTGCAAACCGCTCATCAGAGCTACGGTTTGCAGTAGAGGTATCACCGCCTTACCTTTTTCATTTATGTCCGGCTAGTTAGCTTAGTTTAGCTATTTCCATGGTTCAATTGTAGTTTAGCAGATTTTTGACCGGTAGAATTAGGTTAGAATAGTTTCTTTGTGTTAAGCATCAAATAGGACATTAATGGATTCTTTATGCACTTTCATGCTTTATTTCACATAATTGGTCCATGCATAGTGTAGTTGTTATCTTTCTTTATGCAATTCCATAAATCTTGATCCAATTAACATAGTTTAGAAGTGCTTTTCATGCTTTCTTGATTATACATGCTTAATGGTATCTTTATGCATTTTTCCTAAAAGGGCCTCATCATGAGAGGCTGCCTATCTTTTTGACACTTTTATGTTGTTTCTTGATCGCAGGGAACAGATTCGAAGGAGATTCAACCATCAAGTTCCTTCCTCAATGCGAAGAAGAGGGCAACTCCACCCTAGAGCAGTTTGTGACTAGTTGAAAAGCAACATTAGTGCGCCTACCCTATTGAGGGCTTTGGCATTGTATTAATCGTATCATCATTTGGGTGACCCTAAGAGGGGCATGATTGTAATCGAGATTCTTTGCAATTATTAATACAAGAAACACTTATTTTGTTGAATCTATGCAATCTTGTCATTTTTATGCTTTGAATGATTGAATATGATATAATACGGTAGATGGGTGCACGCTTTTTGGTTAGATCACTATGAGGGTAATGACAATATTGGTTCTCATGGTAGTTATGCTATTTAGGATGTGAGGGGTCTATGGGTCGAATCTCAGGTAAATAAATAAGGCCCTGAAGCATGAGATGATAAAAAAAATTATAATGTTATGAATGGCATGGGCATAGGGTAAATGTATGGTTCAGGTGGAGGTGAACAATGGGTGGATGAAGGGGAATTCTATAGTGGGAGTGTAGGTCAAGAATCTGATGTAGATTGAATCCTAGGTCAAGGAATGGATCTATGTGGAGGCGATGATGGATGAGTCATGGGAGGCTGGCGTGGATGAACATGACAATGGCAATGGCTCATCTGTATCTTGAGAGCCTCAATATAGGAAATGAAATATTGTATGTTGTTTTATGAAGGTAACAATATCGATGAAGGTGGTGATTGAGACTCCAATGTGTATAGAGTGGCTTGGTATGCACGAGAGAATGTATGAGGTTGTGATGATAAGGGGGAAGAGTGGAATGGCCTTAGGGTTTTGTAAGCTTGTTGGGAAGGTAGAGCTCGTAGTGGTGATGATGGTATCTTAAGAATAGGTGGAATAGGGAATGGTTATGATCGGTGACATCAATGGTATGGAGGCATGTTCACACAGCCAGCTTGAGCCGCTTAAGCCATGTGGGATTGCAAGACTTGGGCATAAGATGATTCTCTACTAGGTATTTGGGCCGGTAGGCATGAAGGGTGGGCCATATGAGGAGTGTATCCTCTATTAGGGGTTGGTATGCTCCTAAAGGGTGATGGGGGGAATTATTTTGTGAATAAGGATTCATAGTATCTTTATATGGATGAGAAGGGGATCCCTATATTTGGGGTGGAATGTTTCCTCCTTTTCATCAAAAGAGGATAAGGTGATCTGGTTGTCTCTCAAATGGAGTTAATAATATGAACCTCTATGGCGAGGTGAGAGGCATCAAGGTGAAGTGTTATAGTTTGAATGGTAAGAATGGGAAGACTACCTAGTGTGATGAATGACTAGTGGTCAGGCTAGGTCAGCTGGTGTGATTGGTACATTTTGTGGTGGTGGAGGGTCCTACATGATGATGTATGTAGATGTTGTCATATCTTGTTGCTGATGGTGTATCTATAAATTATGTAGATCATGCAAGAAGGAAAATAAATACCAGCAACATAAAAATGATATAAAGAAGAAAGTACATGTAAAATATGTAAAGTAAAAATAAAAATACATGCATCTATCATGATGTGCCTAGTGAGTGATGTGTTTATGCATGTCGGTATGTATCGATTGTGATAGTGAAAACTTATTTGTATTAGGCATTGAATGCACAAAGGTGCAAAATTTTGATGGGCTTAGGGTCATTGACGCCTTCAAGGTTAACCAAACAATAGGAACCTAAACCATATTTGTGTGTGAAAATGAATGAGCCCAACCAATTCAGGGTAAAATTATCTCGTTGTTGGCAAGGTTGACTCATGATCTATTTATTTTCTTTGAGGACTAAATAACCAATTTGGAACTTGCATTGGTGTACCTTACTATTGTAGTCACAGTCAAGGTGATCATGATAGACTCATGTGTGCTCGATGGCATGAATGTGACATTCATCTATGAGTGTAAGCTGATCTAAGTGGGCTTGGTGAGCGGTGTCATTGTCTATGAATTCTTTCATGGATACCTGTAAGGACAGAATCTCAAGCTCAAGGGGAATGATGGCTTCTACCCCATAGACAAGTGAAAATGGAGTTGCCCCAGTGGGGGTATGAATGCTTGTCTAATACACCCACAAGGCTAGGGATATTTGGTTATGCCAGTCACAATGTGACTCTACTACTATTTTACATAGGATGGAGCAAATTATTTTGTTTGTGGCTTTTTCCTGGCCATTACCCTATGGGTAATATGGGGTAGAAAAATTATGATTAACGTTAAACTTGTTACAAAGTGATCGGATGGTCTTATTTTTGAAGTATTTCCCATTATCAGAGATGATTTGGGAAGGGATTCCAAAATGACATATGATATGATTTATGATAAATGCTGCTATTTTTGCCCTTGTGGTTTAGACAAGTGGGTTGGCTTCGACCCATTTTGTAAAGTATTCTGTAGTGGTGATGATGAACTTATGATTTCTTGAGGAAGCAGGTGTGATTTGTCCAATAAGATCGAGGTCCAATTAGGAGAAAGGCCACATGGATTGAATTGGTTGAAGTGCTTGAGATGGTAGATGTGTGAGGTTTGCATGTTTTTGGCACTTAATGCAACACTTTACGTATTCACAATAGTCATGTTCCATCTTTGGCCAATAGTATCCCATGTGAAGGATGTGTTTCATGATTACCATGCCACTGAAGTGGCCACCACAAGTACCATCATGGATTTCTTGTACAACCCACTGAGATTCATGTTGTTCTAAGAAACGCAAGAGCATGCCATCGTAACTACGGTGATAAAGGATGTCCCCAACAATGTGTAGTGGATTGCTCTTTGTTTAAATACTCAACACTGAGCATGGGGTAATTCATATGGTATAAATCCTAGTTTAATGTAATCTTTGATCTACACAAACCATGGGTCATGTGGTTCGGTATCGAACACATGAATACCACCGTTATCTTTAGGAGATGGAGGTGATATGGCAAATTGAGTGAGGATATGAATTGTTATGGATGTGGTTGTTGATGTTGGTTTTTGTGGGATTAATAATCCTAAGGAAGCCATTGTATCCGCAAAATTATTAGTGGATCACAATGCAGCTTCGATGTCATACCATTAAAATCGATAAAGGAGGAGTTGTGCAATGTGCTTGTATTGTTTTAGGATTGGAAAATTGCATTTCTAGATCTCCCATACTTGGTTTATGATTAAAAGGTAATCGCATATGATGTGGAGGCATTTGATGTGCATGGAATGCACTTGTTTCAATATGAGGATTAGAGCTTCATATTCAGCATTATTGTTTGTACAAGGGAAATTTAACTTGAATGAAAATGGTAGTGGTTCTCCTTTAGGTGTGAAAAATACAATACCTACACCCCAGAATGCATGCATCGAGATCCATCAAAGAATAGTGTTAAGTTGGCTGTCACTTTTGGTTCCACATATTCTTCATATTTTGTTATGTAAATATGGAATCATCCTATATTTGAATGAGGAGGGGTTGGTCATCAAATAAAGGAGCTTCTATGAGTTGATCAACTATAACATGTCCTTTGATGAACTTTTGTGAAACAAAATTGAGGTTAAATTTGGTTAGAAGCATGATCCATTCGGTTGTGTGAGAATTATGGTAGCTTTTGTTCATCATGTAGCGAAGGGGATTGTCTCAGGTGATGAAAAAGGTAGTATGGTTAAGCATGTAGTGACATAACTTCTGGGTGGAGAATACTACATCTAGGTATAGTTTCTCCATATATCTATATCTAGCTTCATAGCTAAACTAGTGTGTGACTGATGTAGTAAATAGCTTACTCTTTATCGAGTGCATTCTTTAGGCTAGAATTGTACCTAGCATGAAATCTGTAGCAAAAATGTATAAGATGAGTGGTAGCTATGGATGTGGGGGTGACATAACTAGTGGTGAAGTAAGATAAGTTTTGATGTCATCAAAAGCTTACTGGCAGTTATCGTCCCATTTAAATTTTATTTCCTTCTGTAGGAGGTGGTTGAAGGGTTTTTACTTGTCTGATAGTTGTGCTATAAATCGATGGATAGAGGTGATTTCGCCTTGAATACTACACAACTATTTTAGGGTGGTAGGTGGAGGCATCTCGGTGATGGATTTTACCTTTTTAGGGTCGAATTCAATGCCTCGTTGGGTGATGATGAATCCTAGGATTTTTCCTAAGGTAACACCGAAGATACACTTCTTTGGGTTAAGGTGGATATTGTGTTCTAGTAGGCAGTCAAAGATCCAATGAATATCCTCAAGATGTTCTAAGAATTTCTTGGATTTAGCGATCAGATCGTCTACGTAGTCTTCCACAATTTTGTGCATGTAATATTGTAAAATATAGGTCATTGCACACTGGTAGGTTGCCCTAGTATTCTTAAGGCCAAATAGTATGACCTTATAGCAGAAGATCCCCTAGGGGGTTGTAAATGATGTCTTGTGTTGATGAGTGGGATTGATTTTGATTTGGTTCTAACCTAAAAATCTATCCATTAGGGATATCGTCTCATGGCCAGCAATGGAATCGATGAGTGAGTCGTGTTAGGTAGAGAAAATTTGTCTTTGGGACAAGCTTTGTTTAAATCACAAAAATTTGTACAGACACAAACATCGCCAGAAGGCTTGGGTATAGGTACCATGTTAGAGACCCATTCAGGGTAGTTTATGGGTACTATGAAGTCTACATATAAGATCTTTTAAAGCTTGGTTTTACTAATAACGCAATGGTAGGGTGCATACAATGTAATTTTTGCCTTAAATATTTGGTGTTTTAATCTAGTGTAATGTTGTGAACTACTAGAGTAAGATCGAGTCCTGGCATATCCTTGTATGACCATGTGAAGACTTGGATATACTTACAAAGGAAATTTGTGTATAGAATGCACTCCTAAGGTGATAATCTAGCAGCTAATTTAACTATGTGAGGATTTTTAGGATCGTCCCCTATGTCAACGTTGATAGTTTCCTCAATAAGCATGTGGGAACCATCGCACAATTGTTCTAGAATTGGGATAAGATGGAGGTCGTCGATGGCCTTGATAATTTCATACTCATCATCTAGGTAGATGTTTGTGTGGTGGACCTATGGTATATGAGGTGGTATAGATGATGAGGGAGCATTTGAAGTATGTAGGATGTGTGGCGAGGGTAAGAAATATTGAGGTGTCGATATGGGTGAGATGTGGGCAAGATCGATAAAATTAGAGTTTGGCGTATCATATCATGTTGGCTGGTGCCTATATCGTAGTGGAGAAAAGAGATCAACTTCGACCATATTAATTGATGTTGTGGGGGATGTAGGTGGTGAAGATTCTGGTGATGACATCTTGATAACCTGTGAGCATCCTAGAAGGCTTAGTGGAGGGTGCAAGATGACTGGTGGAGAGCATGGTCGAGTGGCAGCTCATTGAATTTATCGATGTATAGGTGAGAATGGAGCTAAATATTTCGGTGATGGTGGGGATACCATGTCGTGCTCTAGGTAGTGCATTTTTAAGGATAGCATAGCAAATTGGTTTTTCAACTCATCAACACAACATGACGAGGTGGTGTCGAATATGAAGGGCTCTTGGAAGAAATCACCAGGGACTGTAATGGTAGAGTTGGGTGAAGGGGTGTCCTCTAATATGTCCATATCAATATATTCTTCCAAGGTGTGTGTCGAAAGTGGGGAAGGATGTAGGGATAAATATTGGAGCTCATATTCTAATGTATGGATGGTGGTTGGGCGATAACCTAAGCCATATTTATCGATAGGGGATTGGACATGAGGGTTTATGGGTGCATGTAACCCTTTCTCATAATGGCCTAGCCCAAATCCATGCCAATGGAAGCATCAAAGGTAGCATAAGGTAAAGTAGGGATTAGCCAAGTGATCGATTGTACCACACAAGTTAGATTGTGGCGGTGGAGATAGTATAGGTGGGAGTGAGGAGTCGACTCCGACATAGACAAAGTTGGTATGATTCTCAGGAGATCCTAATTGTACAACTATTTTGATAGTTAAGACCAAAGTTGAAGGGCAACCAAAGTCTTGGGTGGATTGGATGATGGGTGGGCGTACGCGGGTGTCACGCACATTATAATCTCCTGGGCCTGAGTTTTTCATAAACATAGATATGCGTGGTGTTGCATGTTCTGGTGCCCGAGGTGGTGAATATAAATCGGATGATGAAGAGGAAGTCTAGGAGTCTCTAATAGTAGCACTAGAAGGGTGCAACAATTGGTCATCTAAGTGAGATGCTCGCTGCTCCCACTCATGGCATTCGGTCACAGTAGCTGGTATAGGGTGATTGGCCTATGGGAATTATGAAGGTGATGGAGTGGATGTTGGACAACGTGGGGAAGTAAATGAGCTGGGCCATGGGTGAAAAGGAAGAGGAGGCATGCATGGTGTAGGGAGAATAGGTTTTTCCATAGAAGAGGATGCTTGGGGTGAAGTGACAGGGCACAATGTGGATGGTGGCTACGGTGTCGATATCGTAGGTGATTTCATAGAGGATGAAGGTTGGGATGGTGGTGGTGGCCATAATATGGGAGGAAAAAATGGTATGGTAGGGGGATTAGGCACTGCTGATGATGGCGCTAAGGGTGCTGATACTGACACACGTGTCCTTGATGAAGATTGGGGTAACGAGGTGGATGTAGGAGCAGATGTCGATGCTCCAACTAACTGATGGGAAGAAACAGGGAAGAGCTGCATGGATGAGAAGGATGGTGTAGGTGGGAGGTCTATAATGTTGCATAACTTAAAGGGGTCTCCATCAACTGGGATGCAATGGACAAGTCCATTATGGATGTATTTGAGGCAATGGTGTAGCGTAGAAGGGACACATTGCATATCTCTGATCCATGGGTGACCAAGAAGGATGTTGTATTGCATCTCCCCTTGGATTATGTGGAAGAGGATGGAAATGGTATGGATACCTACTTGGATAGGTAGTACTATGGATCCTACCGTAGGTCTCATAGAACCATCGAACGCTCATAGATCAAGGGAAGGTGTGGCAAAATGGGTTGGTGATATATGTAAATGGTGTAGGGCTATTGTAGATATGATACTAATGGATGAGCCCATGTCAACAAGGACCCACTTGTAGGTGATATCATTGATATTGGCTTGTATGTGGAGAGGGGGATCAGCTCCTTCTCCTACAAGTTCTGTTATCTCATGGTCATGGAAACTAATGGACGATTGGAGGCATCACGGGATGTTCCCTACAAAATTTACAAATGTGTTTGTGTCATGTGTTTCCAAATATATAGACCATAAAATGTCATTCAATGCCTCACGGTGGGGTTGAGATTGTTGTAAAAGGTCAAATATGGATAATCATGCAGGGGCATTACGTAATTGATGGGTGAGGCTACCATGGATGGTAATCACATTTTGAGGTGGAGGTGGTATAGCGCTAGGAGTTTGGGAAACCTGTGGCGATGTGAATTGGGTAGGTGGAGACACAATAGGTGTGGTCTGGCGTGATGGGTATCATTGGTTCTACATGGTAAGGTTTATCATACCTACTACTCCATGTGATGGGGGATCACATTGGACACTATTTACTTGGTGAGGTGGTCCTAGTGGATTGGTTGGAGGTCTTTGGGGATTGGTTCCTCTGTGGTCCGGTAGAGGATTCTGGAAGATCCCTAGGTTTTGGTTTTGTGGGGCTAAAGGGTTTGATACCTAAATGGTACCCCTATCAATTAGGTCTTGCACTTGGGTATGGAAGGAGTGACATGACTCGATGTCATGGCCACGCTGTCTATGGTATGGGCAATAGAGTTGCTCATTGTATCCATGAGGCTTAGGTGTGTTTGGATCTAATGGTCGGATATCGGGTAGAAGAAGATGTCCATCATATTGCAACCTATGAAAAAGGGTAGGTAAAGGTTCGGATAGCAGTGTGAGGTTACATTGTGGACCCTATGGATGCATACCTCAAGACTATTGAGGCCTAGGTGTGGGAGGTGTGTTAGTTTGAAATACTTGTTGTTGTGGAACATAAGGTGGTAGGCTTGGTGTTGGTGCTAAGGTAGCAGTTACCACTTGGTTGGTTTGTGGAGGTCAAGGATACGGTTGGTTGGGCGTATTTCTATTAAAATGGAAGTTTGAATTGTAATTAGGCTTTGATATTAACTTAATTTTACCAGATTGGACTTTAATATCTTTGATAACCTTTGCTTGTGAAATGGCTTCCTCGAAGGTGTAGCTTTGGTGAAGCTATAGAGAGGTAGAAATATGTTTGTGGCAACTCTTGGAAAAGAGTGTCACTAGCTCTATAGTAGGAAGGCTATGGGTGAGGTCATGGATGATCACTCTCCATATAGATACAAACTCAATGATAGGTTCATCGTCAGCTTGTCGTAAAGCATAGACATCTAAAAAGGTTATCTTCTTTTTTATATTAATTGAAAAGTGTTCTAAGAAGGTATTTGCTAATTGCTCGAAGGTATAAAGGCTATGCCATGGTAGCATGTTATACCAATCTAAGGCTTGTCCTGCAAGGGAGAGGGAGAAGGTTCACAACATAAGGGGGTTGCTACTATGGAGTTGGTAGCAAGCTGAGCGATAGTTACTAACATGCTCTCTAGGGTCCTCCTTACCTTTGTACTTGTCAAACTTTGGGATCTCAAAGCGGTAGGGGTAAGGTGGGATAGGAATGGATGGATGAACTGGCTCATTGTAGAGTTCATCGTAGGATGGTTTTTATGGTCCATAGCTTGTGGTGCATAGGTTCAACATCTTGACTTCATCTCGTAAGAGTTGAATTTTAGGTGTTAAAGGTGTAGGTGATTGAGCTAGAGTTGGTTGAGCCTGGGAGTGTGGTGGATAGTGAGGTTGTTGTTGTTCATCCCCATATTGTGAGGGGAACTACTCTAGCTAGTCTTGGTATGCTAGGTATTGGGTAGCATATATTGTAGGGGCTAGTGGGACACTAGGTTGTGGGATAGATGTTTGTTGAGGATAATAATACTATGATTGGGATGTGTGTTGTTGTGGCATGGGTTCCTACTGGGTAGGAGCCTACGGTAATGGTTGGGCCATAGGAGGTGATGACCATGAAGGAGGAGGTGTGAAAAATGTGGCTCCAGTAGGTGGAAGTGGAGGTATCGGTGTTATAGGTGGTAGGGATGATCGAGGTAAGGTATCAAAAGCTGGAACCTATCTCTATCCTAGGGGATGGGTGGTAGTGAAGCTAAACTGGGTGGAATAGCCTAGGGAAGTGGGTGTGTAAGCTATGGGTTTTGATTCATAGGTAGGATGAATATTAGTGGCCGATGCTTGGAAAGGTGGAGGAGGAGGTATCCTAAAAGTTGGTGATGGTGAAGGTAAGGTGCGAGATTGGGTATTGTACATCTCAGGGATCTAAGATGTAGGTGGGAATGCTATGGAGAGGGAAGGATAAGCTTCCAAAGTAGGAGCTTGGGAATAGGAGGTGGTGCTTGTGTCCCCTCCTGAATGAGTTTCAGCTGTGGGTTGTCATTGTTGACACTGGGTGGTTTGGGTTTGAAGAGGTTCTTGTGTTAGGTCCTCAAACATTGTGAAAAATGGCTGCTGGGATGATGATGGTTGGGACTCTTGGGAAGAGTGTGGGTGTGCTATTTGAGAGGGTGTTGGTTGTTCCTGTAGGGGAGGTTGTTGTTGTATGGTTTGGAATGCTGGCCTCTGGGTACCTATGGTAGAGGAAGAAGGATCAAAAACCATTCCTATAGTAGGAGTGAATGATGTGACCTCCGGATGGGTACGGTTCAAGAGGGAGGAGTCATTCTCAAATAGGGATTGAGATAGACTCTAAAAAAATGGGTGTGCAAAGGTAGGGGAGGTAGGTATGACCTCCTCATCTATAGTGAAGAATGGATGGGGTTGTCCTGACGCTATGTAGATCACATGGTCATATAATGTGGTGGGTGGATTAGGCGAGGATGGGGATGAAAGAAGTGGATAATCCTCTATGAGTGAAGTAGCTAAGGCTTCACTCAGGGTGGACATCTCATGTTGAGGCACCATGTGTGTGAACTATACATCGGATCCTATGAGTAAATCTGATGTGTCTATGGTCTTCCCCTTCATGATTGAAGGAGTGGGTGGAGACTGACTAGAAGAAGTGGTAGGTACCTCCTCTATAAGGTATGCTTGCTCACGTGCTCAACTATGGGTGACAATAGGCATGACAGCATGTGTGGTGTCATGAGGGTTTAGAATTACATAGGAATAAAATCTTGTAATTCTATGTGTAGTGTGTGAAGGGGTTTAGGAATAACCCTGGCATGGTGTGGACTCGACTGTGCCTGATATAAGCGTAAAGAAATGAAGTGTTGTGTATAGCTAAACAATATATGGTGTGATGTGCTGAGACCAGTCTGTGATCATGCAAACAATGGTAGACTGGAATCAGTTCTAAATGCTGAAAATAAAAAGTGTTTTGTTCGTTTATGTGTGTTTTGATGTTGGTACCTCCTAGGTAGTATCACGGGTAATGAAGTGAATACTCTAGTAAATCAGGAATGTCATCGGTATCGAACCTCCTGCAACACCCAAAGATGCATAGAATAGAATGATATCACAACGTGTGAATGGTGACCTGTATGGAAGGTGCAGTAAAATGATATCCTAAAAGGGGGGAACCCACTATGCTAAAGTGAGTTCACTATATCCTCTCACGAGAAGAGGTGGCACTGTCTAAGACCTACTACCGACATACCCATGCTTTCGCTTCACCCTCGGGTGGGCTTAGTCAATAACGATAGTTATCGTGTTCACTAATTATGTAAGCCTTGTGAACAAAGGCGTCTAATCCTATCCCACTCCGAAGGTAACAACTGGTGATGAAATCTAGAAGCCCAATCTCAAAAGTGGGGGTTTTTCGGTGATGAGGCCCAAAAAACCACTCCTGTGGGGCTGCTAGGTGTCTAGGGGGGTGAGTTGGTGGAGGGTAAAACACCTACCACACCAATCTCGAGTGATGGATTGGGGATGAAGTCCAATCTCACCACTTGTTTAAATACCACGTGAGTGTGTGTGGGTTTGCATTTTGCTAACGATGTTATGTAAAATAGGAAATCTAACTAATTGCCTTTTCAAATTGAAAGCTAGCCCTATATGCACTTTTCGAAAGCAGAAAGACTAGAATGCAATGCTTTTTGTAAACAAAGAACCTAATCCTAGATGCTTTTAGGAAAGGAACTTTACTCTACTTTTCAAAGCATAGAAACATGTAATATGAAGGTGTGAAAGAAGGGGTTTAAGTGACCCTAAATATGTGTGGTAACTTGTAGTAATTGCATTGGAAATGTATACAAGTATGAACAAACACTTATAAGAACTTTGTACATGCAAATTAGAAAAGGGAAAAGTACAATTTATTTGGGATTTTGAAATTTGAAGTTGCTAGAATTTTGATAGGTTTTGTAATTACAACGATACTTAAACCAAATGGAAATGTGAAGAGAAGGAAATTTGTTACTAGCTATTGTGCCTTAACTAGTAAGCATTTTACATGGACCCAAAAATTAGCAAACAGAGCAAATAAAGAGGAATACCTGGACTCTGATGCTGCAAGTGGTCTGATTAGGTCTTGTACTACTCACCCCTACAATTTTGGGGGCTTTTGAGGCTATTTGGTTGACTTCACCACCCGAGGGGCGAATTGAGATCTGATTCATGGGGTAGGGGGTGAATTGGATCTAGAGACCCCAAATATCTATTCTGAAGGCCTGAGAGGGTTCCCAGGGCTTTGAAAATCTTTGTGATAGTCAGATTCAGTACCTGGAAAACATAGAAACAAAGGATATTATCAGATTTACAAGAAAAAGTTAGCCTGACACTATCCATTGTGGGGGTCCCATCGGGCGTGCCAGAATGAAATGGCCAAAAAGAGGCATTTGATCTAACAACATATTAATGACACATGTTATTCAAGGAAATGTATTTTTATTCATGTAAAGAGTGCATAGGTTACAATGGGGGAAAATTCCCCTTTATCCTTTCTTTTCATAAATGATACAATAGGCTTGATGCCTTCCTTTTGTGTTCCTCAGTGTAGATGGGCTTCTTTGTATGTGTGCCACCATGGGGTCGTAGTTTGTGGTTGCTTCCCTCCTTAGTTCTATGATAAACCTACAAAAAGGGGTTAGTTCATTGGGGGGCTTGCCTTAGTCAGGCCCCATATTTAGAAAGACAAATCGACTATAAAAACATGATAAAAACTAAAATAAATTGTGCAGAAGGTCATGAAATGACAAAACAAAGCTTACCTCCCAAATATGAGCTGATTTGGGACCTGTAGGACCAATTCACCACCCGAGGGGTGAACTGGTGCTGGATTCATGGGGTGAGGGGTGAATCAGACCCTGAGAACTATTCTACAAAAATCCTTCGGTGGAGAGGTTCCTTTGCTATTGTACTATCGATGTGCAGGTTCAGATCTACTTTGTTGTGCTTCGGTACATATTTTGGCAGAGTTTTTGTACTTTGAACATAATTTGGAGAGATATCTAAATGAGGGTTTGGGCCCACTATATATAGAAAATGGCAAGGTGTAGGGGGGAGAGTTAAGGAAACTAACCCTAGGCTGAAGTCTAACCAAATTTAGGTTAGGGTTTGTGAGGTGGAAGCCTCACATTCCTCATAGGAAATATCCTATCCTCACACATGTGTGAGGAAGGATTAGGTCTAATCAGGATTAGGAGGTCCTAAGTCAAATTAGGGCTTGATTAGGGTTCTTAGGAAAATATCTTAGCTAACCCTAATTACACACATGTGGGAGGGTGCAATTAGTGTTAATTAAGGATTAAGAGTTTAATTAATCAATTTTACCCTAAAAAGGTGACTTAAGTGAAGTCAACATTAAATTAGATTTTAAGAATTGACTTGATAATTGCTTTTGCCAATTAATAGCCCATGGGGGCCTCAATTGAGTGCAAATAGGCTTTGTATCACCTTGGGAAGCTGATGGAAGGTATCCCGATGCATGGGAGATGTTTGTGATGTGATTTTTCTAACTTACTAGGGTTTTGGACCTGAAAACTAGCAAAGTGGTATATGGAAGTCTACGCAATGCTACGATAATCTATGGTGATCTACGCATGACTACGACTATCTATACATGACTACACATGACTACAGCAATCTACGCATGTCTAGGATGATCTACAATAGTCTACGCTGGTCTACAATAGCCTAGGGGTACCTAGGATGGCCTATGTGAACCTACAAGTGTCCAAAAGGATCTACAAGTACGTAGGTATAGCAATGTGTGACTTTAAGGTGTCTACACTTTGTTCTTGAATGGAGGCCTATTATCCAAGATAATTTTGGATGGAATACCAAAACGACACATGATATTATGCAATATGAAATCCACAATTCTCAGTCCAGTCATATTGGTAAGAGGGATTGCTTCCATCCACTTGGTGAAGTACTATGTGGCTATTAATATAAATGTGTGATGGCCTAATGATGGGGACAATATTTTTCCAATCAAATCAAAACCCACTATGAAAAATGCCATACCAAATGAATTTATTGTAAGGCCTGAGAAGGTATGTAAAAAATATTAGCATGATGCTAACATTTCATACACTTCTTGATATAAGCACAACAATATTTTTCTATAGTAAACCAATAATATCCCATTCAAAGGATGCACTAGGTGATAGTCTGTTTGATGGATGCCACCTTTCCTTGTAAGTTATGAAGTACCTTAAGGTTGGCAGGGGGAAACATTTCAAGTATCGCCATGACTTTGGAAATATCAACTTTGATACCTCACTTAGAGACTATAAAACCTAAAAATTTTCCAGATTTAACTCCAAAGGTACACTTCTTGGGGTTAATTCTAACATTATGCATAATGAGGTGATCAAAGATCTTCCTTAGAACATCTACGTGCTCATGATGCAATAGAGATTTAGCTAGTAAATTATCTATGTAATCCTCTAGGATATTATGTATGTAGTCATAAGATATGTATGTTATGGCCCGTTTATATGTGGCACCAATATTTTTAATACCAAATGACATGACTTTGTATTAGAATTTCCTCCATGTTATGGTAAATGCTATCTTGGGCTAATATTCAGGATTGACTCAAATATAATTATAGCTTGAAAAACCATCCATGAGGGATAACATTTCATATCCTATAGTTGTGTCGACTAGATCATTGATGTTAGGAAGTGATAATTCACCCTTAGGAGTTTCTTTGTTAAGATCTCAAAAAATTTTGCATATGTGAATATTCCCATTGAGTTTTTAGATCGGTACCATGTTGGAGACCTATAGAGGATAATTGATGGGCTATATGAATATGGCATCCAATTTTTTTTTGAAGTTCAGCTTTTACCATTAATGCAATTGTTAGATGCATCTTCCTAAGATTTTTCTTGAATGTTTTAACTTTTAGATCAAGATTCAGACTATGCACGACCAAATTCAGGTCAAGATCTGACATATCCTTACACGACCAAGAAAATATTTCTCTCTTTTCTTTTAGCAGAGCTATGATAATGGCTTGTTCCTCTAGGGAATGACTGAGTCCCAACTTAACATTTTTAGGAACTATGGGATCAATGCTAATATCTACATCAATTGTTTTCTAAATTAACATGTGGGATTCATCCTTGAGCTAATGAGGTGTAGGGATAAAATAGATGTTATTTGGATTTTAAGAATTGATCTCTTCATTAGGCTTGACCTCAACTTGATACATATCTTTGGATAACCCTTGGGAGAAATTAAACGGTTCTAACATCTCTTCACAAGGGAAGAAATATACGGGTGATGGGGGGATTACAGTGCAATCAAAATCAATGACATCATGGTTGAGGTGTGATGGTTTTGAAGGGTCACTGGAATTATGAAGTGGCATAGTTAGGTTAATGGAAATCATATTAATGGATGGTGGATAATTTTCATTCATAGGTGGGTGAAGCCTATCAAAAAAGGGTGACCTCAAACACATCATAGGTGGTTGAGGTGGAAGTGGAATTATTGGATAAGTTCTAGGAGGAGCTAATATTATTGGATCTTATGGTGGTAGTAGTTGTTACAAAATGGGCATCCCCATAGGGAATAGATGAAGGTATAATTCCTCGAGATCATCGATAGGTGCAATAATAGTTGTTGCATCCTCTAAGTTATATGAATTAATGGAAATTGCATTAGACTCATGGTAAGAGGAATAAATGGACATATCATCCTGATATTGAGTGGATCCACCACCTTCTTCAAGCCAATAATTCTCAGGTTCATTGGTTGGGCCACACCCTTCTTGCTCGCTGGTCTCTTCTTCTGTATTAGAGATACAACTAGTGATGTGTTCTCAATCAAAGAAAAAACAAGAATTTATGTGAATTTGATCACTAATCCACCTCATGTGGGTAGGTACTAGGTAGGCTATCACATACTTAGACTCTTAGGATACCTCACTAAAAGACTTAGGAGGCTATTTACTATAGTGAGGATCAAGGTATGCAAGTTATGTCTCATCTTATACTCTTTGGGTGTATCATTGAGGAAGTTAGGAAGATATAGAGAAACTAATATAATAGAGATATGATCTCCTAACATATGAAAATATCCTATATTGACATAATCATTCTAATTGATCTCTTCTCCAAAGCTTAAGGTTAGGTGCTAGAGGTAGTTTGCAAGGAGTTCATTTAGCATACATACGAAGTATCCTAGGACAATTTTTTTTGTGAGAAGTTGATACTGTAGTTTGTAAGGTGTTCGAAGACCCTGTTCATATTGACCAAGACTATTCCCATGCCAATGGTAGTGATGCAAGTATCATAGGATAAAATCTACATTTTTTAGATAAGTGATATTACCTAAAAATGGCTCATCATCCTCTGCAATTATAGGTGACAAACTTGTGGATTCATCAAGACCCCCATATACGAAGTTGGTCTGGTTTATTGGGACCCCCAAGGGCATGATGGTACCAATGGGTAGTAATTGCAAGTGAGGTCTACCCATGTCTTGCATGAACTCAATGAGTAGAGTTAATATAATATTTTATACCAAATATTCAGCGAGTCCAAGATTTACCAAATGAACCATGACCTGTGGTGGGGTGGATGATGATAATGAATGTATGGCTTGATCTGACTCATACATAATAGTAAATTATGTTTCTACATTCATAGGAGTTGAAGCATATTCTTCTAGGATGGTGGAAATGGAGAGAAGCATCTCTTCAATTGGTCCCTTCAACTTTTTCTTGTTTGGAGGATTCAAGGAGGAAGAAGGGATATCAAGAGAAACCAATGGCAATGGTAGGGATGGAGATGTTTTAATGGTGGAATGTGGCATCATATCTATACTTTTTATGGGATCATTTGGCTTTATGTCCATATGTATGGATGGCAAGATAGAATCTTGTGGGTGGTGCACCATATTACAATACTTGAAGGGCTTAATATTGACATGAAGCACGTGGACTTGCCCTTCATGTATATATTTGAGATATTGATGCAAAATGGATGGGAAGCATTTCATGTCATGCATCCAAGGTCTTCCAAGCAATATATTATACTACATTACACCCTCCAATACATGACATAGTATGGGAATAGTCTTTATCCCAATATAAATTGGAAGGACTATTGTGCCAATGGTGGATCATAAATCATCATTGAATGCTCAGAGGGTGAATGTAGATGCTACAATATGTGAGGTTGAAATGGTAAAGTGCTCTAGTGCATCAATTTTTATGATATTTATTGAGGAACTTGTATCAATCAACACCCGCTTGTAAGGAATCTGATTCACATCGATGATGATGTGCAGTGGAGGATTAGGTCTAGTATGAGCTCATAAATGGAAAGTTTGGTCGATGCCATTCGTAGGTTCTAAGTAATACTACTTCTAATAGTCACCACTAGGTGAGGTGGTAGACCTAGGATAGGATTTATTGATGACATAGACTATGATATTGAAGGGATGTTTATTGGAGTTATAGGTGGTGCAACCTTATTTGAATACCTCCTATTTCATGTCATAATGTTGATCATCCCTACAAACATGTACATGGGTAAGGTTGTATGGATTTCATTTACCTATAGAATATTATTTACAAATACCTCATGTGTAGGTAGTGGATCCTTAAAGATGCCTATCTATTTGTTGTTGGATGTGAGAGGAATGTCAATTTGAAGTTTGTTTATGTCGAGCATATCTTGTACTATGTTCTTAAATGTGATACATGATTGAATGTCATATCCATTTATGTGATGATAAGCATAGTGTTGGTCCTCTTGATACCACCTAGGATTTAGCCTATTAGGATCTATGAGATGGATCTCTGGCAATTCGATAGCCTTGGCCTCACATAATCAATTAAAGAGTGATGCCAAAGACCTAGGTAATGGCGTATAATTGTGAGGTTGACAACATTGTTACCTTTGCTCTTGATTCTATTGAGGTTGATTATACTGTGTAGGAGGGGGTTAGACCTAATAATTATATTTTTGTGATGGATTTGGCTTTAAGGATCTTGGAATATTTAAGACAACTTGATTAACCACTACAATTTTCTATTGAGCAAGGTTGCCTTTCGGGTTTTTGTTTCATTCCTTATTTTTAAGTTTAAGTTCTCCTTCATGAATCTTGATGTCCTCTGTGACTTTAGCTTGAGCTAAATCTTCCTCGAATATTTGATATTACTAGATTTTTAACAACAATGAGATCTATTTTGAAGAATCCTTTGTGAATAAATGATTCAGCTCTATTATAGGTAAGGTAAATGGTAATTTTAACATGACCGCTTTCTACCTATTTCCATAGTACAAGACTGATTCATCATCAAATTTTCAAAGATGGTACAAATCAATCAAGGTAGCTTTCTTCTTAATACTAAATGCAAAGCATTCCAGGAATGCATTGGCAAGTTGTTCAAAGCTACAAATTTTTTGACTTTGAAGATGATCAAACCACTCCAAGGTGGGGCTTGAGAGCATTATCAAGAATATTCTCAATAATAAGGCATAATTATCCTGAGTTTGAAAGCATAAGTTCATGAAACTAGTGATATGTTCTTGCGCATCATCATCCCCTTTGAACTTGTCTAACTTAGGCATCTCAAAATTCTCTAAATATGGGGGAGATGGGATAGATGTATATAGTGGTTTATTATAAATTTTATGTAGTGTAGGCTTCTTGTAACACATTTCCAAATCTTGTTTTTCAAGTGATTTAATATGCTCAGTGATAACCTTGTAAGATTTGAAAGAAATGAACTCATCTTATCAGCTTTGCTCTCGATGTGGGGAGGTGGAATATGCGTAATGGGATGATGTGGCTAAATTTTATCATCAACCATATCCTCATAATGTGACTTGGGGTACCCCTGATATTGATACTCTGACCCTAAGTCTTCATAGGCTTCATGCTCCTATGGAGCATTATTGATATGATGTTGCAAGGGCCTATTTTTTTGAGGAGGGCATGAGGAGCATGGTTCTGATTAGGTCTGGGTGGTAGTTTTTTCTTGTGCACCATGTGCTATTATTGTATCTGCTACCTATGTGTACATGGTGTAGGAATTCCCTCTTGCATGGATTTTTGCAATTTTTCTTGGTATAATGCTTCTTGGTACACCCTATTCTCTTAAATTCTCTACTAGATTAGTTGATATTGTTAATATAAGCACTATTTATCCAACCATAACTGGTTTAATATCACTTTTTTTTAGCATTCTTCCTAATGGCTTACTATAGACACCTAAAATATGTCATGTTTAGGAGACTACTCATATGGGCACATCCACAGACCATATGACCAATATTGGACCTTTCCAAGAGCAATAGTGGTCATAACCACTCAAAAGGGGTAGTTCTAGCCCATTTAGGCTTGGCCACTATCGACCAGAGCGGCCACCAATCCTGGCCACTCAAGCTGAGAGCGGCCACAGCTAGCCGCTACTGATGATAACGGCTAGCACTAAAACATGAACTACCATGAGGGATTGCCCAAATCATGGGTAGTAATGATAGTTTGCATGCATTTCAAAGGGATCTCGATGAGGAACTCCTAGAGTTCCTCCTGACTACCCCTTCCATGCCAATCCAAGACTGAACCATCCCTCTAGGATAGTTAGTTGGCATGCAGATCTAGAGCTTGGCTTCCCCAAGAAGCCAAGCCCTAGATCTAGACCTAAAACCAGGAAGGCTACATATGCAGACTTCTAAGAAGGCAAAAGAGAGATAGAGAGTTCAAATTATGTGCAATAGAGCCCTATTAAAATGGAGAGCCAATCTATGCCCCTTTGAGGAGCATTGGAGCATCATCCAATTGAGCCACATCCATGCATCAGTATTCAGATCCATCATTCCCAACCACCAATCAATGTAGGAGACACACCAGGTGACCCTTGAACATCAATTCGAGCAAGGGATCGACTGCCATAGCCCATAAGACCTGAGGTAACCTTTAAGTCAGAGGCCACTATCTTTGACAGTGGCCCATAGTCATAGCTAGGTTTTAAAATGGTCGATTCCTTTGTTCTAAGTAATAGATCTTTATTTATCATTATTTCATTTACATGGCTTTAGCATAGATCTAAATATTTCATTGCATTTAGATTAATATTTCTTATTTTCATATGCATATTTCTTAGATCTACTATATTTCAATGCACATTATGCTTATTTATCTAGATTATCATATTTTCTAATAAAAGCCTCATTCGAAGAGGCGGCCCATTCTACTTATTGTGCTCTATTGTTTCCATGCATGCAGATATAGGTTCACAGGATCAATTCAAAGTATCTAGAGCATGAGATCCCTCCAGGATGAGAGAAGGAGAAGGAGGCATCTGTAAGCCCTCATACAATTTCGTGTGCGAGATCGGAAGCCTATGAAAGTGCACCACCCCTTTGCGAGGGGATATTTTATTCACCATTGTTCCACTTGTAATTCATTGTATCAAAATGGGTATCCCTTAGAGGGACCTACATGTAACCAGGTTTCAATATAAATAAAAGGATATTTCTTTGCTTTTTTTATGTTATATGCATTTCATGGTCTTTCATTTCATTTAGAAATAATATTGCAAGTAGAGTAAGGGTGCATGCTTCTCGGGGTCGCATAGATGGCGATCACGGTGGGACCCCCACCAAGTTTTTATTTTTGGTTATTTTACTAATGTTTTGGGTATTTTTTTGTGTGTAGGTTTGGCCACTCTAGTCGATAGTGACCAACAGATCTTAGCTCTGAAAAGTGTACAGAGGTAAATTTTATCATCAAATATGGATTTGAGGTTGGTTTAATTCTCTATTTTTTTTTTTCTATTTTTTTCTAAAAATATCAAGGAAAATCATAGTTTAATTAGGGAAATTATAAAGAAAAATGGAAAAAGAAAATGCATTGGATATTTCTTAGATTTCTTTAGTTTCCTCTAGGCACTGCTAGGAATAATGGGCCTCTACTTGTAAGGTCTACCCTAGTCTCCAACGTGCTAGGCTTCTGTGTGTTTAGTTTGCTTGCATGTGGCCCAACCAGTGGCCATTAATTCATAAAGTAGAATGCATTCTTTAAAGATCATATAAGCTGAATACATGCATCTTTCTGAAATGAAACATCTTTTATCTTAGGCATATAGGAAATATCATGTTTGCTTGGTGATGCATTTTGTTTACATGCAAGGTTAAAAAGAACCCCACACACTTGCACGTATCACAATAACATTGGTAAGGTTGGATTTCATCACCAACCCCCAATTCAGATCGATGACATTGGAATTCACCTCCTTCCATCGGCTTGCCCCCTAGATATCCTTAGATAGAATAGGGAACTCCTTAAGTTGGTATAGGTCACTTGTGTTCAAATTGTCTCCCACTATTGGAACAATTGTTGATTCAGAGTGGAAGAGCTAGGCGAACCCTCCACTAGGATTTAAGCGGTGTACCCTAGACTCTTTTGAGAAATCATGTTTGGCACTAGTGTTCCTAGTCACCACTTTGGTTGAGTTCCCTCATTCTAATTCCAAAACATGAACAAGAAAGCAATATCAACAACAAATCTAAACACACAAAACAAGTTCTTAGGACACACATTTAATCCTTAAAAGAGATAATCATACTCCCCCCCCCTTCTCCTAACAATTAAATTTTTGACCCCCCCCCCCCCTATTTTTAAAAAATTTTTTAAAAAAACAAGTAAAAATCTACTTTTTGATTCTACATCCAATGGATTGAGAATCATGCAAATCGGAGCTATAACAAAAAAATTATTTTGGTTTTATGATTACTCTATTTTTGAAGCCGAAAATAGGGAAAAACTGCACTAAAATAGTCATAAAATGGGCTAGACAACTCCAAAAATTGCCAAATTTATTTTGTTGTCTTAGTTAGCCCCTTGTGCACCTCTCACAGAAATTTTGAGTCCTAACTCTTCATGGTTCAAAATTTCCTAAAAATTCCTAAAAGTGGGCATTTCCCCACGGGGCCCGGTTGGCCAATTATTTCAAAAATACAAAATTTTGACCCAGAAGTCACTTTTTGGAGTCATAGCCCATTGTGATCAGCTCGTCACATTGATAATTTTGATATATAACACTTACAACCTTTTTGGAAGTCAAAATTTTATAAAATGGTGGGAGACCTCCCATGGTGAGCAAGACCTCCAATCTAGAGAGGGAATCAGGTTCCATAACCACTGAACATATCCAAATCAGTCTAGAGGACATGGCCATCCTTGAATGGCATCCCAGGTCTTATCATAACATCAATACCATCCATAGGGAGTCAAACCTTCGAGATATCCCTATTAGGGAGGCACCCATAGATCCTCCAGGAAACCTTCTTGATTGGAACACCTTGATAGAATTCTATATGAGGAACAATCCACCCACTGAGGGGCCTAGTAGGTCAATGTCACAAGTTCACATCCCAACTTGCTCTATACATCAATCAGAAAATGAAAATGAGAGCACACCATGGCCTAGCTTGGATGAACAAACCACCCCATTTGATCGAGCAAGTCATCCCCCTACTCCTCATAGAGAGCATTCTGCATATACACATTGTGCTTCTATGTAGTCTGAATGTATAAATATTATATCTAAGACTGAATATGCATCATTCCTCATAGATGAGGAAGAGGACCCAAGTCATCCTCCTACTCCTCATGAAGAGTATGTGGGGCAGCCATGTTGCATATCTGCATCGTCAGACTATATAGAGCCAATTCATAAACTAGAGTATTAGGTCAATGCAACCTTTAAGGAGCATGGAAAATAAGTGATAGATCCTACTAGGGGGAAAATACATGACAAACCCATTCATGTTTCCAATATGAGGGTACATAGCCCCCATACAATTGAACAATGGGATCATACACATCAGGCACTGAGGCCACAACTTAACCAACAATAATATATGGATCAACTCTAGTTGGATCAACAACAATTAAATCAATAAGGGGTGGACTCACAATGAGCACACCTACAAAGGTTGTATCAATGAAAGATACAAGAACAACAAAGGATACAACAAGAGCAAGTGCAAAATGCATTACATAAAGTGGTGCTTACACCTAGCACCTAGAGGATGCAACAACGCATAAGGCATCCAGTGCAATCTCGAGGGCTCTCCCCTTGGCCACGCCAAAATCACATTCAACATCAAAGGCCATTATCTGGTTATCATCAAGAACCTCATACTCCTCAATAGTACCAAGATCAATACGATGAGGAATCATATGAAGAGTCCCAATGGGAACATCAGGAAGAAGTGGATGCTTACCCTGAATCCATTTATGATGAGGTACCTAATGATTACACTTATCATCAACCTCAACATCAAAAGTGGCCTCCTCTACCTAATCAAGGGTGACAAAAGGAAGATCATATCATTTCATCAGGGCCATACAAAGTGCTAGCTGATCGGATAAATTCATTCGAAAAACAAAATCAAAGGTTGGTTTATCAAAAACCTACACTAAAGTAGCTTAGCAATCAACCTTTGCATCCATCAGTGTCATCACCGACATATCCATCAAATTTCAAGATGCCTCAACTTGAAAAATTCAAAGATGATGAAGATGCACAAGAGCACGTGACAATCTTCATCAATATGTGCTTCCATTTTCAAGACAATGACCCCTTGATGTTGAGAATATTTCTTACAACACTAGTTGGAGATGCTTTAGAATGGTATAATCACCTACCACACCATAGCATATACACCTTTGAGCAATTAGTCGATGCATTCCTACAATGTTTTGCCTCTAGTGCTAAGAAAATGATAAACTTGACTGACTTGGCTAGCCTTCATCAACTTGATGATGAGCCAGTCATTGAGTATGGAAATAAGTGGAGGAAGGTGATGTCAAAACTACCTTTCACCCTACCCACAATAGAGCTCATTCGAATGTTTACAAGAAGTTATTCAAAACAAATCTCACTTCTCTTACAATTGCAATAGTATCAAACATTTGAGGAGGCCTTAGAACAAGCTGAGTTCATTGAGGCAATCAAGATACAGGAAGGTGATATTCAACTCCACAAAAAGGAATGGCCAAACAAGAATATTATAGGTGGCAACATGCAACAAAAGGTGGCCCCAATCAATCAAGTTGTTTTGAGTATCCCTGAATCCTCAAACCAGGTCGCACCACCTCTACCAATGCGACATAATTACCAAGACCAACCTCCTCTGGCCCAAAATCATATGCAATAGAATCAGATATAGGGCCAACAATATCGGCCACAATGACAATATACTAATTTTCTAGAGATATTAGCATCACTCTTTGATCGATTATATGAGGTATGAAGAATCAATCTTCTAGAGATCCATCCATGGAAGCCTAACAAGCGTAGATCAAAGGCACATAGAGAAAATCTATATTGTGTGTACCATCGACAAAGGGGTCATGACATTCAGACATGTCATCCCTTTAGAGATTTAGTGCAGGATATGATCGAGAGGCAAGAGCTTCAGATAAGAGTCTTCCAAGACCCCTTGCCTACACATGAAGCAAACATAGCACCCAACAATCAAGTTGAGCACGTCAATGAGGTGCACATAGCCCCACCTAATGAGGGTTTTATCGATATGATCAATACTACAATAGGAAGCAAAATATACCTTGATCAACCCAACATACCAAAAAATTCAACTAAAGATAATAATCTATCACGGTCCACACCAATAATGAATTCAATTCACTTACAAAAGGACCCTATGATTACCTTTCATAGATAGGAGATTAAGCCAATCTCTACGGATGAACCCGATCCTCCACTACACATCATAGCAAGCATCAATCAAATTCCATACAAGAGAGTCTTGATTGACACTGGGTCATCTATCAACATCATCATGACTGCAGCTTTGAAGCATTTAAATTTGTCGCCTTCACGCATTAAGGACTCAACATTCACATTGAGAGCCTTCAATGATGCCACTTCCCCAATAATTGGCATAGTAATCCTACCTATACAGGTTGGGATAAATATGATACCTACATTGTGCCATATCCTAGGGGGTGAGAGGTAGTATAACATATTGCTAGGCAGACCATGGATGAGGGATATGGAATGTGTGCCTTCCATAGTGCACCAAAATCTAAAATTCATACACCAAGGACAAGTGTATGTGGTCCCCCATGATCCTGAGCCATTCAAGTATTACAAGGAGTTTGATGAGCCACAAGAAACTCTGGTGGCATGCAAGCCTCCAAACATTCAGTCGAATAAAATCACCAAACATTCGATTGAGGCTTGCATCAAGAAGTCACTACCTTTTCCCATCACCAAAAATCATGGTATCATATTACCTGATGAGGAGAAGAAAACATCAGTTAACATGACTAAAGCACCTTCAACTGGTCCAAAATCTAAAGCACCTTCTCAAGAGTTCATGGCAATGGTTAACATTAAGTTAGAATACCAAGTGACTCTAAGGTAGATAAAACAAGATATGGTGCAATCAGACATTGCTGCCACATTGAAGGGGTCAAAACCATTAGCATTAGTCACCCCTGACTCACTTCTCATGGTGCCTCCTCAAGAACAAGAATAGGTGTTTCCCCCACATCATACTGGGGGTACCAAAGCTGACATAGTTCAACACCACAAAGTGAAATAGAAACATGAACTGAGTCATAAACATGAGCATGTGGATACCACTATCGAAGTGGATCATCATGAAGCCTCCACATCGACTCAAATGAAGGAAATGGGTGATTTACAGTTACTTAGTGGATCTTTAGCACCCACTCTTTCACCTCCTTCAGTAGAAAATGGTATTTCGAACCAATCACTAGAAATACACATGAGAGCCTTATCAGTATTGGAGCATATGCAAAATCACCTCTATAATATAGAGGCACAAATGGAGCAACAAAATGAGGTATTGCACTTTATCATGAACCAACTTGAGAACCTAGAGATACAAAAGCAACCCTCATCTGAGGTCAAACTATCCCCTATGAAGCCATAGGAAAAGCCTCAACTAGAGCTAGCACCAACTCGGCCGCCTCAACAACCTGGCAAGCATCCCTCATTGCTTGAGCCTATGATATTGGTTTTCAATCGATTATGTGCCATGAATGCCATCACCTTACCTGAGGTGCACCAGTTGAATCCAAATCATCCAAAACCCCAAGGGTATGAGGAAGAATCACATTATCTATATCATAGACAAAATGGTCATGATATTCAATCATGTCAAATATTTCAAGCCATAGTATATAACATGCTTGAAAAGAAGCAGCTTCGGGTTGTCAACCAACAGATGGTCTTAGGCTACAATCCATCCCTTGCATCCAAAATGCAAGGGGAGCCCCCTAAGCAAGCAAGTGACATACCTAGGGCTCAACCTGGTCCTCAAACTAGGCCAATGCATGTTGCACGCTCGAAGCATCCATAGCGCATCTGGACTCCTTTAAATGAGCCTATGTCTATCATCTTCCAGAAGCTACAAGAAGCTAAGGTCTTAACCTTACCCGACATAAAACCTCTAGACCCAAATAGAGCTAAACCTAAGGGTTATAGGGAGGACCATTACTATCTCTATCATCGAATAGAGGGCCATGGCATTTGCAATTGTCATGGATTCAAGAATGTGGTTCAAGATCTCATAGATAGTGGGGCTTTTCCCATAGATGGTTCATCCATAGAACCCCAACCTACCAAAATAGAGGCTACATCATCCCAATTGAGACCCCAAGGTCAGTCATAGCCTCGTAGGCCAAACAAGCCACCTCAATGAGTGGTCACATTTGAAATGACTACTACAACTTTATTTCAAAAGTTGTACGAGGCAAATGCATTTGTGTTGCCCGAGGTCAAGCAAAGAGAGCCCAAGCATGGGTCCACTAATGAAAGCCTCTTTTGTATGTATCATCGTATATAGGGGCATGACATCCATAGCTGTCAGTCATTTTGAAAGGTGGTCCAAGACCTATTAGAATGAAATGAGCTTCGTGAAGATGGTTCACTCATTTCTCCCCACCAAGACAAGGGCACCCTACAGAGGTCCATGCCCCAATTGGGAGAGCTGATTTCTATCACTCTTCCTAAGCAATATGACTACATTATAGTAGGCAACATGCACACTGGGGGTACCTAAGGTATCATACCTTCCCCTTGTAAAACCAACAAAATATCAAAAATATTCATAAATTTCAAAATCACAAAAACAATAGAAAATCTTAAAAACAAAAAGCTCCAAAGATTTAAAAAAAAAAAAAAAAAAAAAGACTATAAAGCCCTTTGGTCAAATCACAAAAGCTCCAAAGGCATATTAAAGCCCTTTGGTCAAATCACAAAAGCTCCAAAGGCATCTTAAAGCCCTTTGGTCAAATCACAAAAAGCTCCAAAGGCATCTTAAAGCCCTTTGGTCAAATCAAAAAGGCTCCAAAGGCATCATTAAAAGCCCTTTGGTCAAAAAAAAAATTAACCTTTAAAAACAAATAAAATAAAATCAAAAAAAAAAATCAAAATAATCAAAACTCAAAAACAATTGAAAGCATCAAAAATACAAAAACATTTGCATTCTGCATTTGCATTCATATAGTTGCATTGCATATAGGCATTTTCATCCATTACATTTGCATTAGATACATTTGTGTTTACAATCTTACAAATGACACCACGTTTGTACCTCAATCATGCATCTTCAAAATCCATCATCATCCATAACCCATGTGTGTAACTGTGTTTTTCAACACAACCCCTCCTGTTGCTATAAGGAATATACTAGGGTTTTCTGGTCACTCAGCCATACCTAGTGGTTTTATCAAACTTTGTAGAAAGTTATCTTTGCTTTTAATAGATGAGGTTTAGTTTTGATAGCACCTGGTATATTTCAAAATCCTATCACTAATAAAAACACTAAAATCCTAGTTGAAACAAGGGAAATATGAATGCTGTGAAGTGGTATTAGGTATCCTAAGGTGAAAATTTTATCTTGCTCATCCCCCTGTGTGATCGGTTCGAAAATTCTAAGAATTGGCAAAAGGACAAGTTCACCCCTACCCAAAGAAATCCCTTGCTTTGATCAAAATAAGCAAAAATCCTGAACAAAGAAAAATTCAAAAATAAAATAAACAAGTGATTATCATCACTACATAAATCCCTTGCTCAAAAGAAAACAAAAATTCAAAATAAATAGTGATTTTCATCACTAAGTATGAGCAAGTATCCCAAATAAATATGAAGAAAAGAAGGGAGTATTGAACTTGAATCCCTAGAATTCTCAGCATGGATGAACCGTAAGGTATCCTTACGCACGATGATATGTCTATCACATTAGCATCTCGCTTTTGTATAGACCAATGTTTGCATGTGGAAGAGCTAGCTTTAGGTGTCTTGTACCGCCTAGTGGTCTAATCCAACTGAGTCCAACTTAGGATCAGGATGAACATTTGAGGATCCCCAATACAACAATGGGCTGCATGAATCCCGCCTATGGTATGCTTATGTTTTATCTAATATATTCATTTGCACACATAGGGATAATGAGTATCTAGGTCTTCATAACAAGAACTTTATCCTTCGAAAGCTCTGTATGGTCAATATACAACTTTTGATCGAGTAACTAGGGTGTTTGAGTCTCATGGAAAACCTCAAAAATCCCCTCATAGCAACAAATCATTCCATCAGTCAAATCATCAACTTTCTTTATGAGGTTTTGTTCATTAAAGGGTGTTCATGAAATAGGATAGATATCGGATGAATGTCAGCAATGATATTTAGATGACTATTTTGGGGATATCTTTTAATTTAGAAGCTTATAAAGAAAGTACATACATATCACATCATCTCATCTCACATTTGGATGCTTAAATAATTAATTCTTATGTTAAGAGTTATTATTTACATTCATGATTGTTATACATTCTGTGGTGTCACCCATTAGATTGTTAAACTCATATCACATTCATTCCTTATGTTTTAAAGTGATTAAAGCATATAGGTTCATTTACATTAGATCATCATCATGTAAATAATGCATTACATATCATTTATCATATCATAACAACATAAATTAAATGCATAAACAATTAAATCAAAATTAAACATGCATTTAACAATAAGCATTGCATCCATATATGCATACATCATAAGTAGTCCATCTACATCTAAGTCACATCATCTAATCATACATCTATCATCTAGCTAGTGCATGTCATCAATACATTGCATACATATAGCATAATCAAATCATTATCTAGGCATAGCATCCATCATTGCATCCATAACATAAAATCAAAACAAAAATATTTGCTAAACATCAACTGGGGCATTATTGGTATCATACCTCCCCTAATCAACAATCAAATAGTTAAGCAATCAACCCAAAATGCTCCAAAGGTATCCATAAACCCTTTGGTCAACCCAAAATGCTCCAAAGGTATCCATAAACCCTTTGGTCAACCCAAAATGCTCCAAAGGTATCCATAAACCCTTTGGTCACCCAAAATGTTCCAAAGGTATCCATAAACCCTTTGGTCAACCCAAAAGGCTCCAAAGGTATCCATAAACCCTTTGGTCAACCAAAAATGTTCCAAAGGTATCCATAAACCCTTTGGTCACCCAAAATGCTCCAAAGGTATCCATAAACCCTTTGGTCACCCAAAATGTTCCAAAGGTATCCATAAACCCTTTGGTCACCCAAAAGGCTCCAAAGGTATCATAAACCCTTTGGTCAACTCAAAAGCTCCAAAGGTATCCATAAACCCTTTGGTCACCCAAAAATGTTCCAAAGGTATCCATAAACCCTTTGGTCACCCAAAAAGCTCCAAAGGTATCCATAAACCCTTTGGTCAACCAAAAAGTTCCAAAGGTATCCATAAACCCTTTGGTCAACCCAAAAGTTCCAAAGGTATCCATAAACCCTTTGGTCACCCAAAATGTTCCAAAGGTATCCATAAACCCTTTGGTCACCCAAAAGGCTCCAAAGGTATCCATAAACCCTTTGGTCAACCAAAAAGCTCCAAAGGTATCATAAACCCTTTGGTCAACCAAAATGCTCCAAAGGTATCCATAAACCCTTTGGTCAACCAAAAAGCCCCAAAGGTATCCATAAACCCTTTGGTCACCCAAAATGTCCCAATGGCATCTGCTAACCCCATTGGTCATAATAACAACATGTATAATCCAAATCAACAATTAAATGCTTAATCATAGCTAAGTGCATTCATTCAAGAATCATTGTCGAAGATAATCATGCACTCCCTTGCTTGGGGTAAATAAATAAAATATCAAAAGCAAATTCAAGCAAGCCAGGCAGCTAGTCTCCTAATTGCCACCAAGGCTAGGATTAGACTTAAGCTTATCTCCTAATTGCTGCCAAGGCTAGGATTAGACTTAAGCTTATCTCCTAATTGCCACCAAGGCTAGGATTAGACTTAAGCTTATCTCCTAATTGTTGCCAAGGCTAGGATTAGACTTAAGCTTATCTCCTAATTGTCACCAAGGCTAGGATTAGACTTAAGCTTATCTCCTAATTGTCACCAAGGCTAGGATTAGACTTAAGCTTATCTCCTAATTGCTACCAAGGCTAGGATTTTGACTTAAGCTTACCAAAATCAAGTTCTTCAACTCATCGAAGGTAATGATTCAATGATGTATGCTCTTTCCATGATTGGGGCATCTAACATTGAATAAATCATCAAATAAACCCTCTAAAAAGGTCCAAATCATTCATCTTTGTCCTTTCCTCATCGACTCGTCATTTGAGGGGGTAGTCAAAATTTTCAACAATCATAATCAAAGTCAATAAAATATCACTCGATCATGTCAAATTGTGTTCATCTTATGAATCATTGCCAACAACTATCATAAGCTTACCCTTTGCTGGGGAAAAAAAGTAAATATGATAGTTAAGTTTGTAGCTCTCCTCCTTTCGGATCTATAGTAGTACTAAAGCTACCCGATCGTTTGATGACGAGTGCAAACTTCCATAAATTTAAGCCTTCCATTTTGTTGGAAGTAATGATTCTAGGATGCATGCCCTCTCGCATGATTAGGGCATCCAATGTTGATCAGATCAATGATCATCATCCAACCTACAATGTGACCTTAGGTGGTCTATTTTTGCTCCGCATTGTGTTTTCCCATAATGCATCCCAAAAAGGGGTATCTGTAGACACCTAAAATATGTCATGTTTAGGAGACTACTCATATGGGCACATCCATAGACCATATGACCAATCTTGGACCTTTCCAAGAGCAATAATGGTCCTAACCACTCAAAAGGGGCAGTTCTAGCCCATTTAGGCTTGGCCGCTATCGACCAGAGTGGCCACCAATCCTGGCCACTCAAGCTGAGAGCGGCCATAGCTAGCCACTATTGATGATAATGGCTAGCACTAAAATATGAACTACTATGAGGGATTACCCAAATCATGGGTAGTAATGGTAGTTTGCATGCATTTCAAAGGGATCTCGATGAGGAACTCCTAGAGTTCCTCTTGACTGCCCCTTCCATGCCAATCCAAGATTGAACCATCCCTCTGGGATAGTTAGTTGGCATGCAGATCTGGAGTTTGGCTTCCCTAAGAAGCCAAGCCCTAGATCTAGACGTAGAGCACCATCCGACTGAGCCACATCCATGCATCAGTATTCAGATCCATCATTCCCAACCACCAATCAGTGTAGGAGACACACTAGGTGACCCTTGAACATCAATTCGAGCAAGGGATCGACTACCACAGCCCATAAGACCTGAGGTAACCTTTAAGTCAGAGGTCGTTGTCTTTGACAACGGCCCATAGTCATAGCCAGGTTTTAAAATGGTCGATTCCTTTGTTCTAAGTAATAGATATTTATTTATCATTATTTCATTTACATGGCTTTAGCATAGATCTAAATCTTTCATTGCATTTAGATTAATATTTTTGATTTTCATATGCATATTGCTTAGATCTAGTATATTTCAATGCACATTATGCTTATTTATCTGGA
The DNA here is from genome assembly GCA_028583015.1 of Wollemia nobilis. Lineage (NCBI taxonomy): Eukaryota > Viridiplantae > Streptophyta > Pinopsida > Araucariales > Araucariaceae > Wollemia > Wollemia nobilis. The sequence continues at coordinate 9,312,009 of JAQPPZ010000012.1, read as the reverse complement.
TTATCATATTTTCTAATAAAAGGCCTCTTCTGGAGAGGCTGCCCATTCTACTAATTGTGCTCTGTTGTTTCCATGCATGCAGGTTATAGGTTCATAGGATCATTTCAAGACATTCAGAGCACAAGATCCCTCCAAGATGAGATGGAGAAGGAGGCATCTGTAAGCCCTCATACAGTTTCGTGTGTGAGATCGGGAAGCCTGCGAAAGTGCACCACCCCTTTGCAAGGGGATATTTTATTCACCATTGTTCCACTTGTAATTCATTGTATCAAAATGGGTATCCCTCAGAGGGACCGACATGTAACCGGGGTTCAATATAAATAAAAGGATATTTCTTTGTTATTTCTATGTTATATGCATTTCATGGTCTTTTATTTCATTTCGGAATAATATTGCAAGTAGAGTAAGGGTGCACGCTTCCCAAGGTCGCACACTTTCTCTAATTGATCAGTAATATGGGGTTGATTGACCTTTGTGTTAATACAAAGGATTTTGGCATGCTCTGTAGCTCCATAAGGGTTGGATATCCATTTACCATGATCGAGGGAAATTGCATTAACCTAGTTTCTGGTCTTATAGGTAAGCTCGATGCACTTAGGAGACATAGAGTCACAACGATATTCCATGGAATATTCTTCTTTAGGAGTGGGGGGATGATCAAAATTTCTTTCTTCCTTGTTTATTAGGACTATGTGAGCCATCAAGGGTGTTCAAGCAGGATGACGACTATCATAATTATATAAAAAGGCATATTTTTGACTCATCCATAGATGTTCAAGAGGAGTGGCATGATCATCCAACCTCATCCATGGTGTGAACTCTTGATCATTATCTACTTTGCATATAGGGTGAGTTGGGATGTGAACTCATGGTACCACCCTACTAGAACATTCCCTATGTTGTAGGGTTTGTCTATGGTGAGCATAAAAAGTATCTTGACTATGGAGGTCATCATTACGATCATACTAAATATCGGTAGATGCATCTTGAATGGGAATTTCCTCTAGGTTATACTCTTTGTAAAGACCAAGATGCTATTCAAGAGTGGCTGAATCCTTAGGAATGAAGCGAAGGCATTCTGTGCCTCTTTGAAAATCTTCTATGACACTAGCCCTTGATTGGGTTGGTCATGTGTAGTTACCATGGTCTTGATTACCCAAAAAAACAACAAAGAAACACATAATCAAATAATATGATTATGTCATTTAAATTTTAGATGTCAATCCCTAAACTGTTTGGTGTGTTTTGATGTGTTGTTGCTATTTTTTCTTATTCATGTTTTACTTTTGTTGATGATATCTCTTAGTTTAATGGTTTTCACCTAGATGCTCACACACACTGATTTGGTGATGAAGTCCAAGCCGTGAAACCCACCAGGGTTTGGTGATGAAATCCAAATTTGATGAGGGAGTCGTTCTACTAGTCCTCACCTAGTTCACCGTGGTCAATGATACACCCTATGAAGAGGAATGCATGCTATTTTACATGGCTACAATGGTTCTTGGACCGACCTTGGCCAAAAATAGGGTACGAAATGATTAACGGTTGGTGATGAAATCCATCTCATTAACATTTAAGATGTGTCATGGTGTGTGGGGTTATTTTTATTTTTATGCAAAAGAAAATGAAATCATCAAGCACTCCATGCTCTTTCACTAATGCATAAAAAATTAATGTTTTAATTTTATATTTCTAAGTAAATAATGTTTTAATTTCAAAAACCTAAAATATGCAAAACCCTACATGAGTAGCCTGTAAATAGGAAACAACAAGCAAGCCAAAGAAGCAACAAACAAAGATTGTGATCTTTTTTTTTTGTAATGGAAAACTTTATTTACTTTTATTTATGATAATATGAAAATAAGGATAGATGCACTTACTTTGATAGCCTATGTTTTATGAAGATCCCATTTACTACTATTTTTTACCTTTTGAATTGAGGTGGATGGTCACGCACTATTCGTAATGGTGGTAATATAGAAATGGGGGTCATAGGGGGTTGTCTCAGGGTTAGAAGATCACCGAATAGGGTCATCTCAAGGTTATATGATCATAAAATAGGGCCACCTCAGGGCTATATGATCATAAAATATGGTCATCTCAGGGTATGACGATCACAGACCAGGGTCATCTCAGGGTCAAATAGTCATAGAATATGGTCATATCATGGTGATATTATCATGTCTATTGATCATATCTGCAATGAATAGCGGTATCTACAACTCAAAAAAACAAAAATAATAGCAATCAATAATGCTTATGAAAAATAGGGACAAGGTCCCACTGTGATCGCCACTAAAATGCTCAAAAATTGATGCACAATAACTTTAAAATAATCACAATAAATGAACACAAGAAGCATGCAATGTAACACACTAATATAAAACAAGGAAATAATGAACCAGATCCTTTATATTAATAATAACTTGTTTTGATAAAAATGAGTTACAAATACATCCCCTTTAGGGAGTTCAATAGTGTGATACAATAGATACACAATCCGAGGGTTTGACCCTCTCTAAAATTGTTTTGGTGCACTATGCAGCCTTCTCGCATCCACAAACCATCCTGCAAAGGGTTTATTCATGACCTTCACAAGGGGTGATGATGTCAAACTTTTGTGTTCCTCCTTCCTTGCACAAAACCTGTAATCTACACACAAGGAACACAAAAAGGTTAATAGCATGTGTGGATGAAATGATAAGTAAAAGTGATAAATGACTAAAACATGATGAGTAAATATGTAAAAAAAATGCAACAATTATAAGACAATAAATAATGTAAACAACTCGAGGGTCTGTGATTCAATTCCAACAGTACTTCATCACTTGAAAACTCTAAAACTTGGGGTTCCTTCAAATGAGGGTGAATGCCAATATATAAATTCCTCAAAAATAACCTATTATTGGAAAAAATCCTTTGCCTAGGAGAGGTGACATACATGCTCTTCTCCAAAATCCCATACAGTTCCACTTGGCTATCTTGTTCTACACAACACTATTCTAGGGTCAAGTGTGCATGCTAAACTAGGATTGAGTGTGCGTAAAATCGATGGCACAAGCCCATGCATGGATTTTCTTTTTTTATTCCACTTTTGGTGCAACCATATTGGGGTAGGATGGCCTTAACTATGGGTCACTCCTTGGTAGCACTACCTCGATTTGGAGTTATCCCTTGGTAGGATGACCTTTGGAGGCCATCCCTAGGAGGGAGTACTAGGGTTGTAAAGGGAAATTTCCCTTGTTTGAGTGGTGAAAACCACTATTTAAGCCCTAGGGCTGCCCAAGGTGGGTCATTTGGTCTTTAGGGAGTCCATATAGGTAGTCTCCTCAACATGACATGTTTTAGGTGTCTACATTATGTGCATCTCCTTTTCATAATATTTCGCTTATATCACTGAGAGCAAGAAAATCATGCACCAATAAGAAAGTAAAGATAGCAATATATATAACTGAAACATGATGATAAAACAATAAAATATGGAGCCCTTTTTATATTAGATATTTTCTTTTTTAATGTGTTATAATAAAGTCCCCTCTGAGGGGATGCTACCCATTGATACAATGAATATGAATAAAATATCCAGGTGCACTGTAAATAATTTTCTTACAATCACAATTTGTTTGGGGGTAGGTTTTCCGTGACCTCCATGGTTAGTATGATGTGAATGTTGCACTCCTTTTCCCTTGTGGTCCTATAATATGCACATAAAGAAACTAGAAACATATCAAAAGTATATAAAGAGCCCATAAAAATTAGGCATGTATTAATGATGATGAATGCTAAAAATAGAAAGAAAGCAAGTGCATAAATTGAAAAGTAATCTAATGCAAAAATAATAAAATTGTTGTTCTAAGCTATGCTGAAAGAAAAATTAGAAAAACCAGGTCTCTAGCTGAGACCATCTCGGTTAGATACGGTCATGTATGCGGATCATCTTGGGTCAATATAGCCATTTTCATGGGACTGTGTACTTTTGTAACCAATTATGGGTGGCGTTCAAGATATTCTAGAGTGTTGTTGATGTATTTTTGCATTGAAGTAGAAACTTGATTGATTGGATTGGTCACCAAATGCTAGATATTTGATCACATGCAAGATGAGAGCATGACTTTCAATCCTTTGTAATAGTTTGGTAGCATGGCCTCAATAGTAGGAGGTCTTGGAGGATAAAAATTGTAGCACTCCATTGGTTGGGAATTGGGGATTGAATTTGGTAGCACTTCATTGCAAAAATTCAAAGGTATGGATACTGTCAATTGAGGGGTGAGTGCCAATTTATAGACTTCTCAGATGGAAGATAATAATGGAAAAATAGTCCTGCATGAAAAAGTAAAGAGGTAATCCACATTAAAAAAAGTAGATGCTTATCTCTAAAATCTCATGCGATTGATCTTTGCATGCATTTTTCCTACTTTGGCCCATGCGAGGTGCTTAATATCCGTGTGAGATGATGCATGGGTTTAATTGGTAGTTTTAACTTCCAGTTATGTGCCTGTAGACTTGAAATTTTTGTACCCTTTTCCTTTAGGCTAATGGATCTATTCTTGGAAGGAGGATGGAAAATTTGGGGATAGACACCGCAAATGAGAAGCACTTGAGTTGTGCTCTCTTTGGTATTTTTTGATGAATTGTTGGTGGGGTTCACCAGGAAACACCTTGTGCAATTTTCACACCCAAGTAAGATGAGAATTTTATGAGTTCTTTGATTGGCATAGACCTAATGGTTTAGGTAAATTACATCTAATCCTAATATATATGCAATTTTATTTTCATTAAGACATCAACAAATAGTAAAACTAATGTAAGATAAGGGAAATTGAATATCTATCTTCTTATTTTTTGTCTTTTCAAATACTAAAATTTATGCAAACGAATGTAATAAACTATATATTTTTATCTTATCTTTTCTTTTCAGATAATTGTATACACAAGAGAGAATTAAAGAAGGCATGAAATAGTTAGAAATAGAATATAAGCTAAATTTTGTTGCACTTATCTAATTTGACTATTTGATGCATACAAATATGTGTCCTATAGAGTGAATACGCATCTTGTAGAGTGAATATGCATCCTGAAGAGAATACGTATTCTATCGACTAGCTCACAAATCCGTGCCTTTGGGAGATCTACAAGGAACTTCTGCACAAAACCCTTAAATTTAGAAATTAGGGTATGGAGATCTATTTAAGACATTGTAGATCTAATTCTTGATGGTGCAGTAGTTATATCCCTTGGTCTATTAAAAAACCTTGTTTCAAAAAATTGGTTAACAAAAACACAAAGTTAAACATCAATTGAACATATAGATGAAATATGAGAATGGTTAAGACATACTAAATCATGATGATCTATGATGAATATGGATTTGTTATTTATACATATAAATACATGTATTTGCCCCCAAACCTATAATTCTATAAATTTGTGATCTAGATGCAAATACGTGCCTCGCGTATTTGACGCTAGTCAGGACACAAAATCATGGAATCTTGAGAAACAAAATAAAATCTTATAAATTGTGATACTCAAAATGATCTAAGAGGTAATATGATAAATTCACAATGCTTTTAGTAGTAGATCAGATTGGTATAAGCTCAAAGGATGGTATAAAAGTGATAGATCTAGCATGAAATAAGTCCTTCCCTATAAGGAGTCCACATAGCATTCAGAGACTTTGTTCTAGTTTATCAAACTTGCAACAAAAATGTTAAATCTATTCTCCTTAGATCAGAAAATAATGTTGCCTTAATCTCCCCTCCTTTATTCACTTGCCATCCAATATCATTATGAATATTGAATCTTTGCTTTAATGGCTTCGTAGATCACCAAATAAAGTCAATGGTTGCAAGATCTTGGAGGTTGAAGTAGATTGGATCAAGCCAATTTGGAGTTTCTCCAAATTCAGTGAATTTGCATCATAGCCTCTAGGATGTAAATTCACTAGGATTAGATCGTTGGCCAATTTTGGGATGGAATCTAAACAGTCACTTTGGTGTGAAGTGAATCTTTAGATTTCATGAATACATTTCCTAGCTACTAGGATGTGTAATCGTAAAAAAAGAGGAAAACATGCCAAGCTAGTTGGCACGTGCAAGGGGGAGGTCACAATTTGAAAAATGAATGGAAATTACACATGTAGGAGAGAGAGGAAATTTGACATGGGTCAAATTTTCCTGTCTACATTTTACCTCCTCTTTGGTGCATTTATGAAAAATGCATCAAAGAAGTTGTAGATAACTTTTGATCATAAACATAAAAGGGGTGGGCAGTTTTTAACAAAATATAAATCATAAAACCTATTTGAAGATTTGTATTTATTATTTTATTTTATTTATTATTATTTTTTAAAATTGAAGCATAGGAAAAATTAATTGTTTTAATATTTTTGGTTAAGGTGCCTCCTCGAGTTTCATGAGGAATGTCAAATTCCTTATGGAACTCGAAATTGCAAATATAAAGGACAAAATGCTAAATTAGTTGAAACTAAGGGTTTAAAAGGTAAATTAGGGCAAACTCTAATTCATTATTTTACTGCACATTTGAGGAGTGAAGAGCTTTAAAGAAAATGAGGCTTCCCACACATCAAGTAGTTTTGGTGTGATCGAGAGGCAACGAAGTAGGACCGAGCATCCAGGTAAGTAAAATTGCTCTTTTTACTAATTTTTATCCATTTATTTTTTGGATTTCACTAGATTTTTCTAGAATTTAGGGTGGGTTTATCTTACAAAACTTGCATTACGAATTCACATCCAGCGATGCAAATTCCAATTTTGCTAGGAAAAAACTACTCGGGATATGAATTCATGGAAAGGATGTGAATTCATCGAAAGTGGGGTGATGTTAAATAAAGTTAACATTTGAGTTGATATTTTTATTTTTTCTTGCTTTCTTGATGTTTTATTTTACTACTGATATATAATTATGTTCCCTTTGTGATTGCAATTTGGCACTCTCAAAAATCAAGAGTGGAGGTCAAGAAATTTTGTAGGATGGATGTGAGCTCTTAGTGATGATGATAGGACATAGCTAGAGGAGGTAGGACTCCTTCATGTGGCTGAGATGTCTCAAGTAGAGGCTGATATAGCTTTGCTTACAGCCTTGGTGGAGCAATGGTATCCAGAGTCATCCACCTTTTGGTTACCTATAGGGGATATGACTATTAGTCTTGAAAATTTTTGGAGGATCCTCAAGATTCCCATTAAGGGAATGGGAGTTTATCAGTTAGTGTTATAGGCTACAACTATAAAGAGACTGATAGGGGGTTCTAAATTTTGATTTTTCTATAGTGGCATTAGTGTGAGGGAGATGGGGGATAGACCAACTATTTTGAGGTTGACAGTAGTATTGAGTTGTACAGTGGCTAGAGATTTGATTGGCCATATGATCAAGTGATACTTACCATGAGCTCTCACCAGAGTAGTTAGTGAGATGAGAGAATATGATAATTGATTTTCCTAGGGGCCACTAGTTTTGTGTCACTTATACAGGACATTGTGGAACATTGTGTATAAGTACTATACTTGCAATTTCATGAATACATTGCTACAAGTGTGGAGTTGGGAGCACATTTTTGTTCGGAGGCCATATGGACTTCCTTGGGGATATCTAGAAGCAGGGTGACTAGTATTTTTTAAATGAGCATCGATGATGGAAGAGCAGAATATATGGATAGGTGGTTTAGATTTTATGAAGTGAGTGATAGATGATATTATGCCTCACTATATCACCTAGTGACCATGGAGGATGGTGCCATACTAGGAGGAGGTTTACATAGAGCTAGCTTGGGTGCAATGGATCTGATGGCTATAGTTGGAAAGGGGGATATGGAGTTGTACCATTTTGATCAAGTGTAGAAGTAGTTTAAATTGAGTTAGGAGATTCCTAAGGTAAGGGATATCTCCTATAAGTGAGTGGCTAGGGATCCATCTATTATGGGGGGAGAGGTAGACCTAGTATGCTTCAGGGATATAGAGGTGGATGATTCTATCTATCTTGATCTCAGGGTGGATGATGTGGGAGTTGAGGCTAGTTACGACTAGTTGTATAGTGGGATCCATCCTCTGAGGATCATTGACCTTCACCTAGTGGGAAAACCTGGGCTGATATAGGTAGCTAAGGTGATGGCTCATTGGTGGGAGGTTCAAAGAGGTGATCCTAAACTTGGACTAGGCAAGGTTCTTTTATGTGGATGGTCAGGGGGACCTTGGATGAGGTAGGGATGGGTACCTAAATTTAGACATGGGATGAGACACATTTTGTGACATGATAGTGTCTCATAGTTATCGTAGGGTACCAGTTAGCAGTAGCCCTCACTGTCATAATAGTAGGTATTATCACCATAATGGTGGGTATCACCATCTGATTAGGATGCTCCATCACCATAGTGGGAGGTATCATAATAGTAGTGATAGAACTCACCCAAAAAGGGCATTGATATGGAGTTTAGAGAGAGGAGCAAAACTAGAGAGGTCACTACTCTATAGGTAGAGAATTTAGGGTAGAAGAACTAGGTGGGGATATAGGTAGTTCAGATTCAATATTGGAGGCTTAGCTTTCTCAATATCAGGCTCTATTGGTATAGACCTAGACATAGCTTATATAGGTGCAGGTATAGCTTGTGCAGGCGCAGGCATAGCTTGTGTAGGCACAATCAAATTCATGTCATATGAGGAGTGTAGCCTCATGCCATTATATAGGTATCAACTTACACCAGTATCTACAGGATGATCTTACATTGGCATGGGTAGAGGTGACATCGGTATCATAGCAAGTGATCTTCTATCAAACTCTATACTTTTAGTTATTACCCAAGGTTAAAAGGGATACATTTTCCCTAGATTTGGCTACTTCGATTCGCACTCGATCAATTTCTTGGATGATGTTTAGGATTCAAAATTTTCATGTGCCCAAGCCACCCCCTGATGAGGTTCAGGGCTCTAGGAGCTCTAGGGGATTATATACCAAGGTTTATTTTTGTGGTATACTTCCCTAGTGATTGAGTATGCTAGTTTTGCTTGTGGTATTCCAGTCGATATTTATGTACTTATGTACCTTTTTTTAGAGTAATATCAAATTAATATTTTTGTTTTTCTGTGTTATACGAATGCAAACAATATTTTTATTATTTTTGATGATTCTACATAATAATGCTTATGGTCATGTTTGATTCTTTTGAATGTAGTTTCTATCATTATTAATCAAGATACCATTGTAGGAAAGTGAAGTTTGATTCGATGTAGTGTAATGTGATTTAATTTTTGTAGAAAAAGTGTGAATGAGATTTTGTAGAAAAAAGTGTAATTGTAGAAAAAGTGTATTGGGAAACATACCCTTGCGATTTTGATCAGTCAACACTAGACCTCAAGGATGTGTGCTTGTATATGACCGTAAGTGGAGGCTACCCCTCACGTGTGTTCATGAAGCAGATCTTGTGTGAGGTTTTATTGTTATGTTGACATCAAAGGGTAATGATCAAAAAGTAGTTTGAAAGTGGTATGATTGGTAATAAGTAATGTGTTATCTTAAGATAATTTTTTATTTAAAATTTAAGAAATGCAATATGTAATATGAGTAATTGAGCATTGTAGAAACAAAAAATTGACTCACTAAGGTGAGTAATTTTCCCTAGATCCCTTGTTTTCTCCTTGGAAAATTAGGGTCATATTTGATCTAATTGTTCCCCTACCAAGTCTTATCTATTATTCCTAACTCTTATACCATTATATTGGTATTGAAGAGATATTTCCAACAGTATATGATATGACCCATTTTGACTCTGTTGGACCCTCTAAAATGCATTAAAACAACATGGGGAACTATTTGGTGCAAAGTCGCAGTCCATTTTTATGGAGCATGATTTTACAATTTAGGGTTTTCTCTTTAAAAAATTCCAATTTTCAAAGTTTATCTTTTTAAGGTCAGTTGTGCTTAGTTTTTCCCACCCATTCTTCTTTCAAATCCACTATATAAGGAGGGTTTGAAATCTTCTTTTTCCCAAGTATTCAACCAATAAACAACAACATTCTTGATTAAAGCTCTATTTTCTTAAGGTCTTCTTCTTCTTCCGCAAGTAAGCTAACTCGTAAGTGTGAAGTGTGATTTATTGAATCTTCTTTTCTACATTGGATTTTTTATTGTTGTTTCTCACTTTGGTGGATTTGTGTTGAAGCCCTAAAGAGAGATCAACTATTTTGGAGGTCTCAACCCTTCTGCTTACTTCCTCACTCTTTGTCAGGTGATTTCACTCTTCTGCATGCATATTTCTATTTTATATATCACACATTAGTCATTTCAGATTGATTTAAGGTTTTTCACATTGCTTCTATGAAATCATGCTCGGGCCTCTATGGGGTACTATTTCATTGGTGCAATATCACGGTCGCCTATTATGGGGTGAAATTTTACCTAAACTAATTTTGGGGGCAATCTATTGTTCTAGAATTAATATTTGCATCATAGGATACATATAGGGCATGGTATTGCATTTTGTTCTATGGTTCCATTATTTTATTTTGCTATATTCGATTATGCTTGTTCATCCTCTAAAGGTAAATCTCTACTTCTATTTTCAAATATTAGCTAAAAGGACCTAGGGGGCTTGATTGTTGTTCCTCTAAGAACTATTTTACAATGGTCTAAGTAGGCCCCCTAATACTGATTATATTTTCCAAGTGTTTTCCATGATATCTTGTAGGAACATTAATTGTTGATATCACTGGACAAAGGATAAAAACAAGGATAAAATAATCGGATAAGCTAAGTGTTCCAATTACTCTTTAGGCTATTTTTTTAGTGCCTTCTATTTTTGTTGTAAAACCTAGATCTAATTTTATAGAAATATATTTAATTATTTTCTAGGTATTTGAAAGATAAACAACATATAGTGTGCACTTAGGGTTAATTTGGTGTGCGCATCTCTTCTTGAGCCCTTGCTTTAAGATTATTTATTTAAGACCCTAGGGTTATAATGCATTCAAATAAAGAATAATGCTGGGATTAGATCTTGTATTCTTGTATTCTATATTTTTGTATTATTATTTATATTTTATAGCATAGATCTAGAAAGGCTAGATCTAGGTGTTTGTGTTGAATCTCATATGTCAAACATTCTTTAAAAATAGAGGACTTGGAATGAGTCCTTAAACCATTCCTTGTGAACCCTTGACCCTAGCATCGAGTGTAGAGAATAACGTACCCCCACAGTTCACCTCAAGGCTTTCTATTGTGGATCTAGCCTTGATAATCGTATGCGGTAGGGTGGTTTTACCCCTCTACATATTTGGTGAACCTTACATGAACACCTCCTTTTCTTTTGAAAACTTTAAATAAGACCATTAATATACTTTTTTTTTTTAGAACATTAAAAACATCTTAAAAACTATCTTGTGTGTTTATGATAGTTTTCTCTTCTATCCTTTCACTTCTTCTAATGGATCCATTCCTTAGAAGTTAGCGAAAGCTTCTTGAGTCTGATCATGTTTCCCAAAAATATGATCAAATTGATAGAGAGAATCCTAACCTTGATACAAAAGAGCAAGAAAATGAAGAAACTAAAACAAAATTGATTCCATTAAAGGTCCTAATGGTGGGTACCATTTACATCATTTGATCATGTTTTATATTTTGTCATGAAACACCATAAGGAGGCTTTACTTAAGGTTGTTGAACGAAAAGCTCAACTCAAAAGAGGTGAGACTCTTCTTCCTCCTCTAGTAGTCCCTCCTAGGCATATTCATGATATCCTTTTTTGAATCTTTTAATCATGGTAATCTTGCCCAAAAACCAACTTGTGCCACTACTATAACCACCAATGTTGGAAGGAATCTACAAGTTCCTCCAACCAGTAGTGTCACTCAAGATTATTTTTAATTTCCTCTCCAATCTACAAATATCAATATTCATTCTTCTATTCCACCAAATGTTAGTTATATTTTCCAGCAAGGTATCACATATCATAATAGTATCAATAGGTCCAAATTAAGTCAAGTGTCTTTTCAACAACCTACCTATACCCCTCTGTTAGGTAATCTGGAGGTATTGCACAATAGTAATCTAGTACTAACAATAAATACTGACAATACTGACAATAAATTAGGATATGGGAATATTCAAGGATCTAATACTAAAGCATGGTTAGCAGATAGCTAATAAAGTATCCTATAATAATGTGCTACCTCCTCATGGTAATACAGTTGGTATGATAACATCTACTTCTAAACAAAAGGGGTAGAATCAATGGATCCAATGATCTCAACAGGAGATGTGTTTTTCAACAAATATTTCTCTTAGAACTTTTGCAAAATTCTCCTACTCATGGAGAAGCCTTAATAAATGTTCTAAAGAAACAATTTGTCCCTCTAAATATTTCCCCTAGTGATATGGCCAATATTGTATGCTCTTTTGGGACACATCACATCACATTATCGGATGATAATATTTCTTCCTCAGAACTATGTAGGTATTCTTCTCTCTATGATACTGTATTTACTGGAGAAACCTTTATCAAAAGGGTTATGATTGATAATGGTTCTTCCCTTAATTTATGAAACATATAAATTTATCCAAAAGTTTGGATTAAAAGAGGAAGATTTAGCTAAATCCAATGCAATCATCAAAACATTCAATAATGAGTCCCAAGAAGCTTGTGGCATCATATATCTTCCCCTTAAGGTTGGACCTAAGATTCTAGATACATTTTTCTACGTGGTACCTTACCCGCATATTTTAATCTACTTCTTGGACATCCTTGGATCCATGAAATGAAGGCTACCCCTTATACTTTTCATTAGTGTTTGAAGTTTGAATTTAGAGAACAAGTTATTACCATTCTGAGTGACCCTTGATCATTTGAATATTGTTCAATGGTTAAACAAACTCAGTTTGGTCTCAATATTTGTCCTTCAGTTTCATCATCTATTTCTCCAAGTTCCTCATCTCAAAAATCTAAGCAACTCAATAATCTAAAATCGAGTGAGGAACCTTTAATCAAAGTTTCATCATGGGATCAAGACAATTAGTTTCTTCAAGAACCTCTTCTGGATACATCTCATCAAGTTTTGGAGTAGAGTAATGAGGATGAGGATCCACCTTATCCCTCTAACATTTTATTTTGTAATATGATCAATTTTGTGTTTTAATGGTAAATCTTATGCTTTGTCTACCAAATAAAAAGCTATGAAGGAGACTCTCCATGATTATAATCATCGATATGGCTTTCCCTGTAGATTTTTCTTTGATGAAGAAGTTCCTTCAATTCCTATTATTTTTGTTAATATAGGAGGTACAATTGAAATATGTGTTGACTATTGGTGTGATTGCTTGTTTAATAAAAATAAAAAAATAAAATAAATTATTAATTAGGCAAGCATTTGCATTCTCATCCCATCATACCTATTTTCTTGCTCATATTGCATGACTTTCTACCATACTTTGCTTGGTTTCATGACATTTTGTTCCTCTTACATTTTTGCTTGTCATAATTGCATGGCTACTTGCTTATAACTACTTATTCATATAGATTATGGGGATTCATGATAATGGTATATGATGATACCTAGTTAGGTCATAGCTCACTTGCATTGCACTCTCACTAGGGTTCTAATGCATAACAAATCCCTAATATAGGGCCCATGCATTTTCATCCCTTCTTCTCTTCTCATCTTCCTTTGCACTTTTCTTCTCTTCTCCCTTATTTTTGTGTCCCTTGACTTTGAAAGTTTTTACAATGACCATCATCTCTCTCCAAAGTCAAGGAATACAATCCTCTATTGGTATATCCTTTTCCTTTGCATGATTCTTATTTCCCTTTATCTTCTTTGTCCAGACAAGGATATACATTCTTCTCTCCTTTGATTATACATTTCCTCCCTCTTCATTTTTCAATAGCTAAAACTTCAAGCTGGAGGCACACATGCACAATTCTTTGCTCCTTATTTTCTTCCTCTATTTTCTTCTATAATATGCACACACTCGCACTATATTATGCTCATATGACTTGGTCTATATATTCTTAAACACCCCTATCGGATAGTATTTTCTAAACTATTCCTAATGAACCCTTCCCCCTATAACTGAGTGTAGATAATAATGTATCCCTGTGGTTCACCTCACGACTTTCTCTTGTGGATCCAACCTTGATAATCATACACTGTAGGGTATTTTTCCCCCTCTACAAGCATAAAAAATGGAATAGAGGACTTGCTCTAGGTACAAGATTCCTAGTGTGAAGTAAATGTAAGAAAAACTTACTAGGGTTATCTCATACCATCGTGAAGTCTTTATGCAACTACATGACCAAGCATTTATTATGATCAAGCAAATTTTTGTATATGACAAGCAATCATGTAATATGATGAAACAAATAAATTTATTGTACTAATGTGGTAGATATGAGATGCAATACTAATTGGTTTTAGAAATAATTGTGTGTGCAATCTTGATCTTAATTATGATGTAAATATCTCAAGGATCAAATGTGTGTGCTTATGAAGTTCATTTACCAATTTTAAGTAAGGGAATGATGTAAACAAACTTTAAGAACCATTGTGTGTACAAATGATGAATTGATATACCTTGATTTTGTATGCAGTTAGACTTAACTGCTTTGTAATACAAGCCACCAAAATATAGCTTATACATAAACAAACATTGGTATGTACAAAAGAAGGTCACTGATGTGATAGACATATGGCCATGCATAAGACTACCCAATTTCTATGCAGATTTTCATTCAACCCATTGTTGTAATGGAGATCACCTCATGGATTTTAAATAATTTAGTATTCCAAGGATTCAAGATTATTACCCCCTTCTTTTATTTTTATTTCTTTGATTGGGGATTCTTGTTCTTTTTGGATTATGAACAAGGGAATTTATTTGATTTGTGGTAAAAACTATTTTTTATTTTGCTTTTTGTTTTTCTCTTTTCTGTTTTCTCTTTTTTTTTCAAGGGATACTTGCTCATATTAGTGAAATAGCAAGGAATTTTATTGCTTTGGGTAGAAGGAAGCTTGTCCTTTTACCAATTCTTAGCATTCTAGACCATGCACATAATAGGATAGCAAGGGAAACCTTTCACTTCAGGGGAGAGGACTACTATGTAGTATCATATTTCCTTGTGCAAAAATCATTATTTTTTAAATGTGTAGATGTGTTTTGGTTCAAAAGTGGTAGAATCGATTCCCAAAACTCAAAATTTTCTTAATGAGAAATAGTGATTTTGGTTCAAGAGAGACATTTAATCAATATTGAGAATTAAGATTTTATAAAATTATGAATCCTGTGAGTGGTTCAAGATGAACCCTTAATCATGTCATAATGACCAAGATTGACTATGAATTTAATAGCGTCTTTCTAATATTTAAATAATATAATAATTAGATGTGACTATATGCCATATGCAATTGGACCGAAATCCATTAGAGATGTATGATGAATTCAACTATATGAAATATGATTTATATGATATGATTGCAATTATAAACTAAACTACTTGCAACAAATGCTACATGTACAAATTGTAAGATGACTATGTACAATGGTGAAACATGATTTTATTCATAGTATCCTTTAAGGTGCATTATGTTCATTGGTTTCTTAATATCTTTTCCATCTAAGGTAGACAAACGGTATGTAATTGATCTAAATTTAGTGGTTATAATAAATGGACCTAACCAATTTGGTTAAAATTTTCTTTTAATATATATTTGAGTATTGGTGTCTTTTTTATTTTCTTTAAGAACTAAATCACCAACCTCAAAATATCTAGTATGAACTTTCTTTGAGTATGATCTTTTGAGTTTGTCCTGAAAAGTGCAAAGATGTTCTAAGGAATTTATGCACTTTTCATCTAGCAATTCAAGTTGACTTAGTCATCTAGCACAATATTCATCTCCTACTTCAGTGTATTGAAGTAAAATCCCTAAGGAAGGTACTTCAAGCTCAAAAGGAAATATAGATTCAGTGCCATATACAAAAAGAAAAGGGGAAGCACTTATAGGGGTTCTAAAACTAGTCTGATAAGCCCATAAGGCTAGATATAATTGTATGTGCTAGTATTGACCCGACTTATTAACCAACATTTAAAATTTTTTGATTAAGGTTTTATTAGATGCTTCAGTTGGATTGTTTTCTTATGGATAATAAGGAGTAGATCATCTATGCTAGATTTTATATTTTAGACAAAGCTTTTCTGTATATTTATTTTTAAATAAAGTTACATTATCAGAGACAAGCATAGAGGGAAGCCCAAATATACAAATTATTTGATTAAAAATAAATTTAGAGACTTGGGTTCCTATGCAAGAAGTCAATGGCATGGCTTCTACCCATTTTGTAAAGTAATTAGTTTTCATTATGATGAACTTATGATCATCGAACGAAATTAGATTAAGCTTCCTAATGATGTCTAGGCACCATTTTGAAAATACCAAGGGGAACAAATGGTTTGAAGATCCTTAGCAAGAGCATGAACAATATTTGAATGTTGTTGATATTTGTCACATAAATGCACATAATCATTAGCAACTTTCTCCATGGAGGGCCAAAAATAGTCCATTCGTAGGAGTTTTTTTGCTATGGCACTACCACTAAAATGACCTCTACAAGATCCATCATGCACTTCACTTAGTGCCTTTTCGAATTCTTCTTGGTTGAGGCATATTAAAAGGATACCTTCAAAATACCTTTTATAAAGCATACTTCCTATGAGGATGAAGTGAACAACTCGTTTACGCAAAAGTATACATTGATTCCTATCTAGACCATTTGGGAGTAAAAGCCATTTTGGAGAAAGTTAAAGATATCCATATACCATGGCTCTGATGATGGTTGTCCAATTACAAATATGTCCAAGGGTGTTATGCAAGATTCTATCAAGGTAGGCTCCCAAAGTTGGTGAATGATGATAGTATCATGATCATCATCTAACTCCAAAGGAATGAGAGAAGCGGTTGCTATCATAGCATCCACAAAATGATTACTAGTACGGGGGATAGATTCAATAGTAACTAGTATAAAATAAAGATATAATATTTAAGATGAATTCTTTATAAGGATAAAGTTTCTCATATTGGGTTTGGTAGACATTGTTAATTTGGTTTACCACAAGTTGTGAGTCTCCAAAAACTGATAGGATTTTAATATTCAAATCTAAAATTACTCGTAAACTGGGAATTAAGGCCTCATATTCTACTATGTTATTTGTATAGGCAAATTGGATTTTGAAAGATAATGGAATAAGTTGTTTCTATGGAGACACCAATATAATGCCTACACCTATGCCACTCATGCAATGGGCTCCATCAAAAAATAGAGACCAAGAGTTCGAATGATCATCCTCTAAATTAAGGCATTCATCTAGAAATTCTACTTTTAAGGGATGAGTAGATTCAAGAGGGGCAACAACAAGTTTGTATGCTATAACTTGTCCTTTAATGAATTTTAGACAAATATAGGTTAGGTAAAATTTTCTCAAGGTGAGAACCCATTTCGTTTCTCATCCTAATAAGTAAGGTCTACTCATCAAATATCATAATGGGTCGAATTTTGCTATGACAAATGTTCTTTGACTAAGCATATAGTGGCACAGTTTTTGTGTAGAGAACACAACAACTAAGAAAATATTTTCTAGGGGTGTGTAATGAGTTTTATAGCTTACCAAAGTTTGTCTAATTTTTTTTTGTCTCATTCTTTCTTTTCCTCATCATGTTGTGCCAGCATTGCTCCTAATGCAAGTTTTGAAGCAAAAATATACAAAATGAAAGGTTGTTCTGGTCTAGGAGGAACAAGCACTAGTGGTGTAAGTAGGTATTTTTTAATAACTTCAAAGGCTTCTTGGTATTCATAATCCCAATTAAAAGAGTATCTTTCTTCAAAGGCTTCTTGGTATTCATCATCCCAGTTAAAAGGGTATCTTTCTTCAAAGGCTTTTTGGTATTTATATGCTAATTTATTGATGAAATGATGAATGGATTGAAGTTTTCCTTGTAAACTTCTAAGCTCTATCAAAGTCTTCAATGGTGGCATGTTTATGATAACATCAATTTTAATAGGGTCTATCTCTATACCTCGCATGGATATAATAAACCCTAGTAATTTACTAGATTTTACACCAAAAACACATTTTTTTGGGTTTAAATAAACTTTGTACTCGTGGAGCCTATAAAATAATCATTGCAGATTAGGGATGTGATCTTCCTCCTTAATAGAATAAGCTATGATATCATCAACATAATCATATAAAATATCATACATCATATCATGAAACACATATGTCATGGCTCGTTTATAAGTTGCACCGACATTATTTAAACCAAAGGGTATTACTTTCCAATAGAAATTTCCTCAAAGTGTAATGAAAGTAACCTTGGGTTAGTCCTCTAGTGCTATACAAATTTTATTGTATCCTAAAAATCCATCTATAAGGGATAGCATCCCACTTCCTGCTGTGAAATCAACAATTTGATCCATGTTAGGAAGAGGAAAGTCATCCTTGGTACAAATGATTAATGTCCCTATAATCAGTACATACTCTAATTTTAGTAGTCTCTTTTTTAGATAATGGAACAACATTGGATATCCAATCAGAATAGTTGATAACTTGAATGAAGTCAACATCTAAAAGATTTTGTAATTTTTCTTTACAACAAGGTTATTTTAGGATGCATCTTTCTAAGTTTTTATTTTATAGGTTGGCATCAGGATGAACCACCAAATGGTGCATGACTACATAAGGATCTAAGCCAGGCATATCTACATATGTCCATGTGAATATATCAGGGTATTCTGCAAGAAGTTTCATATATATAATTTGTTCTTCTTCGCTCAAAGTGACTCCTAGTTTAACTATGTGGGGATTGGCTTTCATACCAATATTAATTTTCAAAATATCTTCTACCACAATGCTTAAATCCCTTTCAAAATTAGGAGGGGGTGAGACACCCATTTCCTAGAGTTCTTCTAGGGATAGTTTTTCTAATTCATCTTGTGTAGTTGTTGTTTGAACATAGGCTATGCATGGGATGGACCCATCAAATAAGAAACCTTTTCGTATGATCTCCTCATGAGGGATGTCATAAAAGACATATCCTTCTACACACTCATCTAGAGTGGCAATTATTTTTGGATGAACCATCAAAAGCATATTGCAAGAGAAAAGGGGAGATTTCTTTCTCTTTTTTATTTCTTTTAAATGTTGTTTATTTTCTAAATAATCCCTATATGTGATCAGATGATCATCCTCATCGAAGGGGAAAGGCTGGGATTTTGTAAGGATATAGCCAATACCACATTGGACAGGCCATTCCTCAACATCAAAAGGCTTACATATTCTATTTTCCAAATGACTTAAACCTTTACCCTTATACCCCATGTCACACATAATTTACTTGTATTTTATATACCTATCTAAGAAATAATATTGAGCAAAACTATCTTCATAAAATATAAAAGGTCATTCACTTAATAGTAATCTCATCTAGGGAATATCCTACATAAATAAAGGTATAATTTCCAACATGGTATATAGTACCCTTTTTGCGAGGTAACCTCGTTGTGCACAGGGATGGAAGTAATTGAGACAAGAAGATGGAGTCTTGCACAACAAAATTAGCATATTCAATCGGGGCTACTATGGTAGATAAATCTGGTAGAATATCATCTATAAGAGGATACGATGTAGAAGGATCATTAGTGCTAGAATGTGGAGGTGTGTCAGAAGAATGTGGTTGATTAGGTGTTGGTAAGGATGAATTAGAATAAATAGGTGCCAATGATGATAGAGTTGGACAAAAAGAGACATCAATAGGTTCAGTTGTAGCACACATTTCAAATGTTATAGGATCCCCATCAATAGTGACCAATTGATTTTTAAATTCAAATTTTATGCATTGATGCAAGGTAGAGGGGATTGCCCTCATTGCATTAATCCAAGGGCATCCTAGAATAATATTGTATGATGCTTAGCAAGATACAATGAAAATAGAAGTATCCAAAATCCTAGGACCAACTTGTAATGGAATGGACATCACACCACAAGCTTCTTGGATCTCATCATTAAAGGCTTTGATGATCATCTCAGTTCTTCTTAAATCCTCATTTATAAATCCAAATCTCTTGAAAATGTCATAAGTACAATTTTTCAAGGATGATCCGTTATCAATCAACACTCTTTTAACACAAACATATTTTATTAATAATTTTATATATAGAGGATTATCTCTATGCATACTCTGAGGAGGGATATCTTTATCATGAAAATTAATGTAGTCTATTCCATGAGTGGCTACAACATTAACTACTACAGTTGGATCTATGTCCTAAGGTACCAACATTTGACTTAGGGTATTCATTAATTCTTCCCTATGAATGGGTGAAGTTCTAAGGAGGTCAAGAAGAGAAATTCTAGTTGTTGTATTAGCTAGTTGTTCATTGATATCAAAAGGGGTATTATGCAGAAGTTGAACTAGATTATTTCCCTTATGTGGTGCCTTCAATACAAAAGGTGGTTGAGTTGCATCATTTGGTTAAGTTGTAGATAGTTGGGGTTGAGAAGCTTGAGCTTGAGCTTGTTACCTAGTGATGGCTCCAATAGTACCTACTATGTTACTTGGTTGATCAAGTGGTTGTGGGATAATAAATGGGTTGGATGAATTAAACTGAATGGGGTGAGGTCTTGTGGTTACCGCTTGTTTTATAGGGAGTAACTATCATGAATATGAACAAGTTGTTAGTATTCTTAGAAATGTTTCCTTTGGAACTAACAAATCTATGATAGGTAGGATTAGTCCTAATTCATATTCTGAGCTATTAGAATGAAGAGAAATAATATCTACCTCTGATTCTAATTCACTTTCTATATGTTCAAGAGATAAATATTGGAATTCTTTTTCTTGAAACTTCTCGATTGTAACCATAGATTGGGTAGGTACAAATATAGTTTGTGAAAATTGTGGTGGTAGGAGGTTACTAATAATTCCCACATAACACATTGGATGAGGCACACTTTTGCAATCTAGTTGATTCATGGATTCCTTACCGTGATTGGGTAATGGGTTTTGGAAGATGTCTAAATTCTGATTGATATTTTATGCCTGTTGTTTTTGTGTGTTTGCTAGAGGATTAGAGTTTTGAGGAGGACTTTCCACTTCTAGCTTGCCATTGTAAATTAGGTCTTACACCAGGTGTTTCAATCTCCTACAAGTATTGGTTGGATGACCATCAACTTGATGGAAATCACAATGTTGATATGGTCTATACCAAAGCTAGGAGGTTTTTGGTTGAGATATTTCTAGCAATTTTATCAAACCTCTTTCCAACAATTGTGGCAAGACCATTGTCAAGGGTTGATTCAACTTTGTAAAATTCTATAGTAGAGGTTTTTGTGGTGCTTTTAACACAAATTTCTTTGTAGCTTCTACAACATTAACATTTGTGGGAGGTCTATTATCTAAGATCCCATCTCCTACCACATGTTTATTTTTATATTGATTTTTGGAGGATTTATCTTCATATTTCTTTTTAAGTTGTACCCTTCTGATAAGGGCTTCTTCTACTCTTCTTGATAAATCAATGGCTTGATCAAAAGGTGTTATAGTAGCAGTTGCTAACTCATAAAAAACTATTCTTGTAGGTTTCCAATAAATATTTCTAGCATCTCTTTTGGAGGTAGAGTAAAATGTAATTTACCCAAGAGTTTTCTCCATCAAGCTAGAAATTCTGCAAAACATTCTTCTTTTCCTTGTTTTAAGTTATACAAGTATTTAATCGTGACATATATTTCTATGTAGGCACCAAATTGATGCACAAATAATTCTACAATTTCTTCAAAGTTTATTAAGGAGTGTGTGGGAAAGTGATAATACCATTCTAAAGCCATACCACACATACTTTTAGGAAACATTTTCAGTAACAATATATCATCATAAGTAATATCATGACATGTTGTCCTAAACATACAAAGATGTTCAATTGGATCTTCAATATCCTTGTAAATCAGAAAAACTGGTATGGGGAAATATTTAAGATATGGTCGGGTTGCAACAATGGGATCCAATGGTTGATTACACATTTCTATATAACTATATGTAGGACAATAAGTATCTATGTGGTCTAATCGTGAAGCTAATTGTTTGACTATAGCTTCAAGATGATGTGGTTGTCCATTGTGCATATTTTGTGCCACTATATTTCCATAAGGAGGGTAATATGTAGCTTGTGCTTCCGAATAAGGAGTCGGAATGGTGATACTATTGTGCATAGGATTTGAAATAGTAGGGTTGGTATACCCTGTTACATACCTAACATAGCTAGTCGTCTATGTTTCCAAGAAGGATTTAATTATTATTAATATAGTTGTGAATTGATTTAATTTATCATTGATTTATAATATTGAGTTAATTTGTGATACCACATTGGACTAAGTCCTCCTAGTGATGAGTACACAACCCTCCTTAAGTGGCAAAGATTTTGATTTGATTTATTTCATTCCAAGTGCTTCATAAAGTTTTTGAGATCTGTTTTGAGTTATATTTGTATTGATTGTATTAATTCATCACATTGAGTGGATAGATAGGATATTCCTATAAAGTGGTATCATATATTAGGCTATGAGCATGGTAGGATGGGGTTCCTCTTCCTATTTACAACCAGTGTAGTCATCAGGTGATAATCATAGTAATAATCAACACTTGATCCAAATTCAGTAATCTAAACAACGTCAAGTAATTAAACATAATTTTGGGGAGATATTTGGTGCAAACTGTAGTGCAAGAAAGATCACAGACAATGCACATCATAATAAGGCATTCAAAACATCGTGATTCATACGTGGACTCAAAGGTATTGATAATACATCGAGTGCATCTGTTCATCATTAGAGAATTTGCTTACCAGATGTTACAGAAGAACACCCTGACCGTGGACATGTCTCCATAAAAAAATCTTGTGCGTTACATTATGGGAATAATATAGTATAAAATGCACTCAAATCATCATCTAATCTCTAAAAAACTAGAGAAAACATAGCAACCTACAGTAGCGAAGTCACCAACAAATCAGGAGCAAGAATTAAACGAAAGTGCATCTAAACCTAAGGTACCAATTTTTTTTATTTTTTTTACTAGGAACATTTATCCCACATTCATTATGTGGGGGATAGTATTTGTATTTATAAAGTGGTCGCCGCACCTATTGAGTTGTGACTTTGATCACACACTTTTTGGTTTCTCTCTACGTTAATCCTTCTATCGTATCCTATCCTTCATTTGCTTAGATTTCATCATAGGTGTCATAATCTATTGCATCTTCATCCTATCGTATATCCACTATTCCTATCCTTCATTTCATCTAGTGGTCATCATCTTGTCCTTTGTGTATCCATCGTGTCCTATCCTTCATGTCATCTAGTTATCATCATATGGTCCTATGTGCATTCTTGTCCTTATCTCGTAGTGGATCCTACTATGTCCTCATTATATCCCATGTACTTGTGTACTATTTACATCCCTCGTACGTAGTGTGTCCTCACATATCCCTCTCCCATCATGCATCGGTCCCATACACTCTCTAATTTTATGCCTCGGTCGATAAAGGTTATTATTGTCTGAGTCTTGTCTCATATACCAAAGTGTCATTAGTTGTTTTTCATAGTGATCAGTGTTAGCTTGGGAACTTAGATAACTATTGGAAGAGTCATAGCCATTGGATTTCAAAATAAAACTAGTCATTGGAATTAAATATTCAAACTTGCATCATAGTTGGAACGATAGTTGGATGGGAAACAAAAAATATAAATTTTGGTCAAACTAACCAGAATTTTCTGCAAAATTTAAAAGACAACAAAAATTTATTTATTTTTAGTCAGTATATGACTGAAATGTGGACTAAAGGATCAAATGGGATATTATCTAGCATGAATAATACCAACGATGAGTATTTGAAGTCATCCAGAAGGTCTCCACAAAACAAAGGTACACATTAAAATTCCCCTTTGTGTATTAATAGTTTTGATCCGAGTCATACAATTCTTAACACCATGGCTCTCATTCCTTCTCCTACCTCTTCCCATAAGAATCTCACACATGAGAAAATAGAAAACCCCAATGCAAACAGCCAAAATGTGTAAGAGTGTGTCACCCAATTACTAGCAGGTATGAATAATTTATCTATAATATTGACACAACTATTGTCCAACCAAAACTAAACAATCCCTCCTACCTTAAATTTTTTCCATAGACAAAGGAATAATGAGAATCAGGATATCAAGGAATTTTATGAATAATAAAGATATCCTACGGGGGTGCCCAAAATTGCTTCCATAGATAGAGGAATAATGAGAATTAGGATAGAGAGGAAGTTTATGAACAATGATGAGGTCCTACTAGTGGTGCTCAAAATCACTTCCATAGGCAAAGGAATAATGAGGATCAGGATAGATAGGAAGTTTATCAAAAAACAAGAGGTCCTAATGGTTTCAATTTCCCATGCATTGATATGCCCACTTTTGAGAGTAATGATCCATGTGGGTGGTTAGCTATAATGGAAGGTACTTTAGAATTATACCAGATTCTTGAATCCAAAAAAGTTCCTTTTGCTTCCTCCAAACTCGGTACTGAAGCTTACCAATGGTTTGTATGGTAAAAAAATGATAATAAGCATCCCATATTCTAGGGTGAATTCATCTCACTTTTCCTTGATATATTTGACAAAGGATCCTCATATTCATACATGGTTCGGTTGTTATCACTTAAGCAAACAAGATCAGTAAGGGAGTATATTTCAAAATTCACTAGTTTGCTTTCCTACATAGGAAACTTACCATCCGATGTGGTGGTATCTGCTTTTAGAAATGGGTTGAAAGATAATATTCAAATTAAATTTGACCTACAAGATCTAGCCATTTTAGATACATGTATAAAGATTGCCAAGTTGACTAAGAAGAAGGTGCAATATGAAACATCTATCCGATGTGATTTCTATAATTGACATCAATACTGCAACAACTCCTTCCACAAAAATGATCAACCATCAAGATATTTCTTCTATAAATGTCACAATAACCATCCAAAATATCAATCATGTGTACCACAATAAAACTTTCACATCGAATATGCTGACAAGGAAGATAAAGAGGAAATAGAGGATATCAAATCACCTGACTTCCCCATAAACGAAGACCAAAGTGAACCCAAGGAGACAATAGTTGAAGAGGAAACTATGGAAATTTGAGTACATGCTCTTATGGGATTATAAGATCACCATACAATCAAGGTATCATTATTCATTTTAAAAAGGAATGTAAATGTGTTGATTGATTCAGAAAGTACTCATAATTTATCGACACAAAACTTCTAGGGCATTAAACTTACACACTAACTCCTCCAATAAAGATAAGTTTCAAGTTATAATTGCAAATGGAGGAAATTCTCAATGTATAGGTAGAACATCTCCAATTTCATTACAAATGGGAAGTTATACTTGGCATGGGCCTCTTTTTGTTATGAATTTAGGAAATTCAGAAGTTATTTTGGGAGTTGAATGGTTAGAACAATTGGACACCACGATCAGTTTTTATTACAAGCAGTGATTTGTGAAATGGAAAGACCATTCGCCTCCAAGGAATTCCAACACCTCCATCAAGGGTAGTAATTTCTCACATGGAAAAAATATTAAGAATAGGTAGTTATGGATTCATTTCTCAACTTAATTGTATGGAAAGGCAAGCACAAGATATTCTAAAAATCCAATCAGAAGATCTAAAAAACATTGTGGCTAACTATGGTGAGGTTTTCCAAGAACTAAATGGACTACCTCCAAAATGATACCATGACCATGCCATACACCTTATTCTAGGAAGCCTTCCTCCTAATTGTCATACTTATCAATGTCCCCAACCTCAAAAAATAGAAATTGAGAAAATTATCCAATAACTATTAGAACATGGAGTCATCCATCGTAGCACTAGTCCCTATTCTTCACCAGTAGTATTGGCCCATCGCAAAGACAATTCTTGGTGCATGTGTCTTGATTTTCATCCCCTCAATAAAATCACCATCAAGGATAAATTCCTTATCCCTGTCATTGATGATTTACTAGATGAACTACATGGTGCAAATTTTTTTACATTTTGGATTTACATTATGGGTTTCACCAAATTAGATTTAGGGAAGAGGACATTCCCAAAATAGCTTTTTGTACTCATGAAGGTCACTATGAATTTTTGGTCATGTCGTTTGGTATCACTAATGCCCCATGCACATTACAAAGTCTCATGAACCATGTATTTCACACATTCCTTCACAAACTTGTCCTAGTCTTTTTTGATGACATACTCATATATAGTAAAACATGGAAGGATCATCTGATGCATGTCGGAAAGGTTCTTCATATACTACTCAAGGAAAAATTGTTCGTCAAACACTCTAAATGCTCTTTTGGTGTTCAATAAGTTGAGTACCTAGGTCATATAGTTTCTTCGAAAGGTGTGAAAGTGGATCCTAATAATATAAAGGCAATTCAAGATTGGCCCTTACCTAAAACCATTAAGAAACTTCATGGTTTTTTGGGTCTTACTGGTTACTATCGCAAGTTTGTGTGTAATTATGGAAAAATTGTAGCTCATCTCACGATTATTACTAAAAATGATGTTTTTCATTGGTCGAAAGTAGCTACTCAAGCATTCGAGGCCCTCAAAGAAGCAATGTGTACTACTCCAGTTTTGGCAACTCCATATTTTCACAAACCATTTGTGATTGAATGTGATTCATCAGGAACAAGTATTGGGGTAGTACTACTGCAGGAAGGTCATCCCTTGGCATTCAAAAGTAAACAACTTTCAGGAAAAAAATTTGGAAGGTCAACATATGAGAAGGAAATGTTGGCTATTATACACGCAGTGGAGAAATGGAGACACTACTTAATCAATAGCCACTTTATTATTAAAACCGAACATAGTAGTCTTAAGAATTTTCTAGAACAACAATTTTCTTATCTAGAACAAGTGGTTAACAAAATTGTTGGGATATAATTTTGTTATCGAATATAAGAAATGGAAAGAAAACATGGTAGCAATTGCATTATCACAAAAATATGAAGATGAAATGGTTATTAATGTTATTTCAGGTCCATGTTCCAAATGGATATCTCAGCTACAAGAAGAATGGTTGTCAAATACAGAAACTGCTCAAAAAATTCATGGTGTTGTTGGGTTCATCCAAGCATCCTCTTTTTCCTATGATGACAAATTTTTAAGAAGAAATAACCACATTTACATTCCACATAATTCTACAATAAAATCCCAAATTATGGATGAATTGCATGCTTCTCCAGAAGTAGGACATTCAAGTTTTTTGAAAACATATATGAGGATAAAACAATCCTTTTATTGGAAAGGATTAAAAGTAGAAGTTAAACAATGGGTGGCTGAATGTGAAGTATGTCAATGCAATAAGGGTGAAATGGTCAAATCACCAGGATTTCTTCAACTATTGCATATTCCATATCGTTAATTGAAACATATTTCAATGGATTTTATTGAAGGTCTTCCTAAATCAGAAGGAAAAATAGTAATTTTTGTGGTAGTGGATCGCCTATCCAAATATACTCACTTCCATGCTTTACTACATCCATTTTCAGCAAGCAAATTGGCTAAGGTATTTATGGATTCAATTTTCAAATTGCATGGAATGCCAAAAAATATTTTAAGTGATCGGGATACCATATTTACTAGAAATTTTTGAAAATATTTATTTTATCTTAGTGGTAACAATTTAAACATGTACTCTACATACCATACACAAACAGATGGCCAGACTGAGATAGTTAACAAATTTTTGGGTATCTATCTAATATATTTTGTTCAAGATAAATAGTATCAATGGAGTCATTGGCTTTCCTTGGTAGAATGGTGGTACAACACTTCATACATTTATTCCATTAAAATATCTCCATTTGAAGCATTGTATGGAGTAAAACCACCAACAATAGCATATTATGTTCCAGTTTCTTCCAAAGTGGCCCAAGTAGACGATTGGTTCCAACACTGATAATCAATGCTCAACATTCTCAAAGACAACTTGGTCCAAGCACAAAATTGTATGAAGCAGAAACAAGACACACACCATTCAGAGAGACAATTTAATATAAGGTTATATGGTGTTCCTACGTTTGCAACCCTACAAATAGTTGTCATTGAAGATCAATACCAGTCAAAAGTTGACTCCACGCTTTTATGGACCTTAAAAAATAGTGCATCACATTGGAGAAGTGGCTTATCAACTCGAACTTCCTCCCTCATCTTGTATACATCTAGTATTTCATGTTTCCTATCTCAAAAAGGTGATCAACCAAAAAGTACATTCTCAATCAGAATTACCAGTACTCGATCAAGAAGGACGTATATATCTCTAACCTAAAGCAATTTTATAAAGCAGAACTCGTATTTTGAGATCTCGTCATATCAAAGAATTCCTTATCAAATGGTAGGACCTACCTGAATAAGATGCTACATGGGAACCTAAAAGTATTTTCTAGATATTTCCAACTTTGAGGACAAAGTTTTGCAAGGAGGGGATCCATGTTACATACCTAACATAGCTAGTTGGCTATGTTTCCAAGAAGGATTTAATTACTATTAATATAGTTGTGAACTAATTTAATTTATCATAGATTTATCATCTTGAGTTAATTTATGATACCGCATTGGACTGTGCCCTCCTAGTGGTGAGGACACAACCCTCATTAAGTGGCAAAGATTTTTATTTGATTTATTTCATTCCAAGTGCTTCGTAAAGTTTTTGAGATCTATTCTAAGTTATATTTGTATTGATTGTATTAATTAATCACATTGAGTGGATAGATAGGATATTCCTATCATACCCATAAGGAAATGTATTTTATTTAGAAGTTGTCTGAAAAGAAGTAGGAATTTGTGAATGTGTTGTATGCATATTTTGATTTCTTTGAGATGTAGAAGCTTGGGAAAACTAGTTGTTGAGATATTGAGAAATAAAACTATTATTGGTGGAAAAAGGTGGTTTTTTTTTAGTGGAAGTAGTTATAGTAGCAACATAAATAGGTTTGTGTTGAGGGGCTACTGATGCTTGAATTTGTGAGGGAATATTTTGAGAATGTGAAACTTGGAAAGTACTAAGGGGAGGACCACCATAGGTGACATGTTGTAATAGAGGGAGGTTATATGAAGTGGCACTCGCATGCATCTCTGGTTGTGG
Source organism: Wollemia nobilis (assembly GCA_028583015.1). Taxonomy (NCBI): domain Eukaryota; kingdom Viridiplantae; phylum Streptophyta; class Pinopsida; order Araucariales; family Araucariaceae; genus Wollemia; species Wollemia nobilis. The sequence continues at coordinate 9,282,781 of JAQPPZ010000012.1, read as the reverse complement.
GTGAAGTCAAAAGGCTTCTTCCAATGTTGCTTCCATTGAAAAATCACCCTTCATAATTTGGTCCTCCAGTTCAAAAGCATTGGTGAGGGTAGGATTATTGTGGCTCAAGAATTCCCAAAAATGTTTTGTGGATTCAAAATGGATATCCCCTTTAGGTCCCATTTTAGGCTCAAAAGGATCTATTGTTTCTTATTCTTCATTTTGTTCTACTTGTGCTACATGTTCTTCTTGGTCTTATTTAGTTTCTACTTCATTATTTGGCTCATTAGGGTCTTTAGCATCCAACTCTTCTTTGGAGCCGATTGCAATATACTCATCATTCATTAAAGATTTAGGCATATTTTATCAATGTTATTTTTTAAATAATTTTTTTTTTAGATTGAAAGTCTCTTACTAAATATTTACAAAAATTTCAATAATAAAACTATGTGCATGGTTCAATCTTCTCGAAAGAGTTTATGGATGTCATTGATTGGCTCTAATTCTTCTGGGCTCATATAATGCTCTTCTTCAAAGGTAAAATCATTTTTCAAAAGGAGGACGAAATGGACAAGAATGATATTTTTAGTACTAAAAGTAGGGGGTTAAAATTGTAATTCATGGCAAAACTCCCAAAAGAGTACCGCTCTAGGTACCTTATTGTATCTTTTTTTTTGTTCCAAAGTTACTTCCTTGTCTTCTAGATATGCTAGAAACTTGTGAACAGTTAATGGATATTCAAAATATGTTTCCCAAGGATATATTTTTGAGTGAATACTAGCCCTTTAATTTTCTAACCAATGCTCATAGCTTCTTTTAATTTTAAAGTAAGGGGAGTAATAGTCTGCACCTAAAGCTTTTGTTATATCAATTCTCTTGATTTTGCTTAGTTCTTTAGACCTACTCTTAACAAGATCAAGGTTATGCCACAAATCACCCCAATGTTCCTTGTCATTTCTATAAATAATATTAACTTCTTATTCTATGAATGTATTCCTAAGATCAATGAGTGTGGATTCCCTAAAACTATTGTCGGTCATTTAATTATTTTATTTTTATTTTTATTTTTAGAGAAAACAAAGTAAAAAGTGAAAAATAATGCTAAAACAAAAGTTTTTATCCTAACTAAAAGTTTTTTCTTCAAACCATTCAAAATATGTAGGCCAAGTTGTCTTATTTTTAATTTATGCTTTCACCTGGATGCAATCCATGATGAAGCCTAGGTCCTACGAGTCCTCACCCATTTCACCGGGGCCAATGATACACCTCATAGAGATGCATGCTATTTTCCATTGCTATGACGGTTATTATACCGCCCAAATTTTAATCTTGATTAGAGTTTCAAGTTTTTTGGGCACAAGAAAAAGGATAATCCCTTTCTAATGTTTTGTATCCCTTTCACTCTGTATTCTCATTATGTTCATACCAATCGAAGCTACAAAAAAGTACGTCAGATGTGGTTCTTTTTAGGGAATGATGTGAAAATATACAGGTGTGAATCAATTCAATTAAAAATTATCTTTTTATGTGGCTTAATCTAAGACAAGAAATTTTTTAATTATCTTTTTAGTTTTTTTCTTTTTGAATACAAAAGAAAACAACAAAATCAAAGTGGTGGTGTGTTCACATCAGGTTCACCAAAGAATGTAGACTTAAATTTTTTGTACCCCTTTCCTTCAAGCTAATGGATCTACGCTTGGAAGGGGGATGGTAAAATTGAGGATCTATACCTCAGACGAGAAGCATTTGAGTTGTGCTCTCTTTGGTGTTTGTCAATGAATTGTTGGTGGGGTTCACCATGAAACACTTTGTGGTAGTTTCCATGCCTAGTTAAGGTGATAAGTTGAGTTATTTTATTGGTATACACCTAATGGTTTAGGTAAAATGCATCTAAGCCTAGTCTATATGCAATTTTATTTTCATGAAGACATCAACAAACAATGAAACTAATGTAAGCTAAGGGAAATTGACTATCTATCTTTTTTCTTCTTTTTTGTCTTTTCAAGTAATAAAATTAATGCAAACTAATGCAATCAACTATATAATTTTTTCTTTTCAAATAATAAAATAAATGCAAACTAATGCAATCAACTATATATTTTTCTCTTTTCTTTTCTTTTTAGATAATTGTATGCACAAGAAGAATTAAAGCAGGCATGAAACAGTCAGAAATAGAACATAAGCTAAATTTTGTTGCACTTACCTAATCTGGTTGTTTGATACATATGAATATGTATCCTATAGAGATAATACACATCTTGTAAAGTGAATATGCATCCTGAAGCATATACACATTCTATCAGCTAGCTCACAAATTCATGCCTTTGGGAGATCTACAAGGAACTTTTGTACAAAACCCTTAAATTTAGAAATTAGGGTTTGGTAATTTGTTTAAGCCATTGTAGATCTAATTCTTGATGGTGCAACATTCAAATACCCAGGTCTATTAAAAAACCTTGTTTTGAAAAAGTGATTAAAAAAACACAAAGTTAAACATCAATTGAACATATAGATGAAATATGAGAATGACAAAGACATACTAAACACACGATGATCTATGATGAATATGGATATGTTATTTATGCATATAACTACATGTATTTGTCATAGAACTTGTAATTCTATAAATTTGTGATCTAGATACGAATATGCACCTCACGTATTCAATGCCAGTCAAGATGCAAAATCACAAAATCTTGAGAAACAAAATAAAATATTATAAATTACAATACTCAAAATAATATAAGAGGTAATATGATAAATTTACAATGCTTTTTGTAGTAGATAGGATTGATAGAAGCTCAAAGGATAGTAGAGAAGTGGTGGATCTAGCATGAAGCAATTCCTTCCCTACAAAGAGTCCCCATAGCATTCAGAGACTCTGTTCCAATTTATCAAACCTTCAACAAAAATGTTAAATCTATTCTCCTTATATCAGAAAATAATGTTGCTTTAATCTCCCCTCTTTTTTTCACTTGCCATCCAATCTCATTATGAATATTGACTCTCTAATTTAATGGCTTTGTATATCGCCAAATAATATTGATTGTTGCAAGATCTAGGAGGCTGAAGTGGATCAAATCGATCCAGTTTGGATTTTCTCCAAATTTGATGAATTTGCATCCTAGATGCTAGGACGCAAATTCACCAGGGTTGGACTGTTGGTTGATTTTGGGATGAAATATGATCACTTTTGTGGGAAGTGGATCACCTACGAACATGCATCCTAGCCGCTAGGATGCATAATCACGAAAAAAGAGGAAAATGTACCAAGCTAGTTGTCACGTGCAAGGGGAGGTCACAATTTGAAAAATGGAGAGAAATTACACATGCAAGAGAGAGAGGAGATTTGACATGGGTCAAATTTCCCTGTCTACATTACCTTTTATTTTAAAACTTGCTTTTGGTATCCATCTCGGGTCAAGATGACCATGGTTTGGTGGTCATCTTGGATCAAGACGACCATGGTTTTATGAGAAATTATGTCTTTTTAAGTATTATAAACCACTATTTTAGCCATGTGGCTGCCCAAGTTGGGTTATGTGGTCTAAAAAGAGTCCATTTATGTAGTCTCCTCAAAATGATGTGTTTTAGGTATCTACAGATATCTCTTTTTAGGATGTTTTATACGAAAGCACAATGCAAAGCAAAAATAAATAACCTAAAATGGTTGATTTTATGGTTAATGATATTCATAAAATAAATCAACATAAGATACCCCAATCATAGAAAGAGCATGCACTATTAAATCATTACTTTTGACAAGTTGAAGAACTTAAGTTTTTGGTAAAATTTTACGTCATTTGTAGACATTTTAGTCCGCAATCAATGGTAGTGGACTTATTAGCCATGGGTAGACATTTTTAGTCTATAGTAAATGACTTTAAGCATACCAAATAGGTAATAGAATTTTTAGCCTATTTTTTTTGTTTAAATTTGTTTTTATTTTTTGTTTGCCCCAAGCAAGGAGGGTGTATGGTTGTCTTTGGCCATGATTCCTAAGCGAACATAATTTATATTTTTGTGTGTTTTATTATTGATTTTATTTTAGATTTTGTAATTATATGACTAATCCATCAATTTATGAGTCAATAGAGGAGATGGAAAATTATGAAAGCAGCAAGTTGCTTGACCAATATGATTAAATTAGGATTTTTTTGAAAATTTGAGGGTTGCGCAACCTCTTACAACCTTGCGGTAAACAATGTTGACTTTTTGCAATATTTGTAAATTATTTTATATATTTTTATGGATTTTAATGTAATTGTGTAAATTTTATGGCCATCTCAGATGACCGCGATGCACCATGTGGCCATCTTGGATGGCCGCATCTATGGTGACTATTTATTGAAAAATTTACACAAAATTAATTTCATTTTCATTGCACACGATGGGAGGAGAGTGAGACAGTGAGGAGGAGAGCTAAGTTTTCAAAGTAAAGCATTGCTAAAACCTAAACTAGAGCTGATATTTAATTAGCCTTATGTGCTTTCAGTAGCTTATATACAATCCTATTGGGCATCTATGATATAGAATGGCTTTTGGAAACTCCATAATGATGTGTTGGTAATGCGTTGTGTAATATAGCTTTGGCTAGGCTGTGCAATGTTAAAATATTTTCCATACAACTATGGTTAAAAGCCTCCCATGCATATTTTAATTTCCATTAATATAGATCTGCCGGATTCAGTCCTCTGTTCATTTCTAAAATAGAACCATTATTATTGTCTACCAATGGCCGAATCCTTGATTTTATTTCCCAACAATGGACTACCAAACTATTACTGGATTGTCTATTACAAAGCCCAACAACCACCAAATTTGTTTAATAGTACATTGGTACTTCTAGGAATGATCTCTTGTCACTTAGACAAACAATCATTACGACTATGCAAGCTGTTATGTATTGTTCAGGCCTTGTTCTCTTTATGTCTGTGTGCATTGAATCATCAGTTATAAACAATAATTAACCTCGAAATTTTTTTTAAATATTTGGAATGCTTTCAGATTTTATCATTTGAATTAAAGCATGATATATTAAAATGTATGAGTGATTTTATCAAATGAAACTATGCTATGGACAATAAAATCATATAATATATCGATATTTTAAATAGGTTGTATTACTTATCTTTATGAAATCCTGATTAAAATAAATCTCCTTTAAGTTTAGAATATACATGTTTAGTTATATGGAGAATATTTGTAAATCTTAGTCTGTCATAATATATGACAAAACTGAATTGGAGAATTATGATTATATTATATTTTCATAAGGAGACTAGTGTTAATTGGTTTATTTTAATTTAAATTAAAGATGATGACTTTAAAAATTAAAGCAATTTCCTTTATTTTTGGAATGATTGGAAAATCAAATTGAAATCAATTAGATTTGTAAATATTGGTTTTGTTTTATTAAAATTTGTATGGATTATAAAATAAGAAAAACAACTATGATTTGAGGTCTAGTAGAATGAACAAGTGAAATCATAGTCTTTGTATAATTCTAGAAAACAAACAGTAAACTATTATGTGTTTGATAAATTTTGTAAATAAATATATCTCAACTAGAAGGATGGAATATTTTCTAGTTTTGGGAAGGAATGGATTGGTGTCCATTCTTTGGAAAGAGGTATGGGACTCTTCCTTATGTTTGGTGGTAATCCAAATGAATGATGAATGGGATTAAGAATTAATCCTTGTTATAAAAATATTAAATATGGATGAATTTGAAATTCATGCTTGATGATTTCTCTATATGTGATATACATTTGGCAAATGTGTGATGCATGATTGCATTCAAAATTGATAAGCATGGCTTGCTTGTAATGCATTTGGCATACTTTGCATCCGAGTTGTCCTGATCCCTTCACTATCATCTCTTCCAACCATGAAGAACTCGAGATATTTCAGAGAAGAGCCGGACAACACTTTTTGAAGACTATTGCAATGTTCATCATGTACAAGCTTGTATTGATATAGATCCAATGTAATTATGCAGGGCTGATATAATTTATGTAAAATCAGCTATGACTTGTAATGTTTTATGTATTTGATTACAAGCTTTGTAAATTAGAGATAAAGACTTCATATTGTAGTATTCACCTCTAATAAATGTTAGGTGATATATGTTTTGGAATATGAGCAAGTATTGGAACTACTTTGGATATTGCACATTGTCAAGTGTATGGCATTGAGATTTATGTTGCTCTAGTAGATTAGATGGATGTATTTAAATTCTCTCTCAAGGACTATAATAGTGTAGAAGGAAATTCATGATAATCTCCACAATAATATGAGACAAAACAATATCTACACCATCCACCTAAGATAGCTAGAAGCAAACCATTCACTCCATGCAAATGGATAAGACAGATAATCACCAACACCATCACACCTAGTAAATGAGTAAATTCTATAATGGTGCTTAAGACAATATTCCAAGTCACTTGTAAGTTTTCATGAGAAATAACAAGATTAATGGCTCTCTCCTTAATACTAGTCTTCATGGATAGTATGGAGAGGAGGGGATGAATTCCATTGGGTAAAACTCCCAATTAATGGTATAACCATTGAGATGTCCTCATGAAGGACATAGCCATTGTATTATCCTCATAACCACTTGGTGATGGTATGATGGAATTGTAGGAGTTGGTGCTCCTATTTGTGAATGGCTTTGAATGAATTGTAGAAGTTGGTACTTCTACTTAAATGTGACTTTGGATTAATATTTTGTGACTCGGATTACTTACTTTTCATTTGGGATATCCTTGTCTTAGATCATTATTATACTCTTGACTCATTGAAAGGTGGACAAATATTATTATAGGTACAAAAAAATTTAGTGGATGAGTAGTAACAATTGGGGTTGTTACAGTTGGTATCAGAGCCTAGGCTAACTAGTGGATTCTAGCTAGATCTAGGTTAGAAAAATATTTGGGCATGAAACAAAACAACTCAAACATAAGTTCCATAACTCTAAATGATGCACACTTGGTAAGGACAAGGTCAGTACTTGAGATTATCGATGTCTGAGTTCCTATCCCCCATGAATAGATCCATAGTCATTCGAAAGTGGAAGAGCTAAGTGAACCCTCCTTCTATGGGTTTTAAGTGGTGTACCTTAAACTCTTTTGGGAAAATTACTCGACATCTATATCTTTTGACTTACTTACTCCTTATTCTCAAGTGTGTATGAACAACAACAGAGTTAGTGGACTAAACTAGGGAATGAACCTAGTAGTAATAGATTACTTGAGAAATTATGATGAAATCTAGTTGTCTAGAATTTCAACTATGAAAATCAGTGAGAATTAATACAAATTTTTACTCTAGGTAAACATGGTGACAAGCTTGAGAAGTAAGAAGAAAGGAACCTTGCAACAAGCTAGTCCCGATAGTCCTGAAGCCAGATAGATAGGAGAAAGTTCTGGGAATTTAGATAAATATATGGAGAACCTTACTGCCATGGTTTCCATAATGTAAGATCAAATTCAATAGATTTTGCAAGCTATAAATTCACAACATCACCACAACAACAATCATGAGATGGAAAATCTAGAGGTTGAGATTAGAGAGGATGAAGATCCCGAAGAGCATGAAAACAAGGCCCGCATGAAGAAAGAAATGGGCAATGACATAAAGCATATTAAAGTGACTAAGTTCATGGGAAAAGGAGGAGAAGATGCAGCTGAGTCATGGTTAGATGAACTGGAACTTCATTTCTCCATAAGAAACTACTCCTCTGAAACTAAAATGACATTTGCTCTTTCTCATCTGGGAGGAATAGGAATTGACTGGTGGAATGCTTATAAATATGAACATAAGATCTCACCTAACAAGTTGAAGTGGGAAGTTTTTGTGGAAGATTTTAAGGATAGATTCCTTACAAAGCAATTTTATTTGAATAAATTTAAGGAATTCTTCGCATTTCAACAAGGATCAAGATCTATGGAGGAATACTATGAATAGTTTGTGAGACTCCTTAAATATGTGTCATCCTATAATCAGAATAATGAGATGAAAATACATAAATTTGTCCTAGGAATGAAGCCTTGGATCAGAGATAGGGTAAGCATACATGTTCATAAAACTATGCAAGAAGCTTATGATATGGCTCGAAGGATAGAGTCTACTCAGACTACTAATGAAACTCACAATAGTTCCACAAAATGGTCAAACAAGGGATATAAGTTTTAGAAAAAGAGAAAGTGGGATAATGGACAAAATCAGAAGAACAAAGGAAATCCAAAATTTGAGAAGCACAACAATGGTGGTAAGAAGAATTTCAAGAAATAATTTCACCATAGGAATAACAATTACTCCAACAACAACAATAGGGATTTCCAGGCTCCTAAGTAGCTAGTTCTATTACAAGTAGTGGATACAGGAAAATAGGTTCAAGAAGGAGATTCAAACTCAAGGATAAAGTGCTTCAAGTGTGGAGGTTCACATTTTTCCATTAACTACCCACAACATGCAAGCACTAGCTCTGATAGGCCAAATCACAAGATCTATGCAGCAACAACAACACAAAACTTGGATGGACAAGCTACACCTCTGCTACTAAATGGTAAACTTTTTGATAAAGAAGTTAGCATTTTAATTGATAGTGGGGCTACCGATAGTTTTATTTCTAGTAACCTAGTAAGGGATATGCCAAAAAATCTAGGGTCTTTGGCACAAGGGTGGAAGGTTGAGTATGGATCAGGGTAAACTTATCATGTTAATCAATGTTTTTCCTCAACTCAAATTACCCTACCCAATGGCTTTACTAGGTGGTATTTGTATGTAGCACCCCTACATGCTTTTGACATCATCCTGGGAATAGATTGGTTGAAGGCTCATGAAGCCTTGGTAAATTTCTAGGAGAGATGGATTGAGTTTACCAATAAAGACAAAGAAAGGCAAAGGATGTATAGTGAACCAAGAGAATTTCAACCAATGCTAATTTTAGCAATGCAACTGAAGAAAACTATTAGAAAAGGAGGATTGGTTTATGTAGTTAAACTCAAGGAAAAAGAGGAAATTCCAAAGGAAGAAATTATTGGAAAATTTCCACTATTGTAGGAATTTCATGATGTTTTTGTTGATGAGATACCTGGATTGCCACCTAAACATGAATTTGATTTCACCATAGAATTGATGCTAGGTACTGAGCCTATCCATAGAGCTCCTTATAGAATGAACCCCATCGAGATGCAAGAATTGAAAGTGCAACTTCAAGAGTTTCTAGAAAAAGGGTTGATAAAACCAAGTGTATCACCTTGGGGAGCACCTATTTTATTTGTGAAGAAGAAATATGGTTCATTAAGGCTATGCATAGATTATAGAATGCTAAACAAGGCAACTATCAAGAATAGATATCCATTGCCAAGGATAGAAGATTTATTTGATCAACTAAAAGATGCCACCATTTTCACAAAGATTGATCTAAAATCTGGATATCATCAACTGAGAATCCGAGAAGAAGACACACATAAAACCATGTTCAAGACTAGATATGGTCACTATGAATTTATAGTCCTACCATTTGGATTGACTAATGCACCAAAAAATTTCATGAATTTGATGAATAGTGTGTTCAAAAATTAGTTGGATCGATTTGTGTTGATATTCTTGGATGACATTTTGATTTATTCTCGTAATAGAGAGGAACATGATAAGCACTTGAGGATAGTGCTAGAAATTTTAAGGAAGAACCAACTCTATGGGAATTTGTCTAAATGTGAATTCTATGTTCCACAAGTGCATTACTTGGGGCATATTATATCAATGGATGGGATCGTTATTGATCCAAAGAAAATAGAAGCCATTTTGAATTGGCCACCTCCAACAAATGTGATAGAAGTAAGAAGCTTCATGGGTTTGTCAGGATATTATAGGAGGTTTGTTAAAGACTACTCTAAGATTGCTTATCCAATAACCAACCTTCAAAAGAAAGGGAAGGAGTTTAAATGGATAGAAAAGTGTGAAGAAGCATTTAATTTGCTTAAATAAAAACTAACCTCAACTCCTATTCTGAATATTTTGGATCCCATAGGAAATTTTTTAGTTTGCACCGATGCCTCTTTGGAAGGGTTAGGAGGAGTCCTATCCCAATATGGTTTTGTAGTAGCATATGAGTCTAGGAAACTCAAAAAGCATGAAGTTAACTATGCTACTCATGATTTAGAACTTGTTGCAGTTGTGCATGCCTTGAAAATTTGGTGATATTATCTGGTTGGTAGACCATTTGAGTTAAGAACTGATCACCAGAGTTTGAAGTATATCTTCACTCAACCATTACTAAATGCTAGACAAAGAAGGTGGATAGAGTTCTTAGCAGAATATGATTTTGGTATTGAGTATATCAAAGGAAAAGAAAATAAAGTCGTTGATGCCTTAAGTAGGAGGAAGCACATAGCTGCATTGACTCGTAGTCATGTGGATTTAATGGGGCAAGTCAGAAAGATGCAGTGTCAGGATCCTGAATGTAGTGAAATTCGGGTTAAGATAGAGCAAAACTTGAATGAAAACCAAGATTATAGCATGAAATATGGACTTTTATGCTTTAGAGATCGAGTAGTCATACCTAAAATGGGTGATTTGAGGAGATTGATCATGCATGAAGCTCATAATTCTCCTTATTTCGCTCATCCTGGAGGAGCCAATATGAGGGAAAATATGAAAAAGACCTTTTATTGGTCGGGCATGAAGAAAGATATCACTAATTTTGTGGCACGATGTTTACAGTGTCAGAAGGTGAAAGTTGAACATCAACATCCAGTAGGAAAATTGTTTTCACATGCTATACCCACTCACAAATGGCAAGTAATATCAATGGATTTTATTGTCGGTTTGCCAAAGATAAAATATCATCATGATGCAATATTTTTTATAGTAGATAAACTCACTAAGGTTGCACATTTTATACCAGGATGTACTATAGATGATGTTGTAGTTGTTGCCAATAAATTTGCAAAAGAAATTTTTAGGTTGTATGGATTTTTGGAGATGATTATCTCTGACAAGGATTCTAGGTTTACTTCTGAGTTCTGGTAGGCTCTCCATCATGCAATTGGTACAAATTTGAATATCATTTCTGCATATCATCCTGAAATGGATGGATAGATAGAAAGGGTTAACCAAGTTCTAGAAGATATGTTACGCATGTATTGCATGGACCAGAAGTCTCATTGGGAAGACTATTTGTATCTGGTTGAGTTTACTTATAATAATAGCTATCATTCTTCCTTGAATATGGCCCCTTTCGAAGCTTTGTATGGCAGACAGTGCAAAACTCCATTATCATGGGATAATCCCAAGGATCGGGTTGTCATTGGACCAAAAATGGTCAAAATAATGGAAGAGCAGCTAGGACTAATCCATCAAAGGCTCAAGGAAGCCACGGATAGATAGAAGAGTTATGCAGATTTGAAAAGAACACCTAGAGAATTCTTCGTAGGTGATAGAGTGTTTCTAAGGGTAAAACCTAAGAAGAGTGCCATTAAATCAACAAAATTGGATCCTAGATTTGTTGGTCCATTTGAGATTGTGGAGAAGATAAGTCTTGTAGCCTATCGGCTTGACTTACCACCTAACCTATCAAATATCCATAATACTTTTCATGTATCCCTACTTAGGAGATATATTGTTGATCTTGATCATGTGTTAGATGTTTCTAATTTATAGATGGTAGATCCGACAACCTTTGAAGTGAGACCTATGAAGATCTTGGAATTTCATTCCAAGACTATGAGGAAGCGTAATATTGATCAGTGTAAGGTCTAGTGGGACCAATATTCTAAAAAGAATTCCACTTGGGAAAAAGTGGAAGATATGAAAAGACACTTTCCTTATTTATTTAATGATGCTATGTAATAATACAAGTTGAACTATGGACCACTTATGCAAAGTGGAAACTATGCCAAAAACTATGTTTTATTGATTGTTATGTAATATTGCAGGAAAACACAGAGGACTGTGTTTAATCTAAGGGGGGAGTATGTCACATCCCACCTTGGAGGACTATTTTTAAGATGTTATTTGTGTAATGATAGTTGGTTTTAATGCTTAATATATTTGCATTGTATTTGTTTCTGTTAAAATAAAATGATGTTGCATTGCTTGATTGCAGGAACATTTATTCTCGTAGGTGGAAGACTGACCACCAAGAGATGAGAAGGGAAATGATGACTATGACAACTCAACAGGTAAAGCTCATATTCCTATCATCACTAGTTACCTCCCTGATGGTGGTGTTACTTGAGTATTACTCTAAAAGTCCCACCCAATCAAAGGAAAAATGGTGATGGGGGATACTGAGCACATGCATCGAGTGCTTGTATGCCATTTGTGTGTGATTTATATTTGATTTCATGATTAATTTGCATGAGATTGGTTTAATTGAATTTTACTTTGAAAATGCACATTAAATAATGTTTTGCATTTTACAAATTATTCTAGAAAATATTGAAAAGAATATCATGCAATTTATTATGATTTTGTGAAATCTTTAAATTGAGCAATTTTTAAAGTAAAAGATTTATTTTTTTGAGCATGCTTATTTGATCTAGTTGATCCTATTTTAGAAGGAAATTAGGTAGTTTGTTTTTTTATGAACTTGTTCAATTTTGATTGGACCAAAACATGAAAAAAAAACTACCTTGTAGATTTAAATAATCAATCTTTCCTACACATGGCTACTTTGGGAAGGTTGAAATGGTGGATAAGATTCTTCTCTTATCTCTATGGATTCCCTTTCCATTAAAATAATATATATTAAAGGAAGCCTTCACATGGGGTGAGAAAAAGAAGATAATATATAAAATATATTTAGAAGCATCTTTTCTAAAAGAAAGAAAGCTATAAATTGCCATTGTGGTTGAGAAAAAAATCATGTTATATTATACTATGTTATGTTGAACTGAAGAAGGTAGGAGAAGGGATTTACAAGCTTTGGGAAGCATTCAACTGCTGGAGAATTCCAGGTTGGATCTGTCCATTGTATTTTATTTTAATGCTTGCCAGAATGAATTGAAATCTAGTTATATGTGTTGAATGTTTTACTTTATCTGATTGCTTCTCTTATATAGAATGTTTTAATATATAATCTTCCTTCGAAGTTTAAGTAGAAGCCTTCATAGATTAGCCTTTTCCCATTGATTGGCTAGAATACGGTCATGCTTAAACATGTAGAAGAGAAGCCTCTGATGACTTTAGGTCCAACTCGGATATCCTTTGTGCATACTCTGCGAAAGGGGAGTCGTGTAAATTTTATAGAGCTGATATTTAATTAACCTTATGTGCTTTCAGTAGCTTATATACAATCCTATTGGTGTCTATGATATAGAATGGCTTTTGGAAACTCCATAATGATGTGCTGGTAATGCGTTGTGTAATATAGCTTTGGCTAGGCTATGCAATGTTAAAATATTTCCCATACAACTATGGTTAAAAGCCTCCCATGTATATTTTGATTTCCATTAATATAGATCTCCCGATTCAGTCCTCTGTTCATTTCTAAAATAGAACCATTATTATTGTCTACCAATGGCTGAATCCTTGATTTTATTTCCCAACAATGGACTGTCGAACTATTACTGGATTATCTGTTACAAAGCCCAACAACCACCGAATTTGTTTAATAGTACATTGGTACTTCTGGGAATGATCTCTTGTCACTTAGACAAACAATCATTACGACTGTGCAAGTTGTTATGTATTGTTCAGGCCTTGTTCTCTTTATGTCTATGTGCATTGAATCATCAGTTATAAACAATAATTAACCTCGAAAGTTTTTTTTTAAATATTTGGAATGCTTTCAGATTTTATCATTTGAATTAAAGTGTAGATACCTAAAATGCATCATGTCAAGGTGACTACTCATATGGGACATGCTATAAGACCATATGAAAGACCTTGGATAGATACCAAGGTATAGGAGTGGTTTTTACCACTCATTTGGGTATATTTACCTAGTTAGTGCTATTCATTGCTGACACCCATGGTTAGTAGAGCTAACTATGCTTATCAGTCGTGGTCAGGCCTCAAAGTCATTTGGACTTTGATCAATTCAAAGTTGGTTTAAATGGTCAATTGGTTACGTATTGGAGCAGTTTGAGTGAGGAAGGTTCCTGATCCTTCCATACAATAAGCTCAACTATCCAATATTGTTCTTGGATTCCTCATGAATCCACCCCTAGGCCTTGGAAAGTGCTATAAAACCCACCTCCAATTGGGAGAAAAATATAGATGAATCTTGAGTTGAAACACAGTGAAGCCCTATCGAATTGCATACTCACTTACATGCATTCAGAGGAACACTTTTGTTGTCCAATTAGAGATCACATGCCATGGAGATCCTAAGAGGCTAGGAGATTCAAGAAATTTTAATTCGTGCAATCCGTGCACCAACTGTGCAATTCAACCACCAAATTTATCAGAGGACATAGTGGCGATCCTTGATCATCAATTCCTCAAGGAGAATTGAAGATTGGACACCAAATTAGGAGGGAAAGAATAATTTAAGCTCAGTCATGGCTATCAACCACGGTGGACAGTGCTCACCGTGCATCAGACCCATGGTAAGGTTGTCATCTCCAATTTTCTTGTTTTCTAGCTATAGGATTTGTTTAGTTGTATTATATCAGACATATATCATGTTAATTTTATTTAGTAGAGACTTTGATTGGTGCAGTTAGAGCTTTTAGTCATTTTCCTTCACTTTTGTAATTATGGCACTAATGGTTCTTTTCATGCTTCCATTCTTTCAATTTCGTAATTAAGTCAATAGATAGCTAGATTTGCTTTTGCTTATATGTTTGTAGCAATATTTTTAGGTTTAATATAATTTTAGTATGTTTCTTGCACTTTCTTGATTTCATGTAAGTTATACTATCATTTATGCAAATGCCTCCTAAAATCCTCATCAAGAGAGGTCTCCTTTATTTCTAATTACTTCTTGTTGTTTATTGCACGCATGACTAACAGGGTTTTGAGATGCAAGGTAGCAAATGCCTCTAATAATGGAGAAGAAGGTCATCGATATCTTGGAGCAATTTGTGTCCATTTATAAAGTCTACGTATTGCACTGGGGCTTTCAAATTATGTTAATTGTATCAACATTTGGGTGACCCTAAGAGGGGCATGATAATAACCAAGATTTAATTCAAGATTAATAAAATAAGCATTCATTTTCTTATCATATGTAATATTGTATTTCATTTCTCTCTTTAATGATTGATTTTAATTAATGTATCACTAGGTGTATGCTTTTTATATTGATACAGAAGATGATCATGGTGGAACCTCCGTATTTCATGTCACTAAAAACTGATGTTATTGGTTTTTTGATGACAGGTGCTCACCGTGGTTGACAGCCATGGTCAAAAGTTGTCACTGCGGTTGACACCCATGGGTAACAATGGTCATCATGTTACAGAGATGTAGTTATCATCTAACAAACCAGATAGCTATGGAGTAAAGCTCAATCAGATGTGGACCTAAGGTAGGTTCCACTGTCACCTTTTGTTTTTATTTTTACTCTGTAAATTTCTATAATGTAAAAATGTTAGACTAATTAGGGAAGACAACAAAATTAGAAATATGCATATGAGTCCTTAGGTCTTTCTCTTTTTAGGGCTTTTCCTTTTTAGGTCTTTACTAGGCACTACTAGGAACATCAAACCTTTAAGTGTAGTCTGCCCTAGTCTCCAGCATTCTAGAACCTCTTTTATGCTCTTTTTGCTTGCCTGAGGCCTGATCAGTGGTCGTACCATCATTAGTGTGCATTATCAAAATATCATGTAAAACTAATCATCCATGCTTTCTTAATTTGAAACATCCCTTTTTTGCATTGCATATAGAAGAGAATAATTTGAATGTTGTATTATGCATCTTTCTTTCATGCAAATTAAAAGGAACCACACACACCATGACACATTGTAAATGCTAGTGAGTTGGAAGTCACATCCAACCACTAGTAGGGTTTCAATGATGGTGGTAGTGATTTCCATCTGTTGGCCCAACTCCCATGTACCTTTTGTTACTAGACCAATACCAAACCCAAGAACCATCCGTAGCCTAGAAAATTTGCATGTACTTCTCTTCGGATGGTATAACACTAATTGGGTGAGATTGGATGAGGGTCTGGTAGGACCTGTGCTCCCTGCCTAGGTGTGGACCTCATCACCATATTTTGAGGGGGATTACATGGCCTGAAGTTCATAGCCAGGTTGTCGAGCTACGAGCATATAGGTGAAAGCCCTTTAAAAATTGATAAAAGTGTCAACATATTGCAAACACAACAAGAGTTACTTTACTGATACAACAAATTATAGAACACATCAAATAGTTTAGGGCTCATTTTAAAATTGTAAAAAGAGATAATCATCATTATATTCTTTGCATGTTAATAAAAGTTAAATCTAGACATAGGATACATAATGGTGCAAACATAGAGGGGTTGATCCAGGCATAGACATGAGATCGAAGCCCAAGCTCCACCTAATGCACGACATGATGTAGAAATTCTTCAATCACGTAATCCTCCTGGATGTTGTTCAACGAGTATTAGATGGGATAATTCCACACAAGGGGATTCTGTTGAGAATATCCTAATTAGAGGAAGTACTAGACACCCCTCTAGACATAGATTAGAGCATGGGACTTCCTAGCTTGGGGGTTCCATACATGGTAGGATTTACCATGAACACATTCCGTAGGCATCCATGGGTTCTACTAAAGAATATTTCATTGAGGAATCCAGATTGGTACCCCTTATACCTATAGCTAAGGGAGGGTCATGACCTCCACCATCTGAGTATAGAAAGGCTCGAGATCTACCCATTCATGGGTAAGTAGATGGGACCGCTTCCAAGCATAGGCCCATGCAAACTCCCTATAGAGGTGAACCTTGTAATTTCACCATAGATATATCTAAAGTGGGAGCTAATGGTACTCCACCTCATGAGCCTTGGTGTAGTAGATAGTTATATAGTCTAGACAGAGTCCTAGGGTAGCTAGGATATAAGCCCATACCTGCACCCTCTCAACCTATGAGTGAGTGTAGCAAAAGTGCCATTAGGACTGCTTGAGAACCTGGAGAGTGCTCCAAGTGTTCTCATGACATACGTGCTCTTGCATCTCATGTAGGCATAGAGTATAGAATATAGCCTAATATGAATGTCATATTTACAGATAAATACAAGAGTGTGGCAGATCAGTCCATTGGAGGACATACCCATAAAGTCGCTTAAATAGAGCGCATACACCAGAGGCCTCAGATGGTCAATCATGTTGATAGATCTCTTAGACTGGTTTTAGAATAGATATTGTAGATTCTCCAAGACCAATTGGAGGATGTTCGCACAAAGAAAGAGCACCTCAAAAATGAGAACTCTAAGAGGCAAAGGAACATAAGATAAAAATTATATGAACAACACATGCATGAACAATGCATCCTTGATTAGAAGGAGTATGTTGAGAGAGATTATTGATTGGCTAGTGCCAGTTTACCTTCCTCATAGTGAGACCAGGGAGCATATCGATAGATGAGTGGCTTCACAGCCTGAGTTATACCCTGAGTACATAGACACACATACTCGTCGTACGGCTTAGCATAGAGATCGACATCTAGCATCCGAACAACATGAGAATATGAAGTATGAGGAAGAAGTGGAAGAGGAATTAGAACAAGAGTATCCAAAAATCTTCTAATTTGAGGAGGAGGATGAGCCTAGTCCACCACCTCGATAGAGGAATAATCTGCCTCCGAAGGTGCCTCCAAGGCAATCTCAAGAAGAGGAGTTCCTTTCCTCGTAGGCCTATAATGCCTTAGAAGAGAAGGTCCAAGCCATAGAGAAGCAAGGAAAAGCTTATAAAAAACCTACCTTGAACAAAATCTATAATGAACCTCTATGCACGTCAGTGCCTATTCTGGCCTATCCTAAGCATTTCAAGATGCCTAGACTAGAAAAGTTTCAAGGAGAGAAATATGCACAAAGTTTCCTAGATATGTGCTTTCAGATTGATAGCAATGATGTGTTTCTCCTACACACCTTCATTATGACCCTCTCAGGCCTATCTTAGGAGTGGTTCAACCAATTAAATAGGCACATCATCACTAGTTTCAAACGACTAGCCAATACATTTCTTGAACACTTTTCCTTCCGCATCAAGAAAAAGGTAAACTTATCTGACCTGGTAGCTTTATCGCAACACAACGACAAGCTAGTGATGGATTATGGAAAATGATGGAGGAAAATGATGGTAAATCTACCATTCTCCATCCCATCCTCTGAATTAACTTGAATATTTATGAATATTTATGGCAAGCACATTTTTTTGTTGCTATAGTTGTAGCAATACCAAACATTTGAAGAGGCTTTAGTGCAAGACAAGGTGATAGGGGACATCAAGTTACAGGAGGGTAACTTGAAGCTCAAAAATAAGTAGTGGCACAAGAAAGGCACTGAGAGACAACAGGCCAAGCCAACCCACATTAATAAAGTAGTGTTGAACCTTCAAAAATGGGATAAGGGACAACAACAATGAAACTATCAAGCCCAACCTCCTACTGCGTAGTATAAGCAATGCAATAATAATCAAAGGGGTAAAAATAAGGAACAACACCCACCTCATGTATTCACTCAGTTATCAAAGTTGTTGGCTTCAATTTTTCATTAGTTATATGAGGTAAAGGCTATACACTTACCCGAGTTAAAGTTAATGGACCCTAATCAGCCTAAGCCTAAGGGCTACAAGGATGATTAATATTGCATCTTTCATCGATCGAAAGGCCATGAAATTGAGATATGTTGGTCTTTCAAACATCTCATGAAAAATATGATCAAAATAGGTATGCTTCTTATCGACAACCCACAAATGTTTGACAATCAAAATATGGGGATTTAAATAAATACTCTACCAAATCATGAGGTACCAAAGAATAATTTTGGCCAAGTCAACCAAGTACGCATCGAACCACCAACCTAGGGGTTTATCGTAATGGTCAATGTTGTCACAATGCATGTGAGGTATGAATGACCAAATCAACCTCTAGCACCCATTAGAGTCCAATAAGCACCTCCTCCAAGGCTAGCCCAGCATGTTCCAGGCCCACCAACTAGATCGGTGATGACCATCAGAAGTAGGTTAGTCCAAAACCTATAGATGACTCCAGTGAATTTATCAATTTATGAGTTGATTCAGTAGTATCCCAAGCACAGGGAGATACTTATGGACATATTAAGGTCCATATAAGTGTGGCCTTAGGATCCCTAAGCATTTACACACTTTGTGGGGCATGTGCAATAATTTCAATAATTGATCATACAATTTTATGATCATGAAGTCATGATAGTTTCCACTATTATAGTAGACTTGCCACTACATATAATTGTGCGTGTGAATCACAAACCATTCAAGTGGGTTTTGATTGACATGGGGTCATCAATAAATATCATAAATACCAAGGCGTTAACTAACTTAAAGTTTTCCAAGATGCATATCATCCCTTCTACCATCACATTGAGAGCTTTCAATTATGCATTATGCTCAATGGTCGGTACTATAGTTTTACCTATCCAGGTAGGACTGAAGACCATCTCGGTGATGTGTCACATAATCAAATATACTATGCAATACAACACACTTCTAGGGAGTATTTAGATTAGAGATATGCATTGCATCCCTTCTATTCTACATCAATGTATAAAATGCATCCATGAGGGACATGTTCACATGTCCACATGGTGCCTTCAGATGAAGAACCCTTTAAATATGTGAATCTAGCAAATTTGTCAGGGTAATTCATGCTCCTCTCAATACACCTGGATGTGCATCTAGAATCACCAATCAAATATCTCAAAGGAAAAATCAAATAAGTGTGTGCTAAACCTACAATGTTCGCATCTCAATGATCGAAGCACACAACAACTGCTTCTACCAGACCATATGCATCTATGATGCATCGAAATGATATGAAGTTGAAAGAAAATATGGAAAAAAAAAGATAAAGCAAACACCCATGCCATTTATCATTGAAGCCCCTACTCCCATGGAAGTAAAGGAAATTCAATAAGTCGAAGAAGCACCTCAGCCTACTTCACCTGCATCTTTAGCAGGGTCATCTACATCGTAGGTGACCATCCATTTGGTTAATCCCAAATTAGGGTAACATATCATGCAGAATATGATGTTCACACCGATTATTGATACTGCACAAGACATGAACCAACCACAAGTCCATCGCCTTCTCATAGGGATGGTGGAACCATTATGAGTGTTGCCTAACCAAACCAACTTCATCTATGGAGGGCTAGACTAGCTTGCATATCCCACACCCATGGATGAGGATGATAATGAATCATTCACTGTGAATGTTCATTATCTCTCTAACCTAGAATACACCATGTGATACTTCAAGTGTTACCATTGGCATGGTTATGGTCTCGGACTATTCAAGCAAGGGTATAGGAGGCCATATGAATCATAGTATCAATTACCAACTGACAAGTTCAGGTTAGGATACTATATTTAAGGATAGGATGAACTTATCATAGCATATTTAGACCATCTTTACCTTATTATGGGGGGTGAAGTTGACTTCAATCCTTATCACCCTCATCCTTCCACATTTCAGAGGCATAACTGGCTAGTGACCTATGTCACTATAGAGCTACCCAAGAGATACCATGCAAATATCTTGGTGGAGACCAGCCCAGAATACATTCCAAGAGCCTACTTGGACAATCAAAGTTGTGAAGCTACTGATGATATTGATATGCACATCCAGTGTCTAGATACAACTATAGACACCAAATTAGAAGTTGCTTCTGAGGACATGCATGCAGTATCCATCATCGAAAGAGATGGACCAGACTATAATTCTGGAATAGATGACATTGAGTTATCCTCAAAAAATGAGCAATTCAAGGATAAAATTGAGTTGGCCTACTTGTGTCCTACACTCTTGCATCATCTTTTACCTTTTGAATCAATGACTACGATCGAAGAGCCCTTCGATGATGATGATGGCTATCAAGAGATAGCCTACATGGGGCCTCATTTGGAGCATCACCCGATTCCATTAGGTAGAGGTGAGGATCCTTATTATGATAGTGATTATGAAGATGAAATAGATAGGGCCTATTTAGTACCTCCCTACTTGTGTCATTGTAATGTACCATATACTACTAAGTAAATGTATAGAGATATCAATCTCCATCCTCGCCTTAGGGGAAGACCATAAAATCTTAATGTGATTTATCACATGGTGTTTCCTAATCCACCAACGTACATGGAGCTCCTTGAGCTCAATTATCCCATTCAACAGTCTATTCATGGACCGGATCTGAAGATCCCTATACCCCCAGAATCACATCTTGAGGATGGAAGTTCTGCTAATGTTGAGTCACGTGCACATGGTCCTGGAGATATGATCCATTCTATCAATATGATATCCATTTATTTGACCACTCCACTCTGCAATCTAGCCCATCCTTCCAAGCCATTGTGTCTTAATGTAGATGCTATTGATTTGGATCACGTTGATTCACCCCTAGACCCTAAAGATTTCTTTCCTAATGAGGAAATGTTACAACATTTCTATTTTGTGCCAGGTTGTGCACATGATGTCTATCATGCTGAGGATACTTCAAATGAGGAACCTATAAACCCAACAGATGGCATCCACTTGATCCCTACACCTCATCATATTTAGGAGGGATCTGATATGTCATTATAGGAAACCTTTGAAGTGGATATCAATAATTATCCCACTAATTTTGACTCCTGATGAGTGTGCCAACCTCATCCCTCTACTAAAATAGAGACCTGATCTCTTTGCTTGGACTTATAAGGACATGCCGGGTCTAGATCCAAAATTGGTTACTCATAACCTTTCACTAGATCTATCAAAGAAGCCAGTCAAGTAGAAACTCAGGAAGATGCATCCAATAGTATTCTTAATGGTTAAGGACAAGTTGCAAAAGCTACTAGATGTAGAGTTTTTCATTTCCATCGACTATCCGTAATGGGTATAAAATATGGTACCTATAGGAAAACCTGATAGAAGGATCCGTATCTATATGGATTTTAGAGACCTAAATAGGGCAACACCAAAGGATTCATTTTTTTTGCCAAACATATATTCTCTCATAGACGCAACTATGGGTCATGAGATGCTCTCCTTAATGGATAGTTTTTTTGGTTATAATCAAATTCATATTAATCTCGAAGACCAGCATACAATTGCATTCATAATGCCATGGGGGGCATTCTATTACAATGTTATGCCATTCGGTCTGAAGAATATTGGTGCTACATATCAACAGGCTATGACATATATCTTTCATGACTACATGCATAAGATCTTAGAAGATTATATGGATGACTTATTGGAAAATTCATTGCTACATGAAGAACATGTTGAGGTCCTGATAAAATTATTTGATTGCCTGATAGAGCATAATGTCAGGTTGAATCCTAATAAGTGCATATTTGGCATAACTTCATGAAATCTCTTAGGATTCATCAATTCAAAATGAGGCATTGAATTTGATCCAGCAAAGGTCAAGGCTATTTTAGAAATGTGTCCTCCCACAAATATCAAGGAATTAAGAAGCCTACAAGGTAAAGTAGAATCCATAAAGCAATTTATCACATAATTATTGGATAAATATTGACCCATGAATTGACTTCTACACAAGGGGGTCCCATTCAACTAGGATGAGGACTATCAAGCAGCCTTTTTTAAGACTAAGCAATACCTGGTAATGCCACTAGTACTAGCTCCACCAAGGCCATATGTACCATTCTTGCTATATATATCTATGATTTACTTTGCATTGGGAACTATGTTAGCCCAAAAGAATGTGCAAAACAAATAACAAGCCATATATTACATTAGCTAAACCTTGGTAAGTTACAAGCTAGGATATGCATACATGGAGAAGTTGTGTTTAGCAGTAGTGTTTTCTAGCAAGAAATTGTGGCACTATATGTTAAGTCATATGATGTATGTCATATAAAAACAAAATCCTTGTAGTATATAATGA
Source organism: Wollemia nobilis (assembly GCA_028583015.1). Lineage (NCBI taxonomy): Eukaryota > Viridiplantae > Streptophyta > Pinopsida > Araucariales > Araucariaceae > Wollemia > Wollemia nobilis. Next base: position 9,259,760 of record JAQPPZ010000012.1, on the reverse strand, counting down.
GCAATACATATCATAATACACATACTACAAATTTTATCATGCTATTAACAGAATTTTATTTGGAATTCATAAGCCAAAATTCCATTAAGGGACAAGTCATAGCTGATCAACTGGATGAGGCACCTCTTGAGAATAGTAGGACCCTCACCATAGAGCTTCCTGATGGTGTAGTATTTGCCTTATCAGAAGCACCTAAACTTAAGGAACCAAATAACAAAACTGATATGACCTTTTTCTTTGATGATTCAAAGTGTGAGCAAGGGGGTGGTGCAGGAATAGTGTTGTTCATGCCACAAGGAGCTCCAATGCCCTTGTCATTCAAGTTGGACTTTCCTTGCACTAAAAATAATTCTGAATATGAATCCCTAATTTTGGGTCTCCAAATAGCTATCACCATGAAGATCAAAAGGCTAAATATCTTTGGCAATTCCATTCTCATTGTTAACCAAATTAAGGGATTATTTCAATATCGATGTTCGGTATTGAAAGCTTACAAGGATCTTGTTGACATTTATCTAGCTTAAATGGAATGGTACGATATCAAGGCAATCCCTTATTCATCCAATATTGTATATACAATGGAATATTTGGGATCTTTAATCCCTCAGAATTTGTCTACCAATTTTACTACCATCCATGTAAAAATGTTGTCACATTATGTTGTGTAGTGCAAAGCATTGGATAACAAAGAGTCAATCAACATGATTCATGTAGAACCAAACCATGAATGGTTTTACAAAGCTAGATAATTTCTCAAGAGATCATCTTGGGTTTCATTGATCTCACAAGATTCGATGGGGAGTGGTACTACCATTCACCATAAGTTTATTTCCCAATATGCATTTGCAAATGTGAAACCGCAGGAAGAATATGTTGTCTTGTCAGTCAAAGCCAAAGCTTATCATAAACGGATTTCATAGATACATGACTTCCTTATACTTTGTGTAATCCCTTAGGGATTTTTATGTGTCATGAAACACACATGTAAATATAAAGTGATAAAGTATTTCTTGTTAGTAGACATCCTGTATCGTAGAAGCTGTGATGGAGTTCTCCTTCGTTTTCTTGAGCCCTAAGAGTCATCTTAGGTAATTTTTTAAGCTCACGATGATACGTATGGTGGCCATTTTAGCGGTATGGATATCATCAAGTTCATCCTTCACATGGGTTACTATTGGCCCAATTTTGAAAAGGATTGCAATGTTTATATCAAGAAATGTGTTAAATGTCAGCATCATGCTAATCTTGTGCACCTACCATCACATGCCTTACAGCCCATTCAAGTGGCTTGGCCATTTTCTCAGTGTGTTTTTGATCTCATTGGTAAGATCTCTCCTCCATAATCAGGCCAGTATACATTCATTATTATAGATACTGAGTATTTTACTAAATGGGTGGAAGCCATTCCCTTAACAACGACAACTGGAGCTTGTATTGCTGAGTTCATACTCACTAATATCATAAGTCATTTTGGGATACCATCCAAGATAATTTCAGATAATGGAACATCATTCAAAAACAAAATTGGGAGAGCTTTTAGGTCTAAGTATAGAATCAAACACATTTTTATGACTCCATATTATCCGTAAGCAAACGGATAAGTTGAAGCTTCAAATAAGACAGTGGTTTCCATATTGAAAAATATGGTATAAGAGCACCACAAATATTGGCACATCTAGCTGCCCCTTGCATTATGGGCTTACAGGACTAGCATTTTGACACCCACTAGAGCAACTCCATTTTCACTAGTATATGGCACTGAGGCCATTATGCCCTTAGATTTGGATATTCCAACGCTACACATTGCATTGAAAGAGTTCATTGATGATGACACCACACGATAAGCTCACTTAGATCAACTGATGCTACTTGATGAACATCACATGAATACCCTTGAGCACCTCCGTGTTTATCAAGAGAACTTAAAATGAGCCTAAAATAACAAATTCCATTTGAGATACTTTGAGGTTGGTGATCTTGTGCTAAAAGAGAACCAACAGAACTCGAATTTACCACTAGAACTATGAGATAAATTTACGGCTAACTGGTTAGGTCCTTATATAATCTTTGAGAATATTGGACCTAAGACATATCGCTTGATATCACTCAAAGGAGTTGAAGAGCCTGAACCTCTCAATATCCTTCATCTTAAAGCATTTTATGCCTAAAACCATAAAAAGACTCCAAAGACATTTGTAAGCCCTGTAGGCCCAAAATGGCCACATACTTAGTAAAATTTTAAACAAATTTGACTAAGTGATAAAAATCATTATTTTGCAAACCTTGCAGTATGCTTTTATCTAGAATCGGGTTAGAAGATATGAATCCACTCAGTAGTTAGTCAAGTTTTCTTGTTTGGAGTGATTCTGGGTGACTTTACTTCGGCTCCAAAATTAAGGGATATCCCAAATCTGCAAAATTTCCTAAGAGATGATGATGTTAGTAGCAAAAAAGTGCATAATGGCAATTCCAAGAAGGTCCTTTTTTTTTCTGACTTCGAAATGAATACAAATTTCAAAATCCGTAAAACTTCATAAGAGATGATGACATCAACGGTTGAAAAGTGTGGAATGGCGATTCTGGAATGGATAAGTCTCCCCTTTTTAGAATGAAGATAATATGGGGCGGTAGAATAATGAAAGCATAGATTCATGATAGAAGGATTATGTGACTAGCTTCAAACCTAGATTGAAGGATATAATACTGAATATTAATATCCCGAAGCGGATTTGAGGTTCAAAAGGTCTAGATTAGAGATTTTAATGTTTCTGATAAGAAAGAGGACGTCATTATTTTTAAAGTGGATTGGAATTTAGCTTATGCCAGATTGAATCTGAATCATGTGATGAATAAGATCGATGGTGGAGGTTAAGCTGCAAAATCTTGGTTGTTTTAAAGACATTGCTATATTAGAATTGTAATAGTCTATCGAGAGATGAAGCATCGAGGGTTTCCAAGAAGATCAAACCAGATGCGGTTATATATTTATGATGGTAATTCACTCCCAAGAAGGATCAATGGAAATGCATGATCTTTAATTCTTGAGCTTCAGTTTCACTGAATGATCAGCAAGTTGTAGAGATCCCAAGCTGTCATGGCAAATTTTATTTCAGTAGATTTCTCGGAGGATGGATCAATGAGCTGATGTCAGCTAAGATCTTTGTTGTACTGTTGTAACAATATTATGTGTATTATTTCTTTATTATTGTAATAATAAAAAACTATAAGTAGAGGTCGAACTCTCATTTTGAAGGGTTGGATCTAGCGTGTTTGCCTGTGCTATTGTAAATATTCTTGAAGAGTTTAATGAAAGGAGCAATACATTGATCTTCGCCTCAATTTTACATTCTCATGCTTGATGTCAGAGATTCAGATTTCATAGTTGCATTTTTGTAAATACTTAGATGGTTAGTTTGTGTCTATTTTGGATTACTAGTTGTGAGAAATTGAAATCCACTTTGAGTTCATTCTATGTTATTGGAAAGTATATTTCTGTAAAATCCAAGTGTTTGGTGAATTCAGTTGTTTGGATTATCATTCCCTGGGTATTGAAATTGATTCCTATAACATTTATTTTTTATGCTTTAATATATGAAATGATCTATTTTGAGATAAATGTTGATCTGAGTGTATGTCCTTAATATAGTTTTTTGTGAGCTTTTTATGATGGTACAATGTTGTTAACCTATTTGTCCACTGTTATCTACATCTCTCTAACCCTAACCTTTTCTTACCCTAAAATCCAAATTCTAAGTGACCATAATTATGTCAACAACCTGTTAAGTTGATGAGTAACCAGCGTACTCTAGAGGTTGGATGAAAAAATCCTATTTTGGTCCATCCAATGTTAAGTGTTGAGCTACAGCTATCGGGTGCAAGCCTAGATAGAAACTAGGAAGATAGACAATCGTAGTACTGAGTGAAAACTTGGTGTAATTCAGTGCCAATAGTTTTTGGCATGCTCGATGGGACCAGTTCACAAGGAACATGAAACCCATCAAAAGATTTATTGTTATCTCAACCCAAAGGAATCAATATTGGGTGAATTGTCTTGACCTTGTTAGCGAAGAAAATAAATTTCACCTGGCGACTCCCTGGTCAGAAGACCCTAAAAAAATATTGTAGACCAGTACCCTTTCATGTATACCAGGTCTTTCAAGAGGAACAACCCTGACAGTTTCTTTCATTGTGAGTTACCTTAGAGAGGGGTTGTTGTTATCAAAAGTTTAGATCAATATTTTATTGAAGAAAAAGAGCTTCTGGAATAAAACCCAATAGTTCCCCCAAGAAGACATTTAGCCATAAGCATGGCACATAATTTTGTCCCTAGTAAGCCACTTTAGAAGTACCCTAACTGGGATTCAAATGGGCCCCTTATATTAGCACAAAATTATGTCATTCTCCAGGCTGTATCTAAGGCAACCCCCACGTATAATGGATTTGGGAAAATAGCTTATGAGCATTGCCAAGATATCCTGAATCTAGCAGCAATCCACAACATAAAGAAGGAAAATATTATTTTCAGAATTCTAACCCTATCCTTTTGTGGAAAGATATTGCATTGGTTTAGAACTTTGGAATATAATTCTATTACTTCATGGCAATCCTTGACTGAGCCATTCATAGAAGAATTTAATGAATCTGTTGATCCTTTTTCCCTACTGAATCAATTTACAACCATGCAAAAAACCCAGCAAGAAACTATCTTAGACTTCAATTTGATATTTAGCAGAACATGAAAGAGAATTCCCCCCACTGTTAGACCAGCTGCATGTTTGGCTTATATGTATTATATTCGCACCCTGGGATCAGAGTTAGGTTTGCAAACACAACAATCTAGAGTAGAAACCTTCCCCCAATTTTATAATGTAGTCGTCCATGCTAAAAATATCCTAATCAATGTGGGAATAATTCCCCCAAAAACTATGTTACCCTATAACTCAAAAACCAATAGTGGCCATGATAAATCCACAAAGCCCTCCTACATGGATCCCCTTTCTTTACCATCTCCATATCTACAAATGAATCTAATTCCTTGGTCTAAACGGATAGCCTCTACACCTCCTTTTCCTCCCCTTCCTTCCCAACCTTCTCAAGAATTTTTTGCTATTCTGTATATAAAACTTTGAGTAACAAAATGAATTCAATGGAAAATAGAGATTAGGAAAGGCCACAACAAATGATATTCCCATATGTGAACAAATATCAAAGGCCTAGTCCTAGTAATAGTACTGGGGTTAGGGTGAATGCAGCATATGAGGAGCTGGAGTGTTCTACAGATACCACTCTTGCAAATGTTTGGTTTTTGGTATGCAATGACACCCATGACTCACAATCTTATGTGATGTACCAACACCATGTTCAAAAAGCTATGGATCAAGCTAAAAAGAATCAAAAGGGTAGGGTTAATATGTTATGGCACCCTGATCATATCATGGCCAAAAAAGAGTTGGATGAAGAAAGCCTAATCGTTGTGATGACAAGATCTGGAAAGAAAACTTTATAAGTGTACCCCTAGAATATGGGACAATTCTAGGTCCCTTCTCAAAATAAAGTTGACTCCCCCCCAAAGCAGTGACGCTTTTCCTATCCCTTAAGCTAGAGGGAAGGAGAAGATAGATAGTCTCCCTAAAAATATCAAAAGAGAAATAGGAGACAGAATGAGATCCAATGGTGAGGATCAAGAAAGGCTCAGGTTCCCTTCTATTACCAAAAGATAAAGATTAGAGGCAACCCAAAATTACAAAAGGAAATATGGTGAGCCAGACAGAGGGCTAGAAAGATTATCCCTGACCAAGTCTGAGTACAACATTGTTGAGGAGATGAAAAGGATTCCATAAAAAGCTAGCCTATATTATACTCTTTTCATCTCAGGCCAGATTTACGTGCTTAAAGTTTCCCTCAACAAAAATCCCTAGAACAGATCAACCACCACCATCCTCAATATACCACCAGAAAAGAGATAAATGACACCTACTATTCTAAAAAAAAACCTCACCCTTTCTACATATTATTAAGAATGGAAGGATGGATAGTCTGAAATTGTATGATTGATTCAGGAGCATCAACCACAATTATGCCTAAGGCAGTTTGTGAAGAAATAGGTATGGAATATACCTGATCTTGTCTTGAAGTGTTGTAATTATATGGGACATCTGTCAAAATATTTGGGGTTATTAAATGTGTACTGATGAGGTTACACAGAGCTCCCGAGGTAACAATGGTGTAGGAAATAGTGGTGGTGGACTTGGAACCTTATTTCAGATTATGCCTCTCAAGATAATTTACTACAAAACTAGGATGATGTATGTACATGGATTATTCTAGCATGGTAATCCCTTTCAAATTAAAAAGGATAAGGATAACACCTGAGAAACTAGTTGCTTATCATATTGAAAAAATTGAAGAGGATATGTGCAATCTTAATATTATGGAGGAATTTGAGCTAGTGGAAAACATTGAAGAGCTAGACATTGAAGATGAGTTGCCTTTCAGAGAATACTATAGTCAATTTGGAATTGGTATGGGTACATACAACATCACAACTGAAATGGAAAAGAATCTCTCTACTATTTCTAATCAATCCCTAAGAAATTAAGAAACATGGGTTATGCATTTTGATGGTGCTAAATGTAGAAATGGTACAGGGACTGGTGTGGTTCTACAATCACATTCTGAAGGGATAAATAATTTTTCTTATAGACTGACATGGTCGTGTACCAATAATGCTACATAATACGAGTCTTTGTGCCTCGAATTTATGTAAGCAGAAAGCATGGGCATCAAGATTTTGAACATATATGGTGATTCTGAGTTGATAGTCCATCAGGTAAGGAATAAGTGTAGCAGTAACCACCATTACTTGAAAGCTTATATAAATAGGGTATGGGACCTAATGGATTCATTTAATGGCCTGAATCTAATTTTTGTACCTAGAGAATAGAATCACCTGGTAGATGCATTGGCAATGAAGGGAGATAATTTCAATCCTCCTGTAGAATTTGGAACTACGAAGACCAAGGGAATTAAAATGGTTTTTAGATCTGCGGTGCCAAACAAGCAGATATTCTGGTAGGTTTTTAAAAGTGATGAACAAATTCTAGATTTTATGATAATAGAAGCATGCCTATCAACTGTCCAAGAGGAATACTTGGAGAAAATAAATCGGCGAGACTTTATCCAACTAAGAAACAATCATATCCCAAGGGGATCGGTCACCCTTGAAAGTCTATTTGATAATGAAGATATAAATAAGTTTGGAGCTATGAAGGTCGGTAAAAATATCTATAAAGAAGTACAGGTCGAAATATGAAAGAAGCTCAATTTTGGGATCCAATGTTCACTTGAGGAAGTAGAGGATATTAAAGCTTTATGCGTAAAATACCAAGACACCGTAGCTTGGTCATATGAAGACCTTAAGGTGTATGAAAAAAATATTATCTAGCATACTATTGAGTTAGAACCCGATGCTAAACCATTTCAAAAAAATAGAGGCTTGTCAATCTGAGGATAGAAGCCATTATGAGAGAGGAAATCTTAAAGCTACTGAAGGCTAGGATAATATATCCAATAAAACATTCCACTTGGGTAGCCAATTTGGTACCCGTAAGAAATAAGAATGGGGATATATGCGTATGTGTAGATTTTAGAAATTTGAATCAAGCATCCCTCAAATATCACTACCCCCTCCCTCAGATTGACCAAATATTACAAGTTGTAGCTGGAGTGAAAAGATTCTCACTATTGGATGGTTACTCTGGATATAACCAAATTTAGGTAAAATACGAAGACCAATACAAAACAGCATTCACCACAAAATGGGGTAAATTTGCCTATCAGAGAATGCCCTTTGGGCTGTCTAATGCTGGAGCTATATTTTAGAGGGCCATGGACTATGCCTTTGGTAAACTTATAAACAAAGTTATTATGATTTACCTCGATGAAATGAAAGTCTTTTATCATGATAAAAATGATCATCTGTCTCATTTGGAACAGGTTTTTCAAAAATGCAGGGAATTTGGTATGTCACTTAATCCTAAGAAGTCATTATTTGTAGTACATGAGGAAAAAATATTAGGCCATGTGGTCTCAAAGGAAGGTATTTCCATAGATTCAAAAATAATTGGAGCTATTCTAGCTATTCCTTTACCTACTAATCAGAAGATCTTGCAGTCTTTCTTAGGTCAAATCAATTTCGTCAGGAAATTCATTTTTGATTTTCCATAAAAAGTGAGGCCTATATATGAACTAATCAAGAAAAATGCAGAGTTCAAGTGGAATGAGGTTAGGAAGTAAGCTTTTGAGGTTATCAAGAAATCCATTTCAATAACCCCAGTCTAAATAAATCTTGATTTTACTAAATATTTTATTCTCTATATACTCACCCAGAAAGATAGTCAAGGGGATGAGCACCCTGTGTTCTTTTGGAGTCAAAATTTACATGATTATCATGTAAAATATAAATTTATTGAAATCCAAGTGTTCGATGTAATGAAGTCACTAAATAATTTTAGACAATATCTGGTATAGAGAAAAACCTTGGTATATGTGGTCCATCCAGATGTAAGAAGTTTTATTTTACAAGAGATAAAAGGGTTGGTTGGATTACTATGATCCAGGAATATGATGTGGAGATACGTCCCACCAAGTTGGTAAGAGATAGAGCCTTGTACCAAGGATTGACATATGTTTCAACATTGGCCAAAATGACTGCTTGTTAGATAACAGAAGGAGATCAAATAGAGATTATACACACTTCAGATTCTGATTGGATTGAGCAAATGACTAGGTATTTTCAAACAGGGATCTTTCCACCTGATCTGAATTCTTCTCAAATAAGGAGGTATAGACTTCATGCTCTAAAATATGTATTACTACCTGAATGGTTGTTCAAAAGAAACTTGGATGGTATTCTCTTGAAATATTTCAAGGATGACCAACAAAAAATAGTCATTGAAGAATTTCATGGAGGATCAACGGGTGGTCATGGCTTAGGCAAAATTATGGCTTTGAATATAATAAGAGTAGGCTATTATTGGCATATTGTATTCAATGATGCTTTTAAAATTACCCAGTCTTGTGATAAGTGTCAGAGGTACGTTGGAAGGACCAAAAATGTTGCCTCCCCTGAAGCCTATTCAATTTGAAGAGCCTTTCCAAAAATGGGGATTAGATTTTATAGGATTTATAAATCCTAATTCTTTAGTAGAGTACAATTTTATCTTGACAGCTATAGATTATCTTACTATATGGGTAGAGTCCATTCCTACAAAGAAGGTAGACCAGGAAGTTGTGATCAACTTTATGGAGCCAAGTACATTGAGTTTGCCATTAAGTATGGCATAACTCTTAAAAATACTTCAAATTATTATCCACAAGGTAATGGACTTGCAGAATCTACCAATAAAAACCTATTAAGGATTTTGAAAAAATCTTTGGAAGGTAACAAAAGGAGTTGGCACCTATTGCTCAACCATGCTCTATGGGCATAAAGGATTACTATTAAAAATTCCATCAAAACTTCTCCTTATGCACTGGTATACAGAAAAGAGGTGGTATTGCCGATTCACTTAAAGATCCCAAAACTTAAGCTTGTCAGTACAGAGGAATAATTAGAGGATGATCCAGTTAAAATTAGGTTGACACACTTGTTGTGATTGGAAGATAATAGGACTCAAGCATATGATCATTTTCAAAAGCACTCATTAGACATTAAAGCATGGTTTGAGGGTAGGTTCAGAAAACTCCAAGTTGGAGACTCAATTCTTAGGTGGAATGTTGACAAGGCAAAACCAAGAAAACATGAAAAGTTTAATTCCTTTTGGGATGGTCCTTTCGAAATTATGGAAGCTAAAGAGTCTAATGTATTTTAGTTGAAGGATCCAGAGGGAAACATATAGCCAATTCCAGTGAATGGTTTCTACCTTAAGCTCTACTATATGTAAGAAGTAGGCTCATTGTAACATATGTATATACATTGTATAAATATTTTCCCTTCCTTTTTGCACTTTGTAATTAGTTCTTTTTTAAAGAAATTCTAAAAAAATGAAAGAGAGAGAGAAGAAATTTTGCAAGAAATGATTAAGTGTTGGTCAAAATGCATGGTAATTTTCCATTCCACACACGGTACTGAGTACTCTTCAGAATGGCATTCCACTCTCAAGTCCGCACAGTTAAATCTAGATTTTTGTGAAGTGGTCTATCCATTTCTATCATGCATAAAGAAGGACAAAGAATGGTGCTAATTTGGGAACCTTTCAAAGCTAGAGATAGCCAGAGTGGAATCAAGGCAGTGTGCCATGTGTACAAGCTTCAAGTACCAAAGCAGACTTAGAAAGTTCTTAAGATACTGAGTAGAATCAAACCAAACCCGAATAGCAAGTCCCAATCTAACACGTGGAGGATAAAGAGTGCTCCCACATTTAATTCTAACAAACTCGTGCATGAACCAAAGAGTAGCCGAAGGGATGAGATGAGCTGGAAGCATAATTTCAAAATTTGACCAATAAAAAGAGAGGACATCACCTTTGAGCCACCAAAGAAATAATGAAAATGATTTAAACATGTGCTAACAAATATATCACGTAGTAGTTGCATTAATGGTGAAAGATACGCGGGCTACATATGAGAGAAGTAATGAAAAACATACACAAAGTTAATTTGGAAACCCCTTGCCTCTACAGGAAGGGAGAAAGGTACAGTGATACCTTGGAGAATTTTTTGCAAATTGGAAGGATGAAGTGTGCTACTATCAGGATGGCACCCAAAAATTCATTTATCGAATTATCGAAGATAGCGATGAGATTGCAGGTTCATGTACATCGGACCAGTCGAGTCCTAGATACAATAATGACAATATTAAGAAGGACCCGCCTCAGGACAGGTTTCAAATTTCTATATTTTTAAGGAAATCCAATGCGATGATAAGGTATGATAGCCATAAAATCCTTTTTGCTCTCTTATATCTATGATTCTGTGTACCACTACCCCGAACTAGTCTCTATTATAATTCAATTCTATGATTCTAAAAATAGAATAGTCAGAACCCCTATGGGCACTCCCCTATTTTCAATCACAAGAGAAACTTGCTATGATTTATTTGCCATAGGGTTAGGCCCATCCTCAGATCTCAGATCGTTTAACATAGTAGAGCTTGATAGAGCTTACACTAACATGATGGTCTCAGAGGAAAAAAGGGAGGAACTAGAAAAATGGCTTCGTTTTAATTTTATAAGGATAAGAAATCAAGAGGAAATTCCCAAAGTCTCAATTCATATTGATGAATTTGCAAACCCAAAATTATTTTCTATGTTGGCTTGTATGGAGGGTTTGGATTTTGACAGGATGGTTCATGGTTGGCAATTTGCCACAGCATATTATATTTTTGATGAAAGGATGTACAAGAAGGACATGAGAGAGAGGTACCAGAGTAATTTACTTTTATTGGCCAACTTTTCTTGCTCAAAGGATCCATGAGCAAATGGTAAACATGAAGAAGGTTTTTGGTGCTCCTAGTTTCTAACATTGCTCGAGTCTGGTGTGAATGTCCTATGCAGCCATAAAAAGTAGAATGTCATGGATCCCAGCTAAGGATAAAACTAGTGATGGAGAACCCTTGTCGGTCTATTATTGGATGGATTTTTTGAAGAGTAGTGAGTCCTATTACAAATTCAACTTGGAATTTTTGGAACCTACCCTAAAAATAATGTACAATGAGTGCCCTAGGTTGCCCTCCTTAGCTAAGCAGATTTTGAGAAAAGAATATGCTGAGGAAGGAGATTGGTATCTACTAATAGAGGGCATAGTAATCAGGTTATATGGTTTTGTAGGTATACCCTTTCTCATACCTCACTTTGTTATAGAGAGGTTATTTGCCTTGGAATACCTAAGGCAGGTGGTGTACATTGATGCAATATACGATTCTATAAGGAAGAAGAAGTTTTTAATTACTTATCGCACTAAAAATAATATTATTATATTTGAGTGGTAGAGCCAAAAAATTGATCAGTACCTCGATAGATTAGTTCTATTTTATATTCCTCGAAGATGGATTTATGATCCTGATGACGCTTTCACTGTAAAAAATAAAATCCTAAATGGAGACAAGGCCTATAAATTTAAAAAAAGGCCTAGGGATAATTTTGAATAGGGAAGGAATAATTATGAAACTACTCTTTTGGAGTGGAACATCTCAAAGATGGATCAGTTACCTCCATGGTTGGATTTTTTACGAACAGATTGTAGATTTCAATATGGAGCATGAGCTCAGCTATCGACTTACAAAGGATACAATTAATAAAGTGAGGGTTGAATCTACCAATATGAAAGACACTTATTCTAAAGAAGATGTAGTAGAAAGAGGAAAACCAAAGGATAAAGGACCATGGAAGGTAACAAATATTGCTCAGGTACCAGTCAGTTCTATTGTGTCACAGTCTCCTCCAAACTCACCTTCCACTTTTGAGATATCCACTTTGATAACCACCATTATTGTACCCACATCTCTTTCATTGCCACCATCCATGGGACACTCCATTCTAATTTCATCCATTCGTTCTACTATCATTTTTGTCCTTGTTTCTCTGAATTTACCTATGTCTACAGCAATGGTAGTCACATAATCTACCATTATAATAGAGGTTGTTGTCAATGTATCTCCACCCCCATCAACAACAATTCAGTCCACTCTTATGTTTTTGATTCCATTATCTCATTTGGCTGCTGATGTTTCAAGGTTTGTTGTTGTATCAAAATAATAGGTAGCCATTTAGAGCATAAATTACTATTGGGTAGAGAGGCTTACCAGGCCTTCCAGTAGAATGGTCATGACAAGGAAAAGAATGTATGTGTATCGCTCCAAATTTTTCACACCCTTACCTTCAGGCTATAGGATCCATGCCCGGAAGGAGGATGGGAAAATGATGGCACGATACCTCGGACTGAGAGGCCTTGCGAAGGTCCTGCCTCTCGAGGGAGGTGTATTATGGTGATTTTTCGACGGATGGTGGGTTCACCAGGAAACGTTTAATGGCAGTTTCTATGCCTAGGTTGGGAATGTGTTTTATGTGTTCAGTTTTATCCTTAAACATCCAAGTCCTAGGTTTGGCCAAAATGCGTCTAAGCTATTCTATATGAAAATGTAGATTAAATGAATACAGAAGAACAAAATTAGACTGAAAATAGAGAGAATAATATGGATTAAAGATCAATACCTGATCCATATGTCTGATGAAGATTCTAATTTTTGAAGCAGTCAGGATCGCCTCTGATTTGACAAGATCGTCTGCTATCATACAAGATCGTCTGAGATCTGACGAATTCGTCAGACGAATTCATCAGAGACCTGCAAATAGAGAAATAGGTGCAAAACACAGGAAATACAACAATGCTAACATAGGGAAACAATGTAAAATGACAATAACAATATCAAACTAAAAATTATAAACAGAAACATGAATGCATTATACTAATTTAATGACAATTATAACTTAATTATGCATTTGATCTAGATGGGTGAACTCCAAGATGCAAGATAGCATGAAATAGTAAATAAACTAGCTAATTGCAGAATAAAACAACAGAGAAAAGATGAAGAAATGCAAACTCTGGGCACTGATTGCCCCCAATGGTGATTGCAGTCAAAATCGTCTGGATGCGATGAAATCGTCTCTGATTCGACAAGATCACCTCCAATCTGAACAGGATAATTTGCGACAATGTAAGCTTGCTCCGGCTGAAAAATACTAAGGTACCTGCAACAAAATTTGGATAGAACTAATGCAAATAGAAATTTAGGATGTCTTAATGCGTGTGAAGTTAAGTTACAGGAATTATCAGCCAGGGGGATGCTAAGGGGAGGGCTTAGGATTAAATAGGCTTAGAAGGGAGGTTAGGAGGTTGGAGATCATCCCTATTTGGGAGATCTCCAACGGGGAGGGTCTCTAACAACACAGACACGCTTCTACCTAGATTAGAGATGTCGTTGGAACAGAGACTAATTGTGCAAAATCAGTTTTGGGACAAGATCGTCTAGACGTCCTAGCCCAGACAAAATCATTCGATCTGAGGCGATATCGTTTGATCGGCGACGATATCATCAAACGGTCAAAACAACCTCTAAAAATGGTGCGAGAAAGGAGGAAACAGATTACACGGTAGTTTGGGAGCGGTTTGGAGGTTAAAATTTGAATTTGAATATTTACTAGAGTAAATGTAATTACTAAGGTTTTACTGCACCAATTTTAGGGTGCTACATTTTGCCCCCTCTTTAGCGAATTTTCTAAAGAAAATGCGTTAAAGATGAGTTTTTCTCGATCTACGAGAAAGCAAAAATTATTCCCATTTTTAGGCGACAATTCTTGGTCGAATCGTACGACAGCTGACTATGGTGCCCCCTCCATGTTTTTACCCAAATCGAACGTTTGAGGTAAAAACACGGAAAAGCAAAAATTTTAATTGTTTTTAATTGTGTTTTGAATAAAATTAAGAAAAATAGGGTAAAACCCTAATTCATTTTTACTGTTCATGTTCCTGGTTTTTAGAGCTCTGGAGAAAAAAATGGTGGAGACAAAGACACAGATCGACAGAGGTCCGGCGCGGGCTACGGGTAAGAGTCTAAACTTAGTTTAGAATTGTTTAATTCAAATTTACATGCTTTTTAGGTGAATTTTGATCAATTTTTGAGCATCGCGGCCATTTTTGGGCCGTCGATGTCATCGAGACGAAATCGTCCCGATTTTGACGAAATCGTCTCAAGTTCGTCGATTTCGTCTAAGGGCAAAATCGGCGAAAGGGGGATTATTTTGTCAAATTAGGGACGATTTCGACTGGCGAAATTGGAGACGATTCTACTCAAATGTGAGACGATATCATCCAATAGTGGACGATATCATCATTTGTAAAATTGAACTTATTTTAACTTGCATTATTGATCACTTGAGTTTGTTATTAATGATTGTTGTTGTGTTGTTGTTTATGTTGCAGAGAGGTTTGCTAAAGAGTAGAGAATGGAAATATGGTGGATTGAGAGACGACTTGGCCACTCTATCATAGGCAGAGAGGGATCAGCTGGCTCAGGCCGGCTTACAGCATGTGGCAGAGATGCCATAAGTTTCTACAGACATGGGGCTACTGACAGCCCTGGAAGAGAGATGGTATCTGAGTTCTTCCTATTTCCAGCTACTGACAGGGGAGATAACTCCCACATTGGAGGATGTATGGAGGATTCTAAGGATCCCCATACAAATACGGTTGATCACTCCTATGGCCAATCAGGGCCATGCTATGATGTGGTTGTGTGGTGACCCGAGCTTCGCCTTGAAGAAGGGCATAGTAAACATCGAGGCACTGCGTCAGATGCCTGGGGCATCTGGACTCACACAGGTTTTGGCCGGAGTGGTGGGTGGACTTCTGCTATGCCACCAGAGCGGGTGCAAGGTACCATGGGTGCTAGCAGATGTGATCTGCAACATGCGAGACCATGGTTACAGGTTCTCTTGGGGCAGTTTTGTTCTATGTCGACTGTACAGGATCCTGCATGGGGTCGTGTACAAGGGTGGCCAATGTCTGGTTATGACATCACTTCTATAGGTTTGGTGCTAGGAGCACATTGTAGTGTGGAGGCTTGTAGGGATTCCTTTGACAGGGATTGACGAGGAGAGGCCCTAAGTTTTCTACTGGTGGCTCCGAAGAGGGGCACAGCGGCGGATTGATCTGTCGATGTCTCGGAGACTGCTAGATGACCTTGTCCCAGACTAGATCACCTAGAGGCCATGGCGAGAGCACCCAGGGTGGGCTGAGGATGGATAGGAGCTAGCTCACATCAGGCAAGTTTGCTAGCTATAGATGGAGAGGGGAGAGGTGGAGCTCCACCGCTACGACCGAGTTTTATGACAGTTCGGTCTATAGCAAGGGATCCCATCTCTCAGGGATTACGAGTTTTCTTGGACTATCCAGGATAACACCACAGTGAGCGGGGCTCCAGATATGCAATGATTTTGAAGTCAGGATACGGACGATGCACCCATTCAACCAGTGGATGGGGACGACGTAGGGGTAGCAGACGGCTATGATGCCTGGTACATAGGCATCCACCCTCCTCGAATGATGAGGGCTCAGGGTCTGATTCACACAGTTGTGATTCGGATGGGGAGGCGACACCAGGAGGCTATGGAGGCGGCCCAGGGTCGCGGAGGGAGAGAGCTGAGGAAACCACAGGCTCAGTAGAGGTCGTGGCAGTGGGAGAGGAGGGAGGAGAGACCCCCTTCTCCATAGAGAGAGAGGCCACCATCGCTCGATAAGGGCAAGGGTGTTTACACTGGGGAGAGTAGCGAGACAGTGACTCTTCAAGTGGAGACAATTCGTCTCCAGGCACAGGTGTAGACCCTATAGGAGGAGGCTGCACGACATCGAGCTGAGGTGACACAGCTCAGAGACGATATTGCATGCCTTAGGGCATGGGGCAGAGGGGCAAGTACTCGAGAGCTAGCACGAGCTATTTCCCAAATCACTTTCTATCAGACACTATACCACCAGATGGTGCCAAAGGAGGAGAGATTACCACTGTCGGCTAACATCGCAGATCCGATCAGGATGGGGTCATCAAGGACTTCGTCCCGATCGACGACTAGGACTCGTAGTACCACACATACTACGATGGGGCCACCTCGTCCACCTCAAGGCGGGGGAGGAGATGAGGCTGAGAGCTCGAGGGGTTCTCGAGGCTAGACTACTGCATGACACTATACAGATTGAGACATAGTTTTTATTATTTTTGAGAGAGGATTGAGTATGCCGAGGTACAGATTGTGGCATATCGATCCAGTTTTGAGATGATGTATATATATTTGTGATATATATATATATATATATGAGATATTTTTTGATCATATGACTTGTCTTATGTATTTTTATGATGCTTTTAATGTTGTGATTGATTGATTTGATGATTGGATTGAGGATTCATGTAATTATGTCATTTTGAAATATTATGGTTAAAATGTCATGCTTGAAAAATTTAAATGAAATAATCTGATAGAACAAATTGGTTGTTTGTGATGTGATGTGATAAAAGATAAAAAGAGACTTCTAACAATAATTTCAAAGGACATTGTCGCTATTATAGACCATTTCATGGAGTCGCCGCTCACTCGGTCGTCAAGCTAATACCAATATAGAAATATTGTTAAAAGTAAAAGAGTGCTTAAGAGACTGTCTTAAGACTTTGGTGCAATGGTGCAAATGATGATGATGATGGTTTGTTTTTAGATTTTCATAAAAATAGTATGCATGAAATAATGTTAAAATGATTTTTGCTAGGCATAAATTCCTAAGTGTGATAATTTTTTTGGATAATTCCCTAGGAATTATACCATCATTGCAAAATTGAAGGTTGACATAATGACATGAAATAATGATAATGTGCATGCTTTTTGTTTTGAAAACATAATTGTATAACAGAATGATTTAAGTCATATGGTTTTCATGATTTTTAAATAAATGGGGAATAAAAATTGTTACAATGGTTTGTGCTAGGCATAGAATATGTAGGTATAGACTTATACCATCATCGCGAAAATCCAAAAAGAGATAGTATTATTGCATGATTGATTTTTGATAAACAGAAAATATGAAGATAAGGACTTGCGCTAGGCATAAAATTCCAATTTTGGTGTTGGAACTATACCATCGTCGTGAAAGTCGATAATATATATATGTGTGTTTTGATTGTATGGTTTTGAAAGGAAGTTTGATTTTTTCTATTATGTATGTAGTTGTCTTTAGGCTAAACAACTGTACTTTAAAGAAGAAAATGAATTATTCCAAACAATTTGTAAAAAATATTTCAAAGTATCTTAAAGACAAAAGTTAGATTTATAAGGAATCCCATGTGCATATGTGAGTTCATTTCCAATCTTGATTTATCATAATGATACACAAAATCTCTCAAATACAAAATGTGTGTGCAATTGCATTGTTCATTTACCAGTTTGAGCAAGATAATATGATACAAGTGATTTGAATGAACCAAATAAGTGTTCATTAACCATGATGTATATGCATATAACCATACTAGACTACTATTTAAGTCGGATTATCAAGATCTAGCTAATCCATAAGCAGACATAGGTCTGTACAAAAGAAGGTCGCTAATGTGACAGAAATATCGCCACGCTAAGAGTTACCCAAGGCCAAGCAGGTTGGGCACAAACCACCTGTTATGGGGCTTACCTCACAGTTTTCAAATAATTGAGAATTCCAGGGATTCAAGCTCATCAACCCTTCTTTTCTTTTCAAAGGGTAGGGAAAGGGATTTTATTGCTTTTGCTTTTGCTTTCTTTTGCTTTCTTTTGTATTTTTTTGCTTGATAATGCTGTAATGATAAAAATAATATTTTTTCTTTTTTTTTTTTCTTGAACTTTGCTTTTTCTTTTTGTGCTAGGGATACTTGCTCGGATTAGCTATAGAGCAAGGGAGTTTTATTCTGGGTAGGGGTGAGCTTGTCCTTTTGCCAATTCTCAAATATTCTAGACCATGTGCATGATAGGATAGCAGGGGAAACTTTTCGCTCAAGAAACCACTTCTACTATGTAGCAAAGCATGGAAATTACAAATATAATCATTTTATTGTGAAAGGATGTGCTTGGTTTAAGTAAATAACAAGATCAATTCTCTGTGCTCAAACTTTATTTAATTGAATTTTGTGAACTTTGATATAAGAGAGATTAGTAATCATGCCAGATAAAATCAAGATATTTATATTTGTGAGTGTGAAAGTGCAGGATTCAAAATAAATGCTAATTTATCCAAAAGAATTTGAAAGATATAACTACAACATTTGTAAGAAGAAATATATATAAATACTTTTTAAGAAGTTTTGAGAATGTTGACTCTTTATTTCTTCTTTATGTTATTTTGGTTTCGAAAGAGTCAAGAATATTGCTGTTTTTTTTTTATTATTATTATTATTATTTTGTTTTTGAAAGATTTAACAAGTGCCATAAATAAATGTAACAAATAGTTTTGAAGATTTTGATGATTATGAATGTTTTTGGTGTTTTTGAATTTATAAATTGAAAGAAATACAAAATAGTGATTTTGAAATATTTTAAACAAATATATACAAGGATGAAATGACCAAATTTATACATAGTAACGTTTAAGATGCAAAATTTTCATGGGTTCTTTAAGTTCTTTACCATCTAAGGTAGATAATTTGTATGCTCCTGATTCAAATTTAGCAATGATAATGTATGGTCCAAGCCAGTTGGGCTCAAATTTACCTTTAAGGTCCTTAGCTGCATTAGTATTTTTTTGATTTTCTTTTAAAACAAGGTCGTCAATCTCAAAGGATCGATGACGAACTTTTTTAGCATATGATCTTTTAAGCTTGTTTTGGTAGGCACGGAGATGCTCCAAAGCATTAATGTGTTTTTCATCTAGGAGTTCCAGCTGACTAAGTCTACCAGCTCGATATTCATCTCCTACTTTGGTATCTTGAAGTAGCAAAGCCAAAGAAGGAACTTCTAATTCAAAGGGAAAAATGGCTTCAGCACCATAAACCAAAACAAAATGTGAAGTTCCAGTGGGGGTTTGAACACTAGTTCGATAGGCCCACAAGGTTGGATATAACTAAATGTGCCAGTCACGGCCAGTTTTATTGACCAATATTTTGAGAATTTTTATTAAGGTTTTATTATATGCTTCTGCTTGACCATTACCCTAAGGATAATAGGGAGTGGACCAGCGATGTTGAATCTTATATTTTTGGCATAATTTTTTAACATCTTTATTTTTTAAACAAGTTCCATTGTCAGAGATGAGATTTGCAAGAATTTCGAACCTACAAATGATTTGATTAAAAATAAATTTAGAGACTTGTGTGCCAGTGCAGGAAGCTAAAGGCATAGCTTCAACCCACTTCGTGAAATACTCAGTGGCGGTTATGATGAATTTGTGTCCATCAGATGACACAGGATTGATTTTGCCAATAATATCTAAACCCCATTTTGAAAAGGGCCAAGGAGATGAAATAGCCTACAGTTCTTGTGTAGGCGCATGGACAAGGTCAGCATGTTTTTGGCACTTGTCGCAATGGCGCACATAATCATGTGCGTCATTCTCCATGGTAGGCCAAAAGTATCCTATCCTAAGGAGCCTTTTAGCAATGACACTACCACTGAAGTGTCCTCCACAAGATCCATCGTGGGCTTCACTCAAGGCTAATTTGAATTCTTCTAAATTCAAACATCTTAATAGAATACCTTCAAAATATCTCCTATACAAAGTATTGCCAATTATTACAAATCGACTTGCTCGTCTACGTAATAATCGACGCTGGTTTCTATTAGAATTGGCAGGGAAAGTCCCATTTTGGAGAAAATCAAATATATCTGTATACCAAGGTTCGGGAGTAGTTTCCTTGATTAGAAACACATCCAAAGGTTCTAAGCATGACTTATTTGAAGTGGGTTCTTGGAGTCGACGAATAATGATAGTGGCATATTCGTCATCTAACTCCAAGGGCAGGAGAGATGCAGCTACGGCCATAGCATCAGCTGCATGGTTGCAAGTTCGAGGAATAGCTTCCAAGGTGACTTGATCAAATAGAGATATTAATTATAAAACATAGGCTTTATATGGGCGCAGTTTATCATCTCTAGTCTGATAAACTTCATTAATTTGGTTTATAACAAGTTGAGAATCACCAAAAACTAAAAGATGTTTAATTTTTATCACCAAGGCAGCTCGTAATCCAAGGATTAAAGCTTCATATTCAGCAGTATTGTTAGTGCAAGCAAATTTCAATTTGAAGGACAGATGAATAAGATGTTTTTGTGGAGATATTAAAATAATACCCGCACCAGCCCCACTCATGCATCGGGCTCCATCAAAGTATAAGGACCATTGTTCAACATGGTCTGCCTCTAATTGAAGACATTCATCAGGAAACTCAATGATGAGGGGATGGGTAGACTCTAAGGGTGCAGCAGCTAATTGATCTGCTATGATTTGACCCTTAACAGACTTTTGTCCTATGAACGTGAGGTCAAACTCGCTTAGAGCAAGAACCCACTTGGTCGTGCGACCCGATAAATAAGGTCGACTCATGAGATACCTCAAGGGATCATATTTAGCAATGACATAAGTTTTTTGACTAAGCATATAATGGCGTAATTTTTGCGTAGCAAACACAACTGCTAGACATAATTTTTCTAATTTTGTGTATCGGGTTTCATAACTGATGAATGTTCGGCTAATATAAAAATTAGCATGTTCTTTCTTCGCATCATCAAGCTGAGCTAACATAGCTCCTAAGGCAAAATTTAAAGCTGAAATATATAGGAGAAATGGGTGATCAGGTTTAGGTGGTGAAAGCACTGGTGGGTGAAGGAGGTATTGTTTGAGAAGTTGAAAAGCTTCTCTAAATTCATCGTCCCAATTAAAAGGGACATCTTTCTTAAGAAGTTTAAGAAAGGGACCGGTTTTGTCCGCCAACTTATCGATGAAGCAATGGATGGCTTGAAGCTTACCTTGTAAACTTCGTAACTCAGATATATTAGTATGTGCTGGCATATCAGTGATATCCGCAATCTTGAGAGGGTCGATTTTGATACCACATAAAGAAACTAAAACCCCTAATAGTTTATCGGACTTAACTCCGAATATGCATTTGGCTGGATTTAATTGAATAAGATATTCTCGTAATCGATTAAAAACTTTTCTCAAATCCTCTAAATGATTATCTTCATTAATAGAGCAAGCTATAATATCATTTACATAATCATGTAGGATATCATGCATCATATCATGAAAAATATAAGTCATAGCTCGTTGATATGTTGCACCTACGTTCTTTAAGCCAAATGGCATCACTTTCCAACAAAAAGTACCCCAGGGAGTAATAAAGGTTGTTTTAGCCTAATCTTCAGGAGCTATCCTGATCTGATTATAACCAGAGAATCCATCCATTAAGGACATAATCCCACTCCCGATAGTAAATTCAATGATTTGATCCATGTTTGGAAGAGGAAAATCATCTTTAGGGCATGCAGCTTTAATATCTCTAAAATCTGTGCAAACCCTAACTTTGGTGGCTTCTTTCTTGGTAACTGGAACTACATTTGAGATCCATTCAGCATAATCAATAGCTTGTATAAAAACAACATTCAGGAGTTTTTCTAACTCCCCTTTGACTAGCAAAGCCACTTTGGGATGAATTTTTCTAAGTTTTTGTTTAACCAGTTTAGCATCCGGATGGACCACTAGGTGATGCATGACTACAGAAGGGTCTAGACCTGGCATATTTTCATATGTCCAAGCGAAGACATCTTCATATTCTTTAAGGAATGCAATGTATTGCGCTTTTTTTTCTTGACTTAATTCTGATCCAATATTGATTATGTGAGGACTATCCTCAGTTCCAATATTAATTTTAATGACGTTTTCTACTTCCATGTGTAGATCTCTTTCAAAATTAGGAGGGACGGGTGAAACGCCCAATTATTGTAATTCTTGTAAGGTGAATTTGGATAATTCATCTTGAGGATTAGTGGCCTCAATTTGGGCTATAGTTGGTATAGAACCATCAAAATAAAATCCATTGTGTAACATCTCTTCAACAGAGACGTCGTGGAAGATATCTCCTTCCAACTCCTCATCGGAGTCAGCAATCATTTCAGGGTAAGCTATGGATAGCATGTTACATGTAAATGGCTAATTTTTTAGAGGCAAATCATCACACCTATCCAAATAATCTTGATAACATATGAGTTGATCATCATCTTCAAAAGGAAAGGGTTGACCCTTACTATGAAATAGGCCCACACCATAGTGGGCAGGCCAATTTTCTACCTCGAAAGGTTCTTTCATGCCATTTTGGAAAGGTCCCAAGCCTTTCCCTTTATATCCCATTTTAAGCATTATGGGTTTAGCTTTAATATATTCATTGGTAAAATAACACCGAGTATATCCCTCATGATGAGTTTTGATATTTCGAGGGATTCTTCCCCAGTCATATCCTTTATAAATAAAGGCACAACTCCCGACTTAGTAAGTACTTCCCATAGGTTGTGGGAGGCCCAAATTATGAGGAGATGGCGGCAAGTTATTTAAAAGAATTGAATTTTGCATGAAAGCATTTGTTTTTTCTGATATTAGGATTGTGGATAGATTGGGTAAAAGTTCATCAGAAAGAGCATAAGATGTAGAAGGATCATTCCCTATATCTTTAGATGTAGAAGGTATGATAGATGTTGAAAATGTGGAAGTGTTAAGAGATGGTTCTATAGGTTTTGAAATTATAGGGATAGAACATGAAGGATTGGTTGTAGATTGAAAATCCTTTTGAGGTTCTAGAGTGGTTTGTTTAGAAGATTGTTGATCTATATATGAGGATGAAATTAATGGAGGGGAAATAGGTGAAGTTATGGGTGTGTGTTTCACAGCTTGTAGATGAAAAATAAGAATTAGGATGTGTGGATGACAGAGCAGGGCAAAATTGCACTCCAACGGGTTCTGCCAAAGCACACATATCAAAAGGTCTAGGGTCACCATGGATAGTGACCAACTGATTTTTAAATTCGAATTTAACACATTGGTGTAAAGTTGATGGGACAGCCCGCATTGCATTGATCCAAGGATGACCCAAGAGTATATTGTACGATGCAAGGCAATGTACAATAAACACGATTGTATCTAGAGTTCGAGGACCAACTTGCAATGGGATGGTAATAATTCCACACGTTTCTTGTGTTTCGTCATTAAAATCTTTCATAATCATGTCAGTTTTCTTCATTTCATCACTTCTAAAGCCAAATCGTTGGTAGAAGTCAAAAGTGCAAATGTTTAGAGATGAACCATTAACAATCAGGACTCGTTTAATAGCTACATCTCCAATTAGGGTAGTAATATATAAGGGATTATCCTTATGTAAACTATGTTGTGGGATATCTTTATCCCGAAAGTCAATACAATCAACTTCTCGAGTGATGATAGTATTGGCAATGGCTTCAGGTTGAATGTTTTGAGGTACCATCATTTGGCTTAATGTAAGCATCAACTCATCCCTATGGGTAGGAGAAGATCTTAACAAATCCAAAAGGGAAATTTTGGTTGTAGTATTGGATAATTGCTCATTAATATTGTAAGGGGGTTTACTTTGAACATTGGAAGCATGATTCCCTTTATTGGGATTTTTCAAAACAAATGGAGCTGATCCATCATTCTGGTTTGGTTCTTGTTGAGAATTTTGAGCCTGTTGTCGGGTAACGACTCCAATGGTACCTACAATGTTATATTGAAGACGATGAACTGGTCTCGGTCGAGCATTTATGGCTTGTTCATCAGGAAGGAATTGATTAGAAGAAGGTCGAGTAGTAACTCTTCTAGGAAATGGTTCTTTTGGAACCATAGCATCTGTGATAGGTTGAATAGGATCTGATTCGTTTTCAGAACTATTCAATTGGTTTGAAGTGATGTCTATTTCACTTTCAGTATTTGATTCTACATCGCTAGAATCTGGAGTTTGAAAATTATGTAGGGGCCTGGTTGTGACCAGGGATAAGATTGTGTCAAATATTTGAGGATCATGATTAAGTAATTGTCCGCTAATATTTCCTACATATCGAGTAGGAGGAGGAACATTATGATGTTCGATTTGATTGGCCACCTCTTTACCATGTCTTGGTAAAGGGTGTTGAAATATGTCTAATGATTGATTAGGATTTTGATTTTGATTTTGAAGAATGTTCTTTTGAGGATTATTAGGAGCATTTTGTTTAGGTTGGAAGGCTTGCACCTCCATTTCATTATTATCAATCAGATCTTGTATTTTATGTTTCAACCTTTTACAAGCGTTGGTAGAGTGTCCAGGTCCTCTATGAAAATCACAGTGTAAGTCAGCTCTGTATCCGGGTATAGTTGGATCAGGTTCCCGGATAGCTGGTAATTGGATCAAACCTCTTTCGATTAATTGAGGTAAAATAGTTGATAATGGTTGATTCAATCTAGTAAATTCTTGAGGAGGCTTATCAGGCAGTTTCAATATGAATTTTTTTGTTGTTTTTGTTGCATTGATATTAGCAACATTTCTGTTGTCAGTGACTCCGTCACTAACAACTTGTTTGTTTTTATATTGATTTTTGGATGTTTTCTCATCATCCTTCTTCCTAAGTTGGCCTCTCCTAATGAGGGCATCTTCTACTCTTCGAGCTAAATATATAGCCTGATCGAAGGTAGTTAAAGTAGCAGTTGATAGCTCATAAGATATTTGTTCTTGTAAATTATTGATAAAAATGTCCAAAATTTCCCTATAAGGTAGCACAAAGTGCAATTTTCCTGTCAACTGCCTCCATAAAGCTAAGAAATCAGCAAAAAATTCATCCTTATATTGTTTTAAGTTGTATAAATCTTTAATGGTTACATGCCTCTCGATGTAGGCACTAAATTGATGGACAAAAGATTCAGCTGTTTCTTCAAAGTTTCTCAAAGAATGAGTGGGCAATTGATAGTACCACTCTAATGCCATTCCACCTAAACTTTTTAGGAACATTTTTAGTAATAGCAAGTCATCATGTGATATATCATGACATGCTATCCTAAACATGCGAATATGCTCTATGGGATCTTCGGTTCCTTTATATATAGGCAAGATGGGCATGGGAAAATGCTTAGGGTACGGTTGTGCTACAACTATGGGATCCAAAGGTTGACTACATATATCTTGATAATTGTACGAGGGACGATAAGGATCTATCTGGTCCATACGCGAAACTAATTATTTCACCATGGCTTCCAGATTACTAGTTTGCCCACCATATTGGTTCGGTAGGGCATTGATATGGGATTTGTGAGCATATGATGGAGGGACATGAAGATTAGATTCTATGTTGCTATTGTGTAAATTGTTGGTAGGAAAGGTGTTATGAAGGAATTTTGAAGTTGTATTATGTTGTATTCTAGATTTTTGAAAATTGGTGTTTGGCTTCATTTTAGGTTTTTGTTTACTTGAAGCATATTGATCAATAGTTTGGCGAAGTAAAGCAGTGAAGGAAGTTTTCTTTTGTGTGGGAATGATTTTAGGCTCAATAACGGGTTCCTTAGGAGGTTGGGTAACCTGTTGTTTTGGCATGTTTTGAATCATAGTGACCATATCTCTATTGGATGGTCCAGCCTTGTCACTTTCTTGATCAATGAAAGACAAGGGATTAGTGCGCACATCAAACATATGTTCCATGGCTGCTTGAGTGTCACTAATTTGCCCTTTATCAATACGAACTACCATATTAAGAACACCAATGTTATTATTGAAAAATTTCCAGAAATGATCTACGTTGTCAAAAGCAATAGTTCCATCTGGAGCTACTCTAGGGGATGAGGATCCATCCTCTTTAACATTTTATTCTTGTTCATTGTATTCACCTAGGTCATCTTCTAGTTGATCTATAGTTTCTCCTTCCAAAATTGGATCTTCAGGAAGGTCATTTGGGTTTCTAGTTTTATCTTCTAACCAATCTTCTTCTTCTCCTTCAGTTTGTTTACCATTCCTAAGTTTAGGCATTGTGCCTAATTTGGATTTTAGAAAATATATATATATATATATATATATATATATATAATATATTTATATATATATGCAACAAGTTTAAGAGGTATATATTAATTATATACCTACTACAATATTTAAAATGAAAGGTTTTGATTTTTGTTATGTTTTTAGTTTTTTCTTGTTTTTGTAATAATATTGTAAAGATAAACAACACAATAAATGCAAGAAATAATACTGAAAGTAATGATCTAGTTTTCTATAAAAAATTTATAAATATCATTAATGGGCTCGAGTTCTTCAGGAGTCATGAAGTGTTCTTCAAATTGAAAGTTTTCCTTCAAAAATTTAATGAAAAGAGCTATAGTGATATTATTTGTCTCAGATTCTAGTTGATAGAAGTAAAGCTCGTGGCAATACTCTCGATATAACATAGCTCGAGGAACTCTATTCCATATTTCCCTATCCGTAAGAACAACCTCTTGGTCTTCTACACGACCTAGGAACTAGTGTATAATGGCTGCATTCTCGAGGTATTCCTCGAAGGTGAAAAATTCTGAAAACACAAGAGCTCTCCTATAAGCTAACCATCTATGGCAGGCTCTCTAAAGTTCATGATAAAAGATAAGTTGATGAGGATCTAGGATTCTATCTAGGACTAGCCTCTTGATTTGTTTAAGTTTTGTTGACCTAGATGAAATGACACTAAGTCTTCTATCAAGTTCGTCCCACAAAAGTTAATTTCTATCTGTTTCAGGCACACTAAGCATAGAATTGATTTCTATGGCTACCAATTGGTTTTCAACATTTATAGTAACTGCTAATATTTTCTTAGGAGCTACCATCTAAACATGACATGCAACTTATTAGTTTTAAATGATTTGAAATGCATCTATGTTTTGGTTGTTTTATATTTTTTTTTTTTTTTTTTTCAAAAGGTTTAAAATGTATTCACATCGGGTTCACCAAAATGTATCGCTCCAAATTTTTCACACCCTTACCTTCAGGCTATAGGATTCGTGCCCGGAAGGAGGATGGGAAAAGTATGGCGTGGTACCTCGAACTGAGAGGCCTTGCGAAGGTCCCGCCTCTCGAGGGAGGTGTATTATGGTGATTTTTTGACGGATGGTGGGTTCACCAGGAAACGTTTAATGGCAGTTTCCACGCCTAGGTTGGGAATGTGTTTTATGTGTTTAGTTTTATCCTTAAAAATCCAAGTCCTAGGTTTGGCCAAAATGTGTCTAAGCTATTCTATATGAAAATACAGATTAAATGAATACATAAGAACAAAATTAGACCAAAAATAGAGAGAATAATATGGATTAAAGATCAATACCTGATCCGGATGTCTGATGAAGATTCTGATTTTTGAAGCAGTCAGGATCGCCTTTGATTTGACAAGATCGTCTGCTATCAGACAAGATCGTCTGAGATCTGACGAATTCGTCAGACGAATTTGTCAGAGACCTGCAAACAGAGAAATAGGTGCAAAACATAGCAAATACAACAATGCTAACATAGGGAAACAATGTAAAATGACAATAACAATATCAAACTAAAAATTATAAACAGAAACATGAATGCATTATACTGATTTAATGACAATTATAACTTAATTATGCATTTGATCTAAATGGGTGAACTCCAAGATGCAAGATAGCATGAAATAGTAAATAAACTAGCTAATTGCAGAATAAAACAATAGAGAAAAGATGAAGAAATGCAAACTCTAGGCACTGATTTCCCCCAATGGTGATTGTAGTCAAAATCGTCTGGATGCGACGAAATCATCTCTGATTCAACAAGATCGCCTCCGATCTGAACAGGATCATCTACGACGATGTAAGCTTGCTCCGACTAAAAAATACTAAGGTACCTGCAACAAAATTTGGATAGAACTAATGCAAATAGCAATTTAGGATGTCTTAATGCGTGTGAAGTTAAGTTACAAGAATTATCAGCCAGGGGGATGCTAAGGGGAGGGCTTAGGATTAAATAGGCTTAGGAGGGAGGTTAGGAGGTTGGAGATCATCCCTATTTGGGAGATCTCCAACGGGGAGGGTCTCTAACGGTGCAGACATGCTTCTACCCAGATTAGAGACGTCGTTGGAACAGAGAATAATTGTGCAAAATCAGTTTTGGGACAATATCGTCTAGACGTCCTAGCCTAGACGAAATCATCCGATCTGAGGCGATATCGTCTGATCGACGACGATATCGTCAAACGGTCAAAACAACCTCTAAAAATGGCATGAGAAAGGAGGAAATGGATTACACGGCGGTTTGGGAGCGATTTTGGAGGTTAAAATTTGAATTTGAATATTTACTAGAGTAAATGTAATTACTAAGGTTTTACTGCGCCAATTTTAGGGTGCTACAGTATGTTAACCCTATCACTAGGCAAAGGGTTTCAAGGTCTTTGATTCTGTAGGTAAGCAAACCTAAAAATTAAATGACTGCTCAAGATTATAAATCAGAGGAAATCATACAATATATTGACAAGCTTCCTGTAGAAGATGAGTTACAGATGGCCAAGGCTCACTTAGATACCTTTTATGTGAAAATTGATATAGAAAACTATAAGGTAGAAAATTTGAAACAACAGGTTGAAAAGCTTAAGAAGAGCCTCCATGATCAAAAATAAGTAGAGAAAGTTCTAAGGAAAGAGGCTAAGAGTTGGTAGGAAAGATTTCAAAAGGCTAATGAGTTGAAATATCAGTTAGAAGAACAAAAGAAGTTGAATGAAGATCAGGCAAAAAAAATTCAAAAATTGAAACATCAACTTCATATTGAGAAAGCCAGGTCCTCAAGATTTTCCAAAGATAATTTGAAAAGGATAAAGTAGGAGTTGTTTTCTAAAGTTCAATAAAAAAATTTAGGTCTTCAACTCATAATTGACTACTTGAAGGATTCCAGCCAATTATTATCTACCATTCATAAATATTTAGATCAAATCACTGGAGAGTTATAGCCTATGGTGATTCTGGAAGAACAAATGTATAGGTTGGTTGGTAGTAGGCTCAGTGATGTTGCTAAACCAATTTATAATAAAGAATGGAATCTAGCCTAGGTAGCCTCCAATATAGTGGTCAAAAAGCATAGGGCAGTTCAGATAGCCTGGTTGTTGTTTGATAGGATGGACAGGGGAATTAAATATATTATTGAAATAAATGAGGAGATGGTTCATGTTGGTTTCAAAGGGCTCTGGAAGGAGGATCACAAATTTTTATCTATGGAAGAAGCCCAAAAAATAATTAAGGAGAACCTACAGGATGAAGCTAAAAATGATTCATTAGAAGAGCCACTATCTCAAGAATAAGCTGTCAAATTAATTATGAGTTACACTTGATTAAGGGATCTCATGGAAGATCTGGTAACTAGAGGGAATGCTACTAATTATGAGGATGTTGGGGAACTATAATATGTTTATAAGCAGCTTAAAGAGACATCAAATCCCTCTGAGTAAGCCTAGAAACAAGCTCTTCGATCTTTAGAATCAATGGTCCAAGTATTTGGGGACACCTTCGATGAAGATAATCAGAGACTACAGGCTCCGGGATAAGATGATAATGAAGAGGCTATAGAAGGTGATAACAAAGAGGTTGTATAAGAATGAAAATAGGATTAAGTAGCTATAGGTCCAAGAGGGGCTCACACTTATTCATTTCATTTATGTTTGTACATATGCATATTTTTTGTGTTATAATACAACAGTTTTGTATTTATGTTTTTATTCTGACAATTGTTAGAAACAAGTAATAAAGGCATGAAGTCTACAACACAGCATTTTTTTGAAGGTATTTTTAAGGTGAAGCCTTATAAAGGAAGTAGAGTTATGTATAGTTTTGAAGGTAGTAGTAATACTGATATTATGGATGTAGTCTCTAGTTGAACAAGTGAGTTCTATGATTTTGTTTGCATGGTTTCGATATGAACGTTCACCCTCTAGGAAGAATTTGAGCTTTTAGAGGGTAGTGTTTGTTTATAAATTATTCCTTAAAACAAATCTTTAAAGATAAGTCTTGTTTTAACTCCTAAGGCCTAATGGATAAGACTCTGGATTCAATTTACTTTGCAAGCAAATCCACCCAGGAGGCACCAGAATGTAGGCCCAAAATGGCCACATACTTAGTAAAATTTTGTACAAATTTGACTAAGTGATAAAATCATCATTCCGCAAACCTTGCAGTATGCTTTTATCCAGAATCGGGTCAGAAGATATGAATCTTATTAGCAGTTAATCAAGTTTTCTTGTTTCGAATGATTCAAGGTGACTTTAATCTGGATCTAAAATGAAGAGATGTCCCAAATCTGTAAAATTTCCTAAGAGATGATGACATCAGCAGTGGAAAAGTGTGGAATGGTGATTCTAGGAAGGTCCTTTTTGTTTTTGACTCCAGAATGAAGACAAATTTTAAAATCTGTAAAACTTCATAAGAGATGATGATGTTAGCAATTGAAAAGTGCAGAATGGCGATTCTGGAATGGACAAGTCTTTCCTTTCTAGAATGAAGATAAGACAAGGTGGCAGAATAATGAAAGCATGGATTCATGATAGGAGTATGTGACTAGCTTCAGACCCAGATTGAAGGATATAATACTGAAGATTAATATCTCGAAGCGAATTTGAGGTTCAGAGGTCCGGATTGGAGATTCTAATGTTTTTGATAAGAAAGAGGATGTCATTATTTTAAAGTAGATTGGCATTTAGCTTATGCCGGATTGAATCTGAATTGTGTGATGAAGAAGATTGACGGTTGAGGTTAAGCTGCCAAGTCTTTGCTATTTTAAAGACATTGTTGTATCAGAATTGTAACAATCTACTAGGAGATGAAGCATCGAGGGTTTCAAAGAAGATCAAACTAGAGACATTTATAGATCAATGATGGTGATTCACTACCAATAATTATCGATGGAAATGCGTGATCTTTAACACCTGAGTTTCAGTTCCACTGAATGATCAGCAAGTTGTAGATACCCCGAGCTATCATAGCGGATTTTCTTTCAGCAGATTTCTTGAAGAATAGATCAATGAGTTGATGCCAGCTAAGATATTTATTGTACTATTGTAACAATATTATGTGTATTGTTTCTTGATTATTGTAATAAGAAAAAACTATAAGTAGAGGTCAAACACTCATTTTGAAGGGTCGGCTCTAGTGTGTTTGCCTGTGCGATTATAAATATTCCTGAAGAGCTGAATGAAAGGAGAAATACATTGATATCTGCCTCAAGTTTGTGTTCTCATGCTTGATGTCAGAGATTCGGATTTCATAGTTGCATTTTTGTAAATACTTAGATGGTTAGTTTGTGCCTGTTTTGGATTACTAACTACTGTGAGTAATTGAAATCTACTTTGAGTTCATTCTATGTTATTGAAAAGTATATTTTTGTAAAATCTAAGTGTTTGGTGAATTCTGTTATTTGGATTATCATTCCCTTGGTATTGAAATTGCTTGTTATAACATTTCTCTATTATACTTTAATATGTGAAATTATCTATTGTGAGATAAATGTTGATATGAGTGTATGTCCTTAATATGATTTTGAGCTTTTTATGATGGTGCAATAATGTTAACCTATCTATCCACTGTTATCTACATCTCTCTAACCCTAACCTTTTCTTACCCTAAACTCCAAACCCTAAGTGAGCATAATTGTGTCAAAAACCTGCTAAGTTGATGAGGAACCAGCCTACTCTAGAGGTTGGATCAGAAACTCCTATTTTGGTCCATCCAATGTTGAGTGTTGATACATCTATCGGGTGCAATCCTGGATAGAAACTAGGAAGATAGACAACCGTAGTACTAAGTGAAAACTTGGTGCAATTCAGTGCCCAACAAGCCCTTTGGTCAATTTTAAAAATGCTCCAAAGGCATCTGTAAGCCCTTTGGTCAATTTCAAAAAATGCTCCAAAGGCATATGTAAGCCCTTTGGTCAATTTCAAAAAGGCTCTAAAGGCATCTATAACCCCTTTGGTCAAAGCACAAAAGGCCCCAATGGTTTTTAAATTCCCTTGGTCAAAATGTAAAATCCAAAAAATAAAAATAATAAAAAGCAATAAAAAATATATATTGCTTTTCATTTTACATTTTTGCATCTCATTTGCATTTTGCATTATTATTTTTGCACATACATTTAATTGTGTATTGCATTAGGCATTTCCACCCGTCGCATTGCATTAGGATGAATTGTGTTTACAATATGATAAATGACACCATGTTTGTTTTTCAATCATGCATCATTGCATTTTCATCATTCACCACCCGTATGAGTAATTATGTTTTTCAACACAAACCATTTTGTTGATATGAATAATATACTAGGGTTTTCAGTCATTCAACCATACCTAGAGATTTTTTTAAGAGCTAATAGAAAACTTGTTTTGCTTTTGTAGAGGAGGTCTAGTTTGTATAGCCCTTAGCATATCATAATTCTATCACTGATTAACAAATTAAAAAATCCTAATAAGGACTAGGGGAAGATGAAAGCTACAAAGTAGGACCAGGTATCCGAAGGTGAAAATTTTGTTCTTGTTTTATCCCCCTATGTGGACGGTTCAAGAAATGTTGGCAATTGGCAAAAGGATAAGTTTATTCCCTACCATATGAATCCCTTACATCAAAATAAGCAATATCCCAGAGTGATATACTAGATCAATCCTCCATATTGATACTCTAGATCAATATCCTAGATCGATATCCTAGAAAGAAATTCATAAAGCAAAATCCCCAAAGTAAGTTTCTAAATCAAATTATAAAATGTAAATCTCATAAATTCAAGTCAAATCAAGGTCAATTTTTCAAAGTAAAATCAAATCACTATCAAATCCCTTGCTCAAAAAGAAAAAAAAAATTATATACAAAATAAACAATGTTTTTTGTCACTATATATGAGCAAGTATCCCAATAAATTGAATAAAATAAGGGAGAAAACTTGAATCCCTAGAAATATCAGCACTACTGTACCTTACACATGATAATATGTCTGATACATTAGCATTTTTCTTGTGTACAAACCAATGTTTGAATGTGGAAGAGCTAGCTTTAGGTGTCTTGTATTGCCTAGTGGTCTAGTCCAACTGAAATCTAAACCTAGGATTGGATAGACATTTGAGGATCCCCAATATTAGCAATGGGCTGAAAGAATCCTGCCTGACATCGGGGTATGCTTACACCTTATCTAATATACTCATTTGCACACACAGGGATAATGAACAGTTAGGGCCTATCCTAGCGAAAGCCTTATGTTTCAAAAGTCTAGTATGGTTAGTATACAACTTTTTGATTAGACAACTAGGGTGTTTGAGTTTCATGGAAAACCTAAAAAATTCCCAAATAGCAACAACCAACTTCCAATGCAATCATCAAATATCAAATTTCTATTTATAAGATTTTCTTTATTAAATACTGTTCATAATATAGGTTAGATACCGGATGGATGTTAGAAATGATATTTAAATGGCCACTGACTATGTTATGCATATTATTTTAACTTACAAGAGTTTATGAATAGAAACAATACATCATTGCATCTCACATATGGGTGATTAATTAATTAATTCTTATAATAAGATATAGCAATTACAATCCATGATTATTATACATTCGATGGTATCATCCATTAGATTGATAAATCCATATTATATTCATACATTATGTCTTATTTATTAAAGCATACATGTTCATTTCCTTATATCATCATAGAAAAATTATGCAATACATACAAGGTATAAACTATGTCATAATAGCATAAATTAAATGCATACAAGTGAAGCAAAGTATACATACATTTAACATCAAAATATGTCATTCATATGCATCCATCATAAGTAGTCCATCTACATACATAACTCATAGCATCTAATAATCTATAGCATAGCTATATAGTGCATGTCATCCATACATCACATCATATAACATTAAATAAATATAAGCATTGCATCCATGTGCATAACATAAACATAAAATACCAAAAATAAAGTACACATGTAATGATATGAATTGTCATATCATATATATGTGTGTGTGTGTGTGTGTGTGTGTGTGTGTGTTAAAAGTACATCATAGCAAGGTATATCAAAATATCTACAGGATACAACTATGTAGGTTCTTAGACCTTACATCAAAATGGTACAACAAGTAGCAAACTCTATGTCATACCAATGTGCTAGCCCTAGCCTGCACCTCCTAATCTCCCTGAATCGAAGCTCTCTTCACCTCCCTTAGCCACATCCCTAGGGGCCCACTCTGGAGCCTATTATGGGTCCTGTTGTGGATTCTACGCTCGACCTAGACCAACTATGCTCAATGCACGGGAGGCAGTCCTCCAGCTAGATCGAGCACTAGACTACCTTATCTCCCTGGTATTGGTCCTGATCTAATGTGACCTTGTAGTAGTGGTACTCTATGGAACCTACCCACATAGCATCTTGATAACACCCTCCAGTTGGGCATTACGAGCTACATCTATTGTATTTTGGTCATTACCCTTCTCCATGAGGGTACATAGCCTCTTAATCTCTACCATCGGGTCTAAACTTACAAGCCCTAGATTATATGGTACCATGGTATATGCCATGATAACCTATGTAGGTGAGAGATCTACCATCACCACATTGAGTAGGTCATGCTCAATAGTCATTGCATCTAGTATCACCTATAGAAGATCATGTTGGTCAGTGATCTTCTCAATATTGATATCTACTATAGCCACATGTGCCCATAGAGATACCCTCTCCTCCTCATAACTATGCTACTATCTCTAGCCATGATATAGCTTCATGTTCAAAGTGGAAATAGTGGTGTCCCTATGCAAGAGTCATGTGCAAAGTGTCCCAATATGAGTCTGGAGGCTGGAAACCTATGCCCTCAACTATCCAACCTAATTTTTAGGAGGTGCCTCACCCTCCTTGAATGCCTCCTCCTCTAACTCTACTTATGGGTCCTCCTCTACAACATCCCCTGCACTCCATGCACCCTAGGTCCTCTAACGGACCCTACATTCATGACGGTCCACCTCTGAGCCCTCTACGCTCTCTGTTGTAAAGTCATCCATTGGTCGACCTAGAAGTCCCTCTCCATGCCACTTTAGGCTAGTACACCATGCATTATAGTCAAGATTAGTACCTACATCTACTAGACCCGACTCCTAAAATTCATCATAATTATCTCCTAGTGGATCCACCTGGGGCCAGGTTAGGTCCCTCTCTAGGACCAAGTGTCTATAAATAGTGGGCATCTCTAGGACATCATGTTGAATCCCAAACTATTGTAGGATGTGATATAAGTGTTGATACTCATGTATATTGACCTTATGGCTGACAACCCACCTATCTCTATACACCTAGTATAGGTATTTATCCACCTTTGTCTATGCAAGGTAGCCCATGTATGGTCACCACTCTATCTGCTCAAGGCAAAGCTATGAAATTCTAGTAATGTAACGGTCCAGGTCTCCTGCATGAGACCTATTCCTGAAGCCCTCCTACTCTTGAGGCCAATATGATGCATAACACTAATGACCCTCATCAATATCAGTGATCCCCAAAGGCAAATCTATGGGGTGCTCTATCAAAATATGTTGCCAGGTCTAGATTTGAAGAAGTAGACTGTAGCCAATGCCCACTCTACTATGATGTGTAATCTAGTATATCTCATGATAGAGCCATGCTAGAAGGGTACTCCCCAAGACAGAATAAGAGGCCACTCAACTGAGCTAATCATAACCTCCCTAGTCCTAACTAGGAGGTTCCAGGGGAACCTCATACTTGATGAATCTAGGAGGACTATTTGGATAATCAAATGCATAAATATGACCTCTCGTTGTGAAAATAATTTGGCCTGGTACCACTCCTCGATGTGGATACCCCCATGGTCAATTCAGCCCTGAGCCTCGATACTCCATCTACCAAAGATTGCATCAAACACAACCTTATTAGTTGTGGTAGGAAATGAAGTGATGGCCTTTCCATAAATTGGTAGGCAGAAGATGTGATAGACATCCTCTAGAGTCACAATAATTTCAACCATTGGAAGGTGGCATGTATTGGTTTGTGCATCCCAGTGATGGCCCAATGCAGTCATATATGCCTAATCAGATCTGATGGTGGGGAGGTCCAAGATGTACCAAAATCCCATGGTAGCAAACCAATCTTGCTCCATGTTAGTGAGAGTGCAGCATAAGTTCTGAAGGATATCAATATCCCTCACTCTATTCATAAAGGTCTGAGTGAAAGCAATCAAATAAATAAGAAAAATAATTAAAAATTACTAGAAAATGGTAAAAAAATTAGAAAATCTCATGAAAATGTAAAAATGTGCAAAAACATGATCAAAATTTAAAAAATTAAACAAAAGCACTTCAAAACTACAATAAAATGCATTAATTCCCAAAAAATTTAAATAAAAATAATAAAAAAATTAAAATTTAAAAAAAATCCTAAATTTGTCGCACCACGGGTTGAAACCATGGTCGACAAGGCGATCAAAAATATAATCGTTGGGATTTAAATCCCATCGTAGCTGACAGTTGTGGTCCCTAATTTACCAATTGGGAACCGTGTATGCCACCCGTGGCTAAGGAAAATGACCTTTTCAAGGTCGTTTCCCTCCCAAAATAACCCCAAAATTAAAAACCCTCCCCTTTAGCCTAACCTATGCTAAACCTAACTAGGGTGAGGTTCGTTACTGATAGTTTAATGTGGTTCTTCACTGATAGTTTAATGTGGTTCGTCACTGATAGTTTAATTTTTTAATCTTGTAATTTGCAAGCATGGTCTTAGTTTGTGTGTTAACTTGGATGCACCGACTCTCCCGCTGATCGAAGCTTTTGGTTGGTCGACCATCGATGTGGATAGAAGGGAATCAGTGAGGTTTGCGACAACGTTCCATGTTAGAATTTACTTTTTACCTCTCAAAGCTCTTAGTTTTACTAGCAGTTTTAGGTAAATAATAAAAAATTTCAAATGGGAAAAGCCTTATATATTTTTTGAATTTGATTCGAACCGCGTCTGACAACCGTAGTCCCCAAATTAGGGTTTTTCACCTGCAGTTCTGAATCACGATCAAGAAAATTGAACTTTTTAACCACTTCTGACACACATTCAACAAAATTCAATAAATGCTCTCAATTCCCATCATGGAGAGCTATAAAATAACAAATTAAAAATACCCACCAGACCAGATAATTCAAAATCTTCAAAATTAACAAAAAAAATCAGATAACATTAAAATCCAAATGCACCTCATATTTAGTTATTTACCCTATACACTTGGTTATTGCAGTGACTTGCACTCCATGCATTCCAAAAGTATGAGTAAATTACCATAAGGATATTTGGGGAAAATTAGTCATCGCTGAATTGTATGCTTCATTTCAATCCCTAAGAAGGTCCAGATGGTCGGACTACTCTAGGAGAATGAGATATTCATGTCAATTCTCCTACGATATTTTTAGCAAATCATCGATAATATGATTCAACATAAGCCTAATTATAATTATCCTCATTTCGATTCCCCAAGAAGACCTTCATGGCTGGACCGCTCCATGGGATAGAAATGGACAATTACTATTAACAGTTGCAATCATAGCTAATTAGGCCTTGCCAATAATTCAAATGCTAAATCTTTAAATTTTTTCAAGATCATTCATAGTGGTCAAGCAACCTCGTCGCTTCATTTAATTGTCATTACCCTCATCGACTCGTTGCTTGAGGGGGTAGTCATAATATCAAATCATAATCAAATTCAATAGAAGATCCCTTGATCGTAGATCCCTAGATCTTATCAAAATTGTGTTCATCTTATGAATCATTTCCAATGACTATCATAAGCTTACCCTCTTCTGGGGCAAAAATCAAATATGATAGTAAGTTAGTAGCTCTCCTCCTTTTGAAATCTATATGGTGCGAAAGCCTATAGTAGCCCTGAGCTGACCGATCGATGCTAGAGCTTGCCAAAGCTTTTTCAAATTTAAGCCTTCCATCTAGTTGGAAGCAATGATTCTAGGATGTGCATCTTCTTTGTAGGACTTAGGCATCTAATGTTGATTAGACCAATGATCATCATCCAACCTACAACATCATTTTAGGAGGTTTATTTTTTCTCAGCAATGTTCGATCTCACAATGCATCTCAAAATGGGTATCTGTAGACACATAAAATGCATCATGTTGAAGTGACTACTCATATGGGACATGCTAGAAGACCATATGGAAGACCTTGGATAGATACCAAGGTATAGCAGTGGTTTTTACCACTCATTTGGGTACCTTTGCCTAGTTAGTGCTAGTCGTTGCTAACACCCACGGTTAGCAGAGCTGACCATGCTTGTCAACCACGGTCAAGCCTCAAAGTTAGTTGGCCTGATTCAAAGTTGGTTCAAACAGACAATTGGTTGTGGATTGGATCAGTTTGAGTGAGAAAGGTTTCGGATCCTTCCATCCAACAAGCTCAACTACCCAATCTTGTTCTTGGCTTTCTCATGAAGACACCCCTAGCCCTTGGCAAGTGCTATAAAACCCCCTTCAAATGGGAGAAAAATATAGACAAATATCAAGTTGAAATGCGGTGAAGCTCTATCAAATTGCATACTCACTTACATGCATTGAGAGAAACACTTTTGCTGCCCAATTGGAGATCACATGCCATGGAGGTCCTAGGAGGCTAGGAGATTCAAGAAACGTTAATTTGTGCAATCCATGCACCAACTGAGCAATTCAACTCCTAAATATATCATAGGACACAGTGGCGACCCTTGATCATCAATTCCTAAAGGATAATTGAATATTGGACACCAAATTAGGAGGGCAAGAACATTTCAAGCTCAGCCATGACTATCAACCATGGTGGACAGTGCTCACCGTGCATCAAACTCACGGTTAGGTTGTCATCTTTAATTTCTTTTTTTCCTAGTTGTAGTATTTGTTTAATTGCATTATATTAGACATATATCATGTTAATTTTCTTTAGTAGAGACTTTGACTAGTGCAATTAGAGCTTTTAGTCATTTTCCTTCACTTTTGCAATTATGGTACTAATGGTTCTTTTCATGCTTCCATGCTTTCAATTTCGTAATTAAGTCAATAGATAGCTAGATTTTCTTTTGCTTATATGTTTGTAGCAATATTTTTAGGTTTAATATAATTTTAGTATGTTTCTTGCACTTTCTTGATTTCATGCAAGTTATACTACCTTTTATGCAAATACCTCCTAAAATCCTCATCAAGAGAGGCCTCCTTTGTTGCTAATTGCTTCTTGTTGTTTATTGCATGCAAGACTAATAGGGTTTTGAGATGCAAGGTAGAAAATGCCTCTAATCATGGAGAAGAAGGTCATTGACACCTTGGAGCAGTTCGTGTCCATTTAGAAAGTCTACGTATTGCACCTACCCCATTGGGGCTTTCAAATTGTGTTAATTGTATCAACCTTTGGGTGACCCTAAGAGGGGTATGATTTTAACCTATATTTGATTCAATATTAATAAAATAAGCATTCATTTTCTTGTTATATGCAATCTTGTCTTTCATTTCTTACTTTAATGATTGATTTCAATTAATGTATCACTCGGTGTATGCTTTTTAGATCGGTACATAAAGCATGATATATTAAAATGTATGAGTAATTTTATCAAATGAAACTATGCTATGGACAATAAAATCATATAATATATCGATATTTTAAATAGGTTGTATTACTTATATTTATGAAATTCTGATTAAAATAAATCTCCTTTAAGTTTAGAATATACATGTTTAGTTATATGGAGAATATTTGTAAATCTTAGTCTATCATAATATATGACAAAACTGAATTGGATAATTATGATTATATTATATTTTCATAAGGAGACTAGTGTTAATTGGTTTATTTTAATTTAAGTTACAGATGATGATTTTAAGAAATTAAATCAATTTCCTTTATTTTTGGAATGACTGGAAAATCAAATTAAAATCAATTAGATTTGTAAATATTGGTTTTTTAATTAAAATTTGTATGGATTATAAAATAATAAAAAAACTATGATTTGAGATCTAGTATAATGTCTTTGTATAATTCTAGAAAAGAAACAATAAACTATTATGTGTTTGATAAATTTTGTAAATAAATATATCTCAACTAGAAGGATGGAATATTTTCTATTTTGGGGAAGGAATGGATTGGTGTCCATTCTTTGGAATTAGGTATGGGACTCTTACTTATTTTTGGTGGTAATCCAAATGAATGATGAATGGGATTAAGAACTAATCCTTGTTATTAACATATTAAATATGGATGAATTTGAAATTTATGTTTGATGATTTCTTTATATGTGATATACATTTGGCAAATGTGTGATGCATGATTACATTGAAAATTGATAAGCATGGCTTACTTGTAATGCATTTGGTATAATTTTCATTTGAGTTGTCCATATCCATTCACTATCATCTATTCCAACCATGAAGAACACGAGATATTTCAGAGAAGAGCCGAACAACACTTTTTGAAGACTATTGCAATGTTCATCATGTACAAGCTTGTATTGATATAGATCCAATATAATTATGCAAGGCTGATATAATTTATGTAAAATAAGCTATGACTTGTAATGTTTTATGTATTTTATTACAATATTTGTAAATTAGAGATAAAGACTTCATATTGTAGTATTCACCTCTAATAAATGTTAGGTAATATATGGAATATGAGCAATTATTGGAACTACTTTGGATATTGCACATTGTCAAGTGTATGAAATTGAGATTTATGTCACTCTAGTAGATTAGATGGATGTATTTAAATTATTTCTCAAGGACTATAATAGTGTAGAAGGAAATTCATGATAATCTCCATAATAATATGAGACAAAAAAATATCTACACCATCCACCTAATATAGCTATAATCAAACCATTCACTCCATGCAAACGGATAAGACATATCACCAACACCATCACACCTAGTAAATGAGTAAATTTTATAATGGTGCTTAAGACAATATTCCAAGTCACTCGTAAGTTTTCATGATAAATAACAATATTAATGGCTCTCTCCTTAATACTAGTCTTCATGGATAGTATGGAGAGGAGGGGATGAATTCTATTGGGTAAAAATCCTAATTAATGGTATAACCATTGAGATGTCCTCATGAAGTACATAGCCATTGTATTATCCTCATAACCACTTGGTGATGGTATGATGGAATTATAGGAGTTGGTGCTCCTATTTGTGAATGGCTTTGAATGAATTGTAGAATATGGTACTTCTACTTAAATGTGACTTTGGATTAATATTTTGTGACTCGGATTACTTACTTTTCATTTGGGATATCCTTGTCTTAGATCATTATTATACTCTTGACTCATTGAAAGGTGGACAAAGATTATTATAGGTACAAAAAAAAAAATAGTGGATGAGTAGTAACAATTGGGGTTGTTACAAGGAGATCATGTAATTTTCTCACTAATGATTATTGGGACTAGTTTAAGGTCATTGGACTTATGTACATTGTTATACTAGAGTCAGTACACATAGATCAAACCTATCTAATGATCTTGAATGACAGAGGAATAGTTGGATCAACACTTTTGATATTTCAACCGATGAGATGAATGTTACCTTTAAGTATGTGTGACCACAAAAATGGCCTCACACCTATTCTTCCTAATGTGTGATATAAAAAATAGATACAAAAGAATGCATTGCAAGATTGACAACAAATTGGAAAAAAAAGAATACTTTTATTCCATTTAGAAAGAAGCTAAATCTAGTTACAAATACGTCCCTCTTAGGGATACAATTTTTATACTCTTATTACAATAGTAAAAGTATATGAAACTCATCTCAAGGGTGAATGTGAGTTTTAGGCCATTAGGGATGACACAAACTACTCTAGGGAAGAGTTGACCCTCTTCTTCGCGTTGAGGAAGGAATTGGACAATTGATTCTCCTTTGAATCTGTTTTCCTACGGTCAAGAAAAAATACAAAAGCATTAATAGCATAAGCAACCTCTCATGATGAGGCCCTTTGAGGAATGTGAACATAAAGATGCTATAACACTAATGAAATCAATAAAATGCATAAAACATGCTATACTTATATCAAATCCATAAATATTACTTGAAACATAGAAATGAAGAGTACTACTCTCTGTCTAATGAACTAATTGCATGGAATGATGCATGGAAATAAGAGATTAGTATAAAGTTTCTCAAATCGAAATAACTTATGTAAAATCCTAATTAAACCATTCAGTGTCTCTAAAACATGAAATAAACTATCATAATGCTTAATCTAGTCTATTTAAACACAATGCAAAATAAACAATAAGGAAATCTTTCACCGATTGTAAACCGTAGCTCTGATGAGTGGTCTGCACTGTACACCGTGACTATCAGCCATAGCTAGAAATCAAGTAAGTTTACCCTCCAAATATAGGGGTGTGGGCTTGATATTCCTTGTACAATTGATGATCAAGGGTCGTCTTGATATCCTCTGACTAGATTGGTGGTTGAATTATACAATTGGACCTTCATTCACCCGAATTTGTGTTTCTTAGTTTTCTAGCTCCTTAGGGCATGCATGGCACAAATTGGCATTATGCTAGGTGAATTAGAAAGTGAATGGAAACTAAACTCTCTCAGTACACTCAAGTGAGTCTATAATCTGATAGGGCTTCACTACTCTAATATCCAATGCACACTTGATATCTTTGCCCTAATTCAAAGGGGTACTTATAGGATTACCCAAGGTCTAGGGGTGGCTTCATGGAGAAGCCAAGATCAAGAAGAGGTGGTTGGAAAAGTTGGATTGGAAGCCTATGGAATCTTCTACCCTTTAACAACCTTCTTCTAGAATAGATGGTCATTCAAACAGATTTAGCTTGAATGAAGTCCAACTGAACTTTAGTTTAGACCTCAGGTGATAGCTGCGGTCCAGACTGTATACCATAGGTCTTAGCTATGGTTCAGACTGTAGACCATAGGTCTCAACTATGGTTCAAACTATAGACCACAAGTCTTAAATTTGTTTCAGAATGATTATTCCAAGGAGCCCAAATTAAGTGGTTATAACCACTGCTCTATCTTGGAGTATGTCGAAGATCTTCCATATGTTCTTGTAGCATGTTCCATATGAGTATTCACCCTCGACATGATGTGTTTTAGGTGTCTACAAGATGTCTATAGGATATTATGTATCCCTATAGCAAGAAATTCAATTGTTGTAAATCAAACCAATGATCTAAAGAGGCTCTTATAGTGAGTTTACCATCAGGATTGGTAGCGAGTAGACTATGGTGTGGACAATGAGAGAGTGCAGGTGGAATTTGGATATAATACCCAACTTATGACATCTCAACATATAGTTCTTATGTCATGCATGTCAAACATAATTTTGCTCAATCCTTTTGGTGTGAGGTTCCTATGGAACCTCTTGGATCTATTGTAGGATTTGGTGAAGTGCATAGTAGAGTAGCCATTGATTATGGCTTTGGGTACCATGCTATTGGCATTAATCTATGAGGAACTATTTGAGAGTGCATTCAAGTGGATAGGCTAACTAGACTACCATGGGCTAACTGAAGGGATATGGTGAATAATAATATCCCATATGCTATGTAGTGGATTCATATTTAGGAGCATAGTAAGATCCATACGTATCAAGATATCATCTTGCACTACACATAGTCACTAGAGAGACTGAGGCTAGAGAATGTGATATGGTAGCCTTAGAGAGATTTTTTGGTTTGTGTGGAGGTCGATTAGCATATGAGGTGGGTGAGACATAGTTTATGGCTGATAGATTGGCATGACACTGAGCATGAGTACTTATAGTACTCATGAGTTACTCAACAACTGGGCGTACAACAAGATGTACCCAATGAGTAAGTTGTCTAGAAGCATAGGATATATAAGGTGTAGCTCTTATGGCCTTAGTTTGACCCTATCAAGGAGGATTCATATGATCCATTATATGAACTAGATGTAGATAACCCTAGTATGACTCTTGAGTATGACACCTATTGGATAGAGTAGATATGGTAGGGGGTGGGGTAGGTAAAGGTGAGGCTAGGGAT
The DNA here is from genome assembly GCA_028583015.1 of Wollemia nobilis. Lineage (NCBI taxonomy): Eukaryota > Viridiplantae > Streptophyta > Pinopsida > Araucariales > Araucariaceae > Wollemia > Wollemia nobilis. The sequence continues at coordinate 9,215,162 of JAQPPZ010000012.1, read as the reverse complement.
GGTGGAGGTAAGGTTAGGGCTGGTGGAGGGGGTAGTGAAGGTGGTGACAAATGGAGGTGAGGTTAGGGTTAGTGGCAGTGAGGGTAGGGTTGGTGGAGAGAGGGTAGCATAGGTGGTGATAGATCAATCCCAGTGATGAGTGCATAATAACATAGAGGAGGAGGGAGAAGTATCTAGGAGAGGTGAGGGTATTTAGGAGGAGGATCCTCAAGAGTAGATGGCTACACTTAGGGAGTAGATACACATCCTCTAGGAATAGTTGACTAATAGGAATACAACATAGGCATTAGTACAAAGTCAGTTGAATAGTGAGAAATAGATGTGGTAAGGTTTTTGTGAGGAGAGGTACACCCTTTAAGCTTATGTGGAGAGCCTAAAGGATAAGGCTACGAGGTTGATAATATAGTGATATGATCTATGGATTCAGGTGGTAGGTATTACAGTATAGTAGTATGCTCCAAAAATTTGATTATTAGGGGTCATAGTAGAGTGTTATTCTCTACAGGTGTAGTTGGTAGGGATGATAGTTGGGTAGGTCTTAGGGGATGTAGCTAGATTATAATAAAATATGGTAGAGTTATAGGGTAGAGTATCCTAGTTTCAATCGTGACATAAATTAGACTGAGACTACATTACCAAATTAGAGAATGAGTTGGATCAATGATGTGGTACCCTACCCTCATGTTCTTCAATAGGGGGATCCTGTCATAGTAGATGTAATGGGGCATCTAGAAAGTAATTAGTGAGACCACATGTTCCATGATTCTTAGAGTCAAGTGAATCTCATAGGGTAGGGACCAACATATCTAGGAAGCCTTGTGGATATGAGGCCAAGGATGATGGTGAGAGTGGTGGCACAGGGCTAGCTTAAACAAGGATCATTTTCATGTTATATCTTTTTAGCTTATCATTTTTGGATGTGAGATCTGAGGACTCACCTTTGTAGCCTACGGGTATTTTTTACCTGATGTATTATTCCATGATACATTTATATATATGATCTTTTCAATTATGCTTATCATGTTGGTTAATGCTTATGTTATTTCATGTATGGATGCAATGATGGGTTATTTATGTATGCCTAGACATTGTAGATATTATTATGCATGTATGTTAGAGCTATTATGTATGAATAGACCTAGATATGTATGTGATTAATTAATGACATGATGATGCAAAATCTGATGTGTATATTTACATGTTGAAAACATAATGAATGAGTCTAAGATGCAAAACAACGTGTAAGCACCACAAAGTGTATAGAAGTTATGAATAAAAAATGTTAACCTTTTCACAAAAGTCATACATTTGAAGGTGAACTATATGGAATAAAATGTAATGTAAAAAAATGCAAATGATTGATGGGGCACAGTGAGAGGTCATGAGAGAACAATGAGGTTTTTCATGAGACTCAAACACCCTAGTTGGCCTATCAAAAATTGTATACTGACTACACATGACTCTAATAGATAAAAAATTTCTAGGAAAACCTAGATAATCAATGTCCCTATGTGTGCATAATGAGGTTCATTAATATGGTGTGTAATATTATCCCATCACTAGGCTAGAATTTATAGCCCATTGTTATAATGGGTATCACCATATGGTCATCATTACCTTGATTTTGTATGCAATTGGATTAGACTACTAGGCAATACAAGCCACAAAAATCTAGCTCATTTGCAAGCTAACATTGGTCTATACAAAATAAGGTCACTAATGTAACAGATATATAACCATGTGTAAGGCTACTCCACTACCAAACCAACATCTATAGCCCATTTTTGGTGATGGAGGTCGCCCCATGGTTTTCAAAAACTAAGAATTCCAAGGATTCAAGCTCTTCACCCCTTTTTTTATTTTGATATTCTTTTTGGTATTTTGGGATACTTTCTCATTTTGTGGAAGATTAAGGGATATACATATAAATATGAGGGATAGTTGCTCATTTTTTAGTGGATCAAGGGATTTTATTGCTTTGGGTAGTGGGAGCATGTCCTTTTATCAATTATCAGCATTCTAGACCATGTGCATAATAGCATGAGCAATGGAAACTTTTTTCTTAAGGGGGAAAGGACTACTTTGTAGTGTCATATTTACTTTTTATGAAATTGTATTGGGATTTTGAGATATGCAAGGTATAATCAACGTAAGACCCTACCTTCAAAAATAAATATAGATTTCTACAAAATCTAAAAATAAAACTAGGAATGGTTGAATGACCCAAAGACCAATTGAACACCCTATAACAACTTACTAGGTGAGGAAAAATGCTAACACCAAGGATGGGAAATTTGGATGGAAATGATTTATTGGATGTGTGTGTTTTCCTTATGAACTTTTGAAAACTAAGAGGTGTGCATAAAATATTCAGTGGTCATATGAATATCATTGTTGATGGTCATACGATATCTATCCTATCTTATGAGGACCCCTTAATAATAAAAAATATCACAAGAAAAAGTGCAAATGATGATGAGAAAAAAGGTTTGATTAAGACTTATGACAATCATACAATCATTGTGCTCTACGAAATACAAATAGTGAAATGAATGTGTGGTGTGTATAAGTCTTTTATGAACTTTTGAACATTAAGAGGTGTACGTAAAATAGTCAATGGTTGTATGAAAATTATTGTTTATGGTCATTCGGTATCTATCATATCTTACAAAGACTCCCTAATGGTCAAAAGACCAAAAATATAGGTGTAAGTGATGAAAAAATATAGAATCGAGTGATGCTAATGCAATGACTGATATGCCTAATACAATTTAAACAATAAAATGTAGTAATGTGTAATGCATGATGATGTAAGCAATGCAATATTTTTGTGATTTTTGTTGTATTGTTTTTGTTATTTTTTTTATTTTGTTATGCATTTTATGTTATGCATGAAATGCCCATAGGTGGAGAATGTTAAGATATTCGGGTTCCTCAACACCCTCAAGGGAATCTATATGATAAGTCCCTGGCCCTACTTTTTGTGTCATGATGATTAGGTCTAATTAGTTAGCCATAAATTTAGCCCATAAATGGGGTGGAAAGTTGGTATTTTTTTGTTTTCTTTAAACACAAGATCACCAAATTCAAAATCTCTCAAATGGAATTGTGTTTCATAGGCTCACTTAATGCAATATTTATAAATACAAAGGTGCTCGAGAGTATTAATGCATCGTTCATCAAGAAGCATGAGTTGATCTAGATGAGCTTGTCATACGGTGTCATCATCAATGAACTCTTGTAATGTTATGGGCAATGATGAAATTACCAATTCCAATGGCATTATGGCCTCAACACCATATACTAGCAAAAATAGATTTTCTCTAGTTGGCATTTGAATGCTAGTTCGATAAGCCCAAAGTGCCAAAGGAAATTAAAGGTGCCAATTATTATGGTGATAATTTATCATTTTATTGAGAATGGAAATTACTACCTTGTTTTATGCTTCTACCTATCCATTACTTTGCAGATAATATGGTGTTGAAAAATAGTGTTGAATATTATACTTGGCACATAAAGCTCTCACATCCTTAATTTTAAAGGAAGGTCCATTATCAGATATGATTTTAGATGGAATACCAAAATGACATATGATGTTATGTAATATAATTTCACAATTCATGGACCTATCATAGTGGTAAGAGAAATTTCTTCAATCCACTTTGTAAAGTATTATGTGTCCATAAGAATTAATGTGTGAACACCAGATGATGGGGGAGAAATTTTATCAATTAAGTCAAAACCCCATTGTGAAAAATGCCACAATGCATGACTCGGTTATAATACCTACAAAGGTATGTGTGAAAAATTAGCATGATGCTAACATTTAATGCACTTCTTGACATAAGCATAATCATTTCACTCCATAGTGGACCAATAATAACCCATTAAAAGGATGCTCTTAGCTATATCCATACCACTAAAGTGGCTACTACAAGTACCATCATGAGCTTGGATAATGTCCCAAGTAGATTCTTAGGGCTCTCAGTAATGAAGTAGAAGATCATCATAGCTTTTATGATAGAGTATATCTCCTATCAAGACATACTTTGTAACTTTTTTATTTAATTTTTATTTTGTGACATGCAACAATCCCAAAGGAATGGTACCCAGCTTTAGGAAATCTCTGAGTTGAGAAAACCAATCTTGATATGGGTCAGCTTGGACCAGATGAACTATTTATTCCTCTCTAAATACACCTCACATGAATGTGGAGTGGGAGATAACCTTAAGGTATATGGTCATTTTATTATCACAAGGAGTTTGTGATACCAAGGACCCCTATGAAGCATGGTTCAAAAAGTCCTAAATTGGGTAGAACCCATGTTGGTAGGGTTTAACCTGTATCATGTGAATATTTCAATCATATTTAGAAATATATCATGATATCATAGCTTGAAAGATCATCTTGAATTGAATAGTGGTGACATCATCTGATGGGTTCTACAAAATTAGAGACCCCAAGGAAGTCATCATATCTATGAAACAATTGGATAAACAATGTACAACCTCGATGTCGTACCATTCAAATTTAATTAGTAATTTATCCACAAGATATTTATAATATTTTAATATTGGACACTTGCATTGATAAACTCCCTTAACTTGGTTAACTATTAACAAGGGTTCATCGAAGATTTTTAATTTCTTTATGTTCAGGGTGAGATCCATTTGAAGACCCTAAAGGAGGGCTTTGTATTCAACATTGTTGCTGGTGTAGGGAAAATTGAGTTTAAATGAAAGGGTAATAGGATCCCCTTGTGGTATGAAAAACATGATTCTTGCACCCCCCCCTCCCCTTGTAGCATAGGGGGAGTATTCCAGAGGAGGAAGTGAGTTGGGAGGTTTGGAGATGGCTTCCAATGTTTTGTAATAGCTTTGGACCAAATTGTACATATGTATGATTTATAACTTCACAAAATTGGTTGTATGATTCCTAAATCATATAGTTATATGATCCAAATCATATAAAAATTTTGCATGTATGATTTTCCACTTGTACAATTTGTTGAAAGTTGATTTCCAGGGCAAAATCAATAGTTTTGTAATCATTTGCTTTTATACCCTAGTTTTCCTTATTTGGAAAGTCTGACTTTGCAATTGCACTATCAAATTGAGCAAATAGACTACTTGTACGGTTTGGTTTGGATAACTGTATGGTTGCACAAACTCTTTCTAAATCCTTCATTTACAAATTTACCAATTTGTACATAGACTCTTCTCTAGGAAATATTTGGGTTATCTTTCTAGTGCAATTGCTAACATAGTTTCATAACATGCAAACCCTAATTCATTGTATTGGAATTAATATCACTAATAATATTTCTAAAATTTGTACAACAACATAATAGCATTTTTTTACAATAATAATAATGCATAGAGTCAATTCTCCAACATCATCTAGGGTTATGGGCTCATAAATAGTGTAATTCCATTGCAATAACATCCATATTCTACTCCATTCTGGCCATACTTGCATAGAACACACAATCTAGATTCACCATTCATATGTACAATAAAATTCACAAAAAATATCAATCCATAATGCTATTTCATATTAATATGGTTGAATGTATGCAAAATTATCAATGAACAACAATAATGAATAGTAAATGAACAACTATAATCCTCCATGGACAACTCTTCCATAAGCATGAACAACAACTATCATCTACTATGAAAAACCTATAAAAAATGAATGGAGGGCTTATAATTCTTGCATAGGCCATTCCAAATTTTTTCCTAAGGCAACCATTATTTACAACTACCATCCCATTCAAAAACCAACTTGCATTAAGGTTTCCCCTAAGTCTAATTTGATTTTTATCAAATTCACTTTAAATGCATATTTCAATTAATTTTACTTTAATTTCTAATTGCACATTTATAACCTTGTACAATTACACCCAATTGTATGTTTTATAATTCCACATTTTTACAATTAGACTAAATCCTATATTTGTACATTTTGACAAACTGTACATATAACAAAATTGGCAAAATTGGTAAAATTGGCAAAATTGTGCAAATTCAATTTTCACTTCTTCTTCTGGGAGGTGGATTTGCTATCTACATATACCCTCCCATTTACATCAAGTGGTGTCCTCATAGAATTAGTTGTCTTAGTATTTTTCAACTGGTCTTGCTTCATCAAGTTGAACATGAAGAATCGCATGCTCATTTTGCAACTTAGCCGCATAGTTGCTAAGTTCCATAGCCTTCAACCCATACTTGTTGGTTTTCTCTTCCATAGTAGCCAAGAGTTGAACTAAATCCTTTTCTCACTTAGATGTGCCCTTGCATATCTTATCCATGAATGCTACTTCTATCTGAGCTGCAATGGCTAAATCCTCATTCTTCTCTATGATGACATGAATATGTTGCTATAAGTCACTTCATATGCCCATATACGCTCTTCCTTCATCCACAACTATACGTTATGATCCATTATATGATCATTGTATTGTGTGGTATGTCACATTAGCTCCTCAATATTATGGTCTTTCAGTTGCGGTTGTTCTTTAGTTACTTTCAACTAATCCTCATGTTTGGCCAATTTCTCTTTCTATACTACTAGTTGTTCTTCCTATTTAACTTTAGGTGTGTTGCATACTACTGCAATAGTGCTTCATATTCTTCCAATCACTTCTTCTACTCTATCGCTTGCTAGATCACAATCTACTTTTCTTGTTCTTATGAGCATATCTTATCCTTATAAGTAAGCTTAATGCCATTCAATTTATCTTCTATCTTCTTCAACTTTTCCTTAGCCTCAATCTTATTGTGTTCTAATTCTTCTTCAATCATAGCCATATTTTTTTGAGTAGCATCTACTTCTTCATTCTATGCTTCCTTGGCTTGATAAATATGTTCAATAACCAAGCTTAGCCACTCGATATAATGTGTTATAAAATTCAATTTTTGAAGGATGAAGACTAGATCCAAAGGTGCCCTTCAAAATTATATATTTGGTGTATTCAATGGACATCTCTAATTATTCTCCAAATCTATGTACCATCTAAAGAAGCGAAATTTACGACATTGCCACTAGAGGTGTGTTAGTGAGATGTAATCTATGGTTTAAGCAAACTTTGCAAAAGGGGGAAGAATGTAGCATAACAAGTAAACTAATGAAATGAAGACTAAATAACAATAATGAAAGGGATCTAATCCTTCTTTGTATTCATAAGTAAATCATTTCAAAGGGTTACAAATGCACTCCCATTTAGGGTTGCTCAAAATGATACATTTCAACATTACACAATACAAGGATCTAATTTTAGCATAGGGGTGGATTATTCCTGATGGGGATGTATTCTCCAAGGTGGATAATGATCAATATGCCAAGCCCAACTCACTTACCAAATCGTACAGTCTCAAGGCCATTCAAACTACCCTTGTACGAACTATAATCACCTTGTACGGACTTCAGTGTCTACACTATACGATCTTAAATCATACAGTGTCATAATGGTATGATATTACACTCATAGAAACTAACAGATTCAGTTTTGTATGCTTTCGTATACATTTTTGTAATCGTTCAAGTTGATTTCCCAAAACTGCCAAATCGGGTAAGTTTCTCTCAATCCGTTGTTTAACCAAATCGGGTCAAAAGTGCTTTGTACGATTTGTAAGGATAACGATGTATGAATTGTATGAACCAACGACACAGTCAAATGCTAGTTTAAATTTTATCTTGCTCCAATCTCTCTCCTAGATGTTTTGTAAGGGTTTGATGTACCAATCAATACAATCTCTACAAGAAGCAAAACATCCTAATGGGGTTGTTGAGAGAATCCATGTGCATGATTACATCCAAAAATTATACAATGTATTTTAGTACATCTTCCTTGATACTCCCATGTCTCTAGATCATTCTCCAAGTTACACCAATGCCATATTCTACCAAAATATTGCAACATTACACAAAACTAACCTACAACATTCCATAGAAACACACACACATAAGAGTTCATCCATAATTCACCATCCATCATTATCAAAATTGTACACAGTCATCCATAACCATCATTATGCTCATTGATATATATGGATTCAATTACAGTATGGAAAATCTATGAATGTAACTGAAACAACTTAGAGAACCAACAATTAACAATACTATCCATTCACTCTAGCAACCAGACCTACAAATTTGAAAATGGGGCCTTATATAACGTTGCCTAGGCTTTTCCAAAGTGGTTCCTGAGGCAATCCATTATTTACAACTACCCATATACAACTGAATACATTAGTTTCAATTTTTACTAAGTTTAACACCTTAATTAGTTAATCTATGTGCCATCTTACTCCAAAATTATATTTCCCTTGCATTTGGGTGAATTTCGGTGCACCATGTACGATTTGCCACTACCCTGTATGATTTTCCATTCCAGTTGTACGATCTTACCCCTTACTGTACGATTTACAAAACTTGGGTAAACTATCACTTGTATCAAAACTGTCAAAATTGAGCAAATCCCTTTGATCACTTCTTCTTCCTTTGGGAGGTGGATTTGTTGCCTACACTATTCCTTCCAAGAGACCCTAATGGTGATGTTCTACTATTCATTTTGTATTCCCACACTCGAGAGCTAGTCTTGGGCTTATCTTTCTATGCCTCTTTAGCTCCTCCCTCCTGTCTAGTATACCTGCACCTACACACAAGGGATTGAAAAGGGGTTAATAGCATATGTGTTATAGATTTAAAGCCTTGTAAACATAGAAATGCATTAATCTAGCAATAACAAAACTTATCTATAACAAATCAAAACTACTCTAATTGATCTATAATTCAAGAATGATGTTATCTATATAGTTTTGGAAATATCTAAGCATGAAATGAAGGAAAAATGTTATCAAAAATTGTGATCATCCCTAACAAGGACAACTAGACCTGCAACAATGAAACCTCTAATTGGACCATCAAAACTGCTCCAAATCTCACCAAATTTGGATGGGAGGCTAATCTAGAAATTACTAAGAGGTCTATGGTGGAATTTATCCAAAATTCCCTACTATTTTCTAACCATACCTAACAAGTGAAACTAGCTACTACTAATCGTCCCTAGGTGGGACAGTTACAAATCTGCTTGGAATTTGTCACCGATTCTAATGGGATCTGGTCCTAAACTCTCCTAGGTGTTATGTCAAAAAATGAGGTCAAATTGCTCTCCAATATGACCAGTTTTGGAATAGTTTTATGGGATTTGGGATTCCATTTAAATTACCTTCGAATGAAGAGGGTTTCAAGGCAAAGTGAGGGTAAATTGCAATGGCAAATGTGATAATAGAATTGAGCAGCACTTCGTTGTCAAATGCTTCAACTCTTCTCCTTTAAAATTGGGTGAATACACCTCTTTTTATATCCCAAATAGGGCATCTAGGGCAAAGGGGCAAGTCTTGTCATGCAAGGCAAGTGTTACCACTTGTCAAAACCCTTGCCACGATTGGGTAGAAGAGGTTACCCATTTGGAGCCTCTAATTGGGAGTTCTTGGTCTCCATGATAGGCTCCTAATCAATTTTTGGTGATTGGGTAGAGAATATGGTAGTAATTGATTGTCATTTCTCCACCCCTTTGACTTTTTGGATATCCATTTAGGGACCATCCCACCCAGGGATGGTTAGAGGTGACCATCCCTAGGTGGGACGGTCACCATCTATGACCATCCCAGGGTGGGACGGTCATAAGAATATGACCCTAAACCTCCCAAAATTGTTGGTAACCCCACAAAAAGTGCTATGGAGTTCTATATTACCCTATAGGGCTACCTAATGGGGCCATATAATTTCAATAAGAGTGGCACATGTGATGCATTAGAAGTCTTATCCGATTTACATGATTTTAGTGTCTATAGATACCTCTTTTTGGGATGCACTATGTGCAACAAAGCGCTAAGAAAAAATAGATGACTAAATCATTAAATTATTAAGTTTTTTCACTAACCTAACCAACTTTGGATGCCTCCATTGTGGAAAGATCATACATTCTTGGAATCCTTACTTTTGACATAGTCAAAGGATTCATTTGGGTATACCTTTTAGCCATGTTGTAATGACAGTTGTAGGGTCTTAGGGTATACTAGGTCTTGGTGCCTTGTGTTATTGTAAGCCTTTACATGGGTGGATTACCAATTCTTCAAGGAGGTCAATCCTTATTTTTATTACTTATGCTAATTATTTTCCTCAGCATGGGCTTGGAAATTTATCTTTTGCAAATATTCTTTTGAATGCATGAAAATTACACTTTTGAGTGTTTTATTGTTGATTTGATTTATGAAATTATTATTATGACTACCCCCTCAAGCGATGATTCAATGAGGGCATGACCAATGATAAAGCGATGAGTTGCTTGACACATGACTGAATTGCGACAACTCTCTATTTTTCCCATGGTACTATATACCTATTTGGAGGGGAATTTTGATCATTTTGATGAGCATATCTAGAAGAAAAAGGATAAAAACTTAATTCCTGAGGAGTGGTCCAGCCATGGAGGACTTCTTGGGGAATAAAATCAAGACTTTTAAGACATACAAAAAATACTATTTTTTTAATATTGATCCCTGCAAGTTATTAGACCATTTTGCCTTATTTTTGGTGGTTTTTTTGCCCTATTTTTGAGGTTTTTAAGTTTTTTTTTGAATGATTTTTATTTTATGTTTATTTCTTCATTGATCTAGTTAACTCTAGATGCCCTAATCATAGAAATGTAATGCATATTAGAATCATTACCTTTGAAAAGTTAAGGAACTTGATTTTGGTAGTCTTTGGGATACTTTCAAACAAGCTTAAGTCTAATCCTAACCTAGGTGGCAATCAGGAGATAATATTAAGTCAAATCCTAGCCTAGACGGTAATTAGGAGAGAATCTTAAGTCAAATCCTAGTATAGATGGCAAATAGGAGATAATTTTAAGTCAAATCCTAGCCTAGACGATAATTAGGAGATAAACTTAAGTCTAATTCTAGCCTAGACGATAATTAGGAGAGAAGATTAAGTCAAATCCTAGCCTAGATAGTAATTAGGAGACAAGCTACTCTGTTTGATTTAATATACTTTTGATATTTTTCTTATTTTCCCAAAGCAACGAGGGTGCATGATTGCCTTTGGAAATGATTCATGCACGAACACACTTAGAAATGATTGACTTATCAATTATTGATTTAAATTATACATGTTGTTATTATGACCAATGGGCTTAGTGGATGCCATTGGGGCATGTTGGGTGACCAAAGGGGTCTATGTATACCTTTGGGTCTTTTTGGAGGTTTATTGCATAATTGTTTGATTGCTTATTATAGGTATGATACCAATAATTCCCCAAGTTGATGTTTTAAAATGTTTGTGTGATTTTGGACCTATAGATGCATTATGTGTTATGATTGTATGGATGTATTAATGAATGTAATGCTTATTGATGATGTTAATATGCTATATGTATGCAATGTATTGATATTTTGATGAGATAGTGTAATGATATGAGATGCAATATGGATGCAAAATAAAATGGATGATTTGATTTAATTTTGTATGATGAATTTATGATGACTATTTAACACATTATATGCTAGCACCATAGACTATACAAAATGTATCTTTATTATTTTCATGTTATTGTGACACTTATGTAATGGATTTTGTAATTTTGACAAACATGTGACAACATGATGTAAAATGGAATGGATAATGTAATGTGATATGATATGTTTAGTAGTTTTTAAGAGACTCAAACACTCTAGTTACCTAATCAAAAGTTGTGTAATAACTATGCAAGATTATTTTTACAAAGTATGCACCAACTAAGATAACCAAGATAATCAACATCCTTATGTGTGCATGTGAGTTTATTACCATTATAACATATAAGGTTGCCCTAGTGCAAATGGGATTCACTCAGCCCATCTATACTAGAGATCATTTTGTGAGTCTCATTATCCTAAATTTTGTACTTAGTTAGATTAGACTACTAGGTGATATAGGCTACAACAAGCTAGCTCATCCACATTCAAACATTTATTTTTACCTAAGCAAGTTACTTATATGACAGATATATCATCATGCGTAAGGCTACCACTATTGACAAGTAGGCTATCCACCAAACATGTAATGAGGATCACCTTATGGTTCTCTAATGCTAAGAATTCTAGGGATTCAAGGTCAAGACTCCCTTATTTTCTTTTAATTTTTAAGTATTCAATGGAGTAACTCATTTTTATTTATAGATCAAGGGATTTTGGTAGGGGTGAGAACCACTGTTTCTTTTTGCTTTTTTTGAAGTGATAATAATCACTGTTTGATTTTTCTCTTTTGGATACTTGCCCCAGTGTAGGGTAATGGATTTTTGGGTAAGGAGGAACTTGTCCTTTTGTAAATTCTTAGCATATTTGAACCATTCACATAGGGGGATGAGCGAGATAATATTTTTCGCTTAAATTAACCTAGACCACTTTATATTTTTATTTTTCCTTGTGCTAGACTTAGATTTATTAATGTGAAAATGTGTTGGGATTTCAATACATACAAGGTATAATATAAGCAGGATTCTACCTTATAAAAAATCATGATATATTTCTACAAAATATGAAAATAAAAGTAGATATGGCTGAGTGACCAAAAACTTTAACTATGTGTTACTTAACAATGGCTAAGTAACGGGAAACATAAATATAATATGGAGTGTAAATATAACCAGTATATATAATGTAAATAGGTGGTAATATTGGCCTATAATAACAATGATTTGAATAGATGCCTAGTGTACAGACCTGGTGATAGACATGTATGATCAATTTTGAACGATGCATAATGTAATGATGAGTATGCCTAATGCAATTTATATGAAGTGCAATAAAACAATATTTATGTATTTTGATGATTTTGATGATATTTTTGTATTTTTGTTTGATATATATGTATATACAGGTTGTCCAATGGGCTTAATGAATGTCATTGGGGCTTTTAGGGTGACCAAAGGGCTTATAGATGCCTTTGGGGTGTTTTGGGATGACCTAGATAATTGTAGACTGCCTAGGGGCATTTTAGGTTGACCTAGACGGTCAAAGACCACCTAGGAGCTTTTTAAGGTGACCAAAGGGCTTATAGACGCCTTTGGAGCTTTTTGGATATTCCTAGACAATCATAGATTGTCTAGGAATATTTTCTTTTAACCTAGATGGTTATAGACCTCCTATGGGTATTTTAGGTTGACCTAGATGGTCATAGACCACCAAGGGATATTTTAGGTTGACCTAGATGGTCATGGACCACCTAGGAGTGTTTTAAGGTGACCAAAGGGCTTATAGATGCCTTTGGAGCTTTTTGGATTGACCTAGACAATCATATATTGTCTAGGAATATTTTATTTTGACCTAGATGGTCATAGACCACCTAGGGGTATTTTAGGTTGACCTAGATGGTCATGGACCACCTAGGAGCATTTTAGGGTGACCAAAGAGCTTATATATGCCTTTGGAGCTTTTCGTATTGACCTAGACAATCATAGATTATCTAGGAATATTTTATTTTGACCTAGATGGTCATAGACCACCTAGGGATATTTTAGGTTGGCCTAGATGGTCATAGACCACCTAGGGATATTTTATGGTGACCAAAGGGATTATAGATGCCTTTGGGGCTTTTTTGATTGACCTAGATGATCATAGATTGTCTAGAAACATTTTATTTTGACCTAGATGGTCATAGACTTCTTAGGGGTATTTTCAGTTGACCTAGATGGTCATGGACAATCTAGGAGCATTTTAAGATGACCAAAGCGCTTATAAATGCCTTTGGAGATTTTTGGATTGACCTAGACGATCGTAGATTATCTAAGAACATTTTATTTTGATATATACGGTCATAGATTGCCTAGGGATGTTTTAGGTTGACCTAGATGGTCATGGACCACTTAGGAGTTTTTTAGGGTGATCAAAGGGCTTATAGATGCCTTTGGAGCTTTTTGGATTAACCTAGATAATCATAGATTGTCTAGGAATGTTTTATTTTGACCTAGACGGTCATAGACCACCTATGGGTGTTTTGGATTGACCTAGATGGTCATGGACCACCTATGAGCATTTTAAGGTGACCAAAGGGCTTATAGATACCTTTGGAGCTTTTTAGATTGACCTAGATAATTGTAGATTATCTAGGAATATTTTCTTTTGACCTAGACAGTCATAGACTACCTAGGGGTATTTTAGGTTGACCTAGATGGTCATAGACTACCTAGGGGTATTTTATGGTGACCAAAGGGCTTATAAATTCCTTCGAGAATTTTTGGATTGACCTAGATGATTGTAGATTATCTAGGAATGTTTTATTTTGACCTAGATGGTCATAGACCGCCTAGGGATGTTTTCGGTTGACCTAGATGGTCATGGACCGCCTAGGAATGTTTTAAGGTGACCAAAGGGCTTATAGATGCCTTTAGGACTTTTTGGATTGACCTAGATGATCATAGATTTTCTAGGAATATTTTCTTTTGACCTAGATGGTCATAGACTACCTAGGGGTATTTTAGGTTGACCTAGATGGTCATGGACCACCTAGGAGAGTTTTAGGATGACCAAAGGTCTTATAGACACCTTTGGAGATTTTTGGATTGACCTAGATGATCCTAGATTATCTAAGAATATTTTCTTTTGACATAGATGGTCATAGATCACCTAGGAGTGTTTTGGGTTGACCTAGATGGTCATGGACCACCTAGGAGAATTTTAAGGTGACCAAAGGGCTTATAGATGCCTTTAGAGCATTTTGGATTGACCTAGATGATCATAGATAGTATAGGAATATTTTCTTTTGACCTATGTGATCATAGACCACCTAGGAGCATTTTGGGTTGACCTAGATAGTCATGGATCACCTAGGAGCATTTTAGGGTGACCAAAGGGCTTATAGATGCCTTTAGAGCTTTTTGGATTGACCTAGATGATCGTAGATTTTCTAGGAATATTTTATTTTGACCTAGATGGTTATAGACCACTTAGGGACATTTTTGGTTGACCTAGATGGTCATGGACCACCTAGGAGTATTTTAAGGTGACCAAAGGGCTTATAGACACCTTTGGAGCTTTATGGATTGACCTAGATGATTGTAGATTTTCTAGGAATGTTTTCTTTTGACCTAGATGTTCATAGACAACCTAGGGGTATTTTAGGTTGACCTAGATGATCATGGACTTCCTAGGAGCATTTTAGGATGACCAAAGGGCTTATAGATGCCTTTGGAGCTTTTTGTATTGACCTAGACAATTGTAGATTGTATAGGAATGTTTTCTTTTGACCTAGATGGTCATAGACCGCCTAGGAATATTTTGGGTTGACCTAGATGGTCATGGACCGCCTAGGAGCATTTTAAGGTGACCAAAGGGTTTATAGATGCCTTTGGAGATTTTTGGATTAACCTAAATGATCGTAGATAGTCTAGAAACATTTTCTTTTGACCTAGACGGTCATAGACCACCTAGGGGTATTTTGGGTTGACCTAGAAGATCATGGACCACCTAGGAGCATTTTAGGATGACCAAAGGGCTTATAGATACCTTTGGAGCTTTTTGGATTGACCTAGATGATCGTAGATTGTCTAGGAACATTTTGGTTTGACCTAGATGGTCATAGACCACAAAGGAGAATTTTAGGATGACCACAGGGTTTATAGACACCTTTGGATGGACCCTCTACCTATAGACCCCTTATCTATAGATTTTCATACTCCTATTTCTTAGTTACAACACTGATCATTCCCACAAACTCTTGGGGAGGTAGGTTGATGCGCACCTAATTAGGTTTTTTGACTTGATTGAGAGGTGTTATGTTTATTTCGTGTGCAGGCAAGGTGTCTTGGAGGACTCTTATCTAAATTTCCTTCCTGTTGATCATATCCTGTATTAAATCTCTAAAGGGATGACATGTTTGGATGTCATGGCTTCTTTTTCAATGGTACACACAATATATATTTACCATGTGCACCTTTGATCTACGCTTATTAGTTTTCAAAGGATGGATCTCAGGAATATTGAACTTTTGTGCTTCATACAATCGATTGAAGATCAATGCTAAGGGCTCTGAAAAATGAGTATATTGTTATGGTGGTCGATGTGTATGAATTTTGGCCAATGAAGGTTGAGCCTAGTAATTAGGCTGCACTGGTAATTGTGGTGGTGGAGCCCGATTTGAGGATTCAGGGATACTCAAAACCACTTGATTGATTGGAGCTACTTTTTTGTGTGTTACACCTTGTGTATTTGAACATCATCCTCCTGGACCTTGATGTCCTCAATGATCTTGGCCTATTCTAAGGCCTCCTCAAATGTTTGATACCATTGTAATTGTAAGAGAAGTAAGATTTGCTTTGAACAACTTCTAGTTAAAATTCAAATGAGTTCCATTGTGGGTAGGTTGAAAGGTAGTTTTAACATCGCCTTCCTCCATCTATTGCCATACTCTATGACTGGCTCATCATCAAGTTGATGAAGGCTAGACAAGTCAGTCAATTTTGTTGTCTTCTTAGCACTAGAGGTGAAACGTCCCAAAAATGCATCAGCTAATTTCTCAAAGGTGTTTATGTTATGATGTGGTAGATTATTATACCATTCCAAAGCATCCCCTACTAATGTTGTAATGAATATTCTCAACATCAAGGGGTCATTATCTTGAAGGTGAGAGCACATATGGATGAATTTTATCATGTGGTCTTGTGCATCTTCATCATCTTTGAATTTTTCATGTTTAGGCATCTTGAAATTTGATGGGTATGTCAATGATGACACTGATGGATGTAAAGGTTGATTTCTAAGCTGCTTTAGTGTAGGTTTTGATAAACCAAACTTTGATGTTGTATTTTGAATGAATTTATCTAATTAGCTAGCACTTTGTATGGCCCTTATGAAATGATGTGATCAACATGTTGTCACCCTTGTTT
This sequence comes from Wollemia nobilis, assembly GCA_028583015.1. Lineage (NCBI taxonomy): Eukaryota > Viridiplantae > Streptophyta > Pinopsida > Araucariales > Araucariaceae > Wollemia > Wollemia nobilis. The sequence continues at coordinate 9,198,231 of JAQPPZ010000012.1, read as the reverse complement.
ATACAATGAAGGTCTCTTTTGATGTTGAAGTGGACGATAAGTATACTCATTAGGTACCTCATCATAATTGGATTCAGGTTAAGCATCTACTTGATCCTGATGTTCCCATTGGGACTCTTCATGTGATTCTTCCTCATCTTGATCTTGGTATTGTTGAGGATTATGAGGCTTTTGATTATAACCTGATAATGGCCTTTGATGTTGAACGCGATTTTGGCACGATTGAAGGGGAATATTTTGAGATTGTATTGGGCACCTTGCATGTTGTTGCATCCTATAGGTTCTAGGTGTAAGCACCACTTCATGTAATGTATTTTTCAATTGCTCTTGTTGTATATTTTGTTGTTCTTGTATCTTTCTTTGATACAACCTTTGTAGGTGTGCTCGTTGTGAGTCCACACATTGTTGATTTAATCGTTGTTGATCCAACTGGAGTTGATCCATATGTTGTTGTTGGTTAAGTTGTGGCCTTAGTGCTTGATGAGTGTAACTTTGTTTTTCAATTGTATGGGGTCTATGTACCCTCGTATTAGAAATATGAATGAATTTATCATGTATTTTCTCCATAATAGGATATATTATTTGTTTTCCATTCTCCTTAAAGGTTGCATTGACTTGAGACTCTAGTTTATGAATCAACTTTGGGTCTTCTTCCTCATTTGTGAGGAAAGACTCATATTCAGGGTTAGATGTATGATTTATATACTTATATTGCATAGAATCATGATGTATGCACATTGAATGCTCTCTATGAGTATGGGGATAACTTGCTTTTTCATATGGGGTGTTTTGCTCATCCAGGCTAGGCTATGGTGTACTCTCATGTTCATATTCTGATAAATGTATAGAGCAAGTTGGGGTGTGGATCCATGATATTGACCTACTAGGCCCCTCAATGGGAAAATTATTCACTATGTAGAATTTCATAAGGGTATATAAGTCAAGAAGGCTTCCTAGAAGACCTATGGGTGTTTCCCTAGTAGGGATATCTCGAAGGTTTACCCCCTGGGGATTGCATTGTTGTTATGATAAAACCTAGGATGCCATTCAGGGATGGGCATGTCCTCTAGACTTATTTTGAGATATTCACTCATTATAGAGCTTGAATCTCTCTCTAAATTGGAGATCTTATTTTCAACCATATTTGGACTAAATCCATAAAAGGGGGGTCCCCCAGCCATTTTTAGAAAATTTTAACTTTTCAAAAAAATGTTATAAGTGTTATATATCAAAAATATTAGTGCAACAAGCTGATCACAATGGGCTATGGCTCAAAACTTTGACTTTTGGGTCAAAATTTTGTATTTTTGGAATATTTGGCCAACCGGGGCCTATGGGGAAATGCCCACTTTTGGGATATTTTGGGAATTTTTAACCATGAATTTTTAGGACTCAAAATTTCTATGAGAGGTGTAGAAGGAGCTAACTAAGACAAAAAAAATAAATTTGGTAACTTTTGGAGTTATCTAGAACATTTTATGACTATTTTGGTGTATATTTTCTCTATTTTCAGCTTCAAAAATAGAGTAATCATAAAACCAAAATAACTTTTTTGTTATAGCTCCAATTTGCACGATTCTCGATCTGTTGGATGCAAAATAAAAAAGTATAATTTTACTTTATTATTAGGGTTTGACCCCTAGATCGAGGATCTTGGGTTGATTACCCAAACAATAAAGAAACACCTAAATTAGACAACATGATTATCTCTTTTAAGTTTTATAGATTCAAATACACAATCAATAGAAACACACAAGAATACAGATGATTATCTCTTTTAAATATTTAAATGTGAATTCCTAAGTTATTTTTTGTGTTTCAATATGTGTTGCTTTGTAAAGAAAATACTTGGCATGTTTTGAATGTTGATGTAATTCTCAAATGTTTAAAGGTTTTCACCTATACACTCGCAACTCAAAAATCGATATGGTGATTAATTCCATAGTCTTTCGGTAATGTAATCCAATCTAAAGTATGGTTATGAATTCCATACCCGATCAGGGAGCATAGGTCTTGTCGATCCTCACCCAGCACCTCGTGCGCAGTGATATACCCCTCCGAAGAGGGATGCATGCTATTTTGCATGGTTAGGACAGATCTTGATGTCGATATTGGAAAATATAACAAGGTTTTTAGGATTTGAGTCAATGGATGGAGATGAATCCCATTATCATTAAACTCTATCAGTGGTTGAGAATGAAGTCCAACTCACCAATGTTTAAGAATATTGTGGTGTGTGTGTGTTCCTTTTAAAAGATTGAAATAAAATAATACAGCATTCAAATGATGATTCACTAAATGCATGAAAGTGCATTTTTATTTCAAAATCGTTAGTATTAATAAAAGGAAGCTACAAAATTGACACCCTATATGAACTTAGCCTCTTTTGGGTAAGTTGCAAGTAGGCAAACCAATCAAAAAGCATATAAACTACTGTTCTTTTTTCCTATTTTATCTAATTTTATTAATGCAAAATTAGTAAAGATGACATCTATCCTTCATACGCATAAATAAGATAAGAAAATTTTAAATTTTAGCTAATTTGAACAATATTAATGCAAATTGAAGGTTAAAATAGGTGTAATTTCTGACCTGGAACTTGCTATTTCTACAAATTTTTGCAAAAAATCTTTGGTTTTGTAACCATACTAGGTGGATATGGTTAGTAGTTTAGGTACCGTCCCTAGTTGTGTCACCTAGCTAGTCATCCCACCCTATGTCACCTAGCAGAAAATGGGTCATTTCTGCTTAGAACGGCCAAAACCTGCAACATTTAAAACAAAAAATGAAGGTCAAAAATAGACAAATTGAAAGGGGAGAGATACAAATATCAAATACCATGATCACCACTAAAGAAGTGAAATTTACGACATCACCACTAGGGGTGTGTTAGTGAGATGTAATCTATGGTTTAAGCAAACTTTGCAAAAGGGGAAGAATGAAGCATAACAAGTAAACTAATGAAATGAAGACTAAATAACAATAATTAAAGGGATCTAATCCTTCTTTGTATTCATAAATAAATCATTTCAAAGGGTTACAAATGCACTCTTGTTTAGGGTTGCTCAAAATGATACATTTCAACATTACACAATACAAGGATCTAATCCTTCCAAGGGGCCCTAATGGCGATGTTCTACTATCCATTTCGCATTCCCACACTCGAGAGCTAGTCTTGGGCTTATCTTTGTGTGCCTCTTTAGCTCCTCCCTCATGTCTAGTATACCTACACCTACACACAAGGGATTGAAAAGGGGTTAATAGCATATGTGTTATAGATTAAAATCCTTGTAAACATAGAAATGCATTAATCTAACAATAACAAAACTTATCTATAACAAATCAAAACTACTCTAAATGATATATAATCTAAGCATGATATTATCTAGATATTTTTAGAAATATCTAAGCATGAAATGAAGGGAAAATGTTAGCAAAAATTGTGACCATCCCTAATAGGGACAACTAGACCTACAACAATGAAACCTCCAATTGGACCATCAAAACTGCTCCAAATCTCACCAAATTTGGATGGAAGGCTAATCTAGACATTCCTAAAAGGTATATGATGGAATTTACCCAAAATTATCTACTATTTTCTAACCATCCCTAACAGGTGCAACTAGCTGCTACTAACCATCCCTAGGTGGGACGATTACAAATCTGCTTGGAATCTGTCACCAATTCCAATGGGATCTAGTCCTAAACTCTCCTAGGTGTTATATCGGCAAATGGGTTCAAACTTCTCTCCAATATGACCATTTTTGGAATGGTTTTATTGGATTTAGGATGCCCTTAAAAGTGCCTTCGAATTAAGAGGGTTTCAAGGCAAAGTGAGGGTAAATTTCAATGGCAAATATGAGGGTAGAATTGAGCAACACTTCATTGTTAAATGCTTCAACTCTTCTTCTCTCAAATTCAGTGAATACACCTCTTTTTATATCCTAAATAGGGTATCTAGGGCAAAGTAGCAAGTCTTAGCATGCAAGGCAAGTGTTATCACTTGTCAAAATCCTTGCCAGGATTGGGTAGAAGAGGTTTCCCATTTGGGACCTCTAATTGGGAGTTCCTAGTCTCCATGACAGGCTTCCAATCAATTTTTGGTGATTGGGCAGAGAATATGGCAGTAATTGATTACAATTTCTCTGCCCCTTTGACTTTTGGAGTGTCTATTTAGGGACCTTCCCACCTAGGTATGGTTATATATGACCGTCCCTGGGTGGGACAGTCACCATCTGTGACCATCCCAAGGTGGGACGGTCATAAGAATATAATCCTAAACCTCCCAAAATTGTTAGTAACCCTCAAAAAAGTGCTATGGAGCTCTATATTACCCTATAGGGCTGCCCAATGGGGCCATATGATATCAATAAGAGTGGCACATGTGATGCATTCACAGTCTTATCCAATTTATGTGATTTTAGTGTCTACACATGTCGTAGAGAGTTGCATGTTAAATGGGGTTAGTATGTTCGTATTTTGCTCATTTTGCTACAAAATAGTTTAGTTGAACCCACATGAGTAAGAGCTCCATTCATAGCATATTATAAATAAATCATGAATCCTATGAGCAACAGCTTCAACTAGGAGCATGTTTGCATAGGAAATCCTTCTCACATTTATCTTTGTCAAAAGGTATATTTTTCTAATGATAGATTCCAAGGCATTTGCTCTCGGTTAGACTCGCATGTAAAGCAATATCTAGAGCATTCACCTATACAGTTCACTAGATATATTCCTATGCTATGCTTACAACTGCATTAATCCCTGAGATGCACAAGAACCCAAAATTTAAGGCTCTGGTGAATGATCATGAGTTTTTACATATTTAAATGTTTGAGATTTAGAGGTGCATAAAATGTTTATTATCGTATCTATATCGCTCCAAATTTTTTGCATCCCTACCTTCAGGCTATAGGATCCGCGCCCGGAAGGAGGATGGGAAAAGGATGGTGCGGTACCTCGGACTGAGAGGACTTTGCGAAGGTCCCGCCTCTCAAGGGAGGTGTATTTTGGTGATTTTTCGATGGATGGTGGGTTCACCAGGAAACATTTAGCGGTAGTTTCCATGCCTAGGTTTTGGAATGTGTTTAGATGTGTTCGTTTTAATCTTAAGCATTCATATCCTAGGTTTGGCCGAATGAATCTAAATTAAACTACATGAAAATGCAACTTTCATGAATACAACAAACAGATTTGAAAGCAAAAAATAGAGAATTTTATAGAGATGACAATGAAGAATACCTGATCCGGATGTCTGAAGAAGATTCTGACGTTTGAAGCAGTCTGGATCGCCTGTAATCTGACAAAATCGCTTGCAATCTGACAGAATCGTCTGAAACTGATAGAATCGTCTGAGATCTGACGAATTCGTTTGACGAATTCGTCAGAGACCTGCAAAACAGAAAATAGATGCAAAATACAAGAAATTCTATTGTGCTAACAAAGGCAAATTACACCAAATAATAAAATGAATACTGAGCAATAGTTTAAAACAACAATCCTAGCCAATTTCTGTATTTTAACAACAAATCATGAACTTAATGTGCAATCTAAGCTAAATGGGTGAACTCCAAATGCAAAATAATATAAACACTGAGTAAATGATCTAATTTGCAGCATAAAATGACAAAGAAAAGGTTGAGAAAAGCAAACTCCAGGCACTGATTGCCTCGATGTGGACTGCAGTCGAGATCGTCTCGCATCAGTACGAAATCGTCTCGCATTTGATGGGATCGCCTCCGATCTGAACAGGTTCGTCGGCGACGATGGATGCCGGCTCCGGCTGAAAAATCAGTGATGTACCTACAACAAAATTGCTATGGGACTAGTGCAAAAGCAAGATTAGGATGTTTTGACGCAGAGGGAATCACTTTGCAGATAATTTCAGCCAGGGGTTGGGGAGGGAAAATTCTAGAGATTAAATAGGCTTAGGGGGAGTAGTTAGGAGGTTGGAGATCATCCCAATTTGGGAGATCTCCAACGGGGGAGGGTCCCAACGACGCAGACACGCTTCTGCCCGTATTGGAGACCCGTTGGAACAGATTCCAACTATGCACATTCAGTTTTGCGACAAGATCGTCTGGACGTCCTAGTCCAGACGAAATCGTCAAATCTGGGGCGATATCGTCTGATCGGCGACGATATCGTCAAACGGTCAAAACAACCTCTAAAAATGGCACGGAAAAGGGGGAAACGGATTTCCCGGCGGTTAACGGGCGGTTTGGGAGGTTAAATTTGAATTTAAAATTATTTACTAAGGTGAATGTAAATTTTATAATTTTACTGCGCCAATTTTAGGGTGCTACATTTTGCCCCCTCTTTAGCGAATTTTCCGAAGAAAATGCGTTAAAGATGAGTTCTTCTCGATCTACGAGAAAGCAAAAAATTATACCCATTTTTAGGCGACGATTCTTGGTCGAATCGTACGACAACTTACTATGGTGCCCCCTCCGTGTTTTTACCCAAATCGAACGTTTGAGGTAAAAACGCGAAAAAGCAAAAAATTATTGTTGAATAAAATTAAGAAAAATAGGGTAAAACCCTAATTCATTTTTACTGTTCATTTTCTGGTTTTTAGAGCTCTGAAGCAGAAATGGTGGAGACAACGCATAGATCGACAGAGGTCCGGCGCGGTCTACGGGTAAGAGCCTAGACTTAACTAGAACTGATTTAATTTGATTTTACATGCTTTTTAGGTAGATTTTAGATGAATTTGGAGCATCGCGGCCGTTTTTGGGCCGTCGACGTCGTCGGGACGAAATCGTCCCGATTTCGACGAAATCGTCTCAATTTCGCCAATTTTTCCGAGGGGAAATCGTCGAAAGGGGGACGATTTCGTCAAATTAGAGACGATTTCGAACTACGAAATCGGAGACGATTATGCTCAAATTTGGGACGATATCGTCCAATAGTGGGCGATATCATCAATTACATGAAATTGATCTTTAAGTTGCATTATTAATTATTGGAATTGTTATTAATGATTGTTTGTTGTTTATGTTGTTTATGTTTGCAGAGAGGTTTACTAAAGAGCAGGAGTGGAAATATGGAGGATTGAGAGATGACTTGGCCGCTCCGACACAGGCGGAGCGAGATCTCGCTGGCACGAGTGCGAGCTATAGCATGTGGCAGAGATGCCACAAGTATCCACAGACATGGGGCTTCTAACAGCCCTAGCAGAGAGATGGTATCCGGGGTCTTCCTATTTCTGGTTACCGACAGGGGAGATGGCTCCCACACTAGAGGACGTATGGAGGATTCTGAGAATCCCCATACAAGGATGGATGATCACTCCTACGGCCAATCAGGGCCACGCTATGGGACGGCTGTGTGGTGACCCGAGCTTCACCCTGGAGAAGGGCGGAGTTAATATCGAGGCACTACGCCAGATGCCTGGGGCATCCAGACTCACACGAGTTCTAGCTGGAGTGGTTGGTGGACTTCTGTTGTGCCACCAGAGCGGGTGCGGGGTACCATGGATGCTCGTAGATGTGATCTATGATATGCGGGACCATGGGTACAGGTTTTGCTGGGGCAGTTTTGTACTATGTCGGTTGTACAGGATCCTATATGGGGTCGTGTACAAGGGCGGGCGATGTCTGGTCATGACATCGCTCCTACAGGTTTGGTGCTGGGAGCACATTGCAGTGCGGAGGCCGGTAGGGCTTCCACTGATAGGGATTGACGGGGAGAGGCCCCGAGTCTTCTACTGGTGGCTCCGAAGAGGGTCACAGCGGTGGATCGACCTGCCGATGTCCCGGAGACTACTGGATGATTTGGTCCCAGACCAGATCACCTGGAGACCATGGAGAGGGCACCCAGGGTGGGCCGAGGATGGACAGGAGCTGGCTCGCATCAGGCGAGTCTGCTGGCTACGGATGGAGAGAGGAGAGGTGGAGCTCCACCGCTATGACCGAGTTTTGAGGCAGTTCGGTCTGCAGCAGGGGATCCCATCTCTCAGGGATTACGAGTTTTCCCGGACTGTCCGGGATAACACTACGGTTAGCGGGGCTCCTGACATGCAGCGCTTCTGGAGCCAGGACGCAGATGATGCCCCCATCCAGCCAGTGGATGGGGATGATGCAGGAGTAGCCGATGGCTACGATGCCTGGTACGTAGGCATCCGCCCTCCTCGGATGACGAGGGCACAGGGTCCGATCCACGCGGTTGTGCTTCGGATAGGGAGGCCGGCGGGGTGATAGAGGCGGCCTAGGGTCACGGGGAGGGAGCAGAGGAGGCCATAAGCATAGGAGAGGCCACGGCAGTGGGAGAGGAGGGAGGAGAGACCCCCATCTCCACAGAGGGATAGGCCACCATCGCCCGATAAGGGCAAGGGTGTAGACACTGGGGAGAGCAGCGAGACAGCGACTCTCCGAGCTGAGGTTGCCCGCTTGCGGGCTCAGGTGCAGACACTACAGGATGAGGCTACACGGCTCAGAGCTCGGGGTGGAGGAGCGAGCACTCGGGATTTAGCATGCGCTATCACCCAGATCACTTTCTATCAGGCTCTATACTACCAGGCGGTGCCAGCGGAGCAGAGGGTGCCATTACCAGCACACATTGCAGAGCCTGTCGTGATGGGGTCATCTAGGACATCATCACGATCGGCATCCAGGACTCACGACACCACACGGACTGCGATGGGGCCACCTCCTCCACCTCAGGGGGGGAGGAGATGAGGCGGAGAGCTCGAGGGGCTCTCGAGACACTACATAGAGGGTATTTGATTGAGTATGCCAAGATATGGATTGTGGCATACCAATCTAGCTGATATGATGTACATATTTTTTGAGATATATATAGATGATATATTTTTGATCATATGACTTGTATTGTGTTATGTATTTTGTGATGCTTATGATGCTTTTATGTTTGATTGATTGATTTGATAATTGGATGTAATTATGTCGTTGGAAATATGATTTGAATGTCATGCTATAACATTGTAAATGAAATAATCTGATGTAACAAAGTGTTTGTTTGTGATGCAATAATTTGATAAAAATAAAAGGGGACTTTTAACAATAATTTCAAAGGACATTGTCGCTATTATAGACCATTTCATGGAGTCGCCGCTCACTCGGTCGTCAAGCTAATCCCAGTATAGAAATATTGCGAAAAGTAAAAGAGTGCTTAAGAGACTGTCTTAAGACTTTGGTGCAATAGTGCAAATGATGATGATGATGATGATGGTTTGTTTTCAGATTTTCATGAAAAATATTATGCATGAAATATTTTAAAATGATTTTTGCTAGGCATAAATTCCTAAGTGTGATAAAATTTGTGAATAATTCCTTAGGAATTATACCATCATTGCAAAGTTGAAGGTTGACATAATGACATAAAAATAGTGAAAAAATGGGTTTGCTTTTGAAAAGCATAATTTGTGTAAAATGAAGTCATATGGTTTTTATGATTTTTGAAGAAATGGGGAATAAAAATTGTTACAATGGTTTGCGCTAGGCATAGAATATGTAGGTATAGACTTATACCATCATCGCGAAAATCCAAAAAAATAGTTTTATTGCATGGTTGATTTTTGATGAACAGAAAAGATGAAAATGAGGACTTGCGCTAGGCATAAAATTCCAATTTTGGTTTTGAAACTATACCATCGTCGCGAAAGTCAACCAGATATATAGGATTTGATTTGTGTAATTTGAAAGAAATTTTTGATTTTTCTATTTGTATAGTTGTCTTTGTGAAAAATAATTGTACTTGATTTATTCCAAACAAGTTGCAAAAATAATATTTCAAAGTATTTTGAAGACAAAAGTTAGATTTATAAGGAATCCCATGTGCATATGTGCATTCATTTCCGATCTTGATTTATCATAATGATAGACAAAATCTCTCAAATACAAATGTGTGTGCAATTGCATTGTTCATTTACCAGTTGTGAGCAAGATACTATGATACAAGTGATTTGAAGAAACCAAATAAGTGTTCATTAACCATGATGTAGATGCATATAACCATACTAGGCTACTATGTAGACCGGATTATCAAGAGCTAGCTAATCCATAAGCAGACATAGGTCTGTACAAAAGAAGGTCGCTAATGTGACAGACATATCGCCACGCTAGGAGTTACCCAAGGCCAAGCAGGTTGGGCACAAACCACCTGTTATGGGGCTTACCTCACAGTTTTCGAATAATTGAGAATTCCAGGGATTCAAGCTCATCAACCCTTCTTTTCTTTTCAAAGGGTAGGGAAAGGGATTTTATTGCTTTCTTGCCTTCTTTTGAATTTTGCTTATTTTTCTTTTGTATTTCTTTTGCTTGATAATACTTGGAACATTGCTGAAATAACATTTTTCTTTTCTCTTCTTTCTTGAATTTTTCTTCTCTTTTTCTTTGCTAGGGATACTTGCTCGGATTAGCTGTAGAGCAAGGGATTTTTATTCTGGGTAGGGGTGAGCTTGTCCTTTTGCCAATTCTCAAAGATTCTAGACCATGTGCATGATAGGATAGCAGGGGAAACTTTTCACTCAAGAAATCGGTTCTACTATGTAGCAAAACATGGAAATTACAAATATAATCATTTTATTGTGGAAAGATGTGCTTGGTTTAAGTAAATAACAAGATCAATTCTCTATGCTCAAACTTTATTTAATTTGAATTTTGTGAACTTTGATATAAGAGAGATTAGTAATCATGCCAGATAAAATCAAGATATTTATTGTTGTGAGTGTGCAAGTGAGGGATTCAAAATAAATGCTAATTTATCCAAAATAAGTTGAAACATATAACTGCAATAATTGGAAGAAAAATATAATATAAATGATTTGTGAGAAAGTTTTTGAGAATGTTGACTCTCTCTTTCTTCTGTATATTGTTTTGGTTTCGAAAGAGTCAAGAATATTGTTGTTTTTATATTTTTGAGCAAAAAATTTAACAACTGCCTTAAACAAATGCAATAGATAGTTTTTGAAGATTTTTGGAGATTTATGAATGTTTTTGGTGTTTTTGAATTTTTTATAAATTGAAAGAAATATAAGATAGTAATTTTGAACAAATATATACATGGATGAAATGACCAAGTTTATGCATAATAACGTTTAAGATGCAAAATATTCATGGGTTCTTTAAGTTCTTTACCATCTAAGGTAGATAATTTATATGCTCCTGATTCAAATTTTGCAGTAATAATGTATGGTCCAAGCCAGTTGGGCTCAAATTTACCTTTAAGTTCTTTGGTTGCATTTGTATTTTTTTGATTTTCTTTTAAAACAAGATCGCCGATCTCAAAGGATCGATGACGAACTTTCTTAGCATATGATCTTTTAAGCTTGTTTTGGTAAGCACGGAGATGCTCCAAAGCATTGATGCATTTTTCATCTAGGAGTTCCAGTGATCGAGTCTCACAACACGATATTCATCTCCTACTTCGGTATCTTGAAGTAGCAGAGCCAAAGAAGGAACTTCCAATTCAAATGGAAAAACTGCTTCAGCACCATATACCAAAACAAATGGTGAAGTGCCCGTCGGGGTTCGAACACTAGTTCGATAAGCCCACAAGGTTGGATATAATTGAATATGCCAGTCACGGCCAGTTTTATTGACTAATATTTTGAGAATTTTGATTAAAGTTTTGTTAGATGCTTCTGCTTGACCATTACCCTGAGGATAATAGGGGGTGGACCAGCGATGTTGAATCTTGTATTTTTGGCATAATTTTTTAACATCTTTATTTTTGAAAGGAGTTCCATTGTCAGAGATGAGGTTGGCAGGAATTCCGAACCTGCAAATAATTTGATTAAAAATAAATTTAGAAACTTGTGTGCCAGTGCAAGAAGCTAAAGGCATAGCTTCGACCCACTTCGTGAAATACTCAGTGGCAGTTATGATGAACTTGTGTCCATCAGATGACACAGGATTGATTTTGCCAATAATATCCAAGCCCCATTTAGAAAAGGGCCAAGGAGATGAAATAGCTCTGCAGCTCTTGTGCAAGCGCATGGACAAGGTCAGCATGTTTTTGACACTTGTCGCAATGGCGCACATACTCATGTGCATCCGTTTCCATGGTAGGCCAAAAGTATCCTATCCGAAGGAGCTTTTTAGCAATGGCACTACCACTAAAGTGTCCTCCACAAGATCCATCGTGGGCTTCACTCAAGGCTGATTTAGACTCTTCTAAATTTAAACATCTTAATAGGATACCTTCAAAAGATCTCCTATATAAAGTATTGCCAATTATTACAAATCGACTTGCTCGTCGACGTAATAATCGATGCTGGTTTCTATTAGAATTAGCAGGGAAAGTCCCATTTTGGAGAAAATCAAATATGTCTGTATACCAAGGTTCAGGAGTAGTTTCATTGATTAGAAACACATCCAAAGGCTCTAAGCATGACTTATTTGAAGCGGGTTCCTGGAGTCGACGAATAATGATAGTGGCGTATTCGTCGTCTAACTCCAAGGGCAGGAGAGATGCAGCTGCGGCCATAGCATCAGCTGCACGGTTGCTAGTTCGAGGAATAGCTTCCAAGGTGACTTGATCAAATAAAGACATTAGTTGTAAAACATAGGCCTTATATGGGCACAGTTTATCATCTCGGGTTTGATAGACTTCATTAATTTGGTTTATAACCAATTGGGAATCACCAAAAACTAAAAGGTGTTTAATTTTTAGTGCTAAAGCAGCTCGTAATCCAAGGATTAGAGCCTCATACTCAGCAGTATTGTTGGTGCAAGCAAAGGTCAGTTTGAAGGACAGAGGAATAAGATGTTTTTGCGGAGATATTAAAATAATACCCGCACCAGCCCCACTCATACATCGGGCTCCATCAAAGTATAAGGACCATTGTTCAGGATGGTCTGCCTCTAATTGAAGGCATTCATCTGGAAACTCGATGATGAGGGGATGAGTAGACTCTAAGGGTGCAGCAGCTAATTGATCTGCTATGATTTGACCCTTAACAGACTTCTGTCCTATGAATGTGAGATCAAACTCGCTTAAAGCAAGAACCCACTTGGCTGTGCGACCCGATAAATAAGGTCGACTCATGAGATATCTTAAGGGATCATATTTGGCAATGACATAAGTTTTTTGGCTAAGCATATAATGTCGTAATTTTTGCGTAGCAAAAATGACTGCTAGACATAGCTTCTCTAACGCTGTATAGCGGGTTTCATAACTGATGAAGGTTCGGCTAATATAATAATTAGCACGTTCTCATTTTTCATCATCAAGTTGAGCTAACATAGCTCCTAAGGCAGAATCTGAAGCTGAAATATATAGGAGAAATGGGCGATCAGATTTAGGCGGTGAAAGCACCGACGGATTAAGGAGGTATTGTTTGAGAAGCTCAAAAGCTTCTCTACATTCTGTGTCCCAATTGAAAGGGACATCCTTCTTAAGAAGTTTAAGAAAGGGACTAGTTTTATCCGCCAGCCTATCAATGAAGCGACGGATAGCTTGAAGTTTACCTTGTAAACTTCGTAATTCAGATATATTAGTAGGTGCGGGCATATCAGTGATAGCCGCAATCTTGAGAGGGTCAATTTCGATACCACGTAAAGAAACTAAAACCCCTAATAGTTTGCCGGATTTAACTCCGAATATGCATTTTGCTGGATTTAATCGAATGAGATATTCTCGTAATCGATTAAAAACTTTTCTTAAATCATCTAAATGATGATCTTCAATAAGAGAGCGAGCTATAATATCATCCACATAATCATGTAGGATATCATGCATCAGATCATGAAAAATGTAGGTCATAGCTCGTTGATAAGTTGCACCGGCGTTCTTTAAGCCAAATGGCATCACTTTCCAGCAAAAGGTACCCCAGGGGGTAATAAAGGTTGTTTTAGCCTGGTCTTCAGGAGCTATCCTGATCTGATTATAACCGGAGAATCCGTCCATTAAGGACATCATCCCACTTTCGGCAGTGAAGTCAATAATTTGATCCATGTTTGGAAGAGGAAAGTCATCTTTAGGGCATGCAGCGTTGATATCTCTAAAATCGGTGCAAACCCTAACTTTGGTAGCTTCTTTCTTGGTGACTGGAACTACATTTGAGATCCATTCAGCATAATCAATAGCTTGTATAAAGATAACATTCAGGAGTTTTTCTAACTCCCCTTTGACTAGCAGAGCCACTTTGGGATGCATTTTTCTAAGTTTTTGTTTAACCGGTTTAGCATCCGGATGGACCACTAGATGATGCATGACTACGGAAGGGTCTAGACCTGGCATATCTTCGTATGTCCAAGCGAAGACATCTTCATACTCTTTAAGGAATGCGATGTATTGTTCTTGTTTTTCTTGACGTAGTTCTGCTCCAATATTGATTATGTGAGGATTGTCCTCAGTTCCAATGTTAATTTTAATGACATTTTCTACCTCCATGTGTAGATCTCTTTCAAAATTAGGTGGGGCGGGTGAAACGCCCAATTCTTGTAATTCTTGTAAGGTTAATTTAGATAATTCATTCTGAGGATCGGTGGCCTCAAGTTGGGCTATAGTTGGTATAGAACCATCAAAATAAAACCCATTGTGTAACATCTCTTCAACAGAGACATCATGGAAGATATCTCCTTCCAACTCTTCATCGGGGTCGACAATCATTTCAGGGTATGCTATGGATAGCATGTTGCATGAAAACGACTGATTATTAAGAGGCAAATCAACATGCCTATCCAAATAATCTTGATAGCATATGAGATGATCATCATCCTCAAAAGGAAAGGGTTGACCCTTACTAGGAAATAGGCCCACACCACAGCGAGGCGGGCCACGGTTCTACCTCGAAAGGTTCTTTCATGCCATTTTGGAAAGGTCCCAAGCCTTTCCCTTTATATCCCATTTTAAGCATCATGGGTTTAGCTTTAATATAATCATTGGTAAAATAACACCGAGCGTATCCCTCATGATGAGTTTTGATATTCCGAGGGATTCTTCCCCAGTCATATCCTTTATAAATGAAGGCACAACTCCCGACTTGGTAAGTACTTCCCATAGGTTGTGGGAGGCCCAAAGTACGAGGAGATGGCGGCAATTTATTTAAAAGGTTTGAATCTTGCATGAAAGCATTCATTTTTTCTGATATTAAGGTTGTAGATAAATCTGGTAAAAGTTCATCAGAAAGGGCATAAGATGTAGAAGGTTTATTACCTATGTCTTGAGATGTGGAAGGTATGATAGATGTGTCTAGAGGTTTTGAATTTGCAGGGATAATAGTTGAAGGATTGGTTGTAAAATCTTTTTGAGGTTCTAGAAGAATTTGTTTAGAGGGTTGTTGATCTATATAGGAGGATGAAACAAATGGAGGGGAACTAGGTGAAGTTATGGGTTTATGTTTCATAGTTTTAGATGAAAAAGAAGAACTAGGATGTGTGGATGACAGAGCTGGGCAAAATTGCACTCCAACTGGTTCTGCCAAAGCACACATATCAAAAGGTCTAGGGTCACCATGAATAGTGACCAACTGATTTTTAAACTCAAATTTAACACATTGGTGTAAAGTTGATGGGACTGCTCGCATGGCGTTGATCCAAGGGCGACCCAAAAGTATATTGTACGATGCTGGGCAATGTACAATAAACACGGTTGTTTCTAGGGTTCTAGGACCAACTTGCAATGGGAGGGTGATAACTCCACATGTTTCTTGTGTTTCGTCATTAAAAGCTTTGATGATCATATCAGTTTTCTTCATTTCATCACTTCTAAAGCCAAATCGTTGGTAGAAGTCAAAGGTGCAAATGTTTAGAGATGAGCCATTATCAATCAAAACTCGTTTGACAGCTACATCTCCAATTAAAGCAGTAATGTATAAGGGATTGTCCTTATGTAAACTGTGTTGTGGGATATCTTTATCCCGGAAGTCAATACAATCAATCTCTCGAGTGATGATAGTATTGGCCATAGCTTCAGGTTGAATGTTTTGAGGTACCATCATTTGGCTCAATGTAAGCATCAACTCATCCCTATGGGTGGGAGAGGATCTTAATAAATCTAAGAGGGAAATTCTGGCCGTAGTATTAGACAATTGCTCATTAATGCTGTAAGGGGGTTTAGATTGGATATTAGGAGCATGATTCCCTTTATTAGGGTTTTTCAAAACGAATGGAGCCGATCCATCATTCTGGTTTGGTTCTTGTTGAGAGTTTTGAGCTTGTTGTCGAGTAACGACTCCAATGGTACCTACGATGTTATAGTGAAGACGTTGAACTGGTCTCGGTTGAGAATTTATGGCTTGTTCATAAGGAAGGACTATATTAGAAGAAGGTCGAGTAGTGACTCTTCTAGGAAATGGTTCTTCTGGAACCATAGCATCTGTGACAGGTTGAATAGGATCTGATTCGTTTTCAGAACTATTCGATTGGTTTGAAGTAATGTCTAGTTCACTTTCACTATCTGATTCTATATCACTAGAATCAGAAGTTTGAAAATTATGTAAGGGCCTGGTTGTAACCAGGGATAAGGTTGTGTCAAATATTTGAGAATCCTGAACAGGTAATTGTCCGCTAATGGTTCCTACATATCGGGTAGGAGGGGGAACATTATGATGTTCGATTTGATTGGCTACCTCTTTACCATGTCTTGGTAAAGGGTGTTGAAATATGTCTAAAGTTTGATTGGCATTTTGATTTTGATTTTGGGGAATGGTCTTTTGAGTATTATTAGGAGGGTTTTGTTTAGGTTGGAAGGCTTGCACTTCCATTTCATTATTGTCAATCAAATCTTGTATTTTATGTTTCAATCTCTTACAAGCGTTGGTAGAATGTCCAGGTCCTCTATGGAAATCACAGTGCAAATCAGCTCTATATCCGGGTATAGTTGGGTCAGGTTCCCGGATGGCTGGCAATTGGATTAAACCTCTTTCGAGCAGTTGAGGTAAAATAGTTGACAAAGGTTGGTTTAATCTAGTGAATTCTCGAGGAGGCTTGTCAGGAGGTTTCAATATGAATTTTTCTGTTGTCTTCGTTGCATTGATATTAGCAACATTTCTGCTATCAGTGACTCCGTCACCGACAACCTGTTTGTTTTTATATTGATTTCTAGATGTTTTCTCATCATCCTTCTTCCTAAGTTGGCCTCTCCTAATGAGGGCATCTTCTACTCTTCGAGCTAAATCTATAGCTTGATCGAAGGTAGTTAGGGTAGCAGTTGATAGTTCATAAGATAGTTGTTCTTGTAAATTGTTGATGAAAATGTCTAACATTTCCCTATAGGGTAGCACAAAGTGCAGTTTTCCTGTCAATTGCCTCCATCTAGCTAAGAAATCGGCAAAGCATTCATCCTTATCTTGTTTTAAATTGTATAGGTCTTTAATAGTTACATGCCTCTCGATGTAGGCACTAAATTGATGGACAAATGATTCAACTGTTTCTTCGAAGTTTCTTAAAGAATGAGTGGGCAATTGATAGTACCACTCTAATGCCATTCCACCTAAACTTTTGGGGAACATTTTTAGTAATAGCAAGTCGTCATGCGATATGTCGTGACATGCTATCCTAAACATGCGAAGATGCTCTATGGGATCTTCGGTTCCTTTATATATAGGCTGAACTAGGCATGGGAAAATGTTTAGGGTATGGTTGAGCTACAACTATGGGATCCAAAGGTTGACTACAGATCTCTCGATAATTATACGAGGGACGGTAGGGATCTATCTGGTCCATACGTGAAGCTAATTGTTTCACCATGGCTTCCAGATTACTAGTTTGCCCCCCATATTGGTTTGGTAGGGCATTGACATAAGTGTTATGGGCATATGATGGAGGAAAATGCAGATTAGATGCCATGTTACTGTTGTGTAAATTATTGGTAGGAAAAGTATTATGGAGGAATTTTGAAGTTGTATTATGTTGTATTCCGGATTGTTGAAAGTTTGTATTTGGCTTTGTTTTAGGTTTCTGTTTATTTAAAGCATTTTGCTCAATAGTTTGGCGGAATAAAGTAGTGAAGGGAATTTTCTTTTGTGCGGGAGTGATTTTAGGTTGAGTAACAGGTTCCTTAGGAGGTTGGGTAACCTGTTGTTTTGACATGCTTTGGGCTATAGTGACCATATCCGTATTGGATGGTCCACCCTTGTCACTTTCTTGATCAATGAAAGACAAGGGATTAGTCTGCATATTGCACATATATTCCATGGCTGCTTGAGTTTTACTAATTTGCCCTTTATCAAGGCGAATGGCCACATTAAGGTCATCAATGTTTTCCATGAGAAATCTCTTGAAATGCTCTGCATTGTCAAAGGCAATAGCTCCATTTGGAGCTACTCTAGGGGATGAGGATCCATCCTCTTTAACATTTGCTTCTTGTTCCTTATCTTCACCTAAGTCTTCATCTGATTGACCTAGAGTTTCTCCTTCCGGATTTGTTTCTCCAAGAAGGACATTTGGGTTTTCAGTTGTATCTTGTAACCAATCTTCTCCTTCCCCTAAAGTTTCTTTACCATTCCTAAGTTTAGGCATGGTGCTAAGTTTTGATTTCAGCAAATATATATATATATATATATATATATATATATATTGCAACAAATTAAGAGGTATATATTTACTATATACCTACTACAATATTTGAAAAATGAAATGTTTAAGTTTTTGCTAAGTTTTTTTTTTTTTTAATTTTTTCTTTAATTTTTTTTTTTTTGAAATGATATAATAAAGACAACAAATAACACAATAAATGCACAAAATAATAAGACTGAAAGTAAATGAGCTAGTTTTCTATGAATAACTTATGAATATCATTAATAGGTTCAAGTTGTTCAGGGGTCATGAAATGTTCTTCTTCAAATTGAAAGTTTTCTTTTAGAAATTTGATGAAAAGGGCTATGGTAATATTATCTGTCTCAGATGCTGGTTGATAAAAGTAAAGCTCATGGCAATACTCTCGATATAACACAGCACGAGGAACTCTATTCCATCTTTCCCTATCTGTAAGAACAACCTCTTGGTCTTCTACACAACCTAGGAACTGGTGCACAATAGCTGCGTTCTCGAGGTATTCCTCGAAGGTGAACAATTCTGAAGATACTAAAGCCCTCCTATAGGCTAACCATCTATGGCAGGCTCTCTGAAGTTCATGATAAAAAACTAGTTGGTGAGGATCCAGGATTCTATCCAAGACTAGCCTCTTAATTTGCTTAAGTTGTGTGGACCTGGATGAGATGATACTAAGTCTCCTGTCAAGTTCGTCCCACAAGGATTGATTTCTACTCGTTTCAGGGATACTAAGGACAGAATTAACTTCTATAGCTGCCAATTGATTTTCTACGTTTATAGTAACTGCTAACCTCTTTTTAGGAGCTACCATCTAAACATGACTTTAAACCTTAAATGTTTTAAAATGCATCTAAGTTTTAGTTGTTCTAATTTTTTTGTTTTTGTTTTTGTTTTTGTTTTCAAAAGGTTATGATGCATTCACGTCGGGTTCACCAAAATGTATCGCTCCAAATTTTTCGCATCCCTACCTTCAGGCTATAGGATCCGCGCCCGGAAGGAGGATGGGAAAAGGATGGTGCGGTACCTCGGACTGAGAGGACTTTGCGAAGGTCCCGCCTCTCAAGGGAGGTGTATTTTGGTGATTTTTCGACGGATGGTGGGTTCACCAGGAAACATTTAGCGGCAGTTTCCACGCCTAGGTTTTGGAATGTGTTTAGATGTGTTCGTTTTAATCTTAAGCATTCATATCCTAGGTTTGGCCGAATGAATCTAAATTAAACTACATGAAAATGCAACTTTCATGAATACAACAAACAGATTTGAAAGCAGAAAACAGAGAATTTTACAGAATGACAATGAAGAATACCTGATCCGGATGTCTGAAGAAGATTCTGACGTTTGAAGCAGTCTGGATCGCCTGTAATCTGACAGAATCGCCTACAATCTGACAGAATCGTCTGAAACTGACAGAATCGTCTGAGATCTGACGAATTCGTCAGACGAATTCGTCAGAGACCTGCAAAACAGAAAATAGATGCAAAATACAAGAAATTCTACTGTGCTAACAGAGGCAAATTACACCAAATAATAAAATGAATACTGAGCAATAGTTTAAAACAGCAATCCTAGCCAATTTCTGTATTTTAACAACAAATCATGAACTTAATGTGCAATCTAAGCTAAATGGGTGAACTCCAAATGCAAAATAATATAAACACTGAGTAAATGATCTAATTTGCAGCATAAAATGACAAAGAAAAGGTTGAGAAAAGCAAACTCCAGGCACTGATTGCCTCGATGTGGACTGCAGTCGAGATCGTCTCGCATCAGTACGAAATCGTCTCGCATTTGACGGGATCGCCTCCGATCTGAACAGGTTCGTCGACGACGATGGATGCTGGCTCCGGCTGAAAATCAGTGATGTACCTACAACAAAATTGCTATGGGACTAGTGCAAAAGCAAGATTAGGATGTTTTGACGCAGAGGGAATCACTTTACGAGATAATTTCAGCCAGGGGTTGGGGAGGGAAAATTCTAGAGATTAAATAGGCTTAGGGGGAGTAGTTAGGAGGTTGGAGATCATCCCAATTTGGGAGATCTCCAACGAGGGAGGGTCCCAACGGCGCAGACACGCTTCTGCCCAGATTGGAGACCCGTTGGAACAGATTCCAACTATGCACATTCAGTTTTGCGACAAGATCGTCTGGACGTCCTAGTCCGGACGAAATCGTCAAATCTAGGGCGATATCGTCTGATCGGCGACGATATCATCAAACGGTCAAAACAACCTCTAAAAATGGCACGAAAAAGGGGGAAACGGATTTCCCGACGGTTAACGGGCGGTTTGGGAGGTTAAATTTGAATTTAAAATTATTTACTAAGGTGAGTGTAAATTTTATAATTTTACTGCGCCAATTTTAGGGTGCTACAGTATCTCCACATTGGACATTATCGATGCAACTTTATTTTACGATCTATCCAAAATTGTTGTCATGAAATAAAAAATTCATAGATATGTGGATTATTTTAGACCTCCATAGGAGAATAACATGTCACCCTAGTTCAAAACCTTATGTGATTAATATTTTCAATTACCTCTAATGCGTGGCTCAATTGTGATGTAAGAACTATGCACATAGAGATATCTCGTAGTTTTGTTAAGGCAATGAGGTCTTTTTTTTTTGGCTAGTATTTTTTTTGTACCACATGGGGTGCAAAGTGAGCATGGGCTAGCTTATAAGGCCTAGCACCAACTAGGAGAGATAGCCATGCACATGGGTGCACTTGGCTATCTTGGATAGCTCCATGCAGGGCTGCCTTGGGTGTCACTTGGTGGTATCAGTGGCTCCCATGTGAAGGCCACCTGTTGTTGTAGGGCATTATGGCTCTCATCAATTTCGATTGAATAACCTATGGCCTAGCCACCTTACTTACCATCAGCCATCGCATGGATGGGTGGTTTATGTTACTACAAAATTAAATGGGTTGGTTATTGTGTAAACTAACTTTTTCAAAATAAATTGAGTAAAGGAAGGCACTTCTTTTATTATTATTGCATGTGGTTGCCTTTTTAAGACCAAAGTGACAAAGAGGCACTTATTTTTTATTAAATGAAATAAATTAAAAAGGACATTTCCATTATGAAAAAATGAGCTAATGTTAATAGGGACATCTCTTCTATTTTTTAATGGAATAAGTTATCTTAATTGTGTTGAGGGTCTATTCTTTTTATTGAATAAAATAAAGTTCTCCTGATTAATTGAGGGACTTTATATGGAGGAAGCCTTTTAATTTTTTTTTTTTTTTTAATTTACATGGTGGAATCGGTAGCCGCCATGAATCCGGGTAGGTTGTCCAACTTTTTTATGGCCACCACAGTATTCTGTGATGTCCACCCCAGAAGCCGCCACATAGATCTTCGCACAGTCCGCCCCTATAACCACCATGCCACAATCATTTTAAACCTTTTACGCCACTGAAAGCACCAGGAAAGGGACAAGCATTCAGTCCGGCGAGGCCCAAGATTTGAACCTTGGACCTCCACCCCCCTTATGGGGTTTGGATGAACCAATTGGTCTACACCTCGGACCTTAGGAAGCCTTTTAAATTAAGGTAAAGGAAAAATAATATATTTTAATATTGAATGGAATAAGTTCTCTTTATATGAAGGAAGCCTTTTAAATCAAGGTAAAGAAAAAATATTGATGGATTATGTTTGATTAAATTAAAGGAAAGACCCTTTTGTTGTGAAAAACATAGATGGATTATGTTTTGATTAATTTAAAGGAAAGACCTCTTGATATGAAAAACATAGATGGATTATGTTTTGATAATTTAAAGGAAATACCCTTTGTTGTGAAAAACATAGATGGATTATGTTTTGACTAATTTAAAGGAAAGACCCTTTGTTGTTAAAAATATATATGGGTTGTGTTTTGATTATTTTAAAGGAAATATTCTTTGTTGTTAAAAACATAGATGGATTATGTTTATTTATTTTAAAGGAAAGTAGTTTGATAAGTACTTGATTGATTAAGAGTATAGGCTCTTAATTGGTTAAGAAAATTTGTTGATAAGTACTTGATCGATTAAGAGTATGGGCTCTTAATTGGTTAAGGAAATGATTATTGATAAGTACTTGATCGATTAAGAGTGTGGGCTCTTAATTGGTTAAGGAAATTAGTATTGATAACTACTTGATTTATTAAGAGTGCAGGATCTTAATTGGAAAGAAAATTGGTATTGACAAGTAATTGATCGATTAAGAGTATGGGATCTTAATTGGTTAAGTAAATTGATTGATAAGTACTTGATAAATTAATAGTATGGTCTCTTAATTGGTTAAGGAAGTTATTATTGATAATTACTTGATCAATTAAGAGTATTAGCTCTTAATTGGTTAAGGAAATTGGTTGATAAGTACTTGATTGATTAGGAGTATGGGCTCTTAGTCGGTTAAGGAAATTGGTTTGATAAGTGGTTGATTGATTAAGAGTATGGATTCTTAGTCAACAAGAAAATTTTATAAGTGGTTTATTGATTAAAAGTATGGGCTCTTAGCTGATTAAATAAAATTATTCTTATTTATTATTTTAATTTTTATGTATGGACACATTAGACTCATGGAAGATAAATATTCCTTGAGTGTGGATTAAAAGATAGAAATTATCTTATTGGAATATGAATGTGGAGTTCATCTGAGGGGATTATGGGGTCCCCTCATGTTTAAGAGATGTGAATTAATCTACCAATTCACGGTATGGAGCATAGGGATTATGGGGTCCTTATGTACCTGTTATTGTATCAATAAATTTGAAAGAGGAATCAATAAATTCCTAGAATCATTATAATGGATTCAATTGAAATAAATGGAATATGGATATATTTTAAGGTTGGGTTTTTCCCTTAGGGATTTTCCTAAGATATATAATGTGTCAAAATGTGTGATGTAAAAATTGGTTACTATCATCTTGTAATCTTGGTTTATCATGGATATGTTATTCTTCAACAAAGAGAAGTTAATGGAACTTCATAGACCATAGATATGAGTTGTTAAGAACTACTTATGATTAGTAGGTAGTGTCATTCATGGTAATTATAATGGTTAACTAGAATTAAATCTAGTTATGGTGGCTAGGCAATGCACTCCTTGTATTATTTAATGGTCCTTACTATGATGAAGTGCAAGAGAGTAATGAGTGATATCTATTAATGGTTATGCTTATTGTAGTAATCCCAGGGAAGCGGTGCACCGTCCACTGCTCTATTTAAAAATATTATTTGATTTATTTATACTTAATCATGCATTAAATGAAATATGTGTAAGCAAATGTAACTAAAATATAAAGAAATGAATGAATAATTTTATTTATTGTTTTTTCTCAATATCGATTATATATAGATCCCTCTAAGGGATTCCCTTCATTTAATACAGATTTTATAAAATAGGGCATCATATGTATGATATCCCCTTGCAAGGGGTGATGCACTCTTGCAGGCTTCCCGATGACACACACAAAACTGTATGAGGGCTTACAGATGCCTCCTTCTCCATGTCTGGATCCTAGAGGGATCTCTTTGCTTTCATATATTGATAACCTGTCTATTGAACCTGTAATTCTGTAAGCATGAAAACAATAGTAAATGCTCAGTTATCCAGTATTGCCTCCTTGGATGAGGTTGTTAGCAATAACCCTAATGATAAACATAAATAAGCTCAATGACAATGGAAACTAATGCTATGAAGGCAAATAAATGCGATAAACTAGATCTATGCTAATGGTGTAAAAAAATGTAACAAGCTAAATAAAAGAACTAATTCTAAGAACCCTAGACTAGGCCTACGGGCCGCTATCCAGGACAGTGGCCACTAAGATGAAAACCTATCTCTATTGCTCCAAGGCTATGGATCTAGGATTATTGTTGAAGTTGAAATGGTTGTCGTTTATGCTTGATGTGTTGAATATCCTACATGTGATAACCTCTCAATCGGAAAGCACTTTGTTGCTCCTAAAATGTTCTCCCATATACTCTCTGATCTTATAGAGCTTTGCTACAAGAAAATCTCTCCAAGTCTCAAAAATCTCTCCTCGATCGTATCTCTATGAAAGGTCTCCAAAAGCTCTCCTCAAAAGTCCCCCCTTTGGTGCTCTTAGGTTTACACCTTATAATGTCTTTGAATCCCTAGGTTAATGTCCAAACCCCTAGGACTAAATTTTGCATGTACACTAGATTTTAGCATGATAATTTTTGTCTTTTGTTATGTGTGAAGGCTAGTTAAATTGATGTCTAAACCTAGACTTGAGTCTCTTATGTAGACTGGCTATGAGGAGGAATGTAAAGTTATCCCCGTTTGGATTTATTGCATGTAAACTACTACTTTTTCCTGAGATTAGGTTATTTTGATGGCAAGTTGCTATTTAGGACTTAGTCACTGTCATCTGCAGTGGCTAGGGCTAGCCAATCTAAGCTTCAGCAACCAAAATCCAGACACTCTGGCTCATAGCGGCTAAGC
The DNA here is from genome assembly GCA_028583015.1 of Wollemia nobilis. Taxonomy (NCBI): domain Eukaryota; kingdom Viridiplantae; phylum Streptophyta; class Pinopsida; order Araucariales; family Araucariaceae; genus Wollemia; species Wollemia nobilis. The sequence goes on along the minus strand of JAQPPZ010000012.1, from coordinate 9,173,312 downwards.
TTGGATGGGCTAATACTGCCCCAAATGAGTGGTGAAAACCACTTTTGGCACTTGGAATATCCCAAGGTTTAGTCATATGGTCTATGAATGCCCATATGAGTAGTTCTCCTAAACATGGCATGTTTTAGGTATCTACATATACCCCTTTTTGTTATGCATTGTGTGGAAAAAACACAACACGGAGCAAAAATATAAATAGCTATGTTTGTAGGGTTTATGATGATCATTGGTCTAATCAATGTTGGATGGCCCAACTCGCAAGATGGCGTGCATCCCTGAATCATTTCTTCAACTTGATTGAAGGTTTAATTATGCAAGAGGCTTGCACATGTTTACTTGCACTCATTCCTCAAATACAATCGGGTAGCTTATGTCACTATAATAGAACCGATTAGAAGAGAGCCATAAATTGGCATGTTATATTTTGCTTATGATCCCAACAAACGGGGAAGTTATGTGATAGTTTCTTGCAATGATTCATAGGACGAATGTGATTTTGACGTGATTGAGTGATCTTTGGTTGACTTTGATTATGATTATTTGAATATTTAACTACCCCCTCACACAATGCATTGATGAGGGAAGGGCAATGAATGAAGTGACAAGTCGCTTGACCAATATGCCTAGTTTGGCTCCTTTCTAGTGTTTATCTTTTTAATGGGAAATTCCCCATCCAAGTGTGACTTCACTATTTTTTGATAAACATTCATCCCTATCCCGGGGGGCGGTCTGACCATAAATAGCCTTCTTAGGGAGTTAGGATGAGTGCTTCTATTTAGCCTTGTGTTGCATCACTTGGCTTAGTATTGTAATTCCATAAAGGAATTAAGATGATTCCATCGCACCCGTGGAGCAGTCCAACCATATTGGCATTCTTCAAGATTAATGGGGCACATCACAATTCCAAAATTATTAATTTACCTCAAGTAGCTCTATGGTAACTCACTCATCTCACTGAATTACATGGAGTGCAAATCGCTACAACCGCTGAGTTGATAGAGTAAGTAACTGGATACGAGGCTTACTTGTCATTTTTTTGTTATTTTGATCATTATGATGCTTATGAATCATCAAAATGTGCTTATTTGATTTTTTTGTTATTCCTACTAGAAGGAATTTTTCTTCATTTGCCAGTGCTACTGGCCGCTGTCAGATCCAGTGACCCCCAAATGCCTATTTGTTGCTGCTCTCGACTCTAGTGGCCAAGAAGTGCAGGCCGCTGTCGATAGCAGTAGCTAAAGCATAATTTGGGAAGTATAAAAAGCAGCCTAGGGTTTTGACTTTTAATTCTTCCTAGCTATCAAATTGCTTTTCTAAGCTCTAGAGAGAAAGTGACTTCTTGCAACTTGGAGAGCTTATCAATGAGGACCATGGCTACACAAGGCGAGGCATCTATTATTGGAGGAGCCAAAGCTTCTTGTGTACTCCTAGAAACCCTAACCTTGCTCATTTTTTAGTAAAAATGAACCACACTAAGTAATCGGTGAATTAACCTCACTAAACTTGCTGGCAATGAACCAAACCTATAGATAGGCTTAGTTTAGGATTTTTTTTGGTGGGTTTGCCCCCTTTTCATTATTTTTCAATTTTTTTGGATGTTTTTGGCATATGGCATACGTGGTTGTCACATCACCCATTGGTCGCTGCCACATAGAGCAGCCATTTTGGCCTGTGGCTTGGCTGCTATTGATGGCAGTGGCTGATTCAAATCTCAACAGTCAAAATTTTGACCATTAGGTTTTGGTCACTACCAGCCTCAGCGACCAAATTTTGGTCACTGTAGACGAAAGCAACCAGGATATCTTATGAAAAAAAATTATTTTTTTTTGTATTTTTTAGTTTTTTTTCTAAAATTTGCTGCATGATTAGGTGCTTTTATTCCTATTTCACTTAGACTTAGGATAGTCTATTATTATTTGCATCGTTTTACATGTTTTATTATGTTTTATTCCTTAGATGCACTATAGTTATGCCTTAATTTTTGTCCTTATATTCTTTCTACTTGGGCTCAGGACCCGAAGCCCTTAAATGACCTCCTACCATGTATCGCTGATGCGGACTGGGCATGGTTTAATGCCCACAGATTACAGTATGTTACCAAGCTACTCCAAATTATGTCATATCAGGCCTACCTCATGGTCCTCGCTTACTGATGGGATCCTAGTACTAATACCTTCCACCTTCCTACCAGTGATATGACTATCACATCGGAGGATGTGTACAAGATTTTCTAGATTTCTTTTGATGGAGTAGCCATCATTTCTTTGGCCACTAAGGACCTTGTGTTTGGGGGAGCATACTGTGGCTACCTTTAAGGAAAATAAATCTGGTGATGTATCTGTTCTACGATGGTACGGGGTGAGGGTATTTTTTGAGAGGCATGCGATGTTGCTAATGGTCATCAGCAACATGCTTCTCCCAGACTGCTCAGGCTTGAGGTTCTCTTGGAACCTCCTTATGATGGTTCAAGGTTTGGTGGATAGTGAGGATCATCTCATCTACACATGGGGGAGCACTTTGCTAGTGTAGTGCTATTATGAGTTGTATCACATCTATCGGTAGGGTCATGCTAGCATTGCTTGTAGCTTGCTTTTGTAGATATGGGGATGGGAGCATATCCACGTAGATCGTCCTAGAGGTATTCCCATAGATATCATAGAGATTGATGATTCAATGTAGTGCTATGCCACTAGATGGTCTCGATATCATGAGGGGTGCAAGAGCATCCCTCATGCAAGGGAGCTCCCCCATTACCTTACTTCTTTTACTGGGTTGTAGGACTATGATATTGTATGGTGACCATATCAGGACTGCTTGGCCTGGGACAGGGCATCCAGATTTACAACTAGGATGTAGTGTGAGTGGTGGATCATTGGACACAAGGGCATCATCAAAAAGTATTTCTTCTACTCTCATGTCCTTCATTAGTATGGATTGTAGTAGGATGTGCCACTTGCCCCGCTCTTGTATAGGTGTATCGTAGCATGGATAGACCTTCCTCTGCCACATATTACAAAGCTTACTGATGAGGAGGACACCCTAGCAGTTGATGTAGGTTTTTATGGGGGAGTCATAGATACCTTCACGTAGTGGTGGAGGAATCGATTGTGGCATGGTGATGTTAGCTTGGGTCATGAGGATGACGGTGGTGATGGAGGTGCAAATCTAGTAGGGTGGAGAGTCCAATATATGACTGATGGATGGGGCTAGCCGATATAGCAGGCAATAGCAGAGGAGCATGAGGCTCTTGTAGAGGAGGAGTTAGATCTTGAGGAGAGATATTATCCTCTTAGGGCATAGCTGCATGAGGTAGAGGCCAAGCTCCAGTCGGTCAAGATCCAAGTACAGTAGCAATATGCCACTATAGCACAGCGAGATGCCAGTATAGCACAGCTCACGACACAGATACAAGCATTGTAGTCTACTATCAGGAGTGGTTCTACTAGGATGCAATTTTTTTATGTTCTTTCTATAGAGGTTGAGCTCCAGTCAACCAATATCTAATTACAACAACAATATGCCACTATAGCATAGATCACGGCATAGATATAGGTATTGTGGGTAACTATCAAGAGTGGTGCTACTAGGCTATAGAATTTTGTTGTTCCTCCTATACCATAGGGTCCTATAGGGGCGAATCCAAGGGCAAAGATTAGGCATCTGTAGAGCTTTTTTGATGAGTGTGACGCACAGATCTCTGATGATGCAGCCTACATTGTTGCTCTCTAGATGCATATCAGGAGGCTAGGATCCACTCCTAGGGAGAGGACAAGTGCAGGTGGATCACAGGTTAGCAGGTGCTCTACCTCGAGTTAGTCTTAAGTCAGGTCAAGCTAGAGGACTCAGGCCCATGTAGAGAGACCAGTGGCTTCACACCATTCTACTCGAGATCTAGCCATAGGGGGTGGTGACCTAGGGGGTGCAGGCCTAGTTTGATTCATGATATACTTTAGCTTTTATTTTTAAGGTCAGTTGACCTACATGACTATAGCCCACGGGTCTTTTTTACATCTATGTACTTGATTCACACATTTATATATGAGATATTTTGGATTATGATTTTCTATGTGTATCATTTATTGCTTATGTTTATGTTTTATTTATGTGATGTGATTATGGTGTTATGATGTGTTGATGTATGTGTTAGATGATAAGTGATATTTATGATGATGTGAATATTTAGATGCAAGCTTATGTAGATGCTTATATGATTTGATTATTGTGACATGATGTAATGTATGTGGATGCAATTATGTAATCTTAGGTGTCGATGGATGAATTATAATATATGTATTTATGGATGCAATGTTATTTTTAAATGCATGTTTAACAATTTTTTGCTTTTAGTTGTATGCATTTAATTTATGTTATGATATGGTAAATGCAACGTGTGTAATGCATTATCTACATGGTTTTTGGTCCAATGTACATGAACCTATATGCTTCAATCATAAGGAATGCATATGATATGAGTTTAACAATATAATAGGTGACACCATAGAAAGTATAGTAGTTATGAATGTAAATAATCACTCTTATCACAAGAATTAACTATTTAAGCATCCATATGTGCAATGTAATGGCATGGAATGTATGTATTTTCTTGATAAGCTTCTGTAATTTAAAATATTCAAAATAGTCAGTTGTCATGTAAATATCATTTCTAAAATCTATTTGATATCTAACCTACTTTGTTAACACCCTTTAATTCACCAAACCTCATAAAGAAAAATTGATGATGTGATCGATGATATGATTTGTTGCTATGTAGGAATTTTTGAGGTTTTTCTCGAGACTCAAACACTCTAGTTACCCTATCAACAGTTGCGTACTAACCATACAAGACTTTTGAAAAGCAAGGCTTTCATCATGGACCTATATATTCATTATCCATGATGATCATTGGTCTAATCAATGTTGGATGGCCCAACTCGCAAGATGGCATGCATCCCTGAATCATTTCTTCAACTTGATTGAAGGTTTAATTATGCAAGAGGCTTGCACATGTTTACTTGCACTCATTCCTCAAATACAATCGGGTAGCTTATGTCACTATAATAGAACCGATTAGAAGAGAGCCATAAATTGGCATGTTATGTTTTGCTTATGATCCCAACAAACGGGGAAGTTATGTGATAGTTGCTTGCAATGATTCATAGGACGAATGTGATTTTGACGTTATTGGGTGATCTTTGGTTGACTTTTATTATGATTATTTGAATATTTAACTACCCCCTCACACAATGCATTTATGAGGTAAGGGCAATGAATGAAGTGACAAGTCGCTTGACCAATATGCCTAGTTTGGCTCCTTTCTAGTGTTTATCTTTTTAATGGGAAATTCCCCATCCAAGTGTGACTTCACTATTTTTTGATAAACATTCATCCCTATCCTGGGGGGCGGTTTGACCATAAATAGCCTTCTTAGGGAGTTAGGATGAGTGATTCTATTTAGCCTTGTGTTGCATCACTTGGCTTAGTATTGTAATTCCATAAAGGAATTAAGATGATTCCATCGCACCTGTGGAGCAGTCCAACCATATTGGCATTCTTCAGGATTGATGGGGCACATCACAATTCCAAAATTATTAATTTACCTCAAGTAGCTCTATGGTAACTCACTCATCTCACTGAATTACATGGAGTGCAAATCGCTACAACCACTGAGTTGATAGAGTAAGTAACTGGATACGAGGCTTACTTGTCATTTTTTTGTTATTTTGATCATTATGATGCTTATGAATCATCAAACTGTGCTTATTTGATTTTTTTGTTATTCCTACTAGAAGGAATTTTTCTTCATTTGCCAGTGCTACTGGCCGTTGTCATATCCAGTGACCCCCAAATGCCTATTTGTTGATGCTCTCGACTCTAGTGGCCAAGAAGTGCAGGCTGCTGTCGATAGCAGCAGCTAAAGCATAATTTGGGAAGTATAAAAAGCAGCCTAGGGTTTTGACTTTTAATTCTTCCTAGCTATCAAATTGCTTTTCTAAGCTCTAGAGAGAAAGTGACTTCTTGCAACTTGGAGAGCTTATCAATGAGGACCATGGCTACACAAGGCGAGGCATCTATGATTGGAGGAGCCAAAGCTTCTCATGTACTCCTAGAAACCCTAACCTTGTTCATTTTTTAGTAAAAATGAACCACACTAAGTAATCGGTGAATTAACCTCACTAAACTTGCTAGCAATGAACCAAACATGTAGATAGGCTTAGTTTAGGATTTTTTTTGGTGGGCTTGCCCCCTTTTCATTATTTTTCAATTTTTTTGGATGTTTTTGGCCTATGGCATACGTGGTTGTCACATCACCCATCGGTCGCTGCCACACAGAGCAGCCATTTTGGCCTGTGGCTTGGTTGCTATTGATGGCAGTGGCTGATTCAAATCTCAACAGTCAAAATTTTGACCATTAGGTTTTGGTCACTATCAGCCTCAGGGACAAAATTTTGGTCACTGTAGATGAAAGCAACCAGGATATCTTATGAAAAAAAATTATTTTTTTTTGTATTTTTTAGTTGTTTTTCTAAAATTTGCTGCATGATTAGGTGCTTTTATTCCTATTTCACTTAGACTTAGGATAGTCTATTATTATTTGCATCGTTTTACATGTTTTATTATGTTTTATGCCTTAGATGCACTATAGTTATGCCTTAATTTTTGTCCTTATATTCTTTCTACTTGGGCTCAGGACCCAAAGCCCTTAGATGACCTCCTACCATGTATGGCTGATGTGGACTGGGCATGGTTTAATGCCCACAGATTACAGTACGTTACCAAGCTACTCCAGATTATGTCATATCAGGCCTACCTCATGGTCCTGGCTTACTGATGGGATCCCAGTACTAATACCTTCCACCTTCCTACCGGTGAGATGACTATCACACCGGAGGATGTGTACAGGATTTTCTAGATTTCTTTTGATGGAGTAGCCATCATTTCTTTGGCCACTAAGGACCTTGTGTTTGGGGGAGCATACTGTGGCTACCTTTAAGGAAACTAAATCTGGTGATGTATCTATTCTACGATGGTACAGGGTGAGGGTATTTTTTGAGAGGCATGCGGTGTTGCTAATGGTCGTCAGCAACATGCTTCTCCCAGACTGCTCAGGCTTGAGGTTCTCTTGGAACCTCCTTATGATGGTTCAGGGTTTGGTGGATAGTGAGGATCATCTCATCTACACATGGGGGAGCACTTTGCTAGTGTAGTGCTATTATGAGTTGTATCACATCTATCGGTAGGGTCATGCTAGCATTTCTTGCAGCTTGCTCTTGTAGATATGGGGATGGGAGCATATCCACGTAGATCATCCTAGAGGTATTCCCATAGATATCATAGAGATTGATGATTCAATGTAGTGCTATGCCACCAGATGGTCTCGAGATCATGAGGGGTGTAAGAGCATCCCTCATGCAGGGGAGCTCCCCCATTACCTTACTTATTTTACTGGGCTGTAGGACTATGATATTGTATGGTGACCATATCAGGACTACTTGGCCTGGGACAGGGCAGCCAGATTTACAACTAGGATTTAGTGTGAGTGGTGGATCATTGGACACAAGGGCATCATCAAAAAGTATTTCTTCTACTCTCACGTCCTTCATTAGTATGGATTGCAATAGGATGTGCCACTTGCCCCGCTCTTGTATAGGTGTATCGTAGCATGTATAGACCTTCCTCCGCCACATATTACAAAGCTTACTGATGAGGAGGACACCCCAGCAGTTGATGTAGGTTTTTATGGGGGAGTCATAGATACCTTCACATAGTGGTGGGGGAATCAATTGTGGCATGGTGATGGTAGCTTGGTTCGTGATGATGACGGTGGTGATGGAGGTGCAAATCTAGTAGGGTGGAGAGTCCAATATATGACTAATGGATGGGGCTAGCCGATATAGCAGGCGATAGCAGAGGAGCATGAGGCTCTTGTAGAGGAGGAGTTAGATCTTGAGGAGAGATATTATCCTCTTAGGGCATAGCTGCATGAGGTAGAGGCCAAGCTCCAGTCGGTCAAGATCCAAGTACAGTAGCAATATGCCACTATAGCACAGGGAGATGCCAGTATAGCACAACTCACGACATAGATACAAGCATTGTAGTCTACTATCAGGAGTGGTTCTACTAGGATGCAGATTTTTTATGTTCCTTCTATAGAGGTTGAGCTCCAGTCAACCAATATCTAAGTACAACAACAATATGCCACTATAGCATAGATCATGAAATAGATATAGGTATTGCGGGTAACTATCAAGAGTGGTGCTACTATGATATAGAATTTTGTTGTTTCTCCTATACCATAGGGTCCTATAGGGGCGAATCCAAGGGCAGAGATTAGGCATCTGTAGAGCTTTTTTGATGAGTGTGACGCACAGATCTCTGATGATGCAGCCTACATTGTTGCTCTCTAGATGCATATCAGGAGGCTAGGATCCACTCCTAGGGAGAGGACAAGTGTAGGTGGATCACAGGTTAGCAGGTGCTCTACCTCGAGTTAGTCTTAAGTCAGGTCAAGCCAGAGGACTCAGGCCCATGTAGAGAGACCAGTGGCTTCACACCATTCTACTCGAGATCCAGCCATAGGGGGTGGTGACCTAGGGGGTGCAGGCCTAGTTTGATTCATGATATACTTTAGCTTTTATTTTTAAGGTCAGTTGACCTACATGACTATAGCCCACGGGCCTTTTTTACATCTATGTACTTGATTCACACATTTATATATGAGATATTTTGGATTATGATTTTCTATGTGTATCATTTATTGCTTATGTTTATGTTTTATTTATGTGATGTGATTATGGTGTTATGATGGGTTGATGTATGTGTTAGATGATAGGTGATATTTATGATGATGTGGATATTTAGATGGATGCTTATGTAGATGCTTATATGATCTAATTATTGTGACATGATGTAATGTATGTGGATGCAATGATGTGATCTTAGGTGTCGATGGATGATTTATGATCTATGTATTTATGGATGCAATGTTATTGTTAAATGCATGTTTAACAATTTTTTGCTTTTAGTTGTATGCATTTAATTTATGTTATGATATGGTAAATGCAATGTGTGTAATGCATTATCTACATGGTTTGTGGTCCAATGTACATGAACCTATATGCTTCAATCATAAGGAATGTGTATGATATGCATTTAACAATATAATAGGTGACACCACAGAAAGTATAGTAGTTATGAATGTAAATAATCACTCTTATCACAAGAATTAACTATTTAAGCATCCATATGTGCAATGTAATGGCATGGAATGTATGTATTTTCTTGATAAGCTTCTGTAATTTAAAATATTCAAAATAGTCATTTGTCATGTAAATATCATTTCTAAAATCTATTTGATATCTAACCTACTTTGTTAACGCCCTTTAATTCACCAAACCTCATAAAGAAAAATTGTTGATGTGATCAATGATATGATTTGTTGCTATGTAGGAATTTTTGAGGTTTTTCTTGAGACTCAAACACTCTAGTTACCCTATCAACAATTGCATACTAACCATACAAGACTTTTGAAAAGCAAGGCTTTCATCATGGACCTATATATTCATTATCCATGTGTGTGCAAATTAATATATTTATATAGAACTCAAACATTTCCTTCGATGTCAAACGGGATTCTTTCAGCCCATTGCTAAGATCAGGGATCCTCAAGTATTCATTTGATCCTGTGTTGGACTTATTTGGACTATACCACTAGGCAGTATTGGGTTACCCAAAGATAGCTCATCCACATGCAAACATTGGTCTACACAAATGCAAGATGCTATTGTGATAGACATATCATCATGCATAAGGACACCACCATTGCCAAGTTAGTTGTCCACCAAACCTGTAATGGGGATCACATTATAATTTTTAGAATGCTGAGAATTCCAGGGATTCAAGCTCTATTCCCTTATTTTCTTCATTTTATTTGGGATACTTGCTCATGTTTAGTGATGAAAATCATTGTTTATTTTTTATTGATTTTTGATTGATTTTGGTATTTTTCTTGTTTTGATCAAATTAAGGGATTTATGTAGTGATGATAATCACTTTTTTTATTTTTGCTTTTGAATTTTGCTTGATTATGGATATTTTTGCTTGTTTTGGTGAAAACAAGGGATTTATCTGGGTAGGGCAGAACTTGTCCTTTTGCCAATTCTCAGTACCTTTGAACCGGTCTCACATGGGGATAAGCAAGGAAGACCCTTTTCACTTAAGGCAACCTAGAAAACTTTTACAATTTTTATCTTTCCCTTGTACCAACTAGGATTTTAGTGTTTTTAATTAGTGATGGGATTCTGAAGTATGCTAGACACTATCACCACTAGACCTCATTCTCTGCAAATCAAGATGATTTTCCATAAAAGCTGATAAAATCACTAGGTATGGTTAAATGACCAAAAAACCTTAGCCTATTCCTTATAGCAACAAGAAACGGTTGTGTTGAAAAACACATTTACACACATGGATGAAGGGGTGAAGATGGATTTGAGTATGTGTGGTTGCAATACAAATTGTGGCATCGTTTGCAAGATTTTTATCATAGCATATGCAAATGTAATGGATATGAATGTTTAATGCAATGCAACTATGTGGATGCAGATGTAAGATGCAAATGTTTTTATAATTTTGATATTTGCATTGTTTTTGTATATTATTGATTGTTTTGTATTGTTTTTGTGCTTTTGATTGTTTTATATTGTTTTTGTGCTTTTGATTGTTTTGTATTGTTTTGGTGCTTTTGATTTTATTTTGAAAAAATGGCTTATTGTACCTTTAGGGCTTTTTTAGGGGTTGACCAAGTGGCATAAGATACCCTCGGAGCATTTTGGTTGAATTTGACCAAGAAACTTGGAAAACCTTCGAGCATATTTGATTGAGGTGACCAAGCGACATGAAGATACCCTGGAGCATTTTTGATTGATTTTGACCAAGTGGCTTAGATACCCTTGGAGCATTTTGATTTAGAATCTTAACCAAGCAGCATAAAGATACCCTTGGAGCATTTTTTATTGAGGTGACCAAGCGGCATGAAGATACCCTTGGAGCATTTTTTATTGAGGTGACCAAGCGAAATGAAGATACCCCTATAGCATTTTTTATTTAGAATCTTGACCAAGCGACATAAAGATACCCTTGGAACATTTTTATTGAATCTTGACCAAGCGATATAAAGATACCCTTGGAGCATTTTTTGTTTTTGAATCTTTTATGTTTTTATGATTTGTGCTTTGTATTTTTTTTTGTATTTTTGGCATATTTGAATGTTCTTGTATTTTATGTATAGAATGCCTTCAAATGTATGATATTGAGAGGCTCGAGCTCTTCAACACCATCCAATGATGTGAGACAATATGCTCTAAGCCCAATCCTTTCTAAGATTATGTATGGACCTACCCAATTTACAACAAATTTATCTCGTAGGTGCGGTAGAAGATTTGAGCTTTTTTAGTTTTCTATGAGCACAAGATCCCCAACTTTAAATTCTCTTAAGTGGACTTTACTATTGTAAGCTTGCGCAAGGAAATCTTGATAAACACAAAGATGCTCCAAGGCATTGACTTGGTGTTCATAAATAAGTTTTAATTGATCAAGGTGGTCTTGTCACACGATGTCATCATCTATGAAGTCCTTCAATGCTATGTGCAGGGTTGGAATTTCTAACTCTAGGGGTATGATGGCCTCAACATCATATACAAGTGAAAATGGTGTTGCCCTAGTGGGCATCCTCACACTAGTCCTGTATGCCCATAATGCAAGAGGTAATTGTAAATTCCAATCCTTATGATTATATTTCATCATATTCCTCAAGATGGAGACTATTGTTTTGTTTGAGGCTTCTACTTGCCCATTTGCTTGTGGATAATAGGATGTTGAAAAAATATGTTGAATATAGTATTTTTTCATCAAAGCACGCACATTTGTGTTCTTGAAATATGGCCCATTATCCAATATTATTTTCTAATGGACCCCAAAATGAATTATGATATTGTGGAGTATAAAATCTGTAATCCTTGGTCCAGATGTCATTATCAAAGGGATCGCTTCGATGTATTTGGTGAAATACTTAGTGGTCATAATGATGAACTTGTGTCGGTCTGATTATGGGGGTGAGATCTTCCCAACTAAGTCTATTCCCCATTGTGAGAAGGGCCATGTTGCTTAGATGGGTTGCAAGGCTTAGGATGGCAAGTATGTGAGGTTTGTGTGATGTTGTAATTTAATGCATTTCTTGACATACTCACAATAGTATTTTTCCATAATGGGCCAATAGTAGCCCATTCTCAAGATGCACTTAACGATGGCCATTCCACTGAAGTGATCACCACACGTACCATCGTGAGCCTACAAAATTTCCTAGGATGCTTCCTACATCTCAAGGCAACACAGGAGCATTTCATCATAACCTCATCTATAAACGATCTCTCCCAATAAGATGTGCCTTATTTCCTTCTATTTAAATGTTCATATTTCAACATGCTATAGGCATTACAGTACCATTCCAAGCTTTAGGAACTCCCAAAACTGGGAAAGCCAATCCTGATAAGCCACAACTTCTATAGAAAATATGACTTGTTCCTCCTGCATTCCAGAGCTTGTGAATACATATTGAGAAACAACCTTGTGGTGAATGGTTGTACCACACTCAAGACCTTGAGAGATCAATGACCCCCAAGGTGTCATTTGCAAGAAATATCTAGCTCTGAAGGACCAATCCCAATTTGGTTCGATATTGACCATGTTGACTGATTCTCAATTATCAAAAGCCTCACGTTGTATCACAAAGTGCGAGAGCACTTTAACATGAATGATTATGAAATCCATAGATGGATTCTGAGGGATTAAATATCCCAAGTATTCCATGGTGTCCAAAAATCTATTTGATGTACAAGGGATTACCTCGATGTCATACCATTCCAACTGGGCTAGGTAGGTGTCAACAAGTTCCTTGTATGATTTCAATATTGGGCATCGATATTGGAACAAACCCTTGACTTAATTAACTATGAGCAAGGAGTCCCCAAATATATTCAATCTTTTAATGCCCATTGCAGTGGCTAATTGAAGTCCTAATATCAGGGTCTCATTGATGTAGTAACAATAGTATGAAGCTACTTTATTCATGAAATGCAAGTAATATATAGGATTACATAGGAATCTCACGTAGTTTAAGTGGTTGCAACAATCTGCCAAACATGGCCAACCACTTAACTACTAGTTAACCAAATGCTAACTATGGATGTCCACTAACTGCTAGAAGACAAACAAGATCTCTAAAAGTTAACAACCATCTAACAACATGCTAACAACCTATTTCTAACATGGGCATACTATGCCTCACGTGAATACAAAGTGCAATGAAATAGGAATAGTAAATAATAATAATAATTAACTTAGGCTTAAGTGGATAAGCCTAAGTTATCCTCAACACTCCTCCCAACCATATAAGCATTGGACCCCAATGCTCTCAACAAATGTGGAAAGTCATGGGCCATCTCATGGTGAGGAATCCAGTGAGCCATGTGTGGAAAGTGACCACGATGAGCGACAAGGTAAGTAGTGGAAGAACCCTGTCTAGTGTGATGAGTCTTCATCTCGAAAACTCTATCTGAAATGAGCGAAAGCTAACGATCAGGTGCCACTGCTGCTGTAGGACTAAAAACAAGATTAGGTACCAAAAGAGGGTCCTAAAATGGTGTCTCTGGAAAGTTGCGCTCATCCAAAGGAACCCATACTCTGCCTCCAACTTGTGGTGAGTGAGGATTGTGATGCTTTCGCACCACTCCCTATGGAGTCTCCTGCAAGTCCTGTGGTATCTTGCCTAGAAGGCTCTGCCGATGCTTATTAAGGGAAGTAACCTTAGCTTGCTCCTCCATGTGTGCAATGGGAGTGGGCAAAGCCAAAGGTAACTTCTGTGGAACAAGTGGTTCAGTAGTTGTAGGTGTACCCAAAATTATACCAATGGAATCAATGGTATCTTTCTCATGAGTGAGAATGGTGGGTTCCTTAACCACTTGCTCTTGTGACTATTCATCATGTGGGAGTGAAACTTCTTCCTTTGCATGTTCCTTAGGTGGTGCTTTTTCTTCATTTTGTGTGGGACAAATTCTAGTAGGAGCCAAAATGAGTGCTTGACTTAATGGCTTCCTTACTTGCCTACAACTTAACATCAAATTGGAAGTAGGTGTAGTGCTTTGTATCAAGTAGTTTTTACCATGCAACTCCAATGTGTAGGTGTTCTTTTTAGCATGATAAATAGCATTCCTATCAAATTGATAGGGTTTACCTAGCAAGAGTCCACAACAATCCATATCTATGACATCACACCTAACTTTGTCCACAAACTTGTCACCAAAAGCAAAATTCAAGGTGCAAGTATGGGTGATGTTGGATGTGGAGTCTACATCTTTCCACCCAAGTGCATAAGGTTGGTGATGTGGTTTGATGGGAAGTTTCAACTTCTCCACAACGAACTTCGCAATGAGGTTCTTTTGCGATCCGTTATCAATGATACAATCAACATAGAAATCATGCGTCAAGTGGGCTCTAGTGACAAACAAATGATCACGCCCCCCTTGAGCAAATACATTGGACATTAGGGTAACTTTGTTCAATTTACCCTTTAAAGCAGGATATTCTTCTTCTGTCCCTATAGCCAAAATGGGACCATCTTGTGGTTCCTCATGTGTAGGCTATACAATTAGGGATTTCTTCTTCTTAAACTTCTCAAAAGTATAGCATTTGGATTTTACATGTCCATGCTTTTTACAAAAGTCACAATACAATGAAGAAGAAGAATCTTTAGCATGAAAGGAAGAAGAATGTGCTTTAGGAGAAGTGGGAGGAGAAGAAGAATGAGGGGAAGATTGAGAATTGTTCTTCACCTTCTGTTGATGTTGATTCCCGCATTTGGAAGAGCCCTCCTATGATGAACGAGACTTTTGATATGCACCAACTTTCTCCTCTGCAAGAATGGCATGATTGAATGCCACATCCAAGGTGAGGAAGACATTGAATTTTATCTCCCTAAAAATATGATCTTGCAAGCCACGAGTGAATTTATTAATCAAATCATCTTCTAAATCTTTCACACCAAGCAATACCCTCAACCTATTAAATTGGAAAATGAAATCATAAACTGACATTCCATAGGTTTGCCTCAATCTATACCACTTGGTAGTGAGGTCACTTTGGTAGTTTGGTGGAAAGAAGGTGTTTTTCAGAATTTGAGTTAATTCTTTCCAAGTCATGGTGGCATTATGACTCTGTCTTTCTACAATGAGAACTTTTGCTAAACCTGTGAGTTTTAGTGTAGCAAATGTGGCTTTTTCATCCTCCAGAATTTCAGCATAAGCAAACCAAGTTTGCATATCCAAAATCCATGCAGATAAGACATCGGGATCCCTAGATCCATCATACATTTTAACCTCACATTTGGCTTTGTTTGCATGATTATGGTGGATTTTGAGTTCACCAAGATTAAACTGCACAACAATGTCTCTCACTTTTTTTGCCAAAATATCTACTGCTTCAGTGAGGTTTTCCATGTTTGTTCTGAGATCATGAGCCATATTTTGCCTAGTATATGCTAGACTAGGAGGATTACAAAATGGATGCAAGAACTAATCTAGGCTTAGGAACAATTTCAGTTTCCTATGCAGCCAAATTGCCTAGATTTTACAAATTTTGCTCTCAAAAAATAGCAAAAATGGGCTATTTAGTGCTTTTACAAAATTAAAAATTTCAATTTTGCAATTACAAAGTGCACTAAGAAAATGCTGAAATTTAGCCCTTTTACAATGCTAAAAATTGGATTAGGAGGCAAAATTAGCAATCTTCAAAAAATTTGCAAAAGAACGCAAAAAATTTGGTCAAAAACAGACCAATAACGAGGAAGATATCACCTCTTGAAGTTGCTCTCCTTTTTGCTGGTTTTTGGCGCCAAAAAAATTGAATTCAAATTTTTAAATTTTGCCAATGATCGAATTTCCCGCCAAATTTTGAATTTTCCACCATGGTAAAAATTAATTTCGAGCGCCAACTGGATCACGCTAAAGGGTCAACAGTGGACCATGTGGAACCACTTAGCAGCCTGCAACTGGCACTCAAACGTGGCCCACAGTTAGGTACTATCGCGCGCGTGACGCGGCTAGGGTGACCAATGCATGGCGGTTACCCTCTATGGTGAGCGTGTAGTATTTTAAACCACAAAAAGCCCTCTGTGGCTTCAATGTGGGACAAACTTGGTCCCCAAATAATTCACCTCCCCGTCGCAGGTCGTCGGTGATAATTTTTCTAGTGGCCAGAAAATTTTTAAACTTTAGAAAATTTTGTTAATTATTTCTGTCGTAACTTCTGTGCACGTCGGAAACGTCTGCAATGACGTCGATCTCATCGAATTCGATCGGAACTGAGCACACTATTCACCGGACTATGTTACCTATTATTCTCTGCAACTTGCGTTGTCGTCAGCATTTTGCCGAACAAGGAAACCGGCCTTCAAGGTGGAGATGGCCAGAGCGTTGAGGAGAGAAGTGCGGTGAGTCTTGTCGATTATTTTCTCTGCCTATGTCTACTCTACGGATCGATGTTGTCTGCGATCGAGCCGAGTGAATGGCGTCGATGCGATGAACACCATCGGGATCATCAACCACCTGAGTCGAGGCCCACCGATGGCTGTGGTGCACCGATCGGTGTCCGTTGGCCGCTGGTGCTGGGTGTTGATGTTCACCGATGGCTATGGCCCACCAATGTATCGATGTCAGTTGGACGTCGGTCGGTTGCTGCTGCCAATGGTCGGGGCGTCGACTGGCTGGTGGTCATCGGTGGTGGTCATCGATCGCCTGGCCGGTGGGTGCTACCGCCTGGCCGTGCGATGGCCGATGATGGCCTACCAGTGAGGTGGTCGGCGGCTGGTCGTCAGCTACCGTGAAGTGGCACCAGTTGCCTTTTTTTTTTTTTTTTTAAATAGAACTAGCCCCAAAAAAATTCGTCGTCGCGAGATTTTTTTTATAATATTAATAAAAAATATTAATATTAATATAATATCTTTTCATGGAGAAAAAGAAAAGATATTGCATGCAAGAGAAGGGACTCTTTGTCCAACTCCACTCCTCTTTCTGCAAATTTGAAACTCCAATTGGAACTCAACTTGAACTGATGAGGTAAACTCAACTTCTACTTTTCAAGGCAGATCTGGTGCTCCTTGACAAAGAAATGGTGCAGGGGTAATTTCTTCCCTCTGCCCTCAGCTTCACTTGTGTTGTGGATTGCTTCAAGCTCCACTTAACACCTTCCTAGGATCTTGATGACTAGTTGAAAACTCCAACTAAACACCTAGCAAAAAGTGGATCAAACTTGCTCTCCTTTCTGCAACTTTTCTTTAGGCTAACTGATACCAATGATGTAGTAACAATAGTATGAAGCTACTTTATTCATGAAATGCAAGTAATATATAGGATTACATAGGAATCTCATGTAGGTTAAGTGGTTGCAACAATCTGCCAAACATGGCCAACCACTTAACTACTAGTTAACCAAATGCTAACTATGGATGTCCACTAACTGCTAGAAGACAAACAAGATCTCTAACAGTTAACAACCATCTAACAACATGCTAACAACATGCTAACAACCTATTTCTAACATGGGCATACTATGCCTCACATGAATACAAAGTGCAATGAAATAGGAATAGTAAATAATAATAATAATTAACTTAGGCTTAAGTGTATAAGCCTAAGTTATCCTCAACACTCATACTTGGTGTTATTTTTTGTACAATGGAAGCCTATTTTGAATGATAAGGGTAATGGAGTGCCCTACGGTATGATAAAGACAACCCCTGCTCTGCCCCTTTGGTTGTACTTCAAACCATCGAATAACAATGCCATATCTCTTTATTTCTCAGATTATTTGAGTTCCAATGGATCTAATAATGCAAATACTGCATCATCGGGTAATTCTATGGTGAGAGGCTTACTATCCTAAAGAGGTGCCTCTTCTAATTGATCTACTATGACTTATCCCTTGATGGACTTTTGACTTATGAATTCCAGGTCAAATTCTATCAATAGCATGATCCATTTTGTAGTACATGTATTGTGATAGGTCTTGTTCATCATGTACTACAAAGGATTTTGTTTGGATATGACATAGGTCATATGGATCAACATGTAGTGTTGCAACTTTTTGGTCGCAAAGACCACTGCCAAACACAAATTTTCTATATACGTATATGCTAGCTCGTAACTCACCAAGGTGCGACTGATGTAATATTTAGCTTGCTCTTTATCTTATGCATTCTTTTGGGACAACATGGTGCCCAAAACGAAATCAATAGCCGATATATATAGTAAAAATGGTACGTCTAACCTTGGTGGATCTAATACTGGTGATGTTTCCAAGTAAGTTTTAATCTCTACAAAGGCTTGTTGGAATTCTTCATCCCAATTAAAAGGGGATCCTTTGCATAGCAGTAGATTCATGGGTTGACATTTATCTAATAATTGAGCAATGAATCATTTTATGGATGCTACCTTGCCTTGTAGGCTTCTTAACTCCCTAATTTTGGTAGGGGCAGCCATTTCCAATATAGCCTTTACCTTTGCAGGATCAACTTCAATGCCTCACTTAGAAACGATGAATCCTAAGAGCTTACCAAAAGTTATGCCAAACACACACTTCTTAGGATTCAATTTGATGTTGTGCTCAATGAGGCAATCGAAGACTTTTCTAAGGATTTTAGCGTGCTCTTGCTGCAATACAGACTTGGTCAGTAAGTCGTCAATGTAGTCCTCTAATATTTTATGCATATAGTCATGAAAGATGTATGTCATGGCCTGTTGATATGTGGCACCATAATTTTTAAGGTTGAATAGCATCACCTTGTAATAGAACGTTCCCCATGGAGTAATAAAATCGGTTTTGTGCTGGTCTTCAGGTTTAATTCTGATTTGATTATAACCAAAAAAACCATCCATTAGGGAGAGCATCTCATGACCTGCAATGGCATCCATAAGAGCATCTATGTTAGGCAACAAGAATAAATCCTTTGGAGTTGCCCTATTCAAGTCTCTAAATTATGTACAAATACTGTGATCACCATTTGTAGCGATCCTGGGGAAGCAGCGCACCATCCACTACTCTATTTGTATATATTATTTGATTTATTTATACTTAATCATGCATTAAATGAAATATGTGTAAGAAGATGTAACCAAAATACAAATAAATGAATGAATAAATCTCAATATTGATTTTTCTCAAGTTCGGTTACATATAGATCCCTCTAAGGTATTCCCTTTATTTGATATATATTTTACAAAATAGGGTAGCAGATGTATGATATCCCCTTGCAATGGGAAATGCACTCTCGTAGGCTTCTTGGTGATGCACAAAAAACTATATTAGGGCTTACAGATGCCTCCTTCTCTAGGTCTAGCTCCTAGAGGGATCCCTTTGGTTTCGTATATTGATAACCTGTCTAGTGAACCTGTAGTCCTGCAAGCATGAAAACAATATAAAATGCTCAACTATCCAAGATTGCCTCCTCAGATGAGGTTGTTAGAAATAACCCTAATTATAAACAGAAATATGCTCAATGACAATGGAAACTAATTTTAGGAATGCAAGTAAATACGATAAACCAGATCTATGCTAATGGCATAAAAACATGTGACAAGCTAAATAAAAGAACTAATTCTAAGAACCCTAGACTAGGTCTACAGGCCATTTTCCAGTATAACGACCGCTAATATGAAAACTTGTCTCTATTTCTCCAAGGCTATTGATCTAGGATTATTGTTGAAGTTGAAATGGTTGTCATTTATGCCCGATGTGTTGAATATCCTACAGATGATAACCTCTCAATTGGCCAGCACTTTGTTGCTCCTAAAATGTGCTCCCATATGTTCTCCGATCTGATAGGGCTTCACTACAATAAAATCTCTAAAAGTCTCAAAAATCTCTCCTTGATCGTATCTCTATGAAAGATCTCCAAAATATCTCCTCAAAATTCCCCCCTTTGGTGCTCTTAGGTTTACACCTTTCAATATCTTTGAATCCCTAGGTCAATGTCCAAACCCTAGGACTGAATTCTGCATGTACACTTGATGTTAGCATGAGAAGTTTTGTCTTTTGTTATTTTTGAAGGCCAGTTAAACTGATGTCTAAACTTGGACTTGAGTCTCTCATGTAGACTATATGTGAGGAGGAATGCAAAGTTATTCCTGCTCAGATTTATTGCATGTAAACTGTCACTTCCACCCAATATTAGGCTAGTTTGACGGCAAGTTTCTATTTAGGACTTAGCCACTATCGTCTAGAGCATCTAGAGCTGGCCACTTTGAGCTTCAGTGACCAAAATCCAGCCACTTTGGCTCATAGAGGCTAAGCTTGGATGGGCTAATACTACCCCAAATGAGTGGTGAAAACCACTTTTGGCACTTGCAAGATCCCAAGGTTTAGTCACATGGTCTATGAATTCCCACATGAGTAGTTCTCCTAAACATGGCATGTTTTAGGTGTCTACACTTATGAACCAGAAGAACATATATATAGAGAGTGACTAAAGGAATTGAGATAACATGATCATAATATTCTTAGTGCACCCACAAATATGTACTTATGTATTGTGTAGATATGAGCAAGCTCTTTGATAGACTAAATGAATAAGTTGGCTCTTCATAGAGATGAGACGGATAACTTAATCATGTGATATTACTTCAATTAGCACCTGCATAGAATAACTTATGCAATGTGGGGATAGGCATGTCCCTAATGAGTGCAAAAAAATTTCTCTTAAGTGGGTTAGATTTTTATGGTTGTTACACTTGGTATTATAGCTTTAGTTTGTGGTGGACTAGATGCTTTCGTGAAGGAGATCCAAGTGCGATAGACTAGAAGCTTCCATGGATGAGCTAAATATTCCTAAGAGTTGATCTTAGGAAGGATAGCCTTACTTTGATATGGCACCTTGTGCAAAGCAAGTGCAACCATTATTATCAAGAAAGTGATAATGAATAAGCTTACTTATTAATAATATCTTACAAGAAACAAGAATGACTATAGTCGTTATCAAGTGAATGATAAGAAAATAAGTCAATTCGGAAGGTTAATAGACTATCTATAAGCAACTAAACTAAAACCCCTTTTTACAATTAAGGAGGATGGCACCTTGTAGTGAGGCAAGTGTGACCCATATCATTACTAATAAATAATAATTGGTCATAATCGAGAGGACACCTTGTGGGAATACAAGGGTAATGGTGACCATTAATGATTTAAGTTGGCTCTTGGGAAGATATAGCTAACTATCAAAAGTATGATTGAAAGTATTTGTAACTTTTCATAATGATAAAGGTAATGATCGAGAGAGTTCAAAGGTAATATTGGTTTATAAGGATCAATTGGGTTTAGGTTTTGCATTATTGGAGAAACTTATCTTAGTTGTCCAAAACCAATAGAACCCAATAATGGACTAGACCCGAAGATGTGGTGTAGCAACATCTAAAGGATTTGCAATGGGAACTTTGATAATGGAATTTTGAAGTGGACCCAAAGAGAAGGACTTCTTATGAAAATATTTAGGTGGTGTAGCCTGAATCCTCTCTTCCAACCATGGAGGTTTGGATCCCATTATCAAATTGGATTGGTGATGGAACCCTGAAGGACTATTGGGTGTCCATGTGAGGGATGTCACATGAAGTGATAGTCACCTCAATCAAAACCATCATAAATATGGAATTATTGAGCACCATAGATTGCTCGTGGTATAATGTATAAGCTAAGATGTTTTATACCTAGGTACTAGATTGAAGGATTGAGCTTAGTAAAGGAATTGGCATCCTTTTTTCTTGATTTATTGAGATAGGGTTAATCCTTACGTTGTGGTTGAGTTGTCCTACATTCCTGAAGAGTGTTAGGAAATAAGGATACCATGCAAAGGTATACTTTAATTTGAATGGACAATGTACAAGGTTAACCCCAAAAAACTATAGGATAGTAATCACTCTTGTCCACTCGAGGGATATCTACAACATCTAGAACTCAAAATGTGGTGGAACCTCTATGATTATATCTAGTGCATCATTTATGAACTATGGGTGAAATTTTTCATTCTTTTGCCCACTCTTTCCATTTTTAAACAAGATTATTACCTTTAGAAATGGTTAAGTTTTTGTAGCTAGACCCTTGATCATTGGGTGTTGATTGCTAGGAAAAAACCTTACGGATGTGATGGGAGATGCTGAAGTTAGTTACAGTAAGGGCAGTTAAAACAATTTGTAGTACCAAGGATAGTGAAGGAATCGGTTTTCTTAATACATCAAGCAACCCCATATTCTACCCAATGATAGGTGACCAAAAAGGATAGATTATTAATAAACATGAATTAATCCCAAGGCTCTACTATTTAAGCACAAAATTGGCTAGGTGGTAAGGTAAGAGAAGAGTTGGGTGTTCAAAAATTCTAGGTGGATCTCAAAACCTCGCTCCATAATAAGGGTAAAAAGGTGGGATTCCAAATTGGTTCCATGGGTGCAACGGATAGATAAATGGGAGAATGATTTTCCTTGGTTAGTTCCTGAAGTGCCACTCAAAGAAATGGGATGCAAACGGACCTGGGGTAGTCCCAAAATCCCCATAATGAAAATTTGACATAGGCCATCTAAGTGTGGGGTCGATCAGAGATTTGAGCACCCTTCATTCCTCCAAAGGATCCCAAAATTATACCCAAGATCAAAAATTACGCAAAGCTCAAAAACCCACCTTAGAGAAGATAAAGCATAGCAGGTAGAGTTTTAGGTTTATAGTTAGCAATGGGCACATCCCAAATATATGCCCATCTTGGAATTATCACTACAGCAAATGACTCCTATAGTAAGGGAGTAGTACCCCTATTTATGAGGATGCATGATGGTAGGTTGGAAATTAAGAGTTTTGGTGCCCAACCAGTGGGCAACAATGGTTTGAGCCTTGAATCCATCAAGGTGATCAGTTTTAGAAAGTCTAACTGAGCATTTAATACCTATCTTCTTCCAAGAGCAGATGGATAGAATTTATTGTTTGATAGTGTTGCCAAATAAAGTCAGACTGATCAAGGGTCTAGATTTAAGTTGTATTGCTTACCTTCTTCTAGTAGCCGCATTTCATCGAATGCAAAATATTTTAAGAGATTTGCAGCATTGCCACCCTTATGGGTGCAGTCACATTGTCTCGTCCACCATCAACCATCTTAAATGTAGCATTTATTGTAAGGTCTATATATTCTAGAATGTAGGTCATTCCAAGGTAGTGGCTCTTTAGGCATTACAAATCATATGTAAAACTCTTTCTATTAAAGAAATATAAATTTCTTACTATTTGGTCTCCAATTAGGCTCTTGAATGTGTGAATTATTGAATACTTATTTTTGTTAATGCTAGTTGGATGGATGTGCTCTAATTCTACAATCTAGATTTCATGCATTTTTATTTGGTAGTTTTGGAATTTGCATTCAATCATGTATGTTAGATGCTAAATGAGAGTAGGGTTGGTTGATCTATTAGGTAATTTGCTTGTTCTTATTGAAAAGGTTTAGGTTTTATGTGCATGTGTTTATATGTAGTTGAATCCATCCCATTTTAAGTTCTAGCTTCAGCTCTGTTTGCTTTATTTCAACACCCATTCTCTTTATCATTGTTAGCTAGGACTCCTAGGAATCAGCCTTCTTACGATATCGATCGTGAAGCCTTTGTATTTACAACCATTCAATGTTGGTCAAGGTTTGCAAGATGTGTAAACCTGTCCATTGAGGCCAATTTTTGACCAACAATTTTTGGTACGCTCGATTGGATTCAAAGGTCCCACCATTTTTGTTTAACAAAGCTTGATGATACTTTTTTTGTAACATCTCCAAATTCAACTGGTAACTTTGCTTAGGATCATCTAAAACCCATGCTTAGTTGTACTTTTATATTATTCTAAAAGCTTAATTTTCTAGAGGACTCAAGGTTTTATGAGCAACCTTGACCTTGCTGGCAGAGAAATTATGCTCATGCAACTCCAACCTGAACGAAGGACTTATAAAATTTGAAGGATCGATGCCAAAATTTTTAAGTAGTTATATCCCAATTGGAATGATGTCAGTCCCCTAAATATATCTAATCTGCATAGCATCCCCAAGGTGGCCCTAAAATATTTTCTAAGCTAAAATGGCATGGAAGGTGCTACATATGAACACTGTTAGGATGTGGCTTCCTTGATAGCTATCCACAACATTACATCTAAAGGCATCATGCTTAGGCTCCTTGCACTATCTCTTAGGGAGAGAGTGTTGCTATGGTACAAATAATTAGAGCATGGGAGTATTCATACATGGTCAAACCTAGAAGAAGCACTCACTAATGCATTTGATGGTTCTATAGATCCCTTCTTATTTCTCACTCAAATCACATTTATCAAGTGGGCTCGCTTCATAAGAATATGGAGGAGGATACCCCATGAAGCTAGACCATCATCTACTCAGGCATACATATACTATATCCATGCTTTTGATCCTAACATGAGACTCCTCATTCAATAGTCATGATAGAATGGGCTCCCAAAAATCTTCAAGGAGGCATCCCAAGCTAAAAGTATGTTGATTCAAGATAGGAAGCTTTCCCATTGAGATAATCCCCAACCTCTTCCACCCTATGTATCCTCAATCTATAACTTATTGCCTACATGGCTCATACCTACGCAACATCAATTTATGGTGAATAATTTCTCTTTCTTTCCCCATAAGAATGCACAAAAAATGCAACAAGAGCTGAGGATGGAAATCCATTGGCTAACCAAAGAGATCAACAACATGAAGAGGAAGCTCTTAGCATGCAAATATGAAGAACTTATTAGTTGGGAACAACTCGTACAATAGCCCTATATACATCCAACAACAAATATGGAGGTCTATCTAGAGCAAGAAATACTACCATATGAAGGCATTAAATGGGGAAGATATCAGGTTCAGGGTCCATGCAGATAAGATGCATGTATATTCCCCATGATGGACAAAGTCATTGCCTACAACTCTTTGTAGGGATTAGAGATATGGGAGAATGAACGTTGGGTAACCTCTCTTATGAGGTAATAGATGCACAAAAATACCTTACCCCTACCTGTGCCAACCATAATGATAGTTGAACCAACCCCTGTAGCACTCCTTCCCCAACAAGGCTTAACTCCTAGCCAACATAGGTCAGAACTCACCTAGAATCCCATTTGTAAATCTAGGATGGTTCCAAATTATTAGGCAACATCTTGGCCATTATAGCCTGGTTTGTATTACGCATCTTCTACCTAAGTATGTTAGGATTAAATAATAAAACACGAGAAAAAAATGTGGAAATAAAACATAGAAGAAAAAATGCAATACACAATAGACATAGATTTACGTGGTTCACCCAATATGGGCTATGTTCATGAAATAATGAGACCTTTTATTCCATTTATAAAACCCTTCTCTACACATTCGTGCACCGAACATTACAATAAACCACCATACAACATACTCTTATAAAAGTATATTACAATTTTAAGGTAAAACCCGCCTAAAAACTACCGTCAGATCTGTGACCTAATATCAAATGGTCCAGATTTACATAGAGGAAAAAGCATCTATTTTTTGCTTTGAGGGTGCTTCTACTATTGTCGCCCCCTAGACCCTCCATGGTGATAATAGTATGGGGTCTTATGCCCCCCTACACCCCTCCTCATTCATGGAGTGGGTCCAAGTGTGGCTAAAAGTAAGGCCTCTAAATTAATCAGTCTCCACAATCAACAATCTCCCACTTGGAGACTGATCATAGTAACTCCATCGCTACTGCACTTGTTGAACTATGCTTTAACTTTGGGCATAGAAATTTTCTTTCCTTTTACTATCATGATTGAAGACCAACTAAAACTAAGCAAGAACTCAATTTATCCCTGGTTACTACCTTTGTGAACATAACTATAGGATTCTGGCTAGTGTGTATCTTCTGTAGTTTTAACTATCTTCCAACACTGAGTGTATGAAATGGTACTTGGTATGTATGTGTTTAGTCCTAGAATGAAAAGCTAAATTCTTTGCAATATGAATGGCACTCTGACTGTCATTATATAATATGCTATTCTTCTGCTTCTTTTCCAACTCCTACATAAACCTTTGTAACCAAATCATCTTCTTACTAGCTTCTGTAACAGTAACATATTTTGTTTCCATTGTTGAGAGTGCAACAACCTTCTATAATTTTGAAATCCAACTTACTGTAGTTCCACCTACAATAAAAATATACCCTATGGTACTCCTCCTGCTGTCTATATCACTTGCTATATCTAAATCGACATATCCCTATAAAGTAGTATTAGAACATTCAAAGCATAATACTTGAGTTAAAGTACCTCTCAAATACCTGAGAATCCACTTCACTGCCTCCCAATGCCTTCTTCTTGGGTTTCTCATAAACCTACTCACAACTCCCACTACATGTACTATATCTGGATTTATGCACACCATCGCATATAAAAAATTGCCAACTTCTGATGAATAAGGAACCTTGGACATGTAGTTTATCTCCTCCCATGTCTTAGGACACATCTCTTTGATCAGTTTGAAATGATTTTCCAAAGGTGTGCTAATAGGTTTTGCATCCTATATACTGAATCTTCCAACACCTTCTCAATGTACTCACTTTGAGATAATGTAAATTTATGATTTTTTTCTCTCTTGTTATTCTCATACCAAGGATTTACTTTGCAGCACCCAAATACTTCATTGCAAATGACTTTGCCAATTTTCTTTTGAGTGCAATTATATCCTGCATGTTAGACCTTGCAACAAGCATGTCATCTATATATAGTAATAAGATAATATGTTTACCATTATCAAATCTCTTAAAATAAACACAGTGGTCAAAATAACATCTACTATAACCTTGATCTGACATAAACCTATCAAATTTCATATACCACTACCTTGGAGCTTGCATCTACCCAAAAATTGTAAGGGCAATCCTGCATGTAATATCATACACCCAAAACTATAAGGGCAATCCTACATGTAATCGCATACA
Source organism: Wollemia nobilis (assembly GCA_028583015.1). Lineage (NCBI taxonomy): Eukaryota > Viridiplantae > Streptophyta > Pinopsida > Araucariales > Araucariaceae > Wollemia > Wollemia nobilis. The sequence continues at coordinate 9,146,235 of JAQPPZ010000012.1, read as the reverse complement.
CCTAGCACATTCCATGATAGTCTTGTTCATCCTTTCTAACATACCATTTTCTTATGGAGTTCTTAGAACTGTCTTCACTCTATGAATCCCATGGTATGAACAGTAATTGTCAAACTCTTTTTTGTAGTACTCACCTCCATTATTATATCTAAGACACTTTAGCTTATTTATTGTCTCATTCTCAACCAAAGCTTTCCATTTCTTAAAGGTATCAAAGACATCTGATTTCTTTTGAATACAATAAAACTAAGTTTTTCTAGTTGCATCATTAATAAACATAACATAATAATAAGAGCCACCAAGAGATGATACCTAAGTTGGTCCCCATACATCTGAATGTACAAGCTCTATCTTTTCACTCTTCTTTTCTTTTCCATAAACATAGTTCTCACAAAAGTCTAAATCAACCTACTTCAAACCTGGCAACAAATTCCTTGAGTGGAGAATTTGCATCCGCTTCGCACTTATGTGCCCAAGCCTATGATGCCATGAAGCTGTATCCGCTCCTATAGAAGATAAAGCAATAGAAATATCAGTATTACCAGTACATACATACAATGTACCTTCCTTATTTCCTTTTGCTAATAATAGTGATCCTTTAGCAACCTTCAACAAATTTGCTAAGAATGTAACTGTACATCCTTCACTATCCAACTGCCCTATGGAAATTAGATTTCTTCTTAAATCAAGAATATGCCTTACCTATTTCAACAACCATTGGTTTCCATTCTATAATTTTATCTGTATGTTACCCTTTCCAATGATTTTACATGGTCTATCATCACTCAAATAAACCTATTCAAAATTACCTTGAACATAATCTAGAAAATATTTCCTATGGGGTGTGGCATGATATGATGCACCAGAGTCTAGCACCCAACAATCATTAATATTATCTAGTGAAAGTATTAAAGCATCTTGCAATACATCACCTGCTATGTTTGCTTCCTGATTACCCTATTTTTCTTCTCCTTGTTTTTCTTTTCAAGTCCAACAGTCTCTTTTCAGGTGTCCTTTCTTCTCGCACTTCCAGCATTTCAACTGCTTCCCTTTGGATTTGGATCTGCCTTTCTTTGATTTTCCATGATCCCCTAGGATTTTTCCTCTCTCTATTTGTCTCCCCTTATTATCTATAGTCAAAGAATTACTTGATGTCTCACCTATGCTTTTCCATCACATTTCCTTTCTAAGGATAACACCAATAACATCATCAAACTTTAAAGTATTTGAACTAGAGACAGAATTACTCACAGCCATTACCAAGCCATTCTAGCCTTCTGGTAATGAGCATAAAATCAATAGAGCCCTAACCTCATCATCAAAGTTTACTCCTACAGAACTTAACTAATTGGTAACCATGTTAAATTCATTTAAATGATCAGTAACATACCCACATTATAACATCTGTATATTAAATAAATGTTTCATAAGAAATACCTTGTTCGAAGTTGAGGATTTTTCATATAGTTTAGCCAATGCATTCATTAAACCCTCTATTTTCTTTTCCTTTGAAATATTGAAATCCATCGATGATGCCAAGCATAATCGTATTGTTCCTAGTGCTTTTCTATCTAGAACTTCCCATTATTCATATATTTTCATCATCGACTTCTTTGCTATTCTACATAATGGTAGGTAAAGATATTTCTAATAAAGATAATCCTCCATTTGCATCTTCCATAGCTGGTAATTCTGGCAATTAAACTTCTCAACCCTAATTCTACCTTCTTCTATCATTGATCCCACTCAAACTGGAAAACCCTCCTTTCAAGTGCATTTTTCAAACCCTAATATCTGATACCAATTTTTAGGATTAAATAATAAAACACAAGCAATAAAATGTAGAAATAAAACACAGAAGAAATAATGCAATACACAATAGACATAGATTTATGTGGTTCACCCAATATGGGCTACATCCATAGAGAAAAATAACCAGGCCTTTTATTTCATCCAAAAAATCCTTCTCTACACAGTCGCACACCAAACATTACAATCAACCGCCATACAACATCCTCTTATAAAAGTGCATTACAATTTTAGGGTAAAAATCTGCCTAAAATCTATCATTCGATTTGTGACCTAATATCAAATGGTCCAGATTTACATAGAGGAAAAAACATTAGCCACCCCCCTGGACCCCCATGGAAACATTAGTAGGGGGGTTGATGCCCCCCTACACCACTCCTCCTTCACAAAGTGGTTCCAAGTGTGGCTGAAAGCAAGGCCTCCAAATTAATCAGTCTCCACAGTCAACAGAGTGCCCTATCACAACTTGATTGACAGCCTCCAAATCCAAGGAGATCCAAAAAGGTAATATTATAATTATTGGATCACGTTTGAGATAGTCATTCTTGCTCAAAGGGATGAAGTATGGGTGATGGTGCAAACTGGCCCCTATAGAGCATGATGTTGGTATTCACCCCCAAATGGATCACCAATCAAAGCATGGGTTGAGGCGATGAGAGTAATGTCGATACGAATGGTGTGTGGTCAAAGCACAAGGGTTATGAGGTTGAGCATGAGATCTGGGAGGATCTCCAATGCAATTAATAATGGTAGGTAGTGCCAAGTTGAGCATGAGAAGTAGTTCAAGTTTGGAATCATTTGATTCAGACACTACAGGTTCATCAGATAAGTTATAGAAGGATCTATGGCTCAGGTTTATCAAGCCATGCCACAGTTTTGTGTAAATAACCAGTAATTAAATAAAGAGTGCAGCAAATATCTGGCCATACAATAGGTGATATCATCTTGTTCAAGGATTGCAATGAGAGCAGCTCCAATAGTGTGTTGCCAACTGGCCTAGGCACCAAAATTTATAAATATTAGAAGCGTAAGAGGTTTTCCAAGTGGCATCTTGGAATTATAGCACTTTATTTTTTTCCTCATTTTTTACCTTTTGTTTTTTTTTTTTTTCTTTTGTTTTGTTATTGTGATCCCATAGCCCAATGGATAACGCCAGCCAATACAAAATCTTCAAATTTTGTTCTTGGAAATTTGTAATCACATGAAGCAAAGTTGATAGACTGTGTAAGCAGAACAATATGTCATACCTATGTGGACATGAAATCATAAGCTTAGAAGGTGCCTAAAAGGAAGGATCTGGACTCATGTGCTGGTATGAATTTTGAATGATCTGCTGCATGCCAAATCTATCCAAAATGGGGTAAACATTCTATATATAGCACCCCATACATAGTTGTAGAAATTGTTAGGAAATATCAGCTTTAGAGCATAGCTAAAGCTAAGTGTTCCCATGGTGATGGTGATAAGCTAAGAGAGTCTTTGTTGGATTGTGTCAATAAAAAAGGTTGTAGTGATATGGACAAGTGTCTTTGGTATTTTTTCTGCCCTTGGAATATTGTTGGGCTATAGTGGGGTGTGTTTATAGGAATGCAATCTATGGAGGTGTCCCATGGATTGGGAAATTTCTCTTGACATTGTCAATGGATAACCACAGGATCACCTTGCCTTTTATTTCATTACTTTTTTGGATCCTTCTCTTTCCTTAGTTTTTTCCCTGTGCTTATTGTCACTAGCTTCCACGGTTAGTGACATTCATTTTCTTCCTGTTGTTGCCTATTTTTCTCTTTCCTCCCCTTCCTGATGTTATTGTTCTTGTTTCCCAAGCCTTCTTCTCTTTGTGTCCTTTATTCCTCTCTTGTGCCCCGCTTCCACTTATTTTCTCCATAATATTCCACCTCGTTGTGCAAGTAATTCTCACCCCATTGCTCGTCACCCTCCTTTGTCTTGCAACCCTCCTTTATTGCTTTTGTATATGTATCTCATATTATTTTATTCTTCTCTTCCCTATTCGAAATGATTTTTGTTGATAGATGTTTGCTTGCATTTCCTTTTCCACAAAGTTAAAATCCCCTATGAGTCATTAAGAATGTGGGTAAAATTTTACATCCTTTCACCTACTCTTTCCTTTTTTAATAAATATGATTACCTTTAGAAATGGTTAAGTTTTGGGAGCCAAACCTTGAGCATTAGGTGTTGATTTCTAGGAGTACACCTTACGGATGTGATGGGAGATGCTAGAGTAAGTTAAAGTAAGGATGGTTAAAAAAAAAAATTAGTACCAAGGAGGATGGAAAAATTGGTCTACTTAATACATTGAGCAACCCCAAAGGTTCACTCGATGATAGGTGACCAACAAGGGTGGAGTATTAATAACCATGAATTAATCCCAAGGCTCCACCATTTAAGTATAAAATTGGCTAGGTGATAAGGTGGGCAGAGATTTGGGTGTTCAAAAATTCTAGGTGGGTCCCAAAACCCCACCCCATAATAAGGGTAGAGAAAGGGGATCCAAAATGGGTGCCATGGATGCAATATATGGATAAATGGGAGAATGACTACCTTTGGTTAGTTCTCAAAGTGCCACCCTAAATTAGGGTAGAGGGTCATCCAATTTTAGATCTTGGCAAAGAAATGGGATGAAATTTGACATAGGTTGGGTCGAGCAGAGGTTTGAGCACCCTTCATTCCCTTGAATAATCCCAAAATTATGCCCAATATGGAAAATTATGTGAAGCCTAAAAACCCACCCTAAAGAAGATAAAACATAGCGGGTGGAGTTTTGAGTCAATAGTTAGAAGTGAGCACATCGTAAATGTTTTTCCATATTGGAATTCTTGCTACAACAAATAACTCCTATACAAAGGGAGTAGCCTCCATTTATGAGGATGCATGATGGTAGGTTGGCAATTAATAGGTTTGGTTCCCAACCAGTGGACAGTAGTGGGTTGAGTCTTGAATCCATCAAGGTGGCCAGTTTTAGGAAGTCTGACATAGCATATAATAACTATCTTCTTCCAAGAGCATACAGATGGAACTTATTGCTCTCCAGTGTTACCAAAAGAATTTAGACTGATCAAGGGTCTAGATTCAAGTTGTACTGCCTGCCTCCTTTTGGTAACTGCCTTTCATTGAATGTATAATATTTGAAGAGATTTATAGCATGGTCATTCCTATGGGTGAAGTTGCATTATCTCATCCACCACCCACTATCTTAAATGCAACATTTATTGTAAGGTCTATATATTCTGCAATGCATGTCATTCCAAGGTGGTGGCTCTTTAGCCATTACAACTCATATATAAAACTCTTTCTATTGAAGAAAAACAAGTTTATTACTATTTTGTCTCTAAATAGGCTCCTGAATTTGTGAAGTACTGAGTGCTTATTTTTGCTAAAGCTAGTTGGATGGATGTGCTCTAATTTTACAATCTAAATTTTATGCATTTTCATTTGATAGTTTTGGAATTCGCATTCAATCGTGGATGTTAGATGCTAAATGAGAGTAGGGTTGGCTGATTTGTTAGGTAGTTTGCTTATTCTTCTTGAAATAGTTTGGGTTTGTTGTGCATGTGTTTTGATGCAACTGAATCCATCCCCTTTTAACTTTTAGATTTAGTTCTATTTACTTTCTTTCAACACCCCTTTTCCTTCATCGTTGTTAGCAAGGACTTCCAGGAACCAGTCTTCTCTAGATATCAACCGTGAAGCCTCCAACTTTACGGTCGTTAAATATTGGTCGAGGTTCATAGGGCATGTAAACCTTTCTGTTAGGGTGGATTTTTGACCAACATGAACCTTAACTGTGCAAAAGAATGCAATCTTACTCTTTCTCCTAGGATGGTTAAATTTGGACTATTACATTTTCATCCAACTCCATTGAGTATGTGTCAAAGATAATTGGCACCCAAAAAAAGAAAGTGAAGTAGGTGTATCTTGAAAAAAATTAGTACTAGCTAAGTACGATTGAAGTATGCTCGATACCAAGGAATTTATCACATTCAAGTCTAAGGTGATTCAAAAATTATTTGCAAATAAGTCAAAAGGTGAATGGAAAACAAGATCTGAAAACATTGCTAACTTGAGTAGGGAGGCAAAGGATCTAATCTTGGGATTCAAAGAATTTGATATTGATCATATGCCTTGAGCATCCAATTCTGAAGCAGACTCTCTAGAAAATGAGGGTATTTATATTCCAAATGGTAAATGTGTGTCGAGCTAGACCCTTAGGAAAATTTTGGAAAAAATTTACAAAGAGGTAGAGAATATCATAATTTTAGTATGGTTAATATAAGAATAAATTGAATGATAGAGGGAACAAATAAACCAAAATGAGAAATTATTGAAAATGATTATTGATCACGTTCCCTAAACTAAATATTCAGAGCATAGATAGGAGTATCATATTGTGAAATATCAAGAAGATAAAGCTCAAATATTGGTAGAGCTAGTTAAGGACCTGAAGAATATCAGAGTATCCAAATTGAATATTTCAGCTAAGGCATGGTTGTGTGAATTGGAAATAAATATTTTCCTTAAGGAATTATCCAATTGTAACCCAAATAGTAGTGTTATCTTTCATGTGCTTGGTACAACCTTATAATGGAGGAATTACTTCGAAGCTAACAAGAAGATTCAAGTTGTAAAACTTTGATATATGGTTTTGTTCAAACCATAGTTAATTTCAAGATGAACTTATCTATTGATATATAATTCTCCAGGGTTACAGGTAGAATTCATGTTTGAGATTTATAATGTGTGAAGATATTTTTAATGTTTATTACAACCACAATGAAGGATGGTTCCTGAAATCAATTAGGCTTAGGGAATGTTCTAAGTGGTGTAGCTTGGATGGTGATAGATATATTTGGTGGTGTTCTAAATATTAAATTGTGTTCTTTACTTATTAAACACCAACTGAAAATCCTTGTAAACCTAGGCTATGTAATAATCATAGTAGATGGAATAGATAAATTATTGGAAAAGAATAGGTGGGGATATCTATTCTTGAGAGGAGTATGGGATTGAAGAGCATGAAAAATGGGTCGCCTAGAAAATGAAATTGAAATGCATCTAATATTCTATTAAAGCATAAAAAAATATGATAAAATAATAAAATAAGTGATAAGTAAGTTAATAAAATGGGGTTTTCTCCTTTTATTTATTAATTTTTCAAATAATATGTTACAATACATCCTGATGAGGGCTTTCAATTTGATACATTTCAAGTCCATGAACTTATGGTGCACTTTCAATGTTCCTCTTGCACCATGATTATAGAGCTATCTTTGAGCTATCTTTCTTCAGCTCCTTAGCTCCTCCCTCATGCATGGAATATCTATACCTACACACAAGAAATTGAAATATGTTAATAGCATATGCGTATTGTGATAAAAACCATGAAATGCATGCAATATTGAATATAAGAAATGTATGCGACCAATCTAAACTACTCCAAATGACATGAAAACTTAGTATGATGTCTATTATATGATTTTGTAAATATCTGAGTAGAAATAAAAGTGATATTATGAGCAAAACCTGTGGCCATCCCTAGGAGGGCCAACTAGGATTGTAATCACAACATTAATTAACATATCAAAACTACTCCAAATTTTACCAAAATTGAGTATGATGCTAATATAATGCTATAAAATTAATCTACACTAAAATTGGATCACAATTGTGGACCAACTCATGGCCATAATTGAGAGTTCCAATTGGGACTATCACAAATTGGGGGCCATCCTGGGGTGGGACGACCACAAAATCTGGTGTTTTTTTGCCACCAATTCCACTTGGATCTGGTCTAGAATCCTCATATGGATGTTGTCGTCAAATTTGGGGATTAAAATCATAGGAATTTATAGGTTTTGAAAATAATGAGCATATTTGGGAATGCCTTGAAACAACCTTCAATTGATGAGGTTTCCAAGGACAAATACGAGGGCAAAATGTGTGGACAAATATCAGTTTTACTTCATGGTCAATAATTGCAAAAGTCTCCATTTTTAATTGAGTGCAAGCACTCCAATTTATAGCCCAATAGGGCAAATGGGGCAAAGGAGTAAGTTTGGGCATGCAAGGTAGGTTCCGCCACTTGTAAATACCTTTACCATGCATAGGGTGGAAGAGGCTTCCCGTATGGACCTCCAATTTGTAGTCCTTAATGGCCATGACAGCCTCCTAATCTATCATGATTGATTGGGTGGGATAAATGGCAGAAATTAATTGCCATTTATCCTAACTTTAACTTTTTTGAGGGTTTTGTCCATGGTCATCCCACCCAGGGACGGTTGCTTGTGGTCATCCCTGGGTGGGACAACCATGAACTGTGGTCATCTTGGGTGGGATGGCCATGGCTACATGGCCCAAAACCTTCCAAAAGTAGGATAAACCTTCCCAAAAGTGGTTTAGAGCCCTAATTAACCCCTGAGGGTTACCCAATATGGCCATATGGTGTCAATAAGAGTGGCACCTTGGTAGTCTTATCCGATTTACACGATTTTAGTGTCTATAGTAACCTTTTTTGAGATTCGATGTGTGCAACAGAGCGCTAAGAAAAAATAGATGACTAAATCATTAAATTATTAAGGTTATTCATTAACCTAACCAACTTTAGATGCCTCCATTATGGAAAGAGCATACATTCTTGGAATCCTTGCTTTTGACATAATTGAAGGATTGATTTTGGTATACCTTTCAACCACCTTGCAATAGCATTTTTGGGGCTTAGGGTATACTTGGTCTTGGTTCCTTGTTTCACTTGTAAGCCTTTGTTTGGGTAAATTTCCAAGGCTTCAAAGAGACCAAGACTTTGTTTTTTTGAATTTTTTGATTATTTGCCCCAGCGTAGGCTTGAAAATTTATCTTTGGCAAAGATTCTTTTGAATGTATGCAAGTTATATTTTTGAGTGTTTAAGTGTCCAATTTGATTATGAATTTTTTATTATGACTACCTCCTCAAGAGATGAGTCGATGAGGGCATGACCAATGATGAAAGTGATGATTTTTTTGACCCATATGACTTTATTGGGATAACCATCAGTTTTACCCATTATAAGATTTATCAATTTTGTGAACATTTTGATCGTTTTGTTGATATTTCATGGAAGAAAAAGACTAAATACCTCCTTCCCATGGAGTGGTCCATCCACAATGGCCTTCTTGGGGATTGAAGTAGAGACCTTTCAGAGCATCCATGAAACATTTGAGTTCAATCTTGATCCTTTATGAAATTCATCAATTTTGACCTATTTTTGGTGGCTTTTAGGCCCTTTTTATCTTTTTTAGCTATTTTTGTGAGATTTCTTTTGTTGCCATACTAGGGTGGGACGGTTGGACAATTGACTGATCATCCCACCCTAGGATGGCCATGCTCATCCTAGTGCTTTTTAAGCCCAAAATTGGGCAAATAAGCTCATTTTCACGCTTCTAACTTGGAGAACTAACAGGTAAGGAGTAGGAGATTGCTTTTATAAAGCGAAGTGCTGATAAGAGTACCCCACAATCACTATGATCTAGCCAAAAGACTCGACGAGTGGTGGAGTCTATGCGAGATAGGTAAGAACTGCATTTTCACCTATTATTTATTAAACTTGAAATTGTAATTTGTTGCATATTTTCCAACAAGAACACACTAATTCTTGGTTAATGAAATGTAGTAGTGATAAAATGTAGGAATTTAGGCTTTATTTGTGTTTAGATGTATTTTTATTCCATTTTTTGTGTTTTCTTGCTATTTTATGGCTATTTTGGGGGTCAAAATTACCCATTTTTAAGAATTTTTGGGAGCCATCCTTGGTTGGGACAGCCACTGGTGGCCATACTTGGGTGGGACAGCTGCCAAATTAGGGACCATCCTTGGGTGGGATGGCCACAAAATTAGGGTAAAAAGGTCCCTTTTTGAGTCTCTTTTTGCTATTTTTGGGCATTTTTGCTGCATTTTTCCTGCATTTTTGTTAACTTTCTTACCTTCGCTAGGTGGTTAAGATTTGATATTGATTCTTTACTCTCTTTCAAACCACTAGGGACTTATTGATAGAGGAGGACTAGAAATGGATTGATGTCATTGGTCTTAAGCAAGTGACACGATTAGAACCCGTGGTGGGTGACCAAGCTTTTCTAATTGCTTTTATAGACTTATGGGATCCTTGCACCAACATATTTCACCTACCTACAGGGGAATTATAGTGACTCTAGAGGATTTCTATAAAATTTTGTGCATTTCAATAGAGGGGTGACCTATTATCTACTCACCAAGAATTGAGAGATATGGTTATGTAGATATACTTTGATAGGGACTGCTAGGAGACAGTGTGAGACTTACCTAGCAGTGTTATATTAGTGGAGTTATAGTATGAGTCTAAGGTATTGACCATGAGGTATGCCTTACTAATGATGTTGATCTCCAACATGTTGCTACCAGACTCATCAGGATCCAGGTTCCCTTGGAACCTTTTGGAGTTGGTTTTTACACTTATGGAGTGCACCATAGAGTAGCTGCTAATGATGGTTTGGGGCCCTACTTTGCTAGCATAGTTGTATGATGATTTGTACGAGATATGCTCTTGTGGGTGGAAATACTTAGGATGTAGCTTTCTATTGCAAGTGTGGAGATGGCAGCATATTGTTGTAGATCAACCATGAGGACTATTGTGGAAGACATGAGGATAGATTACACATAGGGAGATAGGTTATAATATTATATGGTAGAAAGACCAAGAGATAGGTCAAAACCATCCTTTTGTAGGTATGATTGACCATCACATATAGTATTTTGTATGGCTGAAGGTAGAGGAGATGACATGGAGACCCTACAGGTATTATCCAGCATGGCCTAAGGTTGAGGTACAACTTCATTGGGTGAGGTGAGGGAGATGGTTAGTTGGGTGACACGAGACTGGGTGGGAGTACTTTCTGTATGCTTGAGTCTTGCAATAGTTTGGACTATGCCAGGGGTTACCTAGTGAGCTAGTAGTCTACCAATATTGCATGGATGAGAGGACACTTTGATGGCCTACAGTTGAGGTAGTGGGAGAGAAGGTAGATCTTGTAGTGGATATTACTGAGTTAGATGATGTTGGGACTACAATAGAGTATGGCCCTTGGTGGGTGATACACCAATGGTGAGGAGAGGGGCCACTAGAAGGTGATACATCTAGGGCAATGGAGGAGGCTCACAGGGTTGATCCATATGAGTGTCACTATGAGGATCCAGATGAGGAGGATACAGATGCAAGCGAGCGACATGTGTGTCACTGATTAGATGATGAGTGGATAGATCTCCTTGATGTATGGGATCCACAAGATGACTTGGATGAGGATGGAGTGTAGGCATAGCTGGCAATATGAGATGCTACTATTACTAAGCTATGGAGCAAGCTGATCAGAGGTATACGAGAGTGTGCAGAGGAGAGATATCTCCCACATGCATAGGTGCAAAGTGCACAGGATGAGATTGATAGGTAGGCAAAATAGATAGATACCCTTTGGATATAGGTCAGAGCATGGAGCCCTAGCCATGGAGGATCTAGTCATGGTGATATGGCCAGGATATGGGAGGAGGTAACACAGCTCCAAGCCAGTCGAAGGAGTGGTATAAGATAGTCTTATGTGAGGATGGGGACTCCCAACTCCGCACGGAGGTCAAACAGGACAAGAAGTAGCAGATCTAGGAGTTCTCATTGGACACCAACTAAGGGTGGGGGTGATTCATAGTTCCAGTCCTATGTGACCATGGCTTGTAAGACTCTATCATTATTTTTGACTTTTTGGCAACGTGAGGTCTGAGGACCCACTTTATTGTAGCCTATTACCCTATGGGCATTTTTTGTATTATGATGTATCTTTTGATCCCATACATATATATATATATATGAGTTTTTCTGTTATCATCATGTGCTTCCCTACTACTTTATGAAATGTATGCAATGCTTATGTTTGCTTTACTAATGCTTTTATGTATGCTTATCATGTATGCATGTATTGTAATATTATATGATTTGATGATATGTAAATGTTTATATGCATAATAAAATGTATGATTTGTGAATTTGTATGATGGATTATGAATACTAGTTGACATACTAGATGCTAGCACCACAAATTGTACAAAATTTATCTCATCATTTTAATGTTATCCTAAGACTATGTAATGAATTGTGAAAATGTGAACAAACAAGTGATAATATGATATGCAATGGAATGAATAGTATATAATGTGATATGATGTGTTTGAGATTTATCAAGAGAATCAAACATTCTAGTTACCTAATCAAAAATTTGTATATTACCATACAAGATTTTTGGGTAAGGTATAAGTCTACTAAGATGACCAAGATATTAAATATCCCTGTGATGGCAAACACAAACATAAGAAAATGTGCATAAACCATAGGATTGATATTGATATTTAGATGGTGTTTAAATAGGCTAACAATAGGCTATGAATAGCCTTTAGAATAATATATATATATATATATTTATATATATATATATATATATATATATATATATATATATATATCCTAATATAACACTAACTAACGCGTTATAAGTTGCCTAACCCTAAAGGTAGCTAACAACTAACCTACTAACCTATTAACAAATATTATTCACGTAACAATGTGAATAATCATCCGTAGTAGAAGGTAAATAGTAAAAGACATTTACAATGGTAATAAAAATAATCTACCATGCGGTAAATAAACTCTACCCTAATGTAGGAATATGGTTAATATCCCGAATAATGGAATATTACTCTAACATCCCCCCTTATTACATTATTTGGGTAATGTATATAACTGTCCCAATATAGTGAAAAATATGTTGATCTGCTAGTTCTTGCTCTGTCACAGTGCTTTTGGATGCTCCTAAGCAAAAAATGGGTTATTCCTCATTTTATATTCTCATCAATGAATGTCTTTACTATAATCTTGTCATCCAACCAGATTGCATGGGTAACCAGCCACTACAACCGCTAGGTGTAGTAGAGTAGATCACTTAATACGAGGTTCATCCAGTTACAATATGATTTTGAAAAAGTTTTGATAAGGTAGCTAAGGTTTCGATAGCTGCCGAAAATACACCCTTATAAGTTTTCCCTCTTGTTGCAAAATATGTTGTAATGAAATTTTTGAAAGAAGTGTGACTAAGGTGTTGGACACTGTCGAAAATGCACCCTTATAAGTCTTCTTCCCTTTTTACAAAAATTTGTGTGAAGTAGGAAAAGAAATGTTTATCCCCCCTTAATTGCAAAATATGTGCAACTCATGAAGCTTGTTAAGGCTTTTACAAAGATTACCTCCTAGGAAAATTTTACACCAAAAAATCCCCCCTTTTGTTACAAGTACTTCAAACAAAAATAGTTTTCTATTTATGAAGCCTAAAAGAGGTACAATCACCCCTTTATTACAAGTACTTCAAACAAAAAACTTATGCTATTTATGAAGCCTAAAAAGAGGGTTGGAATTGGTGCTTGCCTAAGGTGACAAATTTGTTTCCCTTTACAATGTTGTTTTAGCCATGAGCACTTTGTGTGCTTTTTCTAAACTAGAATCAGAATCGAAATCAGACACTTCACTAGCAACATGGATTATGTGATGTGCCTTTACCATTTTAGTTTTTCTTGTTTTGAAACCAACACCAAATGGTGTCATGGTTGTCCTTTTTACAATTTGTGCAAAACTTTGCCTCCTAGGCAATTTTATCAAAAAATTTCACCAAATAATCCTTCCTTATTGCAAGTACTTCAAGCATGGTTGCTATTATGAAGCCTAAAATAAAAGGTATAATTTTTATGACTTCTGCTTTTCTGATTGCCTTTACAAGTTTTATCTCCCTCTTGTCAAAATTTGTGTTTGAAGAAAGAAAGGAATTATCCCCCCTTAGTGCAAAAGATTGCTACTTTCAAGGTCCCTTATTTTACAAAAACTTGCTCTTTCTTTTGATATACCCTAAAAGAGTACCAAAAGATAATTCAATCAAAAAGATATTTAATGGCACCTACTTGAAAATCCTCCTGAAGAGGGATAATCAGTTTGAGGAAAATGAGCCAAACAAATAAGAGTGAATTAGGGGTTTTGTTTTAGGAGAGAATATCAAGAAATTTTGGTTTTATACCTGTACAATGTATTACACGAGTGTGAAATTTGGGTTTTTTGAATGCTCTTGATTTTGTGACTTATAATTGCATAAAATAAAAAAGTAAATGCAATAATCAATCAAAGAGTGCCCACAAATTATTATCACTTAGGTGTCGGTCACTACCAAAAATGCACCTAATTTGCCAATTTTGTAATAAAGGTGTCGAGTAAAATCGAAAATGCACCTTATTACCAACTTTTGCAACAAAATTTGGATTTGTGTTGTGCAAAAATTTGATATTTTATGTCTCCTCTTGTTTTTCAAATTTGCAAAGAATGTGGCATAAAACAATTGCCTTTCCTTTTTGTGTTGCAAATTTAACAAGTTTTGATTTTGTTTTAAGTGCTCCTCACTTTTGTGTTACAATTTTGTAAAAAAAATACAATTTCTTGTCTTCCCCCTTTGTTTTGCAAAATTAATAAAATAGCACTCCTTTCAAGTCAAGTCGACACATGACCCACGTTTGAAAGGCTTCCAGAACCAGTCGACAAATGACTTGGTTTTAGTGGACCCAAGGTCTTCAATTTCTTCTCAATTTTGTAAAAATAATAGAATGTGCAATTTTATGTATTATATCCCCCTTGGAGAAAACAAATGCACACTTTGCCTTTGAATTTTACAAATTTGTGTCTCCTTGTTTTTCAATTTTGCAAGAAAGAATCAAATGTTTTTTATTTTGTCCCCCTTTGATGTTGCAAAATTAACAAGGTTGAGAAGATTTTAGGGCTTTCTAATTTGCAAAAAAAATGGTGCTCTTAAATGTCTTATATCCCCTTTTTGGGAGAAAACAAAAGCCCTCTTTGATTTGTAAATTGCAAAAAATAACCCTTTTCTCTTTAATTTGCAAAATTTAAATAAAAAATTTTAATCATATAAGTTTATTTAATAAAAATAAATAAGCTAATGTTTAATTTAAAAAATCAATTTATAATAAAAGTGAATTTTTAGAAACATAAGTCATATTTTATTTTATTAAAAAATATATATAAAAATTAATTAATTTAAGTAAAATAATTTATTTTTTTTAAATTGAGCTTACCTGCTTTTGTTTTGGTGTGCCCTTCTTGTTTTTTTTTTTTAATTTAGGTTGCACCCGTGGGGGTTTGAAATCGTGACCCCAAGGTTTCGATGGCCATAGCACGAACCGATCAACCAGTTGGGATAGGCTAGCCCTTGAGGAGGAAGGCACTAATTATGCCTTTTATTTCTTCGTGTGGGTAGCACAAAGAAAAAAGTGGGATTAATACCACATTACCTGTGAAGGCGATTTCAAGCTGCTTAAAAGAAGCAGCTTGACCCTTTTTAAGTGACTACCTTCGGGCAGTCACTTTCACCTCCTTTTGTCGCTTAACCCTGAAACAAAAAAAAGTCGAAACCTACCAATAAAAAAAACAATACGTAAGCTCCCCCCAAGTGCTAGGTGTCCTACCTCACAAACTGCCATGTGCACCTTAGAAATTGTGCCAATACATCAATCATCTACCCTCAGATAATTATGTTATCTTCTTCGAACTACATGTCAGCCAGGTTAGCTACCACGGAAGAGCCACATATCATCTCGGTTTGCATATCCATTTGTCATGTAGATAGCTTAGGTGTTCTACCACATGTCCTAGAGAGTCATGTTAGGTTTTTGATGTCAGAGTCAGGTTGTTTGCATTGGTAGCAGGTCTAGGTTTGTTAGGCGGTCTTGTCTAGGCATGTCGCTACTATCAGGGACTAGGCTCTTGTGAGAGTGGTCATGCCCTCACATGGTCGGTCACTGGTCTTCAATGATCGAAGTGTCGCTCACCCTCTCATATCCTGGTTGCTAGTCATCGATGAGCGGAGGACCACCTACTCTCTCGTATCCTGGTCAGTGGTCACTGGTGATCGGAGGGTTGCATGCCCTCTCATATCTTGGTTGTCGGTCATCGGTGATCGAAGATCCACCTCTGGTGGTTGGCCGCTAGAGGGTGATCCTACCCTCATTGAGTGGTCAACCATGACTTTTTGATCATCGAAGGCTTATCTTCGATCATCGATGGACGGAATAAGGAGGGCACTCTTACCCTATCTTAGTCATTCGGTCCCTTACCTCCTTGTAGGCTTTTTGGGCCCAAGTTTGGTGGTGAAAAAAATAGCAACCTTAGAGGAGTTTAGGAAATTAATTCAAAAACCAATTAAATCAAATCGTTCTCCTTGAAACGCATGGAACGAGAGTTCGCTCACCTTGTCTATTTTGGAATGAGAGTTTGCTCACCTTGTCTGGTTTGGAACAAGGTAATCTCCCACCTTGTCCAGTGTCTTGTCTTGCTTCCTCCCTTCGTAGCTCTGATACCAATGATGGAAAGTGCAAACATAATAAAATGTGCATAAACCATAGGATTGATATTGATATTTAGATGGTGTTTAAATAGGCTAACAATAGGCTATGAATAGCCTTTAGAATAATATAAATATATTATCCTAATATAACACTAACTAACACGTTATAAGTTGCCTAACCCTAAAGGTAGCTAACAACTAACCTACTAACCTATTAACAAATATTATTCACGTAACAATGTGAATAATCATCCGTAGTAGAAGGTAAATAGTAAAAGATATTTACAATGGTAATAAAAATAATCTACCATGTGGTAAATAAACTCTACCCTAATGTAGGAATATGGTTAATATCCTGAATAATGGAATATTACTCTAACACCTTGTGTGTGCATGTGAGTTTATTGCTATGATAATGCATAAAATTACCCCAGTACCAAACAAGATTGATGCAGACCATGTACTAGAGATAACCCTACAAATATCATTATCCTGAGTTTTGTATGCAGTTAGATTAGACCACTAGGCAATACAGGCTACCAAAAGCTAGCTCATCCGCATGCAAATATTGGTCTATACAAAAGCAATTTGCTAATATGACAAACATATCATCATGCGTAAGGATACCGCCATTACCAGGTAGGCCTGATGCCACCTAAAATGTAATGAGGATCACCTTCTGGTTGTCAAATACTGAGAATTCCAAGGATTCAAGTTCAATACTCTCTTATTTTATTTTTATTTTGAATTGCTCTAGGGAATTGCTCATTTTTATTTTGGTGAGCAAAGGATTTTGGTCGTGGTGAGAACCACTATTTTTTTGTTTTTTTTGTTTTTGCTAATGGTGAGAACCACTTTTTATTTTACGTATTGTTAAGTGGTACCAACCACTGTTTATTTTTCATTTTGGATACTCACCCCAATTTTGTGTTAAGTAAGGGATTTTGATTGTTTGGGGTAAGGAGGAGCTTGTCCTTTTGTCAATTCTCAGCATTCTTGAACCATTTGCATAGGGAGGTGAGTGAGGTAAACTTTTTGCTTAGGGTAACACG
The DNA here is from genome assembly GCA_028583015.1 of Wollemia nobilis. NCBI lineage: Eukaryota > Viridiplantae > Streptophyta > Pinopsida > Araucariales > Araucariaceae > Wollemia > Wollemia nobilis. Next base: position 9,128,923 of record JAQPPZ010000012.1, on the reverse strand, counting down.
GACCACTTTGTATATTTCATCTTTCCTTATGCAATACTTGGATTTATTAATATGAAAATGTGTTGGGATTTTGACATATACAAGGTACAATATAAGCAGAATTCTACCTTCTAAAAATCATGATAGCTTTCTACAAAATCTGAAAAGAAAACTAGAGATGACTGAGTGATCGAAAACCTTAAATATACCTTATGAACAATAGCTAAGTGAACAGACACACTGTATGGAATGTGGATGAAAATGATAGATATAATGTAAATAGGTGGTAAAACTGACCTTTGACAACAATGTTTTTGATAGATGCCTAGTGTATATACTTGGTGCTAGACATGTATGATCAACTCTAAAATGCAAAATGCAATTATGGGTATGCCTAATGCAAATGAGTTTTATGATGCAATGATATGAAATGTAACGCAATGCAATATTTTTGTATTTTTGATATTTTTATGATTTTTTTAAATTTTTGATATATATGTATATATATTTTGACCAATGAGCTTAGTGGATGTCATTGAGGCTTTTTGGGTGACCAAAGCATTTATAGATATCTTTGGAAATTTTGGGGTGACCAAAGGGTTTATAGATACCTTTGGAGCATTTTAGGATGACCAAAGGGGTCGTAGACCACCTTGGAGCTTTTTAGGGTGACCAAAGGTATCGTAGACTGCTTTGGAGCTATTTAGGGTGACCAAAGGGGTCATAGACCGCCTTGGAGCTTGTTAGGGTGACCAAAGGGATCGTAGACCACCTTGGAGATTTTTAGGGTGCCCAAAGGGATCGTAGACCACCTTGGAGATTTTTATGGTGACCAAAGGGGTCATGGACTGCCTTGGAGATTTTAAGGGTGACCAAAGGGGTCGTAGATCACCTTGGAGCTTTTTATGGTGACCAAAGGGGTTATAGATCACCTTGGAGCTTTTTAGGGTGACCAAAGGGGTCATAGACTACCTTGGAGCTTTTTAGGGTGATTGCCTTGGAGCATTTTAGGGTGACCAGGGGTCGTAGACCATCTTGGAGCATTTTAGGGTGACCAAAGGGGTCATAGACTGCCTTGGAGAATTTTAGGGTGACCAAAGGGATCGTAGACTACCTTGGAGCATTTTAAGGTGACCAAAGGGGTCGTAGACCACCTTGGAGATTTTTAGAGTGACCAAAGGGGTCGTAGATCATCTTTGAGTGTTTTAAGGTGACGAAAGCGATCGTAGACCACCTTGGAGCATTTTAGGGTGACCAAAAGGATCGTAGACTACCTTGAAGAATTTTAGGGTGACCAAAGGGGTCATAGACCACCTTGGAGTGTTTTAAGGTGATCAAAGGGGTCGTATATCATCTTGGAGCATTTTAAGTTAACCAAAGGGGTCGTAGACCACCTTGGAGTTTTCTAGGATGACCAAAGGTGTCATAGACCACATTATAGCATTTTAGGGAGGCCAAATGGGTCGTAGACCACCTTGGAGAATTTTAGGGTGACTAAAGGGGTCGTAGACCGCCTTAGAGCATTTTAAGGTGACCAAAGGGGTCGTAGACCATCTTGGAGCATTTTAGGTTGACCAAAGGGGTTGTAGACCATCTTGGAGTTTTTTAGGGTGACCAAAGATGTTGTAGACCATCTTGGAGCATTTTAGGGAGGCCAAAGGGGTCGTAGACCACCTTGGAGCATTTTAAGGTGACCAAAATGATCATAGACTGCCTTGGAGCATTTTGGGGTGACCAAAGGGGTCATAGACCACCTTGGAGCATTTTAGGAAGGCCAAAGGGGTCGTAGAACACCTTGGAGCTTTTTAGGTTGACCAAAGGGGTCATAGATCACCTTGGAGATTTTTAGGGTGACCAAAGGGGTCTAGATCACCTTGTAGCATTTTAGGGTGACTAAAGGGGTCGTAAATTGCCTTGGAGTATTTTAGGGTGACCAAAGGGGTCATCAACCACCTTGGAGCTTTTTAGGGAGGGCATGGTGCTCTAAGCATGGAAAGGTCGTAGGTGAAGGATATTCAAGGGCTCAAGCTCTTCACCTCCTTCAATGGAAGCTAGGAAATAAGTTATAGGTCTAATCTGACTAGTAATAATGTATGGACCTAACCAATTTGCTGCAAATTTATCTCGCAAATGGGGTGGCAAATAGAATTTTGTTGGTTGTCTTTTAGAACTAGATCACCAACATAAAAGTCTCTAGGGTGGACTTTCATTTTATAATCTCTCTTAAGGTGCTCTTGATAAACACATAGATGCTCAAAAGCATTAACGTGTCTCTCATCCAACAAATTTAATTGGTCTAGATGATATTGTCATGCAGTATCATCATCGATAAACTCTTGCATGGAGATGTGTAATGATGGGATTTCCAACTCTAGGGGCATGACAGCCTCAACATCATACACTAGTGAAAATAAAGTTGCCCTAGTGGGAGTCTGAATACTAGTGTGACAGGCCCAAAGTGCAATAGGTAATTGATCTTGCCAATCTTTGTGATTATCCTTAATGGTTTTCTTTAAGATTGCAATTACTATTTTATTTGATGCCTCAACTTGTCCATTAGATTTTGGATAATAGGGCATAAACTATATTGGATGTTATATTTAGTTGTTAGAGAATGCACATACTTATTCTTAAAAGGTGGCCCATTATCTAAATTTATCTTGTATGGAATGCCAGAATGATAAATGATATTATGCAATATGAACTCCGCAATGCAAGGTCTAGTCTTAGTGGTAAGGGAAATTACTTCCATCCATTTTGTAAAATACTCAGTAGTTGTTATGATGAATGTGTGATGGCTTGAGGAAGCGGATGATATTTTTTAAATTAAATCAAACCCCCATTCGAAAATGGCCAAACTGACTAAATCGGTTGTAAGGCCTAAGAAGGTACGTGTGTTTTATTAGCATGGTGTTGACACTTTACGTACATCTTAACATAAGTACAACAATCTTGCTCTAAAGTTGGCCAATAATAGCCCATGCGAAGAATGCGCTTTGCGATGGCCATACCGCTGAAATGGCCACCACATGTACCATCGTGTGCTTGGGAAATTGCTCAAACCGACTCTTGAGGGTCTAAGAAATGAGGGAGGATAACCTCATAGCTTCGACGATACACTATGTCTCCATGTAAGACATACTTTGCCACTTTTTTCTTAAATGCTCATTTTATGGCATGCGATAATCCAGAAGGAATACTTCCAAGTTTTAAATAATATTTTATTTGGATGGACCATTCTTGTTTTGTAGAAGCCTCAATTACATTAATTGCTTGATCCTTTTGAAGTTCATCTCTCAAAAATTCTGATTGGGAGAGAACTTGTAAATATAGCATTATGCTACTATCAAAAGGAGTTTGAGGGAACAAAGTCCCCCAAGCAAAATTACTTAAGCAATTGTGAATTTGAGAGAACCATTCATGAGAAGGTTCAATTTGAATCATGTGGACTTCTGGCATAGATTTAATATACTCACGCTTAGTCATAGAGTGCGATAGCATTTTAACTTGAATGGTTGTTATGTCATAAGAAGGGTTCTACAGGATTAAAGACCCTAAGGAGGCCATTGTATCCACAAAATGATTAGATGAATGAGTGAGTGCCTCAATATCATACCATTCAAATTTTTCCAAAATTTTATCCACTAGGGCTTTGTAGGCTTGCAATATTGGGCATCTACAATGGAATACACCCTTGAATTGATTTACTATGAGCAAGGAATCACCAAAAATTTTGAGCTTGGTTATTTTCATGGTAATTACCATTTGAAGGCCTATGAGAAAAGTTTTGTATTCGACATTATTTTTGGTGCACGAGAAATCAAGTTTAAATGATAGGGGTATGGGAGCCCCTTATGGTGTGAAAAATAAAAATTTTGTGCCACCCCCTTGCTCGCACTTAGAGCCATAGAAGAATAGAGTTATGTCAGCCTTTGCTTCAGGCTCTTCAAGATCAGGTGATTCTGACACCTAAAATACTCCATCATCGGGAAGCTCTATGCTAAGAGGTTGGTCATCCTAGAGGGGAGCCTCTGCTAGTTTATCGGCTATGACCTGATCTTTAATTGATTTTTGTCCTATGAACTCTAGGTAAAAAATTTCAACAACATAATCCATTTCCCAGTGCGACTATTATGGTAAGTTTGAATCATCATGTATCGTAATAGATTCTCTTTAGACACTACATATGTGGTATGATTGAGCATGTAATGGCATAGCTTTTTAGTGGTAAAAACCACTGCTAAGCATAGCTTCTCAACATATGCATAATTTATTTCATAGCTGACTAGGGTGCGGCTAATATAGTATGTAGCATGTTCTTTATGCAATTCATTCTTTTGGGCCAACATGGTGCCCAATGCAAGCTCAATAGTTGAGATGTAAATATAGAATGACACTCCTGGTCGAGGAGGAGCCAATACTGGTGGTGAAGCCAAATATTTTTTAATCTCATCAAAGGCACCTTGACACTCATCATCCCAATGAAATGTGACCCCCTTGTGTAACAACTTATTCATAGGTCGACACTTATCTGATAATTGTTCTATGAAGCACTTTATGGATGCGACCTTTCCTTGTAGACTACGTAGTTTCTTGATAGTAGTGGGGGAGGTATTTCTAGGATTACCTTGACTTTATTTGGGTCTACTTCTATGCCTCACTTAGAGACTATGAATCCCAAGAGTTTACTAGATGTGACATCGAATACACACTTCTTGGGATTTAGCCTAACATTATGTTCAATGAGGTAATCTAAAACCTTGCGCAATACATCAATATGCTCATGGCGTAGTAGAGATTTGGCCAATAAGTCATCTATGTAATCTTCCAAAATTTTATGCATGTAGTCATGGAAGATATAGGTCATAGCTCATTGGTAGGTGGTGCTAGCGTTTTTGAGGCCAAAAGGCATGACCTTGTAACAAAATGTCCCCCAAGGCGTTGTGAACATCATTTTGAGTTGGTCTTCTGGATTAATATGAATTTGATTATATCCAGAGAAACCATCCATGAGGGATAATATTTTGTGGCCTTTTGTGGCATCTACCAATGCATCAATGTTTGGCAAAGGAAACTCATCCTTAGGACTCACTTTATTGAGATCTCTAAAATCAGTGCAAATGTGAATCCTTCCATCGGGTTTCTTGATAGGTACCATGTTGGAAACCCATGGTGGATAATCAATTGATATAATAAATTTGGCATCCAATAGTTTTTGAAATTCATATTTCACCATTAAGGCTACTGTTGGATGCATCTTTCATAGATTTTGCTTAATTGGTTTGGCATTTGGATCAATTGTAAGATTATGTGTGACTAAATTGGGATCTAGTCCTGGCATATCTTTATAAGACCAAGCAAAAGCTTTTATCTTCTCTTTTAACAACTTTATGTAATCAGCTTGTTCAGTAGGGGATAAACCTTCCCCTAGCTTGATGTTCTAGGGATTATCAGGATTTGTATTGATATCCCTATCAATTATTGGCTCAATTGATATATGGGATCCCTCTTCCAACTGATGTGGAGTAGGGATCAAATGAATTTTGTCCACTAGATTTACATCATCAATTGGAAACTCATGCTCAACCTCAGCGTGAAAGACATTTTGAGTAGATCTTGGAAAAAAATGAAATAGTTGTAATATTTCATCGCAAGGCCAATACTCGGATGGAGATGGGAGAGAATCTCCCCGATCAAAGTCAATTACCTCAAGGTCGAGGTGCAATGGCTTTGATGGGTTATTCGGATCATGCAATGGTGCAGTAAGATCTATGGAAATCATGTTGATGGATGGATGATTTCCAATGGATGGGCGAGTGGGTCTAGAGACATGAGGTTGTCTCATAACTCATGGGGGTGGTTATGGTGGTGGTGGAATGACCGGCAGTGGTCTATGTGGGAGGTGACGAGCTTGCTCTTCAAGTGGTAAAATTTATCGCCATATGGGATGTTGCACTAAGAACATACGCAGATAGAACTCTTCTTCATCATCCAATGGGATGACCTACTCATATTCCTCATTTGAACTAGGGTAATTTATGGGTGCTATACCATAGTCTAACTCATCATTCGATGTCCATTCATGAGGAGGACCTTGATCCTCTTCCTCACTATCAGATGGAAGGGTATGCAACCTTCACCCACTTCCTAAGATTGGGTGAAATCGTGAGATAACCCTTGATCTATCATATTTATGGGAAATTAATCTCCCAATGAGTAGACATGATTTGGATTAGCATAGGGATCGCATGTAAGCTCATCCCTGTAGTTCAAACCTAGGCATTCTAAACTCTTTGTGAGGACATCTAAAGGTATCGGCTTGTTGTGTCCCAAACCATATTTATCATATGGTAATTGATATTATGGCTGGAAAGGAACACGAGTACCTTTTTCATATAACCCTAGACCATAGCCATGCCAATGGCAATGATGTAGATATCGCAAGGCATAGTCAGGATTTGACATGTAATTTATATCCTCAAAGAAAGGTTCCTCATCTTCTTCTTGCTAAGGAACTGGCAATATTCCATATTCAATACCCCCATATATAAAATTCATTTGATTGAGCGTATGCCTAGAGGCATGATGCTACCTATGGGGAGACGAGGTCGTCCCATATCTTGCACCATCTCAATGGCTGGAACTATTGTAATGTTTCTCACTAGGTACTCTCCTAGACCTGTATTGGCTAAATGGATTGTAACTTGGGATGATGAAGATGGAGGAGATGGAAGAAAGGTTTGAGATGACTCAATGTGTACCTCATGAGATGGTTCCTCATCTTCTAGACTAGGAATCTCTTCCATAGATATGGTGGAAATTATGGAAGGGATCTCATCAATTGGCCTCTTTGACATGTTCCTCTATGGAGGATCTAATGATGATAAAGGTGTTTTTGAAGTTTCCAATGATGATGATGGTATGGATGAATATGGTAATGGGGTAATGGAAGGTGATGGTGATGGAAGTGGACTCTGAATAGATGTGTTTAGTTGGAAGTCCACATGAGTCAATGGTAAGGTCGACTCGGGGATTTGTTGCACCAAGTTGTAGTACTTAAAGGGCTCAAGGTCTGTAGAGACTACGTGTACCTGCCCTTCATAAGTATACTTTAGATATTGGTGAGTTATGGAGGGGACACACTTCATGTCCCGAATCCAAGGTTTTCCCAACAATATATTGTAGGCCATTACACCCTCCAAAACATGATACAATGTCGGTATAGTTTTGCGTCCCACCTAAATGGGTAGGACTATAGTGCCAACTATTGAGCATATCGTATCATTGAATGCTCGGAGGGTGTAGGTGGATGCAACAACATGGGATGTTGGAAGTCCTAGGTATTTGAGAGCACTAGTGGTTATTATGTTACTTGATGAACCAATGTCAATTAAAACTCTCTTATATGGTGTTCCATTCACACATGCAATGATGTGTAGAGGAGGATCAACCACATCACTCACTATTAGTTTGAGTTCGTGCTCATGGAATGTGATCACTGGTTCCTTACACTATTGCACATGCCCCATAAAATTGATAAAGGAGTTAGACTCTTGGGGTTGCAGTTCAATTGACTTAAGAATGTCCATAAGAGCTTCTCTATGAGGTGGAGATTGTTGAATGAGCTCGTAAATGGATAATCTAGCCGATGTTGTATGTAAGCTTTGAGCCAGCTTACTTTTTACTGTCACCACTGGGTGAGGTGGAAGGCTTTGTACTGGAGGTGGTGGAGGCTATGATGTTGATGGAATATCGCTTGAAGCTGCAGGTGGTGCAACTTGACTTGGGTAGCATCTATTCCTGGTCACAATACTAACCATCCCGATGAACCCTTGTAGAGGGGATGCTGCCTTGACCTCATTCATTTGCTTGGAAGGAGCTACCTATACCTCATGAGTGGGTAATGGATCTTTGAAAACACCCATCTGTTGGTTGCTTGTGGTGAGAGGATTATCCACTTGAAGGTCATTCCTCTCGATCATATCCTGCACTAGGTTTTTGAAACCATAGCACGTAGGCAAGTCATGCCCATTCTACCGATGATATCTACAAAATAGCTCTTCTCGATGTCCCATAGGCTTTTGTTTTCCTATACTCGGGTCTGTAGGCTTGATTTATAGTAAATTAATTACCTTGGTAGCCCACAGATGATCTAATAGGGATTCCGTTGATTCATTGAAGGGCATATATTATCGCCTAGGGTGGCGTTGTTGTATTTACCCCTGATTCGCTTGGGTGTTATTATTGTAACTCGTAAGAGGAGGTTGGGCTTGATAATTTACCTTTTGAGGTGGTATTGTTTGTGCAGGCCCTAGGATATTTATGGCCACTTTATTGACCACTGCCAGCTTTGATGGCACCATATTTCCCTTTGGATTCTTGGTCCACTCCTTCTTGTGAGGTTTTGATATCTCCCCCTCTTGAATTTTAATCTCTTCTATGGTTCTAGCATGTGCTAGAGCATCTTCAAGAGTGGGATACTTCTGGAGTTGTAACAATAATGATATTGGTTTTAGACAACTCTTTAAAATATCCGAGTCAACTCGGACACTAGAAATAGGTAGGGTAGCTTAGCTAGAAGCATTCACCACCTATTACCATAGTCTGTGATAGACTCATCTTCATATTTTTTTAACCCCGTAAGGTCGGTTAAGGTCACATTTCTCTTGGTATTGAAGGTGAAACATTCCAAGAACACATCTACAAATTTTTCAAAGGTATAGACATTATGCCTTGGAATTTTATTAAACCACTCAATGGCTAGGCCAGAGAGGGTAATCAAAAATATTCTCAGGAGTAATGCATCATTCTCCTGGATGCTAAAGCACTGGTTCATGAACCTAGTGATGTGCTCCTGTGCATCTTCCTCTCCCTTAAATCTATCCAATTTAGGTATTTTAAAATGCTCAGGGTATGGAGGGGAAGGTATATATGGATGTAGTGGTTGACTACGCAACTGGCGCAAGGTGGTATTTTGAAGCCCAGTCCCAGCTGTCTTACTCTCTATAGTTTCCATGTGCTCAAGAAATGCTCGATACGCATTAGAGGATTTAATCTCCTCTTCTTTATTTTGGCCCCACGGAGGGGGCGAGGAATGTTAAGCATATGTTGAGGTGGTTGATTTTCATCAACCATACCTCCAAATGGTGCTTCTAGGTATTCCTCATCTTGTTCCAAATCGTCATAAGCCCCGTAAGGTATTTCTTGAATGGGCCTACAAGGAGGAACTAATGCCTACTAAAGGTGATCTATGTTAGGCCTAGTAGGTAAGTTTTAATCATGCCTAGGAGGTCAAGGTGGTAACCTTTGATTAGGCCTAGGAGACCTATTTTTATGGAAAGTGGGTTGCCTCTGATGAGCCTCCTGTCTATGCGTGCTTGGGGTAGGAACCCCATTGCACAATGTTTCTTGAATCTATTGTTCAAGTATTTGTTTGTCTAATTGATGTTGATGATCTAAGAGATCAAATTTTTTTTTTTTTTTTTTTTTTGTTTCTCTCCGTGTGCGCCCGGCTGGGGGGGAGGGGGGGGGCGGGGGGCTCCTCCCTCTCAGGGCCCGGGGGCCCCCCCCCCCCCGCCCGCCCCCCCATTTTTTTTTTTTTTTTTGGTTTCCCTTTTTTTTTTTTGGGGGGGGGGGGGTTTGGAGGGGGGCCCCCCTGGGGTTTTTTCCCCCCCTCTCCAACTCACCTACAACACCTAGGTTATCCAAGCATTGTTTATCTAGCCAAATTTTATTAAATTGCGCTTGATGATCAGCATACCTTTTGACCACTTGGTTTATTTGTTCAGTTGTGTGAGGCCTATGTGCCCTAGCACTATTGCCCTGATACCTATCCTATTTAGGATGATCTACTACGAGTTTCCCTCATTTGAGAGAAGTCGCATTTACTTGAGGCTCACTCCTAAAAATATATTCTTGGTATTCTAGCTGGCACAGAGGCACATCATGCTTGCATGGACTGATGCGACCGAGGATAGTCATGATTCCCCTCGAATCTTCCTTCATAAATGAGAAAGGATAGGGCAGAATTGGCTCACCCAATGCGATTAGTATCATACTCATCTTGATATTTATATCTTGGAGAAGGGTGATTTGAGAGTGTAACGTGATCATTTAGCCCCACCCTTGGTGTATAGTCTTGATCCTGCACCCAAGTGAGTGAGGTAGATCGAGAAACCATGCGAATGCATGGTATTTCTCTATGTATAGGTGCCTCATTGCACAATTGCCTTTCTTGAAAGAAGGTGTTTACCATGTCCATACTTGGGAAGTAATTTCCCAGATTGGGACTATGACCTATAGGGGTGCCCCGTGTAGGGGTCCCTTGTAAGCTAGGTCCCTTCTCTGACACTCTAGGACTTGGGAGAGTAGGTGGCCACCAAGGAGGTATAACCATGTCCTTGGGGTCAAATTGGAGATGATCCATGTCTCCTTGCCTACTCCTTGGGGTATATACCATGACTAATTTTTATAAACCCCTACGTGATTATCTCCTTTACAAATTTTAAATATTTAACACACAAAAATAAAAACACACAAGAATACAAATGTTTATCTCTTTTAAATATTGATATGTGTTCCTAAATTGTTTAGTGTGTTTTTGATTTGTTGTTTTGTAAAGAAACTCTTTTCACATGTTTGAATGTTGTTGATGTAATTCTCAATTTTTTAAGGGATTTCACCTATATACTCGCATCTCGACAATCGGTAATTAAAGTCTGATCACATAAACCCACCAAAGTATGGAGATGAATCCCATACCCGGTCAGGGAGCACAGGTCCTACCAGTCCTCACCCAGTTCACCTGTGGTCAGCGATATACCTCTCCAAAGAGAAATACATGCTCTATCCCATAGGCTATGATGGTTCTTGGAGCTGGTATTGGCCAAAATAGGGTTCGTAGGATTTGAGCCAATGGGTGGAGATGAAACCCACCATTGTTGAACTCTATTAGTGGTTGGGGATGAATTCCAACTCACTAACGTTTAAAAGTGATGTTGTGTGTGGTTCCTTTTATAATTAATGAAAGTAAATAAAGTAGCATTCAATGACTCTTCACTAAATGCATAAAAATCATTTTACTTTCAGAATTAGATGCATATATAAATAAGGAACCTACAAAATTTTTAGCCTATATGAAAACCTAACCTTTAGGCAGGTCACACGCAGGCAAACCACTCAAATGCATGTCTAAGATTGTTCTTTTTCTTGTTTTTCTTTAGTTTGTTATTTTGGAATTTAGAAAGGGGAAATCTAGCTTTGAATCACCTAAGAAAAGACATGAAAAACTCAAATTTACCCTTTTTTGAACAACCTAACTGCAAATTGACTGTTTAGGCACTTACCTTGTCTGTTCTGGAAGTTGTTGTTTCTGGAATTTTGAGCAAAAAACCCTTGGTTTTGTGGTCGTCCTTGGGTGGGATGGCTGCAAATTTTGGGACCGTCCCTAGGTGGGATGGTTGCTATGGTCGTCCCTGAGAGTTCCAATTAGGAATTTAGGGGTCGTTTTAGTCCAGAACGACCAGAACCTGCAACATCCAAAGTGCAAAATCAAGGTTAAAAATAGTAAAATTGAAAAGGGACAAGGGTCCCACCATGATCGCCACTAAAGAGCATGAAAAATGGCTCACCTAGCAAATAAAATTGAAATGCATCTAATGTTCTATTAAAGCATGCAAAAGAGATGATAAAGTAATCAAATAAGTGACAAATAAGTTAAGAAAAAGGGGGGTTCTCCTTGTATTTATTAATTTGTCAAATAAGAGGTTACAATACATCCCCTTGAGGGCTTTCAATTTGATACATTTCAAGTTACAAATTTTGAAGGATCAAATCCCTCCATGAACTTATGGTGCGCTTTCAATGTTCCTCTCACACTCACGATTATAGAGCTATCTTTGAGCTATATTTCTTTAGCTCCTTAGCTCCTCCCTCATGCATGGAATATTTATACCTACACACAAGAAATTGAAAGATGTTAATAGCATATGCATATGATGATAAAAACCATGAAATGCATGCAATATTGAATATAAAAAATGTATGCGACCAATCTAAACTACTCCAAATGACATGAAAACTTAGTATGATGTCTACTATATGATTTTGTAAATATCTGAGTAGAAATCAAAGTGAGATTATGAGAAGAACCTGTGGCCATCCCTGGGAGGGCCAACTAGGACTGTAATCACAAAAATATTAATTAACATATCAAAACTACTCCAAACTTTACCAAAATTGAGTATGATGCTAATATAATGCTATAAAATTGATCTACACTAAAATTGGATCAAAATTATGGACCAATCCATGGACGTCCCTATGAGTTCCAATTGGGACTGTCACAAATTGGGGGTCATTCTAGGGTGGGACAGCCACCAAATCTGGTGGTTTTTTACCACCAATTCCACTTGGATCTGGTTTAGAATCCTCTTAGGGGTGTTGTCATCAAATTTGGTGATTAAAATCATAGGAATTGATAGATTTTGAAAAGTATGAGCGTATTTGGGGATGCCTTGAAAACACCTTCGATTGATGAGGTTTCCAAGGATAAATACAAGGGCAAAAGGTGTGGGAAAATATCGGTAGCACTTCATGGTCAATAATTGCAAAATGTCTCCCTTTTAAATTGAGTGCAAGCACTCCAATTTATAGCCCAAGAGGGAAAATGGGGTAAAGGGGCAAGTTTGGGCATGCAAGGCAGGTGCCGCCACTTGGCAATGCCTTTGCCATGCATAGGGTGGAAGAGGCTTCCCATTTGGACTTCCAATTTTTAGTCCCTAATGGCCATGATAGTCTCCCAATCTGTCATGAGTGATTGGGTGAGATAAATGGTAGAAATTGATTGCCATTTATACCACCCTTTGACTTTTTGGGGGTCTGGACCATGGTCGTCCCACCCAAGGATGGTTGCTTATGGTCATCCCTGGGTGGGATGACCATGAACTATGGTCATCCTAGGGTGGGATGGTCATGGCTACATGGCCCAAAACCTCCCAAAAGTGGGGTAAACCTTCCCAAAAGTTGTTGGGAGCCCTAATTAACCCCTAAGGGTTTCCCAATGGGGCCATATGGTGTCAATATAAGAGTGGCACCTTGGCAGTCTTATCCGATTTACATGATTTTAGTGTCTGCAGTTATCCTCTCTTGTAGGGTTTATAAAGTATGTACCAAATTATGAGGTTTGTAGGTATTTGTAAGTATATAAATTCATTCTAGGAGTGGATCCTAAGGTTAAAACTAGGCAAACCTTTTAAATCCAAAACACTAAGAAAATATTATAGTTGTTTGGACCCATAATCTCATGGACTTAATGGACTAAGTCAAGAAAATTGTAACCTTAGGAGCGATGTTGCAGTGAAAATTGGGCCAAAATATAGAAGAAATTTTAAAAGGAATCTGGATTTCAGTGCTAGGATGGACTCTCGTGCTTTGAAGATCGAATAAATTTACCTAAAATTGGAAATTGGAGAGATTGATCATGTGGGAAGTGCATAGTTCTCCAAATTTTGCTCATCTTGGAGGGGCTAAGCTAAGGGAAAACTTGAAAAAGGACCTTCTTCTGGGTAGGAATGAAGAAAGGCATTGTTGATTTTGATTTCTTAATATCGGTATTACAACCTTACATGGAGTAAGTGTGATCATTTATATCATCAGCGGATGATGATAATGTTTGGGATGACACCTTGCAGGGTAAGCATGACCATTAGTAGATGAAAATAATTTTTCATGACTCATCACGTACGGTGAGAGACTCATTGATGTTACCAATGGATGGTAATATGTTGTGTAATTAATAGGATGGAAAGACATGTTTTCTTTATCTAATTTGAAGATGTAACAATATCTTTCTAATTGTAGGTAAACACACAGGATTGTGTTTAGTCCCAGGGGGTGAACTGTCACAACCCGACCTGTGGGACCCCTAATGAGGAAGCAATATAGTTGGACTTATTGTTTCAATGGATAACATTGTTGGTGCTATGGCTATGCAAGGATATGATGCAATATTTGGTTGTGATTCATGTCTATGATGTTGCTATGTCTTTATGGTTTTGCAAGGCTAATCATGTTTGCAGGTGAATAATATCAAGTAATTAATTTGATAAAAGCCTTGATGATGCCTTTGAATTGATCAACAAAGAAGCTAATTAATACAATTTCTTATAATTATTTTGAATTGATGGATAATATTTTATGCATATAGTGATTTTTAAATAAAATGACTAACCATTGTGATTTGGAGTTAACAATTTAATATTAAGCTTTGATGATGCTTTTAAATTGTTTATCAAAAAAAATGTTTAATATTGTCCTATGAGTGTAATGGTTAGATTATAAATAATTAGTCATTTCTTTATTCAGCTAATAATATGATATTAGCTAGGATATTAGTTTTTTTTAAATTGACTAGCAAAATAAAATGATTAATAATTGTCTTATGCCTATGATAGCTCCAATTAATGTGGCAGGGATCATGAATTATTTAATACTTTTTACATAGGTTTAAGTCTCTTTTGACTTTCTAAAAGAAGCAAGTATTTTTTAATACATTAGAAACTAGCTAATTTGGAAAATGGAGTTAATGGTCCCATGTCAGCTGGGACTAAGAAAGGGGATTGCAATAATGAATTTTTGCCCCTGCCACCTTGGAAAAGGGGCGAACCTTCTTGGAAAAAGAGAATGGCTTTAGGAGGAAGCCATTATGCCTTTGGAGAAGCACGTTTCAAAAAACTAATCAAGCAAGGAGAGTGGATTGTGAGAAAACTAGGAAGATTTGCAAAGGAGGAAGGAGCAGGAGAACGACCTTGGAGGTTTGGAGAAGGCAAAAAAAAAATTGAACCTAACAAATTTTATGAGGTTGGTTCCTGTTGTTTTTAAATATTTTTATTTTATGTTGCCATCGAGACATAATCGATGTCTGATTTCATAGATGGCTCATATTACTTGTTATTGTGCTTTGGAGGCCATTTAGGCCTATGGGTAATATTGTTTAAGGCCTATATAATCCCCTTTTATCAGTCGTCCTATAATATTTGTACTAGACCCTCCCTGTGTAGATTGTGTCAGTAGCTATGCATTAACCCCTAACGGAGGAAGAACCATTATATTTAGGCTAAAAACAAACCTATATTCTTTTTTTGGTTACAACGTTAAGACTCTACTGTAAATTGCGCCCCTTTTTTAATCAATTTATTGTAGCAGCTTGGTTGTTTCTGACCACGTAATTTTACTAAATGAGGATCCCTGATGGGGTCGTTTAAACCTTTGTTGTGATGTATTTAAAACCAAAGTGATGGAGAGGCACTTCTTTTTTTATTAAATGGATTAAAGTAAAAAGAAGAACATTTCCATTATGAACAAATGGACTAAAGTTAAGAGAGGCATCTCTTCTATTTTTTTAATGGACTAGGTTATCTTAATTGTATTGAGGGTCTATTCTTTTTATTGAATGGAATAAAGTTCTCCTGATTAATTGAAGGAATTTATATGGAGGAAGCCTTTTAAATTAAGGTAAAGAAAACAATATTTATTTTAATATTGTATGGAATAAGTTCTTTTATATGAAGAAAGCCTTTTAAATCAAGGTAAAGAAAAAACATAGATGGATTATGTTTGATTAAATTAAAGGAAAGACCCTTTTGTTGTGAAAAACATGATGGATTATGTCTTGATTAATTTAAAGGCAAGACCTTTTGATGTGAAAAACATAGATGGATTATGTTTTGATTAATTTAAAGGAAATACCCTTTGTTGTGAAAAACATAGATGGATTATGTTTTAACTAATTTAAAGGAAACACCCTTTGTTGTTAAAAACATAGATGGATTATGTTTTGATTAGTTTAAAGGAAATACTCTTAGTTGTTAAAAACATAGATGGAATATGTTTGATTATTTTAAAGGAAAGTAGTTTGATAAGTACTTTATTGATTAAGAGTATGGTCTCTTAATTGGTTAAGAAAATTGGTTGATAAGTACTTGATCGATTAAGAGTATGGGATCTTAATTGGTTAAGGAAATTAGTATTAATAAGTACTTGATAGATTAAGAGTATGGGCTCTTAATTGGTTAAGGAAATTAGTAATGATAAGTACTTGATCGATTAAGAGTGTGGGCTTTTAATTGGTTAAGGAAATTGGTATTTATAAGTACTTGATCGATTAAGAGTATGGGTTGGTTAAGTAAATTGGTTGATAAGTACTTGATCGATCAAGAGTGTGGGCTCTTGATTGGTTAAGGAAATTAGTATTGATAAGTACTTGATCGGTTAAGAGTATGGGCTCTTAATTGGTTACGGAAATTGGTTGATAAGTACTTGATGGGTTCTTAGTTAGTTAAGAAAATTGGTTTGATAAGTGGTTGATTGATTAAGAGTATGGACTCTTAGTCCGTAAGAAAAGTGTTTTGATAAGTGGTTGATTGATTAAGAGTATGGGCTCTTAGCTGATTAAATGAAATGATTCTTATGTATTATTTTGGTACTGATGTATGGACACATTAGACTCATGGAAGATAGATATTCCTTGAGTGTGGATTAAAAGATAGAAATTATCTTATTGTAAGATGAATGTGGAGTTCATTCGAGGGGATTATGGGATCCCCTCATGTTTGAGAGATGTGAATTAATGGATCAATTCACGGTATGGAGCATAAGGATTATGGGGTCCTTATGTACCCGTAATTGTATCAATAAGTTTGAAAGAGGAATCAAGATATTCCTAGAATGATTGTAACGAACTCCATTGCAATAAATGGAATATGGATATATTTTACGGTTGGGTTTTTCCCTTAGGAGTTTTCTCAGGATATATAATGTGTCAAAATGTGTGATGAGAAAATTGGTTATTGTCATCTTGTAATCTTGTACTTATTGCTTTCTAAATCTATTTTATCATGGATATGTTATTCTTCAACAAAGAGGTGTTAATGGCATTTCATAGACCATATATATGAGTTGTTAAGAACTACTTATGATTAGTAGGTAGTGTCATTCATGGTAATTGTAATGGTTAACTAGAAGTAAATATAGTTATTGTGGCTAGGCAATGCACTCATTGTATTATTAAATGGTCCTTACTACGATGAAGCGCAAGAGAAGCACATATATAGAGAGAGAGTGACTAAAGGAATTGAGATAACATGATCATAATATGCTTAGTGCACCTACATAGATGGACTTATGTATGGTGTAGAGATGAGTGTGCTCTTTGACAGACTAAAAGGATAAGTTGGCTCTTCGCGGAGATGAGACAAACAACTTAATCATGGGACATTACTTCAGTAGACACCTACATAGAATGACTTATGCAAGGTGGGGATAGGCATATCCCTAATGAGTGCAAAAAAAAATCTCTCTCGAATGGGTTATATTTTTAGGGTTGTTACAATTTGATACAAGGAACTAGAATCAAATCCTATTTCTCAAAAGTCAACTTCATTGTCTAAAAATGAATGGAGAAAAATTCAATTCCTTCTTGAGGAGAGTTGTTGAACTATGAGCATCACTACAAGCCTTGGGAGAAAAGGTATACTTGTTCCTATTATTTTGAGATCTCTCCCTTCTCAATATAATGTATTTGTGACAGCCTTGAATATCACCGAGCAAACACCAACATTTGAAAAGTTTATGAACTTACTTCAAAAAGTAGAGGCCTCATATACAACACAAGAAGAAGAGCAAGTTCCTACAAATCAAAAAGGGAAGTTGTCATTCAAAATAGGCATAAGACTTTAACAATGCTTCTAGCAACAGAGAAATAATTCTTACAAGCATATACATCAACAGAAGAAAAATTCACTAATGGATTCAAGTTGGAAAACAATGTTTCAAAAACATAGCAAGGTTGTTAAAGATGATCATTCTGGAGGAAAAGAGCATGTATTTGTTGCACATGCTCAATTACATTAGCTCAATGATGTTTGGTATGTCAATTTGGAAGCAACCAAACATATGACAAGTCGAAGAGATTGGTTTCATACTCTAGATTGTTCCAACCATACAAGAAAAGTCTCTTTAGGCGATGACACTTCATATGATATAAAATGTATTGGTGACGTCAAATTACAACTAGGACCTCACACATACAGGATTAAAGAAGTATTGTATGTTCCAGGACTCGCAAAAGACATTCTCTTCATCAATTAGTTACTTGATCACAACTTGAAGATTGAGTTTGACAACCAACAAGGATCCAAGGTATGCCTCACTAGTGATAAAACTAAGAATTCCAAAATTATTGCATATGGCAAGGGAATAGGAACAATAATTAAACTTCAGATGATTCATCATCACAATCTAGCTTTAACTATCAATTATAATATTACTACATCAAT
This sequence comes from Wollemia nobilis, assembly GCA_028583015.1. Lineage (NCBI taxonomy): Eukaryota > Viridiplantae > Streptophyta > Pinopsida > Araucariales > Araucariaceae > Wollemia > Wollemia nobilis. Next base: position 9,110,609 of record JAQPPZ010000012.1, on the reverse strand, counting down.
CTGGCATTGATGATATGGTCATCAAAGTTTTGGCCATCTTGTTGCAAAAAAAAATAAAAATTTGGTCAAAGGTCTTCCTTCTTTGAAGAAATCCATTCAAGTATATACTTGTTGCTTAGCCTAAAAACAACATAGAGCTCCATTCAGTCCTTGAGAATATCGAGCCAAAAGACCTCTCGATTTGGTCCATACCAATCTTTGCGGACCCATGGCTTTGAGTTATAATGGATCCAGATATTTTTAGCCTTCTGTTGATGATCATACTAAAAAAATGTGGGTATACTTCTTGTAGAACAAGGATGAAGTTTTTTCTACTTCAAACAATTCAAGGCTCAAGTCGAGATTTACATACGAAGACGAATCCATGCCCTCCACTCATATCGAGGTAGGGAGTTTACCAGTAATGAATTTTTAGCATTTCTGAAGGAACACGACATTCATCAATAGTTGATAGCTACCTACATACCACTACAAAATGATATTGCAGAACACAAAAATAGAACGATCATGAAAATTGTATGATGTATGTTGAAAGATTCTCAACTTGCACACTCTTTTTGGGCAAAAGCAATGCATACAACAGTCTACTTACTCAATTGTGCCCCTACAACATCACTTGAAAATCACTCCAAAAGAAGCACGAACCAGACATAAGCCATCGATTTCTCATCTTCTTGTATTTGATTGTATAGCATGTATGCACATCCCAAAGGAGGAGACATAAAATAGATAAAAAATCTGAGCAATGCATCCTACTAGGCTATAGTGATGAATCAAAAGCCTATAGATTATTTGATCTAAGATACAAAGAAATTATATATTAGTCATGATATCATCTTTGACAAAGAAGAAAAATCACTCTCATCCTCCCCACAAGAATCTTCATATGACTCGGTTCCAGTAATGCTTGAAAGTGATGAAGATGAAGAAGTTACTAATGAAGAAATTTTCAGGGACAACAATGATGAAGACGGTAATGAAGATATGGTTCAATCAACTCCACCACATCACAAATGAAAAATACCCAAGTGGTATAGTAGCACAATAAGAACCTCTTGGTTAGATGGAGTTCCAGACACATCTACCACAAGACCAAGGACACAAAGTATGACTCGCAATAGACAAAATATGGATCTAATGAGTACAATTGAACCATCCACAATACATGAAGCTCTTCAGTCTAAAAATGTTATTGATATTGAATATCAAGCATTATTGAAAAACAAAACTCGAGAACTTATTGATCTTCCACCAAGTTAAAAAGCTATTGGATGCAAGTGGATTTTCAAAATCAAATACAAATCAGATGGAAGTATGGACAAAAAGAGGGCATAGATTATAAAGAAACATTTGCACCTATAGCCAAAATAAAATCTATTACAATAATATTTGCTCTAACTACATAATTTCGTTGGAAAATTCATCAGATGAACATGTAAAGTGTTTTTCTCAACAGGACTTTAAAAAGAGTGAGATTCGTCTATAGATTGAGATGAAGATACAAGACCTAAGATCTAGGTGAAGGAAGCAAGTTACATAAGCAATAATAAACTTATTCTAATATAGAAGGCAAAAATCTATAGAATTACAACTGAAAGCTTCATCCAATCTCACGTTCTTTCATTAAACATTATACATATGTATAGGCAAGCATTTAGCCTTGCAAGAGAATAAGAGATAAGACTGAATTAAATGTTGGAAGTCATTTAGAAGGTGCTCCATTAAATGGCCTACCTAAGTAAGCTTATCCTAAGTGCTAGGATAACTAATGCATAAAATATTAAAATGTACTAACAAAAATGTCTATATGACTCAACTAGAGGGATTCATCATATCTAGACAAGAAACAAAGGTATGTAAATTGATCAAATCCCTCTACGGTCTCAAACAAGCCCCTTGAGCATGGTATACAAAAATAGACTAACATTTTGAAAAGCATGGCTTTAAGAGGAATCCATATGATCCAAGTTTGTATCACAAAAAGCAAGAGAGGAATTGTAATCATCAATGTATATGTGGATGATATAGTCAACACATGGAGTTCTAAAAGAATGGTTCTAGCTACAAAGGAAGACTTAAAGAAATCTTTTGACATGACCAACCTTGGACTATTGCACTATTGTCTAGGTCTAGAGGTATGGTAGAACCATCATCACATATTTATCTCACAAAGAAAATATGTCAAGACTCTTCTTGAGAAATATCACATGAATGATTGTAAGCCTATAACGACTCCTATGGAATCAGGACTATAACACTCAGTTTGATTCCTCCTCTCCAATAAATGGAACACTCTATCGCTAGTTGGTTGGAAGTCTCATCTATCTAACCTACACCAGACCAGATATTAGCTTTGCAATTAGTTATCTTTCACAGTTCATACAGGAACCAAAATTGACACATTAGAAGGTAGTAAAAAGAGTTTTAAGATATATACAAGTTACTATTAAGTAAAGTCTAGAATTCAAGAAGAGTGATCAATTCTTCTTTGCAAGCTATATGTATATGTATTCTTTTTAGGATCTACACATATCATGGGGTAGCAAGAAACAAAAAACAGTTGCTAGATCTTCCACCGAAGAAGAATGTCATGCAACAAGAGGAGTTGTCTGTGAGACAATATGGTTAAGACATATGTTGACAAGTATGGGAATACCACAAGATAAACCAACAATCATGCATTGTGACAACCAAGAAGTATTGAAACTTGTTTGTAATCCAATGTTCCATGAACGGACCAAGCACATTGACATGGAATGTCATTTCATATGCAAACATGTTCAAGAGCACAACATTCAACTCAAATTTTGTCCTACTCAAGAGCAACATGCAAACATCTTCACCAAACCACTTGGACATCAAATTTGAAGAATTTTAAAGTTTCCTCTCCAAGACTATGATGTAATAAGGGGAGAATGTTAGGAATTATTATATCATAGGAAGTGTGAATGTAAGTTGAGTAAAACTACAAAACACATGATACGTAAGGTCCACTAGAAGTCAAGGGTACTTGCAAGATTTGTTATAGTTGGCTATGCCATATTCGGGCATTCATTGTATTTAAATATCCATCATTTCATAATGCAATACATCGAAACATCTAAGCATTAGCAATATCTATTGTTAGGCTGACTGTGAAGTTATCAAAAAAAGGGGAAAGGACAATGTTGTGGTAGATGACCTATCTCATAAATTTATAAATTAAACACATTGTACTTTATTCTTACCAAATCCAACTTGGTTGCAAGAGGTCCAACAATAATGACAATATGATGCACAAATTTAGTAGGGTATTCAACAATTAACCACCAATCCCACAACTAAGCCAAGACATTCATGGGATGGACAATTGTTACGTTATAAAGGGCATATTGTGCTTGTGGCAAATTTGGATCTTCAGGACAAATTGTCATAGGAATTACATGCTTCATTGTTTGGAGGGAATTTCATATTCTTAAATAAGTATATAACAACTAAAAAGAACTTCTTTTGGGTGGGCATGAAACATGATATAAAATGTTTGTTGAAGAGTGTGATACTTGTCAATGCCACAAAGAAGAAACCATCAAGACTCCAAGCAAACTACAACCAATTCCAACTATGGTATATGGATAGACATCTCCAAGGATTTTATCGAGTGTCAAAGTCAAGAAACAAATTCACTTCTTTTGTGATACCCAATTTTGTCCACTGACCCACCATTACAAAGCCTCGACCATTACCTAAACCTTCATTGACGAAATCTTTCACCTCCATGGTATACCCACTTCCATTATTTGTGACCGTGACCCTACATTCACTAGTAATTTATGGAAGTCTTTAAGTTGCATGGAACCTAACTGAAAATCAATATACCACCCCACAAATTTGCGGTCAAATAGAATCATTAATAAATACTAGGAAACTTACTTGTGTTGCTTCATTTCAAAGCAACAAACTCAGTAGGCTATATGGTTACCTCTAGTCAAATGGTGGTATAACAATACTTATCACATTATAACCAAGATGACACCATATGAAGCAATATATGGCCAACCATGGCCATCTCTCACATCTCATCTTCCATGCAATTCGAAGGTACAAATTGTCAATTCAGCCCTCAACAATTAAGGAAATCTACTTCGAACTCTCAAAAGGACGAATTGGCATTGGCTTAGAACTATATGAAACAAGAAGTAGATCAACACCATTCAAAATCTAAATTCACTAAAGGGGACATGGTTTTTCTCCACCTACAATCGTACAAGCAAACATCCTTGAAGCTCAAAGGCAATAAGAAGTTAGCATCCAAGTTCAGTGATCCCTATCAAGTATTACAACAGATTGGCCCTATTGCATACAAATTAGACCCACCATCATCTTCCATGATACATCATGTTCTCCATGTATCTTGTCTTAAGGTCCTTGGACAACGCATTCAAGCTCAATCAACACTTCCCAAATTAGACGACGAAGGATCCATCATCCTTGAACCTCTGACTATTCTAGACAAACGTTCCCACCAACTCCAAAACAGATGCTCTAGTACAGTTGCAAGGCTTGCAACCAAAAAATGCTACTTTGGAAGCTCCCCACCAACTCCAATAGCAATTTCCACACCTTAAGCTTTGAGGACAAAGCTTTTGAAGGGGGGAGGGCATGTTCAGACCCTTATACATCCTAACCCCATAAGGCTTGCAACCAGAAAATGCAACTTTGGAAGCTCCCAACCAACTCCAATAGCAATTTCCACACCTTAAGCTTTGAGGACAAAGCTTTTGAAGGGGGGAGGGCATGTTCAGACCCTTATACATCATAACCCCTTAATTATTATGATTGTAATAGTCATAGTTTCATTAATTAGCTTAGGTGCCTGTTTTGTATGTGGGGCTAACAACATTAAGGTTAGGGTAAGTAAGCTTGGGCACCTATTTTGAGACTTTTGACCAACCCTAGGGTATTAAGGTTAGGGTTTGGATTATCATATATTTACTGTAAGAAAGAATATCATTATCTTGAATATTATATTTTATTGAGCATTGCTTTGAAGAAGGTAGCTCCCTCGAAGCACCCCACATACATTGCAACAAATTCAGGAATTATCAATAAAGTTTGTATTAATTTGTTCATTTCAACAATTGCTTCCTTGGATATTTGTGGTTTTCTGTTTCGGCTAATCTTTTTGCAAGTAATATCATATCAATGACAAGCAAAATTTTAAAGAAGCATGGAAATGTAATTCTACAAAGAGGATCAATAAAGTTTGTATTATTTTGTTCAATTCAACAATTGCTTCCTTGGATATTTGTGGTTTTCTGTTTCGGCTAATCTTTTTGCAAGTAATATCATATCAGTGACAAGCAAATTTTAAAGAAGCATGGAAATGTAATTCTACAAAGAGGCTCCTAAAAAAATTTAGTTATACCTCCTAAACAATTTTAACTTTCCAAATGGAAAGGACCCTTGCCTAATACTACTTAAACTAAGCAATCATAAATTGGGCTACTAAATAAAATTCTATGCTAATTGAAGTTGTACAAGAAATTAATGGAAATGCAATGGAGATATTTACAATATTTAAAAAAACATAATCTGCCAAGACAAATTTCATGAGATGCCACAATATACAAGATATCAGATCTTCAACATAGATGCTTATAACAATGTCAAAAATGCCATAGTGACATGAAATAAAGGAAAATGTTACTTTAGTTGAATTATAATTCAAATTCTGTGGAGCAAGACCAAATATTCTCTCATGTCACTCTAGTTTAATTTACAAATCATTACTACCATGTCTCTAAAGAACTAGGCCTGGTTGGGAAGATAAAATAATCAAGAAAATGGTTTGAAGAAAATAATGTCAAAGGTGACCTACTTCAGGTTCAGATGCAAGAGCTTCGGTAGTGGAGAATTTTACCCTGAAAAATTTAAACCTTTATTTAATTGAATGAGATTTCAAAATAAGCACATAACAACAAATTCTTATGTACAGTTGAAATCCACAACTAAGAAAAGAGCCAGAAAGTTTGGGATTATAAAATAAAGACAAACAGAATCTCATGGCAATTCACTGTCAGCCCTGAACCTATTTGATTGTCTCCTCCTACTTGGTTCAGCAACACCATTAGCTACCTCATTAGTGGAAGCACTCTCCAACTCTTCATCAGCAGTGCCCACCATATGATCAGCCAACATGGGTTGTACTGATAGCAGACCAGGAGAGATAAATTGCCTCCTTGCAGCTCTCCATCTTGCTGGGAACCCTCTATCATCTGCAACTGAAGCAATGGGACTAATCATGTGAAACAAGAAAAACGTAGTCCACCAACTTCTAGAAGATGTTAGACTGTCACTCTCGTCTCCACGGTCAAAATGAATATCTTCATTATCAATAACATAGTCCCCAAGCACAACTGCACGTGGCATGGCTGAACGTATAGTACTGAGAACATCCCCAAAATCACGTTGACGTTCTAGATGCCTCCAAGCACGTTGATGGGAAGGATCCACATCTGCTGGTCTAGCCGTAGGATGCACGCTTCTTGCATGTTTGCGCAATTGTTCATAGGTTCCGCTAAAAGAGCAGGAATCATGAGAACAATTCCTTGCTTTCATATTCAGATATTGTCTTGCAGCTTCTACAACCTTCCAACCTTTCACCATACCTCTACAAAGAGGGCATTTCAATTCAATGTCGTCATTCAGAAAAAATTCAGTTCCATTTCTATGATGCTGAGTATTCATAAGTAGCGTCTCCCCTCCATTTGCATTCTCTCTTAGCAGTCTTGTGTTCCTGTTCTGTAAATCTTCAGATCCATCTGACCTTGACGTCCATGGGTCATGTGCAATGGCTCTAGCATTCCCTGCCCCTACTATTCCAGCAACTTCATCCATGTTTCTCGAGGTTCTTAAACTCAAAACCTGACTTCCTGCATCATCCATAAAGACTTCAAGGCTCTGTGATGAATTATTTCGGCAGTTCGACCGTGGCTTTCTGTATTGATCAAAACAATTCGAATGCCGATAACTAGTATCACACATGTAAGGACAGCAACCCTTGTCATAAGAACTACACAAAAGAAGCACAGCATTATGCGGGTGCTCCATGCAAATGGGGCACATAGCATCATCCCATTCTTTCTTCTGAGCATTTATTTCTCCATCTCTTGATGTACTTCCTTCAGGAAGCAGATTACTGTAAGGATGGTGCCAAGCATTCCTATTCTTACGTGAATTCACGGTATGGCACTGCTCCGGATCCTTTGGCATCTTTCTCTATTTGCTGAGCAACCAAAGTGATATAATCAAGCAAGCTGTCAGTTAGAAGACAACTCCATAACTCCATCATGAGAGCATCAAACATTTGCATACCCATTGAGAAGAAAATACTGAACAGACCTGTGAACAATAATCTGCTAATTTGAGACAAGACAGCCAAATAAAAAAACACCGAACATATATATTACTGTTTAGTGCATATTTGCCAGGATGTACACGTGAGGAAATAGAAATTTTATATTTTCAACCAAAAATGCTTGTTAAATAATTCCATTTCATTTAAATTCTGCATATGTAACTTTGTCCACAGTGGTATAACAGTTGGGATTAAAATAGTTCATTCTTAAACTGATATAAACACTACTTTGGCCTTCAATTCTGACTAGTTTTACTGTAGTGATGGTCCTCTAGCTACATAGCCTACCAAAAGTAAGGGGGGTTTAACTGTTTCTAATGAAGATCACACTCAACTGATAACAAAGTAAGAAAAAAAATGAATCAGTTCCACATTCCCCTATTGAGTGGAGTAAATGGAACGCAGATTGAAGAATGTAAATTTATGGAGCGGTGAGCTGCTGGTTGAATTTCAGGAGAGCAAATACAGTCTACATGTAGCTTTTGACTATCTACGGCCCCTGTTGGAGTAAGTAGAATGCAGATTGAAGAATGTAAATTTAGGGAACAGTGAAGTGTTAGTTGAAGTTTGGGTGAGCAATACAGTCTACATGTGGCTTTTGACAATCTACGGTTTCAAGATCAAACTCAACAGGAAGACAGATTGAAATGACAAACATACACAACAAGAATACTTTCACATTTTCATTATCTGTCTCTTCTATTAAAAGATACCTTAGTTATGCTCCAAAGATACTTAACAGGATGGTAAAATTAAAAATATCAACAGCTTGAATTCGTAATATTTATTTTTAAAACCTAAAGCACCACAGTAACAATAATTCAAACCTTGGAATTTGAATGAGGACAAATGACAAAGGGAAAATATCGAAACACTTGCTCAAGTAAAAAAATTACCAAAGAAAAGACAATAAGACACCATTTGGATCCATAAAATTCCGAAGGAGGCATCATGTTAAATTGTTGAAAGTGAGACTGTTTTGCAAGCCAATTTTGACCAACCATAACTCCTCCAATGTTGCTCCACACTTCAGACAATAAAAATGGAAAAGAACCACACAATCTATACTCTCACCTGGAACAAACCAACTCAAGTTTGAGTCCCAGATCAAAAGTTGTGCCCTTCCTAAAGAGGCATACTCTGGGGATGCAGACCCACATTACATGAAAGAACAACTCATATGAACAAAGATATAAGCCAAGGCTTCAATGCGAGCTGGTATGAGTGATTGTACATATTTTCAATAATCTGGGTTCTGTGCATACATCTTTAAATGCATATTAGACATGTTTGGGAAAACAAGGAACAAGTCAATCAGAAGGAACTTAAAGAGTTTTAGCTATAAATCAAGATGTAAACAATTAAAAAACATTGCAAGCACAAACGAGATAGAAAATAGAAGCCATAAATCAAGATGGCTTCTATTAAAAAGAGAAGCAGTCAATCAGAAGGAACTTAAAGAGTTTTAGCTATAAATCAAGATGTAAACAATTAAAAAACATTGCAAGCACAAACGAGATAGAAAATAGAAGCCATAGAATGCAAGTTCTAAGAAGTACAAGTATCAAAAATGAGAAAAAAGAACACACAAATAAGTTTGCACACCAAGGATAAGGTTGGGAACTTGAGATCATTTAAGCCGACAAAATACCAAGGCAGGAGAGATTAACTGAAGTCATCATTCAAGGTTATCAAAACCCACAATTCAAGATAGAATCTGCTGCACATGGAAAGCAAATAAGATGACTAGAATGGTATACAGATGAAGAATTATTCTCCAATGGATTGATGATTGCTATGGAATAAAAATGTCAATATAGGCCTCAACTGATGTGCCAAAATTTGTAAGAAATAATGTAGTATAAAGTCGTGTTTAAAGATGTCTTTTGCCTGAGTATGCAAGACACAGCAGAAGCAAAATATGGGAAGAATGTAAGTTCTGCAATTATATAGGTCGAGTCTGAAGATTGTTAAATAATTCTCCCCATAAGGGCCAGGCATTTAGTTTAGGATTAAGATGAGCTCATATATGCACTGAGATTATGAGTTGTATACATATTGTACAAGTCAGACCAATTTATAGAAAAATTAGGCACGGTAGCAGACAACTACCATTCTGTGATCCATGAGTTGTTTATGCTTTTTGTTTGATTCCCTACTCGTTGGGATATATAATTCTATGTGAACAACAGGATGGAATTAAGGAGAGAAGATCCTTAGAAAAGGAATAAGACCTACTAAACATGAATATTCATGATTTGACCAAATTAGAGTGATCATTAAGCACGTTAGTATTCATCCATATGTGCAACCATATTTAAAACGTATGGTGGGATGAGGCCCTGCAGGATATTTATTAACTGTGGCATATTACACACCTTGCAGAGATCTGGTCTTCTTGTATATTGTATATTTGACATCATAAACTGAAGAATCCATACTTAAAAAACAAATACAGTCAAGACACTTATGGAGCCACAAACAAGTCAGTAAACACTCCAGCTAAGAGGTGCTGTAAACATTTGGCAGTGCCAAACATGTGAATGAGGTGTTCCATAGAAGGTCCGTTGGTTATATCATCCTTCCCAACCACATGTGTTGCAATGACTTAACCATAGTATAGCTTTCCTTCGCTAAGTAGGGATGCATTGCATGCGATATACAAGACAAAGTGATTTACAGAAAAGGTTATCAGTGCTAGGAGAAAGCCTTCCAACACATGAGACCCATAGCTTATCAACAAGAGAGATCAAAACATACCGAAAAGAAAAAGGTGTTATTTGACCAACTCACTCATTTTTGCAGGACATATGAATCCCTGCCAAAGCAAAATCACCAAATATATTTTCTGAACATATAGATTCAAGATTTTTACAAAATTACATATCTTAAGCTTGATTCCACAAATTATGCTCTTAACATAAGGAACACGTATTAAACTCGATATATGTTGATTTTGTTAGTCCTATGATTTCTTACAAGTAACTACAGTAAACTAATACCATTGTCTCCAGACAAAAACCGTCATGCAAAATGAGATGAACGCGAAATAGACAAAGTTAGAGCTTCAAGGGCGTCTCGCTCCAAACAGTGCGCCTCTTCTTGAATGCGCCTCGCTTCAGACAATGTGTCTTGCTTTGAGTGTGCCTCCCTCTAGGCAGTGCGCATCACTCTAGAAGAACACCCCACTCAATAAGTCTAGTGTGCCCTGCTTTCGGTGCGCCCCGCTCAACATGACCAATGTGCCCCGCTTCCTGAATCTTGCTCAGGGTGACCAATGTCCTTCGCTTCCTATAGCACCTTGCTCAGAGTGACCAATGTGCCCCACTTCCTGGAGCACCCCACTCGACATGACCATTGTGCCTCACTTCTCGATGCGCCCCACTTGAAGCAACGCACCCCACTTTCAATTTTACACGCCTTGCTCCAGTTTGCGCATCTATTTTTGGCATTGTGTATAATGATGATTAGCCTGCTTAAAATTTTGATGCAAGTTCAGAGATAGAACTGCAAGTCCAGATATAGATTAGGATTTTATTCTTCAAGTATTAATAAGAGACTAATTCTCATTGTAAGGGTCTTTTGGCTGCCCAGTATACAAGAGCTACTCTTTGGAGTAAGATTGTACTTAACATTTCAAACGGAAACCAATAAAGGAATTGCGCATGGCATTTTGAATCACTCGTGTCTCCGACCTCTTGTCCATGAATATGTGAAATTAGTGGCTCTGCCCTCCTTTCCTTTGTTAGTCCTTTCTTTTATTACTATTTTAGGTTATTCAAGATCTTACGCACTAAATTTATTCAGTCATTGTTGGATATTCCAATCGTACCATCACTAATCCTACTATGGCTTCAGCCATATTTTTGTTTCTTTTTTGTTTTGCTTATCTTCTTGCCCCCTTTTCCTTAACAAAGTAGATTAAATTTATTTCTACGTATTGAGATTGGTTTCTTTTCATGTTTTCAATTAAGTTAGAAGGGAACAAGCCAAATCCAAAGATTGGGAAAAGTAAAACCCTTCCCATCCATTTGTTCAACTGTAGTCACGGGCACAAATCACACTCAACGATTTTTATGTTCGACAGTTTAGGCACACTTGATGGAACACGCAAGCATGATTTCAATACGAAATCAATCTTAACCTGCAAGTAAATCTCATATGTTTCCAGATCTATAAAAGGGTTTGTGTTTCACTAACATGCATGAAACCCCCTACTTTTTTTGCATTGAAACTTTACAAGTCGTTTTTCAATTCAGCTTGCATATTTTGGTTATTTACATGCAAATGGCAACTATGTTTGAATTGATCCAAAATATTGCCTAACTTGTCATCTGTTGAATCTTGCTTTCCCAAAAGCGAGCGAAACCAGTAATGAGCAAAGAATGAGAGCAAGCAAAACTGAGATTGTGCGACAAAAAAAATTGCATAAGTGTCTAGTGCACTTCTCTACACTTAGATCGCCCCACTCTAAAAGCTTTTATTCTCATTCCATCTTTCAAAATTTGCCAATTTCATTCATGATTAACAGATAGAGTCTTCAACCCAAATGGGTTTGGTTCGTGGGTTTGGTTCGACAACATGACAACTCTACTAGGAGGAAACACCCCAACAATGTCGAGTATGTCTTGGGTACCAAATCATCAAATCCTTCAACAACCAGCTTATACCCCTATAGGACCACTTGCATACCAAATGTAACATGAGCAAGGGCAATATGGTCAATCCGTACAATACGCCTAAAGGACCACCTGCATACCAAATGTCACATGAGCAAGGGCAATATGGTCAATCCCTACAATACAAGCAACTACGTCAAAAGTCTCCATTCATTCACAAACAAAGCCTTGTAACATTCACTTAGAAAGAATACCCTACCTATACAATCCAAATGCCCATCCTACAATTCCAACACCCTTCCCCACAACAGTTGCCCCAATACCCGTAGTTTCCCAAAGATAACCAACATCAACCTATACCTCAAGACCAACAAGAATTATGAGCACGGTTGGATGAACTCAAGTATATGGTTTCAACACTTCAATCATTCTATACACAAGAAGATGAACCCGATGAGGGGAAAAGGTTGATTTCTCGTAAAGGAATTTTACAAATGGCTGATCAAGGGAACTAGTCGATTCCTTGGCAAGGAAATTTTTGGATGGCTAACCAGGCACAAAACTATATGGCGAATTAGTCTAATGTAGTCTATCAACCAATGGCCAATCAACTCATGATGAACCAACCAATGATGAATCAAGCGGTTCTAGTGCATGTCCATGCGATGCCTAAGACCTCCTCAATGGGCAGAAATTGTTTAACTTCCCAAGGTATTGTCACGCATAGCAATCATTTCAATGAGTTGATAAATCCTCCAAAAGATCTCCTGTCTAAGCACCAAGAGTCATGTTCCCCTCCACCAATGATAGAAGCCAAAACAGTAACTGAAGATCCTGAAGATGAATGGTCAAAGCTAAGAGTGTGAAGCATTTGTCCTCCCAATAGAAGAGGAAAATCTATAGAGATGATGGATGCAAGTCCACAACCAAAACATAAAATCATACGGAAGCAAGGAAAACCGACAAGTCTTGAAGAGTTATCAGATGAGCCCCCATTGGCAGAAGTGTTTTCCTTCCTCGAAGAAGATATCCTAGAAGAAGGCTACCAAATTTGTGGAACATCTTGTGAACCAGCAAGAGAACCTAAAGTGCAAAGTGAAGATTTAGAGGATGAGGAATTGGAGGTCGAAGCATAATATGTGACATGCATGTTTTTGTTAGAAGAGGAAGAGCCTAAAGAAGTGATGGAAGCAGATTTTCATCCAAAGTATGAAACATTCAGTTTTATCCTGGAGGAAAAAGAATCTATGAGTCTCAAAGAGTTTATGACAGAAGGACCTATTGTAGAAAAATTCTCTCCCTAAAGATGAAATCTCAGAAACAGACATTGTTCAACTCATAGGTATAGATTCGCCTACGAGTCCCAAAAGTGCCCAAAAGAGTTCACATGAAGGAATTTGCTAAGCAATAGAGAGATCATGATTCTAAGAATGATGTAGTTTCCCATAATTTTGGGGAGTAAAGTTGGGGTAGGGCTCACATTCTATCAGTTCGACACTAAGGACAATAGCAAATTTGTGAAAGAACACCATCAATAGGGATTGCCATTGCTCCATAATCATTTGTCATTTGGTCACACAAGAACAAAGACCCAACCTAGCTACCGACACCAGATTCCACCATAGGATGAGATGAGAAGCAAGGAAGTAGTCATAATCGCAAAAGTTCATGCATCCACCTTTGCTACCAACCACTTCAAGGCTGAAAGGGAACATACTTCTTTAAACATCTAGTATCTAGCCTTAGATCAGGGAGAGATGAAAAGGGAAAAAGCTGCCTTAACTTTCAAAACTTCGGTTTTTGTTGTTAGATCTGCACAATCCTTTGATAAGAGGGTGTTTTATTCACTAGAGGGCATCCATGAAGTTCCAAGCCAAGAAGGACCTCTTGGCAGTACACCATTAATGCCATCCGACCTACTTTGTTTGCATAGGTGCTGGAAGATCCTGAGTCAAAACATCAGCATCAAGAGGAAAGACAGCTACTTTTTGAAGTCAATCAATGGAAGCAACCCGCTCAACAAAAATAGCAGCCGACAAATTCGTGAAAAGTGATTCATGATGTACACCACCTCTAACACAACAAAATAAATAAATAAATAAGTTTGAGCCATAAAGGTGCGCCCCACTCCGTATGGCACACCTGGTTAGAGCAGGTGCATCCCACTTGGCAACGGGAAAAAAAGGCCTTGTTCCAATCGACAGAAAATTCCAAATCAAGGCATTCGATTTCCCTTTTCCATCAATCCTTTTCTAAAATTTTCTTTTTTCCACTTTTCTATTTAAAGTTGTCCTTTTCCATTCAAAGGAAAGGACGCTAAAAATAAAAAGAAAAGAAAAGGGGGCCCAAAGCCTTAGATCAAGGAGAGATGAAAAGGGAAAAAGCTGCCTTAACTTTCAAAACTTTGGTTTTTGTTGTTAGATCTCCACAATCCTTTGATAAGAGGGTGTTTTATTCACTAGAGGGCATCCATGAAGTTCCAAGCCAAGAAAGACCTCTTGGCAGTACACCATTAATGCCATCCGACCTACTTTGTTTGCATAGGTGCTGGAAGATCCTGAGTCAGAACATCAGCATCAAGAGGAAAGATACCTACTTTTTGAAGTCAATCAATGGAAGCAACCCGCTCAACAAAAATAGCAGCCGACAAATTCGTGAAAAGTGATTCATGATGTACACCACCTCTAACACAACAAAATAAATAAATAAATAAGTTTGAGCCATACAGGTGCGCCCCACTCCGTATGGCACACCCTGTTAGAGCAGGTGCATCCCACTTGGCAAGGGGGAAAAAAAAGGCCTTGTTCCAATCGACAGAAAATTCCAAATCAAGGCATTCGATTTCCCTTTTCCATCAATCCTTTTTCTAAAATTTTCTTTACTAACTTTTCTATTTCAAGTTGTCCTTTTCCATTCAAAGGAAAGGACGCTAAAAATAAAAAGAAAAGCAAAGGGGGCCCAATTACTATAAAAGGAGGTAAAAGTGAATTTCACTGTTTGCACTCCAAAAACCCCAATAGCCACTAATCCCCTCAATCGATTCTGATTCCACAAGAGACCCCTTTGGGCAAGCGGGAGAACACGGTGCACAATTTTAGAATTCAGGAAAAGTTTCTGGAGTGCAATTTTCAGTAACATAACAGTTGAGGGTTTTTTGCTTTTTAGAGCAGCCAACTGATTTTTTTTAGAGGTAGCTAAGCAAGGAAGAGGTTATGGCCAACAAGTTTCAGTACTTTCAAACCTATGGAATTGCAAATCTTTTTCGGGAGACCAAGGACCTTCCATTGCCAATGGCCTATTTTGGTAATTCATTCCACTTCCCCGTTTTCCCACATGTTTCCTTTCAGTTTTCCTATTTCTCATTTCCCACAGTTGATTTTTCTTTTCCGTTTTCTCATTTGAAAATCCCCAAGTCCCATACCCATGCACCATGTTTACCCTGAGTACACCCTGCCCCCTGGTGCACACTTGACCTGTGTAGCCCGCTCGCTCTGTTTGGTGCGCCTCACATGGAGGATCTTGTGCGGCAAGATGGAAACCACAACGGTGAGCATTGACTCTGGCAAAGAACATTGAAGAACATGACATATTTTGATGCACCATCCTAAGCTAGGACAACAAAATTTGAGGCCAACGATGAAGACAAGGAAAATGAGCCCCCGCAACCAAGTCAGTCTGGAGAAAGCGTAAAGAGAAATAGAAGCAGTAGGGGAGAAGAGAGTCTGTGGAGAAACCCCATGGGTTGACATACAATGATCCATATGCCAATATTTGCGAGGGAAATACCGGTATCTACCTGGTGCAGTGAGGAAGGAAGCTCATAGGGGTTACCTATTTGGGCCACAAATTGATTCATGGTCCATCCACAGGGTATGGACTTCTAGACTAGGCAAGTTCCTAGCTCATCAAATTTAGGAGTGTCCGGAAGTTATAGAGTATTGCACCCTAAGATATAATCGTGAAAACAAGATCAATAGGGTCCCAAGAGATAATGACGAGGCATTAATCTATATGTCAGCAAAAGTCATCAAAGAAATGATGTGTTGAAGTCGGGGATGGAGAAGGGAAACCTTTTAATCCCAAGTCAAATGCGGTGTACTACAAGAGTTATCACAAGAGAAGATGGATTGAATTTGTGAGGACACAAGTAGAGAAGCTAGAGCAAGCTAATAATTTTGAGCTTTTGTTGAGGATTGGCCAATTCAAAGTCGATGCATAGACGGCTCTATCTAGGATGGCTGCCCTGTTGGGGCAAAACGGGGTGTGGCAAGATCACATAGCAATCTTGAGTGCAGTTCAAGAATACTTCGGGCTACCTTACCTGATAAAGCACATAAAATACATTGCGCATTAGATGAGGATTCAGATGGAAAATTTTTAGAATTCATACACCTTTGAATATTCATCTTATCTGATCTAGCTGATTACATATCAGAAGAGGGAATGCTTCCATGAGCTATGGTTGGATCAGTTTGATGAAGAAGAGAAGCCGCAATCAGTGTGTGATTGGACTAAAGTTCCTGTCAAGGGCAAAGGAAGGGATTGTTATGAGTTCTATGCCAAGGTGTACGGACCCATGGTGTAGGGGTTGGAAGGAGAAGTACCCAGACTGTCCAAGTTCGTAGGGCATTATTCAAGCCTCAGGGAAGAAAGTCGTTGGGATATTTCTACTTGGGGAGAAGCAGTTCTATCATTCAAATATATAGATATTTAGGACAACCTTTTGAGTTACCAGTCTATGCATCTAATTATATTTGCAGCCTCAAAGTGGTCCACTAGCTTCATTGTGTCAATCAAAAATTCTTTAGGAGATAGAGAAGATCCACCGACTCCACCCTATACAAAGTGCTAGGGAAAAAATTATTAAGGTTGAGCACAAGAACTACAATCCACATCTAGAATAAAAGCTAATGCAATTGGATTTAAAGCAAATGTCCGATATTTGGTTTTATGATCCAAACACAATGTTTGCACAAGTGTTGGATAACTACAAAACAAAAAATATGTATGGCTATGAAAGGAGACCGAACAAGAAACCAAAAGAAACCTGGAGGACGAATTCGTAGTGACAAAAATGAACACCCCAAGGGCATATGATGACAAGTTGGACACATGGTATAGATAGTCGTAGGAATAGCATTGTCTAAATCAGTTTTGACCCTAACACAAAATTCAATTCCATGGTCTTTAAGGTCCTCCTAGGGAAGCGCTTGTGGAGCTTGGAGAAGATGCATGGAGGTGTATGTGTTTCAAATCTAATGTAGTTGAAACTCCTATGGAGAAGCATTACCAAAGATCTTCAGATATCTAGGACCGGTGTCATCTTGATGAGGAAAGACCAATGGAGGGAAATATACCTTGAGGAAAGGCAAAAGGCACACCTAGAAACAAAAACGGTGGTATATCTAAGAAGACCAAAGGACGTATTGCCCCACAAAAGGTCTGAATGAAGTTCAGCCAGCACCAAACACAGGAAGGAAAGCAAGGCATACAAAGACAAACATTCAACGGGAAAGGAAAGGGGTGAGTGCCTAAATGACCACTGCACATCCAAGATGAACAAGCCACTAAAGGAGAAATACCTCAGGCACCCTAGCAAACATGCATTGAACTAGATCAAGGAACCTTTTTGGAGGTTAGCAAGATGTCATTTTTCAAGATATGGCCTCTCTTGAGAGAGAAACAATTGTATGCCATTTTGTCAATGAAGAAACGGTGGAAGCAAAAGCTACCATTTCAAAGGCTCAGAATT
Organism: Wollemia nobilis; assembly: GCA_028583015.1. Taxonomy (NCBI): domain Eukaryota; kingdom Viridiplantae; phylum Streptophyta; class Pinopsida; order Araucariales; family Araucariaceae; genus Wollemia; species Wollemia nobilis. The sequence continues at coordinate 9,092,842 of JAQPPZ010000012.1, read as the reverse complement.
ATCTTCACCCCTCTTCTCACAATCCTCACTTCCACTTCACTCACATTTTATTTTATTCCCCATACTCCTTTCCCACCACCTTTAAATAATGCTTCTGATATCTCCATCAATTCTTCTATTAAACTCAATCCGCCACCATCAAGCACAACCATTCCATCAACAGGGGCAAGTCTACTCACCACTCCTTCCCGTAGATTTGCGTTTGTTGAACAATTGCCATTATCCATGCCAATTACATTACAAAGGCATGTACCTGTTTTCTCTAAGCCAATAGTGTCCCCTGCACTAATTACAAAACAAATTGTAGCATCCACCAGACGAGCCTTCCCTACGTCCACCTCTTCTTCACAACCTTCTTAATTTGACCACCATGTCAATCTTCCCCCTCATATTGACACCACCGCCCCATTCTATCATCCAAGATTAAAAACACCGGTAGGGTGCTTGGACCTTAACCAATTCCCAACTGTCAATGTCCTATATATATTGAACCCAATATGCCTAACTCTGAAAACAAGAATGTCACAAACAAACCAAGAAGCTAGATGTTATAAGGGACAGTTGGAGGAGAGAACCAATGTGTTGCACCAGATACAAGCAATCGTCAAGCATTAACGAGTAGTTTCTCAATTGAGACAATTGGAAATAGTTTTAAAGGAGAGGGAGGAACATAGACAACAAGGAGAGTAGGAGTAGTGTCATGAAGAGCAAGTTCAACGGCTTGAGCTTGAAAACGAAGAACTCAAAGGTTTGCTCAAAGTTGAAAAGAGTTATGGAAAATAGAAGGCCGAACAAGAAATCCCAACTCTAAGAGAACAATTGGAGAGTAAAGAAGAGCAAATGAAGCAACAAGTAGCCAACATAAGGGAACGGACAAAGGAGAAATTGAATCAATTGAGACAGAGACAAATAAGGGAACACGCTTTGCCAGGGATGATAGAGCAATTAAAACTCATCACATGGGAGTTGGAGAAGCAAAAAAGGAGGAAATTGCACAGCTCAAGCAATCATGGGCAGAGGCAAAGAAAAGGATAGAAGAGTTGAAGTCTCATGCATCAACGCTTGATCAGTTGTGTCTCCTTTGGGATATGATTTGCGATGAAGTTCAACATGGGAAAAGTTATTTTTTATATCTTGAAGAGTGCATGGCGTTGGTGGGTCAAACGATTCCAAAGATAGAGCAGAACAAGATGCAACTAGAGGCAAGGAGGGAACACAACAAGATCATGCAATAAGTATGTAAATTGATCATCCACCAGATAAGGCGACAAGGGTTGAAAGATAAAATCATCCTTATCGAGCAGCTTCAGAACATCCCTTGTAGGCTAAGTAGGCTAGAGAATTGTGAAGATAACCTCACCAAACTATAGGAAACAATCAGGGACGCACAAAATATCAGCCAAATGGTGGAGAAAGGGTTGCCAGATCATAATGTTCTCATGATAGAGCAAGTGGTCGTAGTGACTGAAGAGAGAAAGGAAAAAGATGCCTAGTCAAACTAGTTGGAAGAGGTCATAAATAGACTAGAGGAGCTACATGAAGAGGTGAGACAAATGGAAGTAGAAGCGGAAGATCTTCAAACGAACACATAGGAGGAGCTAACAAATGACATTGGTGCATTGGATAGTTTCTCTATCCCCTTTGATACAGATTGGGAAATTCTACGAAAGTTGATTCCACCAAAGTAATGATGATGCAAGAAGTTAAGTAGAAGACTTCACAGCACAATAGATAACACACCTTCTAGGATCTCCCGTCAATCAAGATCGATGTCCCAGCAAATCACCAAAATTGTAGTAGTTAACTACTATCATTGCCTCCAAACAAACACTCGCTACATAAAATGAGACGAAGAATGCAAAAGAGATCAAGCCAAAGCTTCAAGGGCGTCTCACTCTAGATAGTACACCTTGTGCTGAGAGCGCCTCGCTCCAGACAGTGTCTCATTCCAAAAGCACCTCGCTCTAGGCAGTGCACCTCACTTTTGGCAATGCACCTGCTCAACGAGTTCAATGTACCCCACTTCCCAGAGTACCACGTTCGGAGTGACCAGTGCGCCAAGCTTCCTAGAGCACCCTGCTCGATGTGAATAGTGCATGTCGCTTCTCAGTGCACCAAACTTGAAGTACCGTAACCTGCTTTCACTCCTACACACCTTGCTCTGGTTTGCACGTCTATTTTTGGCGTTGTAGATAAGGATGATGAGCCCACATGCAATTTTGAAATGCAAGTTCAAAGATAGAACTGCAAGTCCAAAAATAGATTAGGGTTCTATTTTTCAAGTATAAATAAGAGAATGATTCCCTTTGTAAGGGTTTCTTGAGTGGCCAACATAATAGAGCTACTCTTTAGAGTAAGATTGTACTTAACATTTCAAATAGCAATCAATAAAGAATTGTGCATGGCATTTTGAATCACTTGTGTCTCCAACCTCTTGTCCATGAGCATGTGAAATTAGTGGCTTTGCCCTCCTCTCCTCTGTTTGACCTTTCTTTTATTGCTACTAAGGTTACTCGAAGATCTTACACATTCAAGTTATCTTGAATGTTGATCCTGCTACAACTCAGCCATATTTTTGTTTTTTTTCATTTTGCTTATCTTCTCATACCCTTTCCCTTACCAAAGTGGATTAGATTTATTTTTGCATATTTAGGCTAGTTTATTTTCACGTTTTCAGCTATGATAGATGAGAACCAGCCCAAATCCAAAGGATGGGGAAAGTAAAACCCTCCCCATCCATTTGTTGAATTGAAATCACGTATGCAAATCGCACTTGACAATTTCCATGTTCAGCAGTAACCCTATTTGATGAACTTGAGATGGAAACACAAATCATCTACGAGCGTTGGTTCTGACGTGCCACCTCAACAAAGAAAATAGACAAGTTGGAAGTAGAATATGCACGGATGTCAAGTACGAATATTTTAAGTTGTGTACTTTGAATAAAATATGCACATTGTAATAATGACTCAAGTTGGAGTTATGTGCAAACATAGTCATGCAAGGGTAGTTATCACCCAGTTTGTCTTGTAGTTAGGAGGTGAGGTGTTGGAGGTGGTAGTTGTTTGTAACTATCGGTCCCCATAGTTTAAATAGACCCCCTCATTCATTTGAGTGGGTACATGCCAGAGAGAGTACATTGTAGACACAAAGAGTAGATACATTTGCACAAGCATTGCATTGTGTATGCCAGGAAGAGATAGTGTAGAGTGCATTGGAGGTATTCCGCACAAGATTAGACACTGTGTATATAAGATGTATGCAGTTCACCGTACAGTCTATCATTAATGCAATATATGTTCATACTTGTTCATCATTTGCTATTGCTATTGTGTGTGATTTGTATGTATTGCTATTGATTGATTGTTGTAACAGATTTAGATTCAACCTTGTTATTTGTATTCTTTTCCAAGTTTTGTTGTACAGGACCGTCTGGGCAGTTACAAGGCCATCCAATGTAGTTTCCAAGCAGTACAATGTCGTTGCCAAGTCGTCAAGGTTGAAGGCAAGCCGTTTGGGCTAGTGCCAACAGTCTGGAAAGAGTGCAAGCCGTGTGATTCTCAGACTGGGTTGTCTAGAGAACTAAACAAGGCCATCAGAGACAAGGAGATGATGAAGACAGTACAACTGCATCACTACAAGTTGTGAATAATTAATTTGTCAATTCAAATTGTTCCTCAAAGGATGGAATACCACCACCGTGCTACATTTGGCGTTGTTGTCATTTGAAGTTCAAGAAGCACCACATGAAGCTTGGAGAGGTGGATGATAGATAACTTACCGCGAGGACGTGGGAGATGCAGACGCGAAAGAGCGAGAGATCAGCCAATATATAGAAGCCTGAGGATTGCACAACAACAAGAACAAGAAGAACATGGGTGTATCGAGCACAAGGAAGACTTGCATGTTGTTGAAAAAGGACTACACGAAGGAAGAATACTGATAGAACTTGCTGGTGAAGAGATACAAATACCAGAAGTTGAACGAGTTTGGAATCCTCAAGTGGAGGACAATTTGGATGAGGAACAAGAGAGGTGGCAAACGTTGTTTTTAACGAAAGATGGAACGCAAGTGGAGGCACAGTAAGCAAACGAGGTTCGGGCTGAGGAGAATGTTCGTGTGAGTTGTGAAGAAGGAGCCAACGTGGAGTGTGCACAAGCCAAGGCAAAGCAACTGGTAACACCAGCAAAAATGCGGGGGAGAGCGCCTAGAGGTGCAAAGGAAGGGAGTCAAGCACAAAGGCAATCGCAAGAGAGTATGCTCGAGAGACTAAATCCCATGCTTGTGTATTCGTAGAGGAGATAGCGAAATGTGGGAGCGCAATGTAGTCACCGAAGGTTGTTTGTGGAAGAGCGGTCATTGAACAAAGGTTCATCGAGTGAAGACGAATAGCCACCAATGGCAGCCGTGAACAAGCAAAAATGCCCAAAGTTCATGGGTGATGGGAAGGAAGACCTAGAATGCCATATCGAAATGTGTGAAACGATATAGAGAGCCAATCATGTAGATGATGAAGGGTCATGGTTGAGATTGTTTTTGGCCACGTTGCGTGGAATAGCAATGGATTGGCACCTAAAAAAATAACCCTTCACAACTTGGGATAAATTGAAGAGTGCATTCAGTAAAGAATACAAATTGCTTCGTGATGATACAAAGATCATTAGAGAAATATACTCAATGAAGCAAAAGGACAAGAATATCAAGTCATATAGTCGTCGTTTGAAGGAACCTATCGATATGATGGAAGCAAAATCAGCAAATGGGCTGCAAAAATGATGGTTCTTGGCTGAGATTGTTTCTGGCCACGTTGGATGGAATAGCGATGGATTGGCACCTAAAACAAGAAGAACCCTTCACAACTTGGGATGAATTGAAGACTGCATTCAGTAAAGAATTCAAATTGCTTCATGATGATACGAAGATCATTGGAGAAATCTACTCAACGAAGCAAAAGGACGAGAATATCAAGTCAAATAATCGTCGTTTGAAGGAACCTATCGATAAGATAGAAGCGAAATCAGCAGATGAGCTGCAAAAATGATGATTCTTGGTTGAGATTGTTTCTAGCTACGTTGGGTGGAATAGCGATGGATTGGCACCTAAAACGAGAAGAACCCTTCACAACTTGGGATGAATTGAAGAGTACATTCAGTAAAGACTACAAATTGCTTCGTGATGATACGAAGATCATTGGAGAAATCTACTCAACAAAGCAAAAGGACGAGAATATCAAGTCATATAATCGTCGTTTGAAGGAACCTACCGATAAGATGGAAGCGAAATCAGCAGATGGGCTGCAAAAATGATGGTTCTTGGATGGATTACTACCACAGTACAAGAAGAATATGAAAGTAGTTCCACCATCAACCAATCAAGAAGCATTTGATAGAGCATTGAATTTGGAAAGTGAGATGAAGAAAACCTCAGCAGGTGGAGGAAGTGTAATCCATGATCAAGACGATGATTGGGATATTGATCGAGATGACTTGAGCGTGACAATCCAAGCCATGAGGAAGGACCTGGAGCATATGATTAATGATGTGAATGCTGAAGAGAAAAAGGACATATGGTGTTATGATTGCAAATCAGGACACACCAATGTCAATTGTCCAAAGAAAGCATTCTACAATATTTGTGAAGTTGTGGGGCATGTTGTTGTCGATTGTTCGTTTAATCTCAAAAGCGCTAGACACCAAACATTGACGGTGCAGAAGGAGAATAAGGAAGATAAACCAAGCACTTCAAAGAGTGGACAAGGACCAACAAGTAGTAGATACCGAAATAACAACCAAAGAAAGAGGCAACCACAACAAGGAAATCGATCTACAGGAGGAGAAGGTTGATTGCAGTATGATTCGGATAATCATTCCATGTCGAAGATGTCAAGAGTGGGGACACTTTGCACGCAACTATCAAAATGCTCGGACAAGAGGGCGCACTAGAAACAATAATGATGTGTCGACGGGGAGGGTTGGGCAGACACAAGGAGGTAAATTGCTCGAAGAAAGCAAGTACAACTCACAAAATGTCAATTTTATTGACATTGAGGAACCTCCACAAGACCAACAACAGATGGAGAAACACATGCAAGAAGTAACACAAGCACAAGCAACGAAGGAATAGCAGTATCTAAACCTTGCTAAAGAAAAAGAGAGATGGAAGGAAGCATGTGTCCAAATTGAAGAAGAGACGAAAAGGACCAATCAGGAGAGATAATTTTTCTTTGATACTTGTATTCAGGACTTGTGCAACCAACTGGTTTGTTAATATGTCCTCTTCTTCAATCGTGATGGGTTCCTTAACCAATATATTTGTGGTTTTCCTCCTAGCAAAATAGGTGTTGGGGTTGCAAAATTTTTGCATGAGAAGAGAATAGGGGATTTCTTCATCATTGAAAAAGTTACATACATTAGACTGTATGGTGCCAAAATTCCTCCAAAAGTGCTTCCATCACAATTAAGCAAAAATTAACCACAACAACTATTTTGCTAGGAGGAAAACCACAAAAATATTGGTGAATTAGTGGCAAAAACTGTCCCAGGTTCTCTAAATTGCTAAGAGGGGTGCCTGATGCACATGATGTGCAAGACAAATTGCCATGGATTCATGGTGCAGTACCAGAGCTATATGCAACACTAGGAGAGATGGTGTGGACAAAAAGAGTGGGGGGAGCCGCAACGCCAACTGGTAGCAACACAAATACGGAAGGATTAGTATATTGCCTTGACAATTTTGGTGATAGATGCTGAGAAGAAACCAACATAAATTCACATTGAGTTGCTTTTATGGAGGCTCAAATGTAAAAGTCTTGCCTAAAAAAAACAAGGAAAGATTTGGTGGCACCATTTTTATAGTCTCCCAATTTACGGTTGTATGGCGCAAACCAATGTGGGATAGAGATGAAGGGAGTACTAACTGCACAAAAAGTAGCAATTGCTGGTCAAATGTTCATCATGGATTTTTTGGTGATTTCTCTGCAAAAAAACAGCCTATGATGCATTGTTGTGATGCAAGTGGTTACACATGGCAAAAGTAAACAACTGGGAGAGGGATTGTTTTACATTCAAAAAAGGCCAACACAAGTATGTGATCAACTTGAATAATCAGTCCATAAGTGAAGAATTAGCGACATCCAATGTGTCTGGGAGTTCATCATTGGAGGACGAGAATGGATGGGAACCAAATGAAAAAGGCATGTTGGAGTTGGAGGAGTGCACAGAGGATGAGGAGCACTCTAACAACGGACTTCTCCATTGGCAAATGGAAAACTAGGAAGTCTTCTAGCCAAATTGTATGTGTATCAACACAGAAGAAGAGGACCAAGATGAACCAATACGAAGTGTAAATGAGATTGGCGAATGTAGTAAAAAATATGAAATCTGGAGCTAAGGCTGAAGAAAAGAAGTGGGCTTTTCCACGAAATTTTGCAGAATACAGTGTTGGTACTGTGTTGATTGATGAACAGCCAACACATCCATTTGATGTAGAGAAAGTAGCAAAATAGCCTAACATCATATAGTATGAAGGACCGAAGATGGTGCAGGTAAACCCCGGTGAAAGAGATGAAGAGAAGATAATCCATTGCAGGGATGACTAGGGTCCAGTCTTGAAAGCAGCAACTTTCAAAATTTCATGCAGTATAAGGAGGTCTTTGCATGGACCTATAAAGATTTGAAGGGGATTCTACCTGAATTGTGTTTGCATCGAATTTGGTTGGTGCCGAGTGCATAGCCAATACGAAGAAGGCCATATAGAATGAATCCACAAAGTACAAGGCCTTAGTCAATGTAGAAATTGAAAAGGTGTTGGATGCTGGGATTGTTTTCAAGGTGACAGTGAGTGAATGGATGTCACCAATTGTGATTAGTCTAAAGAAGGAGAGTAATCAGATTTGCATTTGTGTTTGTAAATTTTCCAGCCCTGGATAACTGCTGTCCTATGTTATTTTAAAATAAATCAAATCTGAAAATAATTTATTCAAACATGCAACAGTCACACAGATGGCTGTATAAATAAACAGCATGAACAGCGGAAGTTAAATATATTTCTAAACCTAAAATATTACAAAATAAAGGAGGCTACAACTACAACAGGACACCCTGCTCTCTTGCTGCCTTTTTGGCCAGCAATTTCATTGTTCTTCTCCTCCTAAGCTTGCAGTTATTTTCCTTCAGCAATCTGTTCTCCTCTTCTTTCTGTGTGTATAAAACACTCTTGACCTTCTCCTTTTATCCTTGAAAAAGATAACCCTAATCTCTCTAACCCTAAGATTATGTCTCGTCTCATCTTGAGATGTAAGGTTAAAAATAGAAAATCACTTAAGTGAATTTCAAAATAGAATCACGTAAGTGAATTACAAAATAGAATCACGTAAGTGAACTTAAAAATAGAAAATCACTTAAGTGAATTTCAAAATAGAATCACTTAAGTGAATTACAAAATAGAATCACTTAAGTGAACTTAAAAATATAAAATCACTTAAGTGAATTTCAAAATAGAATTAGAAATGTCTCGAACCACTTCTAGCACGTTCATACTGAAGCTTGTGCAAGAAGTTCCTATCCGAGCTACATTTCTCAACACTCCCTCTTAGCAAGGAAGGAATTTTGCCCCAATCCAAGTTTGTCTATGAATGCTTCAAACTTCCCTTTCACTAAGGGCTTGGTCATAATATTAGCTACCTGCTGATCTGTAGGAATATATTGGAGCTTTACGGTTCCCTTCTAAATCCTGTCTCGTATGAAGTGATATTTGATGTTTGTGTTTGGACTTGTCATGAAATACTGGATTCTCAGAGAGTTTGATACAACTCTGATTATCACAATATATCACCGTGGGATACAACTCCTGATCAATCAATATTGTAAGCAACATGCAAAGCCAAATGGCCTCACAACTAGCAATACTGGCTGCCATGTATTCAGCCTCTGTTGAGCTAAGTGCCACAAAAGTCTGCTTCTTGAACCAGGATATCATGCCTAATCCCAAGCTAAAGCAACACCCTGAGGTGCTCTTCCTGTCTGCTACATTGCCTGCCCAATCTGAGTCTGTATACCCATGCAACCTCACTTCACCATCTCCAAGATATCTTGGACCATACTCCACCGTGCCCCTCAGTATCTGAGCACATGTTTTGTTGCTACCCAATGCTCCTGCCTTGGCTCCACCATGAACTGACTCAAGGCGTTCACTGCAAAACATATATATGGTCGAGTGTTGACCAAATACATCAAGGACCCTATCAGCTGCCTGTACAACATAGAGTCCACCAATTTTGAATCTGAAGTTGTCACCTTCTTCAGATTAGTGATCATGGGTGTGGCCATAGGTTTGCAGACCTCCATCTGAAACCTCTTCAGGATCTCAACAGCATACTTACCCTGCCCAAGGAATATCTCCCCTGGTCTCTACCAAACCTCCAAACCCAAGAAGTAATGCATCATGCCAATGTCCTTCATCTCAAACTCAGCTGCCATATCTACTTTGCACCCTGCAATGAGCTTCTCTGCACCTGTAAGAAACAAGTCATCTACATATAGCACCAAAATGAATAGATGAGTCCCAACAAATATGTAATATAGATTAGGATCTGCATCACTTTTGGCGAAGCCCACACTCTGCAAGTATCCATCTCTCCTGGAATACCATGCTCTCGGTGCCTATTTGAGTCCATATAAGGCTTTCTTCAGCCTACAAACATGGGACTCCTTCCCTTTTACCTCGAAGCCTTGAGGATGCTCTATGTACACTTCTTCCTCAATCATCCCATTAAGGAAAGTTGTCTTCACATCCATTTGATGAATCCGCCATCCCATAGATGAAGCTAAAGACATAACTGCTCTAACGGAAGTGTATCTTGCGACTGGAGCAAAAGTCTCCTCATAGTCCACTCCCTCTTTCTGGGAGAACCCTCTTGCCACAAACCTTGCCTTGAATTTCTCGATGCTGCCATCTGCAGCATGCTTAATTTTGTAGAGCCACCTAGAACTCACAACTGACTTCCCCTCTGGTCTTGGCAGTATGTCCCAAACACCATTCTTCATGATGGAGGTGTATTCCTCCACCATGGCATCCTGCCAAACCTGTTGTTCTGTTGCCTCTTGAAAACTGGAAGGCTTTGAATTTATGATGTTACTCATCAATGTCATGTAGTTTGAAAACTTCCTTGGAGGTCTGCTCTCCCTAATCATGCTGCTAGAAGCCTCAACATACTCCTAAGCATCCCTCAATGTCTGTGTAAGCCATCGAGGTCTCCTGAAAGAACTGGAAAAGGCTATTGTCTCCACCTCCTCACCTGAAGGTTGTTGTCCTAAACTGGAAACCACTGGTGTCTTTGGTGACCCTGGCTCAACCGTCGGAGCTTCCTGTTCCTCATTTTCTATTACTAGAACATGCTCATGGGACTTCCTGGATGCAACGTCCTCCTCAAAATTTACATCCCTGCTCACTACTGTCTTCCTCTTCTCTGGAATATAACCCCTGTAAGCTTTTGAAGTCTCACTGTAACCTACAAATAAACCCTTCCTACTGGAGGAGGGCTCCAACTTGGTCCTCTTCTCTACCGGAATATGGATATAAACTGGACATCCAAAGATGCGGAAATGACTCACCTCTGGTTTCACACCAGTGAATGCCTCCTCTAGTGTCTTGTCCTCCAAGATTGTGAGGACACTTGTTCTGGATGTAGATTGTTGTGTTGCATGCTTTTGCCCAAACAAACATCGGCAAGCCTTGGTCATGAATCATGGCCCTCGCAGCCCCTATGATGGATCGATTCTTTCGCTCTACAACCCCATTATGTTGTGGGTTGTATGGAACAATCAACTCCCTCTTGATTCATGCTTGCTTGCAGACACCATCGAACTCCTTGGAGGTATATTCACCCCCATTGTCTGATCTCAAGACCTTGATCTTCTTCTTTGTTTGGTTCTCAACTAGAGCTTTGAACTCCTGAAACCTACTAAAGACTTCATCCTTGGTCTTTAAGAAGTAGATCCATGTCTTGCGAGAGAAATCATCAATAAAGGAAACATAGTACATGCTACCTAAAATTGATGCTACTGACATCAGTCCACAAACATTCGAATGTACTAAATCTAGTATCTCCTTAGACCTATGCTTGTTGTTTGGGAAAATAGCCTTGGCATGCTTGCCAAGTGTGCACCCTCTGCATACTCCTTGTTGCTCAATGCTGAACTCTGGAAGACCTGTGACTATCTCCCTCAGAATAGGCAACGCTCTATGATGCAAGTGCCCCATCCTCTTGTGTCACAACTCACACAAGTTGTTACTACTATGAACTAGGGCTTGAACAAGTTCACTCTGCAACTGCCTTCTCTAACCCCTATTACTTGTGTTGTTTCCGAGCTAGATTCTATTGGTCTAATAAGGACATGCTGGTTCTTGAACTCCACTGCATAACCCTTATCCTCCATAACCGAAACTGAAAGCAAGTTCTTCCTAAGACCTGGAACAAACAAAACATCATCAAAGTCTAAAGAGTTCCCTGAATGGAGTCGAAAAGGAATGGTACCAATTCCTTCAACTGGATATTTGGTATCATCACCAAGCTCAACCTGAACCCCTGAGTCCTGCTCTTGTAGACTAGTAAAACACTGTCGGGCTGATGTCATGTGCCAAGATGCCCCACTATCCACATACCAAGCATTTCTTGGAACCGTGCTGGTAGAAAGGCAAGAGACTAATGAGAAATCCTTCTCGAATTTTGCAACAAACTCGCTCATTTGAGTTTATGCAGAGACCGATACCTGCGTCTGTTGTTGCTTTCCTTTGCCCTTCTTGTCTGGACACTGTGATGCATAATGGTCGTGCTTATGACAAATGAAGCACTTGATCTTGCTCAAGTCCTTCTTCCCTAACTGTGAGGTTGACTCCTCACTCTTTACCTTACCCTTGTTGGGTCCTTTACCTTTGCCCTTATTGGTTTGCCCAAAGAAAGCTAGGTTATCGTCACCACCTTTCTTGCTGACCTTTGACTCCATCCGAGTCTCCTCCTGGATGAAATCATCCCACAGTTTTTCAAAGGTGGGAAGGTGCTCACGAGCACAGATGCCTTTGACAAATGGTTCCCATGAAGCTGAGAAACCATTCAGTGCCACGTTCAACAACTCTGTATCTTCTACCTTCATCAAGTAACTGGTAACGGTGTCAGATCTAGTCATCTCCATAGATCTGAGTTTGTTCCGCAATATCATTTTCCTGTTTATGTTCTCGCTCTGGTAGAGGCTAATCAGGCCATCGAACATCTCCTTTGCCTTAGTCTTCTCGGACATGTGAGGAATCAGATGATCCTTCACTGCAACCAAGATCATCCGCTTGACCTTCACTTCCTTCTTTTTGTGAGCTGCCAATTGATGCGGATCTGTAGGTAGAGTCACATCATCCTTAACAATATCCCATAGATCATTCTCTTCCAATAAGAACATTACCCTAACTTTCCAAAGCAAGAAATTGGAGGCACCTTCCAATCTATCCTCAATCTGAGGCTAGCTGTTGCCATCTCTGAGATATGCTATACAAACTTTAAGATCTTATATGAATGACTCAAAAAAAGCAGTCCTGCAAATTAGCTTAGTCCTTCAAGCACAAAATATTAAACCCTCTAACTCCTGTTTTTTTTTTTTTTAATTTCTAGCAATGATCTACTATTGTAGACCTTTGAGGATCTCAATCACAGAACCTAGCTTTGATACCATGTAAATTTTCCCAACTCTAGATAACTGCTGCCCTATGTTATTTTAAAATAAATCAGATCTGAAAATAATTTATTCAAACATGCAACAGTCACACAGATGGCTAGAAAAATTAACAACGTGAACAACGAAAGTTAAATGGACGGGGGAGCATCAAAAGCCTTTGAGGAGCTAAAGGCAAAGTTGGTTTGCGCACCCATTCTGATGTTTCCAAAATGGAGGAATTTCTCGTCCATGTTGATGCATCCAATTTAGCAATTCGCTGCGGTTTGGCACAAGAAGGGCAATATGGGTTAGATCAGCCTATATACTTATCTAGTCGGTTGTCTCGTGTAGAGAAAAATTACAGCGCTACAAAGTGAGAAACCTTGGGAATGGTATATGCGGTACAGAAGTTTAGACATTACCTGCTCTCCAATCCTTTCGCTTTAATGTAGACCATCAGGCATTGTTGTATTTAATCAACAAGCCAAGCATTCATGGACGAGTTAGCAGGTGCCTCGTCATGTTGCAGGAATTCGTGTTTCGAGTGGTAGTCAGACCAAGGAAGAAGCTCGTGATAGCAAATTAGTTATCAAGGATTTGCTTAGAAGGGCCTGTAGAAGGGTTGTCGGATGAATTTCCAGACACTCCCTTGTTTTCAATCACTATGCTACCATCATGGTAAAAGTATGTGGGTGAATACTTGTTGTTAGGACCCCATCCTAACACTAATTTTGTAATACTCATATGATTATGAAATGACCCCCTCCCAATGTGGGGATCCCTTTATAATGTTATTTTTTATAGTTTGTAATGGTATGTGGCAAGTAAGGTGCCTAGACAAGTGGGGCCATTTCATGTAACCGTTATCAAGAATGTAACCAATGTTTGGTAGAAGATTCTAGCTCAAGTGGCATTTTGCATGTAAGCCAACTCTTGAGCATTAGGTTAAGGTTGCATGAAGTGTATCTTTAAAAGACCTGAGTCTATGAACGAATGTATCTTTTTATAAATTAATGAAAGTATTGAAGGAGGTTGCCCTCTCGAAGAGGCCTGCGATTTTGTGTTATTGTGTGAAATTGTTTCATTTCTGCACTTAATTTCCGTATTGCAATAGTTTGCGTTTCAAGTATTTATGTTTATTTGCAATATTTGTGTGAGTGGGTTTATTTTTAATAGTAGGTTCCTAACACTTGTCGACGAGAGAGTTGCCACAAGAGTTAACAATAGCTGAGAAGAAGATAATTGTGAAATCAACACCTTTTTAATAAATAGTTGGATTGTCATATTTTGATCAAACCTGACAAAATATTGCAGAGATGTGTGATGGACAGAGAAGTGGATGCAGCGCTGAAGGAAGCTCATGAGGGATTGGCAAGTGGGCATATGGGACCAAATGCGACTACGAAAGAGGTGCTTCTTGCAAGTTTGTGGTGGCCCACCCTCTATTGTGATGCAAAGGAGTTTGTGACCATATGCAATATGTGCCAGAGAGTTGGGAAGACACTAAGGAGAGACTTCATGCCATTGCACCCATCACAGCCACAATAAGTGTTTGAGAGATGGGGTTTGGATTTTGTTGGACCATGAAAGACAAATAGAAAATGATGTAGATACATTGTGGTAGCAACAGAATATTTGACAAAGTGGCTCAAGGCAAGAATGATGCCTAACAATTCCACATAGAGTATTGCACGTTTCTTCTATAAAAGATTTGGCATACCTCTACAATTGACAAGTGAACGCAGAGGACATTTTGTCAATGAAATCATCCAAAAGTTAACCACAAAATTTAAGATCTTGCATTTGTTGTCTAGTCCGTATTACCCCAAAGCAAATGGGCAAGCAGAAGCAACGAATAAGGTCTTAGTTTCAATAATGTATAAGACGTGCAATTGAAGATGTTGATTGGAAGGAAAGATTACCTGCAGTCCTAGAGGTGTATAGGACTACATTCAAGCCAACAATGAGTCATACTTCATTCCAACTGATGTATGGTCAAGAAGTAATTATGTTGTTGGAGTTCCTAATACCAAGTTTGAGAGTGGCAGTATAGAACCGTCTAGGTGACTAGGAGAGCCTGGAAGAGAGGCTAATGACATTCATCAGGTTGGACGAGAGAAGAGAGATAGCTTAGTGGGCCAAGGAGATTGCCCAACATCGTAGGAAGTTGTGGCATCATAAGCACCTGAGGAAGATGGATTTGGAGTCAGGTGACTTGGTTTTAAAATATAACAGCAAGAGAGAAATCAAGCCAGGCAAGTTGAAAACTTTATCGCTTGGACCCTTCCAAGTGGATGAAGTGACGTGTAGTGACACAATGAGATTGAAAAAACTAGACAAGACATTGTACCCCAAAACAGTTTTTGATTCGAAGTTGAAACCATATAAGATGAAAGCATAAGTCAACATGGTCAATTTTGAACTGATTGGAGAAGGAATGAATATGGGAATGCTGACAGTAGTACCAACGCAGTCTTCAAAATCTTTTGAGGGAATCTCGATTCAAGAAGTTGGGGAGACGAGTCGTACCAAAGAGGAAGATGGTGCAATAGAAAGCTATGACTCAAACAATGAACTTGCAAAGCAGCTACCTTGGTTGTACAACCCGTGACCAAACAAGAGGAATTGCAGCTTCATTCTACAAAGCGTAGATGGATTCAAGTGCATGTTAGATTTCCAGGTGAAGAAGAATAATAATGGTTGAGGTCATTGAATGTAGAAAACATACAGTGAATGGTGGCAGTGTATGTTAGGCAAAGAGAACCACCCGAACAAGAGCGTCGTAGTGAGGGCAGCAAGTACGAAGGCACAAGTTTGCTTGCAGCTATTGGTCATACACAACAATGAATGAGAGAAGAAACGCAACAATTGCGAGAATAGAGTGAGAAACTGAATGAAAGAACTAAGACGACGACGTGCACAAGAATTGTTAAGAATGAGATAGGATATTCAAGCAATGGTTAAAAAAAATTTTGGGAATGGAACAAGTCCAAAAGAAACTTCTAGAGGTGCGTAGCAAACAAGCAAGTGTTGGGAGTTGCTAATGGCTATGCGGAGAAAGCTGAGTTTCTGGAGATAGGCCACCAACCCCAGAAGAAGACTTGCTACAAGTGAAGAAGCATGGGCAGACGTACATGAAGTACCATTGCAAAGGAGGGGAGGAGAAGTTGAGAACTTGAGGCAAGAGTCAAGTAATATATTCTTCACAAATTCAAGTAGTAATGAAGAAGATTGTAGTAGTGATAGTTCAAGCTTGGAACTTGGGAATCGAGCAAGAAGGATGACACCATGAAGACACCAAGATGATCAACCCATAGGCAATGAACAGCAACAAGCAACTCAGAGCCAAAATGCCTTCAAGGCAGGTAGGCGAATGAGTTGGAGAAATCAAGATCCGCCAAACTTGAACGGTTCCTTGGGAAGACGAAGTAGCCTAATAAGATTACTAGATGACCCAAGGCATGCTTATGACTTAGGCAATTCAGGCAGTCTGGGAAGGTTGTCAGGCCTGTCGAGTCATCTAGATCTGCCCGACCAAGGGAGGAGGTCATTTGGCTTCTTTCCTGGTCATCTGAGGGGGGAGTTTTTTCCCCAGACTACCCCTAGGTCGTATAGCCAACAAGGTGGGCCGTCTGAGAGAAAGGAGACCCCAGATGGCCCTCGGTCTGTTTGAACTGAGGGCAAGGCCGCCAAAGAATGTCAAAGGCAGTCCAGGAGGAAGAAATGAAGGATTGAATGCAACTAGACAATAACAAGAATAGGTTTGACCAACAATAGGACCAAGGTCGTCCAACATAAATGGAAGAGGATGTAATGTCAAGCCTTCAGAAGAAAGAACTATGGGAATGTCATTTGATAGACAGAATGATGGAATTGAACCTAAACCTACAAGACCATCAAGAAGAAACCAACAACGGAGAAGGTAGTCTACAAGAAGCGGTCAACAGTCTGGACAACCAAGCCGTATGGAACAAAGTATGAGATACCAATGGTAGATGGTCAAACAAGGCCATCTCCGGGACAACAGGCAAGGCCATTCAAACAATGGAGCCATCGGAAGGATCGGTTGGAGGTGTCGTTTGGGCAATCAAACAACCCGTCTAGATGCTTTGGCCATACGAATCAATATAAAGAGCAACTAAATCATGATTGTACGATGAACAAAGTGCGAAATAAATATGCGCAAGGTGGCAAGGATAAGACAAAAAAAAACATAACATCCAGTTAAGGCAGTTAATGGTGGCGAAGTGGTAGTTGAGAGACAATTGCAACATGCAAGACAACTATCCCCCTACCAGCTCCATATTATAAAATACAATGGGAGATGGCCATAAGACATTCAAACACTTAGCATCAAGAGAAGCCAAAGGAGTTGGACTAGTCGAACCACCCAAAGCACGGAGTTGCAGCTGGTGCAGACCGTACGAACGGAGGAGTTGCAGCTGGCGCAGACCGTACGAACGGAGGAGTTGCAGCTGGCGCAGACCGTACAAACGGAGGAGTTGCAGCTGGCGCAGACCGTATATGCGAAAGAGTTGCAAGTTGCACAGACTATATGGACGAAAAGGTTTCTAGAAGCAAAGATTGTGTAAAAGAAGTAGCAGATCGGAGCAAGATTGTGCAAGAAGAAAACCCTAAAGGAGGATGCTACATTGCAAGAGAAAACTACCAAGGAGAAGTGTCAGAAAGGGTTTCTGTGGGAAATCCCTCCCCTATGTTGGTAGAAAATAATTTTAATTTGTAGGTGCAAGGGTTGCACTTCAGCATTACCAGAAGGGAGCATGGAGAAGAAGACTGCAGCCAACCAGAGCAAAGGAAGAACGGCTTAGTTGCAAAGAACAAAAAACATTTAAGTCATATGGACTATACGGGTCGTATGCACTGTCGACATAAGAGCATAGAATAAGATGAACAGAAGCGTACGGATCACCTAAAGGATTGTGGGCGTTGTCGTACGAAATATGAAAACGTGTAAAGGAGGCCATCCAAAAACATGTCGTCAAGGACATAGTCGCCTGAGACTAGGCAATTTGCAGCTAAGTCATCCGAGACTAGGTCATCCGAGATTGGATCGTCTAAGGTTGAATCATATGGCAGGAAGTCATCCAAGATAGAACCGTCTAGAGGCGAGCATCAACACTTATTGTGTGCCGATAGTCAACGTCATACAATGAGAGTTGAGCACAAGCACAAGATGAGTAAGGCCACGTGCCATGTGGAGTTGTGGAATGAAGACACATCACTAAGAAGACAATTGCAGATTGCTATTGCCAAAAGTTGGTGAAATTCGAAGCTGCAAAGATTGTTTGCAAAAGTGATGAAAAGAAGGCCTCAAATTTTGTAGAGGATTGAATGGGTGGAATTGTAAAGAATATTTCCACCCGAGTTGTGTTGCAAGAAGGACCCCGCACTCAAGGAGGGGGCGTTGGATTTGGCTTTGAGAGAAGCCTAGCAAACCGCATGCATGGAAGAGAAAGAGAACGCAATAGGGACGCAAAGCGAGGAGAGTAAGGCAGCAAAGAATGGAGTCGCGATCAAGGTCACAAACTGGCACTCCTGATGAACGTAATGGCAAGGAGCAAGCAACTTCACCTAAGGTGAAGAATAAGGGGAAGGAGAAGATGCAAATCCCCTTGGAAGAAATAACCTGGACAACACCAACAGGAGACTTTTGCAAAACATGGTGGTTGGAGCATCTAATGGATCACCCGTTGAAGACCGCATTACAGAATGCAAGAGTGTAGTTTATTCTATAGGTGCTAAGGTTTTGACAAAGATTTCTTTATGTCATACCTATTAGAATTACTACAAACCTATGATGTTGACTGGAATCAAAGCAAAATAATGATTGGTAACAAAGAAATTCAAGTGTCATTTCCCCCAAGCAATTTTTAAAGAATTTTCAGATTACTAAATTCCACAAGACCGGTGAAGAAGGTACGAGTGGAGCCTTATTGGTTAAGGAATTTTGTTGATAAGGTTGTCAATACAAGGCCATCTGGGCAGTTACCAGGCCATCCAACGCAGTTGGCAAGTCGTACAGTGCAGTTGCCAGGCCACCAAGACTGAAGGCAAGTAGTCTGGGCTAGTGTCAATCGTCTGGAAAGAGTGTAAGCTATCCGATTCTCAGACCGGGCCATCTAGAGTAGTGAACAAGGCTGTCAAAGACAAGGAGATGATGCAAGTCGTACCATAGTTGAGAAAATCGGCGAACTCCCGATTTTTTGCCAATTTTTTTCCCACGACAAAGCAATCGGCAAAGTATCAGCGATGCGCCGATTTTTTCAAAAAATCGGTTGCAACCGCACGAGTAGAGGCTGCGGCCAATATAAAGAAAATAAATTTTTCTTTCTCATTTTTCAACTAACTCTTGCAAACAAAAAAAAATATTCTTCCACCCTGCTACCACCCCGACCAAATATGCCAAGGCATCCTAGGAGCGCGAGCGATTGCGGTGTGAAGGAATCTGGCAACCAACAACAACCGCCCAAAAGATTCATTCAAGGTAAGAAATTCTTTGAAAACTCTTTTTTTTTCCTCCAACTTAAAACAAGGTTTGAAAATAGATTAGGGTTGTTTGAAATTAGATTAGGGCTGTTTGAAATTAGGTTAGGGTTTTTTTTCCCTCCTCCTTTGAAGTAGATAATAAATTGATATATGCAAGCCAAATTATTAGCTATCAATATTTGTTAAACATTAAACCCTAAACCCTAGTCTAGGGTTTAATATTTTTTTCTTCTTTTTTTAAGTAAATATTGTTGCCTATCAATATTTGTTAAACATTAAACCCTAAACTCCGGTCTAGGGTTTAGGATTTTTTTTTCTTCTCTTTTTAAGTAAATATTGCTGCCTAATAACTATGTATGCAAGCCTATTTTTCAGCTGTTAATGTTTGAAAGTTTGAAGTTTAAACCCTAGGCCCTAGGGTTTTGGGTTTAGGGTTTTTTTCCTCCTCTTTTTAAGTAAATATTGTTGCCTTGTAACTTTGTTGTTACTAACTTGTTTCCATGTGCAGGCATATAAAAAATGAAACCATTGGATCCAACATGGGCGTATGGAACACCAGGGCCAAGAAAAGGGGATTTTAAATGCAATTTTTGTGGCTTTAATTTTACTGGAGGCGTTTATCGCCTCAAATTCCATTTGGCACAGATACCTAAAAATAATGTCAAGGTATGCGATAAGGTGCCAAAAGAAATTAAAAATAAAGTAAACACCATGATCACTGCAGCAGATGAAAACGCTACTCTCAAAAGAAGTCATAGCGATGCCATTTCATCCCCCCCCTCCCAAGTTGCTCGTACTAGTGGCAGCTTGAGCCGGTTTCAACAGAGTAGTTCGAGTCCTTCAAGTGCACAAGCAGCTAGTGGGACGGGAGAGTCCTATTTTGTAGACCGTTCCGTGCCAGGGGCACAATCCACACTTGAGGGTATGGCTGCGTGGAACCAAGAGAAGCACAATGCAGCGAGGACAGCCATTACCACTTTTTGGTACTATTCTGACATTCCCTTCAATGTGGCAAGGTCTCCAACCTGGCGGCGCATGATAGATGTTGTCGCAAATTGTGGCGCAGGATTTAAGGCGCCGACTTATGATGACTTTAGGGACCCTCTCCTTCGACAATTTGTGGACAACATTCAGGTTGTGTCATTGTGCTTGACTAAATTTATATATATGGCATGACTAATTTATATATATAATAAAATCAATATGCAATGTGCATGACTAGAAATTTTTTATACTTCAGGTTGTGCTTGACAACCAGCGTAGGGTGTGGAGGAGCAAGGGTTGCGCTATAATGTCTGATGGTTGGACAAATGGGAGAGGAAGAACCCTAATTAATATTTTGGTTGCATCTGCAGAAGGAACTGCATTCCTCAAGTAAGAAGATGCATCGGCACATGTTAAAAATGTTGAAATGCTTGCAAGGTTGTTGGAGGAGGTTGGGGAGGAGGTTGGGGAGGAGAATGTTGTCCAAATCATCACGGAAAACGCAGCAGCATATAAGGCAGCCAGGAGGATTTTGGAGGAGAGATTCCCCACCATTTTTTGAACCCCATGTGTAGCCCATTGTCTCGATTTGCTCCTCGAGGACATTGGGAAATTACCTTAGGTGGCAAAGGTTATAAAAAAGGCTAAGGCCATCACAAAATTTATTTACAACCATTCATGGGTCCTTAGCCTCATGAGGCGATTTACTAATGGGAGGGAGCTAGTGCGGCCTGGCATTACACGCTTCGCCACAAACTTTGTAACATTGCAGAGCATTTATGATGCAAGAGGGTCACTGAAGCAAATGTTTGTGAGTGATGATTGGAATTCTGAACCAGCTGCAAGATACCGAACATCACTTGAGGGGCATAATGTCTATACTTATTTGTTTGAGGACTTTTGGATGGCCATGGATGAGGCCATCAAGGTACAAGACTACGCTTATTAATTTATTTTATTTTATTTATGTTGTAAAATATTTTTCTTTAAGTTCAAATTATTTTTTCTTTTTTTTTAGGTCTCGGAGCCTTTGGTGAGGGTTCTTCGTCTTGTTGATGGAGAACAATTTCCAATGGGATCTATATATGAGGCTATGGACAAGGCAAAAGAGGCCATTGTTGCATTTTATGGACATGTCCGCACCAAATATGATGCCATTTGGTCTATCATTGATAACCGATGGACATCACAAATCCATTGCCCTCTTCATGCAACGGGTTACTATTTGAACCCCAAACTTTTTTATAATGCTTCATTTCGTGTTGATTATGAGGTGAAGCTTGGCCTTCAAGATTGCATTGACCGCGTGTTCTCAACGAGTAAGCAATTGCGCGATAAAACGCGTGCAGAGATACAAGATTATAAGGCATGCCATGGCCACCAATTCCCATCTAAGCAATGCATAAATGCTATTGAAATATTGAGGCCAGGTAACCCTCATTGAATTATTATTTATTGTTTTTTGATTTTGTTTTAAACTTTTTTTTTTTTATTGAGTAAATACCTCTTATACAAATACATATCCGTCGTGGGGATTGAACCCGGGTCACATCACCGATAATGCAAGTGGCGTCCTTGCAAGTAGACCACATCACGCGGATGATTTTGTTTTAAACTTTTAAGTTGTTACATGTGAAATATTAATTTTTTTTGTTTTTGTTTCTACTTCTAGAGTTATGGTGGGAGGAATTGGTGATTTTACACCCAATTTGCAGCACATGGCGGTTAGAATCTTATCTCAACCATGTAGCTCTTCAGGTTGTGAGCACAATTGGAGTATTCTTGAGCACATACACTCCAAGAAGCGCAACAGACTTACACAAGAAAAGTTAAATGATCTTCTGTTTGTGCATTACAACCTTCATCTCCACCAAAAACCTTTTGAAAAAACAAATATTGAGCCCATTGACCTAAGTGACATTGATCCATCATCTGAATGGATCACAGATGTAGCACAGGAACAGCAAGAACAACAAGAGCCTCTATTCACCATGGAAGATTTACAAAACTATGAGAACCTAGCGGAGGAGATGGCAGCAAGGGACCAACAAGAGGCCTTAGTACAAGAAGCGGCGTAGACAACTACAAGCACACATCAACCAAGAGAGACTAGGGCTTATGCTAGGACAAGGGGCAAAGGAGTTGCAAGACATTAGTGTGTAGGCCTATTGAGGCATTTTGACACATTTTGTAATTTGTACCTTTTCATATTATAAGCAATACAAGATGTGTTTTGTCACATTCATGTGTACTTAAAACTTGAGCCTTGTATGATGTCTTGACATGAATTGTTGCTTTTATTGCAATAATTGATTTGCATAATGTTAATTTATTGTAATATGCATGAAAAAAACTTGTCATTGAAAATTTTCATTTTCTTCGATTTGTTTTTGTCAATTCTTTCCCCGATTTTTTGCTAATTCCGATTTTCTCAACTATGGGCCGTACAGTTGGATCACTACAAGTTGTGAATAGTTGACCTGTCAATCCAAATTGTTCCTCCAACGATGGAAAACCACCACCATGCTACATTATTTATACATCTCAGGAAAAACATTAAAACCTATCCTTATCAAATGGCATTATCTCAAATAGTTAAATTCCACAATTTTCAAGGAGGAGACCCAAGTTCAAATCTTGCCAAGCAATACATGCATGATTGTCAAGTTGTTGTAATATCACTATGTAGTCATGTTGTAGTACGGGTGGTGCTTGTGTCAATCCCATGTAACCCATTTAAAAAAATAATAATGAAATAAAATATAAATAAAAACATTAAATCATATCCTTGTGTCTTAATACCTTTATCCTTTTGACATTTAAATATGACCCTCCTTGAAACTTTTTGCAATCACAATTGGAAAAAGAAAGTGTGAATCATGCTCCTATAGTTTTATGCCAATATTCCTCTTTAAAAAGCATTACATAGGGCTTCCCTACTATATAAAAAGCTGCATGCAAGAATTTAATCCAGACGTGGAAGGACCCAAACATGTCCTCATTAAGGACAATGATACTTCTAAAAAGGAAAATGTCTAATGGCATAGAATGCTAAGACTATGTGGGGAAGCTTTTTCAGGAGATCTATCAGAAATACAGGCATCACAAAAACATAGAGTCCACACCATTGGGAAACTATATCCTCCTAACATCCTATATTCAAGTTAATAATGTGCACCTAATAAACTGCCACGCACTGAGGAGGATATAAATTTATTTCCTTTCACAATAAGGCTCCAATATGAGTTGGATATCATAAGTCTAACTTATTTTGACCATTACAGTGATAGCTATGGATATACATCAAATTCAAATTCTATAAGGGCATGCTAAGTATAAACATCAGGCCCCTTTCAGTTTTATGGAATGTAGAAGAACATACTTGGAAGAGAACAAGCTCTAGGCATACTTGGCAGTGACCGTCTCACCTACATACATGCAGCTACTGTATTATCAAAAGAAGTCACATGTGGACAAACTACTGTACTCTGGTGGCTCATGCCTGTGCAGCATACAATGGTGTGTGAAGCCAAAAATAAATAAGCTGAACTTTATGCATGATCTGAGTGCCTAGGTCAAGATGAGGAAACAACACATCACTTGCAGAATTAATGTGTTTTGGTGTTTGGAAACATAAGAGTTTATCATGTGCAAGAGATAAAGCACAATTCTGATTATATAAATAAACTGTAAATAATTGAGGAGAAGAGTGCTTGCAACTACAACAGAACTAAAATAAAGTGCATAAGACCAAAACAAGACTACTAGTAATAATTGTATTGTATTATTGTAAGAAACTATGTACAAGAGTAGAATACAACATTATATTCCAGATCTGTACGGAAATATATCTAGAACTTTGCAATGCCAATGATAGCTAACACTCCAAATATATAACAAATCTGAAATATGACATCCATGAGACCATTTCAGTGCAAAATGTACCTAAATTTAGTCAATAATAACTGTCGAGCAGTGAGGAGATTTAGGAAAGACCTCCATGGGAACACTTTTAGAAGGTTTATTTTATCTACTTATTTTAAAAAGTCTATTTTTTTTTTTTTTGACTTGGTCTAAGAGACCACGAACAGGGGGTTCTACACCGTCAAAGTCACCCGGGAGTCACGCCCGGCCCTGCCCGCACCAACATTATCAATTGGATTTTGGGTACCCAATTCAACTTTTTGGTAGGGTGGAGATTTGAACCTGGGACCTCCCTTGGAGGATTGCCCTCTCCTCTCCAACTCACCTACAACACCTGGGTATTAAAAAGTCTACTTTATGCTTCTAATTAAGGTAGCATTTAACTTGCCAATGAGGCCTTGGTTCAATGGTCGAGACATATGGGTGGTGCAGCCCACTCTAAGGTTCAAATCCCAGTGGCACCAAAAGGGCTGTATAGCTCGATGTGACTAGTTGATGTCACCTATTGTACTTGTTGTAGTGTTGCAATTTAACAGTGTTTAATGGGCATCCGGATATTACCAAGCCCCTGTTTACCCAACAAAAAACAAAGGTACATTTAACTCTTGGTAAGTTGTTTCTGTGGGTTCAAATAAAATTAAAATTCATTGAATCTAATGCGGTTAAATTTCAGCAGGTTTTCTGGATTTAGATATATTTAAAATAAGGAATTTTGGGGGAAGTGTTTATGCACAAACTCTATCAAAGACTGAACTTCTTGACCAAATGTGGAATACATGCTTCTTTTGGAATCTCTCAAGTCTTGTGCCTTGATGTTCACACCAAAAGGCTACACATTTTTGCATGTAATGTCTAAATTTTTAAGATATAATTCTAATAAAAATGTTCTAGTCGAATATTTTTTGAAGGAGTGCAGAGACGTACATTTTAAAAAATAATATGTTTATTAATTATCTAACATATGATCATACTAGGATGAGATGGTTTTTACACGAGAGAGGATCACAAACTACTATATTGAATTTATAATGACCAAGTCTAACATTTTTTTAAAACTAGATTTTCAGTGTGATTTTCATTTGGCTTTTATATACTCTAAAATGCTTTTCAAATTTTCAGATTTTGTTTCTTGAAAAGATCTAAAATATTTTATTTTTCCCCTCTCATGTTTTCAGATGTAGGACTTTTCAGCCATAACAAAAAAAACAGCTGAGAATAAAGGGCAGGAAAGTGAGAATTTCAGTTGGGCAACCTTGAAACTAAAAAGCAGGAGTAGATTAAACAGATTCCCGTTTCAGGATTTATTTTCTGATTTAGGACAGCATTAACAAATGTGCAAATCAACTTAGGAGATTTGCTAATTATCAGTTACCGAATGCACATCTTTAATTGGGATTCCAAAACCTTGAAGCTGGTAAATTCCTGTATTTGAGACTAGCTGATCCAAAAAGGAAATAAAGGTAAGGTAACTGCTCAGGTCCCAGTGCAGGAAGCACAAGTACTTGTGGTATGTGAAGGAAACTCCTTGCTTTAGGTTAGGATATATTGATTTAAATGCTGTACCTCCTTAGATTCTACACTTTGACAAAGCTCATGGAAAATTGAGCCTTGCCAATCTGTCTACACTCCAATACGCAATGCACATCCCCTACCTAATGAGCATGGGGTGAAGTTAGATACTGAGCCCCACCAGCTCAAAAACAATATAGCATCTTGAATAATCACTGTTAATACGCCTTCCTGAGCGAGGAGGAGCGAAACCAGAAACCAAAAACCAAAATTTGGGATCTATCAATACTAAAAGCACTCTGTTTGAGGATTGTTGTTAAATCGAGTGAATTATTCCGATGCATTGGGCCTGGTTAAGGAAAGCCCAATGAATTAGTTGCTAACACATTCATCTGATGAAGACCATGCCATATGTCAGTTTAAGGATCCGCCAAGCTGGTAAGTTCCTGTATTTGAGACTAAATGATCCAAAAAGGAAATAAAGGCAAGATAATTGCTCAGGTCCCAGTGCAGGAAGCACAAGTACTTGAGGTATGTAAAGGAAACTCCTTGCTTTAGGTTAGGATATATTGATTTATATGCTGTATCTCCTTAGATTCTACACTTTGACAAAGTTCATGGAAAATTGAGCCTTGCCAATCTGTGTAAACTCCAATACGCAATGCACATCCCCTACCTAATGAGCATGGGGTAAAGTTAGATACTGAGCCCCACCAGCTCAAAAACAAAATAGCATCTTGAATAATCACTGTTAATACGTCTTCCTAAGCGAGGAGGAACGAAACCAAAAAACAAATTTTGGGATTTATTAAGACTAAAAGCACTCTGTTTAAATATAGTTGTTAAATCGAGTGAATCATTCCGATGCATTGGGTCTGGTTACGGAAAGCCCAATGAAATAGCTGCTAACACATTCATCTGATGAAGACCAAGCAATATGTCAGTTTAAGGATCCGCCAAGCATTGAAAACATAAAATTCAGGTCTTTTAAAAGTTGGGAGACCATCAGAATCAATTGGCTTCTACGCATATGAATCTAAAGATCCATAGGATAGATCGGGTTTACAGGGAGGAGAAGGATCCGCCCAAAAAAGGGGACCAAAACAGAAAGAATATAATAGGCAAATTGAGCAGATTCAATTTTGTAAATATCCTCGAAAAACTCAGGACCCAATACCCACAAATGAAGGTTGAAAATGAAAAGGATTCTCCCATCGGCCCTCACCTGATTGCGTTTGTAACCCTGATTGGCTCTCTTGCTTTCCTTTCCTGCTTCAATTCCTCCTGGCTTACACAAAATGACGATATGAATAAATAAAATAACAATGGAGTGTTGAATGTTGAAACGGCAAGTGGAATGGCGGCCTCCCTCGTCGCTTCCTTTTTGTACTTTCTTTCCGTTTCTCCTTTTCTTCACTCTTTCTCTCTTTCTGCCATTTTCAAGTCAGTCAGATTTGATTTGGCTACAATCTTCAACAACGGCACTCAATTTGTATGGACATCAAAGATGTGCAAATGAAGTTGCTTGGCAGTGCTAATTTTCCTTTTCATCGTTCCACCCTGAAAATGATAGAATGAAATGGGCGTGAATATCATCCGGGTTTTATCGATTAAAGGTTAGAATAAATTGTCGTCCGTCGATAAATTAATAACAAATTGTTTTAGATATTAACATATAATATTTAAAATAATTAATTTAATTTCTGTATTTAAAAAATATTTATAATATTTATTTTTTTAAATGTAATATTTATATTTTAGAGTAAATAATAAAAGTGAAAAGTTTCTATTATAAATTAAGGTTTAGTTTCTGGGATAAATTTAACATTTAATTTAATGGATTCAGGGGATACTATAAACCAAGGTTTCAAGAAGATTTTAATCAAATAGTATATGTTGAACTTAAATTTTTAAGAAGTAAAGATATGGGTTTAAATGTTGTTAAAATAATTTTAGTAATTTAATCTTTAACGAGGACAAGGCTTTTTATGTCTCATATACTCAATTTAAAAATATATATCAAACAATATGAATTTAAGATTTTTCTTATAGAACTTAATTTTAAAAAAAAAAAAGTTAAAGTTAAACTTTATAGTTTTCTTAAGGATATCGGATAATAGATATTTTAGCTATTTGTGGTGTTGACCTTCGTCTTGGACAATTTTAAAATTTAGAAGATAATTGATTAAATAAGATTTTATCTCTTATTTCAAACATGGGTCTCTTCCTTGAAAGTAAAGGCAGGTATAGCTAAGTGATGAAGGTAGATTCCAAAGGTAGAGGTAGAGGTAGATTTGAGTAGTGAAAGCAAATTTGAGAGGTAGACATAAATTTAAATAGTAGAGGTAAATCTCATTGTAGCTGATAAATCTAGGCGCATGTACAAAGGTTTTTTTTGACAATATCACAGTGTAAACAAAGGCAAAAGTGTACAAAAAAGACAAAGATAAAACTAGGAAAGCCTTCAAATCAAATACCTTGCTTTTTCCTTCTCTTTTTATTTTTATTTGTATTTTGTGGTCTAAAAGTTTAAAATTCTAATAAATACATTTGGTGGAGCTAAGGTTGGGGCTTGAAAAACTTAGATCTCAAATATCTTGGTACATATTGGTTAGGAAAGGTTGAATCAAGTAATGGCAAACCTACAACCTAGAGGAGACAAAGTAAAAATAATTGAGATTAAGTTGAATCTAACAGGTGATACCATGGATAACCCATCTAATGGATAAACTAACAATTTTAAAAGAATGCATAGGGTCTTTATAACATGAGATGTTGGAATTCATCGTAGTCATGAAGGAACAACTAAAAATGATCTTAAAACAACTTGTTCAAATCGATATGTTGGAGACATCACTTGTGGAACTAGAATCCTCCACTACCATAAGCTATGCAGAAGTAATGATTCTACAAATGGATCCCATCTTCAAACTAAGTTGTAATTCAACAAAGATAAAAAATGAAGACAATCTATTACAAATAAAATAAATCCATACTCTGATGTCAAATATGATGGCACAAGAACAAGAACTATGAAATAAATTAGAGGAGACTAGATGATGGGTATAAGGGATAAGACATCCAACAATAAAGCTAAAGGAACAAAGATATTTAATAGAGAAACAAATAAAAATGCAAATGCTAGAAGAAAAGAAAGAAAAATAGACCAATAAACATCATCATTAAGGGAATAAAAGAGCATGGAGAACAAGAAAACATAACTAAATTAACAAGGGATTTTCATGTTGATAAACTTTATTATAATAGACAAACACATCAAGCGTGTAGACTAGAAAAAGTAAGGGAAGACATGTGAGCTAACTAATCCAAGTCGCGATGTTTAGTGTCGAAGACATAAGCGAAGTTCTCCAAAATAGAGGATTGCAATAGGAGTCACATTTTTACCTCGATGATGATCTTACTCCTATGTAACAAGAAGGGAAAAGGGTAAAATCTCATATACCCTATCAAATAGGATGGGTTGAACTTTAATCATTAAGAACATGGATTTCTAAGGTAAACACATGGGTTTAAATGTTGTCAAAATAATTTTATTAATTCAATATTGATGCAATAACAAGTGTGAGGCTTTTTAAATCTCATATACCCAATTTAAATATATATCAAACAATATGAATTTAATATTTTTCTTATAGAATTTGATCCCTTAAAAAAAGTCAAAGTTAAACTTTATGATTTTCTTAAAAATTGCAACAAGATTGACATTGTTATAGCCATTATATTTATAGAGAAGGAAATCGGATAATAGATGTTTTAGCCATTTGTGGTGTTGATCTTCGTCTTGGAAAATTTTAAAGTTTAGAAGATAATTGACTGAATGAGATTTTATCTCGTAATTCAAACTTGGGTCTCTTCCTTGAAAGTAAAGGTAGGCATATCTGAGTGATGGAGGTAGATTCCAAAGGTAATTGACTGAATGAGGTTTTATCTCGTAATTCAAACTTGGGTCTCTTCCTTGAAAGTAAAGGTAGGCATATCTAAGTGATGGAGGTAGATTCCAAAGGTAGAGATAGAGGCAGAGGTAGATTTGAGTAGTGGAAGTAAATTTGAGAGGTAGACATAAATTTAAATAGTAGAGGTAAATCTCATTGTAGCTGATAAATCTAGGTGTTTGTGCAAAGGTTATTTTTAACAAAACCACAGTGCAAACAAAGGCAAAAGTGTATAGAAAGACAAAGATAAAACTAGGAAAGCCTTCAAACCAAATACCTTATTTTTTCCTTCTCTTGTTATTTTTAGTTTATGGTGTGAAAGTTTGAAATTTTAATAAATACATATGGTGGGGCTAAGGTTGGGGCTTGAAAAACTTAGATCCCAAACATTTCGGTGCATATTGGTTAGGAAAGGTTGAATCAAGTAATGGCAATCCTACAATCTAGAGGAGACAAAGTTAAATTAATTGAGATTAAGTTGAATCCAATAGGTGATACCATGGATAAACTAACAATTTTAGAAGAATGCATAGGGTCTTTATAACATGAGATGTTGGAATTGATCGTAGTCATAAAGGAACAACTAAAAATGATCTTAAAACAACTTGTTCAAATTAATATGTTGGAGACATAACTTGTGGAACTGGAATCCTCCACTACCATAGGCTATGCAGACGTGATGATTCTATAAATGGATCTCATCTTCAAACTAAGTTGTAATTCAACAAAGAAAAAAATGAAGACAATCTAGTACAAATAAAAGAAATCCATACACCAATTTCAAAGATGATGGCACAAGAATAAGAACTATGAAACAAATTAGAGACCAAATCATGGGTATAAGGGATAATACAACCAACAATAAAGCTAAAGGAACAAAGAGATTTAATAGAGAAACAAATAGAAATGCAAATGTTAGAAGAAAAGAAAGAAAAATAGACCAATAAACATCATCCTTAACGAAATAAAAGAGCATGGAGAACAAAAAAACATAACTAAATTAACAAGGGATTTCATGTTGATAAACTTCATTATAGTAGACAAATACATCAAGCGTGTAGGCTAGAAAAATTAAGGGAATACATGAGAGCTAACTAATCCAAGTCACGATGTTTAGTGTCGAAGACAAAAGGCAAGTCCTCAAAACTAGAGGATTGCTATAGAAGTCACATTTTTACTTGGATGATGATCTTACTCCTATGCAACAAGAAGAGAAGAGGGTAAAATCTCATATACCCTATCAAACAGTATGGGTTGAACTTAAATCATTAAGAACATGGATCTCTAAGGTAAATACATGGGTTTAAATGTTGTCAAAATAATTTTAATAATTCAATCCTGATGCAATAACAAGGGTAAGGCTTTCTAAATCTCATATACCCAATTTAAAAATATATATCAAACAATATGAATTTAAGATTTTTCTTATAGAATTTGATCCCTTAAAAAAAGTCAAAGTTAAAATTTATGGTTTTCTTAAGAATTGCAACAACATTGACATTGTTATAGCCAATATATTTATAGAGAAGAAAACTAGATAATAGATATTTTAGCCATTTGTGGTGTTGATATAAATCTTGGGAAAATATAAATTTTAGAAGGTAATTGATTGAATGTAATTCAAACTTGGGTCTCTTCCTTGAAAGTAAAGGCAAACATATTTGAGTGATGGAGGTAGATTCCAAAGGTAGAGGTAGAGGCAGAGGTAGATCTGAGTAGTGGAAGCAAATTTGAGAGGTAGACATAGATTTAAATAGTAGAGGTAAATATCATTGTAGCTGATAAATCTAGGTGCATGTGCAAAGGGTCTTTTTGTCAAGATCATAGTGCAAACAAAGGTAAAAGTGTACATAAAAGATAAAGATAAAACTAGGAAAACCTTCAAACCTAAATACCTTGTTTTTTCCTTCTCTTGTTATTTTTATTTTGTGGTTTGAAAGTTTGAAAGTCTAATAAATACATTTGGTGGGGCTAAGGTTGGGGCTTGAAAAACTTAAATCCCAAATATTTTGGTGCATATTGGTTAGGAAAGGATGAATGAAATAATGGCAAACCTACAACCTAGAGGAGACAAAGTAAAAATAGGTGAGAAAAAGTTGAATATTTTAGGTGATACCATGGATAACCCATCTAATAACAAACTAAAAATTTTAGAAGAATGCATGGGGTCTTTATAACATGAGATGTTGGAATTGATCGTAGTCATGAAGGAACAACTAAAAATAATCTTAAGAAAACTTGTTCAAATCAATATGTTGGAGACATCACTTGTGGAACTGAAATCCTCCACTCCCATAGGCTATGCAGAAGTGATAATTCTATAAATGGATCCCATATTCAAACTGAGGTGTAATTCAAAAAAGAAAAAAATTGAAGATAATCTATTACAAATAAAAGAAATCCATACACCAATGTCAAAGATGATGGCACAAGAACAATAACTATGAAATAAATTACAGGAGACCAAATGATGGGTATAAGGGATAAGACAGCCAACAATAAAGCTAAAGGAACAAAGAGATTTAATAGAGAAACAAATCAAAATGCGGATGTTAGAAGAAAAGAAAGAAAAATAGACCAATAAACATCATCGTTAAGGGAATAAAAGAGCATTGAGAACAAGAAAACATAGCTAAATTAACAAGGAATTTTCATGTTGATAAAATTCATTATAGTAGAAAAATACATCAAGCATGTAGACTAGAGAAAGTAAGGGAAAACATGAGAGCTAAAATCCAAGTTACAATGTTTAGTGTCGAAGACAAAAGGGAAGAGGGTAAAATGGACAAATATAAAAATAGCAAGGAGTGCGGGTAATGAGGCATAATTAAAAAATAAAAAAGCATTCACTATAAATGAAACACATGAAAAT
Organism: Wollemia nobilis; assembly: GCA_028583015.1. Classification (NCBI taxonomy): domain Eukaryota; kingdom Viridiplantae; phylum Streptophyta; class Pinopsida; order Araucariales; family Araucariaceae; genus Wollemia; species Wollemia nobilis. Next base: position 9,060,395 of record JAQPPZ010000012.1, on the reverse strand, counting down.
AAAAAGGAAATTGAGGCCCATGGGAACACTTAACATTGGTGAGTTGGAATTTTCATGGATATCCATGGAGAAGAGATCCCATTCTAATGCCTATAACTAAAGCAAATTATGTAATTGTACCAATAGAAACACATGAACATGAATATAGCAAATTGTGAAGGATATAAATATACATCAATGTGAAATGAAGTAGTAGAAAATAGAAAAGGACATTGAGTAAGAATATTAATAACGAAGTGTCAAGGTAGACTCATACAAGTTAAGATACAAGACCCAAACAAATAGTTTATATGGATCAAAGTCATAGATAATGACAAATTGATTAGCACTACAACTTGTTATTTCGTTCCACAATAATCAAATTTTTATAAGAATCGTGGCTTAAATCATGAGGATCCATATATAGTATTGGAAAAATACATCACAAAATATATCAAGCTTGGAGAGGTGGTTTTACTAGGTGATTGTAATTCTTGGATAGTAAATAGATAAGCAAGTTCTCTAAAGATCAATAAAGACATAAATTTATTATGTAATCATTTTTATGGTCAGGTTTACATGATAAAAGAAAATTTTCTTTGGTGAAATGGAGCAAGTTGTATGATAATAAAAGTAGGGGAGATCTTGGTTTAAGAGCTCTTACAGATGCAAACTTAGCTCTTAGGGGAAAAGTTATCTGGAGATTGTACAAAGAGAGTCAAAGACAATGGGAAAGAATTCTTCTAAGTATGTTGATCCCAATGACCCAAGTTTAATATTTATTGCATTCTCTCTTCCAAATGGTTCTGCTCTTTGGAATAGTTTAAAAAAATCTATTGATCTTATGATTAAAGGTTTAAGATGGGTGGTGGGAACTGGAGAAAATTTTTCTATTCGGATGGATACTTGGTGTGATAAAAAACCACTCAGTTTAGATTCAGTTTTGAAACCTTGGATAAGATTGCTTCAAGATAAATACAGTGATAAGGTTTCAAACATTTTTTACAAGGATCAAGAAGGAAGATACAAATGGAAAGAAGATTTATTTACAAGTATAGAAGATATTGATGCCAGGAGGCAATTGAGTAGAAAGATAACAACTATAATTATTTCGAAGAGTGCCAAGGATTAATTGATTTGGGAATTGAATAGCTCAGGAGAATACACAACAAGAAGTGGATACAATATTCAACACCAACATAATAATAATATCACTAGAATTTGGAGAGATATTTGGGATGGCCCAAGCATTCCTAAAGTCAAAATGTTTGTTTGGATAGTAGGTCATAGAAGAATTTTAACCTGGGATAACCTTATGAAAAAGGGTTTTCATGGTCCCTCTTAATGTGTTTTCTGTAATAAGGAGGAGGAGAGTATTGACCATCTCTTGGGACATTTCTCAATTATTTGGAATCTATGGCAATGGATTCTTAATATATTTGGTAAATGCATGGTGATGAATATCAGAATTGAATATTGGTTAAAGCAATGGCATAGCACTTTTAAAAGTGAGGCTTTACAGACAATATGGGATATATCAAAAGATACAATACTTTGGACTATATGGCTAGAAAGGAATAGAAGAATATTTAAAGGAAAGGAAAGCAATTTAGAGGTAATGAAAAAGAAGATATGTTTAGCCATATAGGAGTATAAACCAACCCTATCAACTCATCCAATCCCTAATTTGGAAGTAGAGATTCTTGATAGATGGATTCAAGTCATAGTGCTACTTTCTCATACGAGTTTGAATAATAGTTGATGTAACTCTCTTTCACTTGTACGCTCTCACATGCTAACCCAGTGATGAAGTTCGGATTACGAAACCCACCAGGGTATGGAGATGAAACCCATACCCGATGAGGGAGCATAGGTCCTATCGATCCTCACCCAATCTACCATGGGTAGCGATGCACTCTAAAAAGAGAATTACGTGCTATTTTCCATGAGCTTTGATGGTTCTTGTAGTCGGCCTTGGCCACAGTTGGGTTCAAAAAAACATAGTATCCAAGCCAAACAAGTGGTGATGAAGGCCACCATTGGTCTTGATTAGTTCATTGGATGTCACTTCCAACTCCCTGATGTTAAACTTAGAGCGTGAGGTGTGTGTGGTTCATTTTACTTTATGTGAAAGCAAAGATGCATAATACAACATGCCATGATTTTTCACTACATGCATGAAAATAACATTTAAAATTTAGAAAGATGCATGTAAAAAACATTTTTCTTTCAAAAATATGTAGTGTAGAGCTAAATGAAACAACCTTTCAGTAGGCTACAAGCATGTAAACCCTAACACTCAATCTAGCAGAAGTTATCTCTTTGAAAAATGGTGCATAGTAGTGGTCGTTAGACACAACGTTAGTAAAAAATTTGGTCACTGAATTCTAGGGTGATAAGCAGAAGAGGTCATTGTTCCCAACAACGATGGTTAGTAAACTAAGAGATTTTAAAAAAATGCTTTTAAGCTTTTTCTATGTTATTTAATTATCTACTATTATGTGATTTTCAAAAAAATATAGTAGAAAGCAGTTTAGAGCCACTTATAGGTGCAGCCTTAGTTCGAAGAAGCTATTGCAAATTTGGTTTTTCAGTGTTTGTCTCGAGGCCATAAATGATCAAAACGGCAGTAGTGCTGGCCCTCGGAGTTGATGGCAACAATGACTGTTAGCTACGCCTACTCAGAGTGGTGGTACCTACAAAGCACAAAAAAAAACTCAATCTAGAAACCAAAATAGGAATGGTCTTGTACATGATCACCACTTGTAAAGCAACAAAAACCGTGCATCTAATCTATTGCAATAATGTAAAAAAATTGAAACATGAAATTTATGTAACCCTTGAGAGAACAAGATAACAAAATGGAGTGTTTTTCTTATTAATAAAATGAATCTCGGTTACAATATAACTCTCTCAAGGATTCCCAATTTGATACAATATTACAAATAATGTAGCCCCAAAGGGGAAAGATGCACTCCACAAGGTCTTTGCTCTTCCACAATTATGATTATAGAGGGTTTACTTGCAACCTCTACTTTTGATGCCAATAAAATGGATCTTGGTGATGTCTAACTCTTGAAGAAGGTATGTCACCTACACACAAAGAAACTATAAAAATATCAATAGCATTGGAAGCCTCTCAAGATGAGGCTAGTTTCTCAATAAATACAAATTGTAAATAAAATGCATGAAGTAACGATAAAATGCATGAAAATGCAAAATAAATGCAAAAATATTGAATGTAAATGCAGCTAATCTATGTCAGAAATCTAATTTGAATAATATGATCTGATGCTAAAATAGAGAAATCAAGACATCAAACTAAGGTCGTTACTGATCAGATCGGCAGGCTCTGTTAGCCATTGTCGACATTGAGAAGGCACCTAAAGGCCATTGTTGAAAATAGTGACAGTAGGACAGACTCTATTCTCTGTGATTAATCCTCGAAAACGCTAAATTCTATTGTTAAATTGATGTGCAAGGGTCAATCGTGTCTCAAGATACGATTAATCACGAAATTGGGCTCAAATCCATGGTAATTTGGTGTAAAAAGGTAAGGTGGTTGATCCTCAAGCTTTAGTGAATTCCATTGATGAATATGCCATCGTCATAATACAAATTTGGCAGAACTTCATTACGCCTCAAGGAATATTACTTTTATGCTTAGTTTGGTAGTGCTTCGCTATGGCAATTGCTCATCAAAATCTCTAGTTTGACAACACTTCGTTAAGAAAGGTAATCAGGATTTGGGATCAAAGAAATCACTCCATTTATAGACCATCCAAATCTGCATCCAAGCTTCTTCAATAAGCCAAGATTAAGAATTGGTTGGGCTGAGGTAGGTGGAGCGATGCTTCAAGAAGAAATGTTGCTTGTAACGGATTTTACTCGGCTTGGGTAGCTCATGTTTGTTATAGACTCGACAACTTCGATAGGCGCAACTTGGTCTATGGCCACTATCGACAGGTGCGGCCCACCCATGGCTACTATCAACATCAACAATAGTGAGCCCATCATTAGAGAAATTAGCAGTCCATGTTGAATATGACTAAGCTACCCTGTTTGAGTGGTTAGAACCATTGTTGGGTCTTGTAAAGGTCCAAGGTGAGTCATATGGCCTGAAAAGGTATCCACATAAGTAGCCTCTTCAGCATGACACATTCTAGATGTCTATAGATGCCCCTTTTTGGGATGCATTTTGGGAAAACACAACACTGAAAGAAAACAAACAACCTAATGCCATATTGTAGGTTGATTGATATTCATTGATCTGGTCAACTTTAGATACCCCAATCATGGAAATAGCATGCATCTCTAAATCATTACCTCCAACGGGATGGTGGCTTAATAATTTGGTAAACTTTTTAGTCATGAAGAGGAGAGGACCTGGAGCCTCCAACATCACGATTCAAGCATACCAATGTTTGGTTTAATTTTTTTTTTTCAGCAAAAGGGTAAGCTTATGATAGTTGTTAGCAATGATTCATGGACGAATGCAATTAACATGATTAAGTGTTTAATTATTGAATTCGATTATGATTTTTATTATTATGACTACCCCTCAAGCGACACATTGATGAGAAGATGTAAATGTGAAAGCAGTGAGGTGCTTGACCAAGATGACTTCGATGAATTGACCAAAGGTATAGGATTCTTTAGAGCTTTTTGGGATTTAACCAAAGGAAACTAGGCTTCTTTGGAGCATTTTTGAATTAACCAAAGGAAACTAGGCATATTTGGAGCTTTTTGGAACTGACCAAAGGAGACTAGGCTTATTTGGAGCATTTTGGGATTTGACCAAAGGAAACTAGGCTTCTTTTGAGCTTTTTGGGATAGACCAAGGAAACTACGATTCTTTAGAGCATTTTGGGATTTGACCAAATAAAACTGGGCTTCTTTGGAGCTTTTTGTGATTTGACCAAAGGAAAATGGGCTTCTTTGGAGCTTTTTGGGATTTGACCAAAGGAAACTAGGCTTCTTTGGAGCATTTTAGGATTTGACCAAAGTAAACTAGGCTTCTTTGGAGCATTTTGGGATTTAAGCAAAGGAAAATGGGCTTCTTTGGATTTTTTCCTAGTACCAATGGGCACTAAACATAGAAATTTAAAAAAATCTCTTGTAATAGATTTTACTCGGCTCGGGTAGCCCAAGTTTGTTATAGACTCGACCGTCTCCAACAGGCACAACTCGGTTTGTAGGCGCTATCGACAGGCGTGGCCCACCTATGGTCACTATCAAAGTCAATGGTAGTGAGCCCGTTGCTAGAGAAATCGATGGTCTAGGATAAATAGGACTAAGCTGCCCTGATTGAGTTGCTAGAACCACTGTTGGGTCTTAGACAGGTCCAAGGTCAGTCATATGGCCTGAAAAGGTGTCCACATGAGTAGCCTCCTCAATATGACACATTTTATGTGTCTACAGATGCCCCTTTTTGGGATGCATTATGGAAAAACACAACACTGAGCAAAAATAGACAATCTAACATCACATTGTAGGTTGATTAATGTTCATTGATCTGGTCAACTTTAGATGTCTTAATCATGGAAAGAGCATGCATCTCTAAATAATTACCTCCAACAGGATGGTGGCTTAATAATTTTGGTAAACTTTTCAGTCATGAAGAGGAGAGGACCTAGAGCCTCCAACATCACGATTCAATCATACAAAGGTTTGGTTTAAAATTTTTGCTTTTTTTTTCAACAAAAGGGTAAGCTTATGGTAGTTGTTAGCAATGATCCATGGACGAACGCAATTTGCATGATTATATATTTAATTATTGATTTTGATTATGAATGTTATGATTATGACTACCCAAAGGACTAGGGCATCTTCGGGGTTGTCTAGGGTATTTTAGGTGTCTACACATTGTGGTCGACACAATCAACACCTAGTTTGCAACCCCTGTTTCAAACATTAAGAAGTGGCATCGCCTCATTTGTCAATACGTTATCTAGTCAACATTCAATTGGTACCCTCTCAACCACACACAACATGTCGCAACCTCTCACCCATTGTAGGTACATTTTTTTCAAATTTTTAAAGTTTTGAAGGTATTTTATTTGATTTTTGTGTCAAACTTTTGGGTACGATAACTTTTCATACAAAATCATTTTGAGCCCTTTTTTCAAATCATATGATTTTTTGATATTTGTACATTGATAATGTTGGTTCTAGTCACAACTACATGTAGGATTTTATATTTTTACAGGAAAGTTGTGGATCAATATGTGCCCTTGTTGAATGGTCCAAACTATACCACTTCAAAAAATTAAGATTGGAGCCCTACTCCAAAGCAATGGGTTTCTCAAGTATGTGAATGAAAGGCCTCTAGGAACTATTTCTAATGATAAAATAGTTGTGCTAGGTTAGGAAGGATGAGGCTCTTGTTGTGACAACATAGAAATACCAAGAAATTGCTTGACAAATTTTAAGGGTAGTGTGATTGTTTGATTCCACATAAATCAACAAAAAGGAGGTAGAGCTTGCTACGTTGACCATGATTTTTTTTGATACCATTGATGAGTATATTAATTGGTTCAAGAAGTTGGAAGATGACATCTAGACTTCTAGAGGTATTCCAAAGAGGATAAGAGAGGAACAACAAGTTATGGATAAGGAGAAAAATATTGAGCTTCTCAACATTATTTTCAACAATGTCACAAAGACATGACATAGTTGTGTTTGATATGCTTCATATCTACTTCCTAACTTCTCCTCTTTCAATTGATGAAGTGTTCAAATACCTTCACCATCAGGCTCAAAGGTAACGACATAAGTGTCATCCTTTCATCAATTAGGCTCATGCAAAAGAAGATATCAAGGCTAAAATTGACAAGATGTTGAAGTATAATGAGAAGAAACAACTCTTCAAAAAGCCAACTTGCGAATTCTACAAGAAAGGACACAAAGTACATTTTTGCAAGATTCAAATCAAGAAGGTTAAGAAAACAACAAAAAAGGGGGTGTTGATGCTACTCTCTTCTATGCAAAGAGTGAGGACAGTCATGATGGTGAAATATCACAAGATTATATAGTTATTCATTCAACTTATTGGACATCCACTTCTTCTAATGAGTGGATTGTAGATTTAGGGGCAACAAGGCACATGACCAAGCATAAAAATCATTGACATAACTATAACATGTTACATTTACGAGTGTTATCATTGGAGATGACTCTTCCATACTAGGTCATGGAGAGGTGAGTATTGGATCTTCTTCATTTTATGAGGCTTTTCATGTTCCTAGTGTTGGCCCTAATTTTTTATCTATTTATCACATCACCCATAAAATTAAAGAGGTAGAGTTTTGGCATGATGGATTCAAGATAGTTACCTTTGGATATTGTAATGAGTTGAGTTGGATGTATAAACTGAGGGATAGACCAATTTATTCCACTTATTTATATCAAAATAAAGATTGTGTGGCTATGGTGGTACAAGTAAATGATGAGAGTTAGGGATGACATTGCAGACTTGGGCATATTAGCTATGGGTCACTGAGATATGTGAGTCACCATTAGATGGCCATTGGAATTCCTCATATATTCCCTCCAAGTGGTGCATGTGAGGAATGTACTTAGGGGAAGCATCATAGAGAGTCCTTTCCAAAAGGGACAACAAGGTGTATTACACAACCCTTAGAGCTCATTCATAGTGATATATATGGACCCATGGATACACCTTCCATTTATGGGAATAAGTACTCTCTTCTTTTCATTGATTTTTTTTTTATGTGTAGCTATAAACTATATGTACCAAATATGAGGCTTTTGAGAAGTTCAAGGTATTCAAAGCACTTGTAGAGAATCAACTAGAAAGATAGATCGTGTCTCAAGTCAAATAGGGTAGTTGATTACATGAGCAATATTTTTCATGATTTTATTACTCTTCATGGTATTGCCTTTCAAAAATCTATTCAATATAGTCCAAAGAAAAATGGAGGAGGTTAGAGGAAAAATAGGATGATTATGGATATGGTCCATTGTATGATTCATGCTAAAGAGATGGAGCACAAATTTTAGGATGAGGTCATCATTTGTGCAACATAAATCATCAATAGAGTCCCCACTAGAGCAGTTCAGGATATGACTATAGGAGCTAGTTCGGATTAGCCTCAATAAAATAAAGTGTAAAGGACACATGTAAATAGTTAAAAAAAATTATTTTATAATATTTGTGAAGTTGTGGGACATGTTATAGATTACCTGCTTAACCTCATAAGCAAAAGATATTAGAATTTAACAGTGTAAAAGGAGGACAAGAAATCTAGTACTTCTAAAAGCGAGCAAATAGCAACAAGCAAAGGTTACAAAAACAACTATCAAGGAGGACATTAGCCATAACAAGAAAATCAACCACAAGGTGGTCAAGGTCAACTGCAATATGATTTGTATGAGAGACCAATTATTCAATGTCAAATATGCCAAGAGTGGAGGTACTTCACAAGAAACTACCAAAATATGCTAGTAGGTGGAAATATCGAAAGCAACAATGAGTTGATGTGCAAATGGTGTGGACAGAGCAATCATAGGGAGGCCAATTTCCCAAATAAGGCAAGTTTGAGTAACTTGTAGAATTTCAATTTTATTGACATCGAAGAGCCTCCAAGGGACTAGCAAAACAAAGAGAAACATGTGCTAGTCGTAATGCGAGCTTAGGCAAGGAAAGTTGAGCAATATTTGAACCTTGTCATAGAGAATTGGAGATGATAGGAAGCACATGCTTGAGTCAAGGAAGAAACACAAGATAAATCAATAGAGACTCTTCCAAGAGAAGAAGTTGAATAAGTCAATTGAAAATGAAGAAGTATAGACCTCAACACAACAACTAGCAATGCAAGTGCTAAATACAAGTGTAGAGGTGAAGGTGTCCAACTTACTTTGCACAATATCATAGCTTTATGAAACAATAGAATTAAACCAGATAAGAAGAATAGTGGAACAATGATGCCATAAAGACATAACCATAATAAGAAGGGATCAGTTCATTGATCCAACAATGTTAATAATTGACGCTAGAAAGAAGCTGACATTAATCCATATTAATTTGTTAAACCATAAGTTGATGCAAGTGATCACTGACAAAGTATCAAGCATAAATGCATTACCAAAGAATACTTGGAGAGAACTTAGGGTGCCATTTTGATGGTCTCCAAAATATAGATTATACCATGAAAATAAATACGACATCAACATGAAAAGAGTCTTGATGACCCAAAAGGTAAAGATAGTCAATCAAGAATTTTTCATGGATTTTGTGGTTATTGCCATGTAGAAACCTACATATGATGTATTGTTGGGGCGAGGATGGCTACACATGGTGAAGGTCAATCACAATTGAGAGAAGGATCACTTAACATTTAAAAATGGCTAGCACAAATAGATAAATTTGAACTATCGATTCATTAGCGAGGATCTCATCACATCCAATAAATTAGGTAACTCATCATCAGAAGATGATAAGGAACAAGAACTAAACAAAGAAGGCATATTGGAGTTGAAGGAGTACACAAAAGATGAGTAGCACTCAAACAACCAACTTCTCCATTAGAAAATGGAGGACTATGAAGTCTTTCTTACGAATTGCTAGTGCATTTAGGTAGAATAAGAGGACCATGATGAGCAAAGATGTGTGTACGAGGATGGCAAATGTAGTCAAAATGTCAAGTCTACAATCAAGGACAAAGAGAAAAATATGAGTAGACAAGAATTGGATGTGTAATCATATATGTAAGTGGACACACATAGAGGAGACATGTAAGGGTTTATCTGCAAAGAGTTGTCATTAAGTTGCATGTGGACAATGAGGAATGTATGGCACTAGAACAATTGCAAGTTGATGTGTCCAATGATGAGTGAGATAGGAGTCTGACATCAATAAAAATGTAATATGACATGTTTGATAGTGCATGAGTTAGGATTATAGCACTATAGCAATTGTAGGTTGGTGTGCTCGATGGTGAACGAGATGAGAGTCTAAAATTGGAGCAACTGCAAGTTGGCACATTTCATGGTATGCGGGATAAGTTTTTTATATGAGAGCAATTGTAGAAGGACATGCCTAATGATGTGCATGATGAAGAAGAGGAGGAAAACATAGTTCAAAATATTTTAAAAATGTGTTGGTCCATGAAGAGGGAGAATCGAGTAGGATCTTATGGACTTTTAAGCCTTAATACTAACATAAAAACTCATAGGATAAATTCTATAAGATCAAGTATAATATAGCCACAATATAGTAAGATCAAGATAATGATGTAAGCAAAATAATATGAGAAAATTATTATGTAAATCAAGGCATATTGGAAATTTTGAGTAATTGTGTTGTCATTGATGTCAAGAGTTAGTGTCAGTGATCAGTGCAAGCATTTGGTAAAAGAAGGGTTAAAATATTTATATTTTAAGCCCAATAGATTTGGTTTAAAAACCTCACATGATTGGTCAAAAGGATGGCTAAATTCCTTGAAATAAGGAAAATACCTAGGCCTAAAGGAAATAATATTATAATATTTATTATTATAATATTTATTATTATAATATTAAAGGTTTAAAAATAAAGCAGGCCTAAAGGAAATAATATTATAATATTTTTTATTATAATATTAAAGGTGGTCAGATTGAAAAAGAAAAATACCTAGGCTCAAAGGAAATAATATTATAATATTAAAGGTTTAAAGTTAAAGCCTAAGGTTGTCAATAAATTATTTATAATATTTATATTATAAATTAATTTATAAAATAAAATTATTAAACCCAAAGTAGGGTTGGGCGCAAATTTGATTTAATTTTTCTTCCCCGTCGACGTTCGAAGGAAAGTGGCATATGGTATAAATACCATAAGACTTGCCTCACAAATGCAAGTCTCCGAACATTAATGAATGCGCGATTATTGAGAGTGGAATGCGAAAGTTCGTGAGCACATAAGACAAGAGAATATTAAATTTTTTAATACAACCAAAAAACGTGAAGGACAAATTGACCAAGGTATAAAGCCTTGTCACCAACCAATTGGTTGGGCTAGTGGCAAGTTGTTGGTGTATAAGGCGCAGGGTAAGTGGAGATTTTGCATTCGAGTCTCGACGGATGTGAAGGGACAAAGCATTTTTGTTTTGGCTTTGGCGCTGGTCGAAGAAACAAAGCACTCAAAGGAGAAAGCGCTCTAGCTAGGCCGTGGCTAGGGTTCAGGCAATAAATTGACCTGGTATCGAATCCCACCGAGGAGTGCAAAAAGGTACTTTAATTTTTTGTTGAAATGTGCATGTGGTCTAAAGTTGTATTGTGAGAGCCAAGAGAGATATAAGGTGATTAAAGAAAATTTTATTTTAGTTAAAGTTTGTGAAGGATTTAATTGTGGTTTAAAAGTGAATTGCATTATTTCTGGATAAGAGGTGTTAATTATTTTGAAATGCAATTTTTAAGTTGGGAGATATAAGGTGATTAAGATATATTTTATTTTTGTCTTAATTGAAGATTGAGGAAGATTTAATTTTGGCTTAAAAGTGAATTGAATTATTTCTGGAAAGGTGTGTTGATTATTTGATAATGCATTTTTGAGTAGGGAGATATAAGGGAGTTATTTTGATTATTTTATGCATTAAAATTCTGAAGTGAATTATTGTGAAAGTGAGTTAATTGAACCTTTGCTAGTTATATTTTGAAAAGTTTGGAGATTATAAGGTGTACTTGAGACTTGTTATTTTTGTATGGTGAAATAAATATTGAGGAGAATTTTGAGTGGAGATTTTGAGATATATTGTTGTTTCCTAACCTTAAAATTGGCAAAGAGGTTTTGATTGTGATTAAGAAAGGTTTCGAAGACATATCTCCATCAAAACAAAAGGTATGGGCACATCTTCCTTATGAGTGAAAATTTGTGAAATGCAAAGGTGGAGTGAAAAGGATGATTTGATAAGCATTGTTAGAAATATTTGAGTGAGCATTCATGTGCATGGCTAGGGTTTGTGAAAGAACATGAGTATCATTGTTATGTGAATTTGAAATTATCTTAAGTCAAGATTTGATTTCTAGAGTGTGATTTGTGGAGATTATAGTGAAACACTTGGTTAGGGTTTGTAAGCAAGTTGTGTTTCATTGAGTGAATGATTGAATGAAGTTGGATGAGCATTATTGATTGAAATCATTGGAGTGATAGTTCAAGTTTTGTGAAACAAATTGTTCTTTATTCTAAATTGATTTGAAAGAGAGTTTGGAAGTGATTGAGTGTTTTATGAATGTGAAACATATTGAGTCTCTAATCATTCTCTATATGTTTTTGTGGTTAAAACAAGATTATGAGTGAAACTTGTTTGTGATATTTAAGAGGTTTTCTGTAAGAGATTAAGTTGAGTTTTTTGAAATTGTTAATGAGCTTTTTGTGAAAGTTTAAGGACATATTAGAGGTAAGTCTTTGTGAATACTTGAGAGAAGAATTGATTCATTTGTTCAAGTCTTGTGTTAAGGCTTTGGGTAAATATGAGCAGAGTTGGTTTGTGATTTGATCACGCTTTGTGCTAAGGCTTGAGGACAGATTTGAGAATAGAGTTTGGTATAAATTTGTGAGCAGGGTTGTGCTAGAACAAAAATAGATTTAAGGATAAAATTTGGTATAAATTTGTGAGCAGGGTTGTGCCAGAGCAAAAATATATTTGGGGACAGAGTTTGGTACATATTTATGACCAGATTTGTGCTAGAGCAGAGACAGATTTATGACAAAGTAGAGGATAGTGTTCAATACAAATTTGAGACAAAGATTGAACAGAGTTTAGAGCAAGCTTTGGAGGTGACAGAGTAGAGGACAATAGTCTCCAATGGAGAAGGAATTCTCTTGTGGATAGAGATCCACAAATCAGCAAAGGGAAAAGAGTTCTCTTGTGGATAGGTTTCCACAAACTTGATTAGGGATTAGTGTCTCCTTTGAAAAGAGGTCCATAAACATTGTAATAGGGAAGGATTCCCAAGAAATTGGTTGAGAAAATTTTAGTGAAATATTTTCTCCGTGGAGTAGCCTACATTGGGTGAACCATGTTAAATCATGTCTCTCATGTGTGTGATGATTTGTGTAATATTTACTACTTTAATACTGCTGATGTTATCATATGGATTGAAAAGCAATTTTTTTTATCTTATACTGTTCGCCCCTTATTAGTATAAGCTCATGTTCTTCAAGGCATATAATAAATCAAATAACATTCATTAATAAGTAGTAATATGAATGTAATAGCCTAAATCATACATGTACAAAGCATGTAGCATAACTTATAATATTAATTGCTCAAAATGTATGTAATATTTATTACTCCTCTTTCTCTTACAAATATATCACTACTATGATGATTGATAATTGCTTCTCTATATCTTGATGATCCTCCATGGAGTAATATATAGCCATTGTAGAATGACTCTTTGGATACTTGACTATTCCTTTCTATATGCCAAGTCTCATGACTCTTGGCTTCTCTACTTGACACTTGCATACACATGACTCTATCTTATATGCACACCTAGACATGACTTTTCACTTTGCACACTCTAATATAAGGACACTTGTGCACATAAACTCACATTACACTTGCACACTCACTCACATGAAACTTGTGCATTTCTTGCACATATACACTTACATAACACTTGTATATTTCTTGCACATTATAATATTACATAAAACATTACTCACACTCTAAACTATGACTCAACCCTAATATAATATTTACAAGATGTACCATGAAGGTACCATGGAGGTACATTAGCATGTACCAAATAGTGCAATATTTCCAACAGGATCAAGGAAAAAGATGATGTAGATAAGGAAGACAATGACTCAAACCTAGTTTGGTGGTTTGAAGATGGAAACATTTTACAACCCATTATTGAATAGGAATAATTGGAACCCCTCCCTACTGAACGAAGAAGACTATGAGTACATGTGAGATTTTTGGATTTAAAAAAAGTAAATAGAATGAGATCACTAGAAGAAGAGGAAATGTAGAGAATGGTGGTACTGGATGATAGGCAAGAAGAACCACAAGATCTTGAACCTTGGAGTGATAAAAGTGAGTACAAAAGAATGATTTTGTTAGGAAAAATTGGTCTTGCACAACAAAGAATGCATGGAGAAACATAGCAATTGCAGGAGCATACGAGAAATTGCAAAGAAGAAACAAAGAGCTAAGGGAACAAGCAACATAGCAATTGTAGGAGCAATATGAGCAATTGTAAAGAAAAAACAGAGAGCTAAGGGAACAAACTGATCGAGAAATTGTAAGGCTACTAGACGATATTCAAGCTAGATGACTTGCAAGAAATAAAGTGTTGTGGAGAGACATATTAGAAATATCTTCATCAATAGAAAGAGAAGTTATGAACTAGAGAATAGACTTCAATAATTTATCCTTGATGAGTTTTAATAATGGAAAAGACTCGAGTAGTGGCAACTCAAGTTGAGAACTCAAAAGAAGAGTAAGAAGGGAGACACTAAGAATACAACAAGTTTTCCAAGTTGTAAATAGTAGTAATGAAATATAGCAAACTATCTCTAAGGACATAAGGCAAACAAGGAGAATTAGAGATTTTTCATCAAATTCAAATGATTCCTTGGGAAGTCAAAGTGGTTTGCAAGGACTAATAGACAATCCAAGACATGTGTACGAAATAGGCAATCTAGGAGGACCGTCAAGTTCCTTGGGCTATCTAAGTTTACCCGACCAAGGAGGGAGGTTGGTTGACCTCTTTTCCAATACTTTAAGGGGAAGGTTTTTCCCTCTGACTGCCACTAGGCCACTTAGTCAATGGGTTGGCCCATCAATACCACCCTCTAATCACGTAAGAAACAACCCAATTATAAATAGCCATCGGGGTGGCCCGTCAAGACCACCACCTCTTGGTTTTCACCTAAATAGAAGACGACATAGGAATATAAGATAAATAAATAAGATACCTTAGATGGACCTCAAATAGTTTGAAGCAAGGAAAAAATCATCATATGTCATGGAAGGCCACTTGGGATGACAAAATAGAGAAATAAATGCATTTGAGTTTAAGAGACCATCGCAAAAGATAAAGTGACAATGAATATAACCAAGGAGAACAGGTGGTGCATAGTTAGGTCACTTAGACCAGACAAGGTAGAATGGATGATGACAACGAAAATAGGAAGACAGATAAAGAGATTGGATAAATTGTCATACATTTCAGGGAAGTACAATAGATTATCATAAAAATGGAAGGCACTATCGTATAAATGATACTCATATGGCAAATTATCGTATAAGTGGATCCTATCGTATAAATGGAGATGGTCGTACAAAAAAGGTATCATACAAGTGACACTAAGGCATGTAAGACAGAGGGTCATATAATACCAAGGTTGGATGATGAACATAGGGATTTATCAACAGGAAGGATGATTCGATTCAACATCTAGATCACTATACAGATGATGTGCCAAGAATAACTTAGATAAATGATAAAAAAGGCATGATGTTTAGTTACATGCAAATGTGATGAAGAGGCACTTAGGAGGTAGTCACCACATGAAAGCTAACTATCCTCCCCACTTCACCAAATTATAAATACACACTTGGGAGAAGCATAAGTAATTCGTTTCTCACTAGAGGAGAGGAGACCAACATGTATAGACCTACTGATAAAGAGTGGAGAGTTGAACAAACATGCCCTAAGGAGGAAGCTACACAATACCAAGAGTAGAAGACATCAAGGAGGATGACGTTGTAGACAAGAGCAAAGAGTTTTGTAGACGGTTAAATTTTGCAAGTGTACGAACCATACAAGTCATATGTATAGTTTCTAAGAGGGAGGATTTGAAGTTATTGTAGATGTGCACACAGGAGATTGCGAAGTTGTAGAGAGCAGCATACACATGGAGTGTTGAGGTTGTATATCAGGGTAATGCATACACTATGCATAGAATGGAAAAGTTTAAGGGAGGTTGTCGCATAAACAGGTCTATATGGCAGAGTCATACAAGGAAAAGATTCTACGATGTCATACAAGTTGAGCAACAGTCGATGCCATACAATTCAAGGTTTTATGACAATGTCATACAAGTTAATATGTGAAGAGTAGTCATCATACAATTCAATTATATATATGGTAGGGTCATATAAGTGCAATTAATAGTTATAGTCAGAGTTGCTTGAAGCAAATAAGATAAATAAACGGTTGAGGATCACAGAGAGGAATTAGCGGGTGGAACAAAAACAATGAAGGGTTCCACTTGAGCTAGTATTGCAGTCCAAACCTTGCTCAGAATGAGAGGGTGTCAGAGTTGTCCCCAAAAGAGTGTAGAACGTGTGCGTGTTAGAGAGAGATAATGTGGTTCAAGCGTCAAGTGAGATAATGTGATGAGGCAACATGCAAGAGAGCAAAGGGGAAGGCCAAGGACCAACACTCTAAAAAATGGAGAAATGGGAGCTTTGCATTAAGAGAGGGAGAAAGGCAAGGGAAGAAAAAGGATGCAAATACCCTTGCAAGAAATGTCATGGTAACAACCAGTTGGAGAGTTTTGCAGAAGCTGGTGGCTGAATAATCAACTAGAACATCCATTGAAGATTATATTCAAGAATGCAGGTGTACATTATATCGTGCAAATTCCTAATTTTGACAATAAAATTTTCCAACCATTTTTGCTACAAATGTTGCAAACATACAATCTAGAGCACCATTTGAGTCAAGTTATGGAGGTTCAGGTAGTGTTATCCGCCAATAATTTCTAGAGGAATTTTGAATTACTTAATTTTGATGTATGAGTGGAGGTATTTGATCTGCATCAGTAGAAGAATTTGGTAGATAAGGTTTCCAATCTCAGTCTAAAAGAATCGATAAAATTGTTGAAGCATGGGGGCTATGGACTAAAAATGTAGTAATTGAAGATAAAGGAACTGCAATGTGCCATGAACATGATCATGTCCAAAATTTTTGGAGAACAAAAAGCCTTAGAGATGCCCACTTGGCTCATACCATATATGGAGAGGATCATGACAGGCATATCATATCATTGGGCACAATATTTGTCAAAACACATCAAGAATTTTTGATGCAATATACCAAAAACTTTTCAATGGCTTTCCATGTCATTGCATTGATGATGAATGATGTGACACATGAGAAGTTGCAGTTTCTAAGGCTGAATCCCCCTCGAGTGATCTAGAGCATACACTGAGCATATTCAGATGGATCCATGTGATGCCACTAACAAATACAAGCACTCTAGTGAAGAAGAGTATTCAAAGAAAGAGAAAGATTTGAGAAGCCTTGGGAGATGACAAAAGGATTCAAAGAAAGCTAAGGAGCAACCGTGGATTAAGGAGATATTATGGAGAGAAAAGTAGCATAGAAGGTTGGAATAGAAATGAATGAGAGCCCAAACATAGCATTAGCAGGAGGATCAACAATAATCATAGAGAGAAGGACCCCCACAACAATCCACAACAAAATAAAGTGGTAGTGCATGAAAAATTATGGAGGATCAACGTAAGATGCATGGGATTTCATAAGAGGCAGTGTGAGAAGAAGTTCCTACATAGCCAAGGAGTCAAGATGTATGAGGATGCACTACAAGTATCAATTAATGTACTAGGATATTGACTCCTACAAGGGTTGTAGTGGTTGAATTACAATGAAGAGAGTCTATTGCATAGGTAGTACAGGCAAAGGAGAGGAGAGCACAATAGTTGGAGGAGAGGACTATGCAACAACAGGTGCATGGACCAATAATTATTGTAGATGTGGATGATGAGGTTTATACTACAGTGGATACAACACGAGCACCACCACTAGTGGAGATAGGATATTTTTAGGAAAAACCTCTTGTGCAAATGGAGAATATAAACTCACCTTATACTTTTGAGGCTACACCCATGTGGTTTGTGCAACAAGTGGATCCATGTGGATCACCTCTATTGGATGAGGATGCACATATTGAGATCACATATATGACACAAGAGATGACACCAAATACAATTATACCATAAGCAAGGAGGACTAAGGGAAAACCAAGATATATCAAATTTTGAATATGGTAGAAAGGAGAAAGTAGCCAACCGTTATAAGATCTAGAGAGGGGACAAGATGCAGTGGATAAAAAAAGAACAAATACTTATGTGGTCTAGGTGATGCAGGAAGGTAAGGCGACCAGATAACCAATTAACTTGAAAAGTCATAATGGAGAGGACAAAGAGGAGACTACCATTGGAGACAATATTGATATAGATTTGGTTGAGCAGATGAGTGAGCATTTCATTTTGGAAGTTCCAAATTTGAGAAGATCTCTAGTTGTAGGAGACAACATCAATGAGTTGGTTAATAAATTCTTTAACAAGATGACTGGAGCATTAGGGATAGTGCACATAATATTTTGAGTTGGTTACATAGGATACTATAACTATGGCAATCGAAAGTGGAGAATGAATTGGGAAAAGTTGGTACACTAGGCTCATGATGATGAGCAAATGAAAAATCTTACTAAAATTCATCAAACGCAATCATAGGAGCTAGAAACTAGCAGTGTGATATCAATATTGGAAGTTAAGAACCTAAAATAAGGGACTCAAGAACTCTACTAGCATCCATCATGAGTGTATGTAGATGAAGGGAGTTTGAAATCCCTTCTCGAGGAAGAATCAGGTGTCAAGAATGTCAAAATTGCACTTGACTTGGTGAAATCGTATGCAAGAATGAATTTCTTAACATACCTAATCCAATGGTTAGCTACTAGGTTGGAAACGTTTCAATAGATGATTTATACCTTGAAGCTGAAGGAGGAGGAGCAAGCTAACCAATTACAGATGTTGGAGGTATGAATTTGACATGTCAAGACAATGCCGAAGTAGAACTAGCAGAGTTGAGAAAGGATATTGAGGAACATAAGGCATAGGAGGATTACAATCAATTGATTAGACAACTAAAATATGAATGCATGGTGAGTGAATAGTTATTGGAAGCAATTGATAGTAGAGAGATATAAGCAGTTGGTAAGTGCAATGAGAAGAGAAGTAAAAGCAGTAAGAAAAGCTACTAAAGCAACCAGGAAAGAACTCAAGGCTAAAGTTGTAAAGAGAGATTGAGTTGAAAGCTAGGTTGATAAAAATCGAGCAAAGGTCAAATCATTATGGGTTGCAGTGGGATTGATACCAAGGCTACTCAAAAAGGTTGAAGGGAGAGAATGAGGTCTTGAAGCTATAAATCCAAGAGCCTAGAGGTGTACCTATTCCCATGCCTCAATCTCAACAAAACATGCGTCCCTAGGAGCAGAGACAATCATCGACAAGGATGTTGACCAATTTAAAAGGGAGGGCAAGTGTAGGAGCTAGTTCGAATCAGCTTCAAAAAAATAAATAGTGTAAATAGTAAAATAAGTGCAAATGTACATGAAATGTAAATGTAAATGCAAATGAAATGCAATTTTGTAATGTAATGTTGTTTGACATCAAGGGTGATGATGTAAGCATTGATAAATCAAAGTTTATAATGTATGATAAATGTATGTAATTAGTATGTGTGAATGGAGGGAGGTTATATGACGTGCCTTGGATGACAGTTGTAGTTAACTACCACCCCTCAAGGACCTGCCATTCATTTGTGTGGGTATCAAAAGGATCCATCTAGTATCATCCATGATTGTGTAATACAAGTATCATACAAGCAGGAGTAAATGCAATACTACTTATCCTTCATCTATGTGGTTGTGTATACATTCTATGTAATGTCATTTTTTTAGCGAGTAGAATTGTAGATTGGTCTTTCCAAGTTTTGTGTGCACATTGGATATAAGTTGCAATCCAAAAGTGTTATATGTGTGCTCTCAGAAGTGTCATATAAGAGTTGTCGTTGAGGATTTGCAGACAAATATTGTCGTACAAGTAACTATCATACAAATGGAGTCAATGACATACAAGTATGTGTCGTACATGTGAGATTGTCAAGTCATTATCAAACACAAGAGATATTATTGATTACATTCTTAGTTGATTACTAAATGCTATATCAAATTAATTTCTCCAAGTGTTGGAGTACTCACCACCATGCTACAATGACACCCATTGAGAGGTTGATAGATGATAAGCCTAATGTGTCTCAATTTTGTATTTTTGGGTTTTTTGTTGGAGAATATTACATTATTTGGTACATGCTAATGTACCTCATGGTACCTTTATGGTAAAATTTTAAATATGTAATAGATTGGGGTGTGAGTCTATAGTTTAGGAGTGTGACTTATATTTTCCGTTTATGTATTCATGTAATTATGTGTGCAAGTGTGAAGAGTGAGAATGTGCACAAGTGTCATGTAATAGAGTGTGTAGGAGTGTGCAATGTGTCATATAGTAAAGTGTGCAAGAGTAAATAGAGAGTCAATAGTCATGTATACAAGTGGCATGATGAGAAGCCAAAAGACATGAGAGGTTTGTCTTATACATGGAATAGAAAAATATGCATCTCTCGAATATGAGAAGAGAGCAATAAACAAAAAGTTTAAGTCACATTTCTAAAGTTATAATACAAAGACAAAGCTCCTCGTAATGTATAAAAGAATATCAAGACATTGAATAAATATTGAGTAAAGTTTGTATACAATTTTGAGCAATATTATTGTAAGTTTTCTTCATGTTATTTCATGAATGATATTGGCCATTTATATCTTATTATTGTTATTTTCATGAATGTTATATTCATTGATTTTGGCCATTTATATTAAGTTGCTCTAATATATGAGACTACTCAAGATCCTATATATTTTAAACCTATGATAATCTAGCTAAAAACCAACAATGGTATCAAAGCTACCACTATACTCTATCCATTTTTGGAAGAGTCATATTCAAATCTACTTTGAGTAGTCTCTGTTTTTAGCATTAGAAAAAGAGTTTATGGTGTGAATATGATATTTTGATTTCGACTTAAAATTATTACTACTCGATTAAGATTATCCTCAAATTATAATAAAGATTAACGTTGGCAATAATTAACATTTTGTTTTTTGAGAAAGAAACAAAAAGAATAACAAGGTTTAATACAATAGGTCTTTGACTACGAGAGGAGAGCGAACACTTGAAGAGCCACCAAACAACATTAGACTTGAGCCATCCGAAGCTCATAGTTGCATTGAAATTCTTTGTCAACATTGAGACAAAAAAGAGATATCTTTCTGGATAAGGAAGATAACATAGAATGGAAAAGTTTCCAAATTAGAAGCAACAACAGAAAAGAGGGAGCCATCATAAGCATCCCAAAGAGAAGTCATTAGAGAGTCTATCCATTTAGAACGAATGAATACAAGGACTCCATATGGTAGCAATATTTAAAAGAGATGTTTGAGAGATGCAAGACTACATAAATAACATTGAAGTGACGTTAATGATTTATGCTAAGAGAAGCGAATACGTATAAAGAGTGGTAAAAATAAAAACCACCAAAGATTGATTTGGACGACTTTGTCCAAGGCAGTGCTAGCAAAAAGCTTTGGTCTGAAGGAAAATTTGGATTAAAAAATAACTCCGCATGAGAGAGCAGTCGTTGCACTTGAGAGCCAAGCAAAATACATTTAGCTAAGTGAGTAGGCGTTGCACCTAACAACCAAGAAAAATTCATTCAGTTGAGAGACCAGAACAGCGCATCTGAGAGCCAAGCGAAATGAAAAATATATGCATGAGAATGAGCGGCAAAGCATGATCGTCCTACTGGTCAGACTTGAGAATTGTATCAGAGACGTTTCACATGCCTGAGCACATCAATGAGGACGCGAAAAGGAAATGCTCATTCTAAATGTAAAGCTGAGGTTAAGGTGTAGAAGGCATGGGATTCAAAAGCAGCATGGACAACACAATATTATGTTGGCATGTTGGAGATTAAGGTAAGAGAGATTACCTTTATTAATATTTGATATTTGATGCTAGCAAATATATACCTAAGTTGTTTGATGAAGAGATAAAACTTAGGAAATATAATTTTTGATTATTAATTTGGGAGACAAGGATTTCTACTCCCAAAGATAAATTTGATATTTGAAATTAGAAAATTGAAAAGATTTAAATTTTGGAGAGAAAAGGTTTTCAACTCCAAAAAGAATTTGAATTTTTTTTAATATTGAAGAGAATTGAGAAATAGAAATTTGATTTATTTAAAGTTTGGAGTGATAAGGAAGTCTACTCCAAAAAAAAAATTGAAATTTTTGAAAAGTGAATGCAAAAGTAAATATTTTTGCAAATTGAAAAATTAATAAAATTTAAACTTTGGAGTTATAAGGTTTTCAACTTCAAAGGAATTGATAGAATTTGAAATTTGAAAAATTTAATGAGTTCCATTATGTCAAATAACAAAATATTTCTTTCAAAATCCCAACTTTTGAAAGGATCTAATTTTGCTTCATGGAAAAATAAAATGAGATCAATTCTCATTGTAGAAATTTTGGGAAATAGTGAATGGAACAAAGAAAAACCTACCAAAGATGAAAGAGATACAAAAATATAAAGAAAGTGATGCAAAAGCCCTTATGTTGATTACATTTGGGATAATTGATGAAATACAACCATACTTAAGTGGAGCAGAGACTTCAACAAATGCTTGGGGGAAATTATGTAAGATATTTGAAGGAAAGAAAAAACAACTAGCTTGAATTTGCAATCTAATTATATTCATTTAAGGTTAATAGTGGAGAGAGTATATAACTCTTTCTTCAAAAAATAGTAGATATAAAGGCTAAGCTATTAACTATGGGCAAATAGGTGGAAGACAATTTTATTGTCTAAGTTACATTAAGTGCAGTTTCAAAGAGTTACAAACATTTGGTCACATCATTGCAAGTGTTAAGTAAGGAAACAACCTTTGATGATTTAATTATTGTTCTTCAAGAATATGAAGTGGGAAATTTAGTCAAAGATGAAATGACTAATAATGCTTTGATATCTAAGGAAATGTACCAAGTAACATTGCTTCATCATCAAAGTCTCAATCTAGATGGAAACCAAGATTCCGTCATATGTAAAAAAATGGGTCATACTACATTTTTTTGTAGATATAATTCTTTAAATCAAGGAAATCAAATAAGTAGACCTTTCCAAAAGGCAATACCAACCTTAGTATTGATATGGTCCACAAAAACTACAATCAAGAGAAGAAAATCAAAAGGGCAATTTAGTTCAAGAAATTCAAGAGATTTAAGAAATAGAAGAGGCTACAAAAGGAAATGAAATTAGAGCTCTTACAACAAGAATTCTAGTTGAAGATCAAATTGAAGATAATTATGAAAAGGATAAAAATGAGATTTATTCAAAATTTTCTAATGGCATTAATGATACAAGTGATACAACAAATATAGTAAAAAACAAGACTTTAGAAAAAAGAAAGAACTCGGAACAAGAAAACATGGTCAAGATCAAGACAGAAAAGATAGAATGAAGAAACAAAAGAAGATCATAAAAACAAAAAAAAAATAGCTAAAGAAAATGTAGGAAACAAGAAGACAGGTAAACACTAGATTTTTGAACAATGCCAGAGTCAAAGCAAAAGGATGAGCAAGAATCAAAGATTGAAGACTAAAGTCTTCAATAACCAAATAATGTAATACAAAGGGGTGTTGGAAAATATTACATTATTTGATACATGTTAATGTACCCCCATGGTACCTTTATGGTACAAATGTAAATATGTAATAGATTAAGGTGTGAGTCTATAGTTTAGGAGTGATTTATATTTCCCCTTTATGTATGTGTTCATGTGTAGGATGTGCACGAGTGTCATGTAATTATGTGTGCAAATGTGAAGAGTGAGATTGTGCACACATGTTGTGTAATAGAGTGTGTAAGAGTGTGCAATGTGTCATATAGTAAAGTGTGCAAATGTGCAAGTGCCATAAAGTGTGCAAGAGTAAATAGAGCGTCAACTATCATGTATACAAGTGGCAAGATGAGAAGCCAAAAGACTTGAGAGGTTTATCTTATGCATGGAATAGAAAAATATGCATCTTAGAATATGTGAGAAGAGCAATAGACAAAGAGTCCAAGAGTCACCTTTCTAAGGTTATATTATGGAGGTAAAGCTCCATTTAATGTATCAAAGAATATCAAGACATTGAATAAAGATTGAGTAAAGTGTGTATACAATTTTTGAGCAATATTATTGTAAGTTTTCATGTTATTTCATGAATGATATTGGCCATTTATATATTATTATTCTTATTTTCATGAATGTTACTTTCATTGATTTTGGTCATTTATATTAAGTTGCTCTAATATATGAGACTACTTAAGATCCTGTATATTTTGGACCTGTGATAATCTGGCTAAAAAGCCAACATATTCAACATGAGCTCACATACCAAGAGAACTTTGGAAGGAGGCACACGAGTTATAAATGCATTTTTGTGGTATATTTAGATACCTCTAAGGCATATTGTCTTGATCATCCTTTGAAGCATGATATTCCAATTTAGAGTCCTTAGTGAGATAGATGAGGTTTTCTAGGGGTTACACCCAATCCCCCTAAGCTTTTGACTGAATATCCTCCTATTTCTTTGATTAATTCAATAAATTCTCTAGAGATTCTTGTAGGTTATACTATTACATATTCCCCTTCATCTTCTAATGAATTCCCTATGTCTATTTATTTGACCCCTCCTCAAATAGCACCACCTTCAACACCTTCAATCTTAGATTTTGGGAATGTTGAGCTTGACACACCAGTTCTTTTTGTCAAAGTATTGGATGATGAAATGGGTGGTGAAAATTATTTGGATACTTTAGTTTTGTCTTTTGATGTTGCTTTATCACAAGATATGCATAGATCCTCCTCAACTCATCTAACACCCAAGTGGGTTTTGAATCTTCTATAGGATGCTCAAACCATTCTTTCTATGGAGTGACATCAAAAGGCTCCTTCTTAGGCCTTGCTCTCAAAGGTTGATTGGAGATCCTCTCACATATTCCCAAGCTAAGGGTTAATTAGAGTGAGAAGATGCCATGCTTGCTGAGTACAAATCTTTGGTGAAGAATCAAACATGGGAGCTTGTCCCTCTTCCAAATGAGAAGAATGTTGTTGGATGCAACTAGGTATATAGGACCAAGTACAATTCAAATGGTTAGGTGAAGCACAAGGGAATAATGTTTTTGGGTGCAAATGGGTGTATAGGACCAATACACTTCAAATGGTTAAATAGAGAATCACAAGGCACACTTTATTGCTAAGGATTTATCTTAGGACGAGGGACTTGACTACTCGGAGACATTTGCCTCAATTTCTAGGATGGATTTTGTTCGGATACTTCTATCTATAAATGCTTCCTATGGTTGGAAAGTTCATCAAATGAATGCGAAGAGTGCCTTTCTTCATGGTGAGCTTCAAGATGAGATTTACATGTAGCAATCGTCTGGATTTGATCTTGAGGCTCCTATCCCCTTGGTATGTTGACTAATTAAGTCCTTATATGGACTTAAGCAGTCACCACATGCTTAGTACGAGAAGATCCACTCTTTCTCAGTTTCAAGTTTTGGAGATGTGAAATCAAACATTATGTTTACGTCAAACATTAGGATGGAAGACTTTGGTGGTTGTGTTATATGTAGATGATCTTCTCATTACAGGAAGATCTTTTGCCTTGATTCAGGATATGAAGTCACAACTACATGCTACCATTAAGATGACAAATTTGGGGCTTTGACACTTTTTTGAGCATTCAAATTGATCAGACTTATTTTGGGATCACTATCTCATAACCCAAGTATGCTTTATCTCTTCTTCAATGCTTTAGAATTTGGTGATTGTGCTATATGTAGATGATATTCTCATTACAAGCAACTCTCTTGCCTTGATTCAGGACATGAAGTCACAACTTCATGCTACCTTTGAGATGATAAATTTGGGGCTTCTGCACTATTTCTTGGGCATTCAAATTGATCAAAATTCTTCTAATATCACTATCTCATAGCCCAAGTATGCTTTAAATCTTCTTTTGCACTTTAGGATAGAGAATTACAAGTCTGCTCAAACTCCTTTTGCTTTAGGATTGAAGTATTCAACAAATTGCACGACTCCTTTGGTGGATGCTACTATAAATCAATCTCCTGTGGAAGTCCTTTACCTCACTCACACACAACCTAATATTACATTTGCTGTCAACTAATGTTAAATCACATGCATGTATCTCTCAAGTCATTGGATCGTGTCCAAGAGGATCCTTGATACATCAAACTTACATATCATATTGGTTTTCATTATTCAGTTGGTTCACCTCTGATTTTGGCAAAATTTTCAAATGCAAAATTATTGAGTTGTCATTGATGTCAAGGCAGATATCTTCAAGGGTGATTTAATGTTGTCATTGATGTCAAGGCAGATATCTTCAAGGGTGATTTAATGTTGTCATTGATGTCAAGGTAGATATCTTCAAAGGTGATTTTATATGTTTTAATATTTAAATGAAATATTTAAATATTAAAGTGGAAGGTTTATATTTAAATATATAAAAATTTAAATATTATAATATGCATAGGCAGACCTTCTTGAGCGTACCATACAAAAGTGAAATTAAATTCAAATGTTTAAATGCATGGGCCGACCTCCTTGGGTGCAAATTACAAAAGGGAAGCATATTAATATGAGGCCATTAATTCACTTTGGAGATGGCAAGCAATTCAAATATCCTTCGAGAGGAGAGCAGTGAGTAGAAGACAAGGGAGGCCATCCTGGAGAGAAGCACGAGTTTGGCGGCGTAGCAACGATCCAAAGGAGGTTTTAAATATTTGATTGTGCCACTTTGATCTCAATCGGGTGGTTAGCCCAACCGGTTTCTTAGCTCGTGTTAGGGCATTACGGTGCAGAAGGTTCGAAGGTCGAATCCCCTCGATGCTTGTTTTGCTATGGTTTTATTGGTCGAGATAGCGTGACGAAGGATCCATATATTTTATTGTGCCCCTTTGGTTTTAACTGTTGGGTTAGCTCAGTTGGTCACGAGCCCACGTTAGGTCGTTGTGCTACTAGAGGTTAGAAGGTCGTGGCTTGCTAAGTTTTGTTGTGCAAGGTAAGGGTAAAGTTTTTAATTAAATTTAATAAAAAAGAGATAAAAGGAGTCATGTTGTTATTATAAAGTTTTATATTGCATGCTTTAAAAGGGGAGATATAAGGAGTCATGTTGTTATTACAAATTTTTACTTTGCAAATTTAAAAGGGAGATATAAGGAGTCATGTTGTTACAAAATTTTATTTTATAAGTTTCAAAATAAGATCATCATTATTAAGGCAGATTTGGAAAGCACATGAAAAAGGAAGATCATCATTATTGAGCAGGTTTTGGAGCATATTTGAGCAGTGTTTGTGAGCAAGTTTTGGATCAAATTTGAGCAGTGTTTGTGAGCAGGTTTTGGAGCAGATTTGAGCAATGTTTGTGAGCAGGTTTTGAAGCATATTTGAGTAGTGTTTGTGAGCAGCTTTTGGAGAAGATTTGTTTAGTGTTTATGAGCAAGTTTTGGAGCAGATTTGAGCAATGTTTGTGAGCAGGTTTTGGAGCATATTTGAGCAATGTTTATGTGCAGATTTTGGAGCAGATTTGAGCAATGTTTGTGAGCAGGTTTTGGAGCAAATTTTAGCAAGGGGATTGGTGTCTCATGTGGATTGATGTCCACAAACTTGAGCAAGGGGATTGGTGTCTCTTGTGGATTGGTGTCCACGAACTTGAGCAAGGGGATTGGTGTCTCTTATGGATTGGTGTCCAGGAAATTGAGCAAGGGGATTGGTGTCCACGAACTTGAGCAAGGGGATTGGTGTCCACGAACTTGAGCAAGGGGATTGGTGTCTCCTGTGGATTGGTGTCCACGAACTTGAGCAAGGGGATTGGTGTCTCCTATGGATTGGTGTCCACGAACTTGTATAGGGGATTGGTGTCTCCTGTGGATTGGTGTCCATGAACTTGTATAGGGGATTGGTGTCTCTTGTGGATTGGTGTCCACAAACTTGTATAGGGGATTGGTGTCTCTTGTGGGTTGGTGCCCACGAAATTTATTGAAAAAAAATATAAACAATATTTTGTCGTGGTTTTCTCCCGAGAGGGTGTTTCCACGTAAAAGCATTATCTCTTATGTGTATGGAAATTGTGCATTGATTTATTATTGCATTCATATTATTGTTATCATTTGGATTGAAAAGTTTTATCTTATACTGCTCACCCCCCTCTCAATATAATCTTGTGTTCTTCAATTTGTAATAGAGCAAGTTCCTTCGTGAAAGCCTAACAACTTGAAGGAAGATCTTACAACACACATGGCTTGCCAAGAAGGTTTTTCGTCCAATAGGGCTTCATTGTTTGATGAGACTAACTATGCTTTCTGGAGCATAAGGATGCGAACCTATTAGATGACACATGGCTACAATATATGGCAATCTATTGAGGATGGGTTCACACAACCTACAAATCCTCCCACGGATCGAGATGGCAAGAAAACATTTAAAAATAATGTCAGGGCAATGAATGCAATATTAAGTGGGTTATGTGAATCAGATTTTGTGAAAGTCATGCAATGCACCCCAACAAAAGAAATATGGGACAAGTTACAAAGAACATATGAAGGAGACGACAAGATTAAAATGGCAAAACTTCAAACCCATAGGAGGAAATTTGAAGATGAAATATTTGGAAGATATTGCCAAATATCTACTCCGTGTTGTTGAAGTTGTCAACACCATTCGTGGACTTGGAGAAAAGATTGAAGACTCTAAGATTGTTCAGAAAATCTTAAGGTCACTTCCTATGAGATTTTATGCAAAGGTTTCAGCGATTAAAGAAATGAAGGATCTTAAAACCTTAAGCATGGATGAACTACACGGAATTCTCACAGCCTATGAGATGAGGACTAAAAGATCAAACATCCAAACGGGAGGCTGCATTTAAAGGTTCAAAGAAGATAAAGAATAAAGAACCAGACTCAAGTGAAGAATCAAGCAGTGGAGAAGAAGCTAACTTTGTGCGAAGAAACAAGGGTCTAAGAAAACACAAAGGTATGCATTCTGTGAAATGTTTTAATTGTGGTAACATTGCTCACTATGCATCTAATTGCCCACAATATGGAAGTAGTAGCAGTGAAGAAGAAAAGGAATACAAGAAAAAGAAAGAAAGAAAATTTTATCATAAAAATAAAAATAGGCACGGTCAAAACAAACATGAGAAGATCTTTCAAAGGTACAAGAAAAGTCTTTATGTTGAGGAAGCAAGCAGTTTTTCCAGCAGTGATGAAAGTCTCTCCGATAGTGAAAGAGAAAAAATCCTATTTTTGGCAATAGAGGAGAAAGAAGCTCCTGATGTCGAAAACCAAGATAAAGAGAAAGATCTAGAAAATGAAGAGGAGACCATAGTTGACATAGAAGAGGAACTTGTTGTTGCTCTTGAAGAGTTGAAAAGGCTTAGAAAGAAGAACTCAAGATTGAAGACTCGAATACAAGAGGATGAGAAGACAAAGGCAAAGTTGGCGCAAGAACTCATTAACTTGAAAGTTAAAGTTGAAGAGGCAAATCAAATTGAAGAAGGTATGGCTAAGCAGTTAAAGGCAAAAGTGTTGGAATGTGAAAATTGGAGCATGAGGTTGTCTCTCTAAGAAAGAAAGTGAATGAATCTAATGATAATATACATCAGTTTGAGAGAAGCACAAAAATGGTGGATGATATTGTCAAAGCACAAAGATCTTCGATTATAAAGACTGGACTTGTTTTTGAATAAAGTCAAAAGAAACAAAATGCGGAGTCAAGCTCAAAAGGAACAAAGGCATCAAAGAAAATGATTAAAGAACAACCTAAGACCTATGCTAATGTGTTGAGAAGTGGAAGCATTAAGAAGGATGAAAACAAATCATCATCAAGGAACAAAGTCCATCACAGAAACAACAATGAGAGAAACATGCGACAATATCCTCCAAGACAATCAGACATGTTTCAATATTTCTTCCATGGTTATTGTTTCTCATGTAACCAATTTGGTCATAAAGTTGTAAATTGCAGGGTCTGTGCTAAGAATGATTTTGGTTTCACCAAGAGGAATTTCAATTAATTTGCACCTCATAGACTACAACATCATATGTTACAAATGTAATAATTTTGGGCATACAACTAGATGGTGTAGAACAGTGTTCCCTGAACTTCCGAAATCAAGCAAGAAGGAGAATAGTCAATCTGTTCAAAAAAATATGACCTCCAAATGTGGAGAAAGAAAATGGAACAAAAAAATAACATAGTAATTTGGGAGTTTTACTCCCATCTCATCATTGATTGTCTCAATAAGAGCAGGGAGTCAAGTTTCTTATCTTACAACCCCGAGGAGCCTTTGTCATTGATGTCAAAGGGGGAGAATTTCAGTAAGGGGGAGCAACTTGTGATCCTGTTTTAGTAAAGGAAAGTTTCTTTGCAGGGTTGCCATCAATGACAAAGGGGGAGATTGTTCTAATTATTGAGTTGTCATTGATGTCAAGGCAGATATCTTCAAGGGTGATTTAATGTTGTCATTAATGTCAAGGTAGATATCCTCAAAGGTGATTTTATATGCTTTAATATTTAAATGAAATATTTAAATATTAAACTAGAAGGTTTATATTTAAATCAAAATATTTAAATATATAAAAGTTTAAATATTATAATCTGCATAGGTCGACCTCCTTGAGTGCACCATACAAAAGTGAAATTAAATTCAAATGTTTAAATGCATAGGCCGACCTCCTTGGGCGCAAATGACAAAAGGGAAGCATATTAATATGAGGCCATTAATTCACTTTGGAGATGGCAAGCAATTCAAATATCCTTTGAGAGGAGAGTGAGCAACGAGTAGAAGACAAGGGAGGACGTCCCGGAGAGGAGCGCGAGTTCAACGCCGTAGCAACGATCCAAAGGAGGCTTTAAATATTTGATTGTGCCACTTTGATCTCAACCGGGTGGTTAGCTCAATCTGTTTCCTAGCCCGTGTTAGGGCGCTGCAGTGCAGAAGGTTCGAAGGTCGAATCCCCTTGACGCCTGTTTTGCTGTGGTTTTGTTGTTCGAGATAGCGCGACGAAGGATCTATATATTTTATTGTGCCCCTTTGGTTTCAACCGTTGGGTTAGCTCAGTTGGTCACGAGCCCACGTTAGGGTGTTGCGCTACTTGAGGTTAGAAGGTCGAATCTCATCCATGACTTGCTAATTTTTGTTGTGCAAGGTAAGGGTAAAGTTTTTAATTAAATTTAATAAAAAGAAGATATAAGGATTCATGTTGTTATTATAAAGTTTTATTTTTCAAGTTGTAAAAGGGGATATATAAGGAGTCATGTTGTTATTATAAAGTTTTATTTTGCAAATTTTAAAAAGGGAGATATAAGGAGTCATGTTGTTGTTACAAAGTTTTATTTTATAAGTTTCAAAATAAGATCATCATTATTAAGGTAGATTTGGAAAGCACATGCAAAAGGAAGATCATCATTATTGAGTAGGTTTTGGAGCAGATTTGAGCAGTGCTTGTGAGCAGGTTTTGGAGCAGATTTGAGCTGTGTTTGTGAGTAGGTTTTGGAGCAGATTTGAGCTGTGTTTGTGAGAAGATTTGAGTAGTGTTTGTGAACAGGTTTTGGAGCGGATTTGAGCAATGTTTGTGAGCAGGTTTTGGAGCAGATTTGAGCAAGGGTATTGGTGTCTTCTGTGGATTGGTGTCTATGAACTTGAGCAAGGGGATTGGTGTCTCTTGTGGATTGGTGTCCATGAAATTGTATAGGGGATTGGTGTCTCCTGTGGATTGGTGTCCACGAACTTGTATAGGGGATCGATGTCTCTTGTGGGTTGGTGCCCACAAAATTTAATGAAGAAAAATATAAACAATATTTTGTCGTGGTTTTATCCCGAGAGGGTGTTTCCACGTAAAAGCATTGTCTCTTATGTGTATG
The DNA here is from genome assembly GCA_028583015.1 of Wollemia nobilis. Taxonomy (NCBI): domain Eukaryota; kingdom Viridiplantae; phylum Streptophyta; class Pinopsida; order Araucariales; family Araucariaceae; genus Wollemia; species Wollemia nobilis. The sequence continues at coordinate 9,028,532 of JAQPPZ010000012.1, read as the reverse complement.
GAAATTGTGCATTGATTTATTATTGCATTCATATTATTATTGTTATCATTTGGATTAAAAAGTTTTATCTTATATTGTTCACCCCCCCTCTCTTAGTATAAGCTTGTGTTCTTCAGATGCTCCACCACAAATTGTCTTCTATCTTGGTTTTGGTCTGATTTCTTGGTGCTCTAGAAGATAGTCTAGTATTTCTCAGTCTTCCACGAAAAGTTGAATAGTGTTTCTGATGAGGCGACAAAGCACCTTCGATGGATGCTTATATTTTGAAGTAGGTGGGCATTCCTTAGTCCTACCCAAGTCACTCTTTAGTGTGACAATTAGAGCACCATTCAACTTGTCTATAATCTAGTGTTTCAAGAATGGACGAAGTAAATTGAGATTTAGATGCACTATATGCAATGGCTTTATGCCTTTGGGATGCTTGATCCAATTTTTGTGCCATCGACAGAGCAGGCAACAAAACTTCTGACCAAGGACATGCCCGAGGTTCTTTTTGTGTGCATGCAAGAGCAATTTGGTGTGGAAAAGTGTCCTCATTCAACTTAAGGGGGCATGCTTAAATATGTGGTGGTTAAGCTTTACTTGAGGCCATGACCAACTTTCCATTATATTATTTGTATAAGCCCTTGTAAACCTTGTAAAGGTACTTTATAATATTTTTATTAATTAACCTAACAACTGGTTTCTTAACCTTGACCTAAAGGTAGTTTGTAATTGGATTTAAACACCTCCTTATACCAACCATTTGGTGATCAGCTGGAGCATGTTCTATTTTCCTTTAGTAAGATAAGTTGGTGTCTATGAGCACCCTCTTATATTGTGCGTATTGCTATTTGTGTGTTACTTTTCAACAACTCTATGTGTTGATTCCATTCATTTTTGCAAACTAATTGCTAAATCTAACATTGATTGAAGTAAAATTGAAGTAACTTTTTAAGGTCATCCTACACTCTTCTAGGTCCCTTATACATGGGAGAAGGCACTCATATTGTGCTATTTGCTTACAAGGCGTATATATCCTACCTCTCTTCGGATTTGATTAAATGGCAAAGTAATTGATATGGAGTGGATGGACTCAAATATATGCTACCACTCTTCGAATTTGATGAAACACCAAAGTATTTGATATAGAGTGAATGGATTTGAGGAAACAAAATGTCTTATATCTAAACACATGCTCATCTAACTTTATTCACAAACATCTTATAAAAGACAAACAAAACCGTGATATTTTATTTGTAAGAATAATGTTTGTTTTACTCAAAGTTTATCAAATAGTTTTAAGTCGATCAATTATTGGGTGCTTGAAATAAGCCCCACAAACCCCTACATTTGTCAAGCAATATGGGAAAAAATAATCCAACCACACCCTATTAATTTTTCACAGATATATGAAAATTCAATACACCTAGAGTCAAAATGAAAAAAAAAAAAAAAATTGTCTTCACATGGTCTACGAAATGAATTAGCAAAGGCAAAGACATGGTCTCAAGTAGTAAAAGAACCAGTCAATCAACAAAAAGAGTTGATAGAAAAGCAAGTAAAAATTCAAATAATAGAAGAGAAAGAAAGACATGAGAAGTTATCAAATATAATCATCAAAGGGTTGAAAGATTATGGGGACAAGGAAGACACAAATCGTTTAACCAGAGACTTATTGTCAGATCGATTACAATGGAAAGATCAGATAAAAAAAACAAGCAAAATTGGCAGGCTGAGAGAAGGAGGCAAAGATAGACATGTTCGGGTCACATTGATGAGCTATGAGGATAAAATAAGGTTACTAAAAAACAGAGGCATGCTGAGAGGGTCACAATTTTATTTAGATGATGACCTAACATTTTTACAATAGGAAGAAAGAAATAAGGAATGGGAAAAGGTGAGGGCAACAAGGAATGAAGGGAAACAAACATATTTAAGAAATGGAAAGGCATACATCACATCTAAACAAACCCAAAACAAATAGGGAGTATGGCCCGCCCGGGAACATCTTACGATGGTAAGTTGGAACTATAGAGGTTTCCCTTGGAGAAGAGGACCCGGGTTAGGGCCCATTGCTAGAGACAAAAATATAATCATATTGACAAAAACACATGAACACGATGGATGTAGGACTCCAGAATTTGTGGGATACAAAAAAAATAGCAATATGGAATAAAGCAACAGAAAATGGCAAAGGACATGGGGGTATTATGGTTTTAATAAAAGAGGAATGGGATAGGGTCATTAAAATTGAAAAACAAGATGAAAATAAACAATACATCTGGATAAAGATCCTAGAAAATAAGTCAATTATTAGCATAGCAACATGTTATTTTGCTCCCAAGAATTCTAAATTCTATAAGAAACATGACCTTAACAGAGAAGACCCATACTCCTCCTTAAAAAGAGACATTTCAATATACAGTAAGTTGGGGGAGATTATATTAATTGGAGATTTCAATGCAAGGACAACAAATAAGCAAGCTAACATTCTAGAAGGCAACGAAGATATTGAGATTAATCCTCTTTGGATGCCACAAGAGGAAAATCAGCAGTGGACCAGGACTTCGGAAGATGAGCATGAGGCTATCACGCAATATGGAGAAGAGTTGTTAGGTCTATGCAACATATACAACTTGATTATTTGCAATGAGATGAACAAATGGAAAAATTCGGGAAAGTATACATGCAAAACATATGAGGGACAAAGTGTAATAGACTATGTAATATGCTCACAAAATTACATACAAAAAATAAAGGAGCTAGAAGTGGAAGATTCTCCAGTGGAACTTAAGTCAGATCACAACCCAATTGTTATGAAACTTCAAATTCATGGAGACAAACCAAGGGAAAAACACTTGCAAGGCAATCAAAATAAATATCCTCACAAGGGAAACATTCTCTTAACAAATGAAAATCGACAGAATTTTAGAGCAGTATTAAATAACAAGTTACAAGAAAGGGAAGAACTACCTCACAAGTAGTAGAGATTACAATAAGAGTGAATGGTTAATGCACGTTATTCAAGAAGATCTAAACAAATGCAAGAGAGCAAAATCTAAAAAGAAAGAAAGGAATAGCTTCCGAACCAACCCATGGTTCGATGAAGCTTGCAAAAAAATGCGAAGATTACTAAAGGAACCAACGGGTAAAACAAGAGCAAACAAAAAAACATATGAAAAACTGGTAAGGGCAAAAAAAGAAGAATACACTAGAACAAGGAGGAAAGAATTGATTTACTTAGGATAGCATGAACCAAAGAAATTTTGAAAGGAACTAAGCGTGAAGAGGATGCAAATTGAAAATAACATAACAGTTAATCAGTGGTTGGAGTATTCAAAACAACTTTTCACAATTGAAAACATTATTCAAGGGATAAAAAAGTTAGCAACTGGTAAAGCCCGTGACATAGACAATCTTCAAACAAAGCATATAAAATGGGGGATAGATATCCTGGCACCGCAGATTAAAGAAATTTTCAACGAGGTCATACAAAATGGCTTCCCTACCGAGTGGACAACTAGCTTGACCATTCTTTTGTTTAAAAGTGGAGATGTAAATAATCTCTCAAACTATCGAACTATCATGATCAACCCTCTCTTTGCAAAGTTGTTTGGGAGTATGATAGAGAGTAGGATCAGCATATAGGCAAAAGAAAAGGGAAAGAGAGCAAAGGGGCAAGCAGGTTTTAGGCCCAAGCACTCAACTATTGATCACTGTATCACGCTCAAACACATTGTGGAAAAAATATGGGACAAAAAAGAGGAGGCTTTTTGTTGTTTTGTAGACTTCAAAAAGGCATTTGACACAGTGCCAAGGAAAAAATTATGGAGCAAAATGGAAGAGCTAGAGGTTCCAATTCACTACAGGGCAATAGTTCACAGACTATATGAGCATGTAAAGGCTAGAATCAAAACACAGGAAGGGTTATCTAAATGTTTTGGTAGTGACATAGGTGTCAAACAAGGTTGCCCTCTATCTCCGACCTTATTTGGGCTGTACATTGACAAGTTAGAAGAATGGATAAACAAATTTGGGGGAGAGGGTGTGCATTTAGCCAAATATGTGGTAAAACTCCTCATGTATGCAGATGATGTAATTCTTGTGGCCAAAACAACCAAAGATCTAGAAGATCACCTTCAAGCTCTAGAACTCTTTTGTAAAGAAGTTGGGATGCAGGTGAACACGAGCAAAACAAATATTATGATTTTTCAGCAAAAAAGAAGAAGCAACAACTCGAATTTCAATTTGCAAGAGAACCGCTTGATGTAGTAGTAGAATACAAATACCTGGGCATAGACTTTCATGACAAACTTAATTGGAATACATGTAGGATGAAAAGAACTCAAAGTGGTTGGAGAGCACTATATGCACTTCAAAACAGGTGTAGGAATGCCGAGTTGTGGGATTGGAAGACCACCAAGGTCTTATTTGGCCTACTTGTTACACCGGTTCTATTGTATGGTTGCGAGGTGTGGGCTAGTGGCACAACAAATGCAAAATGGAGGCAAATAAAAATGATTAAAAAATATCTAATCACAAATTTTCTCAAAATTAAGGCCACAACCCCTTATGAAATTATTCTAGCTGAAACTGGAATGTTCCCTTTAGAAGCAATTGCTATGACCAAGCTGTTATGTTACTTGAAAAAAACAGAAAACATGAAAGATGATAGATGGCCTAGGGCAGCTAGGGACGAAGAGTTGCATAGGCGAAAGAATACATGGATGAAACAAAATCAGAAATGGATGAAACACTGGGAAATCAACATAAATGAATGCCCAAATGTCAACAAAGACAAAAAAATTATGTAAATGAAAAGTTCAGAAGTGGAATGTGGAAAAATGCAAGCAGGAAAAGACAATATTATATTGCAAATTTTAACCCAACGTATGACCACAAGGAAAAAGCGTATATAGGCGCTGAAATCAAGTGGAAGGAAAAAATACTCATTGCTCGGATAAGGACTAGCTCTCATAGGCTTAGATGTGAAACAGGGAGATGGACAACGCCCAAAGAACAATGGGAAGAAAGGATATGTACTCTATGCAACACAAGGGCAGTAGAGACAGAGGAACACTTCATCTATAAATGCCCGAGTTTTTCAGATATCCGTGACAAATACAAAGAAACACTTGGGAACGGGTTTATGGTAGATTTATTTGAAGACAGTAAAATTAAAAAAGTTGGGAAATTGCTAACACAAATCAGCAGAAAAAGGAACAACCTTCTCAAAGATATTAAAGATCATATGATATGATTTAAGTAATTGTACTTCCATATTTGAGGTCCCATAGACCATATTTTGGTCTCGTGGACGTAATTAAAATCTTTCATTCATTCACATATGAAGAAAGTACAACTATTCTTTATAGAAAACAATGCAATAGTATCTATGTATGCCTGCTAGGACCATGGCTGCCAATGCGAGTTCCCATCCGCTGCCATAAAGGAGCCTATCAACAAGTAAAACGAAATAAAATCTTACGGCTGAACCACAAATCAATGTTAACAGTCACAAAAGAGGAAAAGGGACCCACAAATACAAATTGAAGGTCCTAGTTTTCTTGTTTGTCTAAGTGACGCATGCAATATAAAGCATAAAGTGCAGCATATCCAAGGTCCACAATTTGCCAAGGGATGTCCCAGTATATGTCGTGCAATTCGTGTCATGCATGTATATCCTATTCAAGACCTTAACAACGATATAAACAAACATTGCTTGATGGGAATATTCATGGATGATTCGTCTAATGCTTCTGGGGTGAGTTTGAAGTGGATTATGAACAATTAATAATATGTATAGGGGCTCACATGAGATTGAACTCCACATAGGAGCCTAACGTCAATCTCAGTATAGGGGTCTGTTCATCACACACGTTCTATATATTGTCTCCTTACTTCTATTTGTATATGGCCATCGACATTAATCTATTTACCATCCATAATGTGTACTATCCTCGTGGATCTAACTTAATGCTTCTTTAGGCATACATCATGTAGTATTGCATGCACATTGGCTCTGTTCCTAAACTCTGGAACCAACCGTTCTATTGTGTGACCTATGGCCCACATTCCCTTGGACTGGGCCCATTCTTTTCTCCCATCCCTTGTATTCATTCATTTACAATGGTATCTGGCCATTTCTTCACCTTTGGCCTCTAGACTGTCTTTCTATTGGTTTATGACCAAGCAGGAAATGTTACAAAATTTTTCAGTTCAGCATATATACTTATTGAACCAGTATATTTCAAGTTTTATTTGATCTAACACTGCTCCTGCAATTATACAACTACTCACTAAAAGATAAAGAGTTAGATTAGTACATCACGCTTCTTGCCCTCTAAGCTGGTAGGGTTGCTATATACCTTAAATCATTATTTATCATTAATTATTATTGTATAGGGGCGTTTCCATCACATTTACACTTTCATATTGTCTCCTTGTTCCTATTTATATGTTGCTATGGACACTCATCTCTTCATGATCCATATTAAGTATGCTATCCTTTTGGTTATAACTTAATGCTGTGCCTTCTGCATTCATCACAACTACGATCTCATCAAATCAGATTCATCAGTTCTGCATTTGAAGACGGTTGGAAAGTGGGCAGATGCAAGGGCACTCTGCATTGACAATTATATGCTATAATTCTCTCACATAACATATTTTATACTCTGCATGCAGTAATTATACATTTTCATATATGCACATAAATTTCAAATATACTTTTACATGTTTGTACCCCTCTGAAAAACAAATAAAACATAGAAAAGACATTTGAAACACCACATCTATAGCATAGGCTTCAATTAACTAGCTTCCAATAGATTGTACAAGTCTCTGTGTTATCTTCAATCACGGTCACATCATCTGACATTCTTAAGGCAACTGCATGCTAGATAAGAAAATCTTATTAATATCTCTGAATGACAAAGTAGGCCAATAGGACTTGTTGAAAAGATCTGTTACAATGCACTGTAGCAACCAGAATTACTATGAAAATAAGCTAAACTACAGAAAAGAAACTAGGATAGACTACACCGAAGTGGAACAACTCTATGGCATTAAATTTTGAGTTACAGCCTCAAGGGCTGGACCAAAATGGGTAAATACTAACATGTTAAAAGTGATAATGAAGCCAGAGCCAACAGTAAGGTAAAAGAGAGAGAGAGAGAGAAAAGAGCTCCAGTGGATCCAAATGCCAACACTAATCTGTAGCGGGATGTAAAGTAGAAGCTGAGTCGTCATCATCAGCAGTCATCCCAAAAGGGCCAACACAAGATCTTATGATGCTCCCAGGAGAACGACCATCAAGATTCTCCTTGCATCCATCCCTGTGGATCCAATAGAAGAAGATATGAAGGTGGTAAGCTGGATCTGTCTGCAACTCCTGGATAGGTGAGGGATGCAAGGGCAGAGATGATTTCATCAATGTTGAATGAACTCCCTGCAAGATTGAGATCCATTACCATTTAACACTTATAAGTTATACTTTGCGAGTCATATAAACCTTGGAAAACTTATATAGTCAAAAGACATTTACATTCACATAGCTGGCCCCACATTTCTAGAAAATATGCCTCCTTCCAGTTGCAAAAGGTAACAATCACTTAATAAAACTGCAGGTAAAAATTACTTAACAAAGCTAGCCAAAAAAATGTTGTTTGGAGACTAAAAGGGCCTCTAAATTATCTAGGAGGACAAAAGGAGAAAATTTTATATTCCTACAAATAAAGGTGGATACAGAGTTTGATACAAGAACCTCCATAAATATATGATAAAGAAAGTAGATAAACTCCCTACTTTTGAAAAGAACATTGTTCCAGTTTAAAAAATAGTCAGAAAAGTCAACGGGAAACAAAACATTGCACGAATGCAAGGTGACAGAGAAGAGGGAAGATAATGGGAAAAATGTATATGCATAGATGATATTTCCATTGGAATCTGAAATGGTAGGATAGATAGACAAAAAGGAAAAGGGTTTGTAGTGAATTGAACTCTCAATTTATTACCAGAAGTGCTTATCTTGGTTGGGTAAAGAGAGTTTCAATTTCTTCATAAATTTGATTCTCTGTTGAATACACTAGCAGTTATGAAAATTCTAAAGAAAATCTGGAAAGTAAGGAACGCTAAAGAGATAGATCTCTCACAAGAAATGATGCTGGTGATGTCCTGGCATCTTACCACGTGACAATTAATCATATGAGCATTCAGTAATCAGTATCTTACCATGTACAACCTGAGTAGCCTAACGGTGAAGACTTTGGAACTCTGAATAGAGGTCCAAGGTTTGAATCTTGTAGAGGTAGGGTTGTACACCATGCTTCAGTAACTGAAGTATGGTTGGATAACCATATATTGAGTAAAACAAGGGTCGTCTCATATGGCCTATGGCCTCACAGATGTTAAAATCTATTTTACCCTTTTACCCTTTTAAATAATAGAACTAGAAATGTTAATAGAAGAAAAGGTTATAAATCAATATGTGATGAATTCATGGCAGACAGACTTCTGCTAAGAATTTGTAAGTAATTTGCAAACCAATGGCAAAAAATGAAGTTCGTGCATAATTTTCTGGACTTACTTGGTATTGCTTGCGTGTAGGTCTCCATCAAGAGATGTTCATCTTGTCTGACTTGTTTTTTCCTTTGATCCTGCATTTGAAAGAATTTCCCATCCCAATTGATTAGACATAATTAAAGTTCATAATCTCAACACTGTAACAACTAGAAAGATGACTTTAACAAGGAATTTGTGAAAAACAATAAATGCTAAAGCACACAGTAGATAAACCATTTACTTAACAAAAAGAAATTTTGGCCTATAGATATAGTGCAGAAACGTTAAAAAGGATTGCTCAGTCATATAGGAGCAATCTTCTACACAAGATCAACAATTTGAAGAGCAGCTGCACATTATGCTCAAATGAATGATAGATAAAGCCTTAGTAGAAAAACTCGGACTCGGCTTGGACTCGGCAAGGCCAATTTTTAGACTCGGACTCGGACTTGGCAAAAATACCTCAGAATAACTTGGCAAAAAAGAAAAAATTGAAGAAAATGCAAATTTTCATTGGCAAAAAGTTTTTTTTTCATGCATATCAAATTAATTAACATTATACAAATCCAAAATTATTACTGTAAGTGATAGAACCTTAAACCACACATGAAAGTGGCAAAACACACATCAATGTAACTGTTGTGTCGCTGTTAGATTCAGTCTTGGAGCATCTACAAGTCCTCCTGTTGTCATTTAACATGCTTTTTATTTGTAATTATTTCCTCCTGCTGAATATGTAGTGTTTGCTAATATTTCATGGATGGAAATTTAAAATACCTTAAGCTAGATGAATCTTTCATGCTTGCTAAATCATGTAGATCTGCTACTGGCCACTAGCTTCCTTGTTTGCCATTTGCTTTTCTGAGAGTTGCCATGTCACTTCTGTCATTGTTGACCATTGCTTGAATCCAAATTGCATGACACCTCTTAGCCATTTAACCTTGTTGGCAAGCTCTTCCAATGCCATAACTGAGGATTCTATTTCATCCACATTCATGCATGAACTACTTTCTGAATTTTTATTTCTGCCTATTCTCTTTGAAAGCACTGACAGGGCAGCTTCCTTGCTGTTTGAAGACATATCAAACCGGCTATCCATATCCAGAGAGAATAAGCTATTGTCTTCTCCACCTGGGGTCTTGCGCTTCAATCTACCTCTCCCATGACAAAATGACTTTGCTCTTTCAACTATGACTCTAGCCTGTTCTTTCTTATATGTTGACAAAGACACTGTATTCCTTTCTTTTACAGAAAGTGAATCATTTGTCATAGACTGATCACAGTCGGTTCTGTCCATATGATGAAAAGAGTTCTCAACAATAATAGGATTTCCATGGAATCTACAGGAATCTGCGTCCAATGTTGTTCCAGTCACATGCGAATCTTGTTTAGGAGCTCCTGCACCATCATAAACACAAGAAGTTCCGAATTCTTGGGAATCATCCCTTCCTGGCTGCCAACTCTGGCATAAAGCATTATGTGAAATGCCTTTGCCATTTGTTGAGGCTGTCAAATCACATTTGGTTTTTCCAAGTCTTAAGTTTTGTTGCCCACAACTCATAAATTGTTTGCTACCATCTAATCCAGTAAGTAGTTGAGCCAATTCAGTAAGATTACAGCAAGTACCTGAGGGATGGTCAACTCCATATGATATTCCCTTTGTCATAACAATATCCACAACCTTCTTTTCATAATCAGAATGACTATGAAATCTCTGAAGATCTCTTTCTTCTTCACTTTTTATATCTGGAACCACTTTTGCAACAGAATCCGAATTCTGCAGCAACAAGCCTTTCCATGGAAAATTTTTATACTGAGCTGCAAAAGTAGAAGAGCAAAAAACAGTTGTTTAACAGATCCCTCAATACAAATACGCCAAAATTGATTGCCTTTTTCAGGTAATGCAACGAGACAAATAAAATAAACCTTGCATATGCGATCATATAAATTGAATAATACATTGTTGTAAAGGAACTTACTATGAACGGTTACTTTGATAAGCTCAAGACAAAGAAAAGCAGCATAAGAAAGAAAAGGCTTCCTCATAGAAAACAGAACATGCATAATTGTGTAGAAATGAATCGAACAGGCAATTAACTACCAACCACATTCGGCTTTCCTTGACATGATTAATTCACACCTCACCATCCTAAACCCCCTTCCCCAAACCCACTTACCCAGGTTGCAAGAACTGCACCCTGCAGTTAGCTTATCTGTTGATAGATTTAAAAAAGAAAAAAAAAAATCTGAACTACATTTGTATCATAAAAAGCTCTTAATCAGAAGAAACTTAAAAGTTGAAATGAAACGTTTAAAGGTAGATTATAGTTCCAAAAGCATATCTTGAACATCAATTGAAAATAAGCCATAACCATTCAAGAATAAGGGTCCAAAGAAAGAAAGAAATGTGATGTCTATAATGACCAAAGTTAATAGGGCTCAAATGTTACATTTGGTTAAGAAAGGCTAGCAGAAGCTAGATAAGATAATTCTATTAATGTCCACAGATGGCCAAAGTAGGCCAATGGGACTCATTGAAAAGAGCTGTTACAAATTACAATGCATTGTAGTAACCACAAAGTACTACGAAAATAAGCTAAACTAGAGTAAAGAATCTAGTGTAAACTACTCTAAAGTGGAACAACTGTATGGCATAAAATTACAGCCTCGAGGGTTACCCAAAATGGATAAACCCTAACATGCTAAAAGTAATGATTAAGAGAGATCTAGAAGTCGAGGTACAACAGAGATAGAAAGGAGCTCCAATGGATCCAAGCGCCAACATTAATCTATAGTGGGATGTAAAGTAGAAGCACAGTTGTTGTCATCACCAACTATCCCAAAAGGGCCAACACAGGATCTAATGATGCTCCCAGGAGAATGGCCAGGACTAAGAGGGCCTGGTTGGATAATCCTGGGAGGACATGGAGTTCGACCCCTCAAGACTCTTCTAGCATCCATGGCTGTGGAACCAATAGAAGAGGACAAGAAACTAGTAAGTTGCACCTGTCTACAACTCCTCGGTATGTGAGGGGTGGCCGAAACTTGACATCAAAGAACTGTAGTCTTGTCCTATCGCAAGCAAGAAGAAAGAATTGAAGCCCTAGTAGCCACTCTTGTATGCAGACAAGGGCGCACATATTCTGTCATTAATATTTTGGATAGTTGTAGCTTCAAATGAGCACTTATTACTCTCGACTGCAGAGATAGGGTGAAAGAATGAGGTGATTAGTCGAGTAGTAGTCTGTCTCCCCTGTAATAACTGACATCGAAGAGTGATAGCTTCCTTGAGGTAAAGAGCCAAGCATCTTTGGTCAGGATAGCTGAAAAAAGTGGCAAGCGATCCACTTGAGTCTCTATACAAGCAATAGTACCTCCCTCAAATCTCATAATAAATAGGACACCTGAAGATGAAATGTTCTTCAGTCTCCACCTCTTGAATAGAGCAAAGACAACATACCCTATCCTCTCGAGGAATATGGTGGTCCGTCTCCACCCACAATTGATGTGAGCATACTTTAAGTTGACCAAGAGGAATCCTAAGGTTATGTGTCCAATGTCACTTGACATAATTAGGATGAGTAATAATGCCATTCTTAATCCTCATGAAATGCTTAGTGTAGAAGGCCAACTTAGGACTAAGAGGTTGAGATGGAGCGACCCAAGTGATCTGAATATATTGTCGATAAACATCATCTCTGACTGCTTGATTAATTACCCTCTTATCAGGAAGAAGGTAGGGAGGAGCATTTAAAGAGTATTTGAAAGGAGGTAATTGATCTATGGAGATGCCAACTGATTGAAGAAGAGAAATAACTTCTGAGTACCATCCATGATGAGGACCAAAAGAGCCCCTAGAGGTAATGCATTCTAAGGAGCAAAGCGCCAAATATGGGTATCTCTCTCAGCTTGAGGTGCAATCACCCATGGATCTAAGGCGATGAAGCTGAAAAATAATTCTGAAGATGCTCTCAAGGCGAAGAGGATGAACGCCAAACTCAGCCTGAACAATACATTGGGGAATTGTTCTTTTACATCAGATAAATCGCTGAAGCAAAATAGTTTGGACCCTCTCAATGCGAGCCCAATCAACACACCCTAGACTTGGACCCCAAATCTCAGATCCATAAAGGACTATGGGTTTGATGATGCAATCAAAGAGGTGCATCTTTGTAGGTATGTCTTGAAAGTGTTGTTGGAAGCATTGGCATTCCAAGACTGAGAGAGATGCATATCCCTTGCAAAGATGTGACTGTGAAGTTGGTCAAAGATTAAGGGAAGGACCTGTAAACTGAACCCCCAAGTAGGTGTAAGCAATGGTGATCTCAATGGACTCGCCCTTATAGAAGAACTGAAACTTAGATAGGGTACTCTTTGATGTGTTAAAGATCATCACCTTAGTCTTGCTAAGATTGACTGCCAATTGTTTTAAGTCACAAAAGCGAGCAAGAGCATCCAACTGTCTTTGTAGGCCCTCAAGAGTATGAGCAAGAAGAACATCATCTGCAAAAAGCAATATAGCTATCAAGACATGATGTAGAAGGCAACCATCGTCAACATGTGTATATTGACGAATAAATTCTTCAAGCTCATCAATGTAGATCCCAAAGAGTGAAGGAGAAAGAGGACAACCTTGTTTGATGCCAATGGTGCTCTGGACATCCTCTGAGAAACCAAAAGCTGTCCAAAAATGGCCAACAACTACCTCATATAGTCTCTTGATGGCAATGATAAAGAGCTTCGAGATGCCAATGTCATGTAGTCTTTGAAATAAAAGATGCTTGGGAATGGTGTCAAAGGCCTTTCTAAAGTCCACAAAACAACATAACACTTTAGAGGACCATTGGCGAGCCTCCTCAATAATAGCCTTGAGAGTGAAAACATGATCAATAGTCTGATGATCCCTTCTAAAACCAGCCTGCCCTCTCGCTCTAAGCTTGCCTTGATCCAACAATTCTGAGAGTTTCATATTCAAAATTGTTGCATAAAGCTTAGCAAATGTGTGCCCAATCATGATAGTTGTATCGGATCTGAATAGTCCCCAGATTTGTGGATGGGGTGGATAATATGTTGTGACCAGGAGGTAGGGAACCCAGAACAAACAACCTCATTGAATAATTCTGCAATGGGATAGCCAAGAGCTTCAACACCATACTTCAAGAACTCAGCCTGAAATCCCTCAAAATCAACAGCCTTGCTAGTGCTTAATTTATGTATAGCTCTTTTGATGTCCCTTGAAGAGAAGAGGTGACATGATGTTGGGGGGAAGAGATATGAATGGTGGGCTGCCTTGGGATATCATATAAAGAATTAGCATGGGAGACCCAAGACTTGTCATTGATGCATATGGGATGGGGCTTCCTAGGAAGAAGAGTGCGCCAAAAGGCTTTGGGAGAGTGATGAAGAGCATCTAGAAGCTCACAATGCGTAGCGACAAGAAACTCTCACTTCTTACATCGAATGAGGCATTTATATTCCCTTCGAGTGGAAGATATAGTTGTAGGCTCATGGATAAGAGCAAAACAGAGCTTTCGATGCATGGACTTACATTCCTCATCATACCAACGATTCATGGGGCAAGCACCAATGCGACGAACAGGCTTTGGCTGAGGAAAAGTGTGGGGAAAGGAGTCAAGGGCTGCATCCCATAACGTACGAGACAAAAATTCATATTTGGTTGTTGTTGTGGTGGAATTAAGAGAGTAGTATTAGGACAAGAGGCATAATCATCGGCCAAACATGGATCAAAATGAATCATGGGATGGTTGGTAGGATTGGGCGATGGAGGAGGAAAAGATGGAGAGGTAAAAGAGGAGGAACTCAAGGAGAAAGTCAACATTGCATGATCAGCCAAGGGAAGCTGACTAGATACCTGAAAGTCGTGAATATCAGAAAGCAAAGTCTTGTTGGTGATGACATAGTCAACCACACTCGCACCTCCTGCATGTGGAAAACAAGTGAACCTGGAGGAGTTAGGAAATTGAGGAATCCCATTGAGAACCAAGAGGCCATGTGACTCACACAACTGAATCAAGTGTTTTCCATAAGTTGTAATAGGATGCTTCTCATCTGCAGAGGTCCTAGTGAATGCAAGATCCTTGGGGTTGAGTTCGAAGAGACAGAACTCATCCTCTGTAAGATCATGAAAAGGTGCTTGGTGGGTCCCAATGCGAGCATTGAAGTCACCTAAAAGAATGACATCACCCACTAATGAATATGTAGAAATCTCCAGGTAGAGATCCAAGTATGGGTCACCATCAGAGTGGATGGCAAAAGTTGACAACACTGGAGGAAAATAACATACTACTATGAAGATGTCTCTAAGAGGGGGTGGGCCCCTCTTGATCTGAAACCACATATATCTGGAGTGCTCATCTGACACGACCAATGACACGTTGACGAAGGCAATCCCGAATGAGGCATGCCACACCACTTGAACCACAAACGCCACCTAATCGACATGTCACATGCTTGAAAGCAGAAACCCAAAAGTAACCATTGACTAGTGGAAGAGATCATTTTGGGCTCTCATGGGTCTCTATGATAAAAACAAGATCTCATGAAGAAATAACATCTTGGAATGTACCCAAGGAAGACCATATCGCCCCATTACAATTCCAACAAGCAACAAAGAGGCTACTGTTACCTATTGGGACCCAAGAACACCTTCATTTTACAGGCCAAGGACGTGACCACCATGAAGGAGGGGAGTCACAAATCACAACTTTTTGGTCATGAATAACTGCCCACTTGTCCTTTCGAGCAGCTATCACTTGCGCATGTGCTTTTTGTAGTTCCTCCATCTGAAGATGTGTGAGGTCCTCATCCAAGTAAAATTTTGTGGACAAAGTAAAAAGTTTCTTCTTGGCTCTTAAAGCCCTCAAACATTCCTCAAATGAGTGGAAACGAATCAAAAGAGTGCCATCAAGGGCTACCCAAGCCCGATCAAGGATAACATCCTTGATATCCAATGTGTTATGCAAAAAATCATGGCCTGCCTTTAAGGGATCAGTAGGCTTTGGAAGACCTCGAACTCGAAGGTTGAGTTCTTTGGCTTGGCGTGCCCTTTCCTCATCAAATTTGGCTTGCACTGCTAACTCCACAATGGGAGAAATTGGCTTTTATTAAATTCAAGCTAAAGTATCCAACAATAACTTCTATAGCTAAAGGATGCCACACACAACTAAGAAGACTAGCAAGCCTCAAGCTAGCATAGTTATAGGATTATTGGGCTTATGATTCCTGAGGCAATATTTTTAAATACATTATTAGAGAAGGGGATCAGAACCAAGTATGTGCATGAAAAGAGGGTTGTCATGGAGAAAGTGGCAAACTTGGACAAAGAGCAAGCCAAAGCTAAAAAATAGATACACCAATATGAGCTTGGTAAGTGAAAAAGTAACCCTTCTACATAGTTTGAGTTTTACATCAATGCGAGGGTGAGAATTGACTTTGATCCTAGCAGCAAACTGAACCCTCGCATAACTGAAGCCCTAATGAGACAAAATTGGAGCTTAGAAGAGACGAATGAGACATGAGACAAACACGGTGAAGAGGACCATAGTATAGGGTGAATTTGATGAGGAATTTTCAAAAACATGGAATAGGCATCACTCTAGAGAAAGGAAGAAAAGAAAGGAAATTTCAACAATACCCAACCATCACTCCCTATAGTACTTTCTGCAACAACATCTATCACCAAAATTAACCAATATGGCACATTCCTTGGGTTAATAAGCACGAAAGGGAAGGTTGACTTAGTTGCAGGTTCTTCGATGACATAGGGTGAAGAAGGAAGTGAAGAAAGAGAAACAGTTGACAACCTTAAATAGGAAGGAATAGAAACATAAAAAGAACCCCAAGCAACTAAAATCAAGGGTGATCAAATACAAGCCCTAGAAAAGGAGAGAACCCTTCTACTACAAGAAAAGCAAGGAAAACGAAAGTTGTTTCAGAGGCACCAATTACTTCTACCACCACTTTCACCACTCTTCCATCCCCCACTCCATCTACTCCCTTTACTTCTCTCTCTTCGCTTCCTACTTTTTCTCATCCCCCTCCTACTCCACCTAATTCTTTTGTTGAGCCCATCCCACTACAAAAAAGCGCAACTACAACCTCAATTGTCTCAACAGGCCCTCCCACCTCGACAATAGGGCTATCATCCACATCGCCAACACCAACCATTCCACCTAGATTTTTACTAGCCCGTTTGTATCTATCCCTTCTTTAACACACCCTATCATGTCTTGATCAATATAAACTATATTTACATCACCCCACATACCTCCACTTTTACATCACATATCACCACACAAGTCGCCCCATCATCCATATTCCCTTCTACCATAGATAGCTTTATTAGCACAACTTGCCAATTGGGTACATACATAGCCACATACCCAACCTTAGGACTTCAAGGAGCCACTGAGTCAGGAACCAAAGAGGAATTTAATTAGACTACACTCAGGAGGTAGCTAGCACTAGAAACTACACAAAATGACACAACTTATTCACTAATTATGCAAACATGTCAATTTGCCTACCTACATCTTAGACCAAGGGGAGCTTCTCACATCTGAACAATTAGCCAACATATTTGAGGAAGAAAAGGCTAAGATGGAAAAATCAGCCAAATGCGCTACACCAAATAATTCTATTAGGATCTCCAAAATGGAAGGGTTGCCAGAAAATGTGAAATAGATTGCTGATTAGGGAGAAGACCATCCTAGAGATCAATATGAAGACCTGGCGTCTAATATCACAAATTTGGATGTGGTCAAAATTCCTTCAGATGCTGAGTGGCAAGCTTTGTTGACATTGTTGCCACCAAATTAAGGCATGCAAAATGACAAGTATTATCCCACAAATTTTGCAGTTTTGTCATCGATTAATCTCAATTTTGTAGACCATGCACCCAAATGACAAAGGCATAATTTGGGATCTTCCTTGATGCCCAAGCAAAGGCATTATGGCAAAATACCTCATAATGAAGGCAAATGTTGTAGGAGTTATGCTATTCTTCCAAGCATTTTTCCCAACTCCAAGACACTATCTTCACCAAGGTCCTTGTCAGACTCTGTGTAGGTACCATCATTAGACTATGAGAATTTTGACTTGTCCGAGGAATCAATATCCTCACTATTTGACTATGTCTTCAAATTTTTGATATATTAATGGTGCCCTCTTCTTGAAGCTCAGCCTGTTGTCAAAATTGTGATCAACCTTTGTCATCCTCATCTAGCCTTGACAAGCTATGTGCCATAGGCTGCCTTATCCAAGCTGAACATAATGAAATCAAAAAAACGTTTGGTCAACAATACTTACCTTCTATCTCGCTAGGATGCACTTCACATTGATGGTAAAGCACTCTGCTCCCAATATCCTAAAGTTGGGTCACAACAATGTCAGTGAATCCAGCTACTTATGTGTCTTCTCAACAAGCATGTTCACACTCGAACCTATATCAACAATCATGTACATAAATGTATGCACCACCAGCTCAATGTGCAACGACACCAATGACTTCCTAGCACCAATCATCAGCATCACTAGGTTCATTTAATGGTCAAACAATATTTGGTTACCTTTGTCAAATGGTCACCAGATGCTTCTAATGTGTGTTGTATCCTTGGAATGCTGCAAACCTCCACAACTTGTAAGACGTATTTGTTCTTGACCCATTTGTTCAACATCTCTAAATATCTCTTGCTCTGTGACAAGTAACTTGCAGAAATTATAATTAGAAAAGTGTTTTCCTGTTTCCTGACTTGTGGCCTTGATCAACCAAACTGTAGATTGGAAAAGATCATAAGGATCTCTTGATTTTTGTAGAACAATCACTATCATAAGGTTTCCTGCAATGTTTGTTGCATATCATTGTCACAAGTCAAATAGTTCTCAATTGGTTAAAACTCAATTGGATCAAGCCGGGGATGTTCTTTACTCACCACTCTGCATTCATGTGCCTTACCAAACAGCTCCTTAGCTTGTTCCCAACTTCATGTTGAGAACTTGCTCCTCAAATGATATGTCAGAGATGCTTGCAGATAGAGGCATTCGAGATCTCTCTAGCTTCATCTGCTTGGTTCTTGTATTTAACCTAGCCCTTCTCATAATGTGACATGAGCTCTTTTCCCAAGGTAAATTGCCATTAACCCTCAAATACCACTTCCATGTCTTGTTGCTGCATGCCATAATTATCTCAACTATCACTTGATCTTGATTTTGTTGAAAAGCATGGTTCATCACACTTCATCGCACCTCTCACTTAGAGAGATTCTCTTTTAGGAGACATCTGGATGATTAGAGTCAGTTGCAAAGCTCTTTGGAATACAGTCCTGTTTTCTGCCAATAACTTTCCATGGATGTCAGAAGAACACTTTAGATGTTAATATAGGAAGTTCAAGCACTTAAACTAGGAATTTACATTTCTGGACATGGCTAAATTTGCCTTGTTTGTTGAAGACATGAATTCTTTGCCCACTGAAACTCAAGCTCAAGTACTTGTGCTTTCCTTGTTTTAATAGGGAGAGAATTTCCTTTCATCTTGTCGTTCATTTGATTTAAATTTTGTTCCGTGATCTAATATAGTGATAATTTTTCAAATATATATATATATATATATATATATATATAGAGAGAGAGAGAGAGAGAGAGATCCACAAACTGGAATATGAATCAACGATCTAAAACATCAAACCTGCCCCACCACACATTTCATGCAACTTGAGCATGAATTACAAGGCTGACAAAATGAGTATCTAAAAATAAGCAGCTTTCTACCTGATGGGAAACAGCCCTCTACACCCTCCCAATGCCAATTCAGCATGCAATTATCAGAACCAATACCACTACCACGCAACATAAGCACAAAGATGAGGCAGACAGAGACAGTGTCTAACAATTGACATACTTTTGCTGCAAAGTCAGATTTAATAAATTTAATTATTCATGTTCATTATTATTCACACTGCTACAGAAGTGTGAAATAAAAGGAGAAAAATGTAATCCATTTGAGGCAGACTCTGCATCATTCTTTTCCAGTTTGAGAAGCTTCTCTGCTCTTGACAAGCCCAAAGAGCACATGAGATTATATATATAAGTTCTAGTGGGAAAACAAAAATGTTTTTCATCCAAGATATTGGAGTCCAACTCTCTCAAAGAAATTAGAGGAAAAGCAAAAGATACTGGTCCAAAAGACACCTTTTAGAACTTTTCATATTGTGATAATTCTTCTGGTGTAAACTAGAAACAAGATGAAAACATTGCTTAATGTCAAAGTTTATAGAAGGCTAAATATGTTAAAAAAGCACAATCTCCAACAAAGCAAAGATACGTTTTCCTTTGCCTTTGCCTTTGATAATTAATTTGATATAAAATAAAGTCCTACTGAGAAGCACTGATTATAGATATTAGCGCATCGGTCATTGATTTCAAATTGTAAGGCGCTTCATTATTGAAAGGTAAATGTTGTCCTATTTTGATAGGGGCTTTCTACGGTGATTACCGACTAGAATATCTGAAAGCGGATTCTAGTTCCGAAATAGGTTCAATGGCTTATAAACAACATCCTCTCAGAAACAAGCAAAAATATATCAGAATATACACAAATCAATAGCTGGAAACTAAGAGGCAAAACTAAAAAGAAAACGATCCATGCAAACACTCTTAAACAAACACCTCTATAGGTATGCCAATGGACAAACTGAGAAAGAAAGCATGAAACTTTGGATATTTACCTGAAGTATTCATATGCAAAGCTGGGTCAGGATCACTTTTCAAAGCTGAGATGAGGTGTACACAGGGATTGAAATCTTTTCTGTTCTGTCAAGCCACATGACAAGCAAATCATGAAATAAGAATGTAATGTAGGCCCACATATATACATCAATAAGTCTTAGGATCAAAGAAGATTCATGTCATAATCTGAGCCCCAGTTCAAATTCTATATTAATAAATGTCAATTGACCAGAAAAGCTAAACCAATACAACAAATTCTGGGATATAGTTAAATCTTCTGAATATACAACAAATACACTTAATAGTATTCTGTTTTTGTAATAAAGTGTGTTGTCTTCTAAATGTCTAATCCAAATCATAGTACAAAATTGTTTCTCTAGGAAGCTTGATGATGGTTTTCCATTTCTGATTTTTAGTGTGCTCATTTGAAATTTCTTCCTTTATGTCTCCCTTACCCTGACAATTGAATAGACTCAAAGACAGCTTCAGCTACAAAAATCACTTTTCCTCATATTGGTTTCAACTTTTATTCATAAAAAATTAAGAAACTTCTATATTGTTTACCAGTCATTTCTTCCTTTGGGAGAAGACAATAATTCTCTATAATCTTTATATACCTCAAAGTTATTTTCAGGCTAACGTTTCCAAAGTTTGACTGCATGAAATACTCCCATCAATTCTTGATTCAGAAAGGTGTTTTAAAAAATAAATAAACTAAAATGCAAAAGAACAAAGTGATTTACATTGGATGTACAATAGCATTACAAAGAAGAAGAAAAAACCCAATAAAAGGAAGAAAATAAGGCACCTCCAGCAAATTGCCAAACTGTTATAATACCACTATGTAAATCCGACAAGCTTGACAAGTTATAAATAAGGTTAGAGAGATGTAGAATAGGTGTCGAACAACCCTATCCCTGTGCATGGCAACAATAGCTTGCCAAATAGTCATCTGTCTAATAACCATTTACATAGCAGCCATTTGCCAAATAATGGAATGTCAAGGATGACAAAGAGCAGCAGTGTAACTTTGACAAACTCGAGCAGCAAGGAAAAATATTGGAATAGTACTAGCTCTAGCTTAGGATTAAATAGACGAAGTTGAAGAAGCCATTGGGGTAGTTACAATAACTATCGTAAATAGTTATTGAGTGTGCACAACTACTACCGCCAAGGTGTGACGAGGCAGATGATGTTGGTGTATGCCAACAATGAAGTAGCAAATCATTTGCCAAATAGAGAGGTTGACAACACAAGGGTCGATTAGGTTGAACCTTGGCTGACAAGAATCTCAAACGGAAAAGAGTTGCATGAAGTGCAAGGATGGCGAAACAGGAGGCAAACAAGTCAACAAAGACGAACAAAAGGAGTGAGATTGAGTTGGATCCCAAGCTGATGAAGCAGGCAAGCAAGCCAAGGATCGCAGAAAAATACTGTGTCCCACTAACGACATTGTCACGAGACATCCACAAGCGTTGGATTGTTTGTACACTATCAACTTTTTTGGGCTATCTAGGTAGGTCGTCAAGCCTCCCTGGCCATCTAGAACGTTTGCCCAAGCTCTTGGGCCATCTGGATGAAAGACATCAAGCACCCCCAAGCTGTCTGAGACTATTAAACAACCTCTTGGGCCATCCGGGTGGGACGTCAGACACCCCAAGCCATCTAGGAAGGTGTCAGGCCCCCTAGGCCATCTAGGATGATTGTCCAACCCCCCAGGCCATCTAGGAGGGCCGCCAAGCCTCCTAGGTTGTTTGGCCCCCCAAGCAGTCTGGGACGGCCAAGTCAACAAGAGGGCCTTTTGGGACCCTCCCCGGCCATTTGGTGAGTCCGTCTAGACCCTAGATGAACCTGAGACCATATGGTCGTTCTTGGCTTGTCTAGCCACTAAGCCAAGCCATCTGGCTAACAGGTCAAGCCATCTGGCTCCTTAGGCCATGGGCAAAAGTGGTCTAACTGTCTAGCTAGACCATCTAGTCGATGAGCCCACCCTCTTCCATTGATAGGACACCGATGACAAAGACCCCCCCAACGATGGTCGCCCTTCACCATGGCACGCAAGAAGACCAGTTGAATGAGTTAGGGCACGTTTTAGAACTTCAATGAAGCGAAGCCAACGTTTCCAAAGGAGAAGAGATCTGCAATAGAAAACTAGAAAAGATTTTCACTGTGGAAGAACAATGAGGGTACACAAAAATGGCAAAAGAAACAAGACTTTTGTAGAAAAACCTCGCTAAGGGCGAGTAAAAATTGGAGTCTAGTGAAAATCAAGGGTTTAGAGTTCAGTCGTGAATAAGAAATCCAAAATCATAGTCATCAAAACCAACAAGGGTTTGTTTGGAAAAGTAAGGGAAAACAACAAAATAAGCATGTAGGTGGAGAAAATAAGCCATTCAAAAGTGAAATTCAGTGATTCAATGGTGAAATTCAGCATTTCAACAGTTAAATTCGGCATCGGGGTGGAGGAATTTGGTGTCTCGACAAAAGAAAACCTATTTGGCGAATGTAGAGGGATTATAAGGCAGAAAAATCATTGTGCTAGGTCATCTGAGGTAAGTACTTGATGAACACAGAAATCGGCAAGTGATTTGCGTCTGTGACTATAGTTCAACAAATGGATGGGGAGATTTCTACTCTCCCCAACCTTCAAATCTTAGGTCGATTCCCTTCTACTTTCTAAGCTGAAAACAATGAAAGAAACTAATCTAAAATGCAGAAAACAAATCCTATCTATTTTGTGTAAGAGAAAGGGGTGTAAAATACGCCTGAAGTCATAGCAAGGTTTAGTTTTGGTGTGATTAGCAGCTTGAGCAAGGACTGAATAACTTCAGCATGTAAGATCTTTGAATAACCTGCAATAACAATGAAAAAAGAACCAAGGGAAAGGAGGGCAAAGCCACTAATTTCACACATCCATGAGACAAACAATCGAAGACACAATTGAATCAAAATGCCATGCACAACTCTTTTATTGAATTTGCAATTTGAAGTTTCAATACAATCTTACTCCGAAGAGTAGCTTTGATATGCTTGAAGGCCAAAAGACCATTACAATGAGCATTTAGCTCTTATTTATACTTCAACTTATAGCCACAAAATGGACTACATACAATGTACCTTGATGATAATTACAAGGTGATTACATCATCCTTATCTGTTTACTAAAAATAGACACGAAGCAAGGCACCCTGGCAACAGGTCGCTCTAAGAGCGGGTCGATTGGAGCATGAGCTCACTTGGAGAGCGGATTATTTTGAGAGTCGGATACCCGAAGAGCAGACCACTCTAAGAGCGGGGTGCCCAGAGAGCGGGTCGCCATGACATTGGGGTGCTCTAAGAGTAGGTCACTCTAAGAGCGGGGCACCAGGAGAGCAGGTTGCTCTGGAAGCGAAGTTCCCAGACAACAAGTCACTTGAGGAGCACATTGCTCGAAGAGCGAGGCGTTTCAACAAGCATGCGTCTTATGAAGTGGAAAATGCTCAAAACAATTATTAAGTCCGGTTTGGTCACTTCACATTTTTCATACTGATTGCGTGACAAAACTTGTTTTGGAAGTGATGGTAATAGTTAGCTACTACAATTCTGGCAACTTGCGGGGGGCGTTAACCTTGATTGATGGGAGATCTTAGATGGTGCTTTATCCATTGACCCACAGAATCTTTTGCCGGATTTCCTATGCCTTTCTTACTTTGGCTAAACCATTGTTCGTGAGATTTCCTAGTCCATGCTGGAGGGAACCAAAGAACTGTTCAATGCATCCATGTCATCGGTTAGTTCCTCGTATGTATCTCTTTGAAGATCCTCCACTTCCATTGCCATCTATTCTGCCCTCAACTTCAGTTGTTCCCACAGGACCTTAATCTACTGCTTTGCTTCCTGCCTCCTACTACTTCTCTCAGCCTCTGTAATGTCCCCTTATTAGTCGGACAACAGGAGATGAGTGAACTTGCCTACTCAAGGGTTCTCGTAGGCAGTGTCAGTTGGTTGGGAGCCCACCGAGTGACGTGGATTGTTGTTTGGACGAGCAGAATTTTCCATTGCCATCTTTTCAGGCCGTTTCGGACACTTGTGGGAGGACTTACTATTTTTAGTAAGTCAGTCAGTTGGGGAATCGGTGGAAACGGACAGTACGATTGAATACTTCGGCGAAATGGGTATCCATTTCCATAATTTGTTTGGGATTCCGGGGTTCAGGAGGCAGAGATTTTAATGTGTAAAGTTAATTATATTAAATTAAATATTTAATATAGTTTAACTTTATAATATTTCATATGTGGGAGATATAAGGTTTATTAGTCACTTAAAAAACAAGTAGAAATATAAAGGTGACTTATAATATTCAATTGTTAATATGGTCGGCCAAGTTATGAGAATTAAAATTAAAATGTTTTATTTTAATGTTGCTTTGGAAAGAGGAAAAAAGAGGTCGACCCCTCTTGGAGAGTTATAAAAAGAGCAATGAAACTTCATTTTCATCATCTTTGGCTATTCATTCTCTTGGAGCAATTTTGAGGAGTTCTTGCAGAGTTGCAGGGGTTTCGAATTCAGCTTGTTGTGTGACGAAAATCACCAGCAGGGACAACATCCTCGGAGTTGAAAGATATTCTCAAGGTGTTCATGAGCAACTCTACTTCAGGGTTGCATTGGAGCTTTATATCTGTAGATTTACAGTGGTTTTCAGGGGGTTTGGAAGGGATTTCGAATCATATTTTGCATACATTGTTGTAGCATTCATTCCTCAGCATAGCCGTACAAGTGGAGTCATTTATTGTATGTGATTCCATGATTTGAGTTGGGGTTTCAACGTGACTTGGTTATTTTGCTTCTACAATTCGAGCCGTTCCATTTAGAGTGGATTTCTTATGGTTTCAGGGCAGATTTCAGACATTTCTTGCTGGCCATAATTTCCTCTAGCCTAGCCGTACCATATCTTGCCTGGCATTGAAGGTGTTTTTTAATATTCAGAGTTTGGGTGCCAATTAATGATTGTAATTGAGGCGCTAAGGATTGGAAGCTTTCTTTTGCATTGATATTGTAAAAAGACATCTTTTATTTGTTGTTGGGAAAGAAATACATATATTCCTGTGTTGTTCAGCTATAAAGTCGCCATTTTCAGTCTTGTACAACTTCCGGGTATTTTGATACTTTCCAAAGTCCTTTAGAGGGTTTATAGTTTTATATAAATATTATCTAAATTCCAAGTTTCATTGATTCCCGCCAAGTAGTTTGCTAGATATTATTTGTTCAAGTTGGCAGTTTAACTTTTTCTGCATATTCTGTACTTAAATAAAAAAATACAAAAAAATCAGAATATTGCACAAAAATCGAAAACCTTGCA
Source organism: Wollemia nobilis (assembly GCA_028583015.1). NCBI lineage: Eukaryota > Viridiplantae > Streptophyta > Pinopsida > Araucariales > Araucariaceae > Wollemia > Wollemia nobilis. The sequence continues at coordinate 9,002,908 of JAQPPZ010000012.1, read as the reverse complement.
AATTTCCAAATTAGCAAAACAAGGCAGAAATTTTGTATCTTAGCTTGGGTGAGATATTACAGCCTCTAATTGCTTCTCAAGTTCTTTCTCTTATTCATGCAATTGTACTTATTCCTCCTAGGATCATTTTTCTTGCCTTGCCTATTTTTCGATCTCTTCTTTTCCCATTGGGGCAGTCTATAACTGGTCCCTTCATTTAGCCACTACTTCCTACTCATGTTCAATGACCATCTGCAACTAGCGAACTTCATTTTTTGCTTTGGCATGCTCCTTGTAGTGTTGGGCTTCCTGATTTACCTATAACACTTTGGATTTTAGGATATCTAGTATGTCCATGGTGGAGACTTGGTGAAAAATCTGGATGTCCAACTAGCGTTTTTGGTTCAGGCCGATGTGTCAAGATATCTAGAATTATGTCAACAAGCAAAGGGGTTGTGGTGTGATGGACAGATGAGGGGAGTAGTGAGGCAAAAGTGGAGGGACCGATGGCTTCTTTAATTTGCATGAAAACTTGTCCCATGCTAACATCAGTGTTAGTCATTGTAGGTTGCAAGAGGACAGGCCTTTTCCGTGTTGTTCTTTATTTCAAGGATGATGGTTGTACAACTGATATGGGTCTATATGGGGAGGCACTTGGTCCATGGGTCAGTTGTAAAAGTGGTTGTGCTTACTGATGGTGGATGGAGTGTAGCAAAAGAATGAAGAGGAATATTGGAAGAGGGAATTGAAGAAAAGGGTGGGAAAGAAGTATGGGGAATAGAAGTGGGTGGAGTAGGAGTGAGTGAGTCATGAGAAAAGGGGTCAAGATAATTTTGAGCCTCTAAAGTAGTTGTTCCTGCTTCAGCCACTTCTTCATTGGCTAAACATTGTATAATTGCTTCTGTGTCAAGAGGACCCATACCTTGGAAATCGACGTCGCCTTTGCCTTCTAGGTCATCTCCTTTGCTATTCCTCATTCTCCTCGTGTTGTGCACATTCCAAATCATACTCTTCACAATCAACATCAACATCTTCAACTTCATTCCTATGACTAGCTTCATTCATCATTGCATCTTCCATTTTAGTTGTTTGAAGCACAATTCCACTTGCCTGAGATGATGGATTGTTTTGTGATGGCATCCACAACATGAAATTTCACATCTGCTGCCACTTCAGCCATGGTAGGCGGAAGGGATGCATAATAATCACCCACAGGGAGTTCTCCCTCTTCAACTTCTTTCTCCGATGGTGGTGAAACATTTACCTTCTTTGCACCCTTAGTTTTCATGCCTAAGCTGGACTCCTGCATAGATTCATTTGGATCTTTTGCAGATCTGTTCCCTATGAAATCATCATTTCCTTGACCTATTTTTCATTTTGTCTCCAGAATTTCACTCAATGGCTTTGGACCCTCAAAGGGTACTTCCTCACTCAACTTAGGATTTTCCTTTCCCATTCTTATCTTCCTTTCTTTCAAAGGAAGATTTTGCCTAAGTTTGGGTTCATATTTAATAGATAATAGAGCCACTATGTAAGGATCCATGGAGTCTGGATTGTATAGAACTTGCAGGTTCTTCACTTTTCTCATGTTTCTTTTCTTCTTTAATTTGTGCAAGCGTTTTAGGACCAGCAAAATCCATGGTATTTGTCCTTGTTTCATTGTTCTTAAAAGTTTGACCTCTTGAGCCCCTGGTTTCTGATGACACTGAAGCATCTGCAAGCATTCTACCCCTATCTTTTCCCCGATAACTGCTTCTGAGATGGTCACTCAAACCACGCCTACCTGGTGGGCTTCTAGACCGATACCTTTCTGAATTTCCTTCATATTCAGATTCCACATTGTCAAATGAGTCTCGCTTAAAGCCACCAAAGTCTATTTGTATCCTGCCATGCAATCATCTATTATTGTAAGAGCTTGCTGTGACTGATCTCTGTATGTTACATCATGATGTCTATGTTCATCATCCCTTATCCTCTGGCCATGATGACTATTTGCATGCTGCCTTTTGAGGGGTTCTCTACTCCTTTAGCTGCACCAATTCTCCTACGCTTTGAAATGTGGTGGTGGAGATCCTCAATATTGTTCTGTTCAATATCATCTTTGATGGATAGGAACCTCCTTCCATGCACAATTGATCTTTCTGGAGCCTTGTAATCAAAAGAATTAAGTTGTTTTTGGCCAACCTGGTAATATGCTCTCAGTTTATATGGATCATAAGCTCCATGCGTATACTGAAATTCAGCATCAGGGTAACCTGTTAGATCATGCATGCTTGGATGATTATAATCATATTTGGCAAACTTGTTTCATATTTCTTTCACGGCTGTTAGTTGCCCCTCTCCCTAACTCTGTCATGGTTAGAGCAGTAATCAGCATCCTTGTGATGGCTTAGTTGATCAGGTCCATTATCCACAAGTACATCAAATCCAAGTGATGATTCCCCCAACCATTCCTCAGGTTCCATGCCATTTTGCAGTTGATCCTCTATAGGCTGAGCATGACACATGCGAGTTCTGGTGACTGGAGCATTAGGTGCCCTTTGCCTTGTTGATTCAATCTCTAGATCTGATTCAGCATTATGCCTCTTTGCCTTTGTAAAAACTGGCTGAGAATGCACTTCAGAAACAAATTTTGTGTCTTGTGGCACTTACACTGCCTTGGTATGATTTGAATGCACTGCCACATGGTTGCCCAAATGCCCTCCCTTTAAATTATTTGACTGCAATTGTCATGGAGTTGCTAGACTGCACTGGTTTGAGGTTATTTGATTTTGCTGACATAGCATTGATTGACCGCATTTTCTTTGGATCAATTGATTGCATTGCATCAGGAATTCATGGGATAGATAGGTGTTTCCCATCTTTGATATTTTCGGCTTCACTGACTGTTTGTTTCTCACTTACTTGAGGCTCCATAACTGCAGCACTTGATTTTGTTGCCTTCTAAGTAGCCAGATTACCTCATTGCCAGATGCTGGTATTGACACCAATGCCAATGGTTGTGATGGTATTGATGAAGGTGTGCCACATAGGCTCTCTAGAGGTGGATGCTGAAAAGCACAAGTTGGATTGAGACAATGTCCACTCAGCCCAAACCAACAGTCCCTAAGATTAACTCTAGCACATTCATTGTATTGGTATTCGCTTTTATTACCCTTTTTGCAGGTCAAGGGCGATGCCAGGAAACAAACCCAGGGTTATCACTGTTGTTTTATTCTTAACACTAGATGCATATTCCCCCACTGGCTCGCATGAAACTCGAACCCACAACTTACAACCAAGATCTAATGTGATGCCCTGCAAAGCCCTCGTCAAACACAACACTTTTTTACAAGCTGATCAAAACCCTAATGGTCGTTGTAAATGTGAAGAGGATGCAAAGCCAATGGGACTGTGCTCATAAGATTGTGGTTTGAGATCTTGTGAGCGAGTATTGGATCTCAAGGATGGACATGATTATGCTTCACCCACAATTTTTTTTGTTCTTTTGGTGGGGGGAAGCGGCCCCCACTAAACAATATGCTTCACACCTTGTGCTTACTTCTTTTTTCAAATTTTTTTAAAATATGTTGGGGGAAGAAGTGGCCCCTGCACCACCAGAGCAAAGCGCTCTACATGGAGGAGCTCTAGAATGGGGCACCCTAAGCATAGGGCGTGTGCTTGGAGCGGGGTGCTCAGCCTGAAGTAGGGAGCTCTAGAAGCGGGGCATTCTAAGCATAGGCTGCTCCAGAAACAGGGCCCCCTGGGAGCAAGGCACTCTAGAAACTAGGCACAAGGCACTCTAAAGCAGGGTGCCTTGGAGCAAGGCACTTCATAACTTGAAAAAAATATTTCTTTAAATTTCCTGACAACGCTCCTAGCCAAGGTGCCCTCAAAGAAAGATGCTTGGAAAAAAGAAAATAATTTTTTTGGTGACCATGCTCTAAGGCGAAGGGCCCTTGGAGCAAGGTGCAAAATGTCTTCCTCTCCATATTTTAAAGGAAAAGCAAGGAGCAAGTCCCATGTTCCAAGGGGTAGGGCGCGCGTGGTCCCATGTTCTGGGAACAGGGTGCCCTCGAAGAAAGATGCTTGGAAAAAAGAAATAATTTTTTTGATGACCATGCTCCAAGGCGAAGGGCCCTTGGAGCAAGCTGCAAAATGTCTTCCCCCCCATATTTTAAAGGAAAAACAAGGAGCAAGTCCCATGTTCCAAGGGGTAGGGCGTCCTCAGAGCGGGATGCTCCAAACTTTTTTTTCTTTTACTTCTTTCTTGACATGGATGCATCACTTGTCTCGAATTCATTGGTGACCATTTCCATTGAGCAAGTCACTTACATTGACCAGCTTCAAAAAATCACTGCCTTTGACACCGTCATTCCAGCTCAAAATATTCCAACACCTATGCAGGCAAAGTATGTCAAATGGCATTAACAACTCGAACCTTCATATGCGCCCTCTAGCAAGCAATATACCCCTCCATCAGAGAAGTGCGTAAATCTGAAAACAAAAATAAAAGTCTTGCAAGGTAGAGCTACATTTGTCCTTCTTATAGTCCCTTGGGTCTTATTTTGGCCCATCGCGGACATTAATAATATTTCATTTCATTTCTCAATCTAAAGCTCAATATCAAACGTCTTGATAAGAATATTCCCTTTTAAGCCCACTCTATTTGGCAGCAAGGGTGGATGCATGAGCTCCTATGATTGTTTCCTTACTCCCTGTCTCATCCTATGGTGGGCTTTGGTATTTGAAGCTAGTCCAGGATTTTGTTCTCGTGTGATCAAATAATACCAGCAACATCAATCCTTGTTAATGTCCTCCTTCTACAAACCTACTATTGTCCTCCATAATATTGAACTATTGGAATATGGGCCCTACCTCAGCCTTACTCCCTAAAATTGTGGCAAATAGCATAATTTTTAGAATTATGATCTCCCTATTGCTTAGCATGGTTCCCTCACATGAACTCTTTTGGGCACCCTTGGAACTTGCAGATGTATCCATATCTATTGCTCGGACAATGTCTGTATCCAGGGTAGAACTGCATGTTTCATACTCTAGAGGAAAATTTGTTTCCATTTTTGCTACAGGCTCTTCCTCTTCCAATGAAAATACACATGTTGTACAATCTACTTCAACCTCTGAATCCTTGTCCACCTCAGGTTCTCTCTCTTGTTCACAAGATGTTCTGCTGATTTGGTAGCCTTCTTCTAGGATTCCTTCTTTGAGTAAGGGAAACACTTCCACCAATGGGGGCTCATCAGATGACTCTTCCTGTCTCTCTAGTTTTCCTCCCTTTTGTATCATTTCAATAGTGCCTGTAGGCAGGAAAATTGATATGCCTACATTTAGTGAATAAGTTTTGTCATTTTGTGTTATTTAGGAGTTTGTACGCAAAGTGTTTGACGAAATGTGCATACATATATTTAATAGCTATAAAGTCGCAAAGTAATAACGTAATATTTCATGTATTGTTAAGTGATGTACGGGTAAGTCATGAGTCATTAATTAGTTTATCTTGTAGTGGGAAATGAAATGTAAACATGAGACAATTGCGGGTCAAATGTCATTTATGAAAACTATGAGGTGTCGGGTAGTTGGAGGGTGTAACTAATTTTTAGTTGTATATATAAGAGTATAAGACCCTTCCCTCTTTCATTCATTCATTCATATGGTAATCGGGTCATGTAAGGTTGATTATGCCATATAGTTGTGGAGTTGGCCGACGCATGAGGTTGTGGGCATTGTTGACTCAAGGTGTGGCTGGTATGAAGGAAATTCTGCACAAGGTTGCAGACTGTGTATTGTAAGATGTTGTACATTTTGTCAAACACTTTGCATACAACTACAAAATAACAAAACTTATTCACTAAACACAAACATATCAATTTGCCTGCCTACATCTATCCCCTCTAAACTTGTCGGTGTCCTCGACGACACATGAGCTAAACACTAGGCATAGAAGCACTAAAGAACGTAATGGAATCTCTTGTTGCACTCCTTCCACTTTCTTCAAAGCCGCTTTCTTCTCAACTATCTTTGTATTAAGAACAGTCTATACAACAATAACATTACATACACAACATATAATTTCTTGGAACAACATTCAATACAAACCCTCAATACTATGCCAAAAACATACCTCGGCCAACACCACAACCATCCGACTGCATCCAAATGAATGAATGAATGAGGGAAGGGTCTTATTTATACAACTAGAAAGTAGTTGCACCCTCCAACTACCCAACACCTCATCATTTTCTAAATTACATTTGATATGCATTTGAGTCATATTTACATTTCATTTCCTAACTCACTACAAAACAAACTAACTTATGACTTTACCATACATACTAACATTGCATGAAATATTAAAATTACCACTTTATAACCTTATTAATTATATGTACAGACATTTTGTCAAACACTTTGCATAGAACTTAAAAACAACAAAACTTATTCACTAAACACAGACGTATCAATTTGCCTGCCTACATCTATCCCCTCGAAACTTGTCGACGTCCTCGACAACACATGAGCTAAACACTGGGGATAGAAGTATTGGACAACGTACTGGAATCTCTTGTCGCGCTCCTTCCGCTTTCTCTTTTCCCATACATCCTCTGCTACTGGCATCACTTCAAACTACTACCCACAACACATTGTTTTCCAATTGCTTACTCCACCTTCTGCAATCAATCGCATCATCAACATGACCATGACCTTTATGACCAACATGATCAACATGATCAACATGACGAGCAACGCCTGTCACCACTTGTGTCGAGGGTCAAAGGGAAACGTCCCTTGCGGGGTCGACGGGCAGCACCCTTCGCGTGTACCCTCAACAACGAAACAACTAAAACCATCATTGCCTAAACTGAAATTTTCTCTTTGTCTGCACTTCGATAGCCTTCACTCAACCCACTTAAACAACTTTCCCTCGGCTCCAAATTATTGCTTCTTGGCCTCTGACAACACTCCTTGAACGACAGCTCCATGAACGACACTTCTTGTATGGCGATTTCACTTGGACGACACCCATTGGTACGAAATGCACTAGTACGACACTCATTGGTACAACATGCACTGTAATAGCAATTCCTTGAAAGGCAAGCACTAGAACAACAAGATATGTCAGTAACACATGTACGACACTCATCGTCGACACCACTTGTACGACATTCCTCTGACAACACTTCTTCCGATGACACTTCCTCCATTGAAATCAAGTTCATCTCCTCAATCAGGTTCACCTCCTCTGCTTCCTAGCAAGGGCTGTGACTCTTCTCCGACTCTTCAAACTCTCGGCGCATCACTAGTTTGTCTCACATTGTAGCACTTTGATAATCACGCGTGAAGTGCCCCCACAAATGGCATCGCCAACATTGCACAATGGGTCTACCCTTAATGTCATACTAAATTCTTCATCTTCTAATTTTTTTGCGGTTGACACTGATCGCATTACTAGTGGCACCCCCCCTTCATACAATCTCCCTTTGTGCGACATATACCTGTAGTGATGATCTTGCATTCTTCGAGTCACACATCGTTAGAGTCATCGTTCTTCTCTTCAGAGTCTCTTCCTTCCAGGACTTCTTGACCCCAACACTTGAACGATGAACTACTCTCATGCCCAAAATCATCACTCACTGTCTGAGTCACTTTCATCATCCAAATCACTGTCATCTTCAAGGTCACTCGTGTCTGCATTAACATGACCCCAACACTTTAATAATGTCTTTGCATCACTTTCCAAGTTCAAGGCTCGCTACAAGGCCTCTTGATATGATGTTGAAGGGACCAACCTAATATTCCTTTAATACGTAGGAAGAAGTCCATCTATACACCACCTCCTCTTCAATGTGTCTGATGGGTCTTCCTCTAGATGGGTAAACAACCCACTCAACCTCTAGTTGTATAAACGAACAGACTCGTTCTCACCTTGTTTCATTCTATAAATTTCAGCAATGACCGCATCATCATTGTGGAACAACCGAAATTCTTGCACAAATGCATCGCGAAACCCTTCCAAGGTTTGGGACTTGCCCTTTGGCAATCTCATGTATGAATCCATTGCAACTCCATGAAATGTTGTTGGGAATAACCTCCTCTAGTTTGCGTTATTATTCACCATAGTCGCCTTCCACATCGTGAGGCAGCTTCTCTAATGCCTGATTGAGTCTTCTATTGCTCCTCCATGAAATAGTGGACACTTACACAATATGCCCAAATTAGTCGTTTGATAGGTTGGCTTGTCATTAGCAGCAATTGTAATAGCCTGGACAATTTATTAAGCAATTTTTTTTTTCTCGATTTTATTGATGGATTGTGTGTGGTCCCAACATCAACAATTCATTGTCTTGACACTCTTAATACTGCTATAGATATATTTCCCAGCTTTCGCAATAACCAGAGTTGTGCTCAACCATATTCAAATATATTGATGATAGTTGCAAGTTCACATACTTATGAACCGAATTCATTTATGCTAAATATTATATATATTTTTTTATCATTCATTCAATGCCAACAATAAACAATATTTTTGACCTGTTACATTCCAGAAGCTGGACAACTAGTACAAGGAGGCCGAGCATATAGAAAATGGCGACGATATGGAAAACCGTGGTCACCCAAGGTTTTGCGCGATTAGTATAAATACCGGTCGACCAAGGAAGACTCCACTATCCAAGTCGGCGGTGGTCGGTATAAAGCAGGTCGAGCAAATGAAATCGGCGGTGTATGATACAAGTCCTCCATGTCACCTTCAATTTCCACGGCACCCAGAATATAGTTCGATGTAGGCTTAGGTTAAATCTGATCGACCCTACAGAAAACACCCTCCAACAATGGTAGATTTTCCTGTGAATGCTCGCTGAGAACCCTGGGTGATTTCTCCAATTGACCAACTAGGGCATAATATTACATTGTCGAAACTGGTTCTCCCACGAGGTTTCGTCCGAGTGTTTAATTTTCGAAGAAGCTCTCCAAAAATTCCAATAAGAGAAAATAACATAAGCATAACCTCCAAATGAATTCCTTTTTTCCCTTATATCTCCTTTTTCCCACTCTTTAATTTAATTTCACTCTATTAAAATATATCATTGAGCTACACATTTAAATGAATTAAATAATATTTCTGTCAAAAGTTATAAACGGAGATTATTAAAATAATTATTTTAAAAATAATTCCCTTTCACACAAATTAGTTTAGGGGAATTGAATAAGCTAGCGGTTCCTGGTTACACATCGGAAGGGGACATGACAATCTTCCTTTCCCAGAATTGCTTGTCCTAAAGCAATTGCAAGTTAGGATGCTGCAAAATCTGATCACCCTCCCAAGTGGCATCCTTGATCGGTAGATCTCTCCATCGAACAAGATACTCCTTGATGACTCTGTTCCTCAACTTTCTCTCTCTGACATCCGGTATCTCATGTGGCAATAAAACCAACCTGCCCTCCTCATCCAATGGTGGAAGACCTGTAGAAGAAATAACCTGCTGCCCCAGTGCCTTTTTGAGGCACGAAACATGGAAAAAATTATGTATCTTGCTACTATCCGACAACTCCAACTCATAGGCAACCTCTCCCACTCTACGAACAATCCTGTAAGGGCCATAAAAACGGGGTTTCAGCTTCTCTGCTGCGCTCTTCTTCAATGAAGATTGTCTGTATGGTTGCAGCTGTAAGAAAACTAAGTCCCCAATCCTATGCCTGTCAGCAAAAATCTTCTGCTGGTTCTGTGCGCTCTGCAAATTCTCCTTAAGAGTCCTGAGAATATCCTGACTCTCCTGGATCCAATCCTTAGCTTTGGGGGCTCTACTATCTTCAAAATCTAAGTCTAGAAATGTAGGAGCATCGTAACCATACAATGCCTTGAATGGTGTCATACCAATCGACATATGATAGGTGGTGTTGTAGCAGTGCTCACCCATATGCCACCTAATCCAAGCCTTTTGCTGCCCCTCCACATACTTCCTCAGATATCCCTCATCCCATTTATTGACAATCTCTGTTTGTCCATCCGTCTGAAGGTCGTAACTGGTGCTAGGAGTCAATTATCTGCTAGCTAATTTGAAGAGCTCCTGCAAAAATGCACTAAGGAAACGACTATCTCTGTCACTGACGATAGTCTTAGGTAACCCATGGAGTCTAAACACCTCTCTGAAAATAAATCTGCAACCTGAGGTGCCTTATACTCCGAGGAGATGGCGAAAAAGTGGGCAAACTTAGTCAATCGATCCACAACTACAAAAATGCAATCTCTACCCTGTACCTTAGGTAGACCGGTTATGAAATCCATAGATATACTCTCCCATTTCTGCTCCGGAATAGGCAACGACTGAAGCAACCCAGCAGAGAAAGTATGCTTAGGCTTGTTTAGCTGACAAGTCATGCACTCCCTCACATGCCGCAAGACATCATCCTTGAGGCCCTTCCAAGAGAACCTCTCCCTAACCTATTTGTAAGTTTTGAAATAACCAGGATGCCCTGCAAGGGGTGTGTCATGGATAGCTCGTAAAATCTTCTCTTTGAGTTTTGACCTGGGAACCAAGAAGATTCTGTCCTTGTAGTAGATTATGTCATCTATCACCCTATACCTATCATCTTGCACCTTACCATCCATTACCTTACTTGAAAAAGTGTTCTTGGAATACTCAACTAACAAGTGAGCCTTCCAATCCGCTGAAATTTCTACCAAGGAAAGTGCTGCAGGTCTCCTGGATAAGGCATCGGCAACAACATTCTTCTTACCCTTAACATACTCAATGTCAAAATCGTAGGCCTGAATTTTGTTGACCCACTTTTGCTGCCGTTCATTCAAATCCTTCTGTTCTAGGAAGTACTTCAAACTGTTATGGTCCGTCCTGACCACAAATATTCCACCTACCAAATACTGTCTAAACTTCGCCAACATATGCATGATGGCTAGCATATCCTTGTCATAGATGGAATACAACCTCTTTGCATCCCTGAGCTTTTGGTTCTCATAGGCAATTGGGTGCCTATCCTGCATAATCACTGCTCCTATCCCCTCGCCTGAAGCATCACACTCCAACACAAATGGACGAATGAAATCGGGAAGAGCCAATACTGGACAAGAGCTCATCACCTCCTTAAGCTTGTCAAATGCCCGTTGAGCCTCATCTGTCCATTTGAAAGCCCCTTTCTTTGTGAGATTTGTCAAGGGTGCACCTAACTTAGAAAAGCCCTTTACAAAGCTCCTGTAATAGCTGAGTCCTTGGAGGTGGCAAATCAAGTATTGCTTGTATCTTCTCCTGATGCACCTGCACACTCTTAGCACTAATGATGTGCCCCAAATAGAGGATCTCTGTCAACCCGAATTCGCATTTAGAAGCTTTTGTCTACAAGGATTGTGCTTCCATAATGCCAAGAATCTCATCAATATGTTTCAGATGCTCCTCCCAAGTTCTGCTATAGATTAGTATATCATCAAAGAACACTAGCAAGAATTTCCTCAACTGCTTGTTGAATATATAGTTCATGCATGACTGGAAGGTCGCGGGAGCATTGGTCAGCCCAAATGGCATAACCAAAAATTCATAGTGTCCATAGTGACACCTGAAAGCTGTCTTATGAATATCGTGTTCCCGCACTCTGATTTGATGATACCCAAATCGAAGATCAATATTCGAGAAATAAACTGCACCATGCAACTCATCTAACAACTCATCGATCCTGGGAATGGGGTATCTGTTCTTAATTGTTTTCTTATTTAGTGCATGATAATCTATGCACATTCTCATTGTCCCGTCCTTCTTCTTTACCAGCACAACAGAAGAAGCAAAGGGACTCTAGTTGGGTCTAATATGCCCCATGTCCAATAAATCCTTGATAGCCTTTTCTATCTCTTCCTTAAACTTCTTGGGGTGACTGTATGGGGTCGTGATGACGGGCTTGGTGCCCTCCTCCAACTCAATAGTATGCTCAAAGCCTCTATCAAGTGGTCTCCCTGGCAGAATCTTACCGAAAACCTTACTGTGCTTATCCAACACAACTTGTATATCCACCGAATACTGCGTACTTGCTGTCCACCTGTGCCTTAGAAGAAATTAGGCATTCGGCTGCCCAAGCAATATCACCATGACGAAAAATACTTTCCATCCTCTTCGCTGAAACGATCCTGGGAGCACCATTTGACATCCCCCTTAAAACTACCTTCTTCCCATCACTCCTAAACCTGAGTTCCATGGTCTGAAAGTTCTGAGAATACTTACCAAGGGAATGTAGACACTGTATGCCAAGAATGGCATTAGTATCACCCAAATCCACAACATAGAAATCATCAGTGATGGTGTAATTACCTAAGGTAATATTAAGCTGCGGAATATGCTGGGTACAAGTCATATGAAACCCATCTGCCACCATAACATTAAAGCCCTCAAATGGCTCTGTCTGTAGACCCCTCTTAGCAACTAGTGTTGAGTCTATGAAATTGTGGGTTGCCCCACTATCAACTAACATAGTTACCCGCTACCCCTGAAGGACTCCATAGACCCTGAATGAGTTAAATCTGGGTGTACCTAAAAGTGTAGCAATGGCACCACCCTTCACCTCCTTAGGTGCATGCTCCTCATCCCTGTCCTGCTCATCCTCGGAATCACTGTGTTCGCTGCCCTGTTTGTGCTCATACTACTCCTCATCCTCACTATCAGATTGCACCTCAATGTAATGGACCTTACCCTTTCCCAAGCACCTGTGACCTGGTTCCCACCATTTGGCTGAACGTTGTTATTATTATTTGCCATCATAACAGCCATCAACTGATTGAGGGTTTGCTGCAACTCTTGCTGTCCCCTAGCCAGATCATTAAATATTTCCCAGGTACTCAGTTCCCGTGGAACCCTGTCACCCATAATTACCTCTTCTTCTGAATCTGGGCTAAGAGCACCTCTTCCCCTTGGTCCTCTTCTCCTGTATGTGATATATTCCCTGTTCTTTGGAATCATTAATTATTTTGACTCATACGAAAACCCAACAAGCTGGCAGGCTCGAAGCTCTGATACCACTGTAATAGCCTGGACAATTTATTAAGCAATTTTTTTTTTCTCAATTTTATGGATGGATTGTGTGTAGACCCAACATCTACAGTTCATTGTCTTGACACCCTTAATACAGCTATAGATATATTTCCTAGCTTTCGCAATAACCAGAGTTGTGCTCAACTATATTCAACTATATTGATGATACTTGCAAGTTTCACATACTTATAATGTACAAATAATTATGTGAAAAAGAACCGAATTCATTAATGCTAAATATTATATATATATATATATATATATATATATATATATATATATATATATATTAATATATTTTATTATTCATTCAATGCCAACAATAAACAATATTTCTGACCTGTTACATTCCAAATGCTGGACAGCTAGTACAAGGAGGCCAAGCATATAGAAAATGGCGGTGATATGGAAAGCCGCGGTCACCCAAGGTTCCGCGCGGCTAGTATGAATACCGGTCGACCAAGGAAGACTCCACTATCCAAGTCGACGGTGGTCGGTATAAAGCAGGTTGAGAAAATGAAATTGGCGGTGTTTGATACAAGTCCTCCACGTCACCTTCAATTTCCACGACGCCCAGAATATAGTTCGATGTAGGCTTAGGTTATATCTGATCGACCCTGCAGAAAACGCCCTCCAACAATGGTAGATTTTCCTGTGAATGCTCGTTGAGAAACCTGGGTGATTTCTCCAACTAACCAACTAGGGCAGAATCTTACACTGCCGAAACTGGTTCTCCCACGGGGTTTCGTCCGAGGGTTTGATTTTTGAAGAAGCTCTCCAAAAATTCCAATAAGAGAAAATAACATAAGCATAACCTCCAAATGAATTCATTTTTTTCCTTAAATCTCCTTTTTCCCGCTCTTTAATTTAATTTCACTTTATTAAAATATATCATTGAACTCCACATTTAAATGAATTAAATAATATTTTCGTCAAAAGTCAAAAACAGAGAATATTAAAAAAATTAATTTAAAAATAATTCCCTTTCACCCAAATTAGTTTACGGGAATTAAATAAGCTATCGGTTCCTGGTTACACATCGGAAGGGGACATGACAACAATTGTTTGCATATCTCCCCCTCACACACAACATTGTGTGCACCACCCTACAATTGCTCTTCCACTGGACTCTCATCCTCACTATGCAACGTTCCAACCCATAGTTGCTCTAATGTTGGACTCCCCTCCTGCTCCCAAATGAGCACACTAATCTACAATTGCTCTAGTGTTGGACTCCCATCTCGTCCACTATTGGACACGCCATCTTCCATTTGCACCATTGTCGAACTCCCGTCTTGTTTACCATTTGGCACCTCCACTTGCAATTGCTCTGACGCCAAACATTCTTTGTCGACATGCAACTCCTCACCGATGCGTTCTAGCAACTCCTGCTATACATTGCTTGTACGACCCTTCAACTTGTATGGCACCTGTCATCTGACACCTTCACTTGTACAACAGATGTACTCTGGCTTGTACGACATTGTCGTACAACTACCTCACTCGAACAACAGGTTCTATTTGTACAACAATTTGCACTGGTACAATAGGTTCCCTTGTTTGTACAACATGCTACATTTGCACTTGTACAACAGGCTGCATTTGCACTTGTACTACATTGTCGTACAATTCCTCCACTTGTATGGGGATGGTTGTTCCATGACTTACAAGGCCATTCAACTTCTTGCTTGTATGGCCAAATTCCACGCTTATATGGCAGCCTCCTTTGCCCTCTTCATGTGCGTCTATTGTATGCATCCTGTTGTACGGCCCTTCGTCAGCATCAACAAATAAATCAATGTCTTCATTTGCTTCGTTGGCTGCGTTGGCTGCATTCCATTGCTGTTGTTGTGCACCTTCCCAAGGGATTTGCTTCTCACAACTCCATGTCACCAGGTTTGACCCAACTTCATAGAGGCAACAACGCCAGAATGTAGAAATAAAAATTAACTGAAACTCAATTCCATTTCTAATTAAATAAACTTGTAGATCTACCTGCAACAATTAGCAATGACAATACATAGGCAACATACAATACCAACAGCAGATGATAAATGAATGAGCAGATTTCTATTAACAGCAATCTATAAGACAATAGCATTACATACACAACATATACCTGCCTGGAACAACATTCAATACAAACCCTCAATACTATGCCAACAACATACTTCGGCCAACACCACAACCATCCAACTGCATCCGAACGAATGAATGATTGAGGGAAGGGTCTTATTTATACAACTAGAAAGTAGTTGCCCCCTCCAACTACCCAACACCATCATTTTGTAAATTACATTTGACATGCATTTGAGTCATATTTACATTTCATTTAAGGAATTATAGAGCCTTAAAGAATGAGAAAAGGGACCCAAAGTCTGTGGGGGCCAGAATCCTTGAAGCTTTGAAAGAAAATGTTTCCATCACCCCCTTCCTAGAAGAGAGGAAAAGTGTCTCTGAGATTGGTATTGCTGACCATCTTGGCCTTCCCTAAAGGAACATCCTTCTGCCTTATTCTAGTAATATTATTCACTCCCAAGTCAATTGGGCCCCTCCCCCTCCTGGATGGCTAAAACTCAACTTTGATGGAGCTGCCAAAGGGAATCCAAGAATCTCTGGAGTTGGAGGTGTAATCAAAGGTGTCAAAGGCAAAATTCTTCTTGCTTGTGCAAAAAACCTATGCTTTCAATCCAGCCACTTTGCTGAATCTAGAGCCCTTTTCCAAGGAGTCAATCTCTTAAAAAGTATGAATATTAAGAAGGTAATCATTGAAGGGGATTCTCTAAACATTGTCAACACCCTAAAAGGCTCCCATCCTCTGACCTGGAATACTAAAGACCTTATGGAGGAGGTAAAAACTAGTATCCTACTCCTTGAGAATTCCCAAATCAAACATTTTTACAAAAAAAGGTAATCAAGCGGCTGATGCCATGGCAAATCTTGGACTTCTCCAGGAAGACCTCACTGTTTGGAGGGAAGAGTTCCCCCAGGCCCTCATTCAGGCCACCCTGAAAGACTCTAATGAGAATTTTTTATTTCAAGACTGGCAATCCCCCTTGGGACGTCCCCAAGATTTTTCCAAGGAAGCATGAGGCTTCTCCTATTTTTGTTTTTTTTTTGTTCTTCCCCCTGGAGTGTCTATGCTATGTTCTGCTCTATTGATCAATTGCTTTTTTTTGTCTAGAATTTCAAGAAGCTCGATTTGTGGAGTTGGTCCCTTTCTAACCCTAGGGGCTTTCGTTTGGTCTCTTTTAATGTTTTCAAAATTTCTAAGCTGAGTTGGCCATCTTGGTAACCCTCCTCTTTGGTGCCCACTCCTTTTCGGCCTTGGTCATTGTCTTCCTTTGCCTTCAATTTGGGCTTTCACCTGAGGTTTTTCCTTGAGGAATGATTCAAGGTCGTGTATTTTTTCTGTCTTCCTCTTTTCACCCTTACTGGCATATCAGCGTTTTTTCCCTTCAAGTTGACCTGATGTGTAAGCGGCTCATGACACCCTTTGCGTTATGTTGGTTGTCTTGGTTCCCCAATAATCAAGTGTCCACTCTTCCTTGGAATTGGTCGTTTTTTCTCACAACTCCCTGTTGTGCTCTTGGAACCATGCATGCTTCATGCTGCAGGCGTGTTTGGTACCCGAGGCTGACTTATTGCGATGGGGGAATTTACAAGAAGGCCTAGGACGTGGGTTTCTCCATGTATGAGACTCCACGTCTTGATATTATTGGAAAGATTACACTACGTGGCAAGCATGTCTACAAGGATAAAAAAGCAAGTTGCACTGTGAGTTTTCAACTCCAATTTTTTTCTCCTTCGCAATCCTTCTTCATGATCCCTTCTTGCTACTGGCGTGCTCTGTCCCCGAGGCTGATTTGGTAGGAAAGTGGGGATAACAAGTTTGCTCGTGACAAGGGATTTTTCACATATGAAACTCTACTTCTTGACATTATTGGCATCATTGATCTTCATGGCAGGCATGTTCGCAAATCCCTCTTCACGATCCTTTCTTGTTGTTGGCGTGCTCTGTCCCCAAGGCTGATTGGGTGGGAAGGTGGGGATAACAAGTTTGCTCGTGACAAGGGATTTTCCGTATCTTAAACTCCACTT
This sequence comes from Wollemia nobilis, assembly GCA_028583015.1. NCBI lineage: Eukaryota > Viridiplantae > Streptophyta > Pinopsida > Araucariales > Araucariaceae > Wollemia > Wollemia nobilis. Next base: position 8,985,803 of record JAQPPZ010000012.1, on the reverse strand, counting down.
CTGGACATTATTGGCAACATTAAACTTCGTGGAAAGCATTTCTGCCAAGTTATAAGTGAAAGGAGTAATGTGAGTTATCATCTCCAGTTTTTTTCTCCTTTGCACCCTCTCTTCACGATCCCCTCTTGTTGGAGCTCTGTGAACATTGCTCACCATCTGGGTTAGATTATGGCTCGTGAGGATAGGCATGCGGAACCAACGGCCTTATCATTGCACAAGGATGTTTGGGACCTCTTTGATAAAAGCGGATTACTGGCCTTTTGAAGAAATTCAATGGGCATGACAGGGAACTCTCAATGGACTTGACCCACTTGTGGGAGGAGGGTAGAGTCAAAGCCAAAGGCACAGAGTTCACTATCAGTATTCCTCTTTTAGCAAAGATTTGGTAGGAAGGTGGGAATAACAAGTTTGCTCGTGACAAGGGATTTTCCACGTCTGAAACTCCACTTCTTGACATAATTGGCATCATTGATCTTCGTGGAAAGCATGTCCGCAAATCCCTCTTCACGATCCTTTCTTGTTGTTGGCATGCTCTATCCCCAAGGCTGATTGGGTGGGAAGGTGGGGATAACAAGTTTGCTCGTGACAAGGGATTTTCTGCATCTAAAACTCCACTTCTTGACATTATTGGAAACATTAAACTTCGTGGAAAGCATGTCTGCCAAGTTATAAGTGAAAGGAGTAATGTGAGCTATCATCTCCATTTTTTTCTCCTTCACACCCTCTCTTCATGATCCCCTCTTGTTGGAGTTCTGTGAACATCGCTCACCATCTGGGTCAGATTATGGCTAGTGAGGATAGGCATGTGGAACAAACGGCCTTATCACTTGAAAGGATGTTTGGGACCTCTTTGATAAAAGCGGTTTTCTGCCCTTTTTGAAGAAATTCAATGAGCATGATAGGGAACTCTCAATGGACTTGGCCCACTCGTGGAAGGAGGGGAGAGTCAAAGCCAGAGGCATAGAGTTCACTATAAGTATTCCTATTTTAGCAGAGATCTCAGGTTCGGTGGCCTCAAGCAAATGCATCAATAGAGAAAAGCATTCGTTGGAAAATGAGTTGAACATCTTTCAAGAAAAAGGTGAATCGTTGGTCAAATTCCAGAATGGGATCCTCTACGAATCCCTCCCCAACTCGTGGGACAGAGTGTCATCACCATTATGCAATTCTCACTTTGGATGAGGAGTTTTCAGTGGTCAAGAGTTTTAACCTAGCCTTCCTCAACCACATCCGGCAGAAGAAGGCGATGAATGTCCCTGCCTTTCTCTTCAAGTCAATCGAGAAATCTACAAAACAAGTCAAAAAAGGGGATGCCTTTGTTTGTCTTCGCCAAGGTCTTCTAAAGATTATATTCATCCACACTGCCCAGAAAGGAAGCCAAGTGGGGGTGGTAAGCCTTGGCCTCGACTACAAGACTTCCTTCGCTTCGGAGAAGAAATCCAAGGAAAATACGGGGAAAGACTCTGAAGAGTCCCCTCTCTCTAGGGATGATTCAGCAGCCCCCTCCAACTTCAAGCCCCCTAGTGGAGAAAAAGAATGCCAACAGTAACATAAAATCATAGAAAAGTAAGGTCAAGCTGAAAAAGGATCCTGAGCATGGCGCTACGCCATCTTTTGCCAAAGGATCGTTTGAGACTCAGAGGCGTTCTAAATGCTTGAAACAAAGGTTTGTGAAAGAGGAAGGATCCCCCATCCAAGTCATTTCTTTCCAAGATCATGAGATCTTTGGGGACTCCTCCCCGTCCCCTTCTAAGCGCAGCAGTCCTCCCCCAAAAAAAGCTAAGAAGAGCATTCCTCCCCTGAAGTCTGCAATTCAAAGTAGCGTTCCTTCGACAATAAAGAAAGCCATTGTGAGGCCTTCGGAGTTTAATTCATTTCTCTAGAATTCCCTCCAAGACTTGAATGATCTCTCCATCTCCATCAGAAGAGTTTGTAGGATGTTAGTTTGCTAGGCGGATGAAGTGGAACCTAGTACTACCAAAGAAGACCTGCAATGAGGCACCCGTTCTTTTAGGTTCAAATTTGATTCTTTGTTTCTCCTCCCCCTAAGGGACTGTCCCTTGTGCCTGTCTTTCTAGGCTTCCTTGGTTGAGCTTCTCCTTAGTCAAGATCCCCTTTTGTTGTAAGGATCCTTGTAGGTCATTATTGTGCTGGTTTTTTGTTCTCTAATTGTTATCTTTTCTCTATTTGTTATTAAAAGTTCAGGGACCCTTTCAAAACCCCCCCTTCTACCAAATAAAAAATAAAACATTTACATTTCATTTCCTAACTCACTACAAGACAAACTAACTTTATGACTTTGCCATACATACTAAAATTGCATTAAATATTACATTACCACTTTATGGCCTTATTAAATATATGTATGCACATTTTGTCAAACACTTTGCGTACAACTACAAAATAACAAAACTTATTCACTAAACGCAGACGTATCAAGTCGCCTGCTTACTACTCGAATCTCTTGTCACACTCCTTCTGCTTTCTCCATTTCCAGAATCTTCTGCAATTGGCTTCACTCCAAATCGCTACCAAGTAAACATTATTCTTCAATTGCTAATTCACTTCTTAAAAACGAGCGCATCACCATGTAGGCAGGAAAATTGATATGTCTACTTTTAGTAAATAAGTTTTGTCATTTTGGATTATTTTGTAGTTGTACGCAAAGTGTTTGACAAAATGTGCATACATATAATTAATAAGGTTATAAAGTGGCAATGTAATAATATGTGATAAAGTGTAATGTTAAGACATGTATGTTGGCAAAGTCATAAGTCATAAGTTAGTTTGTCTTGTAGTGGGAAATGAAATGTCAATGTAAGTCAAATGCATATGAAATGTAATTTAAAGAAATGATGAGGTGTTGGGTAGTTGGAGGATGCAACTACCTCTTAGTTGTATAAATAAAACCCTTGCCTCATTCATTAAAAAGCATATGGTATGGAGAGATTTGTCATTCAGACGTAGTCAGATCATGTAATCGTGGAGTTGGCCGATTTGTATGCTTGTATTAATGGTTGTGGCTGGCCAAAGGGTGTGGACATTGCTGGCCAATGTGAAGGTTGTGGTGGCTGGTTAATGTTGGCTGTAATTGATTGTTGGCACAAAAAGGAGAGTTTATTGTTGTAATCATTTCAGTCTATGTAATGTTGTATGTGCAAATAATCCCTGTAATGCTATTGCCATACAAACTCTTGTTAATACAAATCTGTTCATTCATTTATCATCTACTATTGTTGTTATTGTGTATTGTCATTGCTAATTGTTGTAGAACTGTTGATTTATTTAAGTAGAAATGGGCAATATTAAATTCCATTGCTACACACCAACATTATGGTCAATGCCTATTGCTGCCTATGTCATGGGTCAAAGGGGTGAGAGCCCCCTTGTAGGTTCAAGGGGTAGCTTCGCTTGCAGAGTCAAGGGGCAATGCCTTTCATGCATACCGTCACTATTTGAACTGAACTTTTCTCCTCGTTTGCATATTTGTGGCCTTCACTTGACCCTCTCAAACAACTTCTCCTCAACTCCTAATGACCTTTCCCTAGCTTTGAACAACCTCTTCTTAGCCTTAGACGGCCATGTCTTGGCCTCTAATAGACATCCCTTGACCTCAAAATGCTTTGTCTTGGCCTCTAACGAAATCCCTTCGCCTCAAATGGCTATGCCTTTGTCTTTGACAAACAACCCTAGGCCTTAGAGGGCCCTGCCTTGGCCTTAGGCAGCCCAACTCTTGGGTCAAACGACCCACCTCCTGGCCCAAACGGCCTCCACTCATGTCCAGACGACCCCCTCCTCTGCCTTGATGGCTCAAGGGCCATTTAGGATCCTCTTGTCACTTCTAGACAACTAAAGGGTGACCTTGATGACCCTCTCCCCTAGCCAGATGGTCTGTGGGCCATTTGAGATTGAGTCACCTCCCCTAGATGATCGAGGAGAAGTCTTGACGTTCTCCCCCCTTGGTTGGGCTATCTTAGACGGCCTAGGACTCAAGTTAGATGGCCTAGGCCTAGACAACCTAAGTCTAGATAGTCGAGGCTTGGGTCTAGAAAGCCCAAGTCCAGATGGCTAGATGGCCCTAGCAAATGTTCAAACGCCAAACAACCTCCCTCTCCGTCATCTGCATCATTGACTTCTTCGTATGCTCAAATCGTCGTCTACATCACTCACTTTGTCGTCTACATCAAACACTTGTGCAAACTCCTCTTCCTATGCAACTCCAACTATCCTCACTCTTTGCCTCGATTCTAACCAAGCTCACCTCCTCAATTGCAATCAGGTTTATCAAGTTCACCTCCTCAATTGCAATCAAGTTTATCAAGTTCACCTCCTTTGCTTCCCAGCTAGGGCTATGACTCTTCTTCGACTCTTCAAACCCTCTACACATCACCGATTAGTCTCAACTTACAGTACTTTGACATTCATGTGCAAAGTGCCCCCACAAATGGCATCGCCAACATTGCATAATGGGGTCTGTCCCTAGCATCATACTCAATTCAACGTCTTCTAGTTCTCTAGCAGGTATCACAAACCACACTGCCGATGACATTCTGCTTTGGAACAATCTCCCTTTATATTGTATATACTTGTAGCAATGATCTTGTGCTCTTTGAGTCACACTCATCCTTAGAGTCATTGTTCTTCTCTTCAGAGTCACTTCCTTCATTGACTTCTCAACCCCAACACTTGGACGATGCACTACTCTCATTCTCCAAACTACTCTTGTTTTTAGAATCATCACTTTCATTGCAAGAGTCACTCTCATTGTCAAAGTCGCTTTCAACGTCAGAATCTCTTCCATCTTCAAGGTCATTGTCATCCTTATTAACATGACCCTAACATTTTAATGAAATTTTTGGATCACTTTCCAAGTTCAAAGCCTGCTCAAAGGCCTCTTGATATGATGTCAAAGGAAATACCCTGATCTTTTTCTTATACGTAATAAGTCCCTCCATGAACCACCTCTTCTTCAATGCATTTGACAAATCTTTCTCTAGATAAGTAAACAATCCACTCAACCTTCAGTTGTAGGACCGAACCACCTCTTTCTCACCCTATTCTATTCTATAAATTTTGGCAATGACCTTATCGTCATTGTGGAACTGTAAATTTTCCAGCCCTAGATAACTGCTGTCCTATGTTATTTTAAAATAAATCAGATCTGAGAATAATTTATTCAAACATGCAACAGTCACACAGATGGCTGGAAAAATAAACAGCGTGAACAGCAGAAGTTAAATATATTTCTGAACCTAAAATATTACAAATAAAAGAGGGTACAGCTACAGCAGAACACTTCTGCTCTTTTGCTGCTTTTCTAGCCAGCAATCACTGTTCTTCTCCTCCTAAGCTTGTAGTTTTCCTTCAGCAATCTGTTCTCCTCCTCTTCTTTTCTGTGTATCTAAAACACTCTTGATCTTCTCCTTTTATCCTTGAAAAAGGTAACCCTAATCTCTCTAACCCTAAGATTATATCTCATCTCATCTTGATGTAAGGTTAAAAATAGAAAATCACTTAAGTGAATTTCAAAATAGAATCACTTAAGTGAATTACAAAATAGAATCACTTAAGTGAACTTAAAAATAGAAAATTACTTACCCAGGTGTTGTAGGTGAGTTGGAGAGGAGAGGGCAATCCTCTAAGGGAGGTCCCAGGTTCAAATCTCCACCCTACCAAAAAGCTGAATTGGGTATCTAAAATCCAATTGATAATGTTGGTGCGGGCAGGGTCAGGTGCGACCCCCGGGTGACTTTGACGGTGTAGAACCCCCTGTTCATGGTCTCTCAGACCAAGGCGGCTCCACAAGGGATTTTTCGCTTAAAAAAAAAATAAAAATAGAAAATTACTTAAGTGAATTTCAAAATAGAATTAGAAATGTCTCGAACCACTTCTAGCACGTTCATACTGAATCCTGTGCAAGAAGTTCTTGTCCGAGCTACATTTCTCAGCAGGAACAACTAAAATTCCTTCATAAATGCTTTATGCAATTCATCCCTAGTTTGGTGCTTGCCCTCTATCAATCCCATGTACCAATCTATTGAAATTCCACGAAATGTCACACAAAATAATCTCCTCCAATCTACTTCATTCTTCTACCCGTTTGCTTTCTACATCATGAGGCAGATTTTCCAATGCCTAAATTGTTCCTTTGTTTCACCACCATGAAATATGGGACACTCTTGAACACGATATCGACAAGTGTGATTTGTGCCTATGACCATAGTTCAACAAATGGCTGGGGAGGAATTCAGTCTCTCTAGCCTTTGGGTCTTGGGTTGATTCCCTTCTAATTAAGCTGAAAAAGAGGGAAAGAAACTAATATAAATTGCTGAAAACAAATCTAAACTACTTTGTTTAAGAAAAAAGGATGAAAGAGAAAATAAATGTAAAATAGGGTTGAAGTCGTAGCGAGGTTCAGTTTTGGTGTGATTGGCAATTTCAGCAGTGACAACATAGCTACAACGTGTAGGATGTTCAAATAGCTTGCAATAACAATCAAAGAGGACTAACAGGGGAAAGGACGACAAAGCCACTGATTTCACACATTCATAAGACAAAATGTTAGAGACACATTTGAATAAGATGCCCCACACAACTTCTTATTGATTTTGCAATTTTAACGTTCTATACAACCGGATTGACTGCTCTTCCTTCTGCAATTGGATTAAGTGTTCTTCCTTCTGCAACTTCAAGCTATTCACCATATCTTGAAATGTTTCCAATCCAACTGCCAACCATTGTATCAGGTAGGCCAAGAAATCATTCTAGCATATGTTAATTCCAACTCCAATGCCACTTTGATTTTCCTGTGATTCAGGATACTCATCACACCTATCTTCGCCAAAATATACTTGGGGTGCGTGCCTATACAACACTATAGTTCCCTCTGGCAGCGCTATCACTCCAATCATCATTTGCATGTTGTTACCTACACCAAGCTCCCATGGCTGAATTTGGTGGATCTCCTCAATCTCTTCATGAGCTCCTCATCCTGGGCCCAATTGATCAATGTGTCAAACTCCGCATCCACTCACAACTGCCATAGTCACCATTCTCTAAGGGCAATAATTCGGTTCATTGATTATTGCACCATAATCTAGGAGCTGCCTCAAATTCGACACTATCAAGTAGTGCTCACTTGTGTTACTCTCCTCCCCAGGCTCATCATTTTCAATGGTGGTTTCTTCCTTCTCCTCCCCAACGAGTCCTATAGCAATCTTCTCTTTATCGTATTTACCCTTATCCTAAATTTGTGGCTTTGCCTGTTCCCCTACATCAACCATAGCTTCATTTTCCATTGACACTTCATCTCCTTTCACCGTCAATTGACTCCTTTGGCCCTTTTGCCAAAAGGCATGCTCTAGTACAAGGTATTTAACTTTTTCTTCCAGCACCAATGGTGTTTGTGTCGTGATTTGTGTTGTGGTGATGCGATCTCAATCAGCTCCTCATCATCCAACGGTGGGGAACTGCATCTCTCTTCTTCCTCTACAAATTGCCACAATGGAATGGTGGCAAAAATTTCCTTCTAGAAAGTTGGTGTCCATGTAGCTCCTCTTGCATACGATCCAGGTATCCCTTGAACGAATCCCTATAGTCTCTTGAACTCCATTAGAAGTGAGGTATCCATCACCTCCAATGCAATATTTGATATCCTCGTCATCATCTACCATGATCAGTGTGTAGACAAAAGTTCTAAACGGAAATAAATCATAGAACTAGCTGACAAGAATGTCCTACAATTTTGATTATACATAGAAATTTTGGAATGTAATTTTATTATGTTTAATGATGTAAAATCAGCCAATCGATGAATATGGCTTGATTACGTACAAACTGCACTAGAAGACAAGAAACCGTCAAATCGTTTAGGAGATAATTAGTTAGACGTCCAACAGACTGTATTAGACGTCAAAAGCTAGTAGTTAGGGTAAACTCAGTTGAGACGGTTGACGCAAGTAGTTGGAATAACCACTTTGCTCACCTATAAGTACCCCCTATTCATTTTTGTACATATGTATCTACTTGTTGATGATGAAGAACTGTTGTGCAAAGCCATTGTTCTGGAACGCGTGTTGGTAATTGTGGATTGTAGACGTGTTGTAGAATCGTGTTGCAGGTTGCGTTCATCACTTGGAAGACAAGATACATTGCTTTGTGGTTGCAGGTATTGAAGACTGAAGATCTAAACCCTACTAGACGTCTAGCCTTGCCGTCTGACGGAGCCGTCATCCGCCCAGCCTACCCGTCTAGCTTGGACAGTTACTTGCCTAAACGTCTACCCCTGCGACCTAGACGTTTGACCACCAGATCGAGATGTCTGACTGTTGACCAAGCCGTATGTCAGGACGTGTTTACACTAGACGTCTACCCCATAGACGTCTAGCCTAGTCACCCTAGATGTCTACCCCAAACGTCTACCAATGCACCAAGACGTCTAATCTCTGCGACGTCTAAACAAAGCTATAACGAGTCTAATCATCCCTTCCTAATTGTTGTCATTCTCTCATCTTGGGAACACCCTCACTCTTGTCTACACAGTGTTGGTTGTGCCACTTCTTGCGCAGCTACTACTTCTCTATCCTATTCCGATGTCTCCTCCACTTGCATTTCTTCTTGCGCAACTACTGGTTGCTTTGGTTGCCTTTCTCCCATGCAGCCTCTTGTGAAGCTTCTGCTCTAGTAGTCATTGTAGGCAAATGAATTGACATGTCTACATAACCAATGAATAAAGTTTTCATTTATTTTTGTATTATTTTGTAGTTTGTATGCTAAGTGTTTGAGAAAATGTGCATACGTGTACTTAATAAAGTTCATGAAATGGAAATGAAGATGAATGTATGTGAAATGTATTTCAAGAAATGATGAGGTGTTAGGGTAGTTCTTTGGAGGAAGTTGAGGATGGAACTACCTCCTTATTTGTATAAATAAGACCCCTCCCTTATCCATTTGTACGGTGGGGTATTGCACATGCTAGTAGTTGGGTGTAACCAGACATGTATTCATGGGATACTTGGTGCCAGGCCATCCAACTATTATGTTGATTGTTTGAACTATTGTGCAAGGTCGTTTGAATTGCTGTGCAAGGTCATCTGAGTGTAGGACTAGGCTGTCTAATATATGTTGTGTGCACAATGTATCCATTTTTAAGTGTGAGTTATTGCCATTGTATATTTTGTTTATTTAAGTAGTAATGGGATTCTGATGCAGTATGTTGTATTCCATTTCTACATTCTGGCGTTGTTGCTTATTCAAAGTTGAGTCAAGCCTGGTGAGATGGAGTTGTGATGAGCAAATCACTCAAGAAGATGCACAATGACAAGAATGGAATGATTACAATGCAACTGACAAATGATGTAGTTTCCCACAGGAGGAAGGCAAATTGGAGCTCGCAATAGATGAAGACGTAGACTTGTTTGCTGATGCTGACAAAGGGTCAACACATGAAGTAGACGTGCAAGTGGATGTGCAACCAAACACACAAGCAAGCACGCTTGGAGGAGACGCGCAAAAATGTGTGTAGAGAGTTGCATGACAGCATCGACAGAGAGTTGTGTGACGACAGCGGTGAGTTGCATGTCAATGATGTTGAGTTGCATGCCAAAGATAGAGAGTTGCATGACAGTGGTGGAGATTTGCATGTTGGCAGCAAAGAGTTGCGTGTCGGCGGCAGAGAGTTACATGTCGATGGCCGAAAGTTGCATGTTGGCAGTGGTGAGCTACATGACGACAACAAAGAGTTGCATGTTAGCGACAAAGAGTTGCATGTCGACAATGGTGAGCTATGTGACGACGGGGGTGAGTTGCATGTCAACAGTGGTGAGTTGCATGTCAACAATGGAGAGTTGCATGACGAAGATAGAAAATAACACGGCAAGGAATTGCATGATGGCAAAGTTGATGACATACAAACTACTGATGTGTTGAGTGAACTTGTTAGCAAAGAAATACTTGGAGAAATCCGTCACAACGACCACGTTGAAGAAATTGGCGATGTCCAAGTGTTTGTGCATGAGGAAGAAGCACAACTGCGAGTGTTCGCACAAGATGGTGACGTGCAAGTGTCAGGGCATGAAGCAAATGTGTATGCTGACATGGAAGTGCGCGTTGACAAAGACAAACAAGTGCGCGATAACATGTGTGGAGGTGACAAAGACACATGCACAAACGAACAAGTTCACACAAACAGAGACATACATGCAGACAGATGAGCTTGCGCAAGTGAAGACATGCATGCAAGTATAGCAATTTGTGTTAGCGTTGATGAAGACGAATGTGACGAAGCTGATAAGTTCAATGGAGGCAAAAATCTAGTTTGGCAAGGAAGGCTAGGAGTGGTTGGAGCAACTTGTGCGGTAGAAAGAATGCATAGTGTTGGAGCAATTGCAAGTTGGTGTATCTGACAGTGAGCAGAAAAGGAATCTAACATCAATGCAAATGCAAGATGGTGTGTATGATAGTGCACAAGATGGGAGTCCAACACTAGAGCAACCACAGGTTGATGTGCTCAATGGTGAGCGGGCTAGGAGTCCAACATCAAAGCAACTGCAAGTTGGCACGTTTCATGGTGTACAAGAAGGGAGTCTTGCACGAGATCATTTGCATTGGGTTGCACCTAATAATGTGTATGGCGGAGGTGAGACACACAAACAACCACTACAAATGTCAAGTCAATCTATCACGACAAATACCAATGGATGGGAAACATAAGACCCAATCAAGCCTTGGAAAATTTGCATCATGATGCGGAATGCGAATGGGCAGAATGACGCAAATTGGAGGTTATTCCTTGCGACATTTCGTGGAATCGCAATAGACTCGTACAGGGGATTGCTCGACGATGAGTACCAAACTTGGGATGAGTCTTCCTACATACCGAAGATCAGGGTGGTCCCTCCAACGTCATATCAAGAGGCCTTGGAGCAGGCCTTGAACTTGGAAAGTGATGCAAAGACGTCATTAAAATGTTGGGGTCATGTTAATGCGGACGAGAGCAACCCTAAAGATTAAAGTGACTGATGTTGAGAATGACTTTGACAGTGAGAGTGATGATTTTGACAATAAGAGAAGTTCATCGTCCAAATGTTGGGGTTGAGAAGTCAATGAATTCTGAAGAGAGGAACGATGACTCTGAGGATTAGTGCGACGTGAAGAACACATGTAAAGACATGAAATCATTCAAACAGATATATGCAACACAAAAAGAAATTGTACCAAGGGAAGATGTCATCAACGATGCGATCTGACAACCGCCCGAAAACGAAATGTCAAATTGAGTATGATACTAAGGGCAAACCCATTGTGCAATGACAGCGATGCCATTTGTAGGGGCACTTCGCATGCGAATATCAAAGTACTACAAGTCGACACGAGTTGGTGATGCATATAGTTCGAAGTGCCAAAGAGTAGTCATAGCCCTAGTTAGGAAGTATAGGAGGCAAACTTGATAAACTTGATTGCAATTGAGCAGTGAACTTGATTACAATCGAAGAGGGAGAGATCGAGCAAATAGTTGAAGTTGCACAGGAAGAGGAGGTTGTATAAGTGGTTGATGCAGATGGCGAAGTGAGTGATGCAAACAAAGTGAATGATGTAGACAACAAAGAGAGGTCGTTTGGTGTATGACTATCTGCTATGTACATCTAGCCATATGGACTTGGTTCGTCTAGACCCAAGACTGGATCGTCATGACTTAGGCCATATAAGCCTAGGTTGTCTGAGTTGAGACCCTGGTCATCTAACGGGGACAATAGGTCCTTGGACGACCCTTGAGTTGTCTGGTCCTAGGGGAAGGGCATCTAGACCCTTCCTAGGACATCTAAGGAGGTCGTCTAAGACTCAAACTTCCCCCAAACTGTCAAATGAACACCCTGGGCCATCCAAAGATATATCACAACCATTCATAGTCATGCAAGATCGTCTATAACCCAAATGTGGGAGAAAGATAATGTTAGGTCGTCTAGAGAACATGTAGAATCGTCCGAGGAAGAGGATGAGTCATCCAAAGTTCGGGATGACGATTGCGCATCAGAAGAAGTGAGGTTGTCTAAAGAAAGACATGAGCAGGGTGGACTTCATGATGACATAAAAGGACAAGGGACATAGTCGTCTAGATGATCAGAAAGGTCGTTTGGTCCCTTAGACCATTTGGACCAAAGAAAGACTAGGTCGTCTAGACAACCAGGCATGCCGTCTAGCCCCCTAGGTTATCTGGACTAAAGACGGACTAGGTCGTCTGGCTACTTGGGCTGCTTGGGCAGAAGCATCAGTGTAGTATAGGACGAGGCTTGCACGCTTTCCCAACAAGCCTGCCATGTGCAAGAAGGAACAAGGAGCCAAAGCCACATATGAAAATAGTACATGAAATGAGCAAATGCATGTAAAGCAGTCACGTAATGAAGTGGCAGTTAAGGGACTAGAGGGAGGGTCGTCTGGACTCTCCGTAGACCATCCATGGAGGCTGTCTAATTCTTAGACTACCCCTGGGCCACCAGACAAACCAATCAAACCGTCAAGAGGGTCGTTTGGCAATCACAATGAGTTCGTTGCAACAAAGGAAGTTGATGTCTGGTTGTCTGAGGAGGGAGCTAAGAAGTTATTCGAGGTCCAAAACGAAGGCAAATTGGTAAAAGAACAAGGGTGCCATCTAGGCAAAAGTTGAGGTAATAAGGGTCGTCAGGTGAGTCAGGACAGTCAAGCAGGTTGTCCAACTTCGACAAACCTTTTTACAAGAATTATTTGTTAGAGATGTTGGAGACATGATATAGAGAAGAAGAAAGCAAGGTGGTATCAGGTGACTAGAAGGTGCACGTGTCTTTTTCACCAAACATTTTTTGGAAAGCTTCTGGCTACCTATTGTCAATAGTAGAAATCAGGGGAAGGAGTGGAGCCATACCGATTGAAGACAATCATGGATGAGGTCATTGACCCCAGTCTGGTAGAAGTTGCAAAGTTGACAAAGCATGGTACCTATAGCCTAAAAATGCAGCACATGAAGTCCGGAGAACTATGTTGTGCAATGAATGTAGTGATGTCCAATCGGGCAAACAGGAAGCCTCGGATATGCCCACTTGGCTTGTGCCATTCATGGAGGGGATAATGGCTGGAGTAAAATTTGATCGGACAACATTTCTGTCAGACCACATACAAAATTTTCTATTGCGATTCACAAAGAATTTCTCTATGGCATTTCATGCCATTGCATTGTTTTTGGATGCATCACCATACAAGAAGAGTCAGTTCCCAAGATTAAGTCTACCTCAAGCATTACCAGAAGAAGTGCCAACTACTTTCCGTTGGGTGTACATATCCCCATTGACCAAGATGGGAAAAGCGTGAAAAGTAGTGGCATGGAAGAAGGCCAAGGTGAAAAAGAAGAGGAAGGCACCAAAGGTGATGTCATTTGAGTTGTCGGGCGAAGAGGAAGGTGACGACACTAATGCGTTTGCCGTAGAAGGGTCAAATTCATATGGAACTGAGCAGTTGTTGATTGCAATGGAGTTGGCAAGAGAAGATGCATAAGCAACAACTGTTGGCGCAATGGACAACGACTACAACATTAGCCTCAGTCTCTAATCCTTAGTACCAACTAGTGAAACAAAAGATCAAAATCATTCCCCTAAAGGGACCACCACAAACTACGATGGTGGTGAGAACAATTAGAGGAAGTACGCAAGGACTAGTGGAAGGCCAACACTATCAGTTACGGCAGATGGGGTATGTTGCAATGCAATAGGGCACTCCAATGCATTCAAGAGGATATATTGTGCAATAAGGAACCGCAGGTGCCATTGCGGGTACCAAGGAGGAGGCTTCATAGGAGCTAAAAGAGGAGGACAACAGCCAAAGCAAACAAAAGAAATTGCACAATAAGTAAGGCATGTGGAAGAAACAATACAGTAGCCAAAAAGAGGATAAACTGCGTGGCAAATGGTTCATGCAACACCGGTAGTTGTACATGTTGTCAAGGAGGTGCAAACTGTAGTGGATGCAATAGACTTCACCACCATCGGAGGGATTCGAGAGGGGAACACAAAGGTTGAATCTAGGGACATCTGGATTGGACAGAATTCTAGTGAGCACTCCAACTTTCCAACAGGAAAGTTTTGCTACAACACCATTGTGACTATGGAGGAAGTTGAAAGGTGGAGTTCACCACCTATGGCCGAGCAGACAGCAATGGAGGTCATGAAAAGGGCAAACAAGCCAACCGCCAAAGAAAGGGAAGAAGATGGTGGGCAAAGCATGTTAGCAAGTTGAGGCAAAGAGGACGAATACACAGATTCAAGAGTTGAAAGCCACCAAAGCCAATATCAGCCTGAAGGGCAATGGCGGTAAGGAAATCAAAGAAACCACTAGTGACAATGAAACAAAACATGAACCTAAGCTTGGGGAGGAAGGAGAGATGAGTGAGCACTTCCTCATTAAAGTGCCAAATTTGAAACAACACCCAATTTACAGTGAGAGGATAAACAAGCAAGTTGATGGATTTTTTGAGGTGAGTGAATTGTTTGACCGGGTACAAAGTGAGTTTTGGGTAGGTTGCCTTGGAGAATGGTGACTGTGACAGTTGCGGATAGATGTGAGTTGGGCAAATTGTTTAGTTGGGCCCAAGACGAGCAAAGAATGAAATATTTTGAAGAAAACTATCAAATTCAGCCATGGGAGCTCGAGGCAGGCAATAGTAATGTGTAGTCAATGATAGGAGTGACAGAGCTACCTAAAGCAACTCCAGTGTTGTACTAGTACCCACAATGGACGTATATTGGCAAGGAAAGACTTGATGAGTTTCATGAATCACCAAGAGTCATGAAAATCAAATTGACACCTGAGATGGAGAAAGCCTATGCTAGAATGAATTTCTTGGCTCATTTGATACAGTGGTTGGAAGTCGGTTTAAAGACACTTCAGGAGATGGTGAACAACCTAAGATTGGAGGAAGATCATTATAACCGATTGCGAGAGTTACAAGGACAACTTCGACGAGTGCAACAAGAGGCCAAAGCAGAATTGGCGAGAAAGCAACACAGAACTGGCAAGAAAGCAACAAGAGGTAGATTAGATGCAGAGAACGCGGGAGGAGTAAGACCAACTGATCGGGCAAACTAAAGTCGAAATGCACGGTGAGGGAGCAGGTTCTTGAAGCCAAGGTGGAGGAGGTCACTCATTGTAATCAATTGATTGTGGATAGGGATAAACAACTTGCTAAGGTTGCAAGAAGGGAAGCAGAGTCGACCAAGAGGAAGGCAGAATTAGGGGTAAGGCTTGTGGAAATTGAGTAGAAGTCACAACATTATGGCTTCCAGTGGACCTGATATCAAGCCTATGCCAAGCGGTTGAAGGAAGAAACTAAAGCCCTCGAACTGCAGGTTCAACAATTAGGAAGCACACCTACATAGATATTGTCAACAAGTTTGTCAATTAGGTTCAACAATTCAAAGCCATTAGGAGCAACAATATTGTCAACGAGGACATCAACCATAGTTATGAAATTTTGCAAGTTTTTTAAAAATTCGCCGAGTCCAGGCCTGCGTTGACCTTGCCAAGTCAATTGGGTTCAACTCAAAAAGTTTTCCTAAGCTTGCCGAGTTTTTTTTTACTCAACAAGTTTTTAGGACTCCCAAGTAACAAGAAAAACTTGCTTGGGCAAAAAAACTCGCTTAGCCACGCACAAGCACAGGAAAATGACATTAATTGTTTTTTTTTCAAAGTGCCCTCATTTTGCTATTCCCAGTTGTAGAGAGAACAGAGATAAGGTGAAATCAGACTACCAAAATGCAGACAAGGAGACTACCCCTTGACCCCCAAAACAAGTGGCGACGAGAGTTGCCCGTCATATTTATCAAGTTGATGATACGGCTGATTGTAGAAAGCGGAGTGAGCAATCGGAGAACAATGTGTTGTAGGCAGCAATTTGAAGTGATGCCAATTGGAGAAAATGTCTGCAATAGGAGAGAGTAGAGAGAAGCAGAAACAACAAGAGCCTCTCTTTTTAATGGATGATTTTGAAAGTATAGCAGAGAAGTTAGCAGCAAAGGCATAGGATGAGGCACAAGCACAAACACAAAGAGAAAGGACTAGAGCTTTCTACTAAGGCAAAGGGCAAACACATTGCAAGACACTAGATAGTAGGCCTATTGAGGCATTTTGACACATTTTGTAATTTGTACCTTTTTATATCATAAGCAATACAAGAATATTTGAACTTTGGGGACATTAATATTTTTTTGATTGAAGTGTGTTTTGTCACTTTCATGTGTAGTTTAAGGTTGTGTCACTTATAGCATTAATTTTGAATTTGTATAATGTTAATTAATTGTTGTATGAAAAAAAACTTTTTTACAATGAAAATTTGCATTTTCTTCCATTTCTTTTTTGCCGAGTTTTTCCAAGTTTTTTTGCCAAGTCCAAGTCCGAGTTCCGATTCAGCCTTGCAGAGATTTTGTCGAGTTAGAGTTTCTCTACTATGACGTCAACCAATATAGAGGGGAGGGCAGATGTAGCAGCCAGTTCTAATGTGGTGTCACCTCAAGCACCACTTCAAGTCTGTAGTACCGGGAGTATTTCACCCTTGGAGGAAAAATTTGATATGACAGATTTAATGATAGGCTATGATTGCATTCATCTCAATAATCAGCACTTCAGTCTGCAAATAGGAAAATCTATCCTCTTCCATGCTGATAACCTTTAGTCTTAGTTATCAAGTTCGAGTTCGTATTTGAGTTCGACACTCTTGAAGTTCGAAAAAATTCGACATGTTTAAAAATTCGAAATAAAATTCGACATAAAATTCGATTATTATAAATGCACATATATTTTTTTGAAATAATTTTATTTTTTATTTTTATATAAAATTTAAAAATCAAAGATACAAAATTATAATATTTGATTTTAATATTTTTTTTTTCAAATATATACTTTAAAATATTTTTAAAAATATAAACATTTTTATAACTTTATCTAAACATAGTAATTTTTTAACAAATGAAAAGATTTTCAAACGTTTAAATCAATAATTTTTTTTAAAGATAAATTATAAATTTTCTATCAATTATAATAAAAAATCAAATAATACCCATCTTCTCAGTTGCGCAGGAGCTTCACCATATGTAATTATAAATTAAAAAGCAAGGTTCCTCCTCGCAAAATTGATCTCGGTTGCGCAAGAGCTTCACCATATGTAATTATAAATTAAAATGCAAGGTTCCTCTAGCAAAATTGGCGACTTCTAGGACATCTAGAATTTGTGGTACCTAACTGTCGAATGCGGAAATTCTACTTGGGAAGGAAATAGGAAAGAGAAACGCACAACGTTTTTGATTGAATTTCTCTGAGCTTTCTACGCGCATGTCGATCATCTGTCATAGGTTTCTGCAATCCCAATCAACATATGGTGAAGCTCCTGCGTAGCCGAGAAGATGGGTGTGTGGTCACATTTGAGGCTCAGAACCTTGCATTTTAATTTATAATTACATTTTATGTTTGAGGCTCAAAAGCAACTATCAATGACTGATTTTAGGGTTTTTTATACCTCTTTTATGTTCATTTTTTTTCTACTGAATTTAGGGTTTATTCACGAAATTTATCAATGATTGATTTTAGGGTTTTTTATACCTCTTTTATGTTATTTTTTTCTATCGAATTTAGGGTTTATTCGTCAAATTTATTCGTTAGAGTTTTGAATTCGACGAATTTCGAATTTTATAGATAAAATTCGACGAATTTGATAACTAAGCCTTTAGTGTACAAACTTATCTCTCCACATTGTACGACAATCTCCACTATATGGCAATGATTGTATGGCGTTTGGGCATTGCACTATACAGCATTGGTTGTACGGTATTAGTTGTACGGTGACTTCAATATATGATGAGTCTGTTGTATGGCAACTTCAACCCTACATAACAAAACTTGAAAGAAACACTAACAGATTCTATCCATTGCAGCAATCATCACTAATAACATGTGCAATGTACATACAATTACAATAGATAAATGATGAATATGAGTAGATATTGCATTAATTTTTGCCTGTACGATTAATTGCATACGGCATTATCTTACATACACATTGCAATGCCTGTGCGGAATATCTCCAATGCATTCTGCACTATCTTTCCTTGCACGCCAATGACATGAATGTCAACCACACACTTCGACCAACAACACACTCAGCTAACCATAACAACAACTACACTAATGAATAAGGGAAGGGTCTTATTTATAATTTTATACAACTACGGAGGTAATTGCATCCTCCAACTTACTAACTACCCGACACCTCATCATTTTCTTAAATTACATTTGACATGCATGTGACTTAAATTTATATTTCATTTCATGACTCACTTTATGACTAATGACTTATACATACATAACTAACACTTAACATTACACATTGTCACATACAATATTACATAACGACTTTATAACATCAAATATATCAAAACTCTTAATGTGCGCATACTTGACTTCCAATGCACTTATTCATTGATTATGTAGACATGCCAATTTGCCTGCCTATAGAGACTGAAAAGATGGAGTCAGGTGTACACATGATTTTTTTCATATAAATAATTTGTAATTTTGAGTTTTTCTGTGACATGTGCGCAAAGGGTTGGACGAAATGTCATGTGTAATTAGGATGTACATGTAATTCAAATGTCAAGAAATTGAATGTACATGTTATCAAGAAGTCATGTAATGATGTGTTCAGGTAGTTAGTTGGAGCAAATTGAGTATGCAACTACCACCCCTTTCATAAGGACTTGTATAAACATCTAAACATCTGCATGCATTCAGGAGATACATTTATGTGGACTTAAAGATAATCAGAATACATCCATTCAGCCATTGTTGTGTTCAGACTTATGGTTGTGTTGTGCATGTGCCTGTGAACTAATTCTTGTTGTTATATATTAATGTGCATGGCCATCTGAGCCTATTTCCATTCCTTATTGCTGCTGTAGATAGTTGTGCATGGCCATCTGGGCATGTTTCCAGTTAGTGTTGCTGTTCTAGATAACTGTGCAGGGCCGTCTGAGGGTATTTTCCAGATATTTGCTGTTGTTTCTTTCATTTCCAGATCTGAATATTAATTCTGCATGCTGTGAGATGCTGTGTGTTGCTGATTTTTCATGTCATCCATCATTCTTTGTTCCTTCAATTGTGGAATACTACTGCTGTGCTACATATGTTTGAATACGTCCCACTATGGTATCCAGGCAGTAGTATATTTGTATCTGTATCTGATATGTGGATATGTGTACCCAAGAATGGGGGATCCATATCCAGTAACTGTGACGTTAACGTCCTTGAAAGGCCAAAGTAGTTCAATTGGACTCAGAAAAAGAATACACTTGGTTACAATCACATGAGAGGCCAAAAGCAGTACTCCAAAGTCAAAAGCAATCAGAAGTAAACAACTTTATTTGAAACACGTTTTTTAAAATCATAATGATATCAGCCTTCCTTTTCAGTTTAGGAAACTGGTTTTCCAACTTCAAACATCTCTCAACTTGGATGACGTCCTTAAATAATGAACTAATATCTTTCTGTTATTCATGCATAACATTATTATAAACTGAGATAAAATAATAGATACCTCACATACAGGGACACTCCAACCAGATTTGACAGACCATACCAATGTCGGGCGTAGATCTTTGCAATCACCATCATAAGAGCCCCCTTCACCAACAGGAGGTTGTAGCAGATCAACCTAAAACACATCAGCCAAACAGATTTTCTATCACTCTTTATATGCCTCCGGTCCATTTCAATTATATGCAGAGAGACATAGTGCAAAATCTACCTCGTGGTATGAATGGGAAATCAAGTTAATATTTCATTTTAATCTCATATGGACATACATCTGAACCATGCAATACAAACAAAACAGATATCAAGTGTCATATTATTGATTAAACTACCATATTGAACAAACCTCACTCAGTGTTCACAATAAGAGGCTTGCCCATGTGATTAACACCATGATTTTAACAAAAGATATGAATGAAAGTGTAATGTCGCCTTTTTTGTGTGTCTTGTGGACCCCACTCATCCTTATGTTATGTAATGTAAAATTAGACTAGGAAAAGTGGGACGCACTTTTTATGTATTAGTAGGAGTTATTTTATGTTTTAAACTTGTGTCATAAGTTAGTAATAAAGTGGGCCCCCCTTAATGAAGAATTAGAAGCTCATGTTATATAAGGGAGAGGTGCGCCCCATTTGTGGGGGGGATTTTTGGTATTTGTGATATTTGTATGGGAGTTGAGGGCTGAACCCTTACTCATCTTCTGCAGATTTAGGTGATGTGCCCTAGTCTTCAAGAGAAGCCAATCTTGTAGACAAGGTGATGTGCCCTTGCTCGACTAGAGATTGGTGGATCTACCTCAGGATTCACAATTTGTGCTTCAGATTTCAATGTTTTCTGTGTGCAGCTGTGCTTGGAGTGGGTCGCCCAATTTTGGGGGCCATATTTAGTGTGTTTTCAGATAAGATTTACCCTAGAGGAGGGTCGCCCAGCTTTGGGTAATTTTCTGTGGTGTTTGGAGGGATTTTTGTGGAGTCTATTGTGTGCCCTACCTCTTAGAGGAGGACGTCCAGCCTAGGGCTTCTATTTTATGCAATTTTGTGGTGAATTTGAGATGTATTTGGGCTGATCTATCCATTGCAACTTGCAGAATATTTTTAATAAATTCGTGTGGCCACATTTGTCACTTTGGGGTTTCTTATGTCAAATTTTCTGCACATATTTTCAGATCTGATTTTTATTTGCATGGTACAGAATTTTATTGGAGAAAAGTTATAATATTTTCAGCTAGGGTTTGTAAATTTTAATTGGGGATACTACAGAAAGGAAGAAAGCACAAAAATAACTGCATACCATTATACCAGATGTAACCATAGCAACAGACAAACTTTGTGAACTATAATAATGGTAATTACCTAGATAATGTTCACTTATGTTCCTAGTAAAAGGTAAATTAGATTTTAGCGTCCATGAGATCATAGGTCATATGAGATGATCCTCATAGAGGATGTTATTTACCCAATATATGTTTATCCAATCAAACTCCAGTTACCAAAGTATTGTGTACAACTCTATCCCCCATTGAATTTGAACCTTAGACTCCTAACTGAAGTTCCGAAGTCTTACCATTAAGCCTAGTCAAGTTACATTATATCCTGTCTAGGACGTGTTGCCAGTTGCATTATTTTCTGTCTGGAATGCCTGATGCACACCATTGAGTTGTCATATATGTGCTACTTCAGACTCCCATTTACAGGACTTTGGACAACATGGACATCAATTTCTTCCTACGAACTAAACCTTCCTATTTTGCATTACAGCTTTTTTTTTCCCCTAATAACGTGTAAAGGAGACCCAGGTGTTGTAGGTGAGTTGGAGAGGAGAGGGCAATCCTCCAAGGGAGGTCCCAGGTTCGAATCTCCACCCTACCAAAAAGTTGAATTGGGTACCCAAAATCCAATTGATAATGTTGGTGCGGGCAGGGCTAGGCGCGACTCCCGGGTGACTTTGACGATATAGAACCCCCTAGTCGTGGTTTCTCAGACCAAGGCAGCCCCGCAAGGGGTTTTTTGCTTTAAAAAAAAAATGTGTGAAGGAGATTACATGCTTCCCCAAAGGCCAATTTGAAATAGAATCAGTGATAGAAGAAATCACCTAAAAAATGAGACCATTATTCTTCCACTATGCATTCACAATACATATGGCTTCCATGGGCACAAGCAGCAGAACTATGAAATAAGGCAACCACACAAAGAAACTGACACAGCCAAGAACGCTAATACTAACAAATAAAGCAATATTTTCAAAGGAATTTTCTAATGTGTGTGTGTGTGTTAACAATATGTTCAAGATGATTTGTTATGTGATCCACCCAGTGAAGCAAGGGCATGGTCCCTTGGACTACAGACACTATCATAACATGAGGACCATGGTATCCAATTGCACATGTTGGCATATGCTGGCATATTCTGGCAATATATAGTAAGTCTATGTTTGAACTTGTAAGTAATTGTAAATCCCCGCACACAATAAATACCTCAAATGACCTGATGCTGAACTAGAACATATAGGCTGACCTTTATGCATGATATTGACAAAGGAATGTAGGTCCTTTTAGAGTGATTTGAACAAATAGCTTACATTGCAGCATGAACACACACATATATATAGACACATGCATGCCACTATGAGGTTCATTTTCCTCCTGTTCTGGCATATACTTGTGTCAAAATATTGCACCAACAGTCACATAAACATAGATGTCTATTCTATCTGATTTCACTGGTGGTAAATAGCATCATCTGGACTGAAGTTGGAATGTCTTTCAAAAATGAACATTTTACTCTTACATAGAGGACCAAGACATCACCTATCTAAGACATGAATCTTCCCGACCAAGGTATTGCAAGGGTTTGAGGATGGACACCTTTAACAAGATCCTAAACTTATAGATAAGATAATTCTATTAATGTCCACAAAAGACCAAAGTAGGTCAATGGGATTCAACATAAAAAAAGTTGTTATGAAGCACTGTACTTACCAAGAAGTATTAACAAATTAAACTAGAGACGAAAATGAACTTCCCTACAGTTAAGCTACACTTACCATGTTCAGAAAGTTTAGAAAGTAATGATGCCCTAGCTTGAAGTATGGATGCCCTAGTTGGGAATAAGAGGAAGGTCAAATCTATAGAAAACCCTACCCAGGTAGCAAATGTTACGCCAAAAGTGGTTATCAATGATGAGATGATCGAGCATGACATAACAGTTCTTAAAAGTAGGGGGTTAATATGTATGTTCCACAAATACTTGCTAGGTTTTTCGAAGATTCAAAATTGAATCAAGTGGAAGTGGAGATTGAATTCAAATTACTCCATGACCTTTATTTAGAAAGGATTTTTTTTCTCATCATCTTCTCCAGTTCAGAAATCAACGATAAAATAATGGGTGGTCCATGGTTTAGGGGGAGGGATGCATTATTTTTCAAACCAGAGTGAATTTTTCTATGGAGACAAACCATTAATCAGCTTCCAGTGTGGGTTAGGCTTTTTAGACTTCCATATCAGCTTATAAATAAGAAGGTTTTGAAGAATATATGCAATACCCTAGGGGAGTTCATCCAAGAGGGACCAATATAGAGAATCAGGCTCACTAGGACCCTTGTGGGAGACCCATCTCATTGAGACCGTCTCATCAAGCTAGTCAAAATAAGGGGTAGCTCTAGCAACACTTTTTTGCGAAGTTCTCAAAAGGCATCTTTAGGGTTTTGCTTTTGGTCCCTAGTGTATGAATGAACCCTTGGCTTCTATAGGTGGGCGCGAATCAACGGGTGGTTGTCACGCATTGGGCCGCCCAAGGATGCTTTCATAAACAGAAAGAAACGTCAACCGAGAAATATTGATAAGCAACATAAAATCCCTTTTGGCATCAATAGCTTTGACCCGCATGTCTTTTCTTTAGGCACCATGAGTACCTCTCCCACTCTTCCGATTGGTTGTCCTCCCATTCTCAACACAATTTCCTCTGATATGTGTGACTATTTTTCTTCAAAAGAAGAGGAGCATGTCTAGATGATGAAAATTAATAAAAGATAGGCAAACATGCAGTCGAGATTGGATTCAATCCAGCACTAGTTGCACTTTGTCTTTCCTTCTTGTACCGAGCAATCCCTAGATAGTGAGTTCCAACAAGTCTCTAGGTAGTAAGCACAAGGAACCAAAACCTCTGATGGATGATCTTTCTCTAGTCAGGAATGTTCAATTTCAGGATCTCTAAAACCCTTAATGGCTGCCCTCTGAACCAAATCCGAAGAGCTACCTGTATCCTGATAGTGGCATTTATCTGCAACCGCCTTACATGCATAGGCCCCGAGACTCCCCTTTGGGACACATGGATCCCTACGCTACCAAGGGTAATCTTCCAAGTATTGGTGCACTTAACTTAGGTTATGCTACTGAACTTGATCCATCCATAGGTGTTGCTCATTTACTTGCTTGGCCTCATGATGTTCCCGTTTCACACATCAGTATTTTGACCTTTGAGGGCATGAATCCGCTTAGTTGGATATTTAGGATGGATAGCATCATCCATCTACACCATGTTCCTAAAGAAGTCTGTGTCGCATTTGCTGCAACTAAGTTGGGAATCCATGCTCATCAATGGTTGTTATTGGAGCTCCACCCAAGCAAGGACTCATTTGTGGCTAGAGTTCAAAGCGATGTTCCTCTATAAGTTTGAAAAAAGTTCTACTTCGTATGTGGCCTATTTGATGCAAACCATGCAAACAGGATCGGTTGAGAACTATTGCACAGAGTTCATATGACTTCTTACCTATACCTATTAGTTGGATTTGAAAGTAATGGTCTCACCATTTTGCCATGGACTTAAGGATGACATCAAGCGGGAGATCAATAGGCATGATCCGTAAACCCACCAGGAGGTTGACTATGCGGCTCTTACAACAAAAAAGATGCTATACACTTGTCCCATCCCCAACCTCGACATGATTTCAACCTTCAACGACCTTACTTCAATAACTACACTAATGAGCATCCCCAAGATTCTTCTATTATAAATGTCATCCACGCTATCCTTGTTACCAAGCTTGTGAGGAACGGAGTAAATTTCTTAGCGGAAACTGAAGAAGCAATTGTGTTAGAAGATGAAAATCAAGATCCTTTATAGCAGTAATTACTGGCCGAAGCAACAAATTTTGAGCAAAAGCCTAATACCATGGCTCTCTCAGTGTTTGCCCTAACGGTGCTCGAGGCCCATCACACCATCAAGGTTCAAGGCTTCATCAACGCGTCAATGCGTTAATAAATTCAAGTAGCACACATAAATTTATTGATAGCAAAACAACAAAATTCTTGGGATTGTATAACAATAGTAACCCAGGACAAATTCTAGGCATTGATTGCAAATGGGGGCATGACTCAAGTGTATGGGTCGTACGACTAAGATTAGCATCCCAAGAATTTTGTTGTTTTGGTTTGACCATCTTGTCACCATGGATCTAGGTATTGCAGATGTCATCTTAGGAGGACAATGTCTCTAGCAGCTCGGAGATATTATTAATTTGCAACAGTTGTTTATCAGAAGGGTGGAAGATGGCAAGGTCATTTATCTCCAAGGAATCAAACCTCCTCCTTAGAAGATGGTCAACTCACACCGAATGGAAAAGATCTTGAACAAAGACGCTTGTGGATACTTTGCCCAAGTCAATTACATGGAAGTCTAGTCTTCTAAGTCGCTCCCTCCAGCTCTGCCTTTTGACTTGCAATCTATTGTTGATCACTATTCGACAATCTTCTACAAACCCATGGGTCTTCGTCCTAAGTGCACTTACTATCATGCCATCCACCTAGTTCTAGGAAGTCAACCTCCCAATGTCCATCCTTACCGCTATCCCCAACCCCAAAGTCTAAGATTGAGTTGGTTCAGGAGATGTTGGAGGAACGAATTATCCATCCAAGCATCATTCCTTATTCCTCTTAGTGGTCACGATGCAACAAAAGGACAAGTCTTGGCACAGGTGTCCTAATTTCTAATCTATCAACAAGATCCCCATCAAAGATAAGTTCGCTACCCCTATTATTGATGATCTATTGGATGAACAACATGGCACTAAATACTTTACGAAACTTGACTTGCATTCTGAATTCCATCAAATTAGGGTTAGAGAAGTGGATATCCCAAGACTACTTTTCATACGCATGAGCTTCAAAACAACTTCTCAGTCGTGCCCTTCAGTCTTACTAAAGCTCCTTCCACTTTCCAAAGCCTCATGACTTCTATCTTTCGTCCTTTTTTTAGGCAAGTATATGTTAGTTTTCTTTAATGATATCTTACCTTACAATAAGTCCTATATAGAAATGGAATACAACACACCGCAATACAATTCCATTACAACTTAAGTAAACAAAATATACAATGGGAAAAACTCATAGATACAACTGGATACATTGCACACATAGAATGTATCCTGGACAACAACTATCAACAATACACCATACTCCAACAAACCATCAATAACACACTTCAAACAACAACATGCAAACACACCTTTTGATATAGACTATAGCACAACGGTGAGGATTCCCAAGGATGAGGGAATGACAAGTTTAACCCAAGGAAATGCAATCAATGGAAGAGTGTTCAGTCCTAGACGACACCATTCCTAGATGGCAAGGTGTAAACTCCAAACGACACTCTGACTTAGAAGACAACTTTGGCTAGACGACATTGTCATTAGTCGACACATTGGCTTGACAGCACATTCGAGTCAGTAGTATCTTGTCAGCAGCTTGTAGTCCTAGATGACACTCCTCATGACGGTCGGCAATCCTTGACGGCGATTGCTCAGACGATAGCTTCTCACTCCTCATCAGCTCCCTTCAACATGGGCCTTGGTCTGACGACATCTGCAACTTTGATGACAACTACAACCCTTAACAGCATCTGAATCCTTCAACCTGCAAACAACCACTTGTGCTAGGAATCTAACAATCTAACATACAAGTATCATCACACCATTATACACACATTCAGAACAAAAGACGTCTTCCATTATCATAATGAATTTCATGGCATAGATGCAGAGATTCTAGTATCTCTGTAACTACAACCAGATGTCTTGCTTCTTCTATCAGCAAAGCATACACACATCACATCATAGAATATCCTCTCATGGCACTCTATATCCAAAATGAAGTAGGGGGGTCCTATTTAAAGCGTTGTCCTAGCCATTGGAAACAACAGTTTCGAGGACTTCGTTACAAAATTGCCTACCTTCCTACTTAATCACTTTAGCCAACCTTATAATTAATCAAATATTAAGGTTTGGCAAATGACGGTTGCATTTCATTACATTGCATTTTGGATGCATTTCATTAAATCAAATTAGTGTTTGTTACTTAGACATTTTCACAAACACTTTACTTTTGCTTCTTAGAACCAGTGCCTACATCTGTCTTCCCCTTTAAGTTGCTCGACATCCTCGTCAACTTCCTTCTTGTCTCCGTCGGAGTCGCACTCGGCTTCTGAGGTTGCTATGATTGAGGATCATGTACATATCCTAATTCAGCAATTTGTAGCTTCAAGGCCTCCTTCTCGTCCTTGAGCCTCTTGGTGGAAAGACCAAAATGGTTGGCCTTCTCCATTTCCGCCAACTTCGTCAAGATCTCCTCCTCCCTCTTTGCAAAGGCCTCATTTGCAATCCCCTGCATCAATGTTGTGTAGAAATGAAATTTCACATGCTCACAAACAGTTCCATTTCCACTTAATTAATCTACGGATCTGCAATTATTGTAGTATAGCAATAACAATGCACAGAAATCTGCAACAACAATAATAACAGCAGCAATGACAGAAATAGCAGCAGCAATGGTAGATAACAGTAAATACAACAGTTTTATATTAACAATGGCATTTATGATACAACATTACAGTTTCAGCATTACAATCTTAGCCTGCAAACCCTAGGCTGAACATCCTTCATGGCTGCATACAACAATGGACTGCATCAATCACCCTGCATTGCTCTCCTTACTGCCTGCACATCTTCTATGGGTGAACCACCGTGCATGAACAACTTGAATGAATGAGGGGGGGTTTATTTATACACCCACCAAGTAGTTATGTCCCCAACTACCTCATAACTTCCCTCAAATTACATTTCGTATGCATTTGCTCTTGCATTACATGACATTTCCACTACAGGACGAAATAGCTTATAATTCTAATTTAGCCGACATATTTGACTTATATGACTTTATTTTCACGTACAATATTAAATTGCACTTTACAACATAATAATTAAATATATGCACGCGCATTTTGTCAAACACTTTGCGTACATTTACAATACCAAAACTGATTCAGCAAATAAGGACATATTAATTTGCCTGTCTACATGTTGTAATTTGCTCATCTTGCTCCGCAATTAGCTGATCCTTATGCTCCAACTCCTTCGACATTGCTTCCTCCTGCTATTGTCTAAGTGAGCATTCAGATCTGAGATGTGTAATCTGTTCTTCCTGTTCCCCAATAATCCTCTCTTTCTCCTTTAATTCCTCATTCTTTATTTGCAGTTCTTTTTGGTCTTCCTGTATCTTATTAAACTGCTCTTCCAACTTGGCTATTTCATCTTCCAACGTCTATTTTGCTTGCCAAAATTTCTATTCTATGAGTTGCAGTCGGTGAGCCTTATCTTGCCCCAAATTGTGCAATTTCTTAATTCCAACAGCTAACCACTGCACTAAAAACATCGAAAAATTCATTTGAGTATACATTGGGAATAATTTTGGTACAACTTCTATGTATTGTACCATCTCATAATTCTCCAGACAAGATAAACTACAACTTCCATTAATGTAAACACAAGTTGGTTCCGTGTATAGTGATTTCACTCCTAGCAATTTCTTTACCCCTTCCATGGTTTTGATACTACCTATCTCCAACTCCCATGGCTGCTCTTGATAAATGCTGGTAATTTCAGTTCTCCATTGTCCCTCCTGGGTCCATTTTACCAACTTCTCGAGCTCATCTTTTGCCATCAATTGCCATTGCTTCCATTGTCCAACACAACCTATCTCGAATTCAAGCTTCAATCTATCAATTACTTGAGACAGTTTAGTCAGACAGTATTAACTTGTCCGTTAATGTGCTCCCCCAAATCTGGTGGTTGCCTTAAATTTGATACTTCAATCAGTACATCCTCACTAAGATCACCCTCTGCCTCTTCTTTGTTTTAGCTTCTGGCACATGCTCTTCCCTCTTTGCTAACAAATTGATTTGCTTCTTTATCGCTTTTCCCTCTGTAATCACTTTCTCAGATCTCCCAACCAATATGTTGTATCTTTGTTGTCTTCCCCTCAATATACTCCACCTCTCCAAGACAATTCACGATCTCGTGAATCTGATTTTTGTTGCTCTAGCTATTCTTGTCGCTCCAACTGCTCCAGTTCTACCGCCTTCTCTTTTTCTAGTGTCCTTGCCAGTTCAGTTGGATTTTGCTCTTCTAGAACCTCAACGAGCTTGACTGTTTTTTGAGCTCGCACCTTCTTTGTGATGGATGTTACTTCAATATAAGGTTCTCCATGTAGTGAAGGTGATGCCATCGAAACCATTTGCTGAATTTCTCCCAAAAATTCCTTCTCTCCATTCTGTACTTCCCCACTTCCATCCATTGTTTCTTTATCTACAGGCTCGTCCACCTGAAACTCCCCATCTTGAACAGCAGCTTCTGCCTCCATATCTTTCGGCATTTCTTCTATTTGTTGGTGCACTTCTTCCAAGGTTTGTTGTATTCTCATGTCTACAACTTGTCCCCTTGCAATCTATTCCATTGTTATCTATTGGATTGAAATTTGTTGTGGAGATAACGACTACTCTAGCTGCACAAATTTTCTTCTCTTCCTTTGAAGTGGTTCTTCCCTTGGTGATGACTCTTCTAAAATTCAAAAAGGTTCATCCAGGAACGTCTCCCGTCTAAATATTTGCTTCACCCTTTTCTTGAGAGTATTCTTCTTTTGCTAAGGTTGTGCATTCATCCACCTCAACATAGTTGAGAAAATCAAAATCGGCAAAAAATCAACAAGTCAAAAGAATAAGAAAAAATCGGGAATCCGCAAAAAATCGATAAAAAATTGGCAAAAGAAATGAAGAAAATATAATTACACATGAAAGTGGCAAAAAATGAGGCAAAATGAAAAAAAAAAACTATTTATGCCATTTCCTCTACCCATGCTGACGTGGCGGAAAATTTGGGATTTTATTGGCAAGGGCAAGAATAGGAAAAAAACGGACAAAATAGGGATTTTTTGCAGATTTTCTCAACTATGCACCTCAATACTATTGGTGCTAAATTCGGCAACTCTCTGGGAAGATTTAGTCCAAGAATATCCACTTTCTCCTGTGATGTAGCATTCAATAGTAGACCAATGGCATGGAATACCATAGAGAAGTTCTTCGTACTACGCATCAAGAAAGCCTTAATGCGAAACGAAATATAAGATGCCCAAACATAGGCTTCACCCTTTTCAATTCCTTGCATATACGGTATCAACCATATGGGTAACTCAAAAGCCCTCTGTTCTCCGAACAATCTTGCCATGATCACATTCATGATACATTGCAGCCCTTCATTTTTCAACTAGTACTGCTTAACTCCTCTGATTCCATGCAACATCGGTGTCTACACCTCATCCTTATCTAGAGTTGTTACACTTTGAATTAACTACTTACTCCGCTTGGAATCTACCACATCCTTTACAATTGGAATTCCTTGATTTGGTAGTCCAAATGGCCTAAAGTTCCTTTCAGAAAAAGCAATAGTTAACTGCCAATTGCCCACTTGTACCTTGCTTGCGTTTTGCTTTAGATCATAGGTTTCCAACATTTGTACCTGGTACTCTTTGAAAAAATCCTTATCAAAATCCGGTACTTGCAAGATAAAATTTACACCTGCTTGCTACAACTTTTGTCATAACTCGTGATCCTTTAGGGCTCTCTCCCACCACATTTGACAGTATTCTCTTGTGAAGTGTATCCACATCATATCTCTTAGGGGTACTTTCTCTTTCTCACTTTGCTTGCCATCCCTTCCCCTTTCTTCTAGAATGCTTTCTTCTCCACGCTGTGCTTGCCTTTCATGAGCCTGTACCATCTTAGAATAACACTCCCGTTCACTTGTTCTGGATTGTGCTCCTTGCGGATCCCTTGTTCATTCTTCCAATGTTGAATCCTACGATATTCTTCTTCGTTGTTCTACCTGCCTAATCCTCTCGCGAATCAAGGGTCTCCTCTAAATCTCAACAATTGCATCTAACATCACTTTTGACAATCTCCCCGTCAACCTCTTCCCTTCAGACAACACTTGCTCTTGCTACTTGTGATGGATCTAACTACGACGACAATACTTCTGGCGGCCAACGTCTATGATGGCCCATTTTTTGCCCAAATTTGTGATGGCAACTCTCTTATCAACGGTTATGACAACTCCCTTGTTGACTTCTATGATGGCATCTTCTTTTGCCAACGGCTATGACGACAATACTTCTGCCAACGTCTGTGACAGTAGCTCCCCTTCTGATGTTTGTGATGGTAGCTCCCTTGACAACGTCTGTGACCGCAACTTCCCTATGGATAGTGGCTTCTAGCCAGACAACATAGGCGCTTCTACAAACAGGGTGGTCTCCAGACAATGAACGCCTTCTACAGTCTTTAAACAGTAGCTCTCCGACTTCCCTGACCTCATACTATGCAGACGACAGCTCTCCGGCTTCCCTAACCTCATATGGAACTATGCAGACAACAACTCTTCGTCCCTCCAACGATAGCTCTTCGTCCCTCAACCTCTATCGACATTATTCTAGTAGCAGCCCCAACTCGTCCTCGTGTGACTACAACTTTTCTAAGCAACAATTACCCTTTTGAGCCCATAAAGTTTACAAAGTACCCTAAAAATTTCAGTTTTCTACAACATCCTTTGTCTAGTTTTTCTTCTCTCTTCCTTCGTTGCATAGGTCCTTTCTGCTCCCAAGTCTGAAAACCCTTGCTTGTTGTGGTGTCGCTTCGTCACACGCAATGTTGGCAATCACTCGAGGTGTCTTCGGCTTCTACACTTCCTCTCTGCAACTTTGCTTGTATTATGCCTAAGCCTTCCCTGTTCACCTCTATTTAAATTATTTGCACAAATTGGTTGCCGCACATTCAAACGATTAGCTAACTGCCACTCCGTCTTCCAACTGCCACTTGATCACCACCTCGTTACCTTGCATGCAATTGTCGTACTTATCCCGCTTCTTTCCTTATTTTGTTTTTTTCTACTTTTTCTTTTTTTATTTTCTAATATTATTTTTATTTTTCAATTATTTACAATATTTACACTGTGGCCCTTGCCACATGTCACCTTCTCGTGAATCGTACAACGACGTCAACACAAATTTCATTGTGTCCGCCGATGAATCATCTCTCCTTCTGTGACAGTGACTCCCTTCACTTGTCGTTCCATCATCATTGTACATTTCTTTCGTTTGTTTCCTGTTCTGACAGCTCCCTTGGGTTTGGGGTTCCTCTAGACGATATCTTTCTGTTGGTTGTCGATTTGCTCAACGACCCTCTCTTGTCGTCCTGTCTCTTTGTTGATGACGCCTCATCGCTCCATCGAAACGCAAATGATCTCTTTGAACATCACCAACATCCTGGCAGCCTCTAACATCACTGACATCTTGATGGCCTTTGACATTGTCGACATCTTATCAGGCCATTACCATGCCATCATCCTAACAGCCTACTCTGCCGTCATCCTGACAGCCTACTGCTCTACCGTCATCCTAACGGCTAACTGTTGTCCTGCCAACAACTCGACGGCCAATGGTCGTTCTGCCGATAGCCTAAGATTCCCTTGTAGTGTTGCCATCATCCTAATGGCACTCAGGTAATATTTTAACGAAATTTTGTCATGTCTGACTTAAAACTAAGTTCTCCGAGGTAATCGACTCCTATTTTTGAATCCTCGTCTCTCCCAAAACCATTGCATAGTTCTTCCCCCTATTCTCGGGAGAATCTCCCTCATTTGGGACTACCTAACTCCTAGTTGTCCAAAATTCGTTCGGTTCCTCAGTCATTCAAGACCTCTTTGGATTTCACATGTCCCAAGAGGCGGGCTTGATGGTCCAACCCCAAGATCTCATGAACATTGGTTGTTTTCTGCTTAATCACCAAACAGTCCTTGCGGCCTATTCTATCGATCTTGCGGCCTACAATAAGCAGAAGGGAACTTTTTTCCTCTCGAGCCACGAGGAGGGAGACCAACTGAACTCCTCCCTTGGCCAGGTATCCTTAGACCACCTGGAAGACCTAAAAATCTCCGCAAGTTGCCCAAGTTACATCTACTCCTTTCTCCCTCTAGTAGTTGTGATCTTGTCAATATCCCTTCTCTATTCTAAGTTCTTGACAATAATTGCCTTAATGTTCTCAATCTCTGATCTGCCAGAGCAATCGTCTCATCCATCTTTCTTCCTCCCAATGTGTTTATGTTGTGCACACTGCGCTAATGCTTCTCTATATTGCTCCAAGAAATTCAGAACGAGCACTCAAGTCGTTCCTCGTTCTACCCCTTCTATTCTATCGAATAATTGATTGTACATCGTTCCTTTCTTCTTGGATAATATCAAGGAATCCTAAACCTGCTCTTTGCCTTTGTACTTCATTGATCTATCTCCTTAACTCTGTATTTGGATCTAGGTATGCCTGTATGTCTGGACAAATTTGTGGCTCTCTATACCTTCATAAGAGATCAAAACTTGAGCTACTACTTTCTATCTGATCAGGAAGGACACCATCACTGCTTGAATCTGTTATCTAGTTCCTCCATTTTCTGTCGGTGTCGATGCTTCCATAATGTCTCTCCACAATATTTCAGCAACTTGTTCCCTACTTTGCTGATATCATGTTGGGTCAACAGGTTCTTCCTGATTCTGTTGTGGTCTTTCCTTAGCCATGCCTTTAGCTTCTTGCTCCTGTCTCCTAATTTCAATTTGAAAAGTTGGTTGAACCTGGTTCATATTTCTCCTCGATCTTCTCGTTAGCAGAGAATTTGAACTAATGGTACTACTATTCAACCGAATTATCAATGAATCCGAGGACGAATTGCTCGAACTTATGGAGAAGAAGCTACTTTCCGATGACGATCCTTCCTCTTCCTACAAAGAATCCACCCCATAGACTTCTCTCCATAACCCATAGGCTTCCTGCTCTCTAGTTAACCTTTGTTGTTCAAGTTCATCTCGTTTCGCTCGTCTTGGTTCTTCCCTTTCATTTATTCTTTGCGTTGTTTCTTCCAGTTCTTGAATAACTTGATCTCTTAGTCTAGCATTGTACATCCGCATAATTTCACATTCTTCTTGCAATTGCTACATCTCCCTTTGTATCATTTGCTGCAAAATTTCAAATTTTGTTGGCCAACATGGCTACTCTTCACTTTCATCATCAAATATTTCTCTTGCCTCAGATTCCATTCCTTGTAAAGCTACATCCATCAAAGTTCGGAGTCTTCTTTCTTCTTCAATGTCCGAGAATCTTACATAAACCTATATCCTTCACTCTTCAATTGGTCTAGGTTCCAACTCCCTCTATTCGATTACAAGTTGTTCTCTTGTCGTGTCGAATAACCAATCTAAAATCATCTACTCCTCCTCCTAAGTTGCACCTTGGTTTTCAGTTCCTATAGACAACAACACTAAGAAAAAGTGAAAGTGTTTGTAAAAAGGTCTACACATTTTGCACTAAATGAAATGTAATGGAAATGTGGTCAAAATAAAATGTAATGTGGTCTAAATGAAATGTTTGGGAAATTCAGATGAAATTTAAATGCAGTCGTCAAAAAACTACGTTTCTCCACTATAAATATTTCACTTGCACACAAACTTCAAATTTTTCGGTTGTTAGACAAGGGTTTTTTTGACCCTTGTTTCCACTATTGTCTCAGTCTACCCTAACTCCAACACTCTGGTGTAACCCTCTCCTTTATACCTGCTTTTCAGTTCTCTATCACCTTTGAATTTTGCACGATGAAATGTAATTTGTTCGCCTACCACATGTCCCAGTGCATGCCCTAGGCCATACCCTAGTTGGATCAAGGTCAACTAACTAGCGTGCTCTCCTTCGGCTCCTCCTCCTTGATACCCCTTGGCTCTATGTGTGAGAATGATCAAGTGAGATCTTTTCACCTCTTTTTATAAGTCGAGGGAGGGAGGGGGACACTTGGCTTGCATGCAGCAAGTGCTCCACTCACTTAACTGTCACTTCAGCACTAGTAACTAGTTTACAAGCTACTGCTCATTCCAAGCATTGTTTTCGACTCCTTGTTCCTCCTTGTGCATGGTGCGTCCCTTGGGGAAGTGTGCATGCCCTATCCCAAACTACATCAACACTTCAACCCTGACTACCTAGGCGGCCAAACAACCTAATTTGTCTTTAGTCCAAATGGCCTAGGAGGCCAGACAACCTAGTCTGTCTTTTGTCCAAACGGCCCAAGGCGCCAAACGGCTCTATCCCTTGTCTTCTTATGCTGTCATGAATTCCACCCTGCTCATGTCTTTCTTCAAACGGCCCCACTTGTTCTCTTAAGGGCCCATCTTCATCCCAAACTCCGAACAACTCATCATCTTCCTTAGATGACTCTACATGTTCTCCAAACAACCCAACATCGTATTCCTCCCAAACTTGGGATACAAATGGCCTAGCATGACTACCAAACGGTTTTATCTATCTTTGGATGGCTCGAGGGCAGTCTGAGGCTCAAACGGGCTAGGGAGGGTCTAGAAGGCCCCTGTTATTCTTGCAAAATTGCCAAAGTTCCAGCTCAAACAACCTAAGTCCTAACAATCAAGGCTTGGGACCAAACGGCCCAATCCAGACGGCCAGACGGTCAGACACAACCTCTCTCTTCGTCAACTGCATCACTCAATTTACCATCTACATCAACCACTTGTGCAACCTCGTCTTCCTGCACAACTTTCAACTATCTGCTCGATCTATGCCTTCTCGATTATAATGAAGTTCACCTCCTCAATTTCAATCAGGTTCATCAAGTCCACCTCTTTTGCTTCACGACTAGGGCTATGACTCTTCTTTGATGCTTTGAAATCCCTACACATCACCAAATTTTCTTGACTCTCAACACTTTGACATTCACGTGCGAAGTGCCCCCACAAATGGCATTGCTAACATTGCACACTAGGCCTGTCCTTAGTGTCAAACTCAATTCATCGTCTTCTAGTTCTCTTTCGATTGTCACAAACTACATCACCAATGGCCTCCTTTAGAACAATCACCCTTTGTGTTGCATACACCTAAACGGATGATTTCACATCTTTACATGCATTCTTCAAATTGCCCTCATCCTCAAAGTCACTTCATTCACTGACTTCACCCTAACACTTGGACAATGAACTACTCATTCTCAAAATCATCATTCTCACTATTAGAGTCACTCTCAACATCAAAGTCACTTTCATCTTCAAGGTCACTCTCGTCCACATTAACATGACCCCAACATTTTAATGATGTTGTTAGGTACCTAAGTATATGAATGTGGGGATATAATATAATATTGTATTATGGCATGGGTCACATAAAATTATAATAATATTTAGCATAGTGCCATATTATAATATTATGCACTTTGTAACTCATGGAAGGTGAACCACCACATGGGTGACTTCATAACTCATGGAAGGTGAACCATCACATTCTTATATAAAAAGAGATGTACCCCCAATTGTAAAGTCATATATCAAGTATTCTTTGTAGAATTCTTGGCTCGTGGATTTGGAGATCTTGTGGAGTGGCTTCCTTCCAATAAGGAGCATTATACGGTGTTGCCCTACCTCAAAGGTATTATCAATCTCTATTTTATTGTGTGGATTGTTATTATGGAATTTATTTGCGGATGCATGTTTTATATTTCTGCATATTGGTGAATGATTATTGTTAAAAATAAGAGAGGTTCATAACATTTGATATCAGAGCAACAATTCTGACAAAGTGGGGTTGTTTTTTAAGAAAAACATCACATTTTGCAAGAGCCATATCTTTTTTTCAGCAGTCATTTTCAAAAGGTTTTTGCACCAATGTGTAGATCGTTTTTAGTATTACAAAAACAACTTCTGATTTGTTAAATTCTAATAAGTATTGAGAAAGTTATGGTTGTTAGAAGTTGAGATTTTTGTGTTGTTTTTTTGGCTGCGCAATTTTTTTTTCGAAAGAAAAATTTGTATTAAATTTTGTCATTTTCAGAAGATTTTTGCACTAGCACGTAGATTATTTTGAGTACTATAAAAAAGATTTCTCGCTTATGAAATTTTAGTAAGTATTGAGAGAGTTAGGCTGTTAAAAGTTGGGCTTTTGATGCTACTTTTGGGCTGCACGGAAAATTCATGCATAAGGGAAAAAATTGATCTCTCTCAGTCCGAGTTAGCAAATCAGTTGCCATTTGATTTGTTTTGAAGAAAATCTGCAGATTTCATTGTTTGAAGCAAGGAAAATTTGCAGATTTAATTGTTTGAAGAAGGGTATAGATGATATTTGAGAAATTTTATTTTTGAAGAATTCCGGTTATTTAAAACCCTAGCTGCTTCAAAAAACAAAAAATTGTGTTGAGGTCATGGAGTTACATATATTCACTGGAAAGGAGGATAGTGATGTTAGGGAATGGTTGATGAAGTGGAAAAAAATTCTTTAAATTTTTTTGAGATAGAATGGAAAGTGAAGATTGTGTTTCACTTGGGAGGAGAAGCTTATTCTTGGTTTTTAGACTTTGAGCATGCTCATAAAAATATATACACAAGAGAAGAATTTGAAGTTGCATTTTTAAACAATTGAAGGAAAATGATAATAATATGCAAGCCAAGGAAATCACACCTTTGGTGCCAAACAATGTTCAAAAATATTTGTTTGAAATTTGAATATTAAAAAATTATTTTGCAAGTTCATGGTTGCATTCAAAAGAAAAATGTTAGTCTCCATAAATCCTAGTAGCAAGCATAACTTCATCAATAGGGACTTGGCTAATAGTCTACAAGTTCCAACAACCAAAATTAAAAACATAAGACTTGAGGGTGAAGATGTTCAGATTTTTGAGGATTTGAAGATCACCTTGGATAAATATGTTCTACATCATATTTTTATGCCATTGAGATGGGTTATATAGATATTATTCTTCGTTATCCTTGGTTGCATTCTTTAGGTACTATTAACATTAATGTGCAAAATAAGTTCATGAATTTATGGTACAGGAAGAAGAAGATAACATTACAGGACATTTCTCAGTGTATGGAAATACAAGTAGCTATTGCAGGGGAACAAAGTAAAGAACAAACAAAAGAACCTGAAATAGAATCTCAGGAGGAGACAGTAGTAGAAACCAAGGAAGTAAAAGCAAGGGACAAACCAAATGAGGAAAGCAAGAAAGAAGAGCCAAAAAAAGTAGAACAAGCTAAGGTTGTAGCATATCACCATCCACACCACCATGAGAGGCAACAATGGAGACAAGGCATAGAGCAACAAAGGAACTACAATGGACATACATGGAACCATAGGAGCAAAAACTATGGATATTCAAGTGGCACAAGGGCAGCTTGGCAACATTGCAAACTACCACCAATCAAGATTTCACTTGGATGGAGGGATACTCAAGATTGGTATAAGTTGTCATCATTGCTTAGAAGATCATACTCTTTAGTTTCTTCTTATGTTTCGAGGATGAAACATTTTTGTAAGGGGGATGTAATATTAGGTACCTAACTATATGAATGTGGAGGATATAATATATATTGTATTATGGCATGGATAACACATAAAATTATAATATGTAACATAGTGTCATATTATAATATTATGCACTTTGTAACTCATGGAAGGTGAACCATCACATTCTTGTATAAAGAAAGATGTACCCCTAATTGTAAATAAGTCATATATGAAGTATTCTTTGTAGAAGTCTTGGCTCGTGGAGCTAGAGATCTTGTGGAGTGGCTTCCTTCCAATAAGGAGCATTGTATGGTGTTGCCCTACCTCAAGGGTATTATCAATAGAGATTTTATTGTGTGGATTGTTATTGTGGAATTTATTTGTGGATTGTTATTATTGAATATTTATGCATATTGATGAATGATTTATGATAATTAGAAGATAGGTTCATAACAAATGTCTTTGCATCACTTTCCAAGTTCAAGATTTGCTCCAACACCTCTTGATATGACGTTGGAGAGACCACCCTAATTTTTTTTGGTATATTGGAAGAAGTTTGTCCACGAACCACCTCTTCTTCAATGCATCTAATGAATCTTCCTCCAGATGGGTAAACCATAGTAGATATAATCAAAATCGGCAAGGAATCAGCATTTTTAAAAATCAGAAAAAATCGGGAATCGGCAAAAAATCGAGGAAAGAATCGGCAAAAAAAACGAAGAAAACGAAATTTTTCATTGAAGAAAAGTTATTTCATGCATATTACAATGAATTAAAATTATGCAAATCAAATATTGCAATAAAAGCAACAATTCATGTCAAGACATCATACAAGGCTCAAGCTTTAAGTACACATGAAAGTGACAAAACACATCTTGTATTGGTTATAATATGAAAAGGTACAAAGTTACAAGTAACAAGAAGGAAAAAAAGGTTTCCTTTTTTATATGCTTGCACATTGAAACAAGTAATGACAAAGTTACAATCACTTGAAAAAAAGGGAAAAAAACCTAAACCCTAAACCAAAAGGCTAGGGTTTAGGGTTTAAAATTGAAATATTGACAGCAGAAAAATAGGCTTACATACATAGTTATCAGGCAGAATATTTACTTAAAAAGAGGAGGAAAAAAAACCCTAAACCCAAAACCCTAGGGCCTAGACTAGGGTTTAGGGTTTAAACTTCAAGTCCAAAGTTTCAAATTCAAACACTAACTGAAAACTGGGCTTGCATACATAGTTACCAAGCAAAAATATTTACTTATTTACTTAAAAAGAGGAGGAAAAAAAAGCAAACCCTGAACGCAAACCCTAGGGCCTAGCCTAGGGTTTAGGGTTTGAACTTCAAAGTTTCAAACATTAATAGCTGAAAATGGGCTTGCATACATAGTTATCAGGCAGCAATATTTACTTAAAAAGAGGAAAAAAAAAACCCGAAACCCTAAACTAGGGTTTCAGATTTAGGGTTTAAACTTTAAACTTCGAAGTTCAAACATTAACAGCTGAAAATGGACTTGCATAAAAAAACCCTAAATCGGCCACAACCTAAAAAAATAAATTAAAAATTAAAAATTATTATAAAAAAATTAAAAATTAAAAAATTGCAGATTTTTTGCCCATTTTTTCCAAAAAATCGGCGATGCGCCGATCCTTTGCCGATTGCATTACCGTGGGAAAAAATCAGCAAAAAATTGGGAGGCCGATTTTTTGCTGATTTTCGCTACTATGGAGTAAACAACCCACTCCCAGTTGTAGGATAGAAATGACTCTCACCCTATTTCATTGTATAAATTTCAGCAATGACCTCATCGTCATTGTGGAACAATTCCTTCAAAAATGCTTTGCAAAACTCATCCCAAGTTTGGTACTCGTGCTCTTGCAATCCCATGTACCATTCTATTGCGATTCCACAAAATGCCATAGGGAATAACCTCCTCCAATCTACGTCATTATTCTACCCATTCACTTTCCACATCATGAGGCAGATTTTCCAATGCATGACTAGGTCCTCTATTTCCCCACCATGAAACATGGGACACTTAAGCAATATGCCAAAAAGGGTCTTTGTTTGGACAAGTTGATTTGACATTGGCAATGGTTGTTCCCATGTCTCACCTTCATGCACATCATCAAGCACACCCCACCACAATTGCTCTCGTGCCAAACTCTTGTCCAAGCACCATGAAACGTGCCATTCTATAGTTGCTCCGATGTCAAACTCTCGTCCTACTCACCATCAAGCGCTTCAACCTGTAGTTTCTCTAGTGTCGGACTCTCGCCTCACACACTATCGTACACTTCATCTTCCATTTGCTTTGATGTTGGACTCTCATCCCACTCATCATCAAGCACAACCACCTACAATTGCTCTAGTGCCAAACTCCCATCGCGCATGTTGTCATCACTTTATTTTCCATTTGCTCCAATGTTGGACTCCCATCTTGCTCACCATCAAACACACCACCTTGCAATTGCTCCAACACCATGCATTTTTCATGCATTCTTTCTACCACAAAAGCTGCTCCAACAACTCCTAGCCTTTCTTGCCAAACCAGGTTTTTGCCTCCAAACTTGTCAGCTTCATCACATCCATCTTCATCGACGTGAATACAAATTGCCATATTTGCATGCATGTCTTCACTTGCACGAGCTCATATGTCTACACGTACATCTACATTTGCACGAACTCGTTCATCTGTGCATGCATCTTCCTCACCTTCGCATATGTTATCGCACTTGTTTGTCTTCATCAACGCACACTTCCATGTTGACACACACATCTACTTCATGCTCGAAAACTTGCACATCATTGTCTTGCACTTCTTCCTCATGTGTGAGCAATTGTACATTGCCAATTTCACCATCATGTTCACTATCACGGATGTCTCCGTCGTCACGTATTTTTTTGCCGGCAAGTTCACTCAACATGTTGGCAATTTACACACCCCCAACTTCGTCATCATGCAATTCCTCACCATCACGTAACTCATCATCGCATGATTCTCTACCATCATCCAGTAACTCTCCAACAAAAAAGTAATTCTCTACTGTCGTCAAGCAACTCACTACCGTCGTCATGCAACTCTTCACCACTAACATGCAACTCACCATCACTGACATGCAACTCACTACCAACACAACCTGTCGCTGCCATCAGGCAACTCATCACCGCATACATGCAACTGTCTACTACGTCATGCAACTGCCCACCCCCGTAACGCAACTCACCCTCACCGACATGCAACTGTCCACCGCCGTCACGCAACTCACCCTCGCCGACATGCAACTGTCCACTGCCGTCACGCAACTCACCCTCGTTGGCGTGCAACTGTCCATCGCCGTCACGCAACTCACCCCCGCCGACATACAACTTTGTGCACAAACCCTTGCACATCTCCTCCATGTGTGTCTGCTTGCGCGTTTGGTTTGGCGTCCACTTGCACATCTCCTCCGTGCATCGTCCCTTGATCACCATCAACAAAAAGTCCACATCTTCATCTATTGTGACCTCCAATCTGACCTCCTCCCGAGGGAAACCACACCATTTTTCGGTTGCATTGTAATCATTCTATTGTTGTTTTGCACCTTCCCAAGTGATTTGCTCATCAAAACTCCATGTCACCAAGCTTGACCCAACTTCGAAAAGGCAACAACGCCAAAATGTAAAAATGAAATACAATATATTGTAATACAATTCCATTACCATTTAGATAAACAAAATATACAATGGGAAAAACTTACAAATACAACTGAATACACTGCGCACACGGCATATGTCCTGAATAACAACTATCTGCAATACAACATACTCCGATGAACCATGAGCAACACACTTTAGACAACATGCACACACACCTTCAAGTATAGACAAACAGATGAATGATTGATTATCATGTATTCAAGAAATGTGAGGTGTCTACTTATACTTTTCTTGGGAATGGGGAGGTAGTTGCCAACTTCCACAACTTCCTTGTACCTAACCCTAACTACCCTGACACAACACTTCTAATTACCCAACATCATAATTACATGATATTTTATTTACATGAACATTGGAATTACACATACATCCAAATTACATGAACATTCTAATTACATGTATTCACATTTCGTCAAACACTTTGCGTACGAACTACAAATAACAAAACTTTATTCATTGATTATGCAAATATGTCAATTCATCTGCCTACATCCTACAAAGCTCCTTTAGCTCATGTTGACCAAGTTCTCCACCTATTGTAGAAGGAACAATTATTTGTCAAGAGGTCTAAATGTTCCTTTGTCGTATCTTAGGTAGAATACTTGGGACATATAGCATATCAAAAAGGGACCAAGGAGAATCCTAACAAGACAAAAGCTATGCAAAAGTGGCCCAAGCCTAAATCCCTCAAACAGCCTTGCATATTTTTAGGTCTTATTGGGTATTATAGGAAATTTGTCCCCAAATATGGCAATATTGCAATCCCGCTCATCACTCTCACTAAGAAGGATGCCTTTGTTTGGTCAAAAGCAGCTTCTCAAGCCTTCAATGCCCTAAAGAAGGATGTGTACCACCCCTATTTTGGCTACTCTTGATTTTAGCAAACATTTTGTCATTGAGTGTGATGCTTCGGAAACAGTTATTGGAGTTGCTTTCATGCAAGTTGAGAATCTTCGTCGATCCACCTTATGAGATGTTAGCCATTTTGCATGCCATAAGAAATGGAGGCCTTATTTTTTGGGATGACACTTCTTTATCAAGACCGACCATAGTAGCCTCAACCATTTCCTAGAACATGTCTCTTGCCCCAAACAAAATAAATGGTTGACCAAGCTATTGTGTTATGATTTTGGCATAAAGTACA
Organism: Wollemia nobilis; assembly: GCA_028583015.1. NCBI lineage: Eukaryota > Viridiplantae > Streptophyta > Pinopsida > Araucariales > Araucariaceae > Wollemia > Wollemia nobilis. The sequence goes on along the minus strand of JAQPPZ010000012.1, from coordinate 8,942,671 downwards.
AGAAGGAAAAGAAGAATGTGACGGTTAATGCTGTCTTGCAAACATGAGGACGTCGTTGTCGTCAATGTCATCGCCAGTCCTCTTGCACAATAGCTTTCACCGTTTCAGAAGGAATGGCATTCAAATCTAGAGACTGCTCGCATCATTCATAATGTGGAGGTCAGCTCTTTGCCTCCTTGTTGTCCTATGTTAATAAGGTTCAACGCAAGAAGGATCGACTTTATCTTCCTCCGTCTTCCACAATCAAGACTAGTATTCTATAGGAATTGCATGCATCTCCTCTGGTTGCAAGACATTTGTGGCCAAATGTGGGGTATGTCAGTGAAAGGATAAAATTGTTAAATATCCTGGATTGTTGCAAATTTTTCCAATTCTTGTTCACCAATGGGAGCACATCTCAATGGATTTCATCGAAGGTCTTCCCAAATCAAAGAAAAAAACGGTGATTTTTGTGGTGGTTGATCACCTTTCGAAGTATGCTCATTTTGGTGCGCTACAACATCCCTTCAGAGGCAATGAGTTTGCCAAGATGTTCCTCGATTCTATGTTCAAATTGCATGGCATGCCCACATCCATTGTCAATGATTGTGATCTTGTGGATCTCTCCTGTTGCCCCTCTTTCCCCCAAGCTGTCTTTCTACCATGAGCACTTCTTACAGATACAAGAGGGCAGAATAGTTCCTCCACAATACCTTCAGCAGCACACAATGCATAGTCTTCGGATCACTATTGGGCAACTCAGGGTGTGTTCTCACCAACTCCGGATTGAGTCATATCACCATCTTCCGATGGAGGAGCGGATTTGCTTGTTTTGCTCCTTGGGTGAAGTTGAGACCCTGCATCACTTCATTTTTTGTTGTCCCATTTATTATGAGATCCGAGGTAGGTTCCATTGCCTTTTCAGGGACAACTCTCGATGTGTTTCTACCTTCTTCAGATACCCGGACCAGCGTTGTCTCGCACTCTTTCTTAGGGAGATAACTCAGCTTCGACAACATAAAAGTTCTCCAAATGGATCTCACCCTCCTCAACATCGGCTCAGCACAACATACTTCACCAACTCTGACGGACCAGGTGACTTCGACCGGAAATGCCCCACACCATCCAGTTTGAACAGAAGCAGGGTCACTAGACAGCGCACCAACAGTTTGTTAGGGTTCCGAACTAGCAATGGGCAGAGACATATCATGGACTTCTTCAGCTCCAGTACTTTGGCCTCGACTGTTAGGAGAGATTACTTTTTGGGGGATTCTCGGAGCTTGTCCCTCCTGGGCTGCTCCCTCCCCCCTCCTCTCTCTCCGTTCTTCTTGGCATGCACTTCTCTCTGTTGGACTGCAGCCCTCCCCCACTCTGCTCTCCCTTTTCTTTTCTTTTCCCTTTCTCTTTGGCCCGTTTGTCGAGTTTGATCTTGTATTTTTCTTAGTTCTTTTCTTTGTTGGGCTTTTAGCCTGCTAGCTGGCAGTCATTATTGTACTTCTTATAATCCCTTGGGTCTGTCTTATTTTGGCCCACCGCGGACATGAATAATATTTCATTTCATTTCACTACCAATTTTTGGAAAGAATTCTTCATTCTCAGTGGTACTCAATTGAATATGTCCTCTTCTTATCACCCTCAATCGGACAACTAAACAAAGATTGTGAACAAATGTTTGAGGGCATACCTTCATTGTTTCACCCAAGATGAACAATATCAGTGGTTTCACTAGCTTTCCTTGGCCAAATGGTGGTATAACACTTCTTACCATTTCTCCCTCAAGATGTCCCCATTTGAAGGACTATATGGCTAGAAACCTTTGTCAGTGCCAGACTATGTTCTAGAATCCTCCAAGGTGACTCAAGTAGATGATTTGTTGCAGCAGTATTGTCTTGTGCTCTAGCTCCTTAGAGAGAATTTGTCCTAGGCCCAAAACCGAATGAAGCAGCAACAAGACATGCATCTCTCGAAGCAGCAATTTGTAGTAGGAGATATGAACTTGTTGAGACTCCGGCCTTATAAGCAATCATCCTTGAAGACCAAGTCTAATCAGAAGTTGGCCCCTCGGTTTTACGACCCCTACAAGGCGGTTCGTTGCATTGGGGAAATGGCATATCAATTGGAGCTTCCTCGAACTTCCCTCTTTTTCATGTTTCTTGTCTTAAACAGGTTATTGGCAAAAAGGTGTGGTCCCAAAAGGAGCTTCAAGTACTCAATGAAGAACGACAAATCACACTGCAGCCAAAAGTTGCATTGCAATCCTGAATCCATAGTTTGCGATCTCACCAGATTCAAGAGTTCCTCATCAAGTGGCAATACCTTCCAAAAGAAGATGCAAGGCCTGTTTTTCATGTTTCTTGTCTTAAACAGGTTATTGGCAAAAACGTGCGGTCCCAAAAGGAGCTTCCAGTACTCGATGAAGAATGACAAATCATTCTCCAGCCGAAAGCTGTATTGCAGTCTTGAATCCATAATTTGCGATCTCACCAGATTCAGGAGTTCCTCATCAAGCAGTAGTACCTTCCAGAAGAAGATGCTAAGTGGGAGCCTGAAAGCATTTTCCAGTCATTTCCAGCTTTGAGGGCAGCTTTTTGAGGGTGGAAGCCATGTAATGGCTCCAATATAGCCAACTCCGCTATCCTCATTATTGTTAGCTCAAGCCTTAGGTTTAGGTTTGTCGGCCCTTGAGCATTAGGGTTAGGTTATTGTTTGTTTTAGTCTATTAATAGAGGAGTTATGTTGTAGTTGAAACATCAATTATTATTGTTATCTTAAGCCTCCAGTCCGCATATGAGACTTTGCCCTCTCTGAGTGGCTAGGATTTGTACTGATTTGGAATCTGGAATTTGTTACTTGCAATATTTGATTTCCTGCTATTGAATCTGATTTACTGTTCCAGTGAATGTTTTTTTTTGCACATTTCTGAGTTTGCTACTGCTGTTGCTATTTCTGGAAGCTGTTTCGCTACAAAGACGACAAAAACTCACAAGATGAATGGACTGAATCCTGATCCTGCCGACAATGCAAAGATGTTAATTATCATTGCCAATGTCAACAAGTTAAACAGCTAAACTAAACTAGCAGCACCATCTTCTGTGAAACAAGTCCAGATTAAGAACATCAATGCTATAAGCATATCTTACAGGTATGAAATATGTGAAACTTCACAAAACAAGAATAGCACAGTGAAAATTTGGAAAAATGCTGCCAAACAAAAATTTTCTGCCATCTGACAAAAATTGCAAACATTAAAAATGGACTGGACTATTATTTGATTAAAGATAAGATAATTCTCCTAATGTCCACAGATGGCCAAAGTAGGCCCATGGGACTCATTGAAAAGAGCTTACCAATTACAGTGCATTGTAGTAACCACAAAGTACTATGAAAATAAGCTAAACTAGAGTAAAAAATATACTGTAAACTACTCTAAAGTGGACCAACTGTATGGCATAAAAGTACAGTCTTGAAGGTTACCAAAAATGGATAAACCCTAACATGCTAAAAGTAATGATTAAGAGAGAGCTAGAAGTAATGATTAAAGAGAATAACCAGTTGCATATACCATTCATTCTATTTAGTTTGTAAAGATATGTATTTCCTTACTCAAGAAAATACAATTATATCTTCAGCAACAATCGGAATTAACCCACCATCAAATTGTCAACATTATTGTTGCAAGACTCAAGTAATCACAAAAATGGACTGGACTGTTATTTGATTTAAGAGAATAACCTGTTTCAGGTACCATTCATTTTATTCAGTTTGTAAAGGCATGTATTTCCTTATTCCGAAAATACAATTATATCTTCAGAAATAATCAGAATTAACCCATTGTCAAATTGTAGACATTACTGTTGCAAGACTCGAACATAATTACAAAATATAAATGAAGAAAATACAGTTGTGTCTTCAGCACCCAAAGCAACCTCTCACAGTTACCTTAACTTTATTGTTGGCAAAAACTGCAGCTATTTTGCCAGACCAAAAGCAACTGTCATACCACAAGTCTACGAGATTTCCAACTTCCCACTCATTATTGATAATCACATCCATCTGAGAATGATTTTGATAGTTTGGTATATCACATTCACAGTAGAAATGAGGAAAGCATGGTCGCATCATCAGTTGCAGTTTCTTCTTATCCACTGGGTCTTTCTGATAGACTTTTGTCCACCTGACCTCTGCAAATATAAAAATTGCAAAATATAATAAGAACCACAAACGCACCCTAGAAAAATTATGTCACGTGGGAAAAAACTGCAGATATCACATTCAGAAGTAGGGACGTTTGACGAAGAAAAAGCCAAAAATAAGCAACCAAAAGTAGTGAAGTCATAAAGGAAGTGGTTCAACTCATAAGATGGAGCATCTCCAACACAATAGACACTAAGTTTCCAGAACAAGGAAACACCAGACACCAAGAATTTATCAAAATACTAATATTTTCATGACATATATTCATTTAACCAAAATAAAAAGTCAAAACCTAGATTTTGTAAGCCATTATACATCTTTAAACAATATAAAGTCTAAAAGAACTTGAGAATACACAGAAATGCATTATCTATAAAATGTAACTTCAAACATTGGAAATTGTAAGGTCTGATCCTAAGAGCAGTTTCTGAATCCTCCATGTAAAGATAAAAGTTTAAAAGATTTGTATAAAACTGCCCAATACATAATAAAAATGACAAGCTTTTACTTGATGTTATCATCATAAGAACTATTTATATTACATTTTCTATCTATTATAACAAAAACAAATTGTTTGGGTAAAAATATCAGATGGTTATGAACATTGAAAAGCAATAGTAAGACATGCTATTGGCACTTGAATGACAAAGAAGTCCTAGGTAATCCATTCTTTACTCACTTTTTCCCATACATAGCATGCAGATATCATCATAAAAAATCTCAAATATTACTCAATTGCTTTTGTAATGTGTGTTTCTTTGAACAAATTGTTTGCTCCAAGCAGATGTTTCTGTTACGCTTTTCAAAGATAATTTATGCGCATCAATGTTATAGTATGTTGGCACGTGAAACAATGTATATTTCTTTCTCAAAAAAATTTAGCAGAACAACAAACCCATTGTTTAACAGCAGTGACCGATTTTAGTATAAAATATGTGGCAGCAATGGTCAAACTAGTTTAGCCAGTCCCATTTTTTAAAGGGCATAGGGATGAAAGCCACTAGAAATGCCCAATCATTCCCCAGACAGTCAGGTGGACATTCCTGCATCCCCTAGCCATCTGGGGATGACTGGATGTCCCTGAAAAAAAAGGGGGCATCCAGCTGTCCCCAAAACATCTCCAGCAGTCATCTCAAAGTTGCCACAACATTACAGGGATGACAGGGTTTCCCTATATGGGCCTAAAATGCCCCAACATCATGGGTAAGGCTCCAGATCCTCACGGACGTCTTGCGGACATCATGCTATATGTACTAAAGTTTGGGGATGACAGCAGAAGTTGGAATGTTTTGTCCCCATCATGGATCAAAACACATTGACATTTGGCATTGTAGTAGATAAAGATGCAGGAAAAGTGGATCTTCCTGCCAGAATTGCATCTCAAGTACAAAACCAAATGACAAGAAATTGCCTATTGTCATCGAAATAGATCAATGCAATTGTTATCCAAACTTTTCTGATCTCCATTTCTATTACATGTCATTCCCCATAAAATAAGAAGGTGGTTATGATTTAAAATGTGATTAGAAGAGGACCATTTAACAAATATAGAATGACAGGTGTAAATATAAATAACATTCAAGCAATGATGCAAACATCCATAAAATATTACACACTAAAATACAATTCCATATACATAAATAAAGATGCACAATGGGCAGAACTCATAGATACATGTAAATACGCAGCACACATGCATTCTTCTCATTCCGATCATCTGCAACACATTATGGTTTGGTTGAGGATACAACACAATAAGATCAATGGTCTAATAATGCATTTTGGCACAAGCAGTTTGAGGTAACCGCCCGGAAAGCGACCTTTTTGTCTTCATGTGGCGTTAATGGACAAATTGGAGCTGCTAAAGCCATGTACAATGAGTTTAGAGACATTTTAGTTGGCTAAGCATCAATTTTGTTAAAAGATGCTGTCAAATTAGAAATTTACTAAGAGCAGAATTATTTTATCTCAGTTAATAGTTAGATTAAAGTTTTGCTATAAATAAGAGCTAAGAGCTCATTTGTAAGGATCCTTTGGCTATGTTTATAATATCATAGCTACTTCTTGTGATGAAAGATCGTACATTGATATGAAACTGCAATTAATGAAGATATTATCGATAGTTGCTATCGATCAATTGTGCCCTTTCACCTCTTGATGTATAGTTGTATGATACTTGTGGCACCGCCTTCCCATTTCCTATTAGTCCTTTTGCTTTGTTATTGCAGGTTATTCGCAAATTTGATCACACCGAAGTTGTTCAATCACTTCTGAAGATTTCCATTGGACCAACACTCGCACTACTATGGTCAAAAGATTATATTTGTTGTTTTTTTGCATTTTTCTTGACTCTCTTGCATCCTTTTCCTGCAGCATTGTTTTGATTAGTTTAGCTAGGAGCCAGCTCATTAACCCAGATATTGGAGATTTACATTATCACCTTTCTATGTTGAACGGCAATCTCGCTGGCAGATACATTGTAATAGACAATTTGCAGATCAATAGTTCTAGCACGGACAGTAGGACCCACAGGTATGATTTTTGCATGAAATCAGACCTAACCCACTTGGATTTATTTTTCAGATCTACATAAATTCAATTTAAGATTCTTCAGATCTGTTAAAGGGTTGTACCAGAAAAACCAGAAGGAATTCTTGAGAATAGAGCCTCAACAAGAGGTTCAGGAGTAGTAGCTATCTTTGTAGCATGATGCACATAAAGGAAAGGCTATTGCATCGGTTGACAAGGGCAGTCCATTGCTAGAAGACCAACTTCAAGGCATGATACATCATGGTGAGACAAAGACAGAGTTGTCATCGTATAAGCTGATAGTGAAGTTGCATGAATTGGATAGGTAGGATGATATACATGGCACCAAGGAGGCTAGAATAGAAGGGTAGAGTCCCAGTGAATGGAGAGGTATGGGATGGTAGTATAGATGCTAGTTCTGATGTACCACCTTGTACACAAAAATAGAATAAGTGCGCTGGAAGTCAAGTACGTGCACATGTAATTTTGATGTAATAGTTTGTAATGTTGTGTGAAGTATTAGTTAACGTACGGATAAGTAATAAGTCATTTAGTTGTCATGTAGTTGGAAATGAAATGAAATGTAAATGCATGACAAATGTAATGTAAAGGTGGTGAGGTGTCGGGTTGGTAGTTGGGAATAACTACCTCCCACAAGTTTAAATAGCACCCCTCATTCATTTGAGTGGGTACACACATCACATTCACACACATCCGTACAGGCATAGAGGTGCATGGTGGATAGAGTGCACAAGAGATAATTGTATTGCAGACATGTATTTTTGTTGATAGTAATAACACCATTCAGCCTTTGTCATTGTGTAATCTTATTGCATGTGTTTGTATCTGATTGTTATTGCTGTAGATAGATATTCCAAACTATTTCCATTCATTACTGTTTGTTGTAGACAAGTCGTACTGGGCTGTCTGGATCTTGGACCCAATTCGTTCCATGCAGAGTTGAGGTCGTCTGACTTGCTACGTTGTGCAGGACCGTCAATAGCATTATTTGCAGGCCATCTGGACTACATGTTACTGAGTTGTCTTGTCAATCCAATTTGTCATTCATTCTTTGTTCCTTCAACTACGGAATACCACCACCGTGCTACATTTGGTGTCATTGTCATCTAAAGTTGAACAAATGAGCATGTGGAGCTTGGAGATAGGAGACGTGGATCAAAAATCACTTGACGCAAGGATGTGGGAGATGTAAACGCAAAAGGATGGGACAACAGCTGACGAGACAAAGTTTGAGGATCACACAACGAGGAGGAAAGTGTGGATATGCAGAGCGCGAGGATGACTTGCATGTTGGTGAGGAAGACTTGCATGTTGATAGAGCTTGTTGGCGAAGAGATACGAGCACCAGTATTAGAACAAGTGTGGAACACTCTCGAGGAAAGTTTGGACACAGAACGTGGAAGGTGGTAAACAGTGTTTTTGACAACGGCAGACAACATGCAAGTGGAGGTGTACAGTGCAAACAAAGATCAGGCCAAGCAAAACGTTCATGTGGGGTGAAGGAAGTGCCAACATAAATCAAGCATAGGACGAGGCAAAACATTTGGTGACTCCAGCACAAGTGTGGGGGAGAGTGCCTAGACATGCTAAGAATGGGAGTCAAGCACAAGGGCAACCACAAGAGAGTGTGCTTGAAAGACCAAAACTAATGCCTGTGTACTCGCAAAGGAGATTGCGAAGTATATGTGCACAACGAAGTGGCCGAAGATTGTTTGCAGACGACTAGCCATCAACTGAAGGTTCGTTGAGTGGACTGACAGCCACCAATGGCAAACATTGTTGCAACTGCAAGCAAGCAAAAGTGCCCAAAGTTTAAGGGAGATGGGACAAAAGATCTTGAACGCCATATCAAAACATGTGAAATGATATGGAATGCAAATGGAGCTACGGACGAAGATACATGGCTAAGATTATTCCCAAAAATATTGCGTAGAGTCGCAATTAATTGGCATCTAAAGAAAGAACCCTTCACAAATTGGTCAGAGTTGAAGACTAAATTCAATAAGGAGTTCAGACTGCTTTGTGAAAATATAAAGATTATTGGCAAGATCTATTCAATGAAGCAAACTAAAGACAAGAATATGAAATCTTCTAAACATTGTTTAAAGGAACTTATAAACAAGATGGAGGCCAAGTCGACAGATGGGCTACAGAAGCGATGGTTCCTAGACAGATTGCTGCCATGATACAAGAAGAAGATGAAAGTGGTTCCACCAACCTCTTATCAAGAAGCTTTTGATAGAGCGCTGAATTTGGAAAGCGAAATGAAGATGGCAGCAGCCGAATGAGGAAGTATGAGTCATGATTGAGACGACGATTCAAATGGTGTCTCCGATGGTCCAAGTGCCACAATCTAGGCCATACAAAAGGATCTGGAGCGTATGATCAACGATGTGAAGGTGGAAAAGAAAAAGTAGGACATTTGGTGTTATGATTGTTTATCAGGATACAATGTTAATTGTTTAAAAGAAGGCATATTGCAATATTTGCAAAGTTGTAGGACATGTTGTAGATTGCCCGTTTAACATACACAGTGCAAGGCATCAGACATTGACAATACAAAAAGAGGTGAATGACTTAAAATTGAGTACATCAATAAGTGGACAAGAAGCAATGAGTGGTGGGTACTAGAACAGCCGCCAAGGACAAAAATAATCTCAACAAGGGAAACGATCCAAAGGAGGTGAGGGTCGATTGCAATATGATTCTGATTTAAGGCCAATCATTCAATGTCGAAGATGTCAAAAGTAGGGACACTCCACATGGAATTGTACAAATGCTCCAACAAAAGGGGGCAATGGGAACAATAATGCGATGATGTGTAGATGGTGCAAACCTGGCAACCATAAGGAGGCAACTTGCCCGAAGAATGTAATGTGCTGCCCTGTTCTGAGTTTGGTTTTTTGACTGTTTTTTGGTTTTTGAAGTATTCTGATTTTTTTTTGTAATTTTTTCTGAGTTTTAACAGCTTCAAAACCACTAACTTCGAAATTGAACAGCTTTTAAACTACTTGATGAAAAAATTCTAAAAACTTGGAAATAGCAAGACGACACCTTCATCTAAATTCCTACAAAAGGAATTGACAAAATACGATCATACCCGGAAGATATGAATTTTTGAAAATGATAGGAATAACACTGGTTATCAACAACTCCAGAAAACTTATATTTCATTTCAAACTTCGAATACAGTGCATCAAATTGTTCATAGATTAGTACAAATAGCTTCTAAATGTTGGGCGACCAGTACTGACCATAAAATCACCGTAAATTGCAGATTTCAGATTGGCACGATTTCCAATGTATTCACCAGCATGTACGGCTAGACATGGAATTGTATGGCCTGCTAATAGAAATTAAATCTGCCTTGGAAACAATGCAAAAACCCTTCAAAACTGGTCGCTAGGCATGAGAAATGGATTTGCAAATATTATTGTAAGAAACCCTAGCATAAACACCTCGCCACAATGCTGAAATGGTGGCCAAATGTACGACCAAGTTGTAGCTGGAAGGAGCTTAAAATGCAGCAATTAAATCTGAAACCCTTCACCAAACTCCTCACAAAATACTTTGAAAATCTGCTCAATGTAATCCAAATGCACTCCCTGAGTGAGAATGCCCGAAAATCACCCTGAGGGTATCTCTCAACCCCGAAGATGATGATCCTGCTGGAGGTTTCCGTCTCCGAACAAGCCAAGAATTCCCTGCAACAGCTGCAAGAAAAATACTCTCCAAGAGATATCCAGAAATAATCACCAAAAAAACCTCCAAAATGAGGAGCTCAACCTCAATTTATAATTTCTCCAAGGGACCCCATCCTTCCAGAAGCTTCTTTTTGCACTTATAATATTCTTTTATTCTTTATTATGTCCCCTTTCATGATTCTTAGACATACTTTAAGTTATATAACTTAAAGTTCATACTTAGGACCCATTTACAAAGTCACTCTATAATATTAACTTTATTTTAAGTGACTATAATACCATCTTATATCTCCCCATTAATAAAATAATATAAAGTAAACTATATTAAATATTTAATTTAATATAATTAACTTTACACATTAAAATCTCTGCCTTCTGGAATCCGGAACTCCAAACAAAATATGGAAAGGGATACCCATTTCGCCGAAGTGTCCAATCGTACTTTCCATTTCCACTGATAACCCCTGAATCTGACTTACTAAAAATAGTAAGTCTCTGCACCTGTGTCCCGGAAAGGGCCAAAACCAAGCAACTGAAGAGATATCTGGGTACCCAATTCGGCGAAGAATATCATTACCCTATCCGTCGGACCAAAAACCCTAATCACCGACTTACTATAAATAGTAAGTCCCTGCAAAGATGCCCAAAACGGTCCAAGAAACTGGCAATCTGAAGTACTACCCGTTCTGACATCATCTGAGCTCTCCCAATGGGCTCCCACACAACTGATCCTGCCTACGGGAACCCGAGAATAGGCTAGAACATCACAACTAGTTGACTGCTTAGAAAGGGGACATTACAGTCCGCCCTTCCCAAAGATTGCTTGTCCCCAAGCAATACTCAAGTATGCCCCAGTCAATTGTCTACTCCTGGTTGTTGTCATATAAAATACTAGGATCCCAAACAACCCTCAGGAGAAATCCACTACGCCCAAACTGTACATCCTGCTCCTGCAACCCAAAGATAAGCTCAAAATCTGAACTGATATGCCTGCAAAAACTGAGCTCAAAGTCATGAAGAGACTCATGCGTGATCAACCCAGCATGGGCTACTCCTGCACTAACATTGTCCAAAATGATCAGCTGCACCAGGAAAAATAGTCTGCACAATAAGGTATCATCCTGCTCAGCAGATCTCACCTCAACATGATCGCCCTCCAGGCTGAAACTGAAATACCTGTCTGAGCTGGAATAAAATATCATGTGACAAGTAGCATCAGTGTAATCTCCATCATAGGCAACTGCAAAAACCACTCCGGAGTTGCCTCCATAATCACTATCCAGAAGTCTCATCTCAACGTTCATACTCCTGTAGTGCCTCAAGTGATCCCATGCATAACAGACAACTAAAAAAGCATCCGCAATCTGCTGCCCACACGTGAGTAAAAAGTGAAAAACTCTCTGTTCATCCTCTGATGTCATCAAACTCATCCTCAAAATGTACGGATAGCAACTGAACTCGTGCTCCTGAAAAAACACTCTGCTCATCATGGAAGCATGATTCTCAACCAATCTCTCCACGATGGTCCAACAAAAGTGCTGCTTACTCTCCATTAAGTGGCAAATATAGAAGGAGTCAGCAAGATATATCCTGAAAATAATCATCCTGGGAATGCATCTGCCATCAAGATCTGAAAACACCATGCAGACACTAAATCTCCCAGTGTCAAGTGAATGAACCAAAACAGCCCAACACTCCCAATCAGCAGCAAACAAATGAGTAATATCAGAAGAAATATCAATCATCAACATGAAGTGGCTGCAACCACACTCACAAGATGTCCAAAAATGAAGATATATCCCGCTGTCCAAAGCTAAAATAAGCATCTCAAAGTCTGATTTTAGAAAAATCAGCGTACCACATGAGTAACCACTGCTGCAAATAAGAAATCTGTCCACATGAATGCTAAATCTGGTCATAATGCTAGCTGAGATGACCTCCCAACGAGTCACCAACTCAACAAAATCCCAATACATTTTCAGAATCTCTCTCCAATCCACTTGCATGAATTCAAATGGATGCAAAACATGGCTGATCACAAGAGGGACAACAACACTACATTCACTCCCATGACCAATCAATGCCCAAGATATGTCTCTCAAAACATTAGGTAGCACATACCTCTGATCCTGAATGAAGTAACTCACCTCCAAAGTGGTAACATCAAGATAAAGCTGCGCCATACCGATCATCATAAGAAGGTCAACTGAAGGTGTAGTGATACATGCAGGAAGCACACAGGGTCGCTCCACCTCATTACCAACTAATTCATCTATGAACTCCTCTCCTTGTGGTGTGACCACCAGATCTATCATCATGTCACAACGATCAATGCCATCATGATCCGTCATAGGAAGCAAGCCAACCTCATGCATCTCGAAGAGTGGGTTATCAAATGATGTCTCACTATCCATTTCAAACAATGGATTGCCGACCCACTGGAAATTGTCATTATCCTTATGCTCATCCCAATTAACCTGCTGATCCAAATTTACATAATCTGATTTCATTGGACAATGGACTAACTCAAAGTCCTCCTGAATGCTATCGAGCTCATCAACCAACTGCCCAATCTCCATGGCTCTATCCTTATTCTCTTGTTCTCTAGTTTTTATAACAGCAGCAAGTTCCCTTTCAGTTTCATGCAATGTCATGTGAGCATCTGATAATGAGACTCTAGTTGACTCAAGCTCAAGAGTGAGCCTATCAACTTCTTCCTCTTTACCCTTTAATGCACCAAGGGTCTCTTCAGCAAGCTTGATAGAATGATCCCTGTCTGTAAGTATATTTATGAAATCTGATTTCATGGTTTCCAAGGCTACTTTCAATGTTTGTAAATCAGCAATAGAGATTATCCCTTCAACACCCTTTTGCCTCCCCTCAATATGAGCCTTCCAATAAAGCTCTTCAACAAATTTATGAGTGTGATCAACACGGGATAGGGCTGCAACAATTGTGTCTTCACTAGTCCTTGAATTAAAATCAGATTTTTGCATTAAAATTTCAGAATTATATACCTGGCAATGGTCTTCAAAAAAATCATTTGCCTTGGCTTCCTCTTTGCTTATCATTCGCTCTATTGATAGTTCATCACTTGGGGCAAGAGGAATTTCATTCCCAAGTGGTTCTTCGTCAAACTTAGGTGCCAACACACCCGGATCCCATGGTACAATAAGCTGATCACCATGTTGAGAAATCAAATGAACATTGTACTCTTCATGAGGAATTACCTTACTGAATGAGTTGCTCTCCAGATCAAGGAAGGTGTGACTGTCCCGAACTCCCTTATTCACATGCTCTCTCTGCTGCCCACTCTGAAACACATCAGTCCTATGGTCATCTGAAAATGCATCAAGGTTCTTATCAACATAGGTAATTGTGTCATCAAGCATTAAATCTGAAAATGCATCATAATCAACAATAACCCCATTATTCAGTGAATTTTTATGGCTGTCCTGATGAGGTAAAACATCACTGAAATCTGATTGGAAATCAGCAACATAATCAACTTTGTCATGCTCTGTAATATCATGAGGAAACTCATAAATAGGGGCTGCCTTAAGATCTGAAACAATCCCACCATGCTCTTTCCCTTCATCACTGTTAGTGCCTTCATCAATTTTGTCATTGTATGCATCATCTCCCTTAGACTCATCAAGGCAACTGTCAAACTTAGAGTCTTCAGTAACTTGCTCCACAGTCACATCCAATGTTGCTGATTTAATGTTCTCATTAGATGCAATCTCATCATATATCGGTGCATGCATGTCCATGGAATCAATCTGTGATTCTACTACACATACCTCATGTAATGGACCATTGTCTTCAACACAATCTTCTGATTTGATTTCTTCTTCAGCAGTAGTCTTTGAATCTTCAGCTCCATCAACATTGTGTTTTGATTTTTTGTTCATCTTCTCAAGAAGACTCATTTTTTCATCTCCGTTTGGTTGTTGCCTCATACGCATATCAATGTAATCTTCATAAGTCATAAGGGCGTGATAACCCTCATCAAGAGCTTCCCACTCCTGCTGGAACTGATCAAGTAATTCAATGACTGTAGGCTCAACCTTTACCTGAGGAGGAATTGTAAGTGGAGAATTTGTCATCATAGCAGCCAATTGGTTAATGGACTGTTGCAACTTTCTCTGACCCTCCAAAAACTCACGCTGAAACCTATTCCCATCACTGAGTGGTTCCATTTTCACACCGGACTAACCAACTCTTAGCTGAAGAAGTTATGAGAACACACACCAGATATGAACCCAAACAGGCTGGCAGAATAAGCTGGGCTCTGATACCACTGTAATGTGCTGCCCTGTTCTGAGTTTGGTTTTTTGACTGTTTTTTGGTTTTTGAAGTATTCTGATTTTTTTTGTAATTTTTTCTGAGTTTTAACAGCTTCAAAACCACTAACTTCGAAATTGAACAGCTTTTAAACTACTTGATGAAAAAATTCTAAAAACTTGGAAATAGCAAGACGACACCTTCATCTAAATTCCTACAAAAGGAATTGACAAAATACGATCATACCCGGAAGATATGAATTTTTGAAAATGATAGGAATAACACTTGGTTATCAGCAACTCCAGAAAACTTATATTTCATTTCAAACTTCGAATACAGTGCATCAAATTGTTCATAGATTAGTACAAATAGCTTCTAAATGTTGGGCGACCAGGTACTGACCATAAAATCACCGTAAATTGCAGATTTCAGATTGGCACGATTTCCAATGTATTCACCAACATGTACGGCTAGACATGGAATTGTATGGCCTGCTAATAGAAATTAAATCTGCCTTGGAAACAATGCAAAAACCCTTCAAAACTGGTCGCTAGGCATGAGAAATGGATTTGCAAATATTATTGTAAGAAACCCTAGCATAAACACCTCGCCACAATGCTGAAATGGTGGCCAAATGTACGGCCAAGCTGTAGCTGGAAGGAGCTTAAAATGCAGCAATTAAATCTGAAACCCTTCACCAAACTCCTCACAAAATACTTTGAAAATCTGCTCAATGTAATCCAAATGCACTCCCTGAGTGAGAATGCCCGAAAATCACCCTCGAGGGTATCTCTCAACCCCGAAGATGATGATCCTCATCGGAGGTTTCCGTCTCCGAACAAGCCAAGAATTCCCTGCAACAGCTGCAAGAAAAATACTCTCCAAGAGATATCCAGAAATAATCACCAAAAAAACCTCCAAAATGAGGAGCTCAACCTCAATTTATAATTTCTCCAAGGGACCCCATCCTTCCAAAAGCTTCTTTTTGCACTTATAATATTCTTTTATTCTTTATTATGTCCCCTTTCATGATTCTTAGACATACTTTAAGTTATATAACTTAAAGTTCATACTTAGGACCCATTTACAAAGTCACTCTATAATATTAACTTTATTTTAAGTGACTATAATACCATCTTATATCTCCCCATTAATAAAATAATATAAAGTAAACTATATTAAATATTTAATTTAATATAATTAACTTTACACATTAAAATCTCTGCCTTCTGGAATCCGGAACTCCAAACAAAATATGGAAAGGGATACCCATTTCGCCGAAGTGTCCAATCGTACTTTCCATTTCCATTGATAACCCCTGAATCTGACTTACTAAAAATAGTAAGTCTCTACACCTGTGTCCCGGAAAGGGCCAAAACCAAGCAACTGAAGAGATATCTGGGTACCCAATTTGGCGAAGAATATCATTACCCTGTCCGCCGGACCAGAAACCCTAATCACCGACTTACTATAAATAGTAAGTCCCTGCAAAGATGCCCAAAACGGTCCAAGAAACTGGCAATCTGAAGTACTACCCGTTCTGACATCATCTGAGCTCTCCCAATGGGCTCCCACACAACTGATCCTGCCTACGGGAACCCGGGAATAGGCTAGAACATCACAACTAGTTGACTGCTTAGAAAGGGGACATTACAAAGAAGGTCAATACAAGTAACTCACAAAATGTCAATTTCATTGACATCGAGGAGCCTCAACAAGACCAGCAACAACCATAGAAGGAGAAGCATGTGCTAGCAATAGCTCGAGCACAAGCAAGGAGAAAGAAGCAAACCCGAACCCTGCTAAGGAGAAGGAGAAATGGCAAGAAGCATTGTTCAAATCAAGGAAGAGACACAGAACTGGGATATGGATCTAGATCTGGATGGATTGATAGATGATTTACAAAATGAAAGGGGGGTCTATATACAATGTGGCTCTGGTACTTACTATAACCAACGAGGCCTCAACTTCCAAAACTACTTTTCATTTCAGCCTTAACAACATGATTAACAAATCAATTAACCTTTTGCAAATGACATCTGATTACATTGCATTTATCATTGCCAATTACTAAATGACATTACATTTGACCAGTTTGACTATTTTGCATGCCATTCCTATGTAAAAACAATGTACAACATTTGGATGCGTGGACATTTTGACAAACACTTCATTTATTTTTGGAATTGTTGTCTACATCTATCCTCCCCTTTACATTGGCCAATGTCCTCAGTGACTTGATTCGTTGTTCTGTTGAGGTCTCGGCCTCCTTTGGCTCTATTGTTTGAAGTCCTTCCAATTCCTGCACACGAAGTTTGAAAGCTTCTCTTTCATCACGGAGCTTCTTTGCGTAGTTGTAATACTTGGCCCATTCTACTCCATATGCATTGGCCTTATCCTCCATTTCCTGCAACTGTCTCAAAAGCTCCTTTTCACGTCTAACAAAGATGTCCTTCATTCTCTGTTGTGTCAAAGTAGAGGATGTCAATTTCCTTTGTTTTGATTCCATCTTGAGAGCTGCTTCACGCTGTTGTGTCTAACCCAACTCTCTGAGTGATGCCTCCTCTAGCTGCTTAGCCTATTCTAGCTCCTTTAACAAGGCATTTTCACGTTGGTTTTTCTGAGCCACTACCTCTACATTCTGTTGCAATAGTGACGCCGTCACTGATTACTATTGCAACAACTTCTTTTTCATTTCCACAATAATTTGCTCCCTATCCTTGAGTTGAGCATGAAGATCCTGTAATTCCTTCTGCTTTACTTGAATTTGTTCCATAGTCTCTTGCAGCTGAATTACATCATTATCCAATTTTTGTTCGGTTTCCTGCAGTTTTTCCTTTGTTACCTGCAGTTGCCCTTCCGTGTCTTGCAATCGTTGGACCAGATTCTTTTTAGTCATGTGAATCTGCTTGATCCCCTCAGCTAGCCAATACAGCAAATGTGCTACAAAGTTCATCTGGCTGTACATTGGGAATAATTCGGGTACTAGTTCCACCTGTGACCTCCTTCTTGTCATGCTCCGGGAAGATGTATGAGTACCATGTCCCACCACATACACTTGAGCTGGTTCAAGATAAAGTGTTGGTATCCCATTCGACAGTTTCTCCACTCCCTCCATCATTTTGAGATGTTCATTGGGAAGATCCCACGGCTGTTCTTGGTAAATGTTGGAAATATCCGCTCACCAGTTGCCTTTTCCAGCCCATTGTACCAATTTATCCAGCTCTTCTTCCGCCAACAATTGCCATTGTTTCCACTGTCTGACACAACCTATTTCAAACTCTAACCTCATTCTATCCATCACTTGAGTAAGCTTGGTAAAACAAGCAACTGTTTGTTGATTAATGCGTGCCCTTAATTCCAGTGGATCTTGAAAATTAGGCACTTCCAGCATTATGTAGTCAAACAGGTCCTCATCTTCCGAAATTACCTCCATCTCTTTTCCTCTTCTTGAGAGGTCAATTAGCTTCTTAGCTGCTTTCCCTTCTGTAATTATCTTCTACTCCAAAGGTAAATATGACTGGCTACTTTCTCCCCTAACTGGTATTGATTCCCTTTGAGGAATGCTCTGTTGTGGATTCTCTTCTTGTGTTGTCGTCACTTCCTGTTGCACATTGATCAATTCTTCCTCCACTAAAATAGGATTCAGCTGCGTTCCCGCCAACTGTCCTTCTTTTACCTTTTTGAGTGGTGTTGCTTCTTCACTCCTCTTCTCCTGTTCTACCTCCTTTGTTGTGTCTGGGTCTACACTTCGTCCCATTTCCTCCGCTTCTACAACTGCAAGCATTTCTTCAAACGAATGAGCTCGTAATGCCTGCGTGACCAAGGTCCTTTCATACCGGAATTCCTCAGGTACATCAAGTGACGCCAGGGATTCTCGAACTTGGGCTTCCACCAAAAATTTTGTAGGCCCAACATGAACAACACTACTTGTTCCCTCTGCAGGTACTGCCTTAAGAGGCTCGGGGATCTCAAAGTCTTCCTCGTGTATCTCCATCACTTCTCACAATGGTATAGTTTGTGCCTGCTACAATGATTGCTCAATCTCGCGCAACACAACTTGACTTTTGGCGATTTTATCTGCAGTCATCCTTTGAATAGATTCTAGCAACTGTGATGGCGATGGTACTGGCGGCACAGACTTCCTCCTTTTCCTTGTTGGTGATGCAACTTCCTTTACTAGTGGTGCCACTTCCTTTTCTCTTGGTGCAGCTTCTTCTCTTTTGGATTCCTCGACTAGCCATTCTTAAAGTGAAGCTTTGTTAAGTCGTTTTATTCTCTGCTTTTTCCTTGGAGTAGTCTTCTTCACTTGTGGTTGAGCATCCATCCACCTCAAAATTGATGGTGCTAAATATGGTAAATCCTTGGGAGGGTCCAATCCAGGAATCTGCACACCCGCCTTGTATACAACGTCCAAAATCAGGCCAATCGCATGGAAGACCATTGAGAAGTTCTTGGTGGTACGCATCAAAAAATTCTGGATACGTGTCGCCAAGTAGGTAGCCCAGTCATAAGCTACCCCCTTCTCAATGCCTTGTAAGTAGGGTATCAACCAAATTGGTAGTTCCGAAGCTCGCTGCTCCCCAGACAGCCTGGCCATCAATACCTTCATAATGCACTAAAGTTCCTTATCCAATAGTTGAGTCGGTTTCACCCGACTTCTATGTGACAACAGGTTGTCAAGTTCATCCTTCAGAGTCATGACACTCTAGATCAATTGTTGACTCTTCATGGAGTCAACTCATTCATTTACTACAGCTTGTCCCCCTTCCAACAACCCAAATGTTCTTATATATACTTTGGCTGAATACACCACCCTTATCTCCTTGTCTCCCACTTGTACTATACTTATATGTTTGATCGGATCATATATTGACAACATCTGCAACAGATACTCCTTATAAAATTCCTTATCAAAATTTGGGACTTGCAAGATGAAATTGACATCAGCCTCCTTAATCTTTTGCTTGAGTGCATCCTTGGGTGGTGTTTGCTCCCACCACTGTCTGCAATAGTCCCCAATGGCATGGATCCACGTAATCTCCTTAAGGGGTATCCGATCTTTCTCATGTTGTTGTATCTCCTTTTCTTTTGTTTTGGCACCACTATTCACGACCGCATTTGTTTTCCCTAAGTTCGCCCTTGCTCAAGATTTTGTACTTGTCCGCGCGCCTCCCCTTCAATGCGAGGGTGTTCCTTGTGGTGTCGGAATCGTTTTCCAGACACTAACTCGGGTTGTGCTTCTTGTGGCAGATTCACATGTGCTCTTTGACCTCTAGAGTGTTATGAATCAATCACTCTGATCTAACTCAGGCGACTTCGGCTCATCCTTCACTACTGACAACAATTCTCTTCTTTCGGGTTTCATGACGATGGTGGTACTGATTCCTCTCTTCCTTCTAACGGCTGATTGCACGAATACAGCCGACCTATGGCGGCTTCCTTTGTTGCTGCTTTCTACAGATGACGGCACTGCTCTTACAACAACCTCCCAGCCGAACTGTCTGACGGCAGCTTCCTATTTGACACGTTTGACAACAAGGTTGCTTATTGACAGAAGGAAAAATATGACGATAGTTGTGATACCTCGTAGTCACAAACAAGTACCCTGTTCCTCTTTCGTCTTTCCTCCTTCCGTTCCGACTACAATTCTTGCTAAGGATGTCCAACTGTGAATGTCGTAGCAGAAATATCTTGCAAATGCATGGTAAATCTGGAATCTCCACGAAGCCTTATAATCTACGGCTTAGGGCTTATTTTGTTTTGTCTGAAAAAATTTTATGCACAGATTTTCCACTAGCGAATCTCCAGCTCTGGCTTCACTCGCGCTAATGCTTCAATCTGCTCTGCAAAAACAATGAGCATTCGTTCCCTTAGCCGTCCTATTTATAACCTATGCCTATTGTTGGTACCGCCCATGCAACCATTCAACTGCCACTTCTTGCTTCAACTGCCGCATGTGCACCACCTCGCCACCTTTGCATGGAATTGTCATCCTTTCTTAATTGTCTTTTCCTTATTTCGTCTTTTTTTCCTCATTTGTTTTTTTTTTACTTCTTTTTCCTTTGTCACCGGCGTCACATGAAGCGCATGGCAATGCCTATGCAGACTTCCAACATTTCTGTCGACGCTTCCTCCTATCGATGACTACGAGTCTCCTCACTTGCTAAGTCATCATCATCATAGATCGATTCCACCTGTTGTCGATTTCTACAATTTCCTCGACTTCGGGGTGTTTTCAGCTGCTGTTGTTCCGCTCGATGATTATTCCCAATTCTCACACTACGCCAATTCGTCCTGTCCTCCTCATCCTGTCAGCATCTTGTTTCCATTGACAGATGGTGAAAATATTGATGATCTGTTCTACTATCATCATCATGATGGATCGTCTGTCTGTCGTCATCGTGACAAATCGTATGTCTGTCGTCATCATGACGGAACACTATTCTGTCGTCGACATAATAGATTTTTGCCCTGTCACCTGCATGAAAACTACCCGCCCTATCCTCCTAATGAGGGTTTCCCTATCTGTCGTCATTCTGATGGATTACTGTTGTCCTATTTGCAAGTTGTCTCCTACCTCTCAGTCTACTGTCATGTCTTCTCAATTCTCGTTCCTCTTGGCCTATCGAACTTTGAACTGGATTCCTTGGAGGTGCCTAATCCCTATTCTAAAATCCTTGTCTTCCCCGAAATTGTTCGAAGCGTTCGGCTCTTCTTTCCGGTCAAATCTCCCTTGCGTTGGACTGCCGAACTCCCAACTATCTGGGATTCATCCGATTCCTCTGTCGTTCATGATGACGTCTTCAGTTCCCACGGGCTCCATAAGGTAGGCCTAGTGGCCCATCCTCATGAACTCGAGTTTGTTGGTTGTTTTGTACTAAGTCTGCAAATAGTCCTTGCGACCTATTGTGCTGACCAGTCGATCTATGGGTAGAGAGGATGGGAATTTCTTCTCCTCGAGCTATCGGGAAGGAGACCAACCAAACCCCCCCCCTTGGTTCGGTACACCTGGGTTACCCAAAAGTCCTGTCGAACTCCTTGGATTACTCAAGTTACCTTTGTTCCTTGCTTGATCAATTGATTCTGCTCTTGTAGGTTGTCCTTCGCAATTTTGGGTTCCTAGTGACAATTGCCTTAGGAGTCTCAACCTCCTATCTGCTCGCAACAATCTTCTTCGCCACCTTGCCTCTTCAAAGTGTCTTTGTGGTTCACATTGTGCTAGTGCATCCCTATACTGATCTTAGAAGGCAGAGTCGGTGCTTGAATCATTCCCTTCACCTGTTATGTGCATAAGCCACTTGGACGTTTCCTGCACTTTCCTTTGCAATCTCCTAACTTCTCTTTTTTGTCTTCTCAATTGTCGTGCAGCTACTATATTCTTGTACTTTGGTCTTCCTTGTGGACCCCTTATTGGTTCATTATCGCCAATTGAATTATATTCCATTCCTTCTTCCTCCTCCAAAGGCATTAGTGGTTCATTATTTTCAATCACTTGAACCATCTCGAGGAATCAAACCCCGGCTTGTTGACTTCGAGCTTCGTCTCTGTCTTCTCCACTGCAGGTTGGGACTTGGGTATGGAGTGTTACGATCCCTAGGAAGGTTTTCATCACTGCTTGAATCTTCTACCCATCCTCCATTCCTAGGCCGTTCGGGTACTTCTCTAACATCTCTCCATAAGACTGTAATAATTTCTTCTTTGCTCACCCGATGTTCTGTATAATCAGCAAGACCTTGAGGTCGATCCTCAATTCTTTCTTGAAGCTCAATTGTCTCTTCTTGCTATGGTGGCATCACATTCCTTTGTCTTCTAGAACGTCTTGTCAATGGGGAGGTAGTACTAGAAGAATTTTCCATATTCAATTGAATTCTCAACGTCTCTAAAGATAAACTAGAGTCTAAGGAGAATAGGCTACTTTCCGAGGGTGCTTCCCCATTGCCATTCGCACTTCCCTTAACTCCTCCCTTTGTCTAACTGTTGATCAAATTCTTCTCTTTCATTTATTCGCTCTTTGTAATTCTTCTCTTTCGTCTATTCACTTCTTTGTTTCATCCAGTTCATGAACCACTTGTTCTCTCAATCACGTGTTATACGTTCTCAGGGTATCGTACTCTTCTTGTACCTAATGCGCCTGCCTGATCATCTATTGCAGAATCCTTGATTCTTCATTTTGATCCTCATCCCTTCTTCTTCTACTCCAGGTTCTTGCTCTTGTAATGCAACATTCGTGAGGGTTCAAAATCGTTCTTCTCCTTCATTATTTGGAAACCTTACATGGATTAGTAATCATCTACGTTCCCTGTCTCAAGGTTCCAACTCTCTTTGTTCGATTACAAGTTCCTCTTCTACTCCAAATAGCCACTCCAGGTTCATTTGTTCTTCTTCTCTATCGATTCTACTAGGTTCTCCATGTTCATACTCGCATCCCTGATCGTGGTTCTTCTTTCATTCTTCCAAAATTTTCTCCTGATGATTCCAAGTTGATTGCATTCACTTATGCATGTGGCTTGTACACTTTCAACTTAAAACCATTCACAGTTTCGGAGCAAACTGTACCATCCAATTTCCTTAGTCGAACAACCCCATTGTCTAGTACTTCTTCCACTTGGAAGGGTCCAAGCCATAAGGTCTTCAATTTATCTGGCTTGATCTCTCGTTTCCCATTATATTTGAGCACTAGATCACCAGCTTTCAAGTCCACTTTTCGAAAATGTTTGTCATGCCAAAATTTGCATCACCGTCGAGCAATCTTCATCGCCCATTGTGCCATTACCCTCTTTTCTCCCAATTGTACGAGTGTTGTGAGCCTTTCTTCCATGCTCTCCTCATCACCCACACTTCTGATGACTAATCTTTGTAGCAGGAATGTCTTAGGTAGCACCTAAGAACTCCAAGTGATTCTCCTGCTAAATAGAGAACCTAATGTCAATGTGACTATAAACTTCCCTAATGGTCCAACCAAGATAGCTTGATTGTACCGAATCCTACAACTTTCTTCCGGGTGTTGATAGAAATCAGTTGTCAAGGATTATCAATGTCCTTGAAAATTCTTTATCAATTACAGGGTTGGCTATTTCCCTGAATAATCAACTATCTTCAAGTTGATTCGCCCAAATATGAGTCCTAGTCTTCATTGGTCATCCTTCGAACTAATGGAAAGACTCTATAGTTGAGTCCTAGTCTTCAGTAGCTATTCCTGCAACTGTGGAAAGACTCTAGCCTTTTCTGCTTCCTTTGATCTTATAGTAGAGTCCAAGTCTATCTCCCTTTAAAGTAGATAGACTCTAACCAATTTGTCACACTGGACAAGAAATGATTTTATATGCAACTGTTTAACCTGTGCAAGAAACTACTTGTTGCTTTGATACCACTGATGGCTTTTGAAGCCTTAATATTAATGTAAACTCACAAGATAAAATTCACAAGATCAAATATATGATAGCCGCAATATAGTAAGATCAAGATAATGATGTAAATGGAATAATATGAGCCAACTAATATGTAAATCAAGGCTTATAATATATCAACTAACATTCATTAATAAGCAAAATTATATGAATATAATAGCCTAAATCATACATGTAAAGCATTTAGCACAACTTACAATATTAGTTGCTCAAATGTATGCACTATTTATTACTCGTCTTTCTCTCACAAATGTATCATAAACTCTATAACAATAAGCATAACAATACTCACTATGCTCACTATACTCGCTTTGTTCGCTATGTATAAGATCTTCAATATGCTCCTCCGTGGAGTAATATATAGCCATTGTACGATGACTCTTTGTATGCTTGACTCTTCCTTTCCATATGCCAGGTCTCATGACTCTTGGCTCCTCTACTTGACACTTGCATAAACATTACTCTATCTTGTATGCACACCTAGGCATGACTCTTCACATAACACTTCCTAATCTAAAGACACTTGTGCACACTTACATATAAGACACTTGTGCACATATACACACATCACACTTGCACACTTACTCACATGACACTTGTGCATTTCCTGCAATTTATTACATTACATAAAATATTTACTCACACTCTAATCTAAGACTTGACCCTAGTCTAATATTTACAAGGTGTACCATGAAGGTACCATAGGGGTACATTAGCATGTACCAAATAATGTAATATACTCCAACACTCCCCTATATTACATTATTTGGTTATTGAAGACTTTAGTCTTCAATCATAGTCTTCGTCTTTGATCTTCAATTAACCTTGCAATGCATATGAGCTTCATCAGGTTCATCTTCTTGCTTGACTTCTGCTCTAAGTTCTTAATCATCTTTGTTCTTTGGTTCTTCATTATCTGGTCAACGAACTGCTTGAGCTTCTTCTTTGACTTTTGGTTCATGATCACTCTGCAAGATAAATTTTTATCATAATTGATCCATTTTTCTTTTCCTTGTTTTCTAAACATTTTGTTACAAAATGTTTTCCCTTCCTATATTTCTGATATTAAACACTTTACTCTGTCGTTAGAAGATGTTGTTATAGAATTTATTCTTGTCAAACTACCAGTTTGTGATTTTAAGTTCTCAAATGTATCTCCAAGACATTTTGGTTTTTTCTTCTCTTCATCTATCAAGTTTTGAGAATCAACTTTTAACTTGTTTACCATTTCTTTACTATCCTCACTGAATGCATTTTTAATAATTTCTTCCATGATATGCAATTTTATGCTATGATCTATTTCCTTTGAAGTAGACAACCTTATACCTCCTATGTTTAAATAATTCAAAGTTTCTAAATTTAAATCCTATGAAGTAGAAATCGTTATATCTCCTAAATATTCAGAAACTAAGAAAATATAAATTTTGCAAAATCAATTTTACCTAAGTTTGATGTTGAATACCTTTTGTCTCCCAACTTAATTAATTTTGCAAATAATCTATTAATTCAAAAAATAAAAAAATAGTTCCTACTTATCTGATTTAATAAAGCAAACTTAATAGTTCCTACTTATCACTCCATAAATTAACTTCACTCTATTAAAAAACTAATCAAGCATTAATTTATTTCTTCAACCTTATCTCTCCTAGTAAAACATTAGACTTCCTAATAAAGCATTAAACTAATTATCCAACCTTATCTCTCCTTAATTTAATTTGGAAACCCTAATTAATATTACCTTCGTAGAACGTGCGCCTCGACTGTTTCCAATTCTACGAATGCCGTATCTCTCTTCTGTCCTGATTCCTCGAGCGTGTGAACAGGTTTTAATTGATGCTCTTAATTGTAACGCACCTCCAGATGGACGTTCCGATTTGAGTAGACAAAGCGTTTGATTATTTCAACGTTTGCTTGAAGTGCAACGAAACTGACAGTTCGGTTTTGGGCAAAAAGAACATTAAGTATCTCAACGTTCGTTGGAATTGCCTTACCAAGTGGATATTCAAAAGGTTTTTGCCCTCCTGCATTTATTCACTCATTTCCTTGGCATTACGAAAGACATTCGAAAGACTCTTGATGCTGCTTTCCCATGCACTAGCATGTCCTCTTTCCTTGGCTGCATCTCTTCAAGTTTACCATGACCGTAACTCTTCTCCTAGCGCTTAAGATTCTTTAGTGATAATGGCGCTTCTCTTACTGTGACAATGGCGCTTGAAATAGTGCTTCACCTTCTGCAACTATGGTGCTTGGAATGGCACTTTACCTTTTGCAACTATGGCTGGAATGGAGCTTTGAATGACGTTTGGAATCCACCTTCTGCAACAATGGCTTCCAGTAATGGCACAACGTAACTAAGTCTTCTATGCATTTCTTTCTTGTTCGCTTTTTAACGTACTCAAGCTAATGTTGGGCTTTGCTTTTAGGTCAACCATCACATAGGGATTCATTGGCGATGGATGCTATAGTTCTACCATGAGCTTTCACATTGGCATAGGCAAAATGGTTGCACTTTAATCTATTGACTTCAAGAATGGTCGCTTGCTATCTTGCTGAAACTTCTCCTGCAATTTAGGATCTCTTTTCACTTTTCTTAATCTTTATAGATCTCTTTAGAAAATCTAAATAATGGTTGTTGTTGTCTTAGTATACTTCCTCTTGCTCTGTATACTTTCTTGAATGCTCTATATATCTTCTTTCTTCCACAGGCCGAATAGGGCTTCTTCAATATTAACCTTCCTTCAATGGCCCTGGGACACTATGCAATTCTACTATGCTTAGCTTCGATGAGTTCCTCTGCTCTTGGCTCCAACTATCTCTTTCTTTAAACTTGCAACTTCAGAATTTTAACAGCCTTTTCTCTCTTTCAGATCTCTTCGTCTGGCTCAGTGATGACTGGCATGGAGACTGCTGCCCTGCATCAAACTGCACTTAGACGTTCAACTGATTTACATCTTTCTTCATTGCTGCCTTTGACTCTATGCTTTCAGGCGGCTTCTACTTTGTATTATGCCGCACCTTTGCCTTCTGATGGCTCTTCTCTTTTATTCTGCCTTTGCCTTTAGATGGTTCTGCACTAGAATTTTGCCTTCGTCTCTAGAATCTTGTCTTCTGCCCTAGACGTTTACATGGCTTCAATGTTGCTGGCCGCACTATATTTAGGGCTCTTTATACCTTGAGACTTCTTCTCTTATCCTCTGCTTACATTCTCATATTTGTCCTCGATCCTCTTTCTCTGATTCTTCACATGAACTTTCTTTTCTTCTCTATATGGGACTATTGTATATGGCCTCTTCTCTTTTCACTAATAAGGGCCAAAAATCTTTACTATGGACCTCTTTCTTTGAAGGGTCTCAATCTTATAATATTAGCTTCTTGAACCAATGTCAAGGTCAATATGACCTGTGTAGACAACAGTTCCAAGCAGAAATAACACTATGATGCTGTCTGACATGAATGTCCTATGGAAGAACTACAATTTTGATTAAGTATAGCCATTTTAAATGTAAATGACAAATTGCAATGTAAAATCAGCCAATCAAATGAATATGGCTCGAACTAATCAGACGTTTGGCTGTGTTAGACGTCTGGAACCGTCAGTTAGATGCTAAACACAATTGTTAAGGTAAATAGGCGGTTGGGATGGTTTGGACAGGTTGGTTGCAGTAACTACCTGATCCTACCTATAAATACCCCCCTATTTCATTTTGTAAGATATCCATACTTGTCTATAATACAGAGACATTGTGCAGCAAATGTTAGTCTGGAATGTGTGTTGTACGAGATTGCATCTGTGTTGTAGTGTTGTGTTGCAGGTATTGATCATCGCTTGGTACGAAAGCATGTATTGTTGTGTGTTGTTTTCATGTTGCAGGACGTGCTAAGGGACTGGAGGCAGAATACATAACTGGAGACGTCTATACCCCCGAAGAACAGTTGGATGCGTACCAAAATAGTTGTCTAATTCCGTCGGCAAACTGCCCAGAAGTCAAGCCCGGATGTCTAACCGACTAGCCCAAACATCTAGCCGACTGTCTAGTTAGACGTCCAGTCCAGACGTCTAGTCATCCAGTCAGACATCACATCCATATGTCTAGTCGTCCAATCAGTCACCCCGTCTAGACGTCCAGTCCAGACGTCCAGTCGTCCCGTCCAAACGTCTTGTCCAGACATCTGGCAACCTGTTCCTAACGTCCAGACCTGACGTCTAGCCGTCTACCCAGACATCTAGACCGTCTACCTCAAACGTCTAACTGATTCAAGACATATCCGTCAGACTTGTAGAATATGACAACTGGTATACCTTGGCCTATCAATTCCTCCTAGTTCATCGTCATTCCCTCGTCTCGAGAAAGTACTTATCCCTGTCTACAACCTGAATCTTCGATATCACTGAAACTTATATCAAGGCCTTTTTCTTCAACACCTTCATTCACTATATCAATATCACGGTCTGTCTTCAAGATCTGAATCTTTCTTTTTCAAGGTCTGTCTTCAAGACCTGAATCCTTCTTTGTCAAGGTCTACCTTCAAGACCTGAAATCTTATTATAGACCGCCTCTATTCCGAATTAAATTCTAGAACAGGTAACCTCGATCTATCTATCTTTGTCAAGGCCTCTCTCAAAGACCTGAATCAATAGTAATCTACAACTTAAATCAACCCTGCTTGATGAAAGCTTTTTGCCTTTTTCTTGCTCTTGAAGATGACCTCTTCCCTAGCTGCAGTAGGAAGTTTCTCACACTTCTTATGACTAATCTCTGCTACAACAATGTCTTAGGTCGCACCTAAGAACTCCAAATGATTCTCCTCCTTACTAGAGAACCCAATGTCAAGGTGACTATAAATTTCCTTGATGCTCCAACCAAGATAGCTTGATTGTACCAAATCCTACAACTTTTTTATGAGTGTTGATAGAAATCAGTCGTCAAGGATTATCTATCCCTGAAAATTCTTTATCAATGCCAAGGTTGGCTATTTCCTTGAATAATCAACTGTCTTCAAGTTGATTCGCCCAAATATGAGTCCTAGTCTTCATTGGTTATCCTTCAACCTAGTGGAAAGACTCTATAGTTGAGTCCTAGTCTTCACTAGCTATTCCTGCAACTGTGGAAAGACTCTAGCCTTTTCTGCTTCCTTTGATCTTACAGTAGAGTTCATGTCTATCTCCCTTTAAAGTAGACAGACTCTAACCAATTTGTCACACTGGACAAGAATCGATTTTATATGCAGCTATTTAACCTGTGCAAGAAACTACTTGTTGTAGCTCTAATACCACTTATGTCTTTGAAGCCTTAAGATTAATGTAAAATCACAGGATAAAATATATGATAGCCGCAATATAGTAAGATCAAGATAATGATGTAAATGGAATAATATGAGCCAACTAATATGTAAATAAAGGCTTATAATATATCAACTAACATTCATTAATAAGCAGAAATATATGAATGTAATAGCTTGAATCATACATGTACATGTAGCACAACTTACAATATTAGTTGCTCAAATGTATGCACTCTTTATTACTCCTCTTTCTCTTACAAATGTATCATAAACTCTATTACAATAAGGATAACAATACTCACTATACTCGCCTTGTTCGCTATGTATGAGATATTAAATATGCTCCTCCATGGAGTAATATATAGCCATTGTAGGATGACTCTTTGTATGCTTGACTCTTCCTTTCCATATGCCAAGTCTCATGACTCTTGGCTTCTCTACTTGACACTTGCATACACATGACTCTATCTTGTATGCACACCTAGACATGACTCTTCACATAACACTCTAATCTAAGACTTAGCCCTAGTCTAAAATTTACAAGGTGTACCATCAAGGTACCATGGGGGTACATTAGCATGTACCAAATAATGTAATATACTCCAACACTCCACTTCTACTCTCAGACTAGGTACCAAGAATTCAACTAGTACAACTGCCTCTTGTCCATACATCAATTGGAAAGGTGTATGATTTATTGTTGGCTTGAAAGTTGTCCTAAACACCCACAAGACTGTTGGTAACCATTCTTCACAATTGGCACCCTCCACGCCGCATGTCATGTACATGATGGAAACCAAGACCTTATTCGTTACCTCTAATTGCCCATTTGCCCTAGGGTAGTACAGGCTAGACAATGAGTGCAAAATCCTAAATTACGTTGTTAGGGGTATAATCTCACTAAAAAAATGGCCTCCCCTACCACTTGTCAACTAAAGAGGGATTCCAAACTTGGGAATAACCTGTTCATACAAGAAACGAGCAGTGCCTCTTGCAAAATTATCTAAAAGAGCTCTTGCTTCTACGCATTTCGTCAAGTATTTCATTGCCACTACAATATATCGACATTTTTTCTTTCGACTTGTTCGAAGCCGTCCCACAAAATCCAATCCCCATATTCCGAAAAGTTCTTGGGGTAGAGAAGGATGTAATGGCATGAAATCCCTTTTAACAGCTTCCCCGTTCTCTAACACGTATCACATGCCTTCACATACTCTTTGGCATCGTGATAAAGGGTTGGCCACCACAATCCTGCCAACAATACTTTCCTTGCTATTGCATTTGGCCCCATATGGCCTCCAGCCAATCCCTTATGTGCCTTCTTCAGTATTTGTTGTACTTCATCCTTCATCACACACCTTCTCAAGATGTGGTCTTCGCCCAACTTATATAACAAGCCTGCAATTAACATGAATGGTGTCGATTTTGCAATTATCTTTCTTTGTTCTACTACCATCATCTCCTTTGGCAGCTCTCTTGTTGATAGATATTCCCCAATGTGTTTTAACCATGTTGGTATCACACTTATCATAAAGAGATGTGCATCAGGGAATTCATCTTGTATTCCTCCTTCTGCAGGTTCTCCTAAGCGAATCCTCGACAACTGGTTCACTATTACGTGCTTCTTTCCTGGCCTTACTACCACCGAAACACGAACTCCTACAGTGTGACGAGCCACCTACTCACTCATCCATGTATTGTCGGTTTGTTTATCAAGTATAGCAACGCCGGGTGGTCTACATAAAAAGCAAATGGGTTGGCTAGCAAGTAATGTCTAAATTTTTGTACCGCATAAACCATCCCTAGTGCTTCTCATTCCATCGTGCTATAATTCTTCTCCGCCCTTGATAACAACCGACTTGCAAAATAAATGGGCTACTCCAATCCAAACTGACCTTCTTGACCTAAAGCACAATCGATCGCAAAGTTTGAGGTGTCTACGTGAACATGAAACTCCTCCCATTTTGGATAAACCAAGATAGGTGCTTTCACCAAATGCGCCTTCAATCCTTCAAAAGCCTCTTGGTGTTCCTCCGCCCACTTGAAAGGAACATTCTTACGTGTGAGCGTCTAGTGGATGAGAAATTTGTTCGTAGTTCCTGATAAACCTCCTGTAATAGCCCATTGTTCCCAAGAAGGTTTTTACGGAACTTACGTCATGTGGTTCTTCCATTAGCAATATCACCCGTATCTTATCTAGGTTTGGCTTCAAGTCTTCTTGACGTACAAATATGTCCCGATAGTTTCCCATATGGCATCGTCAACACACACTTCCCTGGATTTAGTGCGATCCGTGCTCTCTTGCACAAACTCATGCATTTTTCCAATGACTTTTAAGTGTTCCAATGCTCGGCCATACAGGGACCAATCATCCAAAAAGGCTTTGAAATTTCTTGTGGACATTTTATCAAAAATATACAAGATGATTCTTTGAAAGGTAGTTGGCGCGTTACATAATCCAAAAGGCATGCGGTTATACGCATATATGCCATTTTCCACTACGAAAGTGGTCTTCAATTTATCTTCCTCCGCAATGCAGATTTGGTTGTATCCCGAAAATCCATCCAAAAACGAATAGATCTCGTGCCTGGCTACTTCCTCCAGTATGGAGTCTATGAAACAAATCAGGAAGGGGTATTTTATAGTTACGGCATTGAGACTCCAGAAATCCAGACATATCCGGATCTTGTTCGCTTATCTTTTCAAGGTAATCACTATAGGTGACACCCATTCACTTTTCGTAACTTTGAAGATAATGTCTGCGTCCAACATCTTCTCTATCTCGGCATTCAACAGAGTTGCGTACTTCGGATTCATTCGATATGGTTGTCTCCTCACTAGTTGTGCACCCTCAATCAAAGGGATCTTATGTACACACAGTTTCGGTATTATTCCCTTCAAACCCTTATAGGTCCATGCAAACACATCTTTATACTCCATAAAGATCTTGAATGTTGCTGCTTTGAGCAAAAGATCCCAATTGTCTCCACACTTGATCTTATCCTCACCTTCCTCGTCAAGGTTAATCTGCACCATCCTAGGTCCTTTGTATTTGATGGATTCAAGCTCTTCTGCCACCTTTAGAACATCAATGGGATGAGCCGATTTGTCTTCAATTACCGCATCACCCATCGTATATTCTGCAAAGTTTTTTGGGAATGTCCACTTTTCATTTTCCTTGTCCTTCTCTATTTCTGATTTCTTTTTTCTACTCTAACCTTTTTCTGGCTGCTCCTTTTCTTCATCTCGGATTTCGTCTTCTGTGTGGATGCATAAACACTCAAGTGTGAATACCTCATAATCTTCCATTTGCCAATGAAGTAGACCTTTGTCGTCATCCCTCTCATCTTCCGTGCACTCCTCCAATTGCAACACTCCTTCATCAGGTTCATATCCTATTTCGCCATCTGATGATGAACTTCCTGATTCATCTAAGGTTGCAAGGTCTTGGCTGACAGACTAATTCTTCAAGTTAATCATGTACTTATGCTGGCCTCTCTTAAAAGTAATGTTCTTTCTTCCAGTTATGGACGTCGATGTTCTTAGCCATCCACGTCCAAGCAATGCGTCATAAGCAGGTTTTTGCATGACAATCACTTCGAAATCCAAGGTGAAATCTTGCTCCGCTATTCGCACTTTTTGATTCATCAGTACGCCTCTTGTCTCTATCTCGTACTAATCTGCTCCATACAATCTGAAATTCGGAGATCGCAATGCGGGTTGTTTGATGCTTTTCCACGTCTTCTTCGGCATTACATGCACACTTGATCCTCCATCTACGATGACTTGAGCCAGCTTGTGGTCCAAGATCTCCATGTGAACCAAGGTTGGTTTCTTTCCTGCTTCAATCATCAATATTACTGGATCAATGAATTGCTCTTGTTTAATGTTGGCCACTTCTCAAACTTATCTTTTCCTCGTCTTTATCATCTCACCAACCATGGTGTACAATTCGGGTACTGCACTAAGCAGATTTGATACTTTAACTTCCATGGTTATGCTCAATACTTATGTCACCAAACGTTCCATTGATGCCTTCTTATTTATCATATATGTTTTTTTCTTTTTCTTTTTTTTTTAAGAATGCTTCTTTTCTTTCACTGTCACCTAGTGAAGCGCATGGCAACACCAATGAGGACTTCCAATGTTTCCAACAACATTTCCTCCTGTTGATAATTGCGAGTCCCTTGACTACTGAAGTCATCATCGCCATACATTGCTTCAGTCTATTGGCAATTTCGACGATTTCCTCGGCTTCGAGGAGTCTCCATCTGTGGCTGCTCTTCCTGCCTATCATTTCCAATCCGAATGATATGCCAATATGCCCTCTCCTCTATCGAACACTGGCAGATAATGGAGTTCCCTTGAATCAGTCCTGCCGATAAATATTCTTCGATATGCTTATACCACGCAAGTATCGTACTTATCATGAATAGTTGTGCGTCAAGAAATTTATCATGTGCTCCTTCTGCAGGTTCTCCCACACAAATCCTCGATAGTTGGTCCGCTATCACGTGTGCTTCTTTCCTAGTCTTACTACCACCCGAAACACGAATTCTTGCAGAGTAACGAGCCATCTACTTATTGTCTATAAATTGTCGGTTTATTGACCAAATACAACAGTGCTTGGTGATCTACATAAAAAGCAAATGGGTTAGCCAACAAATAGTGCCTGTACTTTTTAATTGCATACACCATTCCCAGTGCTTCTCGTTCTGTTGTATTGTAATTCTTCTCTGCTCTAGACAATAACCGACTCGCAAAATATATGGGTTGGTCGAGCCCGAACTATCCTTCTTGAGCCTATGCGCAACCAATTGCAAGATTTGAGGCATCCACATGAACATGGAATTCCTTTTCCCAGTTTGGATAAACTAGGGTAGGCAACTTCACCAAATGTGCCTTTAAGCCCTCAAAAGCCTCCTGGTGTTCCTTTGCCCATTTGAAAGAAACATTTTTGCGCGAAAGAGCATCTAGTGGATGAGAGGTTTGTGCATAGTTTCCGATAAACCCTCTATAATAACCAATTGTTCCTAGGGTCTTCACCAAGCTTACATCATGTGGCTCTTCCATCAGCAATATCACTCGTATTTTGTCTGGGTCGGGCTTCAAACCTTCCTGGCATACAATATGCCCTAACAACTTCCCATATGGCACCATTAATACGAACTTGCCTGGATTTAACGATATTTGAGCTTTCCTGCACAAGCTCCTACATTCCTCCAGTGCCTTCAAATGCTCCTATGTCTAGTCGTATAAGGACCAATCATCTAAAAAGGCTTGGAAGTTACCTGTGGACATTTTATCAAAAATGTATAATATGATTCTTTGGAAAGTAGCTGGTGCGTTACACAATCCAAACGGCATGCGGTTATAAGCATATATTTCATTTTCCACTATAAAAGTGGTTTTCAGCTTATCTTCCTCCACAATACTTATTTGGTTATACCCCAAGAATCCGTCTAAAAACGAATAAATCTCGTGACCGGCTACTTCCTCCAAAATGGAATCCGTGAAGGGGATTGGGAAGGGATATTTTATAGTTACGGCATTGAGGCTCCGGAAATCCACACAAATCCGGATTTTATTTGCCTCTCTTCAAGGTAATCACAATTGGTGACACCCATTCACTTGTCGTAACTTTGAATATTATGCATGCATCCAATATTTTCTCAATTTTGGCATTCACCAAGGCTGCGTATTTTGGATTCATTCTATATGACAGCCTCCTTACTGGTTGTGCACCTTCGATTAAAGGAATCTTATGTACACACAACTCCAGTGGTACTCCCTTCAAATCCTTATATGTCCAAGAAAAGACGTCCTTGTACTCTACAAAAATCTTGAATGTTATTGCTTTTAGTACAGGATCCCAATCATCCCCGCATTTAATCATTTTCTCTTTGCCTTCTTCTCCAGGATTAACCTAAACCATTCTTGGTCCTTCATACTTAATGGACTCAGGTTCTTCTACCGCTTTCAAAACATCAATAGGATGGGTTGGCTTATCCTCAATTACTGCATCTCCCATTGTATATTCTACGAAGTTCTTTGGAAATGTCCACTTTTCCCATTCCTTGTCCTTCTTTGCTGCTGATTTCTTTTGCTGCTTTCTCCTCTCTCGGGATATTTCTTTGCATTCTCTTGAATTTTGTCTTCTGCATTAATGCATAAGCATTGTAGAGAGAACACTCCATAATCCTCCATCTGCCAATGGAGTAAGCCTTTATCCTCATCATTTTCATCTTCAATACGTTATTCTAATTGCAATACTCCTTCTTCTGGTTCATACCCTGTTTCACCATCGGATTAGGAACTCTCTGATTCGTTTGAAGTTGCAATATCTTGGCTTATTGCCTGGTTCTTCAGGTTAATCATATACCTGTGTTGGCTTTTTTTTTTAAGTGAGATGTTCCTTCTCCCAATTGTGGTACACCTTTGTTGTTCTTAGCCACCCACATCCGAGTAATGCATCATATGCAAGTTTCTACATAGCAATTACCACAAAATCCAGAATGAAATCTTGTTCTCCTATGCGCACTTTTTGGCTCATCAACACTCCTTTTGATTGAATACCATATCGGTCAGCTCCATATAACCTGAAATCCGAAGATCTTAATGCTAGTTGGCCAAAACTCTGCCATGTTTTCTCCGGCATCACATTTACACTCTATTCTCCATCCACGATTACTTGATTTAGCTTATGGTCCAATATCTCCATGTGAACCAAAGCTGGCTTTTTCCCTGCTTCAATCATTAGTATCATAGGATCGATAAATTGTTCTTGCATAATATTAGCTACCTGTCAGACTACCTCCTTCTTTGCTTTTATCACTTCGTCAACTGTAGCGTATAGTTCAGGTACTGCACCAAATAGGCTTGATATTTTAACTTCCAAAGTTGTATTGAGTACCTGTGTTACCAAGTGTTCAACTGATGCTTGCTTTTCTGTTACGATCTCCATCTTCTTCAAGGCTTTCTCTTGGAATAACCTTTCCTGCTTTTCTTT
Source organism: Wollemia nobilis (assembly GCA_028583015.1). Taxonomy (NCBI): domain Eukaryota; kingdom Viridiplantae; phylum Streptophyta; class Pinopsida; order Araucariales; family Araucariaceae; genus Wollemia; species Wollemia nobilis. The sequence goes on along the minus strand of JAQPPZ010000012.1, from coordinate 8,906,255 downwards.
GTCCAATTCCATCTTAATCATTTCTTGAGCTTCCTGCCATCGCTCTTTCTCCTTGGCAGGATTCAAATATTGCTCCATTTTCCTAGTGTGGGCTCTGGTTACCACTAGGACTTCTTTTCCTTTTACCATCTCATTACTAACTTCCCCACTGTCAATCCAATTGACATTTTGTGTACCACTTGTACTTGCTTTATTTGGGCAGTTTATCTCTTTATGGTTTCCTGGCCCACACCATCGACACATTTGGGTAGCATTGCTACCATTGGTATTGCCTGCATTTTGAAGCTTGGGGCAATTTTTCACAAAGTGTCCCCATTCCTGACAATTTCAGCATTGAATGATTGGTCTTCCCTCGAAGTCATATTGTAGACGGCTTTGTCCACCCTGTCTTCCACCTAGGTGATTATTCCTAAATCCGCCACTCGTTGCACATTGCCCGTTTTTTTAGGTGTTTGGTTATTCCTCATGTTGTATTGTCATAATTTTATGCCTTGCTCCTTTTAGATTGAATGCACAATCTGCCACCAAATGCCCTGCTATGTCGCATATGTTCCAATACGCATTCTTTGGGCAGTTGACATTTGTATGTCCTTCCACTTTGCAGTCTGAGCACCAAATATACTTTCGGTCTTTCCTCACTTCTCCTTTAACTTCTTTCATGATTTTATCGAATTCTCTTCTAAAGGAGTGTATGGCACTTTGGACTTTGTCTTCCGTATCGTTGTCGAAATTGTCATTCCTTGAGTGTCCTCCGATACCTGCTACGGTTTGTTTAACTTTGCTCTCAAAAAGTTTTTGCTTTTTGGAGAGCCTCTACGTACGTGGAAGATGGTACTGCTTTAATTTTTTTTCTATATTTTGGTAGAAGTCCGTCTAAAAACCAATGTTTCACCATTCCATATGTTGGTGGCATTTGCATTTTATCAGCTAGTTGTTTCAATCTCCTATTGTAACTTTTGACATCTTCGTCTGGCTTTTGTTTAGTTGCAAAATTTTTAGTAATGATCTCCGTATCATCCCTTAGTGGCCAAAATTCCTCTATAAATGTGTCTTTTAAGACATTCCATTGCATAAACCATTGGGTACTTTCTCTCTTTAGGTACCAATCCATAGCCATACCTCGTAAAATGGCCGAAAACAATTGCAACCATTTTGTTGGTTGTGATACTCCATTTGCCCCCCAAATTGTAATGCAAGTACCTATATGGCGTGTTGGGTCTTCTTTCCCTTCCCCAGTGAAGGGTGGGCATTTTTGTTTGCCCGCTCTATTGGCAACATTTGCCATTGGAACTCTTCCAATATCCGCATCACTTGATGATGACTCTTGTGGAGTTCTCTTCCACTCCCTTTCTATTGTAGGTGGTTTGAAATCTCTTTCAAGTACGTGTTCAGATAGCCTTCTTCCCGACTCATGTACATCACTACTTCGCGACCTTCTTCGCAAGTATAAGAGATGTGGTTCTGGTCTTCCTCCCCAAGAACCCACACATGGTTGCTCCGGCACAAAACTTCGATCTTCTGCACATGTGACAGCTGGTTCTAGACGACTAGGCCTAGACAGATAGCCTAGACGGATTACTTGTTCGACGGAGGGATCTAGACGAGTAACACACGAACTGATGACGAGTATGCTAGGATGGATCAGTCCTAGACAGGTTGGGCTAGACTGATGATGAGTATCTGCAAACGAGTAAGCCTATACAGGTTGCACCGGATGGGTGACGACAGGTCTGGATAGGTAGGCCTAGACGGATCCTTGACAACAGTTATCCTACAATCACGTGTTTACCCTACAATTCCTCAAATGCATCCCTACGCGCTCCTTCCTACAACTCTGCACAACACATACAACATCGACAACACAAGTCTGCTTCCAACCTACTTCATGACATTCATCACCTAGATACCTGCAACACAAGACAATATCCTTCACACAGAGATCTGCACAACAGTAGAACAATTCTCATTGATGTATAGATGATCTTTACAAAATGAATGGGGGGTCTATATATAGGATGGCCCTGGCAGTTATGGCAACCACCAACCCCCCAACGTCCCCAATCGTATGCTTGTTACACACTAACTAATCCTGCCCAGAACTAATCAGTTTGGAGCATAACTAATCAGTCTAAGACTGAACTAATCAGTCCTTAACAACTTGAGACAATTGCATGACGGCTAATTTGTACGTAATTAATGTTCATTCCAAAATCTTACTAATCAGACCATAACAATATGATGGCTGACTATACATATTACAAAACATTATTTTATATCCAAAATTCCAAAACAGTATGTAGGCATTTTGTCAAACAGTTCTGAATATTCTTTTCTTCTTAGAACTGCTGTCTACAGTACATCTCGTCAAACCTTTCTTGTACGTATAACAAAACAACTCAGATTATTAAAACTACTAAATAACAAAATTCTATGTGCGCGTATTTGACTTCCTACACATTACATTAAATCCAAGGTGGAGTTTGAAATGTCACTACATCTGAACTAGCGCCTACAAGAAGCTGAAGAGCTTCTCACTTCCAAGAGGGAACAAGTGCAACACCTCCAAGAAGACTTGAGACTCTTACAGCTTAGAATTGAAGCTACAACAGCTTAGCACAAGGAAGACTTGGAGATGGTTCAGCACCAGCAGTAACAGCAGATTCACGAAAGAGATCAGAGTATTGTAGATTTCAAATCTAGGCTTAGCACAAATGAGTCTACCCTTAGTACCACCAAGGAGTGACTGGCTGTTGCTTTTTATCGGACTAAGGAGTTACAGCAGCAATTGCATGAGACAAGGAGGGGATTCAACATAGTTGCTTTGGCAAGAAAATGCAAAAGAAGTATAAGCATTCTCTCCAGGAAGTCCAATGATTGAAGGCTTTGCCTGCTTACTACTCACAGAAGTCAGAGCCACTTGCTGTTGTGCAACCACCTACCTGCACCGAGTTCAATGATGTAGTCGGCAGGGATGCCAACTAATCTAGTTGAGGGGGCAGATATAGGAGGTCAAACCCGTCATACAACTCGGATGTGGTGCCAATTAGGGGCCACCTATATGAGTGGCCCCAATACACTTTTGTTGTATAGATGTGTTGTGTTATTAAGTTTTTTGTCATATTTTACACATCATGGGTTGTCGTATGTGCGTGACACCTAGACTTAATGAGATATATGTCACGTGTAATAATTTCAAATTTTTATATGTAGTTGGCTATGAGGGTTGCGGTGGTTAAGTAGTTGTAACCGTTCAATCCCCCCTTTCATTGTATATATTTCACATTAGACTAGTCGGGTGATACTGTTGGAGAAGATGAGAATTGTTCTTGTTGTGTTATGTTGTGGTTGATATGAGAAACCATGTTGTAAGCGTTGTAACCGTTCAACCCCCCCTTTCATTGTATATATTTCACATTAGACTAGTCGGGTGATACTGTTGGAGAAGATGAGAATTGTTCTTGCTGTGTTGTGTTGTGGTTGATATGAGAAACCATGTTGTAAGCAATGTACACCATAATGAAAGTAATGAGATGGTTCTAGTTGTTTTGAATTCATATTGCTGTTCAAATCCTTGTTGCACGTTATTCTTGATTTCTTTGCTCTATTTTTTGAAATATGTAACCTGTACTACAGTTCCAACCAACGACCCTAATTGATGTGATTGTCCTTATCACAATAACAAAAGGCTCTCCGTACTCTTGTAAGCAAGCAGAAAAAGCAACAAAGTTTGATAAATGGATTCAACACAGTCAACACCAGGTTCATAATGTATTGCACAAGACCAGTGCCAAATACAAACAAGACATGATAGGAATCAGGTTTTGTCCAAATAGAAGGTTCTTTATAAGGCATGACTTCATATTCAGAAATAGAGAACCAATAGGATCAATAAAAGGATCAAATCCTTCCATTATGGACCTTACACAAGTATTAAACAGGTGGGAGAAATACCTTTGAGCTCAGAATTCCACCCTACTTTGCATTGCAACATCTTCAATAGAGAACATCTTCAGCCATATTTTCCTTTTACAAGCACACTCCATTGAAGCAATGTGGTATAAGCTTCATATTGTCACCAAATTCATGGTGATATGATGAATACTGAGGCTCACTTCTAGCTGAATATTGTAAAATGATTGTGGCAAAAGTATAGTGATGAAGTTGACCCTTTTCCTATAATTAAGGACTATGTTATCTGGCCAAAAAAATGGTTCTTTCTAATATGCTTGCAGACCAAAACAGTGCATGGTGTAAACTCTCAATGTATATGCCTGACCAATGAAAATCACAACTAATATACTCAATAGAATATAACTACAGAAGAAGCTAGCAATGCAATAATTTGAAAGAGATAAATACACATCTCAAAAGTACAAAGTCATACAAGGCATTGCAGAAGAACTTTTTAAAGATGAACTAAAATACTCAATAGTGTAAAAACTATCCCAAAGTCATTGATCCAATCCTAGCATACATTTCAATAGACAAAACAAATGAACAACCACAATACCAAGACTATAATATAAAGCAAACGTTTAAAACTAGCAAAACAGATATATAATTTGACACATACTTTCACCAGGATAGTCAAAATACTCCAAAGCACACCACAACTCACCTCCCCGCATCTTTATATTTTTTACCTGATAAAAAACACAGAAGTGACATCAGGTATGAGAATCGACTCAAAGACTTAGACATCTTAATAGACCAGAATTCATTGGAATTGAACTAATAACCTTGTGCTCAGTCTATAAGAATGTAGTGCTCCACAACCAGATTTATGCATTTGCAAAGGACAATTCTTAATTTAAGAAGAAACAAAATTATAGTGTTATAGATCCTGTGAAGTTTATGATTCAAAGATCATGCTTGCACAACTTAGGACATCAATAGATATATCATTTGTGAAGCTGGAATCCAAACTGCCAAGGAGCAAAATTTTTTAAATTTAAGAATTCTTAAGCACCAATGCATGAACACATAACTGTGTCCTACTGATTTTTATAAGCATATGCTTAGCTTAGAGCTTTATGGTAATATTGAATGCTCAGTTTGAATCATCAAATCAATAGATGAATGGCTCAAAAAACATATTATGGAGTCTGGATAAAGATGGTGTACAAAAGCCAGTTGTTTTTGCATGGAGAGTTCAATATTGAGTCTACCATGACCTACTATCTAACTTAGAATGGAGCCCAGAAAACACCAAACTGCTAGAGAGAGGACTCAAAAGTCATTTCCAGGACAATGTCCATTGATGATATATATGTGCCGAAGCAATATTGTAATGTTACATAAATAGCATAAGGTAAGCTGCCTTAATCTCATTGGAACACATAAATCTTAACCTGATATTCAAAGTCTTGGAAATAAATATAGTGGGCTCACAGCTTCCTTAACATAGCAGTATTAATTAAACTGACTCGATGCATAGACAGATTAAGACACCACAGTACACCTAAGAGGCACCATCACAAAATACTGAGCGGAAGACACAAACCCCCATGAAAACACCATGCATTAGAGCTGAAGACAGTTTGTCGAACATTACACTGAGTCCACGAAGAGACAAATATTCAGGAAAGCAGAGAGTTCCAGTCTGCATGTCACAGTTTGCTGACTGTGTTTGCACAACATTTGAAGAATTATCAATCACAATTGAAGGCAACTATTTGCAGGGGATAGAAATATGCCCCAGGCGTACTGCTTACCACTGTTTCACATCACCCTATTTGAATCATTCGAGACCACTATTCTAGACATCAGTTTCAGAAGATTTCAAAAGTGCCCAGTCAAAGTTGTTCTGCTATTTACATCAGAATTATTTCATTCTCTAAAAGTTTGATTTGCAAAAATTATTTAAGGGATAAAGCTCATTGGTGTGTTAAGGCTAAATATTATTAATATTATTAGACACGTGAAACACATTTGATTAAACACTTCATTAAAATAAGCAAAGCTCTTTAAAGACATACATTTTATCTCAATAGACATATCATTGTTATTTTCAAAAGATACCTGTTCTAAACAAATATTTAAGGGATTCCAATTTACCTAGTGTAAAATGATATTTAAGAGGTGGAGAAGGAGAAATAAAAAGATCATATTGATGTTCACGAATGGCCAAGTATGTCAAGAGGACTCAACAAGTACACTTGGTCACGTCACCTGTAGGTCAATGGGATTTAAAAGTACAGTTGGTTAAAATAGCATGGGGAAGTCACAGAAAAAGCACTCCAAAGTCAGTACTAAAAATTACACACAAAGAGCTTCCTATATTATAATATATTGTTGTTCTATGTTTTGTACAATATACAGGACTTTATTATTGTCAAGACGTATTAAATTTCTTCAAAAACACGGGACTTTATCATTGAACTAATAGTTTAAGGTAAAGAGAAAACTTTGCCTTCAGTCACACAAGGAGATTTCATACACCCAAGAGGCATGTTGGCTTGGCTATGACCTAAAAATTCACCTTTACCTTTACCTTTGATTCATAAAGGATATATCAAACACCACTTTTTTGAAGATAACATACTTGTAAAAGGTAAATCTTAGATTTTTGTAAAGGAAAGTACATTCTTTTACAGAATAAGAGGGACCATTTTTGGGTAAACAGAAAGAACTTTAAAATTGTTTTTCATTGTACCAAGTTATACTAAGATTTTCTGAACACGAAAGGGATATCATTTTCCTTGTGACTGCCAACCCATAATTGAATAGAGAGAGGCTTACATTCTTGTACTCGTAAGAATGTTGATCAATAGATAAGCAACAGTTTGAATCTAGAAAACAACACCTGCTGCTAGAACTACACATTGACATTGGCTTACCACACTACATATTATTCAACAACCCACATGGCAAAGTGATCAACACTCCCAAGGTTGACCCTCCTAAGCTGCTGCCAGTCACTGATCAAAATTTGCAAGATAAAGACAAATTGTCAAAAGCCATTGATATTCAACAGTATTTACTATTCACAGCCTTCACATTGTAGATGACCATGCAATAGAAATCTTGTGACTTTTTACTGAAACTTTTCAACAATTTTGCAATTTACAAGCCAAAAACTTGTCCTCCAAATGCAAAGTCAAAACAGCAGGAGTTTGACCTAGAAGACATGAAGGCCCTTGCTCTTATTCTTGCATCCTGTATTGAAGAAGTTTGAGTTCACAATAGACATGACACACACTCATATAAAGCTTGGATAAAGCTCTATGATAAGTTTCATAACCTAAGGCCAACAAAAAAGTCAACCTACAGCAAAAACTTATATAAAAGAAAATGAACAAAGTAGGATATATTGATGTTATTGAACACTTGAACACTTCAAAGATTCAGAACATTGAAGATGAATGGAAAAGGTATGCACCGATAAAGTAAAAGGACTCATCGGTGTCACATTAGGGATTTCCCGATATCATACACACATTTCCCGATAAAGTAAATGCTTGAAATTGCCATGACATTAGAAAAACAACAGTATCCTCCCTGCTGCAAGACTTACGCATCAAACACAACATGAAATTTTATCAAACACTTAACTGTGCAAACTATATAAAATGACAAAACACATATACAATCAATATTGCTTTGTATACTCGTCTCTGTACACACTCATTCATGCTTGAAGTGGCACCATGTCAGAATTGGCTCCTACATCTGTGCCCCCCTCTAGATTGGTCGATGTCCTCGTCGATGATTGTTGCTGCTCCTGAGGGTTCTAACTTTACTGCAGTTGTGGAATAAGCTGAAATTGAATAGGTTCAACCCCCAACCCCTAAACTTGCAATTTCAAAGTATCATTCTCCTATTTCAAGTGCTTGGCATTGGCTCACAACTTGCCCATAGAAGCCATAGTGTTGTCACTTTTGTTCAATCTCCACAAGCCTAGCACACAACTCAGCTTCCTGCTTGTCCGATTCTACAAGTTTCTGGTCTGTTGTGATGAATTGATCACAGTGGGCTACCTCTTGGGTTTTGGCTTCAAGGGATTGTTCCCTCATAGAACATTCAGATTTCAAGAGCCTGATCAGTTCATTTTGTTCTTCCTGTTGCTTCTTGAGCTCCTCCACTTCCAGCTGCAATTTTGCCAATCCTGCTTTGGCTTCCTACTTCACAAGCTGAAGCTACTCCTCTGCTTCATTCAGCAAAGCTGATTGTTGTTTTGTCTACAAATTCATGTTGTTGACCATATCATGGAATGTCTCCAATCCAGTTGACAACCACTGATTCAGGTAGGCCAAGTAATTTAACATATGCATATTCCAGGCCACGTAATCCATTCAGCCATACGCAGATTCCAACTCTAGTGCTATTTTCACCTTCTTCACTGCCTCAAATGTACGATAAGTATCAAAACTATCCTCACCAACATAGACTCAAAGTGGGTGACAATACAGGACTGTAGTTCCTTATGGCAACCCCTTAATTCCAATCATGGTCTGCACGTTGCTGCCCTCACCAAGTTCCTGCTGGTTACAAATCTGCCACTAGGATAGGATTTTAATCTAATTGCGCCCTAGATTCGCCCAGCAGATTGAAAGGCCGGAAGGAAGGAATGCCTTCCGTGCCAATCTCCGGAGAAGGCCGGCACCTTTGGTTTCTCAACTTGGGTGGTTTAGCTTAGAGTGCAGGAAAGGGATTAGCAAATACGAAAAGAGACATAAATATGCTTGTTTCGGGTGGGGAAGATAAGCAGCACAGTAACGAACCAATCACTACTACTAGCAGCAACCAAAACAATGTGTAAAGCAGAAACTAATGGTGCTATTCTATCTTATGTATCCTTTACTTTAGTGCTCCAGAGTTACTTAATTACCAATATTGATATCCAGATGCAGAATAACAATAACCAGAAATATAAGCGACATAAAGCAGAAACACTTAGCAAAGGCAGCATACAAGACAAAAACAACCAATAGACCCAAGTATACTTTATATTTTGGAAGCAAATGCATAGCTACAGAAGTTTCTTAGCAGTATACCTTCCTTCCACCCTTATACAATGAAAAGAGACTGCTATATATAGTGTAAAATCCCCCCCGATTACATTATGGTCCCAGTGTCCCAGACCTGACAAAACATACAAAAGCTGACAAAAGCGGCAAAAAGCGGCTGATGCTTGACCCCTGCAGATAAGAAAGTAATGGCAGTGAGGTCCACTTGAAAACGTGTCAGCTCTGTGATGATACGGTGGGTGAGAAGCCAAATCTGGCTTGAATGGGAGTAGATGAAATAGAACTTGTCAGTTCATACCCATCCAAATAGCACTTGAGTAGCACAACTTCTGTCACACCTTGATCCGAATCTCGAGGTAGGACACCTGTCAGCATCTGAAGCCCGCTGGTGAATGATGGGGGAGGGAAGACACTTAGTCATTTTCTTTGGATTCTGATTCCGCCCGACAGCGCGCAAAAATGAAGCGCAGTCAAACGGCACAACTTGGAAATGGCGCAGTCGGGCGGTCCCTGCCTTAGCCACATCTTGGCTTTCTTTGTTTCTTCCGTCCGAGGGCGCATGAAGACGAGCACGCAGTCGGACGACACAGCGCACTTGGGCGGGTCCATGCCTTAGACGTTCTTCAACATCACTCTCTTTTGGCCTCCCGATTGCGCACTTATGGGTCAGCGCCGCCCGATTTCGCAGCGAAGTCGGGCGGCCTCAACAGTTAATGGATTTTAGGTGCCTTTTCACAAATGACGCCCGAGTGCGCACTTCTCCCTTGGGCGCCGTCCGACTTCGCGCGAACTCGGGCGACCCCGGTACTTAGAATTTTTTGGGCTTTGTTCACTCTCAATGCCGCCCGTGAGCGGGCTAGAATATGCGCGCCATCAGACTTCGCGTGAAGACGGGCGGCTCACACTTAGAATTTTTCGGACGGCTCTTTCGCTCTTCTGCCCATGTGCGCAAGTTGAAGCATGCGCAGCCCGACTGCGCAGCGTAGTCGGGCGGGAACCAACACTTAGAACTTTTTTTTGGGCCATTTTTGCCCACTTGACAAAGACACAAACATGAATTTAGAAGATGAAAGAGATGAAATGGAAGAATAGGGAGCAGAAATGGAAAGAATAACAACGGGAAAGAAGAAAGGAGGGAGGTGAAGCAGCAACCTTACAGGTTTTTCAAAATTTAGCACCCCGTGCAAAATGTGGCAACATTCCTGGCGGCTCGCAAGGTGTCGAGCTCGCCTCGGCGCAATGAACCTTTGCCCTCTATCCCTTGGGCACAGAGTCACTCCCGGACCTTGTACCTATCTGCTGCTGCTGCTCTAAGCTAAACCACCCAAGTTGAGAAACCAAAGGTGTCGGCCTTCTCCGGAGATTGGCACGGAAGGCATTCCTTCCTTCCGGCCTTTCAATCTGCTGGGCGAATCTAGGGCGCAATTAGATTAAAATCCTATCCTAGTGGCAGATTCGTAACCAACAGTTTCTCTGGCACGCCCGGTGGGACACGGAGGTTTCCCACCCCAAAACAGAATCGAAGCATCGGTGTTCGCTTCATTGCTGTCAAATCAGAACACCTGGCGACTCTGTTGTACCTGAATATTCTCTGAGTCCATGAGACTGGTCCAATATCAAAAGCGCCTTCATGCATACAAGAAGGTGGAGAGCAAGGAACCTAGGACAACAGCCTGATCTCTACGAAATTGACATCAACGCTCCTGGAGAGCGCATAAGGCTGGCTGACTACCAAGCTCACCAAGACGATAGGTTCGAACACGAACCTGAAGCTGAAGCTGAGATAGAAGAAGTTGAAGAAGTGGAAGAAGTTGAGGAGGCCGAAGTTGAAGAACAGCCTACAACTTCGGACAACACTGATACTGATTATACCATTGATCAACTTGAAGAAGAGGAAGAAGACATGGCTGCCCAAAAAAATGATGATGACCTCTTCCCAACAGTTGATTCCACAGGGCCCTTGGCTCTAGTGGGACAAGAAGTTGTTCCTCCTGCTGCCTTGAAATCCATTCCCACATATGATGGCTCCGGGAAGACAACATACGAGCACATCCAAGACATCCTGGCCCTGGCTGCACTCCACTCTATCACAAATGAGAGTGTTAAGACCCGACTGTTAGCTCTCTCTTTGAGAGGGAAGCTCCTCTATTGGTGGAGATCCTTGCCAGAAGGAGCTATCACAGGATGGCCCCAGCTAGCAGGCAGGCTAGTGAAGGGATGCAATGAGTCCGCTGATCCCTCCTCACTGCTGCACCAGTTTCAAAGTATCCAATGCCATCCGCAAGAGGAGATATCGGACTTCAACGTGAGGTTTGCAAGGTCCTGGAAAAGAGTACCCCGCAAGCTGCGTCCTTCGGCGGGACAAGTTGCTCACTATTACTTGAGATCTTTTAATTCAGACATTTGTCTAATTCTCAAGATAGCCCGGGTCAACACTTTTCCCGCCTTATATGAGGCTGCCCAGCAAGCAAAATTAGACATAATTTCTATAGGCAGACTTCCTCATAGAATGCAGCCCCCCATCTATCCCGATTTTCCTCAGTCACAATATCCACCCGCGTCTGGTGGGACGTCATCCTCATCAAATCAGTACCCCCATCAGCCGTGGAACCCGACGCCGGTTATAAACCCGTACGGTCCACCCCAGATCCATTATCCTAATCCGCCACCTCCGCAATATCCAGCACTCCCAGCTCCCCCTCAGTACGCAGCGTTGCTTGCTCCTCCACCATTAGCCGCACTTCCTCCGCCAGCCCGGCCTGCGCAGGCGGATAATGATATTCAGAATAAAATCCTTCAAGAAGTACGGGCCCTTGCGTCCGGTTATCATACAATTTCCAATGACATGACGATCATGAAAAAGAAGCAAGCTCAGATGGAGTTTCTTCCTAGGAGGCCATATCCTCCTACGCTGACAAAAGATCAAGCTGCTCAAGCACCGAGGCCTCCGGCAAGGAATGCGGCCAACAATGCTCAACCGAGCACTTCTGACCACGTTAATTGGTGCTCTACTTGCAACGATCCACATGGAGAGGAGGGTTGCGTGTTGCATCAGCATTACATTCAGACCCTTGCGGGCAGCATCGTTGAAGATGAAGCATACATGATTCGTGATGATGAGGGTAACTTTGCAGTTCCTGAAGAAGATCCTGTCTCCCTCTTGACCAAGGAGGGCAAGAAGCCGATCGAGGTCACCCCGGCCCAAATAAAGCCGTTGAAAGTATACGCCAGAAGGGAGAAGACGCAGCCTGTTGTGCCAGCTCCTGATAAGCCGCCGTTACCTCCTACTACCAAAGAAAAGCTCCCAGCGCTCAAGGCTCCCGTGGTCAGGGCTCCAGTGACCCAACCCCCAACTAAGACAAGAGAGCAAGCTCAAGAAAAGCTGAGGTACCCGTCCCTGACGAAGAGATAGAGGGTTGAAGCCACGCAACAGTACCGAACCAGGTATGAACCAGCAAAGGAAGCAGAAGGGGCCAGCACTTCGACTTACAATATAGTCGATGAGCTCAAGAAGACTCAGGTGAAAATAAGCATGTATGATGCTCTTCTACTCCCAGGACAAGTAGACCTGTTGCAGGAATCCTTGAAGAGTGTGAAATATGGAAAGCCAACGCAGCCCGTTGTGTTAGCTCAGCCCTTGACAGTTTCTGCTATCGGGAAAAACAGGCCGCCACCTTTCTATCTGTCTTTGCGAATGGAGGGCCATATAGTACATAATTGCATGGTGGACTCTGGTGCCTCCACTACTGTCATGCCGAGGGCTGTCTGCGAAGAGATTGGTATGGAATACACAAGGAGCAGCCAAGGTGTGCTACAGTTGGACGACACTCCTGTCAAGACAGTTGGTGTCATCAAGGACATCCCAATCCGACTGCATAAAGCACTCGACATAGTGGTCATCCAAGAGGTCGTGGTGGTTGACTTGGAACCCTACTTCGGCATGTGTCTTTCGAGAGAATTCACTGCCAAGTTGGGCGGATATTTGTCACTAGACTATTCACACATGGAGGTCCCTTTCAAGGGAAGGAGATTGAAAATCTATAATGAGAAACCTTCCACTTTCCTGGTTGAAAAGATACCAGGGGAAGAGCAAAATGACATGGTCCAACTGACGACTGAAGAACTAATAGAGGTGGACTTAGCAGAGGAAACCCTGGAGCAGTTGCGGATGGAGGACGAGTTCTCCTTGCTGGATTTCAACGCCATGGTTGAAACAAAACTCGGCTGCTACACTGTCACTCAGCCAGAGAGACACGACCAGACTGCTAAAAAGGACACAGGACCTACCCCCGATAAACTCTGGAAGCTCTATTTTGATGGCGCCCGATGCAAGAACGGCGTCGGGGCAGGTGTCCTCCTGGTCTCGCCATCTGGCATTCAGAAGGACTACTGTTATAGGCTGGCCTGGAGTTGCACCAATAATGCGGCGGAGTACGAAGCCCTATGCTTAGGTTTGAAGAAGGCAGAAAGGCTCGGGATCAAGCATTTACAAATTTTTGGCGACTCAGAGTTGGTGTGCCACCAGATTACCAACAAGTGCGCCTCCAAGAAGCACTATCTCAAGGCATATCGCAACCGTGTCTGGGATCTAATGGAGTCATTCGACTCCTTGAATGTCAAACCTATCTCTCGTGAGAAAAATAAGCACGCTGACATTCTGGCGTCTGTTGGAGCCAGGTACGTCCCGGCTGATGACACTATGCAGAAGCCGAAGCCGGTTCGTACTATCTACAGGCCTTCTGTGCCTGATAAGGACACCCACTGGCAGGTGTTCGATTGTGACGAGGATATCGTCACCTTTATGATACATGAAGCTAGTTCAATCGAAAGTAGAGACCCTGATGACGAGCGGTATGAGGGGTTGATACAGTTGAAGAATAATCACGTCCCAAAAGGACTGATTACCTTGGAAAGTCTCTTTGATCAAAATGACAGGGCCATATCCCACAGGATCAAAGTAGACCCTAAGCAGTACACTGACCTAGAGTTAGAACCTGGAAAGGTGATCAAGGTCGGGAGAGACTGCACCGATGAAGAGTTAAGGCAGATACGAGCTCTGTGTGAAGAGTACCCAGATATTGTAGCCTGGTGCTACCAAGACTTGAAGGGGTACGACAGGGAGATGATTCAGCACACCATAGAGCTGGAAGATAACGCTAAGCCCTTCAGGCAGAAGCAGAGGGCTGTAAATCCTAAGATTGAAGCCATGATGAAGACAAAGCTCTTGAAAATGCTGGAGGCAAAGATCATCTACCCCATCAAGCATTCTTCTTGGGTCGCAAATCTGGTCCCCATGAGAAAAAAGAATGGAGACATCCGTCTCTGCGTAGATTTCAGAAACCTTAACCAGGCCTCATTGAAGGATCATTACCCACTCCCTCAAATTGATCAGATCCTGCACGTGGTTGCAGGAGCTCAGAGATTTTCTCTGTTAGATGGGTTTTCCGGCTACAACCAGATTTGGGTAAAGAATGAAGACCAGCACAAGACGGCGTTCACTACCAAATGGGGGACGTTCGCCTACCAGCGCATGCCCTTCGGTCTTTCAAATGCCGGGGCTACATTCCAGAGAGCCATGGACTTGGCGTTCCGTGAATTGCTGAATAAGATCATTGTCATTTATCTGGATGACATGACTGTGTTTTCACACAGGAGAGAAGACCACGCCTCCCATTTGAGGCAAATATTCGAGAGATGTCGCGAGTTTGGCATATCCATCAACCCAAAGAAATCAGTCTTTGCGGTGAAAGAGGGTAAACTGCTTGGCCATGTTATTTCCGAAAAGGGCCTTGCAGTTGATCCAGATAGAGCAGAAGCTCTCCTTCGTTTACCCATCCCAGTCAACAAGAAAGGGTTGCAGTCATTTTTCGGCCAGATTAACTTCGTAAGGAAGTTTGTACCTGACTTTGCCCAAGTGATCAAGCCTATGGCCGAACTCCTAAAGAAAGATGCAAAATTCGTCTAGACCGATGAAAGGAAGAAAGCCTTTGAAGAGATCAAGGCCAGAATTGCTCAGGCGCCGGTATTGATAAATCCAGACTACTCAAAAGACTTCATACTTTATGCAGTAGGAGAGCCCGAAAGCTACGCTGCAGTTCTGACCCAGAAGGGAGACGATGGAGAAGAGCGTCCAATAGCATTCCTAAGTCAGGTAATCCAGCCGCACGAAGAAAGGTATAATTTTATTGAGAGACAAGTCCATGCAGTTATGAGATCCCTTCAAAAATTCAAGCATTTCGTCTCTCAGAGCCGGACCACTGTCTTCGTGATACACCCGGATGTCAGAAATTTCATGATCCAGGGTGAGCCCGGTCACAAGAGGGCAGGATGGATTGCCAAGATCCAGGAGTTTGACATAGAAGTACGACCCACGAAGTTGGTCCGAGGGCGGGCTCTATGCCAAGAATTGGCCCGAAGTGCTGCAGCTGAAGTCTCTGCTTGTTAGTGGGAGAATCCAATGACAGAAATTAACCTTGCTAACTCCTTATCAGAGGAGAGTGATTGGACAAATGATCTAGTGTGGTATTTCAACACAGGGAGATGTCCAGATCACCTCAATGCCTCACAAAGAAGGAGGTTCAGGCTTAACGCCTTGAAGTACGTTCTACGCCCCGAGGGGCTATATTTCAGAAATATTGACGGCATCCTGTTGCGGTGCGTCAGAGAATCAGACCAGCCGAAGGTCCTCGGCGAATTCCATTCTAGGATGCCAGGAGGACATCATTCGGGAAGGCCGACGGCCTTGAAAATTATTAAAGCGGGTTACTATTGGCCCACCCTCTTTGCAGATATGCATGCAGTCTGCCAGAAGTGTGAGAAATGTCAAAAGTTCGCTGGCAGAAATCGTAAGGCTCCCATGCCCCTCCACCCGATTCAAGCTGAGACTCCATTTCAGCAGTGGGGCCTTGACTTTGTCGGGGTAATCACACCCAACTCTTCGGCAGGGCATAAGTTTATCCTGACGGCCACAGACTATTTCACCCGATGGGCCGAGGCAGTGCCTACAAAGCATGCAGATCAGGAAACAGTCATTGGATTTCTAGAGGGCCTTATTACCCGTTTCGGGATACCAGAGGCAATCGTCACGGACAATGGTCCAGGGTTTGCAGGTGTCGTGCTCACAAAATTCACTAGTAAGTATGGCATTTATCACAAAATGTCTTCGAACTACTATCCACAGGGAAACGGCCTAGCTGAGTCTACTAACAAGAATCTGTTGAAGATTATAAAGAAGACTGTGGAAAGGAATAAAAGGACATGGCATCTACTGTTGGACCGTGCGCTTTGGGCAGACCGTATCTCTTTCAAGAAGTCTGTCAAAACGTCCCCATATGCACTTGTATACGGCAAGGAGGCTGTCCTGCCCACACACATAGAGATGCCTGCACTCTGGCTGTTAGAAGATGAGAAAGGTCTCGAAGACCCCATTGATGCCCGATTGGCTCAGCTACTGCAACTGGAGGAAGAAAGAGAGAAGGCGTATCAGGCTTTCACCAAGCACGCCGAGACAACGCAAAACTGGTTTTCAAAAGGAACCACCGCCCGAGTCTTCAAGATCGGGGATTTAGTGCTGAAATGGGACTCCCACAAAGCCAAACCAGGCAATCATGACAAACTAGATGCCTTCTGGGATGGTCCCTTCCAAATTGTTCGGGTGAATCAGTTCAATGCGTTTGTACTGAAGGACATGGAGGGCCAGGTCCTCCCAATTCCCGTCAATGGCTTTCACCCGAAAGCATACTACAGCTGAAGATACCCAAGGTTTTCCCCTTGTACATATGTTTGTTTTCTGCAGTCAGTTTTATTTCTGCATGTAAATATTGTTTTCAGTCCATAGTTTCCTGCTTTAAATTCAAAAAGGAGAGCCAACGTTTTGAAAAAAGAAAATGCACGAGAGCCCAAAATTCTGACTAAGGCACAAGGTCTCCTCCCAAGGGCGCAGAAAATAGTCCCAAAGTCGGGCTTCGCCCGTTGGTTTTAGCGCTTCCGGGAGGAATGAGCCGTGGTGAGCAAAAGGAAAATCTCCAAAATTTGTCTAAGTGTTGGTGCGCCGCCCGACTTCGCTGCGAAGTCGGACTGCGCACCCTCTTTTGCGTGCCACCGGGTAGGGACGAAGCAAGAAGTTTTGAAAAGTGGCCAAGTACTCTACCCGATTGCGCGGATTTCTCGCGCATCGTCCGACGGCGCGCACCGAATCTAGCGCACTCCAACGATGCGCACCGAATCTAGCGCACTCCGACAGGCACGTCCTGAAGGCGATGTCATGTCGGATATTTTCTAAGTTTAAGACCGCCCGTCCGCGCGGATTTCATGGCCCGAGGTCCGACGACGCTTACTTTTTGAGCGCACTTGGTCGAAAAGAAAGAAGCTACGGCAAGGTCTCGCCAAGGGTTGAAAAACTTTGAAATGTGTGCCCAGTTGGCGTCCATGGCGTCATTAATGGCACGAGCTTCTAAAAATCCTTGAGGATGATTGCGCGATCTTCTAGGCGGATTTCATAAATGAAAAGCGCACTTGGGGCCCAATCGAGTACGATGTGCGACTTCCAAGGAGGGATCCCACGCGCGGCTGCCAAAAAATAGCGGCGCTAGCCACCCACTTCGGGCAATAAAAATTTAAATCCTCAAGACGCCATTAATGTTGTCCGCTCCCGCACTAGAAAAGGAGGTTTCACCACTCCAAATTACCAGCATTGTTAAGGTAAATCAAAGTTGCGTTGTGAAAAGGAGAAAGGAGCGAATTCTTACCAAGTTACAGCTGCATATTCTAAGCAAAATTCGACGCCATGAGTGAAAGGTCGGGCGCTACGAAAGGAAAGGCGCCTATGCAGGCGGAATCCAGCGCCTCAGAGCAGGAATCCGAAGGGCAGACTGTTTCAGCTACTCAGGGCAGTGAAGCGTCGAAGGAAAAAACAGAAAAACCCAGGGCGCGACGCAGGAGACAGGGTCCTCTTCCGCCGCCCATAAACCTCCTGGCCGAATACAGGGACGGCGACTACTCCCTCAGCATCACCAAGCTGCGCCCTAATATTTTGCAATGGGCGGGTAAAATCTCGTCTACACATCATGTCGGGGCCGCTTACACCTCGAACCTTCACTGGTTCTTGTGCCCTCCTGTTCACCAGTGCCCCGAGCTCATTGAGTCAATTGTGACATTCTACAAAACGGCCACCCAACAGGTTTGTGACTGGCAAGGCAGGCGACTATTCTCTCTCTTCGGAGAAGTGGTGCATCCCGCGTTCGCACCAGGGGTCGAGCCAGACAAGGACGCTATCATCAGAAAGGTTATTTTAGAGGAGCAGACGGGCAGGTTTGATGAGTCTCAAAAAAATAGGGATTTTCTCAATTCGGAGCTGAACCATCCAATTCCAGCTTCAAAATGGCCGTCGGGCCCTATTCCCTTAAAAAATTTTAAGAACCCGTACCTTTACACGGTACTCGCATGGGTACTGGGCTGCGGCACCGACGAGATGGTCCACCCTTACCAGTTGGCGCTCGCCGAATGCATTATGTATGGGGGAACCTACCAAAGTGGGAGGCGCCAGATTTACTTTGACTGGGCCAACTACGTGGCATACACCATTCACTCTGCCCTTGTCAAGTTGCAGCAAAAGCAGTCGACAGAGTTCAGGCACTGCTCTTTTCTGGCGTGGTTATGCCTATACTGCTTGCAATTCCGAATGTCGAGCATCGAAGTCAAGAAGGTGGACAAGAAGGGTGCGCCACTGCCAGTGTATGAGTGGACTGAATTGCTGTATAGAAAGGGGTCTTTCTACGATTTTAATCTGAAATTTCAGGGCCTGGTCCTGGCTCTCATTAATGGCCCAGCAAGTCGCCCTCCCCTTGCCATAACGAAGCACTTGACGAGAAATAAAATTGGCGATACTTTTCGGTTAACTCAGGGCGTTGTCATCAGAGTCTACGGATTCAAAGGGAAGCCCTTCTTGCTGCCATACTTTTGTACATAACACCATTTTGGCCTTGAAGCGACACGACAAATGGACAACGTCGAGGAGGAATATGGCCAAGGAAAAAAGAAAAGCCCCATCTTCACATATCCTTTTAGCTGGGGAAACATCACGATCAATGAAGTCGGGCAACATATATATTTAGAGCAAACCCTCCTCAATCTTGGCCTGATACAGCTGCCGCAGCGTTGGAAATATGACCTGTTGGTTACGAATCTGCCATGGGGAAAGGATTTTGTGTTGATGCGCCCAGATTCGCCCACCAGATTGAAAGGCCGGAAGGAAGGGATGCCTTCCGTGCCAATCTCCGGAGAAGGCCGGCTTCCTGTGGGGTTTTTATAGTTCAGACAAGAGTGCAGGGAAAGAGATTAAAAATACGGAAAGAAATTCAAATAAGATTGGAGTTGGGTGGGGGGAACTAACAGTACGGCAATACATCAATCACCACTACTAACGACAATATTAACATAACATATAAACATAAGAACTGATCCCAACAGCCAAGTAAATGCTTTGCATAAATAACCAGAAGCACAGCTACAATGGTTCCCTAGCGTACATTCCTCACGGGAACTAACAGAGATGGCAACACATCAATCACCACTACTAACAAGCAATATTAGTACAAAGCACAACCTATAACCGCAACTAACTTTTATCTTATGTATCCTCTAATTAGTGCATTTCAGTAATTCCCGACTACCAAATGCCGGAGTCCAGAGTTCAGTACAACAACAAGCAATAGTACAGGAAGGACGGGACAGAAATGATAAAGAGAGGCAAGCATAGAAAATAGAAGAAGTTAGAACAGCACCAAGTATATATCTCGTATTATGCAAAAAGCCGAAGCTACGCTTACAATGATTCCCTAACGTACATTCCCCTTCCCCCCTTTACAATGAGAATGTCAAAGATATTTATAGACCGAATCCCCTCCCGTTTACAATTCATGGGCACAAGGTCCCGCATAAACATGGGCCGACAAGAGCGGCGGTGGAGCCGCTCGAGCCGACCTTTGTCTGACGGAACCGCACCCGCAGCATGGTCTCCCTGAAGGCTGTACAGATATGTGTCAGTGTGCTGAGTAGAACTCCACTAACAGCAGAACTCGCAGTAGCTGAAACAGTAGGGTTTTTAATTATCTTCAAAAGTGGCAGCTGGTATAAAATAGTGCGTCCCATGCTTGTCCATGTGCTCGGCATGTTTTGGCACGGATCTCGAAGTTGGACACCTGTCGGATGATGCTGCCTGACGCGTGTTTGCCCTGAAAGGTAATCTGTCCAACTTCGCCCTGAAAAGGGGCGCAGTCCGACTTCGCCCTGACACTTAGAATTTTTTCAGGGTAACTGCCGTCATTTTGGAGATCTGACTGAAGGGCTTAAGGGAAAGAGGGAAGAATAAAAATGGAGGGAAGAGAGAGAATGGGAGAACTGAAGAAAGGGAAAGAGAGAAGAGGGGAAAGATAAGAGCAGCTTACTTGAAAACATTGCACCCCGTGCAAAATGTGGCAACATTTCTGGCGGCTCGCGGGGTGTCGAGCTCGCTCGGCGCAAAGAATCCATGCCTTCATCCATTGGGTACAGAGGAATTTCCTTCTCCTCGCCTCCCCGCTCGCTCCCGACCGTTCCTCTTGCGGCAACCGTTCATTTTTAGATTTGCTTCCGGCAGTTGCCTCAACGGATTCTCCTTCCGGATCTGAATGCTCTCCATCATCGGCTTCTGACTTGCAGATGCGCTCATATATAATTTGGGCCTGATCCCAGATTTCTGCTTGGAAGGGCCGAAGGTTGGTGATTTCCTCTAACGCTGCGTGGAATGCAGCGACAGCGTGCAGGTCGATGGTGAGATATCGCTTTCCCAGCTCCTCGGAAATAGGAGTTGATCTTGCAGCACTTGGACACCATCCGGGTAACCTGGGCTTCCTGAATTGGCTCGGCCCAACTGTCGATTTCTGCTGTATCTTTCTCAAAGGCCAGCCAATTCTCTCTTACCTGCTTAAGAGTGAGAAACTCACCGTTCTCGATATAGCTCGGGCATCCTAGTTCAGAAAGAGCGCGAAAGGGGGCCAGGCAAATGTCTCTTTCTTGCTCGAATGCATCTAGCATTTGCCTGGCAGCTCTCACCTCTTCTGCTTTCTTGAAATATTTGTGCAAGGTTACCCTTGCATCCGCCCATTCTGCAGCGAATGGGGACATAGGAGAAAATCGGAGGCCATTGCGCTCATGTTCTTCAAGTTTTATAGCCAGGTTCAGCCATTGCTTTGCCTGACGTTCGGCCTCCTCTACTACAGGCTTTCCCTGGGCAGCAATTTCTTGGATCCTGGATGCAAAATCCAGGACCGGCATGGCTTTACAAACATGGGGTGTGCATCCCCTCAACAGATCAGCCCGCATCCCTTTAACTTTATCTTTTGAAAAGACCGCCGCTTGTGCTGCTTTCTCTGCAGATTGCAACTGCGCCTGTTTCAAAGATTCCTGGAGCTGAGAAATCTGCTCCATGGCGGTCTGCTTTTCTGTTGCGGCCTCTTGCTGAGAAGCGGCCAGCTGGGCTTCTAATTTGCCTATCTTTTGTTGCGCCAATTCCAGCTGTTCGGTGGACCTAGCCAAGTCCTCCTCAAGCTGCCTTATCTTGTCTTGCAGCTTGAAAACCTCTTCCCGGTCCTCCAAATGTTTGACAAGGAGAGTATCCGCTTGACGATGGATCCCATGAATCACATATTGCTGGTTGATATCGTCGAAGCTTTTCTCCTTCCTCTCGAAATTCGTAGTCCGCCCCGGTCATCTCTCGAGAGGCTTCTTTACTTTCGGCGTTATCTTCTCTGACATGAGCACTCTCCTCTCAAAGTCAAACTTGGTGCGTTTTATCGGGGCGGCGATCTCCTCAGGTCTCCTCCGCTTCCAGTTTTGGAGAAAAGAGGAAGAATATTCTACAGCTCTTGTTGCCAGAGGTAAATCGTTCGTGTTTTGGAGGTCATCCATGAAGTCTAGTTCCTCCGACCTAGGGTTTTGTTGCGGCATTTCCCCTGCGAACAAGGAAACAGGAGAAACAGGGATGACTTCGGAAGGGGTGGCCGCTTTTGAGGGCGACCGGGGAGCGGACAGTGGAGCGGGTGACGCTGGAAGGGTTTCAAGCGGCTGAGGGGATGAGTGAAAGGGGGAATGTGCAGCTTCGGCACTAGCTGCAGGCGAAGGGTTTGCGGTTTGACTTAAGGGCAGGAAGGCATTGGGATCTTGCGCAAACTGGTCAAAAGAGTGGTGGCTGCTAGAAGGTTGTGGAGATTGAGAGGAAGATACGGCCACGGCTTGCTCGGACTGAGCGGGGGATGGAGTTGGAGTGGGGTCCGATGAGACTTGAGGGAGTGGGGCAGTGAACGTACCTGCGGGCTCCGCCTGAGCCGATGCTGGATGGACGTCCTCAGTTCTGGTTCCCGTGGTTGGCTCGGGGCTATCTAGAGAAACTACTTCTGAAGCCGCTGGTCGCGACTGTAGCTCCGCCACTGACTGCTGTACCGCCTGACCAGGTCTTTTAACCTTCTCAACTCTCCCTCTTCTTTTCTCTTCTGGTGCAACGGCTGGTTCGGAAGGAGACGACAAAGAAGGCGCAACGGGCGCTGATGTTCCCACGGTAAACTTGTACCGGGGTTTGACTGTTAGAAGATTTGTCGCTGTTTGCCCGATTGTTGGCGGCGCTGGCACCTTTTGTGTCTGAGGGGCCACCCCAGGTGTTGACTTTGTTGATGTTGGCGCCTTTTTGGGCGCTGCTTTAGAGGTGAAGGGCTGCATTGGGTCCATTTGGATATCTGTCGGACTCGCTGCCGGCAGCTGCGAAAGTATACAACTCGCCGGGAGGAAGACCCCCTTTATAGCTCTCAACCGGACCTCGGGGAATGTAATCTCGGAATGCGAAAGGCCGCCAGCTGCCAATGTGTTGGTCATATAAAGCTGAAAATTCATCATCAACGGCCAGGTTCCTTCTACCGGACTTATCGTGCTGCGTGCGACACCTCATCTTCCAAAGATTCAACGATTTTTTCTCTTGGCCACTTAAGGCTTCGCTAGCTTGGTGATGAGTTTCTTGAATCCCGGAGAAGAGAAATTGTGATCCGGGTTCCGCTTGGGGTCATATGATACCTCCTCGCAATAAAATTCCTGCCACGGAGGCCAAGCTTCCATTAAGTCAATTTCCCAGTCTAGGTCAACATGGACTACATCGCACCTGTCTTCGGTTATATCTGCCTGAGGGCAAACATGTGTAAACTTCCCCCTTATTCCGTATGGGTCGTATTTCCAGCGCTGCGGCAGCATATATTAGGCCAATGTCGTAGAGCTCCCGCTCGAGATAAACATGCTGTCCTATCTCTGATATTTCGACGTTCGCCTGTGCAAGGGGATATTGAAAAATGTGGCCCTTTTTCTTTTCCCTGGCCGAACTCCTCTTCGACATAATCCATCTGCCGTGCAACCTCCATTCCAAACTGATGACCCGTGCACCAGTAGGGCAGCAGATGAGGCTTGCCTTTGAATCCGTAGATTCTAACCACGATCCCCTGCGTCAGCCGAAAAACGTCCCCGAGCTTGTGGTCTAGCAGATAGTCTGTCATTTGCTGCGGGGGACGAGGGATCTCTCCGTCATTGAAGACTGCCATGACCTTGCCCAGAAAGTTGAGATTGAACTGATAATAAGACCCTTTTCGGTATAGGTCGTCCGTCCACTTATAAACTGGCTGCGGCTCTCCCTTCTCATTTACCCTCTTCAAATTAGAAGCTTGCATATGGGGGTGCAAGTGGTATAAACAAAGCCAAGCCAAGAAGGAATTGAATCGAAATTCAGTTGACTGATTTTTCTGTAATTTCACCAGGCTGGAGTGAATGGCGAATGCTAACCAGTCCGCCCAGTCGAAGAAGATTGGACGTTTACCACTTTTCTGCGCTGCTGGTTCATAAGATTCTCCGCATAGAAGACATTCTGCCAGCGCTAGCTGGTACGGCCGTACCAGTTCGTCAGAGTCACAGCCTAGGATCCACGCCAGGATGGTGTAAATATATTTATTCTGAAACTTCTCCAGGGGCATGGGGTCGGTTGGCCATTGTCCAGCTGCAAGCGGGGCGTTCAGCTCTGAGTTGAGGAAATCCCTCATTCTTTTTGTTTGTGTGAAGCGTCCCGTTTGTTCACTCATACTTATCCTTTTAATAATGGCGCTGGAGTCATACTCGCAACCCCGGGGCGAAAGTCGGTCGGACGGTATCTCGCGGAGCGTGAACAAGGGCTTTCCATTACAGTTGCAAATTTGACGGGTAGCTGGTCTGTAATATTTGACAACGATATCAACCAGTTCTGGGCATAGGTGGACAGGAGGGCACAAGAACCAATATAAGTTTGATTTGTACGCTGCACCAAAATGATGAGAGGGCGAAACTTTATCAGCCCAATTCTCCACATTTACCCGCAGTTTGGTAAGGCTCATAGAAAATGAACCATCTTTATACCTGGACAGGTAATTCACCGGTGGTGGTGGAGCTCGCCCACACTCTACCCTCTTCGTCCGGGACTTTGACTTTGGGTCTTGCAACGTCTCATTCCTGAAAACGTTCGACTGCGGAAAATCCCCACTTTCAGGCTCTTCGCTTGACTGGGCCTGCACTGGCATTTTCCCTTTTTCCATTTCTTCAGAAGGACAAGAATCACGACTTTCTGGATATTAGTACGGAATTTCGCTATCACAGGATCAGTCTGTACGATTTGAACTTTCTGGGGGCGCCTGACCTCCTTTTCTAGACAATGACTGTGCTATTAACGGTGTGAAAAAGGGGTAGGTCGGCTAGCTGGTGGCAGCGTAGCTTTTTCCGTTGGCCGTGCAGGGAATGTTTTTTGAAGAACGCACCCTGGATGCCGCGCCTTACTTTAATTATTGTTCGTTTTGTTGAAAACCGTGCGATGCCTTGAAACAGCCTTCGGAAGTTGTGCCCTTGCTGCCGTTACTGCCACCACCTGGGCACACCTTTTGAGATAAACCCCTTTTGGCACGCATTCCAACTTAGGGCATCTTTGTTTTCCGTGATGGCCCGTCCGAGTTGCTCCCGAAAAACGGGCGCAGTCCGGATTTCGCCCAAAAGAAAGGCGCACTTGGGTTTGCGCTTGGAACACGGGCGCTGTTCGGTTTGCGCCCCAAAAACGGGCGCTGTCCGAACTTCGCCCGGAACGCGGGCGCTGTTCGGTTTGCGCCCCAAAATCGGGCGCTGTTCGGTTTGCGCCTGGAAGACTTAACTTATTTTGCTTCCGCCCTTCATTAGATCGTGCCCTTTGGATGGTGCGCAGCCCGACTTCGCTGCGAAGTTGGGTTGCGCACCGAGACTTGGCCGTTTTTCTGCTCTTCTCGCCAGCGCTTCATTACGGACTGGATTTTTCTCTTTCCTGGGCCGACGCCCGACTTGTCGCGAGTCGGTGTCTTCACCCTGTCTTACTTGGGCTCATTCAAAACGGAAAAACCGAAGGCGAAAAACCGTACATGCTTTGAAAAATAAAATGCAGAAGGAAAATTTGTACAATGAGGGGGCCCACTGGGCACCTTCAACAGCGGTAGATTTTTAAGTGGAACCCGTTAACGGGAATAGGTAGGAGCTGACCTTCCATATCCCGAAGTATGTAAGAGTTGAACTGGTTTACCCGGGCGATCTGATAGGGGCCCTCCCAGAGGGCATCGAACTTCCCGTGGTTGCCCGGCTTCGCTTTCAATGAGTCCCACTTCAGCACCAGGTTCCCGATTTCGAAGATTCGGGCGGTGGTGCCTTTTGCAAACCAGCCTTGAGTGGCTTCAGCGTGTTTGGTGAAGGCCTGGTATGCTTTTTCCCTGTCTTCTTCCAACTGCAGGAGTTGGCACAACCTATCATCCACCGGGTCTCCGCTGCTTCTCTCTTCGTCTAGCATCCAGAGAGCAGGGATCTCAATGTGGGATGGCATGACAGCCTCTTTCCCATAGACGAGTGCATAAGGGGACGTTTTAATGGACTTTTTGAATGAAACTCTGTCCGCCCACAGCGCTCGGTTCAAGAGGGAATGCCAAGTCCGCTTGTTCCTTTCAATTGTCCTCTTGATGATTTTCAGGAGGTTCTTGTTAGTAGACTCAGCAAGGCCGTTTCCCTGTGGGTAGTAATTAGAAGACATCTTGTGATAAATGCCAAGTCTGCCGGTATACTCTGTGAGTACAGCGCCTGCGAACCCCGGACCATTATCTGTCACAATTGACTCTGGAATCCCGAAGCGGGTAATCAGGCCTTCAAGGAACCCAATGACCGTCTCTTGGTCCGCGCTTCTGGTGGGAATCGCCTCTGCCCACCGTGTGAAGTAATCGGTGGCTGTCAAAATGAACTTGTGTCCGGCGGAGGAATTAGGTGAAATTACCCCAATGAAGTCTAGACCCCACTGCTGGAACGGAGTTTCGGCTTGGATTGGTTGGAGGGGCAGGGGCGCTTTTCTGTTTCTGCCAACAAACCTCTGGCATTGATCACACTTGGAACAGACTGCGTAAGCGTCTGTAAATAGAGTGGGCCAATAATACCCGGCTCTAATTATTTTCAAGGCCGTAGGCCTTGCGTAATGATGACCTCCGGGTATCCCGGAATGAAAATCTCCGAGGACCTTAGGATCGGTCTGATTTTGTGACGCATCGCAACAGGATGCCGTCAATATTTTTGAAATAAAGCCCCTCGGGGCGGAGAGTATACTTGAGTGCACCTAGCCGAAATCTCCTTCGTTGTGAGGCGTTCGAGTGGTCTGGACATCTCCCGGTACGTAAATATCTTACCAGCTCATCTCGTCCAGTCACTCTCCTCTGGTAAGGAGTTGGCTAGGTTGATACTTGTTGCTGTGTCCTCCCACTTACAGGCGGAGATACCAGCTGCAGCGCTTCGAGCCAGCTCTTGACACAAGGCTCGGCCTCTGATAAGCTTGGTAGGCCGTACTTCGATGTCGAACTCCTGGATTTTTGCAACCCATCCTGCTCTCTTGTGGCCCGGTTCTCCTTGAGTGATGAAGCTTCGAACGTCCGGGTGAATCACAAAGACGGTCGTTCGGCTCTGGGATACAAAATGCCTGAACTTTCGGAGAGATTTCATGACTGCATGAACCTGCCGTTCTATAAAGTTGTACTTTTCTTCATGCGGCTGAATCACTTGGCTTAGGAACGCAATGGGGCGCTCCTCGCCGTCATCTGTCTTCTGTGTCAGGACTGCGGCGTAACTTTCCGGTTCTCCCACCGCGTACAGGATGAAGTCTTTGGAGTAGTCCGGGTTTATCAACACCGGAGCTTGTGCAATTCGAGCCTTGATCTCCTCGAAGGCTTGCTCCCTCGCATCAGTCCATTCGTAAGCTGTATCTTTTTTTAGCAGTTCGGCCATTGGCTTGATCACTTGTGCGAAGTCTGGAATGAATTTCCGCACGAAGTTAATCCGGCCGAAGAAGGACCGCAGCCCTTTTTTGTTAATTGGGGCTGTCAAGCGAAGGAGGGCTTCTGCTCTGTCAGGGTCGATGGCGAGGCCTCTCTCAGAGATGACATGTCCCAGCAGCTTACCTTCTTTTACCGCGAAGACAGACTTCTTCGGGTTTATAGAAATGCCGAACTCCCGACACCTCTCAAATACTTGCCGCAGGTGAGAAACATGATCCCTTCTTTGGTGAGAGAAAACAGTCATGTCATCAAGGTAGATGACAATGATCTTGTTAAGCAGCTCTCGGAAGGCCAGGTCCATGGCCCTTTGAAATGTGGCACCAGCATTGGATAAGCCAAAAGGCATGCGCTGATAAGCGAACGTTCCCCATTTGGTGGTGAACGCCGTCTTATGCTGGTCCTCATCTCTGACCCAAATCTGGTTGTAGCCAGAAAATCCGTCTAGAAGTGAGAATCTCTGAGCTCCAACAACGATGTGTAGGATTTGATCAATTTGGGGAAGCGGATAATGATCCTTGAGGGAGGCTTGATTTAGGTTTCTGAAATCCACACAGAGACGGATGTCTCCATTCTTCTTCCTCACAGGCACCAAATTCGCAACCCAGGATGAATGCTTGATGGGGTAGATGATTTTGGCCTCGAGCATTTTCAGAAGCTCGGTTTTCATCATGGCCTCAATTTTTGGATTTACGGCCCTTTGTTTCTGCCGGAATGGCTTGGCGCCATCCTCTAGCTCGATGGTATGCTGGATCACCTCTCTGTCATACCCCTTCAAGTCCTCGTAGCACCGAGGCCACGATGTCGTGGAACTCTCGGCATAATGATGTGATCTGCTCGAGTTCCTCTGAAGTGCAGTCTGTCCCGACCTTGACAATTTTCCCAGGTTCAAGCTCGAGGTCGGCATACTGCTTCGGGTCTACTTTGATCCGGTGAGATATAGCTCTATCATTCTGATCAAATAGACTTTCAAGAGTAATCAGTCCTTTTGGGACATGATTATTTTTCAACTGTATCAACCCCTCATATTGCTCGTCATCAGGGTCTCTACTCTCGATTGAACATGCTTCATTTATCAAAAATGTGACGATCTCTTCGTCACAATCGAACACCTGCCAGTGGATGTCCTTATCAGGCACGTAAGGCTCGTAAATGGTGCGAACCGGCTTCGGTTTCTGGACAACGTCGTCAGCCGGAACGTACCTGGCTCCAACAGACGCCAGAATATCAGCGTGTTTGTTTTTCTCACGCGATATCGCCTTGATATTCAGTGAGTCGAATGACTCCATCAGGTCCCACACCCGGTTACGGTACGCCTTGAGATAGTGCTTTTTAGAGGCGCACTTGTTCGTAACCTGGTGACACACCAGCTCTGAATCTCCGAAGATCTGCAGGTGTTTAATCCCCAGTCTCTTTGCCTTCCGCAATCCCAAGCACAGGGCTTCATACTCCGCCGCGTTGTTAGTGCAACTCCAGGCCAGCCTGTAGGTATAATCCTTTTGGATCCCGGTTGGGGAAACCAAGAGCACCCCTGCACCAGCGCCATTTTTGCATCGTGCGCCGTCAAAGAAAAGCTTCCATAGCTTTTCAGGTGCAGGTCCCACTTCTTTCACAGCTGACTTGTCAAGCCTTTCGGGCTGTACAATGGTGTAACAGCCTTGCTCTGTCTCGATTACGGCATTAAAGTCCCGCAACGAGAACTCATCTTCGAGCTGCAGCACTTCGAGGGCTTGCTCCGCCAGTTCTACCGTCACCAGTTCTTCCTCAGTCAGTTGGGCCATACAGTCCTACGACTCTTCTCCGGGTATCTTCTCTCTTAGGAAGGTGGAAGGCTTCTCGTTGAAGATTTTTACTCTTCTTCCTTTAAAGGGCACTTCCATATGTGAGTAGTCTAGAGACAGGTACCCGCCCAATTTCGCAGTGAACTCCCGGGAGAGACACATGCCGAAGTAGGGAGCCAGATCAACAACCACGACCTCTTGAATGACCACGATGTCGAGGGCTTTATGCAGACGAATAGGGATGTCTTTAATGACACCAACCGTCTTGACAGCGGTGCCGTCTAGTTGCAGCACGCCTTGGCTGCTCCTTGTGTACTCCATCCCGATCACATCGCAAACGGCCTTCGGCATAACTGTCGTGGAAGCACCAGAGTCCACCATGCAGTTGTGTACTATGTGCCCTTGCATCCGTAAAGACAGATAAAAGGGAGGTGGTCTATTCTTTCCAGTGGCTGAGACCGTTAGAGGCTGAACCAAGACCGCGGGCTGTATCTGCTTGTCATTCTTCATGTTTTTAAGAGACTCTTGTAGCAGATCCACCTGGCCTGGGAGCAGAAGAGCATCATACATGCTGATTCTCGCGGGTGTTCTTTTCAACTCGTCTACTATGCTGTAGCCCGAGGTGCTAGCTCCTTCTGCCTCTTTTGCCGGCTCGTACTTCGTTCGGTACTGCTGGGTGGCCTCAACTCTCTGTCTCTTGGTCAGAGACGGGTACTTCAGCTTCTCCTGAGCTTGTTCTTTGGTTTCAGCTGGAGGCCGAGGTACAGGAGCTTTATTCAGAACTGGAGCTCTTACCATAGGTGGCTTGGCGGGAACGGGGGCTACCTTTGCTGGAGGAGGCTTGACTGGAGTTTTGTCTTTGGATGCCTTCTCCCGGGCTGTGTAAGGCCACAGCCGCTTGTATGGTGGCAGCCCTGCAGGCTGCGCCTTTTCCCTTCTGGCGTACACCTTTAAGGGCTTTTCGGCAGGATCCGCAGGCCTCTTACCTTCCTTGGCAAGCGGCGACACCAGATCTTCCTCTGGGAGGGCAAAGTTGCCTTCGTCATCGAGGATCATGTAGAGTTCATCTTCCTCTACAGTGCTGCCGGCCAAAGTCTGAAGATAGTGCTGGTGCAGTGTACAGTCTTCCTCAGGATGCGGGTCATTGCACGTAGTGCACCAGTTGACCTGGTCGGAAGGACCAGGTTGGTCTTCAATAGCAGCATTTCTGGGAGGTGGACGTCTCTGCAGCTGTTGTTCTGGATGTCTGTCTCTTGTCAGCGCCGGGGGCGGATATGTCCTCCTAGGAGCAAGGTCCATCTGGGCCTGCTTCTTTTTCAGAGCAATCATGTCGTTGGACATGGTGTGATAACCCGAGGCCAAAGCTCGTACCTCCTGGAGGATTGTGTTCTGAATGTTGTTGTCAGGAGGCGGCAACTGCGCCAGTGGAGGCAATGCAGCTAATGGAGGAGTGGAATAATGCATATACTGCGGGGGAGCGGGAAGTGCTGGAAAATGTGGAGGAGGAGGTGGGTGAGAATAATGTATTTGCGGCGGGCCATAAGGAGTTATTACTGGCGCCGGATTCCATTGCTGCTGGGGTTGCTGCCCTGATGTGGAGGGCGCACCACCAGAAGCTGAAGGATACTGAGATCTGGGAAAGTCAGGATGAATGGGTTCCTGCACTCTGGACGGGAGTCTGCCGATAGAAATGATATC
Source organism: Wollemia nobilis (assembly GCA_028583015.1). NCBI lineage: Eukaryota > Viridiplantae > Streptophyta > Pinopsida > Araucariales > Araucariaceae > Wollemia > Wollemia nobilis. Next base: position 8,875,400 of record JAQPPZ010000012.1, on the reverse strand, counting down.
TGCTTCAGCTTGCTGGGCAGCATCGTACAGAGCAGGAAACGTGTTTATTCTGGCAATCTTCAGTAGCAGGCATATATCTGAGTTGAAGGATCTCAGGTAGTAGTGGGCAGCCATGCCGGCTGAAGGCCGAAGTTCGTGAGGTACCCGTTTCCAGGACCTCGCAAACCTGATGTTGTAGTCGGACACCTCCTCTTGAGGATGTCTCTGGATACTTTGGAACTGATGCAGCAAAGAAGTAGGGTCAGCAGACTCGTTGCATCCTTTTACGAGCCTACTGGCAAGCTGGCGCCACCCTGTGATAGATCCCTCTGGCAGAGATCTCCACCAGTAGAGAAGCTTCCCCCTCAGGGAAAGAGCCAGCAGACGGGTCTTCACGCTTTCGTCCGTGATGGAGTGCAATGCAGCCAGGGCAAGGATGTCCTGGATGTGCTCGTACGCCGTCTTGCCGTAGCCGTCATACGTAGGGATAGATTTTAAGGCAGCAGGGGGCACAGCTTGTTGTCCGATCAGGGCCAAGGGCCCAGTAGAGTCTACCGCCGGGAAGAGTTCATCATCAATATGCTGCTGGGCAGCCATGTTTTCCTCTTCTCCTTCGTCGGCTGTATACTCAGTGTCGGAACTTTCCGAAGATGTAGATTCTTCTTCTTCTTCGGTCTCTTCTAGTTCGCTCTCAGCTTCCTCGATTTCAGCTTCGGCTTCTTCTTGGATTTCAGCCTCAGCTTCGTCAACACGAGCTTGGCGATCGGCCAGCCTGATATTTTCGCCTCGAGCGTTGATATCTAGTTCGTAAAAAGCAGGCGGGTTTCTCGGATCCCTTGCTCGCCACCTTCTTGTTTGCATGAAGGTGCTAGGACCGGTCACTCGGACTCAGAGAATATGTTCGTGCAGAGTCGCCAGGTGTTCTGATTTTGAACAGCAATGAAGCGAACACCAGTGCTTCGATTCTGTTTGGGGGTGGGAAACTTTCGTGTCCCACCGGGCGTGCCAGAGAAACTGTTGGTTACGAATCTGCCATGGGGAAAGGATTTTGTGTTGATGCGCCCGTATTCGCCCACCAGATTGAAAGGCCGGAAGGAAGGGATGCCTTCCGTGCCAATCTCCGGAGAAGGCCGGCTTCCTGTGGGGTTTTTATAGTTCGGACAAGAGTGCAGGGAAAGAGATTAAAAATACGGAAAGAAATTCAAATAAGATTGGAGTTGGGTGGGGGGAACTAACAGTACGGCAATACATCAATCACCACTACTAACGACAATATTAACATAACATATAAACATAAGAACTGATCCCAACAGCCAAGTAAATGCTTTGCATAAATAACCGTAAGCACAGCTACAATGGTTCCCTAGCAGACATTCCTCACGGGAACTAACAAAGACGGCAACACATCCATCACCACTACTAACAACAATATTAGTACAAAACACAACCTATAACTGCAACTAGCTTTTATCTTATGTATCCTCTAATTAGTGCATTTCAGGAATTCCCGACTACCAAATGCCGGAGTCCAGAGTTCAATACAACAACAAGCAATAGTACAGGAAGGACGGGACAGAAATGATAAAGAGAGGCAGCATAGAAAATAGAAGAAGTTAGAACAGCACCAAGTATATATCTGTATTATGCAAAAAGCCAGAAGCACGCTTACAATGATTCCCTAACAGACATTCCCCTTCCCCCTTTTACAATGAGAATGTCAAAGATATTTATAGACCGAATCCCCTCCCGTTTACAATCCATGGGCACAAGGTCCCAGACAAACATGGGCCGACAAGAGCGGCGGTGGAGTTGCTTAAGCTGACCTTTGTCGGACGGAACTGCACCCGCAGCATGGGCTCCCTGAAGGCTGTACAGATATGTGTCAGTGCGCTGAGTAGAACTCCACTAACAGCAGAACTGCAGGTAGCTGAAACAGGTAGGGTTTTTAATTATCTTCAAAAGTGGCAGCTGGTATAAAATAGTGCGTCCCATGCTTGTCCATGTGCTCGGCATGTTTTGGCACGGATCTCGAAGTTGGACACCTGTCGGATGATGCTGCCTGACGCGTGTTTGCCCTGAAAGGTAATCTGTCCAACTTCGCCCAGAATCAGGGCGCAGTCCGACTTCGCCCTGAAAGGGGGCGCAGTCCGACTTCGCCCTGACACTTAGAATTTTTTCAGGGTAACTGCCGTCATTTTGGAGATCTGACTGAAGGGCTTAAGGGAAAGAGGGAAGAATAAAAATGGAGGGAAGAGAGAGAATGGGAGAACTGAAGAAAGGGAAAGAGAGAAGAGGGGAAAGATAAGAGCAGCTTACTTGAAAACATTGCACCCCGTGCAAAATGTGGCAACATGACCCACTTGGAGAAATGAGAAAATTCGTGCACAGTTGCTCGCGGAAGCAGATCATGGAGGAAAGGTGCAACAAAACAGGAGCGGATTTGGAATGGCATATTGAATGGATGCAGTCATGGCTGTCGTGGCACGACTTCTACTGTGTAAAAGCAGAATACAATCCTGAGCGCAATAAAGATCATAGATTGGATGCGCCTGGATTCAGGAGAGTGCTTGCAAAGGGGAAGCTTCTTGGCTGGACAGAAGACAAAATCCTAGAATGTTGGAAGATGATGTATCGCACAAAGCACGAGAAATCAGAAAAAAAAAGCTTGTCAGTTGATGATGACTTTTCTGTCCTATATGACCGCTACTTCAGCAAATGGGAGTCGTTCTCATTTCGAGATGTCGTCCCCCGAGGCTCCCCAAAAAGGTATAAGAGGAAGCCTCCGCCCCAACATTTGATTGTACGAAGAGCGCCCAGCGGCCAAACATCGAAGAGCACGGGAGAGGACCCAATGTTGTCCACGGCATCTGAGAAGTCGCCCCAGGTGGAAAAGGAGCCTGAAAAATCAGCCAGTGGGGCAGAGACAGAAAGCATGGACCCCACGAGGCAGCAAGGAGAGGCTACTATAAGCACCCCAGCTCCCAAAGCGCTACCTGCTCCCGCTCCACCTGAGCAAGCAGCCGTGCCGAAGAAGAAAAGAAAAAGAAAATCAGAAAAACATCACAAGGAAAAGCGGCAAAAGAGGGAGGCTAAGCGACAGACAGCGGTGGCCTCACAAATTGGCGCTACTGCAGACAACGTAATTTCTATTGTGGACAGCCCTCAAAAGGACGCGGAGGCCTGGGTAACAGAAGTACTTCAAACGTCGGCTCAGGCGGAGCACAAAGGTACGTCCTCTTCCCCCCTGCAGCAAACCCTAGAAACCCCTGTTGTTACGTCCTCTTCCTCTGCATCCGGGCAGGTTCTGGCCACCTCACCACCTTTACCATTTACATAGCCCCAGAACAACCCAAAATCCTTTGGCCGCTTCGCGCAGAAGCCCGATGCTTTCCGGACCCTAGGTCAAACCCTAGGTCTAGCCCACTCCTCCAGCGCCGAAGAAGCATCTCTGTCCCCACGCCGCTCGCCCATCGCCATTACAGACCTCTATACCCCATCTCCACCTCCTAAGCAACCACCCGCTTCTCCTAGGCCCCGATCATCTTCAAAGGTGGTCACATTTGCTGGCCCACCGCCCGACTCACTATTTTCTGAGAAAATGCCGCAGAAGGATTTGTCCTCTGCGCACCCCATCCTGGCAGAATTGGACCTGGTTGGAAAGGAGCTGCAAGTTTCAGAGGATCATCCGTTGGCTGCAAGAGCTGCAAAAAGCTTCGTCGCGTTCCTTCTAGGCATAAAAAGGAGAAGGGCTGAGGAAATTGCAATGTCGGAGAAGCTCGCAAAGTTTGACCTAGACAGGAGGGTCATCCGTACTGAAAAGAGGATACCTAAGGTCAAAAAGCCTCTGCAAGAGATGACCGATGAGGACTATGAGCACGAGGTCAAAGAGAAGAGCTTTGATGACATTAGTGAAGAGTATGAGATAGGTGGTATTCGGTGGAAAACAGACAAGCTCCTAATCAAACTGCTCGAAAACAAGGAGAAGATGTTCCAGCTTCAAATTGAGAAAAGAGACCTTGAGGATGACATGGCCAAAACGAAAGTGCAACTGGAATCCGCCCAAGAAGAAGTAAAAAGTTTAAGGGACCAGCTTGCAGTATCTTGGCAGGAGACAGCGGCCCAAAAGACGGTAGCTGCCCGGTTGGAGGAAAAGAAGGCAGCCCTAACCCATGTTGCTCAGCTGCAAGATCAACTGCAGCAAACTCAGGCGCTGCTAGAGGAAAAATTGTCCTAGGCCGCGGCGTTTTCAAAAGACAAAATAAAGGAGATAAGGGCCGGCCTGCTAAAGGGGTGCAGGACTAATGTTGCCAGGTGTTTACCTATCCTCAGCTTTGTCTTCGCAATACATGGACTTTTTGCCTAGGGAAAGCCTGTGGTAGAGGAAGCCGAACGTCAAGCACGGCAATGGCTGGACTTGGCGAAGAAACTTGAAGAGTATGAGCACAAGGGCTTCCAATTTTCACCAATGTCACGGATTGCCCTAGACTGGGCGGATGCAAGGATCACCTTGCAGGATTATTTTGAAAAGTCAAAGAAAGTCAGGGTGGCCAAGAAGAGGTTAGATGCATTGCTACATGAAAAGAACATCTGCCTGGCCCCATTCCATTCCCTTTCTGCGCTCGGATCCCCGAGCTTTGTAAAAGATGAAGGATTCCCGCCCCTGGAGCAAATCAAGCAGGATTGGCGGACGTATGAGGCAGATACCTCGGAGATTGATGGTTGGATCGAGCCCATCCAAGAAGAACAGGTGACCCAGTTAATGTCTAGGCTCGACAAGATCAATGCCTGTTTCCTGGAAATCGGAGAGAGGTGCAGTACTATTTACGAGCACATGGTTGCGGCATTCCGGAAAGCGCTGAAGAATATCAGCGACTTAGAGCCCTTCCAAGAGGCAGCCTGGGCCAAGGCAAAAACCGTTTATGAGCATGTCTGCGAACGGGTCGAACCTGCCAGGCAGGAAGAAGATAAGGAAGCTGAGCTGTCAGGCCCACAATCCGAATAGGACACTGCTAAGAGTGAAGAAGAAGAGCAGCTTCCCAAGCCAGGAGCTCAGCGGCAACAAGAGCAGCAGCAGACAGGTACAGGGTCCGAGAGTGACTCTGTGCCCAAGGGATAAAGGCCAAAGGTTCTTTGTGCCGAGGCGAGCTCGACACCCCGCAAGCCGCCAAGAATGTTGCCACATTTTGCACGGGGTGCTAAATTTTGAAAAACTGTAAGGTTGTTGCTTCGCCTCCCTCCTTTCTTCTTTCCCGTTCTTCTTCTTTCCATTTCTGCTCCCTATTCTTCCATTTCATCTCTTTCATCTTTTAAATTCATGTTTGTAAGTGTCTCTGTCAAGTGGGCAAAAATGGCCCAAAAAAGTTCTAAGTGTTGGTTCCCGCCCGACTGCGCTGCGCAGTCGGGCTGCGCACGCTTCAACTTGCACACCTGGGCAGAAGAGCGAGAGAATCGTCTGAAAAAATTCTAAGTGTGAGTCGCCCGACTTCGCGCGAAGTCTGACGGCGCGCATATTCTAGCGCGCACACGGGCGACATTGAGAGTGAACAAAGCCCAAAAAAATTCTAAGTACCAGGGTCGCCCGAGTTCGTGCGAAGTCGGACTGCGCCCAAGGGAGAAGTGCGCACTTGGGTGTCATTGATGAAAAGGCGCCTAAAATCCACTAAGTGTTGAGGCCGCCCGACTTCGCTGCGAAGTCGGGCGGCGCTGACCCATAAGTGCGCAATCGGGAGGCCAGAAGAGAGTGATGTTGAAGAACGTCTAAGGCATGGACCCGCCCAAGTGCGCTGCGTCGTCCGACTGCGCGCTCGTCTTCATGCGCCCTCGGACGGAAGAAACAAAGAAAGCCAAGAAGTGGCTAAGGCAAGGACCGCCCGACTGCGCCATTTCCAAGCTGCGCCGTCTGACTGCGCTTCATTTTTGCGCGCTGCCGTCAGAATCCAAAGAAAATGACTAAGTGTCTTCCCTCCCCCATCATTCACCAGTGGGCTTCAAATGTTGACAGGTGTCCTACCTCGAGATTCGGATCAAGGTGTGACAGAAGTTGTGCTACTCAAGTGCTATTTGGATGGGTATGAACTGACAAGTTCTATTTCATCTACTCCCATTCAAGCCAGATTTGGCTTCTCACCCACCGTATCATCACAAAGCTGACACGTTGGTTTGGTTTTTGGTGTGTTCGAAGTTGGGACCTCACTGCCATTACTTTCTTATCTGTAGGGGTCAAGCATCAGCCGCTTTTTGCCGCTTTTGTCAACTTTTGTATGTTTTGTGAAGGTCTGGGACATTGGGACCATAATGTAATCGAGGGGGATTTTACACTATATATAGCAGTCTCTTTTCATTGTATAAGGGGTGGAAGGAAGGTATACTGCTAAGAAACTTCTGTAGCTATGCATTTGCTTCCAAAATATAAAGTATACTTGGCTCTATTGGTTGTCTTTGTCTTGTATGCTGCCTTTGCTAAGTGTTTCTGCTTTATGTCGCTTATATTTCTGGTTATTGTTATTCTGCATCTGGATATCAATATTGGTAATTAAGTAACTCTGGAGCACTAAAGTAAAGGATACATAAGATAGAATAGCACCATTAGTTTCTGCTTTACACATTGTTTTGGTTGCTGCTAGTAGTAGTGATTGGTTCGTTACTGTGCCGCTTATCTTCCCCACCCGAAACAAGCATATTTATGTCTCTTTTCATATTTGCTAATCCCTTTCTTGCACTCTAAGCTAAACCACCCAAAGTTCTGAAACCAAAGGTGTCGACCTTCTCCGGAGATTGGCACGGAAGGCATTCCTTCCTTCCGGCATTTCAATCTGCTGGGTGAATCTAGGGCGCAATTAGATTAAAATCCTATCCTAGTGGCAGATTCGTAACCAACAGTTCCCATGGCTAAACTCGATGTAACTTGGCGAATTTCCTCATCCTGGACCCAACTAATCAATCTGCCCAACTCTACATCTACCCTCATCTTCCATAATCTCCATTCTCTGAGGGCACTCACTTGAAATTCATTGCACACCTTGTCAATCACACTGCTCAACTTCTCAAAGAAATTGTCAACCTGCTCATTATCTTAGCACCATACACTATGGCTTGCCTCAAAATTGGCACTTCGATGAGCATGTGCTCACTTGTATCATTTCCTGCCCCATCATCGTCCTATGCGGTGATTTCCTCCTTGTCCTCCCTACCAATTTATGTATTGGCGTCTTCCCCTATCATCCTTCCCTTCTGCCAGCTGCAGTTGTGGTTGTACACTTAGATGATTTTATGCTTCAGCCATTTCTTCATCTCCTATCGCTCTGCTACTTTGGCCTTCCTATAACAAAATAGGTGTTGGAGCAGCAACTTTGCCCTTGTCCTTCAGCACCAAGGTCTATGCCATTGTCTATGTAGTGGTGGAAGTAATTTCAATTAGCTCCTCGTCATCCAATGGAGGGGAATCACACCACTTCGCTTCTTCCACAAGTTGCCACAAGGGTGGTAGAAAAACTTTCTTGCTGGGAAGTTGATATGTCCTCCCACATGCCACCTCCATACTGTAGGTGCTAGTTCAAACATGGCGCCATCTTAAGCACCACCTTGGACATAATGTAGTGCATCAAAAGTCAAGTACGCACATTTGCAATTTTGTAATGTAGTAGTTTTGTGATTTTATGTTGTGTTCTTATACTTACGAGAATGTGTTTGACGGAATGAACATATAATTAATAAGTCATGTATTAAGTCATGAAATGAAATGTAATTACATGACAAATGTAATGCAAGAAAATAATGAGGTGTTAGGTAGGTAGTTGTAGGAGGTTAAGGGAGTAACTACCTCCCAAATGTATAAATAGGACCCCTCATTCATTCGAGGGAGTAGTACAGGAGTGCATGCTATGTACGGATGATATAGTTGTATGCCTATGTGCATCAGGAGATAATTGCATTGTATACCAAACATGTATTCTTGATTTGTCCAACCAACCTCCAGTTTTTGGTTTTTCAGGTGCTATCCGAACATCTCTCCATATGATTGCTGCCATTTTCTCTATTCATGTGGTGATTGGTAGTCGAACTCTGTCCTACTTCCCATACCCTAGGTCTTGCTGGTGATTCCCTTATCTCTTGATGGTTCGCAACTGGTGCTGAATCCGAGCTTGAGGATTCTTCTAAATTAAGCACGATTCTTAATGTGGCTGATGAAGAACTCTTAGAGCGTGCATCTATTGCTATTTCCTTTCCCCTTCTGTTTTCATCTTGGCTTCCTGTTTCAAGGTCTCTCTGCTCTTCATCTGCTAAGGAAAATAGACTACTTTCAGAAGAATTACCTGTTGCACTTCCTCTTAGTTCTCCTTGTTCTAGCTCAGCCCATTCTGCTTGGTGTGCTTCATGTCGTTCATTTATTCGTTGCATTGTCGTGTCCAATTCCTGAATCACCTATTCTCGCAGTTGGTTATTATATCGCCTCAAGGTTTCATATTCTTCTTGCAAACTTTGTGTATCCAACTGCATTTGTTGCAGAATTCTAGCTCCTTGTCCTTCATGTTCTTCTTCCGGAATTTCTTGTAGAGCGACCTCCTTCAGAGCTCAAAGTCGGTCTTCTTCATTGTTATTTGGAAATTGAACGTGTAGTTGTAACCGTCGTTGCTCTCCCTGCCGAGGTTTTGACTCTCTCCGTTCAATTGTCATCTCTCCTTCAGTTCCAAATAACCAATCCAGGTTATGAGTTTCATCCTCTCGAACAACACTACTCTACTCGTCATTCTCATGGGATTGTATACCTGGATTTAATTCTTCTGTCCTTGTTCCGAAAGTTCTTGATTGCTCCAAGTTGATCATGTTTACCTGAACATGTGGCTTATATACTTTCAACTTGGAACCGTTTATTACCTTGGGGCATAGTATTCCATCCAACCTCCTTAGTTTCACTACCCCGTTCTCAAGTACTTCCTCCACCTATAAGGGTCCAAGCCATAGAGTTTTCAATTTCCCTGGTTTGAGTTCTCTCTTGCCATTGTACTTGAGAACTAGTTCACCAGCTTTGAGATCCATCTTTCGGAGATGCTTGTCATGCCAGAATTTCCTCCTCTTCTGTACAATCTTCGTTGCCCATTGTGCCATTACCCTTTTTTCATCCAACTGTACCAATGCTTTCAGTCGTTCTTTGATGCTTTCTTCATCATTCAGCCGATTGTCGACTACCACCCTTAAACTTGGTACAAGGAACTCAACTGGTACTACTGCCTCATGTTCGTACATTAGTTGAAAAGGTGTATGATTTATGGTGGGCTTGAAGGTGGATCTGTATGCCCATAACACTGTTGGTAACCGTTCCTCCCAGTCGGCTCCTTCCACACCGCATGTCGTGTACATGATTGAAACCAGGATTTTATTTGTTACTTCCACCTGCCCATTTGCTCTAGGATAATACAGACTTGTAAAGAATGAAAAATCCTGAATTCTTTCGTCAAATTCTCAATAATTGCATTCACAAAATGGCCTCCTCTGTCACTTGTCAGTTGTAGAGGTATTCCGAACCTTGTAATTACTTGCTCATACAAAAAGCAAGTTGTGCTTCTTGCAAAGTTGTCCGGTAAAGCTCTTGCTTCTACCCATTTTGTGAGATATTCTGTGGCAACTACGATATATCGGCATTTTCTTCTCCGGCTTGTTTTTGAAGGACCTACAAAATCCAACCCCCATCTCTCAAAGAGTTCTTGAGGCTGTGATGGATGCAATGGCATGAAGTCTCTTTTCAACGACTTCCCTGTTCTTTGACACGTGTCACATGCTGTAACAAAATTCTTCGCATCGTGAAAGAGGGTGGGCCACCATAGACCTGCCAACAACACTTTTCTGGCTGTCGCATCTGGTCCCATGTGTCCTGCCAATCCCTCATGTGTCTCCTTCAGGGTCTGCTGTACTTCATCCTCCATTATGCATCTTCTCAATATGTGGTCCTCCCCCATCTTGTAAAGCAATCCTGCAATCAAGGTGAAGGGTGTTGATTTCGTAATCACCTTTCTTTGTTCAGCTGCCGTCAACTCCTTTGGCAGCTCTCCTGTCGACAAGTATTCCCCTATATGCTTGTATCATCCAGGTATTGCCTTAATCATAAACAACTGGGCATCGAGGAATTCGTCTAATATTCCTCCCTCTGCAGGTTATCCTAAGTGAATCCTTGACAGCTGATCCGCTATTACGTGTTTCTTCCCTGGTCTTACTACCACCCTAAACACGAACTCTTGCAGGGTGACGAGCCATCGACTCACTCGTCCGTAGATCGTTGGTTTATTGATCAAGTACAACAGAGCCTGATGATCTACATAGAAAGCAAATGGGTTAGCTAATAAATAGTGCCTATATTTTTGCACCGCATACACCATTCCCAATGCTTATCACTCTGTTGTGCTGTAATTTTTCTCGGCTCGTGACAGTAGCTGACTTGCAAAGTATATGGGCTGATCTAGCCCGAATTGGCCTTCTTATGCCAATGCACATCCAATGGCAAAGTTTGAGGAATCGACATGCACATGGAATTCTTTCTCCCAGTCTGGGTAACCCAGGATCGATGCTTTTACCAAGTGCCCTTTCAATCCCTCAAAATCCCCCCGGTGCTCCTCTGTCCATTTGAACGGAACACCTTTACGCATGAGAGCGTCTAGTGGATGAGATGTAAGTGCATAGTTTTGGATAAATCTTCTATAATATCCAACTGTTCCCAAAAAGGTTTTTACCGAGCTCACATCATGTGGCTCTTCCATTAGCAATATTACCCGAATCTTATCTGGGTCAGGCTTCAAACCCTCTTGGTATACAATATGCCCCAGAAGCTTCCCGTATGGCACCAGCAAGACGCATTTATTTGGGTTCAAAGATATTCGTGCTTTGCTGCACAATCCCATGCATTCTTCTAAGGCCTTTAAATGCTCCTACGTCCTACCATATAGTGACCAATCATCTAAGAAGGCTTTAAAGGATCCTGTGGACACCTTGTCAAAGATGTATAAGATGATCCTTTGGAAAGTAGTTGGTGCGTTGCACAATCCAAATGGCATGTGGTTATAAGCGTATATCCCATTTTCCACAACAAAGGTGGTCTTAAGCTTATTTTCCTCCGCTATGCTGATCTGGTTGTAGCCTGAGAATCCATCCAAAAATGAATATATCTCATGGCCTGCTACTTCTTCTAATATGGAGTCTGGGAAGGGGATTAGGAAGGGATCCCTTACGGTTACAGCATTTAAACTTATAAAATCCACACAAATTCGGATTTTATCTACTTCTCTTTTTAAGGTAATCACAATAGGTGACACCCACTCACTTGTCAAAACCTTGAAGATAATGCCTGCATCCAGCTTTCTCAATTTCGACATTCACCCGTGTTGCATACTTGGGATTTATTTTGTACGGTCGCCTTCTTACAGGTTGCGCACCTTCAATGAGAGGAATCTTGTGTACACAGAGTTCCGGTGGAACTCCCTTCAAGTCTTTATATGTCCAAGAAAAAACATCCTTATATTCTAGAAAAAATTTGAATGTTGTTGCTTTCAGGACTGGATCCCAATCGTCTCCACATTTGATCATCTTTTCTTCGTCCTTTTCTCCCAAGTTTACCTGAATCATTTTAGGACCTTCATATCTGATAGATTCAGGATCGTTTGCTGCTTTCAATACATCGATGGGATGAGTTGGTTTATCTTCAATAACTGCGTCTCCCATCGTATATTTTGCAAAATTCTTAGGAAATGTCCATTTCTCCCTCTCCTTATCCTTCTCTGTTCTTGTCTGTCTTTTATTGCTAGTTTCCTTTTCAGGTTCTTGTATCTCATCCTTTTGAATCTCATTTTCCGCATCAATGCAAAAACATTGGGGAGAAAATATCTCATAGTCTTCCAACTGCCAATGAAGTAGACCTTTGTCCTGGTCATACTCATCTTCCGTGCAGTCTTCAAGGTGCAACACACCTTCCTCATCTGGTTCATACCCTGTTTCGCCATCGAATGAAGAAGATTCCGAATCATCTGAAGTTGCTATATCTTGACTCACTATCTGATTTTTCAGATTGATTATATACTTGTGTTGTCCCTGCTTGAAAGATAGACGTTCTTTCTCCCAATTATGGTTGACTTTTGCAGTTCTCAACCATCCTCGTCCCAGCAATGCACCATATTCGGGTTTCTGCATAGCAATTACAACAAAATCCAAGATGAAATCCTGTTCTGCTATGCGTACTTTTTTATTTATTAAGACGCCTATTGTTTCAATGCCATATTGATCCGCGCCATATAGTTTGAAATTTGGAGATCGTAAGGTGGGCTGCCCAATAATCTGCCATGTCTTCTCTAGCATCACATTCACACTTGATCCTCCATCCACAATCACCTGATTTAGTTTATGGTCCAAAACCTCCATCTGAACTATAGCTGGCCACCTCCCGGCTTCAATCATCAAGATTGTAGGATCGACGAATTGCCCTTGCTTGATAGTTGCTACCTATCGAGTTTCATCCTTCTTTTTGATGACTTCTCCGATTGTAGCATACAACTCAGGTACTATATTAAACAGGTTTGTGAATTTTACTTCCACCGTTTTATTTAGTACCTCTGTTACCAAGCCTTCTACTGATGCCTTTTTTACTGATCTCCGGTCTTTTCGATACTTTCTCCAGAACTAGTCGGTCCTGCTTTTCCTTTGCTAGTTCTGTTTTGATTAACTCTTAGGCTTCCTGCCATCGCTCTTTCTCCTTGGCAAGATTTGGTTATTGCTCCGTCTTCTTGGTCTGTGCTCTTGTTACAGCCAACACTTCATTTTCTACCTCTGTCACTTCTCCAATGCCAATGAGGTTGATATTCTAGGTTCGTACTTGCCTTGTTCGGACAATTGGCTTTTTGTGGTTTCCTGGACCACACCATTTACACATTTGAGTGGCGTTATGACCACTGTTATTACCTGCATTTTGGGGTTTGGGACAATTTTTCGCAAAATACCCCCATTCCTGGCAATTCTGACACTGAATAATTGGCCAACCATCAGAGTCGTATTGTAGTAGACTTTGTCCTCCTTGTCTTCCTCCTCGACGACTATTTCTATATCCTCCACTAGTGGCTCCTTGTCCATTCCTTGACGTATTCGGCGGCTGCTCCTATTGTACAGCCAATGTCTTATGCCTTTTGCTCTTTAGATTGAATGGACAATCGGCTACAGGGTGTCCTGCTATCTCACATATGTTACAGTGTGCGTTCTTTGGGCAATTGACATTTGAATGTCCTGCTATATTTCCGATCTTTGCGGCCTTCTCCTTTCGCTTCCTTTAGAATTTTGTCAAATTCTCTCCGAAAAGAGTGGATTGTGCTCTGAACTTTATCTTCCACATCACTGTCTCAATTTTCATTATGCTTTAGGTATCCTCCAATACCTGCGGTTGTTTGTTTGCCTTCACTTTCACAGTTCTTCGTCTTTTCAAGTGCTTCTGCATACATTGAGGATGGTACTGCCTTCATCTTTTTCTTATATTTTGGTAGTAGTCCATCCAAAAACCACCGCTTTACCATGCCATCGGTAGGTGTCATCTCCATTTTGTCTGTTAATTGCTTTAATCTTCTATTGTAATTCTTGACATCCTCGTCTGGTTTTTGCTTAGTGACACAAATTTCTGTGATGATATTTATGTCATCTCTGAGTGGTCGGAATTCTTCTATAAATGTAGTCTTCAAATCATCCCATTGTTTAAAGGCCTGTGTACTTTGTCGTTTCAAGTACCAATCTATTGCCATGCCTCGCAATGTGGCTGGGAATAATTGCAACCATTGTGTGTCTTGTGTGACCCCATTTGCTCCCCAAATGGTAATGCAAGTTCCCACATGTCGTGACGGGTCCTCCTTTCCTTCACCTGAAAAAGGTGGGCATTTCTATTGTACTATTCTATTGGTGGGATTTGCCATTGTATTTGTTCTGTTGGTTGAACTTCTTGGTGTTGGTGGTTGTGGAGTTCGATTTGGTTGCCTATCCGTTGTTGATGGTGCAAAGTTATACCCAAATAGCCTTCTGCCCAACTCCAATTGATCTCTACTTCGCGACCTCCTCCGCGAATACACCAAAAGTGGCTTCGGTCTTCCTCCCCACGAACCCTCGCATAGTTGCCCTGATACAAGGTTCCCTCCTTCAGTATCCTCTGGCCAACTTTCTCTCGCTGGTTCTGATGTTACTGTCCAAATTTCCATGGTGGGTGCTTCCTCGGCTATTTGCTCGTCGTTTTCTGCTGTCACCAACAAATGTCTCAATACTTGGATTATCTTCGTCTTCAGGGTTCCAAACTCTCCACTTCCGGGTGAGAGACTTTTTCTATCTCTTGTGTTCTTAAGTTCGCCAGTCGTGCACTTCTTCTCACCGGTATTTGACTCCTTTGCAACCTAAAATCAGTCATTCACCTCTTGGTCCTATCACTTGTGTCTCCTGACTCAGTTCAAATTAGGCAATGGCACCAAATGTAGACAGGGGTGAGTACATTCCCGGGACGAGGGAATGATGATGATCAGGATGGACTAACAATGGATCATAGGCAATTTATGCTTCACTAGGCCGGGTGTAGACGTCGGACAGATCAGACGTCTGAGTGCACAGTCTAGACTTCAAAGGCTAGACGTCTAGGGAACACGTCTGGGAGTTAGACGTCAGAGAGACGTCTGAGGTAGACGTCTAAAGTACAACTTGTCTAGACGTCAGTTGGCTAGGGTGGTTCTTTGGTCAGACGTCAACCTCAGGTATTAGACGTCTAGGGTGCAGGGCTAGACGGCTCTAAGGGTCAGACGTCTAGTCTCAGGGCTTAGACGTCAGGACAGCGTAGCTAGACGAATAGGCTGGTCGTCTGACGGGTAGGTCAAACGACAAGGCTAGACGTCTAAGGCTTTCTTACTCCGGTCCTCTGCACCTGCAATCACAAAGAAATTCGTTCTCGTCTCTCACGCAACCTGCAAGACAATCCGTCAAGGTAACCCTACAACACAACCAATCAATGCAACTCTGCAACACAACCTGCAACTCGTCTGGAAACTTCACAGCATCACATACAGAACAAGTAATTCGCACAATAGCTTTGGCATTACGAACAAGTAGATACAGATAGCATACAAAAATGAATGGGGGGTATATATAGGAAGGCAAAGTAGTTATTGCAACTACTTTGCTCCAACCGTTCCCCTTAACATATTGATTTAGACGACTAATTGCACTTGTTAGACGTCTAACTTAACCAGACGTCTAACCTAGACGTCTGACTAATCAGCCTTTTAACACAAATGACGGTTGTTTTGTCTTCTAGTGCCTTATCTACGTAATCAAGCCATTTCCATTGATTGGCTGATTTTACAAAATCAATATAGCAACATAACATTCCAAAATTGTTATTTACAATCAAAATCGATGGACATTATCATCAGCCAGTTCTTATGATTTGTCTTGCTTAGAACTGCTGACTACAGTGACCACATGTGATACGTGCCAAGGAGCTGGGAAGTCGCTATCGAGAGACTTCATGCCATTGCATCCACATCAGCCGCAAGAGTTGTTCCGGAGATGGGGCCTTGATTATGTTGGACCGATGAAAAGCAATCAGAGGAGATGTAGGTACATTGTGGTAGCAACTGCATATTTGACAAAGTGAGTAGAGGCAAGAGCATTGCTTGATAATTCCACAAAGAGCGTTGCACAATTCTTGTACGAACAAGTCATTACAAGATTCGGAGTGCCTCTTTGATTGACAAGTGATTGCAGAGGACACTTTGTTAATGAAATTATTCAGAAACTAACAACAAAGTTCAAGATCTTGCATTCACTATCAAATATGTACTACCCCAAAGCGAATGGATAGGCAGAGGCAATGAACAAGGTTTTGGTATCCATAAGGTAAAAAATGTGTGCCATTGCATCCACATCAACCGCAAGAGTTGTTCAAGTGATGGGGCCTTGATTTTGTTGGACCGATGAAAAGCAATCGGAGGAGATGTAGGTACATTGTTGTAGCAACTGAATATTTGACAAAGTGGGTAGAGGCAAGAGCATTGCTTGATAATTCCGCGAAGAGCATTGCACAATTCTTATACGAACAACTCATTACAAGATTTGAAGTGCCTCATTAGTTGACAAGTGATTGTAGAGGACACTTTGTTAATGAAATTATTCAGAAGTTAACGACGGATTTCAAGATCATGCATTCACTGTCAAATTTGTACTACCCTAGAGCAAATGGGCAGGTGGAGGCAATGAACAAGGTTTTGATATCCATAAGTTAAAAAATGTTTGCCATTGCATCCACATCAGCTGCAAGAGTTGTTTGAGAGATGGGACCTTCATTTTGTTGAACTGATGAAAAGCAATTGGAGGAGATGTAAGTACATTGTGGTAGCAACTGAATTTTTGACAAAGTGGGTAGAAGCAAGAGCATTGCTTGATAATTCTGCGAAGAGCATTGCACAATTCTTGTACGAACAAGTCATTACAAGATTTGGAGTGCCTCTTCAGTTGACAAATGATTACAAAGGACACTTTGTAAATGAAATTATTCAAAAGCTAACGATGGAGTTCAAGATCTTGCATTCACTGTCAAATCTGTACTGCCCTAGGGAAAATGGGTAGGCAGAGGCAATGAACAAGGTTTTGGTATCCATAATGTAAAAAATGTGTGCAATCAAAGCGACCCTGTGGGCATACAGCACTACTTAAAAACCAATAACGAATCATATACATCATTCCAGTTGATGTATGGACAAGAGGCAATTGTGTTGTTGGAGAATCTGGTACCAAGTTTGAGGGTGGCGGTGCAAAACCGTCTTGGTGAGTGGGGGAGCCTAGAGGAGAGGCTAATGGCACTCATCAAACTGGAATAGGATGATGGCACAGTGAACCACAAAGGTTGCCCAACGTTGTCAAAATCATGGCACGATATGCACCTAAAGAAGATGAAGCTAAATGCAGGTGACTTAGTGCTAAAGTTTAATGGCAAATGTGAGATCAAGCCAAGTAAACTGAAGACCTTATGGCTTGGACCCTTCCAAGTGGACAAAGTAATGAATAATGGCGCAATATGGTTGAGGAGACTAGACAAGACGCAATGTCCTGAGATAATTAACAGTTCAAACTTAAAGTTGTACAAAGTAAGGGCACAAGTGAACTTTGTAAATTTTGAACCTAAGGATGAAAGTACAAGTATAGGTAGAATGACGATTGCACCAAGTCAGTCTTCGGGATCCTTTCATGGAATCTCGATACAAGAAGTTGGAGAGTCAATATGTATAAAAGAAGAATATGGTTCAGAAAACGTAAGTGACTCGAATGGAAGCAAACTTGTAGAACAGCTAGCATGGTTGTACGAAGAAGAAAATGCAAGTAAACAAGAAGTGGACATGCAACTAACAGAGCACTAGGAAGATCTGCATCCCAGATCCACTGAACGTAGAAGGATGTGTCTTCATGTCAAGTTCCTAAATGTTGAGGAGTAGAGATTGAAATCACTTAATGCTGAAAACATGCAATGAATGGCGATGATGTATGTTTGACAGGAGGACCCACCAAAACATGAGCCTAGGAGTGATGGAAGTGAATACGAGGGAATGAACTTGCTAACAGCCATTGGACGCACATAGCAAAGAATGTGTGCTGAAACACAGCAATTGTGTGAAAGGAGTGAACAACTGAACATCCAAATACCTGAATTGCAAAGACGGCGTGCACAAGAGTTACGAAGGCTGCAACAAGATATTCAGATGACTACTAGAAGTTTTTCCGAAAATAGGGCAAGCCCCGAAGAGACCCCAGGTGGTGCACAACAGACAAGTAAATGTTGGGAGTTGCTAATGAGTCATGACTATGCGAACGAAGTCGACTTTCTAGAATAAAAATACTATTCAGGATAATAGAACCTCGCCAAGAGAAGTTGAATGGCAAGATATTCATGAACTATCTTGGCAAACATTGCAGAAGAAACATTTGTTGGTAACTTGGAAAACGAATCTAGTAGTGTATCCCCGACAAGTTTGAGCAATGAGGAGGAAAACTAGAGTATTGCCAGTTCAAGCTCAAAACTCGAAAGAAGAGGTAGACAGTGAACACCTAGATGAGGCGAAGAGTTGTCCAGCCAACAGGTAATGTCAACCCACTGCTGAATGTTGTCTTGCAGGCAGTACCTCGACAAGAAGGTCATAACACTTCTAACAATGAAGTACTGAGGTGGATGGATAGAAGGCCAAATCTGCCAAACAACTTGAAAGGTTCCTTAGGAAAGTCTAAGTGGTTCGCAAGGGCCACCTGACAAATCAAGGAGGGCATTCGAACAATACTCAAGCAGTTTGGGTCGGCCATCAAGACCCCCAGGGGTTAGTCTGGCCAAGGGGGGAGGCAATTTGGCCTCTTTCCCAATCGTCTAGGGGGGAGTAATCTTCCCCAAAAAATTCATAGGCAGTCTAGCCAGCAGGGTGGGCCGTCTAGGCCACTCCCTGGCTGTTCGGTAGGGATAGCAAGTCCCCAGATCGCCCTTAGGCAGCCAAGACCAAGGATCAGTCCATCTAGATTTCCTAAGGTCATTTGAGGAGACTACCTGGAGTAGAGGCTGAACCTAAGCCGTCACAGCACTCAGTCCAACTAGCAGCAAGGGAAAGGTTGTCTAGCAGTTGCATGGAACTAAAGGAGAGAGATGTCAGGCCGTCCAAAGTAGAGGACGAGTTGCTAGAAGACTGGGTGGCTAAGGGAGATGAAGCTAAACCCGAGAGGTAGTCATGATGAAGTAGACACTAGAGAAGACAGCCAGGATAGGGAGGTGGGTTGTCTGGCCACCCAAGCCGTCCAAAACAAAGTAATGCCAGACCGTCAAGATGACCAAGGAGGCAATCAAATAGAACATGTCTAGGTCTACACAGGAGGTCGTTTGGGCCCTTGGGCTGCCTAGATGGGCAGTTGCAAGGGCCACTAGACAGCCAAGCAAGCCATCCAGGCCAAAGCGGAAAAAGTTTTCAAATGCAAGCTTACCTATCCATGTGGACTCGTACATACAATCAAGAATTAACGCCCTTACTTTTACATACAAAAACTAGCTTTGTGCATTCTCATGCATTGTATAACATCCTATGTATAAACTATAGACTATGTACTTGCATACGCGTAATACATATGCATGTGTACTCCATGGCTTTGGTGGTTCTTGTGTTGGCACCGCATCATAACTCTTTTGTAACATTTCATATGATAGAAAAACAATATTGCAAAAATTATTGACTTCATAAACTGCAATCCAGTCACGTTTGAGATAATATTGCTAGTGGATTCCTTTATCAATTTAGCCACATGAGAGCTAACCATTGTATGATACTATGAATGGAATCAACATTTGTGTGTATAAACTGTTTGCAGGCAATTAAAATCCAAATCCACAAATTATGAAACTTTGTTCTACATATAGAACCATAGGCATTCAAGGATATCCTCAAAAAGAAGCATCTCTAATGGCACTGAAATAACTCTTGTCCAAAAACGAAGAAACCATAAGCTGCTCATTTATAAATAAAATATGATACTTTATGAAACAAAAGAAAAAATGGCAAAGAACAGAGAGTTGGCATCAAAGGAATTAAAAAATTCAACAATGTTTAGTATGGAAAAAAATGCAAACCAGATTTCTTGGTCAGTAGGAATTCGAAAATGACAATTATGATCATGCTACCTTACAACGAAACCAAGCACCCCGATAACCATCCACATGGGATTTTGCTTCAGCATCTTGTCCAATTTTAAAAGGAGAAGTGTGCTGCATATCCATTCTATGGAAAGAAGTTCAGAAACTTGAAAAAGTCCTGAAATACAAAATGTCAGTCAGGAACATCCACCAAAGCATGAGCTAAAATAAAGCAAACATAAAATCTAGAATTCATTTTTACGACTTAATAGAAAGATGTGGTACGTAGGGAACTAAAACCAATAATGATAGTCCTGACTGTGTGAATGGCCATATTGGTTAAATTCCCTTAGAGTTAAGGATCCCTCTTTCTCTCCATAAATTATCTAATATTGGTACAAGAATACACAGATTAAAAAAAGAATTAATTGCAATTACATATAGTTGTAAGAAAGAACAGTAGTGAGAAAATTTAGAGAGGACATACTGTACTAGGAAGGACAAAAAATAATATGCATATAGAGAACATGCTTGATAAAAGGCACCTCAGTAAATTGTACAATATTTGCCATATTTTCTATCTATGTTATACATAAGCTTGGTCCTAAACCAAATGTCAAATCGTAGGTCCAGCTGATATCTATGGAGTTAAAACTGTTTTTCTATTTTGTGATTACCACACCTAGAACTCTCAGAATATCGGATTCTGCTCCCAAATAATTTATGAATAACTTTCAGAAGAATCCACATATCATGTTAGATTGTAGCACATAATTGGATTTGTAAGCACAGGAAGCACTTGCAAAGCAGCTAACACCCTCAAAATCAAAAGCTTAAGGAATAGAAAAATAACAGTGCTACACGGGGACGCGTCCCCCAGGGTCCCCCCATCCCCACCATCCCCAGAACGGGGGGACAGCAACGGGGAAGTTTCCCCGCCGTCCCCCTTTTGGAAGGGATGGGTGGGGCATCCCCGGGACACCACTAGCCTGCAAGGGGACCATCCCCGGGACACCACTAGCCTGCAAGGGGGCCATCCCCGGGACACCACTAGCCTGCAAGGGGGCCGTCCCCGGGACGTGCCTTGTCAAAGGACATCCCCGGGGACGGCTGGGCGTCTCATCCCTTTAAAAAAAAAAAGTGCATTTTTTTTTTAATTTAAAAAATATATATATGAGGGGGGTGGGACCCATGAAAGTCTCCACCCCCAAACCCTAAAAAAGAGACTCTATAAGTCCCCTACTGCCTGTTAAAAATAAAAACACACTCATTCAAAAAACTAAAAAGTTAAGAGCAGCAGTAAAGAAGAGCACACACTCCCACCCAAAGTGAAGAGAACAGCAGTGAAGAAGAGCAGCAGCAACAGCAGTGACTAAGTCAACAGGAGAGCAGCAGCAACAGCAGTGCAGAGAACAGCAGGAGAGCAGCAAAAGAGCAGCAAGAGAGCAGCAAGGAGGAGAAAAGAAGTCACAAAACAACTATCAGCAAGAGAAAGGAGGAGCAAATCAAGATCCAAGTTTGTTTTCCTCTTTTCATTACCTCATCCAAGTCTGTTTTGAAGTTTTCATATTTTTCTTTCAAGTTTCAACATGAGCAGCAGTGAAGGATATGAATCAGACCCATGTGACATTCAAATGGAGGGGGAAAATCAAAATATTCATATTGTTAAGGATTCTGCCTCTACTATCCAACTTTCTCAAACTTCCAAAGAGGACAGCACTACTTCTAGTTTTGATTGTCCATCACCACTGTTAAAAGAATATGCCAAGGGTCCATTTAATATTAAAAAACCTCTGCTGCAATTTGTAACCAACCATGACCAAGGGAAAAAAAAATTCTGGGGGCTCAAGAACATGGTTGTGCAATTTTTGTCAAACTGAGTTTAAGGGCAGCTATACTAGGGTTGAATCTCATCTTATTGATAAAGCAGGAACAGGGTTTAGGCCTTGCAAAAAAATGAACCGGCTACAAGTGGTTAAAGCCAATAGGCTTGTGCAAGAGGCCAAACTTAGAGGTTTAGGCATTCCTTTCCCTAAATAACTGGCCAATCATCTAGAACTAGAAGTGACTTTGGAGCCTCCTCAAGACAACCACAAGAAACCCAAACCTCTAGTATGCCACCGCTGCCCTCAAAGAAAAAAGGAACTATAACTGACATGCTTAACGTGCAAGCGAAAGAGGAAGCAGATGATGCTATAGCACAATTGTTTTTTGCACATGGGCTTCCTTTCCATATTGCATGTTCCCCCTATTTCAAGGAAATATTCAAAAAAGCAACCAAGGCAAGGCCTTCATATGCACCGCCTGGAGAGCATAGGCTTCGTACCTCTCTCTTGGACAAACAATATTCCAAATGCAGTTTGGTTATGGAGCAGATGAGGGACACATGGTTGACAAGTGGATGTTCTATCATCAGGGATGGGTGGACTGACATTCTTCAGCATCCACTCATCAATATTATTGTCACATGTTCAGCAGGTCCCTATTTTCTTCTTCTTCGAGCCATTGATTACACAGGGAAAAGAAAGGATGTTGAGTACCAGTACCTCCTGTTGAAGGAGGCTATGAGGAGGTTAGACCCTCCAATGTTGTACAGGTAATCAATTTTCGTTTTTCTTATGAAAATCTATATGATTGTGTAAATGAGACTATATTTTATATGTAAATTATTCTAAATATTCTTGTTGTACACTACAAGTAATTACAGATGCAGCCCCTATTTGCCAGTGTGCGGGGTAAATGATAGAGCAAACATATAGACATATTTTTTGGACCCCGTGTTGTGTTCATACATCGAACAATGCATTGAAGGACATTGGGAGGATAGATTGGGTGAGGGTTATGGTCGCAAAAGCCAGAGGCTTGGAAATGTTCATTTGCAACCATCACACTTCCTTAGCCCTCTTTCAGTCCTTCTCAAAGAAGGAGTTCATCAAACCAGGAGTTATTGGAAACACCACCTACTTCATTTTATTGGAGAGGATGATCGAGGTGCAAGATGCTTTACAATCCATGGTAGTATGCACGAAGTGGAAGAGGTGGCCGGAATCAAAGATGGAGGAGGGAAAGAAAATGAGAGACAAAGTATTGGATGAGAGTTGGTGGACTCAAGCCAACTAAGAAATGTTGAAGTTAACTTTAAGATTTGGTTTATGTTTTTTTTTAATGATTTATCATTTATATTTTTATGATTTTTCATTGTGAGTTTCAAATTGGATTGCTCATATAGTCTAAGTTTTTTTTTTTTTTTTTTTTTTTTTTTTAGGTACATTGTGTCTTTCGTTGCCCCAATTGTTGCAATCATGAGATATGTCGATACAAATGCTCATAATCTAGGAGAGATCTATGAGACTTTTGACAGCATGCTAGAGGAGATGAAAAGAATCATTTGTGCTAGAGATCTAGCATTATTATTCTATGAGGCCTACATTAGACCTATTATACAAAGGAGGTGGGATAGGATGAACACCCTTCTTCATACGGCAGAATATGCGGTAAATCCAAAGTGGTATGAGCCTAGCCCTAGGAGAGTGCCTCCCTATAAAGATCCAAAGGTGAGACAAGGGTTTTTAAATGCCCTTAAAAATATGTATGGGAGGGAGGAGGGCTCAAAACTTAGATATGAGTGGCTCAAATTTGTGGATCTTAGGGGCCATTGCTTCAGCCAACCAGAGTGTAGAGAGGATAGGGCTACCATTGCACAATCAAATCCCATTGAATGGTGGAAGCTATATGGACATGATACGCCTAACTTGCAAAATTTTGCTATTAGGCTTCTTTCCCAGGTTGCTAGTTCCTCTGCTGCTGAGAGGAATTGGTCCACATACAACTTTATTCACAATGTGAGGAGGAACAGACTTACCTCTCGCAAAGAGGAGAAGCTAGTTGCAGTGCATAGCTCTCTTCGCCTTCGTGAGAGAGTTAAGCCAAAGTACATGCAATCTCCAACTATACAATGGGATGTTGATCCAAAGGATGCGAGACAAATTTGTGCTAAATTCAATTTTTACCCACCTTAGCAATGTAAAATTGCATAAAAACCAATTTGGTTTTGCAATTATTTGGGCAAAAAGCACTCAATATTTGTAACCCCTTAGTTCCATTTTATAAAACTTACTGTTGGCTTATACTCGGGGTCAAATGGCTTCCGATTTGGCGGAGCAAATGGCTGCAATAGCCATAGTAGTTAGCATTTTGGCCGATAAGGTCACAAATATTGCTACCCCTAGTGGTCCTAGTCAAGCCCCTGACCTTCGCTCGCAAGCAAAATGCAAGGTCAATTTATGATGGGTCCCGTGATCCCGAGGTCCTAAACAGTTGGATCCTCAACATGGACACGTGGTTTGCCTATAGCAAAATGCCAAAGGACGAACAAGTCCCATTTGCTAAATTAAAACTTTCTGGTATAGCCAAAGTCTTCATAACGGGCCGCCAAGGAAATCAAGATCCCATTGACAATTGGGATGATTTGGTGCAAGCATTGAAGGATACTTTTTATCCTTCAAACTATGCAGAAGATCTTGAATTTAGATGGCTTTGATTGAGGCAAGGACATCGGCCAGTTCAACAAATTAAGGATTTTAAATGGTATTCAGGACTCTACTGCAAAACTAATCACCAAATTCAAGAGTGGATTGCAAGAACCACTTTTTAGGGAGTTGAAATACACTCCTATCACCAATTTGAATTCCATGTTCAATCAAGCACAACTTGCGGAGGAGAAGTATGCAGCTCAATCAGGTGGATCTCGCTCTTCAGGCACCACCAAAGCGCCCAAACAACGACAACCTCAACAACAAATGAAGAAGACTTCTTCCTCTCCTTCTCCCACTTCTTCTTCTTCTACCTCTTCTTCTTCTTTCAATAGTAAGAAAGTTTGTGACTATTGTAAAAAGAGAGGCCATGTGGAATCTGAGTGTTTTAAAAAGAAGAAGAATCTTATTGTAGAAACTCAAACTAAGGAACCACAAGATGGTCCTATTGAGGCTACGGGAGAACCTCGAAGCTATGTTGAGCTTAAGGGTAAGCTCAACAATACTACCTTGTTGACACAAAACATGTATGAAAGTGGTCGTGAAGACTTGTTTGTCACACGAGCCCACCTAATGCACAATTACTTTGTGGATTGTATCATTGACAATGGCTCCCAAGAAAACTTGATTTCAAGAGCCGTAGTCGATAAGTTGCAGCTTCTTGTAAAACCCCATCCTCAACCATACCCACTTGGATGGAAGGATGCGGGTTCCTCATCTTTCATTACAGAAACCTGCATTGTGTCCTTTGCATTTGGCCCACACTATGTGGACAGAGTCACCTGTGATGTGACTCCAATTGATTGTTGTGATCTAATTCTTGGCAAGCCCTATCAATATGACAAAAGGGCTCTATATGATGCTTATAAAAACACCTACACAATGCATCACGAGAATAAGAAATTTCTCATTCATTCCAAGAAGCTCACGCACCATTACACAGGACCACAAAATATTGCATTGGTCTTCAACAAGCCAAAGGACACACCACCACCAGTTCCACAAAAGGAAGCCATTCCTCCTTCTACATTACCTCCTCCTGCTACTCCAGTTGCTCCTTCTCTTGCTTCTTCAGTTCAACAGGTTCCTGATTTGAAGCAAACTTCGCAGATAAAGCAGCAGGTCATTGGCCCTCAACAACTTCCTCAGGCTTTTTCTCGGGTTGGAAATCAAGTTATGACAAAGCGTTGTCTTCCAGATAAGGCACCTCTTGGCATTCTTGACATCATCAGCACTCCTACTCCTCCAGCACCGGACTTGTAGCTTCTGCTTCATCCAACTTAAAATTTTCCTACATTACAAGAATGTCTTCGATCGGATGTATAGAGATTTGAAAGGGATACCCCCAAAAAACTATGTGTTCACAAGATTCCATTAGTTCCAAGAGCCCAGCCAATGAGAAGAAGGCCCTATAGGATGAATCCAAAGTATGCGGCTTTGTAAAGGCAAAAATAGAAAATATGTTGGATGTCGGCATTATCTTCAAAACCACAACAAGCGACTGGGTATAACCCATCGTGGTTACTTTGAAGAAAGAAGTAGATAAAATTCACATATACGTAGACTTGAAGTCTAAATGCAATAACAATCAAGAATCCCTTTCCTATTCCATTCACTGATTACATTCTGGAAGAAGTAGTTGTACACGAGATCTACTCATTTTTGGATGGGTTCTCCGGCTAGAACCAAATTAGAATTGCTGAAGAAGATAAATTGATAACCACATTTGTGATAGAGAATGGCATTTATACCTATAATAGAATGGCATTCGAGCTATGCAATGCCCCAGCCACAATCCAGAGGATAATTATGCACATATTTGACCAAATGGCAACAGGAAAGTTCAAAGCTTTCTTGGACGACTAGTCGATATATGGTAAAATACTAGAGCATTTACCAGCATTGGATGAATGTATGAGATTATGCAGAAATGCTCGTATAGCTCTGAATCCAGGAAAATGTCACCTAATGGTGCCTTATGGCAAGCTGCTAGGACACATAGTGTGTAGGGAAGGGTTGAAGACAGATCCTGATAAGATTTGCGTCATTTTGAATATGGAGGAACCACATGACGTGAGTTCATTAAAGACCTTCATGGGATCAATGGGGTACTATCGAAGGTTCATCAGGAACTTCGCCCATGTGTCCTACCCGTTGGATTCTTTAATGAAAAAGAACATTACTTTTTTTTGGACAGAGGGGCATCAAGGAGCTTTCGAGGAGTTGAAGGCGAAGCTCGTGTGTAGCCCCATTCTGGTGTTTCTAGATTGGTACAAGGAGTTTTATGTTCATATAGACACATCCAATTTTGCAATTGGATGTGCATTTGCCCAGGAAGGACAATTTAGGCTAGATCAGCCTATTTATTTGCAAGTCGTTTATTGTCACAGGTAGAAAGAAATTACAGTACAACAGAGCGCGAGGCCTTGGGAAAAGTATATGCAATACAAAAATTTAGGCATTATTTGTTGGCCAACCCATTTGCTTTTTATGTTGATCATCAAGCTTTGTTGTACTTGACCAATAAACCAATCATACAAGGACGAGTTAGCAAGTGGCTCGTCATGTTGCAAGAATTTATGTTCCGAGTAGTGGTCAGACCTGGTAAGAAACACGTG
Source organism: Wollemia nobilis (assembly GCA_028583015.1). Classification (NCBI taxonomy): domain Eukaryota; kingdom Viridiplantae; phylum Streptophyta; class Pinopsida; order Araucariales; family Araucariaceae; genus Wollemia; species Wollemia nobilis. The sequence continues at coordinate 8,848,626 of JAQPPZ010000012.1, read as the reverse complement.
ATAGCGGATCAATTGTCAAGGATTCGCTCGAGAGAGCTTGCAAGAGCAGGAGTGTCGGATGAGTTCCATTACGCTTAGTTATTTACAATCAATGTTGGACAATACTTATCCCCGCAAGAAATGCCCCAAGAAATGACAGCAGCAGGGAAGAGAAAAGTGATAATGAAGTCACCACCTTTTCAGTTAATAGCAAGATTATTATATAAGATGGGCTTGGATGGAATCTTAAGGAGATGCGTAATGAAAGAAAAGGTAAAGATAGCATTAAGAGAAGCTCATGAGGGACTGGCTAGAGGACATATGGGGCTAGATGCAACTGCAAAGGAAGTACTCCTGGCAAGGCTATGGTGGCCTACCCTCTACCATGATGCGAAGGAGTATGTCCAAGCATGTGATACATGCCAGCAAGCGGGAAAACCATTACATCAAGATTTTATGCCACTACACCCCTCTCAACCTCAAGAATTATTTGAGAGGTGGGGTTTGGATTTTGTGGGTCCATTGAGAACAACCCAAAGGCAAAAATGTCGATACATCGTGGTAGCAACAGAATACCTAACAAAATGGGTAGAGGCAAGGGCGCTACCAGATAATTCGGCAAAAAGTACAACCCAATTCTTGTATGAGCAGGTGATTACAAGGTTTGGAATTTTGCTTCAATTGACAAGTGACAAGGGTGGTCACTTTGTGAACAAAGTTATCAAAAAGCTGACAATTGATTTCAGGATTTTGCATTTATTGTCGAGCCCATATTATCCAAGAGCAAATGGGCAGGCAGAAGCAACAAACAAAATCCTAGTCTACTTTGTACAAAACCTATGGAGTAGAAGGAGCAGATTGGGAGGAAAGAGTTTGCCATCATTCCTATGGGCATATAGGACAACTTTTAAGCCCACAACAAACCATATGCCATTCCAGTTGATGTATGGTCAAGAGGTAGTTGTGTCGGTAGAATTCTTGATACCTAGCTTGAGGATAGCCATAGAACATCGGTTAGGTGATCAAGAAATCCTAGAGGAAAGGCTTGCAACACTAATTAAGTTAGACAAAAAGAGGGTCATGGTGCAATGGGCAATTGAAGCAACCTAAAAAGAAGGAAGTTGTGGCACAATAAGCACCTTCAAAAGCTAGAATTGAAGCAAGGTGACTTGGTCCTAAAGTATAATGGCAAATGGGAAATTAAGCCAATAAAATTGAAACCGTATGGCTTGGTACTTTTGAAGTGGTAGAACTGATGGACAATGGTGCGGTAAAACTACAGAAACTAGACAAGAAAGTAGTCCCCAAAACAATAAAAGGGTCTAAATTAAAAACATAGTATAATGCCTATTTATCTCCATGGAAGAGATAGAACGAAGAAGGTAAGAGGAAGAGTCCCGCAAACAACAGGAAGCAGCCCAGAACAATCAGGCTTCTCAACAAGATGAGGATGACGTTGGGATGAGACGGCTATTTGCAAAAGGGGAGGAGACATAGCCAATCCTAGAACGACAGGAACTAGAACCTCACCCTGATGAGAGAAGGATGCAGGTACAAGTAAGATTCGCAGAGAGAACGGAAGGACATGAAGAAGAGTCGGCTCCTACAAATGAAGGAAGAAGTCAAAGAGAGGAACCATCAGCAATAAACTTGGAAGTACAAGACGAAGCTCCACAACAGGTGACAGGAACAGTATATCCTCAATTAGAACAAGAGTTGCCTCAGCATATTGATGGACGAAGGAGGATACGGTTAATGGCATGCTGTCCAGATAGAACAGATATATATATGGAGATACCAACCCCGAAAAGATGGAGGAGTCGCAAATGAGGAGTTGGCAGGACACACTCCGTTAGCCCAAATGGGAATGATACATCGAAGGATGCGTGAATAGACACAACAATTGCAAGAAGAATATGAGACCTTGAGAGCACACAATGCAAGACTACGAGACCAAATCATCCAAGAATTAGATGATACCATACAAAGAATTGATGAGCAACAGGGCACAAGGCAACAAGAGATTGAGCAACAAGAAGAAGAAAAAGGGGATGTACGACAAGAACAAGAGATAGAACCGAAACAACAAGGAGAATTGGGAGGAAGTGCTAGCCGGGAAGGAAGGTCGCAAGTAGAACCAACACGTTTGGCACAAGATCTACCGATTACAGATGAAGTAGTGAAAATACTATGGAGAGATATCGAAGAGGATACCACATCACCAAAACAGAGAAGAAATTGGGAAACAAATTCTAGTGATGATGGAGTTCCCTTAGTGGTCAGAAATAGCAGTAGTTCCAGCAGTAGTGCAGATTTCTTACGAAGGACTCAAGAACCACAAATTCGTCCTGAGGTGGAAAACTATGTAGTAGCATGTCGACAACTAAGAAGGCAACAAAGGGAGGTGAGGAGACTCCACAGGATCATGTAGATATTGCCTGGATGGACTTTGCAAAGATAAGATAGTCGTAATGACTCGAGCACCGACTCTGATTTTTCAGAACAATATAGGAAAGCCTTGGCAACTTGTAAACCACAAAGGCGTTTTGAGGAAATAAGGTGGATACGGTGATTACGACGAGTGGATCACAGAATAAGGTCCTTAAGGCAATTGTCACCAGGGACTCAGAGTTGTGAAGGACGTTTCGCCAATACAGAATTTGTTGAAATAACTCCCAGTACTTGGGAGAGAAGGGAATCAAGTAGACAACAAGAGCGACAACAAGGTGTCCCAAGTACCTCAGGGAAAATTTGTTGAAATAACTCCCAATACATGGGAGAGAGGGGAATCAAGTAGACAACAAGAGCGACAACAAGGTGTCCTAAGTAACTCGAGGAGGCAACTAAGCCGTTGGGGACACCTAAGACAACTTAACCAAGGCAGAAGTTAGGCGGACCCCCTTCTACTGATTTAATAAGGAATGTACACAGGGGAAGTATCTCTCAGGGTGGACCTCTTCAACCGCCTTGGGGATCGCGCTCCAACCAAGTAAGTTGGTTGCGACCACCGATGCATCGCCTGGGAGCAGGATTGACAGGAGTGGGAAGAGACTACTCCAAGTTGATGAGACTCATCCAAGAATCCGACGCGGAACAGTGGCACGAATGCAAGGTTGCAAAAGGTATACTCGAGGAAGAAGAGAGCAAGCCAAGATGGGACAAGTGCGATTCCAACAAGTGGGTGACTGAGTTAGGAGGACTCGTTCACCAAGTTTAGAGGCGGACTTAGTCTGAGGGGATAGAAGCAGAAGTCGCCGGAATGAAGATCGTGTGGCGAGGACCTATTCAAGTCAATATTTGCTGAGAAATCATATGACAAGATGTCGAGAAAGTCTAGAACAGGGCAATCGTATGACCCATCAACAAACCAGTCAAGAGGAGAGAAGTAATCATACAATTAGGGACCATACAATTTATGAAGAAGGAAATCGTACGATCCCAGAAGCAACAAATCGTATAGTTGAAAATCATACAACTACGAATCATACAATGCAAGAAGAGGACAATCGTACAACCCAAGAGGAAGATGGGAATAGTACAACAGGAAACCATACGATGGGCGATGAGGGAAACTGTACAAGGAATTGTACTACAGTTCAAACTAACACAAACCGTACGACCTTCGTGGTTGAGGAATCTTCGAAACAATCAACTAACACATCAGCAAGCGAAATTGTACAAGTACAAGTTAATGTCGCCATTCGATTTGCCGACCGTGAGGGTTGAGTAAAAAAAAAAAAAAGAGAGAAAAAGCGCATGCAAGCTCTAAGGTGGCAGTCATCTGTGCAAAAAGGAGTTATAACCAACTTAAGGAAAAGTTATAAAAGAGTGTGCAAAGAACATTTCAACATAAGGGCAAGCGAAGGAAGAGGGACGAAGCGCCAAGGGAAGCCAGACAGAGAATGTTATAGGAGTGCATGCAAAGTTTAGTTGCAATAACGGAGAAACAAGGTTTAGGAAATACCCTAGCAACCAGAAAATTTGCAAGATAGAAATTTCCCCCAAGGAAAGAAGAGGACTCGGGAAGCAAGAACTAGTGCAGTAGAAATTTAGAAAGTGTAACGGAAGAAGGGCAAACACCAGGCAAGGAGAAGGCCAAATAATGTTTTGAACCGCCGTGGAGAATTTGCATAAGAAAGGCACCTGCTAACTAAGACCCTCTCAGGGTTTGCAGAAGTTTAGGATAAGTGTCGTATAAAGTTGTGAAGGAAGAAAGTAAAAATCTGTAAGTGCATATATGAAGTTGGTTAAACTGCTGGAGAAAAATCTCAAAGGAAGTCTATTGTACAAAGGAAAAATCATCGTATGCTTGCAAAAAGGAGTGTTAAGCTTAAATTTTTGCTTGCAAATTTTGGATCGGAGGAAGATATTACAAGCCTTGACAGCTACAGGAGAAGACTGCAATGAAGGACAGGTCCATTAATCTAATAGTGTTGTTGACTAAGGCCAAGATGCGGCTAGCATTGCTACATACGAAGTTACTGGGACACACTCTAATATATGTCATTATCAATGGAGTGTCCAATGTGAATGTGTTTCCAGAGAATCCTTGGCAAGAAATGCACATGCCAACCTTATGGCCACTTAATTTCTGATTATTAGGATCAAAACAGTATAGCATCAAGATGAAGGAAGTGCTAGACAAATATTTGTCGTAGGCTTTGTAGTCAGTGCATTGCAAAACGTGGTCTGCAACATGTTGATGGGTTATGGTTGGCAAAGAAAGGTGACGGTCAACTATAATGGAGAAAAAGATTGTCTAACAGTTAAGAAAGGACATCATTGCATTAAAGAACTATTTGGTGAGGAGGACTTAGCATCCTCCGACAAGTAGGCCTTATCTAGGTTTGACAATGAAGTGCATATGAAGACCAGCATGGAACCTAGTGACAATGGTGTCCTAGAACTTGAAGAATGTTCGGATAACAACCATTGCTCCGATAGTGGTCTTCTCCAATGGCTGATGGAGGAATACGAAGTGTTCCATCCTAGATGCTTCTATCTGGACATCAAAGAAGAAGATAGTATAGACATGCAATTCTGCTCAACATGCTTGATGTTAGACTTGAACAATGCTTCCAGTGCAAGAACTCAATGGAGTGATGCATGTGCGACAACAGAGGTGGAAGAACGATTGAGGTTTCCCCAAAAATTTTGCACAATAAAGCATTGCCAATACACAAATTGATGAGAAACCAGCATACCAGTTCAATAATGCTTCCAGTGCAAGAACTCAAACGAGTGATGCATGTGCGACAACAGAGGTGGAAGAACGATTGAGCTTTCCCCAAAACATTTGCGCAATAAAGCATTGCCAATACACAAATTGATGAGAAACCAGCATACCAGTTCAATATGTGTATGGCAGTTCCATTTCTACCTTTTGACGGGTTATTCACTATTTAAAACAACAATTCTCTTTTGTGAAACTAATACAGGTGCAAAACAAGGTCTCTTGTTCCTACAGGCATAAATATTTATCCACTTATCAAGATAGCATCTATACTTGTTTCGTATCCCTCAAATTGTCCTTACTCTGCCACTAACTATTCAAGTTGGGTAAAGACTGCTGTGTTCTCCTGAGGATGATGCTTACTCCAGAGCCAGGCTTATCACCTTATGTACATTGGTTGCGGTGTATGTTTCTTTATAGTACTTGCTGCAGATTCTGCTGGTTGTTACTGTAGTACACTTCCTAGATGTAATGACATAAACTACTCTATCTTTCAAAGTTGATCAGAAAGTCAAGAAAGATAAGATAGATTTTGTTGAAATGTACAAATGCCAAACTGTCGAACATAAGAAAAGTGTCCACTATCATAGGGACGAGTGCCAATCTTAAAGAAAAGTAAAATGCTCTGAGGAAGACCAGCATCACTGCACGCTATCATAGCAACTTTCCTTCTTGTTGAAGACGACATCCAAGATCATAAATAAAAACATATGAGCCAACGTTCGTTAGTCCATAATACATATTTTTGAGTGTAGACCTTGGCCTCCAAATCCAATGTCATTAATGCAACAAGTACATTTAACTAAGTAATTCCGAAGCCTTTTGTCATCATGATGACCCCCTTGTTAAAACAGAACAAGGCTGAATGTAAGTCTCCCGCAAATAGCGTCAGAATAGAAACTCCTCTGACTTCGGAAGCAAAGTGTTCTAAGCTTGATGGTGAATTCCGATGATTAATTGAACATTACAGTGGACTGATCAATGTAAATTTAGCACTTCAGGAGCTCCACACTTTGTCACATAAAGAATCCATCCAGCATTTTAGTTTTCACTTAGCATTTAGATTATTCACGCAAGTGCTGGCCAGAAAATCAAATTTATTTTTGAGAAAAAAGAAAAAGATATGAAATAAAGCAAATCCCCAATATTTAGTGAGAATTAAACCATTTACCTCAATAAATACTATCCAAAAATAAAAAAGGCCTTCAAACAAACGGATTTTCTATTGAAGTCCTATATATATATATATATAATTCTTATAGCTGTTTGTTTTGAACTAAAAAGATTTAAGGAAACTCTAACTGTCCTTTAAAAGGATTGTTTCCACACAAAAAATACTCATTCAAGAACTATAAATTTCAACCAAGATCCACTCATGATTGTAACAAAATCCTATGAACTCCCTCAAATTTAATCTAAATGAATATTCTAAGTGCAATTTGTCATGGAATTTCGCAGAGATTTAAGTGAACTTTGAGATGTAAAAGATCATAAAGAAGGAAAGGGAGGGAGGCACCTGGAACTGAAAATGTAGCAGGTACTCAAGACCTTTGAGCCCTCAATTCATGGAAGACCTGAACAAAAGCAATGGAAAGAAGGGGTATGAATATAATTTCAGGGCGTGATATTGACAGAACCCTCATTCATACCAGAACCAGAGATGCTACGTACCCTTACCCACCCCCCTATTTGACAATTATTGCTTTGCCACTCCAATTCATTGAGGGGCTCTTTTAACTTTGCTCTTCAAAAAGTATATAAGGGAATTTTGCTAATAAATTTATTTCTTTAAATTTAAAATAATATTGAATTGAATATTATTTTAATCATAGGCGACCGTGGACGTGCCAGGGGAATGCTCAAAAGGTCTGTTTCCCTCCACAACTCATTGTGGAAATCCTCCAAACTAGTTTTCTCAATCAAAGCACACAGTCCCTCTCTACCGAGCCTTGTGAACGATTTGATAGTCGCCACGAATTCAGGTTTTATGACCGCCCAAAAACTGCTACTAGTTATAGGCATATTTTAGACATTCACTTTAAATATTCAAAGTTATCTAAAATTTGGAGATTGGGGAAAGTATTGTAGAGACTCATGGATTATGGCAACGTGCATATGCTAGCAAGTTTTCCTTTGATTCAACCTTTCTTTGCACATTAATTATTATTATTTATTTTTATTTTTTAAATTGAATAAATTTATAAATTATATAACATAAAATGATGTTTTTTTTATGGAATGGTATTAGTTTAATCAGTTATTATCTTCAACTTTTAAAGAGAATAATTTAAAATAAAATGATGTTTTTTTATGGAATGGTATTAGTTTAATCAGTTATTATCTTCAACTTTCAAAGAGAGATAGGTTCTAATATTGTACAACTTGAATGGGCTTAGCATTGAAGACTTTAGAACTCTTAATAGAGATTTTTAGTTTGGGTCGTATAGGGATAGGGTTGTACAACTTGCTTCTAAAATTGGAGTATGGATAGATCATTATATATTGGGTGATCCATGTGAGTGTGGTCTACCGATAAGGACGTCACTTGCATTATCAGTGATGTGACCCAGTTCAATTCCCATGGTGGATGTTTATAAGAAGTATTAATCAAAAAAAAGTATATACTGGATGAATAACATCTTTCACAAGGATCATTTCATATGGTATCTGGTCTTCTAAAAGAACAACTTGGTTGAGTTTGGTTGGATAAACATATACAGGGTAAATAATATCCTTTATGAGGGTCGTCTTATATAACCTATGATCTCATGAACGTTTTAAAATATTTTATCTTTTTATCTTTACATTCATAATTGTCAAACTTGTCCGTGGGTCTAGGTGGATTGGTAAGTTGGGGCGCTTACCGAGAGGAGACCTAGGTTCCAATCCCACGGGCTTGCCCATGCACAGACAGTAGCCCAGATCCGATTCCTCTGAGTGGTGCGCCAGATTGATGACGACGGTGCAACCCCTGTGCGTCCGGCGGTCCCCATCTCACGCCGGGTTACCATGTACTGAGACGGTGGAAGTCCTGGGAGCCTTCGTAGATAGTTTGAACCCTACCAGCTGTGCTGGTAGTTACTAAAAATCGTGAATGTAACCATTGCTTCTATATACCAAAAAAAAAATAATAATAATAATTGTCAAACTTTTGTAATATTAATATATGGTCATGTAATATGATTGAGGTACATTCTAATCATGTATGACCAATTAAAAAAAATTAACAATAAAGCTTGTTAAAATATATAATAAATTATTTTCAAAGTTTTTGCTAAGGTTGTTTTCTAGGACTATTATTACAATTATATTCCAAAACTATTGCTAAGATTATCTTGTGACTGTTATTAAGGTTGTTTTTAGACTCTTGTTGAGACTATTTTCAAGTAGTAATCTTTTTGTTTTAAAAACTTTTAAGTTGTGTAAAAAGTATGATGATGGCTTACAAGTGGTTTTTCAAATACCTGAATAGCTTCATTTTTTCTTGTAAAAGGATACAAACCCTTTCAAAATCCTATATATATACTTTTAATTTTTAAAATAGGATTTTGAAAGGGTTTTCCTTTCCCTTTTATATCAAATGTTTTCGAGATACTAAGGCCTCATTGGTATATATATATATATATATATATAACAAATATATATAACAATAAAGCTTGTTAAAATATATAATAAATTATTTTCAAAGTTTTTGCTAAGGTTGTTTTCTAGGACTATTATTACAATTATATTTCAAAACTATTGCTAAGATTATCTTGTGACTGTTATTAAGGTTGTTTTTAGACTCTTGTTGAGACTATTTTCAAGTAGTAATCTTTTTGTTTTAAAAACTTTTAAGTTGTGTAAAAAGTATGATGATGGCTTACAAGTGGTTTTTCAAATACCTGAATAGCTTCATTTTCTCTTGTAAAAGGATACAAACCCTTTCAAAATCCATATATATATATATATATATAACAATAATGCTTGTTAAAATATATAATAATTTTTTTTCAAAGTTTTTGCTAAGGTTGTTTTCTAGGACTATTATTACAATTATATTCCAAAACTATTGCTAAGATTATCTTGTGATTGTTATTAAGGTTATTTTTGGACTCTTGTTGAGACTATTTTCAAGTAGTAATTTTTTTGTTTTAAAAAATTTTAAGTTGCGTAAAAAGGATGATGGTGGCTTACAAGTGGTTTTTCAAATACCTGAATAGCTTCATTTTCTCTTGTAAAAGGATACAAACCCTTTCAAAATCCTATATATATACTTTTAATTTTTTAAATAGGGTTTTGAAAGGGTTTTCCTTTCCCTTTTATATCAAATATTTTCGACATTTGAACCTTGGTGTGGGCTACATCATCTATTTGTTCTAACCATTGAACCAAGGTCTCATTGATATATATATATATTGATAACAAGGGGTTGTACTCAGGTCCCCCACCGTTGATAAATTACAACTCTCTCCTTTAGAGATTGAGAGATTACAAACATATTCAATTCTCATCTCAATTGAGTTGTTATAGCTAGATATCTACATCAATTTAAATAAGATGTTTGAATTCTTGATTTTCATTTTCTAGATCATCTTCATTTTTCTATGTGAATACAAATATTCCAAAATTCAACATCCTTCTTGATATTTTTCTACAACCTTCACAATACCGAAACTTGACTTCTATTATTTATGCATTGCATCTTAGTAGAATAATATCTATGAAACATTGTACTATCATTATTTGTTTTACCATATTTGGATTGCTAGTTTCCTTCCTGAAGCATAAGTGCAACCACAAATATTGTAATAAAATGTTTATATGAAAACACATTAATGTTACAAAATAAATCAAATATTACCAATGGAAATCATAAAGCTCTTCATTCATCTTATAAATTAAAGTCCCATACCCTTAATTTACAAAACAAACTAATTACATTTATTTATTAAATCAAAGTCACCTACTTTAATCCATAAATAAACCTTTTTCCTTCATTTTATAAATTAAAGTCCCATACCCTTAATTTACAAAACAAACTAATTACATTTATTTATTAAATCAAAGTCACCTACTTTAATCCATAAATAAACCATTTTCCTTCATTTTATAAATTAAAGTCCCATACCCTTAATTTACAAAACAATCCTTTCATTGATTTACTAAATTAAAGCTTCACTACTTCAATTTAAAAATAAACCAATTTTCTTTCATTTCATTTTATTAATTAAAGTTCCCTACCTTCTAATTAATAAAATAAAACAAATCTTCCCTTACATAAATAATGGAGTAAACTTTAATCACAAACTATGTTACTGCCAACAACATACACAAGTCAAACGATTGTTGATTATATTACCACACGCAATAATAGATGTTCATCCAACAAGGGAGATTTAGGTCTTCATATAAGGAAATCAAACCCTAGGGCAAACACCTATGAAGACCCACGAAAAGACTTGCAGATACCAACCTAGTGGTCAACTGATCAAGGTAGGATTTCTAGCTAAACAAAGGTCCTATCACGACCACGATAACAAGGGTGAGTGATGTTGGAGCCACCACTGCCCAAGTGGCACTTGTGGATTCGTGACGGCGGTCCACTATGGCATTTAATCCTACAATCTCCCTACATAGGGTAACTCTAACTCATAGAGAAAATAGCAAAGGAAAGTCTGCCATTCCAACTGTCATACTAACATGAACAACACAATACCCTCCCTGTGATGAGCGAGGATCGAATATTCAAGAAAACACCACTCCAAACACTTTAAGAAGAAAAATAATAATGAAGATTGGGTTTTAGTCTCTAAGCACTCACATAGTACCCTCGAGGTGCTACCATAGTCATAGCCAGCATCAACACGCACCAACCTTAGCGTAGACCACAACTATGCTGCCATGTATGCAGTGCTAAGCTGACTAGGGGAAAGGGTCTCGACTCTACTAGATAGGGGTGACCCATTTAAGACTCAAAAAAGTATCCTAAAAAAGATGATGTACAGTGGCACTCCTGGGCAAAGAAAACATTACGTAGGGAAATCAAACAAAAGTTTCACTCCCTTCTAGCCAAGGGTGAACGTCTCATGATGACAATAATAAACATCAACTAAAGGAACATAGAACCAACCTGTGAGTCCTTCACTGAATTCTTTCTTGCCTTTAGATGTCACCTTCGCCAATCTAGCTTGTTGGTTCCAAGTTTTACTTATTGAGCATTCTTTGTTTATCTCCCTCTGCTTGAAAAGGTGTGCATGAGTGATTAACCCTCTTCCCTCGCTTCACCTCCCCCTTAAACAACAAGCGAGTTCCTTTCCTACATTTTCGGTCTTGTCCTCCATAAGTTTTTTAGCTTCCAACATTGAATTTTTACCTTATCCCCTATGTTGCCTTATAGGTATTGCAATATAAAAACCGTCATTCTCTCGAAACTTCATCATAAATGAAGTTTTGATCCTTCGCACCTCAAGGTCGGTAGGGTTCTGGCTTATTTTTTAACTGATTTCTAATGATTAAAGAAAATTTAAAATCATTTAAACAAAGTCTTTCATAGCTTTTATTATTTTATTTCAATGAAATTCAAATATCATTAAAATAAAGGTTTCAAATGAAATACTGCCATCATTTAAAATCAACCACTATTATTTATAAATGAAGTTCTATTATCATTAATAAACAACTATTATTTTTAAAATGAAACTCTATTATCATTTTGAAATAAAACTTCTATTATTTATAAAATGAAACTTTTTTATCATTTTAAAATAAAACTTCTATTATTTACAAAAATAGAGAGTAGGAGATTTTAAGCAAAACAAGGAGCTCTCAGAGGCAACCAAATAATGCATGCTTTTATTTTTCAAATCACCAATACAAATAGTGATGAAGTAAAAAAAAATCAAATATATGCAACAGACAAAGAGGGAATCTTTCCATCAACCTAGTCACCTATCTCAACCCGAGAGTTTACGATGACTACTAGGCCATCAACTGAGGCTCAAGGTGGCTAGCTATTGACAATTATCCCTAACCAAATGCATGCCTATATGAAGGTATCCATCAATGTTACCCCCGAGTTGCCTTAATCATCACTTCCCCAACCTCAAGTACCCCCATTTATGGTGGATGATTCTACTTCCTCCACCTACGATTGTACCTGATCTTGCACACTTGGCAATATGTTAGTAGTACCATGCTCTTTAAACCAACTAAACATCACATAATTGGTTAAATTACTCAAATTAGGTATTAAAGCATCATAGATTAATACATTGTTTCTTTGTGTCAAAAAACCTGCTGGGGAGGGTCATGACAAAGGTGAAGGAGGTTAAGCTTAACCCAGGTAAATCATATTTATTTTCCTTAATTAGAATACATTTTTCTTCTTATAATAATAATGAAAGTAGTATAAAGTGTATTCGTTGCATTTTAGGGTTTCAAGAGCAACAAAATAAAGAAAATTATATGGAGGATATCTAAGGAAATTTAGGATTTTCATGTTAACATAATAAAGTAATGTCTATGGAGGATCACGTATGCACTTTAGGGTTTTTAGGGCAACATAAAGAAATTTTTTTAATGAGGCCATTCCTTGCATTTTGGATTTTTTAGGGCAACATAAATATTTAGAATATAAGTCTCATTATAAACAATATAGAAAAAGAGAAGAGATCAATGTGTTAGATTTTAAAGCTAAATACTAAAGATAAAATAACCACAAGATCTAAAATAAAGTTGTAATATGAAATATAAGATAATGAAAATATTCTAAATATATAAAACTCATAAATAACTTCAACAATAACTCATAGAATTGCCATTAAAAAATGCTCATGAAAATTGTATCTCCATTAAATCAAGATCTCAAGTACCCATATTGACATACACTCTCAAACTACAATACATGTATCTTACACACACACATAGATACATATATAATGGAATGTGACTCTTCATATGGAGTACCCTTGGCCTTCACTCTTCTAGAGATTCTTCATCTTACTATTCTATGGACACATGTGCACATGGACTACTATGCACATTTACATTATCAAAATTCTTTGCACACTTGTGCATTTATTATATTGCATAAAGTAAATACTTACACTCTAATCTAGGACACTCTCCTAATCTAAAGTTGTACCCAAGGTGGTATATTAGCATGTACCAAATAATGTAATATATTCCAACACCCCCCTATATTACATTATTTGGTTATTGAATACTTTAGTCTTCAATATGGTTCTTCATCCTTGAACTTACTTTGCACTGTATGCCTTCTTGATCAGGTTCTTTTTCTTTTTGCTTATCTTCACTATTGATGTATGTCGTTATGCTTTCAGATGATATCACATTGTCATTTGATTCCTGGAAAAACATTTTCTCTTTGCCTTTGATTTTCATATTATAACTCTTCTTTTGTACAAAACCTTTTGAGTCTTAATGTATAGCATCATGAAATACTTTTTCTAAAAATAATTCATTAATAATTGCTTTCTCCTTAAGGAACTCAATCAACTCCTTTTGTTTCAAGTTATTTTCTTTGAGATGTTTAAGTGTAAGGAATGCCATGTATATTATACTAGTAATGTTCAAAGGGGTCATAACACTATCTTTGTAATTGTTAATTGCTTCAACCATTCTTGCATGATATAGTATTCTAATATTTCATATTTTTTATTCTAATGCTTCTTTGTAAATGAAACTTGAAACTAAGTCTAATTTTCCTTTAGAATTTTCAACCAAATTTTTTATTCCATATCTTATTACTTTTACTCTTCCTTTTCTAATTTCCTTCTCCATTTCATTATTTAATGAACTCTTTGGAGTAGACATCATTTTAGATCCTTAGTATTTATTATAGAGAATCTTTTCAATTCTCAAAAACTTTGAGGTTGACTACCTTATGACTCCCTAGTTTTGAATAGTAAGCTAAAGATAATTTTGAATGAGATTTCAAAATCTCTACTTTTATTTCACCTTTGTTTTTTTTGAGAAAAAGGTAAAAATTTTATTGAAAAAAACTCAAATTATACATTTATTGTTGATAACCTGCCTTTCTTGGCAAGGCTCAAAATGCGGCACAACTCTGTTCCTTTGACTGTCCAACTTTTAGAAGTTTTAGTCCCTGTTGGATGACCCCTAAAGGTGTTCCATTTACCCTTTCCTTTTGAATCCATAGACTTCATCCTGAGTCTATAAAGCCCTCTTTCTATTCTTATCCTTCCTTTCTTAGTTCCCATATTGCAGTTGTTTCTGGAGTTGTGTCCATATATCTGCTTCATCCTCTGCCATCTGAGAGTCCTCTTGGGTTTTAGCCTGCACTGTCTCTAAAAGTTTCCTAATTAGAGTGCCCCAGATTCTTTCCTCTGGTCTAAATTCCTCATTGAAAATCTTGTTATTACGTTCCAACCAAAGTTGCCAGCAGATGAAACCCAAACCCAAATCCCAAGCTATCTTCAAGGTCTTTGATTTGAATCTATTGGTCTTCCAATAGTCCCAAAAGTTGTTCTCAGTGAGAATGGATCTTTCTGATTGACAAAAAATATTGTACCACAAACTCCAGACTGTTTGGGCATAGGGACACAAAAAAAGGAGGTGGCCCATTGTTTCCTCCTCTTGGTGACACATTACACACCAGTTGGGTCCAATAAATCCACGTCTCCTCATGTTATCCTGAGTCATAATACTGTTATGTGCAACCAACCACATAAAGCAATTTATCTTTGGCCATCCTTTGGGTTGCCATAATTGCAACCAAGGGGGCTTTGGACCAATTTGAGTGCTTTGGATAATCTTTCTATAACCTTCTTTGATAGTATAAATTCCTAATTGGGTATGTCCCCAACCAAGTTGATCAGGTCCATTACTCCTTGGCCACTTTCGTCTATCCAAGATTTCTTTCAGTTCTCTTTTCTCCTCAGCCCATTCTTCCCTCAACTCCTCTGGGACTTGCCACTGACTAAGATTGTCCTGCAGTTGATCTGGCATTTTAAAATAGTGGCTTATGAGATTCCACCCTTTCCTCTGAAAGTTTTCCTTGAGTCCTATTAAGTGGGGGTATTGATCAATTATGGGGGAAAATATTCCCAAGAATCTTCCCATAGTCTAGCAGTTTTTCCATCTCCCACTTTCCAGTATAACCCTTCTTTGATAAGTGATGCTCCTTTCTTTAGAGCTTTCCAGGTCTCTGATCCCTCTCCTAAAACTGGAAGATGAGGAAGATATTTTGTATTTTGTGAGGGATAGTATTTAACTTTCAATACTTTGCTCCAAAGTTGGTCAGGATGAGTTAGCCATCTCCAATACAACTTGGTTGTTAGAGCTTGGTTGTTTGTCATTGTTGTTCTAATTCCCAAACCTCCAACTTCCTTAGGCTTGCAAACCTTGTCCCAACTGACTAGTGCCCTTGTGTGGTTACCCTGCACTCCAGACCAAAGAAAGTGTCTCATCATCTTGTCCAAATATTTTAGGATGCTCTTTGGGGCAGCCAAAATGGAGAATTTATACACTGGAATTGCTTGTAAAACTGATTTAAGCAATGTTACTCTTCCTCCAAAACTTAACCACCTATAGGTCCAATGCAAAAGTTTTGAGTGGATTCTATCTCTTATTGATTTCCAATATTTATTTTTGAGGCCCTTCTCTATTAAGGGGATACCCAAATATTCTAAGGGTAGTGATGCCTCTGAGAATCTGAGGATGTGGGTTATCCATTCTCTTAATTTTTTTATCACATTAAAAAAACCACTATTGATTTTTCTTCATTTAGTAGTTGTCCAGTAGCCGCTATGTAGCACTCCAACATTTTTTTGATATTGGTTGCTTCTCTTATTGTTGCTTCCCCCACATTCCTGTGTCATCCACAAATTGGAGGTGAGTAATATTTATGTTCCTGCTTATCCTTACCCCTGAAATGGTATTCTCTGCTTTCCTCTTCTGTATGAGTCTTCCCAAGCCCTCCACAAAAATGATGAACAAAAATGGTGAAAGTGGATCCCCTTGCTGGATTCCTCTGGAAGCTTTGAATAGTTGGGATGGATTACCATTGATGAGCACTAAGAAAGAAACTGTAGAGATGCATTCCATAATCCATTTTATCCATTCTTCACTAAAACCAAATTTTTGCAGTATTTGGGCTAAAAATTCCCAACTTACTCTATCATATGCCTTGGATAAATCTAGCTTAAGGAACATACCTTTGTTTCCCTTTTGGCAAAGCTCGTAAATAGTTTCTTGTGCTATCACAACTCCATCCATAATTTGTCTACCCTACACAAATCCCCCTTGTTCTGGAGAGATTAACCCTGGTAAGATTTGTTTCAACCTATTTGCCATCAATTTGCTTATGATCTTATAAACCACATTGCATAGAGCAATTGGTCTATAGTTAGTGAGATTTTCCATATCTCCACCTTTCGGGATGAGAGCCAAAAAGGTGTGATTCAAGGCTTTAAGGATTCTTCCACTAGTCTTGACTTCTTCTACTGCTTGGGTTACATCCTTTGCAATTATATCCCAATAGGCTCTATAGAACTCTACTAGAAATCCATCTGGACCTGGGGCCTTCCCTGTCTGCATATCAAAAACTATTTCTTTAACTTCTTCCTCTCTAATCTCTCTTAAGAGCTCCTCATTTTGTTTCTGTGAAATTAACATTGGTATGCTTTCTAAAATTTCCTCTTGGTGCTGAGTGGAAAGGTGTGGATTTGTAGTAAATAAAGTTGAAAAGTATTTATTTGCAGTTTCTTGCATACCTAGGGTAGTAGTTTCCCTATTTCCATCCCCTGTGGATAAGGCATCAATCCGATTATAGTGATTACGTGTTGTGGTTGAGTGATGGAAAAACTTTGTATTCTTGTCTCCCTCTTGCAGCTAGATTATTCTTGCTCATTGTCTCCAGTAGGCTTCCTCTTTCTTGTCTAACTCTTCTTCCTCTTGCATCAAAATACTTTCTTTGTGGAGAAGCTCTTCAGAGATAGGTTCTGAGCGGATCCTTTTTGCTATTTCTTGCACTCGAACTAAAATATTTGCTCTCTGTTGCTGGAAATCTGTCCGATGAGATTTACTCCATTTTTTTAATTTACCTTTGATAAACTTTAATCTGGAGTGAAGCTGAAATTGTGTTGTCCCATGTTCTGGTTTTCCTTGTTCCCACCATTATTTCATTAGCTCTGGTAAGTCATTATTTTGGAGCCAAAAAGTCTCAAATCTAAAAGGATGATTCTTGACCTGAGGCCTTTTTCCTATGTAGATAGATACTAGAAAATGGTCAGATGCTAACCAGTTCAAAATTTGTGATTTATAGTGCCAAAGGGTGGAGACTTTCTCCCCCATAAGAAACCTATCTAATCTAGATTTTATTGTGAATGCTCCTTTTCTCTTATTAGTCCATGTGTTGTTGCATCCTGGTGGGGGTATGTCAATCAAATCTAGGTACTCTGATTGAGCCAACAATAACCTATCCTTCTCATTGAGCTGGGTCAAACCTCCTTCTTGATCCTGCACTGACATTTTAGCATTGAGATCCCCTCCCACTATCCAAAAGTCTTCCTGATGGGTTTCCCTCAACTGTTGTACTACCTTCCATTGGATTTTTTGAGCTCGTACCTCTATCATGCCATAAAAATTAATTATCATCCAAACCAGCCCAGAGTCCCTCTCCCTAAGTCTGGTCATGAGGATTCCTTTGGCTGAAGCTGAGTCCATCAATTGGAAGCAGTTTTTATTCCATAAAGTGGTAATTCCTCCTAAAAATCCTTGAGAGGCTTGGGCCATAAAATCTGCCTACCCCCAACATTTCTTGGCAATATTTTCCATAGCTTCTAAGGAAGTTCTAGTTTCCTGTAGCAAAACCACATCTGGGTTGTTTTCTAAAATCATTTTCTTAACAACCAATTGTCTAGGGTGGTTGTTTAAACCCCTTACATTCCATGTGTTTATAATCATTGAGGGTCTGTATTGTAGAAGTTGGCAATGGACTTCACCAATCCAAATTCTCTCATTTGTTCTCCTTGTTGTTGTATTTTGTCCTTATTTGTTTTTCTTCCCACCCTTTGTGAACTTGCATTCTTTGGTCGCTTCTCTATCTGGCTGATTCCTAGTGTTGGCTTCTCTCTATTTTTCTCTGCCACTCCCATAATGATATCTTTTGATGGATTTTGATCTTGTACATGCACTATCATTGCCCCTACCATATCATTTTGTTGAAACATAGATATCTCTGGTGTTTGTTGTTGCTCTTCCCAAGCCCCTAACAAGTCAATTTGTTGGGGCCTAGATGTCTCTGATTCTTGTTGTTGTGTCATAATATTCTGATTTTCTTGACTCTCCCCAATTTTAAAATTTTGATCAATTATAATTTGGGAGGGGTTTGTCTCTTGTGGGATGGGGGTGTACTCCCGATGGATCTGTTGTTCTCCTTCTTGGTGTTGGCCCTTGTCATTGATTGGTTCCACCTCTGAATCCTCTTGCCCTTCCATTGGATCATCTAATTTAAGGATTTCATATTTATTAGAAGATGCCCTCCAATCTGGGCATTGGTTCATTTTTCCTGCTTTAGTTGGATTTCATCCTCTTGCTTGATAATTATTTCTTTGGACTCTCCTTGTTACTATTTGAAACCCTTCATCATTTTCTTTCTGTGGGGGAGGGTTTTCAGGATTAGTTTTAGGTTGATGCATCTCCTCTCTCCCTATTTTAGGGTAGTTTCTTACCAGATGCCCATACTCATGGCAAGCTCTGCACCTAAAAGGAATCGATTCATAATCCACTTGTTGTCTCCATGTATTTCTTCCCACTCACAATTCAATTTCTATCGAGAGTGGCTTTTCCAGGTCCATCTCCACACATATCCTTGCATATGTTATTGATCCCCCCTCTACTGATTCTCGTGATCTTCCTATATATGTGCCCAAGAGATTACCAATCATCCCAAGGATATCCTCTCTCCAAAATTCAAGCGAGAGAGCAAAGAGCTTTAGCCATATTGGGGTGGTCGATGGCTCCACACGAGGATCGAATGCAGGTCACCAGGGTTGCATGAATAAACCTATCGGTCCAATGTTGTATGGTCCCCCTTCAAAAGCCTTGTTCCTATCTGAAACCAATATAAAATCTGCTACAAAGTACCCATTTGAAAGAAGCAAAATATCAACTTCTCCTTGGGGATCCCAATGTTTCCTTGCCCAGTTGTATAAGAAATGATGGGATGGCCTCAACCCCACAAATTTACAAATCAAAGCATGGGTGGATTTGTACATGATGTCTTCTACAATTAATTCTTCTGCAATCTCAAGGACAGGAACTGAGTCTGCTTGAGGAAAACACCCATTTCTCCATGTTTGCTCTGGTTCTGTATCTTTTTGTTTGTTAGATTCTTGCATTTGTTTTCTAGCTTGTGCCTCTATGTGGACCTCTCTCCTACTGTTACCCTTAACTATTTCTGCAAAAGATCATTGGTTGAAGGACACATCTCCCTGATTGACTTGTGAATCATCAGTAGTAAAAAATTTTGGGGATGCTATGTGGGTTCCATTTTTGCTTATCTTCTCCTCAATATTTCCAGCACTATTTGATGGCCCACCAGGGTTGGGGGCCATTGAAAACCACAAAAAATTGAAAAAACCCTAACAATTCACACCAAGAGAAAAATAGACAAATAAAAAGTACCTGCAATTGTTCTGAACACAGTTTGATGCAAAGAAGTCCCAACCTAAGCCTTGCATTCTGCCATTGCTTTGCCTCAAACTATTGGAAATATGAGCAAGTTTTGTTGTCATTGATATCAAGAGGTTGATGAAAAAAGGTTTGTCATCATTAATTTCATCAGGTGGTTTTTCCACAAGGCAAGGAAGAGGTTCAAAGGAATAGGGTATAATATTTATTTTAAATATTATATGCCTAAAAATGCCTAAATAGATTAAAGACCCAAGGAAGGAGAAGCAATTTAAAAGGAAATCCCAAGGATGGATAAGTAGGTTAAAAGGAAATAATAATATTATAATATTTTGGGTTACAGGTTGAGTTGGAGAAAAAACAAGGGCCAAGGAGTTATCAAATTATAAATCCTCAAAAACCCATTTGGTAGATTTTGAAGACTATGGTTTAATTTATTTAAATTTAAATATTTTAACCATAGGTTAAAATTAAAATTTAAATAATTAATTAAGGCACCAAAAGTTCAAATATTAAATTCGAAATTCCTAATTTCATCGACATATTGGACAACATGACATATGATACAAAAGGGGGTAAAGTTGTTTATTAAAATTTATCCATGCAATATGCGATTTGCGAGAGCCCAAAGTTCCAAGGTAATTCGTGCACTAAGGAGTAAAGACAATTTGCATGTGTTTAAGATAAGTAAGCAGACGTGTTGATAAAAGGAAGAGGAGCGCCAAGGAAGTTTCAAAGCACTTGGTAGCGCAGGTGGTAGCCGAGGACTGCGTTAAGGTGTTTGCGAGCATGAGATCGTGGGTTCAATTCATGTGATCATATTTTGTGAAGAGGAAGGCTTTTTAGTTTACATCGAGTTGGAGAAGAGATAAGCCATAAGAGAAATATGTGCACCCTTTTAATTACATGAGGGTACGTAGCCCAGTTGGTGGATGTGCTTTGTGTTAGGGTGTTGGAAAGGAGAGGTCGCATGTTTGAATTTTGCCAAAGTCATTTTGTTGGGCAGAATAAAATAAAAGGTATGCTACTCACATTTTAATTTTGCCAAAGGTTTGATAATTTGGAAATTGCATAGTGTGAAAATTAAAAGGTGATTTGTGAGTTGTTGAGGGAGATATAAGGGATAATAAAGTTAAAATATTTTATTTTAATTTTTGTGGTTAGAATTTATAAAGTAGGAGTGATAAGGTATGCAAGGAATATTATATGTTGTATTTTGAAATAAAGTTATATTTATCTTGAGAGGAGAAATAAGGTGCATGAAGGTAATTATTGTGGAAGTGAATTAATTGAATCTTTGTTAATTAAAGTTTAGATATTATAAGGTGTATTTGAGATTTAATATTTTGTATGGTGAAATAATTTTGAGGGAAATATTTGAGTGAAGCTTTTTGATATCTAACTTTGATATTGGCAAAGAGGTTGATTGTGATTGAGACAGGTTTTGAGATCAAATCTTCATCAAAACAAAAGGTATGGGCATATCATCCTTGTGAGTGAAATATTGTTTTGTTGAATGTTGTGAAATGCAAGTTGGAGTGAAAATGATTGATGAGGATTGTTGGAAATGTTTGAGTGGCTTTTTCACATGCATGATTGGTGAATGTTTGTGAAAGATCATGAGTATCATTGTTATGTGAAGTTGAGAACTATCTTGAACTAGGTTTTGTGAAAGATCATGAGTATCATTGTTATGTGAAGTTGAGAACTATATTGAGTTAGGGTTTGTGAAAGATCATGAGTATCATTGTTATGTGAAGTTGAGAACTATCTTGAGTTAGGGTTTGTAAAAGAATATGAGTATCATTGTTATGTGAAGTTGAGAACTATCTTGAGTTAGGGTTTGTGAAAGAACATGATTATCATTGTTATGTAAATTTATAATCATCTTGAGTCAAGGTTTGAGTTCCATAGTGAGATTTTTTGGAAGCATTGTGAAACACTTGTTTAGGGTTTGTAAGTAAGCTTTGTTTCATTGAGTGAATGGTTGATTGAAGTTGATGAGCATTATTGATTGAAAGTATTGGAGTGATAGTTCAATTTATGTGAAACAAATTGTTCTTTATTTTAAATTGATTTGAAAGAGAGTTTGGAAGTGATTGAGTGTTTTGTGAGTGTGAAACATATTGAGTCTCTAACCATTCTCTATATGTTTATGTAAGTTAAACAAGATTATGTGTGAAACTTGTTTGTGTGATTGAAGAGGTTTTTGTGAGAGATTGAGTTGAGTTTTTGTATGCAAGTTTTGTAATTGATTTGAGTAAGATTTTGTGAAAGCTAGTGGATAAATTTGAGTAAGTCCTAGAGTGGACTTCAGGACAAAGTTAAGCAAGCGTTTGTGAAAGCTTGTGAGTAGATTTGAAGTAAGTCCTAGAGTGGAATCAAGGACAGAATTGAGTAAGCTTTTGTGAAAGCTTAAGGATAGATTTGTGTGAGCTTTTATGGAAGCTTACAATCAGATTGGACAAGTTCTAACGAGGACTTGAGTAGATTTTAGGTAAGTCTTGGTAAAGACTTGAGATTAGATTATAAAAGTTTTAGTAAGGACTTGTTGGATAGATTTGAGGTAAGTCTTGGTGAAGACTTGAGAGCAGATTGAGCAAGTTCTTGAGAGGACTTGTGGACATATTTGTGGAATCGTACAATCATATTGGACAAGTTCTAGTGAGGACTTGAGCAGATTTGAGGTAACTCTTGGTGAAGACTTGAGAGCAGATTGGACAAGTTCTAGTAAGGACTTGTTTGACATATTTGAGGCAAATCTTGGTGAAGACTTGAGAGTAGATTGAGCAAGTTATTGAGAGGACTTGTGGATAGATTTGAGGTAAGTCTTTGAGAAGACTTAAGAGCATAGTTGATTTATTGATTTATTAAAACCTTGAGTTAAGGCTTGGGATAGATCTAGCAGAGTTAATTTATGATTGGATCAAGCTTTGTGTTAAGGCTTGAAGGCAGATTTGAGACAAAGATTGAGAAGATTTGTGCTAGACCGAAGGACAGTGTTTAGTGCATATTTGAGATAGAAATTGAGTAGATTTATGCTAGACCTAAGGATAGTGTTTAGTAAAAATTTGAGAAAGATATTCACCATATTTGTGCTAGATCGAAGGACAATGTTTAGTGCAGAATTGAGATAGAGATTGAGCAGAGTTGATAGCAAGTTTTGGAGGTGACAGAGCAGAGGATAGTAGTCTCCATTGGATAGAGATCCATTAGCCAGGGCAATGAGGATAGAGGTCTTATGAGTGAGGATAAGAGTCTTCAATGGAGAGATATCCACAAGCCAGTGTAGTGGAGGCAATATTGTTCTAGAGGATCACCAGCCAGAGCAGAGGAGAAGGAGTTCTCCTGTGGATAGAGATCCACGAACCAGCTGAGGGGATTGGTGTCTCATATGGATAGGTATCCATACAGTTTATTAGGGGATTGGTGTATCCTTTGGACAAAGGTCCATAAATATTGTAATAGAGAAGGATTCCCAAGAGATTTGTTGAGAAAATTTTAGTGAAATATTTTCTCCGTGGAGTAGCCCACATTGGGTGAACCACATTAAATTGATGTCTCTATTATGTGTGGTGATTTGTACATTGCTTTAATTATTACTATTGATATTACAATTGATATATTGAATAATATTATTTGAGAAAGAAAAAGTAAAAAGTGGTCTTATACTGTTCACCCCCAGTATAAGCTTGTGTTCTTCACAAACCCTAGTTCTACTTATCAATTTCACCTTAGTTTTGAGTAATAGATTAAGAACAAATTTTCAATAGTTAAACTTAAAATTTGCAACCTTTTATCTCCCTAGACTTATCAAATATTACATTTTGAAGTAATTTTAGTTTTTCAAAAGCTTATGTTGAATTCCCTTTATCTCCCAAATCTCAATCACCTAGTTAAGTCTTTGGTCCTTCAAAGTATCCCTTATCCCCTGATCGTGGGTTAGTGTTGGCCTTGTCATGTGTCTCACCTTGCTTACCTCCATGTATCGCTTTCTTACTCCCACCCTGATCTTACCATGTGATCATACATGTTCTCCAAATCTTACCTTATCATATCCTCTAGGTCTTTCTTGGAGAGTTAATCCCTGTCATTGGTTTTCCAATCATCTTTGCATTGGACCTATCCTTGCCATCATTGTTTGATACTTTAGAACCTGTAGACATATTTTTGGTAATCATTCTTGAATGTGTATTTTTTCAATCACATCCCTCAAGCTTTTTCATGGCCCTTCCACATCACTTGCTCATGTTGGTATGTGCAAAATTTGAGGAGTCACACTACGAGTGTCACTTCCCTCATCGGTTACAACTAGGCCAAGTCCTTCCCCTCCTCTTTTCCAACGTAGATGCTAGAGTTGGAGAGGAATTTTTGACATGATGGTGGATGGTCCAAGTTCCATACTCATAAGTTTCCATCTCGTATTTTTTAACCACCTTTGAGGAAATAAGTATATTAATATCTTGAAGTACCTCTTTAGGTCCATTGAGAAATATTTCAACAAATTTTAGAAAGAATTTTCCTCCTTTATTGTCCACCAAGGTCTCCATCTTATCATTTACAACCATGTTCTTCAGAGGGAGTCCCAAAAGGTATTTATTTCTTGTGTTAGAAGCTCGTCATCCTGTCCTTAAGTACTCGGGTATAGCCATTGTGAAAGCCTTCTCCCAGATTCAATTGATGGAGCTACTCAAAAACATATCTCTCCCAAAATAAACTGAATTTTGAAGTTTAGATCTAAAGTTGAAGACACTCCTCCCATAGTGAAATTGGAGGCTTGATGTCACTCAACCCATAGGAAGTCCTAGACTAGAAAATTAAAACCCTCCATTATCCTTGAGAAATATCTTGATAATTTAGAGGATTCTCCAACTATGCTTCACAAATTAAAATATGAGTACATCTCGATGTGGTCCTCCTATCAAACGGGATCTCCATAGAGTGGCTCCTCCATGCCATATAGCCATACCCAACAAAGAATGTGCATCACTTTCATCACCAAGAAAGGCTATGTTCAGGAGCTCTACGACTTGATAAGCACTATGTCCAAAGCAACCAAAATGAATGCCTCTCTATTGTAGTAGACCATAGTCATCCTGGATGAATTCAGAAACCAATTCGAGGGTGATGAACAAGTAGATCATGTGGATACCCCTACTCCTGGTGATGGTAAAAAATAAGCATCATTCCTTTGTCAGTTATTCTCTTTTGGGTTCTTCTCCATGTTTGTTATGTGGTCTCCCCTATTTTGGATACACCCTCTTTTCTATTTTAGTTGTTGTTTGTCCTCTTGAACCTGTCTTAAGGAGACAATATTCCTTGACTTCGATGTTGGTTCTTCTCCTTTTGTCTTTGGGAGATAGTCTCTCTTGATGGTATTTTGATGTTAAAGGTTCGAGGACCATTCCAAAACCCCTTCCTCCATTAACTCAAAAAATAATGACCTACCAACTTCACAAGTCTGGAAACCAACCTAAGAAGAAGTGTGCAAAAATATTTTCCATATTGATGTCAGTAAGAAAATTTTAAATCTCTAATATAGTGCAAGGTTTGTAAGGTGGATCAAAAAGGTTGATATTGATAGAATGATTATGTGTTCGTTATTTACATTCATGCATTATTTGTTATGAGTGCCATACTATGTGGTCATTATGGTAAATCATGGTGTTCATCTTCTATGGTAAACACAAACACTCCTAAGGTACCTTGGGATCCTATGGTAGACCGATAGGGCTCATCATAATCCTTATTGGGTACCTATCATCATTATAATTATAATTTGCTTCTCTATTGGTCAAATATTTAATGAGCATGTCATTGTCATGACCAAGAGTAAAAGGATGAGAAACATAATTTTCTAGAGGAATAGTATGGTCTAGATCCTCTTATATTTCTAGCATTTGCTCCTAGACCTATAAGTCATTCCAACACCAAATGAAGAAGCAGAGGGAAGGTAGAAAACCACTCAAAGACAACTAGGATTTTGACAAAGTCTCTATCCTCAAGCAAGCTCCTAAGAAAGAAAACTACCAAAAACTCTCATAATAAATATGGATTTTTAAAAGAAGCTCTAAGATAGAGAAAATCTATATAAATACTAAATCGACTTATTACAAAAAGCAATAGTTAACACCAGACCTACTAAAATTGGCCAACTAAATCCTAAGGGCTAAAAAATGGAAGGTGAATTCATGTTGTGTTCGCCAAAATATTTTTGTAAAAAAGGGAATAATTCATACAATCACACAAATTAATACAAGATATACCTAAATATTCAACTAAGATAGAAAAGCAATAGCAAGATAGGTAAGCATTCAATGATTGGGTTAATACTATCTTAATCAAAGCAAAGAACAATGAATGTAAATAAGGGAGATTACTACACTAAGACCATCAGTAAATCATGTCCAAGACTAATCCTAATGCAAAAAAGTAATTCCTTGATAACCTAGGGCATGAAGGACAAAAACATACACAATATTACAAAAAAGCATGGAAAACACTCCATCCTATTACATCTTGCTTAAGGCATCACCATAATAATTAGGATTGGCTACACCTAGAATCAATGTAGGGGAATGAAATTACCTTAGAAATTGATCCTCAAGTAGCAACTTTGATATCGAAAAATGAAGCCTAGTGGAGCGTCTTGTCCTTATTTATGGAAGGCAACAAACTAGTGGTTGATGTCTTTTGTCTTACCTATGAGATCAAGAGAAAAAAGATAGAGCAAAAAGAGGGTCACATATTATGATGATAGCAAAGGTAATAGAAGAAAGAGGACAAGATTGATAAAAAGCTTTTTTAATTAAATGTTTGACATTTAGTAATTAAATGATGAAATGAAATGGGTATTTTAACAAAGGAAAGAAACAAATTTTTCTTTTAAGGCCAACAACTCGATTACACTTTTGTTAGAGCTATAAAATTACAACTATTGATCAAAACTATGTCATCTTATCCATAAGTGTAAAAACATGCTAGGATTTG
Organism: Wollemia nobilis; assembly: GCA_028583015.1. Classification (NCBI taxonomy): domain Eukaryota; kingdom Viridiplantae; phylum Streptophyta; class Pinopsida; order Araucariales; family Araucariaceae; genus Wollemia; species Wollemia nobilis. The sequence goes on along the minus strand of JAQPPZ010000012.1, from coordinate 8,821,766 downwards.
GATCATTTATCAAAAACCCTAATATATAATAAATGACCATGGTCACCACTTAAAGTGGTGATTGCAACATTATTGATCATTGGAATGCATTCTTAAGGATATGCATGTAAACACATCCCTTAATCATACCTCTATTTGTATTTCAAATTTTTAGAAAAGTTAGCAAGAAAAAATGACATGGAAAGATGGCATAAAGGTGATAAATTTGGTGATTGAAGGGAACCAATACCATCAACCAACATGTCTCATCGCTATCTTACACAAGGACTAATAAATTTGGTCCACCCCTATCCTATATTAAGAGGATTAGACTCTCCAACACCTGCAAGTCAGTTATTAGTGTTCTTTTTATTATTACACTTATATGCATAGGTTATCATGTGTCCACATGACAACAACTAGACTAAATTCATTTTAATATAAAAAAATTGGTACGCAATCTTTTGTAGGGCATCATAATTACATAAACAAGTTTTAAGACAAATTCATATGTATCATACCTCATGTATATATATTTTTACAATTAAACTTGACAAACTTTGTATATATCCAATTTTTATATATAGGGTTTCTAGAAGGACATATCTCTAGAGTTTTATAAGCATAAGATTAGAAGCTAAGAAGGTTAAAAAACCACTATAGCTTGTTGAGCTATTAATCGTCAAGACACACCAAAAAGGCAAGTCACTTTCACATGTTTGTGTTTTCTCTATTTAAAATCCAAGTCCTCTACAAGACATACCTCTAGTGTCACCCAAAACCATGAACAACCCAATCTAACCTAGTAGGAATAGTGTTGGATCCCCAAATCTTCAAGACCTCCATGATATCCCACAAACCATACTTAAAGCTTTGACTTCATTTTACGGTAGTAAGAAAACCATAAATGAGCGCTATCAATACATAGTTATCCTTGCCACTATCCATAATATTATGCATGAGGATTTAATGGTAAAATTACTAGCCTTGTCTTCTTGAGGTCAGGTATTGGTCTGGTACTATTCATTAGAGGAAGTTAGCATTAGCACATGGGCCAAATTTGTTGAACCCCTTATCCTAGAATTCAATGATGTAGGGGAATCCTTTTCCCTCCTCATCCAATTCACCACCATACAAAGTCATCCTTAGGAATACATCACAAATTTCAACATCCAATTTAGTAAAACTTAGAGAAGAATTCCTCAGCCTATAAGGTCATATCATGCCCAAGCCTACATCTACCATCTCCATACTTTTATTCTAAATTTAAGTCTTCAAATTTGATAGTTTAATGTGATGAGATTCCCTCAGATATTTCAAGTTGTTGTAGGAAAAACAACATCATCTCTATTGAAAAATTACCTCCAAAAGTTATGTTGCCATACTTTTTAGAAATTTCTCAACAAGCCTTATCTCTAGCTATTGTAATCCCTGCATTACCTACTTTGCTTACACCCAAGCTATATCCTCAAAATACTATTCAAGACACCCCCTATACCATCTCTTCCTACTCCAAAATGAAAATAATCTATGGAGATGTAAGAGCTTAAGGTAGTAGTTTAAAATCTAACAAATAGGATCATAGTAATGGAACAACAGAATGCTAAGAGGAGGTTTGAGGACTATCAACAAAGAAGGTACCCCTATGTCACAAAATACTAAGGGGATTTGACTAGAAACTCTTAGAAAGCAAATTGCTATTGTTAGAGATCAAGAGAAGTAGGTATCCATTGCTTGAGAGGCGTATTAGTGCTTAGATTGCAGTGATCCTCATAATGCTGATACCCACCTAGTCTATCAACACCAATGCTAGTTGGCTATAGCCCATAATTTATTGAAGAAATCAAAAGAATTATGGGTATGCTCATTGATCCATAGTCAAATCTAGTTGCTAAAGAGCCTTCAACTTCCAATCCAATCCACATTTGATAAAAACTAGGAAGAAAACTTTTTTGCCAAATCTTTAGAGAGTTGATAGTCCATAATTTTTCCCATAACCTCAAAAGGAATAGAATAAGGAAAAACCCAAGGAGTATACCAAGCCAAAACTACTAAAATAAAATCAAAGGAAACAAGATATGAAGCCTTAAGGAAGTTGCGGTATCCTTTAGTTACCAAAAAGAAAAAGGAAGAAGCCATGTGATACTATCAAAATAAGTTTGAAGAACCAATCTATAAAGAAGGAAGGATTTCAGATACATCCAACTACAATATTAATTAATAACTAAATAAAACTCTCTTAAGAGTTAGCTGTACAATGCTTTACTCATTCTCAAATGGATTGACTTGCTCAAATTTTCCCTAAAAAATGCATTTCCAAGCAAATCATCCAACTCTTGACATTGGGAAGATTAAGACATCTCCTTTCTACATGTCTTTATGCATGGAGGGTTAGATTGTACACAGTTATATGGTAGATCTTGTATCTACAATAATATTTTTGCCTAAGGCTATTTGTGAGGCAATGAGAATGAAATACACCCAGACTAGTTTCAATGTACTACAATTTGGTAAAACATCAATCTAGATGGTGGGAGCTATAAAAAATATTCTAATGTTGCCCCGTAAGGTTTTGGATATCTTAGTAATCTAAGAGGTGATAATGGTGGACCTTCCATCACTTTTTAGTTTGTTCTTATCAAAGGAGTTCACAATAAGTATTGGGGGATATCAATCCTTGGGTTACCTCATATGATGATTTCCTAAAAGGGAAGAAATTTCTAGATCTATGCTAAAACTTCTAGTCCCTACAACATAGAGATAATTCAAGAGAAAAGTATTAATATAGCAAAATTTACCTTAGAGTACTTTCAAGTGGAGATAAAAGAGCATCTGGAAGACTTGGATAAGTTGATAGAAAAGTCACAAGCTGAAGATGACTTTCCATGCTTGATAACAATGTAGTAATCCACATAGATATAGGAACTCATTACATACCTAGGCCAAACAACTATCAACTCTTGGATGAAATAAGTCACATGTTCCAAAAAATAGATAGGTGGTAGCATTGGAAGTAGGGATTACTTTGGTCTGGATATTACATATTCTAATGAATGAGCTCTATGGGAAGCATGTAGCATGCAAAAATGCATCAAAATCATGTATAATATTTTAAAGAAACAACATTGAATAATGTTGGTGAAACCTAAGTGTTGTTGGCTAGAGCAGGCAACACCATAGTGCTCACATGAGACAAAGTTTTGGAAAAGCACACTAGACAATTCACATGAATATTTGAAAGAAGGTTACATGGATTAGGAGGTCTAAGAATAAGAAAAAAATTAAGAGACAACTACCATGACTAAGCACAAGGTAGAATGGAGGATAAATGTACCTTTTATCATGTAGCTGCACTAAAAATTCTTTTCTCATAAGCTTTCTAGAGAAATGAGGGCTGATTAGATGAGTGACTTTAGTTACCTTGTAGATCAGAGAAGTCTATATAAGGAGAGGTCTCTTTCTTAGGATTTCGTAAGCCCTAAGAAAAGATGAACTTTAGAAGAAAGTCTATATTCTATCCCTTAATCCCTAAAATTGTTAGTATTTTTTCCCATTGAATCCATGCCCAATAGACATGGCTTCTATTTCTAAGTTATTTGCCTCCTGCAAGCAGAAGTCCCCTATGAATCACCAAAGTGTAGTGAATTTTCACTACATCAATAGAATTCTTAAATAATTTTGACCTAATTTACCACCCATAAATGAACAAGATGATAGAACCCAAATCCCCATCAATCTATCAAGTAGTTGATGCTATAAAAATTCTAAAGATGATAACAATGGATAACCTTGGAAGAAAGTTGCTAGTAAATTTGAAACTTCCTATACCACAAGGCTATGTCGACTCACCATACCAAAAGGATAATGACTTACAACCTTTTTTGTGGTAGCTAAGTTGAACCTAGTCATAGGTAGGAACTCTAGAGCCTTTCCAATGGTAACTAAAAGGGGCCTACTCTTGGTAGGGTTTCTATCTACTCAATAGTCATAGATCCATCCCTTAACTAGATGGTTGGATGCGGATAATGGACCATACTTTGGGTAATTGGGTTGTAACACATCGTATACCCTGGTGTTATTACAAAATAAAGGAATCAATTTTCTAAGCTTACTAAGCTATTTCAAGGTCACCCTAGAATTTGTGCCAAAAGATAAAAGGGATTAGATTGACCAAAACAAACAAAAGGAAATAGTTTAGGCACACTCATAAAATAAATAGGTATGGTAATTCTTGTATGAAAGCAACTTTGGAGCATCAAAAATCAAGCAAGGAGGAGAATGATAGCAAAAGGACACTCAATGGACTAGGAGATGAATGATAAAACACAAATTAAAATTTGGATTATTATTCAAGTTTGAAGTATTTGTTTAGAGTTTCAAATTATATCAAGTGTTTTATTCTAGAGGTTGAAGCAAGCAATTATAGACTCACTATAGTTTTAAGATTACCTTAACCTTCTAAGTCACAATATTTTATCAAGACTACCTTGGCATCGAGCTACCAAAGAAAGTAGGTTGGATATTTTGGAAAGCAACATTAGCAAGAGGATCCAAAATCTCTAGCATAGGGTAAATCTTGTGGAGGAAAAGTATTAGTATTGGAAGTAAGCAAGCCAAAAATTTTATATGTTTATGTAAGTAAGTGCTTTAAAATATTTTACAAAGTGAGAAGCTCATAAAGCAAAAAGTGTTTAAGACTACGCCTTACAAAATATGGTAAGTTGAACTTTTCTTTCATGGTGATGTCAGCATGGATTTCCAAAAGTATGGACAAGGATAAAATCAAAAGTCAAGACCTAGTCAATGACCTACCGGCTTCCCTCCAGTCTCATTTGGCTTAAGCATCTCACCCCTAAGATTGTTTTCTTCTTTTAGCTTGTGGTTCAAAATAAAATTTTCACCATTGACAACCTTCAATCCAAAGTAATGATCATCTCTAATAGATGCTACCTTTGCAATTCCAACCTCGAGTCCACCCACCACCTTTCTCTTGCTTACCTTTTTTTTAGTGTCCTCCATTTCATTCTCATTGCCTTTGGGATCACTTGGTCTCCATCACTAAAATTTACCTTCAATGGTTTTCTCCCTTCTTTAGTCATCACCTCAAATCCCTTTAGTTATTTTGCCTCCCTCATTATTTCTAGGAAATTTAGAGAGAGAAATTTTAGAGCCTTTCAAGTATCTAAGGATTCTATTTCTATTAGGATCTGAGTTGTTTTTGTAGCTAAAGAATATTCTTATTTGGTCCCCTCTTTTGGCTCTCATGAATCCATTACAGAGTCTAGACTACTTGTTTCCTTAAGTATCTCCCCTCACCTCTTACTCCTCCCATCATTCCTCCTGTTGATAGATCCAAAATCAAGTGGTCCCCTCCTCTGACAAGTTGGATCAAGTTAAATTTTGGAGTAGTTAAAGACAACCCTAGGAGTGTTTGCATTGGTGGTGTCTTTATAGATAATAAATACCAAATTCTCCTTGCCTATGCTAAAAATATTGGAATTCAAACCAATCATTTTGTTGAGTCCAGGGCACTCTACCAAGGGTTAACTCTTCTTAATGACCTCCACTCATCTAGTGTCATCATAAAGGGTGATTCAATAAACATAATCGATTACCTAAAAGGAGCCCAACCTCCCTCCTAGAATATGCAAAACCTCATTGAATAATCCAAGATATATTTACAAAAACTCAGCAACTATATTATTCAACATGTTTATCGTGAGGGCAACAAAGCTATGTATGTCATGGCCAATTTGGATTTATCCCAAGAAAATCTATTTATCTGGAACAACAAATTTCTCCAATATTTGATTGGAGACAGATCTACCAAGATTCAATATTAACTTTAATCCCTCCATGTTGACTCCTTTCATCACTAAGTTTCTTTTTATGATTTGGTTTCTCAATTTCAAGCTAAGTCTAATTACACCTCTGGTGTGGATCCTTTCTATGGATCTAATGATTTGGCTCACATTTTATTCCCTTGAGCTCTAGATCACTCCTCTCTCACTTTACATCACCTAGTTGAGACCTTGGTCCTTCAAAGAATCCCTCATCCCTTGGTCGTGGATCAGTGTTGGCCTTGTCACGTGTCTCGTCTTACCTGCCTCCATGTCTCTCTTTCTTACTCCCACACCAATCTTACCATATGACCATATATGTTCTCCTAATATTATCTTATTATCTCCTTGAGGCCTTTCTTGGAGAGTTAATCCTTGTCATTGGTTTCCCAATCATCTCCACGTTGGTCCTATCCTTGCCATTATTGTTTGGTCCTTTAGAACCAGTAGCAATATTTTTGGTAATCATTCCAAAATATGGAGTTGTTTTTTCAATCACATCCCTCAAACTTTCTCATGACCATTTCACATCACTTGCTCATGTTGGTATGTGCAAAATTTGAGGACACACACTATGAGTGTCACTTCCCTCATTGGTTACCACCAGGCCAAGTCCTTCCCCTCCTCTTTTCCAATGTAGGTGCCAGAGTTGAAGAGGATTTTTTGGCATGAGGACGATCATCAATGACTTTGGCAGTGCATTATTTATAGGAGCATCGACATGAAAATGATGGTTTATTGATTTCTCTAGCTAAAAAAATCTTTGGTCTTTTAATATCAATTGAGGCTCTCTTTATTGCTTATTGCAATTTGTTTCACCTTGTCATTTCCTCAAACGTTAGCTATTTGCACCTTCCCCCTATTAGTTCTTGAAGAACTATATTTCTAGCTTGGATTGCCATACCTTCCTTCCCTATCACCTCCTCCTACATGGCCCCCTCCATTTTCCCTTTTTTGCTTTGTTTTCCCCATCTCTAATTATGACTGAGCATGACTATTGGTTTGAACCTGAGGTCCTTCTGTTGGATGTAATTGTTGAGGAGATTTTCAAGGACCAAGGGCTCCTCTATTTCCTTTAAAATTTTAAAGGCAATGTAATGGAGCTATCTCAAGAACTAGCTCATTTATGGTAGGATGGTAGAGTTTCAGTCAGAGGACTCAAGTTCACCATAACCATTGATTTATTGGTGGAAGTTACAAGGCTCCCTAATGATAGGGATATTTTTCAACATGAGAAACACTCCCTGGCTGCCAAATTATCTTTTTTACTTGACAAAGGGGATAAGATCAAAAGTTACAAATGTGGTATAGTCATACAATCCATTCCTAAGCCATGGGATAGGGTAATGGTGTCTATTTGTTAGTGTTTCATGGTGGATGGTCCAAGTTCCATACTCAGAAGTTTCTATCTGGCATTTTTTAACCACCTTTGAGGCAATAAGTTTATTAATATCTTGAAGTACCTTTTTAGATCCATTGATCAATTTGTCAACATTTTTTAGAAAGGTTCTTCCTCCTTTCTTGTCCACCAAGGTCTCCATATTATCATTTACAATCATGTTCTTCAAAGGGAGTTAAAAGGTAAATTTTTCTTGTGTTGGAAGCTCGTTAGCCTATCCTCAAGTACCTGAGTCTAGCCATTGTGAAAGACTTATCCCAAAAGCAATTGATGAAGCTATTCAAAAGCATGTCTCTCCCAAAACAAATAGAATGTTGAAGTTTAGATCTAAAGCTGAAGACACTCCTATAGTAAAATTGGAGGCCCAATGTAACTCAACCCACAACAAGTCCAAAAATAGGAAATAAAAATCCCTCATTATCCTTGAGCAAGAGCCTGATAATTTAGAGGATTCTCCCATTATGCTTCATAAAGTCAAACATGAGGACGTCTACGTGTGGTCTTCCTCTTAAAATGGAGCTCCATAGAGTGGCCCATCCATGCCATCTAGCCATAATTAGCAGAGAACGTGCATCACGTTCATCACCAAGAAAGGCTACGTTCAAGATCTTGATGACTTGATGAGCACTATGTCCAAAGCAACCAAAATTAATGTCTCTCTATTGTAGTAGGCTATAGTCATTCTAGATGAATTCAGGAAAAAATTTGAGGGCGATGAACAAGCAGATAATGTGGATACCTCTACTCCTGGTGATGGTGAATAATAAGCATTATTACTTTGTCAGTTCTTCCCTTTTGGATTTTTCTCCATGTTTGTTAGGTGGTCTCCCCTATTTTGGAGTCTTCCTATTTTTTGATTTAGCTATTGTTTGTTCTCATGATCCTATCTCAAGGAGACAATATCCCTTGAATCCGATGTCTGTTCTTCTCCTTTTGTCTTTGGGATATAGTCTCTATTGATGGTCTTTTTATGTTAAATGTTTGAGGACCCTTCCAAAACCCCTTCCTCCAATAAATAAAAAAATGACCTACCAACTTCAAAAGTCTAGAAACCAACCTAAGAAGAAGTATGCGAGAACATTTTCTATAATGATCCCAAGTGTAAGTCAGCTCATCCATTGGTCATCTCATTTCATTGATGATTTCATCTATTAATAGGTAGATTAGTTTCTTACATTATCATCATCAATCATATTATATCCAGTTGCGTATTCCACAAGAGACTCCGCCCTCTCTAAGTGGCTATAGAACTTCTCCCTCTTTAAGTGGAGATATAACTTCGTCCTCCTTAAGTGGCTTGATTTATTCAATTTAATTAATTTATAGTAAGCGGACTGCTTCAAATGGTATGAGCATGGTACTGGAGCTTCCAAATATATATATATATATATAAGCAAAGAGGATCTGGTGCGTCTGCTGAGAGTATTCATTACAAAAAAAGGATTAAAAATTTATTCCTGAAAATTTCTAGCTTGTCTTCAAGGATTGCAGCCCTCCTACACAAAATATGACGCATAGGTTGTTTATTGGACAGATACAGATAAAAATTACACTAGAAATCGCATTGTAGTCGTTGGAAGTCACCTGCGTGGAAGTCGATCATAGTTAATTCACACTAGAAGGATGAAAAACTTTTCATAGTTCTAAGGTTTGCATCCATTCAATTAGAACTAGGCTATTACCGATTGTTTCTTATTTGTATTAATCCAAAGCACAAAACATGACCTTCGCCAAAGCAGCAATGACATCTTTTATTCTTTTTAGAAACATTTTTGATAGTCCCTAAACAACCTAGTAAGTCCTTCCAATATCCGTGTACATTTCCAAATAGTGTGGGAAGCTCTTCCTAATCATCGCATAAGTACAGACAATCACTGATGCGCAGCAGTCATTCGTAGTCGAAAAAAATGGACTGAAGATCTGGTTTACCTCGAGGATTTTGAAGACTATGGTTTAATTTATTTAAATTTAAATAATTTAACAATAGGTTAAAATTTATATTTAAATAATTAATTAAGGCACCAAAAGTTCAAATATTAAATTTGAAATTCCTAATTTTGCCGACATATTGGACAACATGGCATATGGTATAAAAGGGGGTAAAGTTGTTTATTAAAATTTATCCATGCAATATGCGATTTGTGAGAGCCCAAAGTTCCAAGGTAATTCGTGCGTTGAGGAGTAAATAAAATTTGTATGTGTTTAAGATAAGTCGACATACATGTTGATAAAAGGAAGAGGAACGCCAAGGAAGTTTCAAAGCGCTTGGTAGCGCAGGTGGCAGTCAAGGGTTGCATTAAGGTGTTTGTGAGCGTGAGATCGTGGGTTCGATTCATGTGATCGTATTTTACGAAGGGGAAGGTTTTTTCATTTACGTCGAGTCAGAGAAGAGATAAGCCATAAGAGAAGTGCACCGTTTTAATTCCACAGGGACACGTAACCCAGTTGGTGGATGCGCTTTGTGTTAGGGTGTTGGAAAGGAGAGGTCGCATGTTCAAATTTCTCCAAAGTCATTTTGTTGGGCAGAATAAAATAAAAGGTATGCTACTCACATTTTAATTTTGCCAAAGGTTTGATAATTCAGAAATTGCATAGTGTGAAAATTAAAAGGTGATTTGTGAGTTGTTGAGGGAGATATAAGGGATAATAAAGTTAAAATATTTTATTTTAATTTTTGTGGTTAGAATTTATAAAGTAGGAGTGATAAGGTATACAAGGAATATTATATGTTGTATTTTGAAATAAAGCTATATTGTGATAATTATCTTGAGAGGAGAAATAAGGTGCATGAAGGTAATTATTGTGGAAGTGAATTAATTGAATCTTTGCTAATTAAAGTTTGGAGATTATAAGGTGTATTTGAGATTTAATATTTTGTATGGTGAAATAATTTTGAGGGAAATATTTGAGTGAAGATTTTTTATATCTAACTTTGACATTGGCAAAGAGGTTGATTGTGATTGATATAGGTTTTGAGATCAAATATTCATAAAAAAAAGGTATGGGCATATCATCCTTGTGAGTGAAATATTGTTTTGTTGAATGTTGTGAAATGCAAGTTGGAGTGAAAAGGATTGATGAGGATTGTTGGAAGTGTTTGAATGGCTTTTTCACATGCATGATTGGTGAATGTTTGTGAAAGATCACGAGTATCATTGTTATGTGAAGTTGAGAACTATCTTGAACTAGGGTTTGTGAAAGATCATGAGTATCATTTTTATGTGAAGTTGAGAACTATATTGAGTTAGGGTTTATGAAAGATCATGAGAATTATTGTTATGTGAAGTTGAGAACTATCTTGAGTTAGGGTTTGTAAAAGAATATGAGTATCATTGTTATGTGAAGTTGAGAACTATCTTGAGTTAGGGTTTGTGAAAGAACATGATTATCATTATTATGTAAATTTAGAATCATATTGACTCAAGGTTTGAGTTCCATAGTGAGAGTTGTTGGAAGCATTGTGAAACACTTGTTTAGGGTTTGTAAGCAAGCTTTGTTTCATTGAGTGAATGGTTGATTGAAGTTGATGAGCATTATTGATTGAAAGTATTGGAGTGATAGTTCAAGTTTTGTGAAACAAATTGTTCTTTATTCTAAATTGATTTGAAAGAGTTTGAAAGTGATTGAGTGTTTTGTGAGTGTGAAACATATTGAGTCTCTAACCATTCTCTATATGTTTATGTAAGTTAAACAAGATTATGTGTGAAACTTGTTTGTGTGATTGAAGAGGTTTTATGTGAGAGATTGAGTTGAGTTTTTGTATGCAAGTTTTGTAATTGATTTGAATAAGCTTTTGTGAAAGCTAGTGGACAAATTTGAGTAAGTCCTAGAGTGGACTTCAGGACAGAGTTAAGCAAGCGTTTGTGAAAACTTGTGAGTAGATTTGAAGTAAGTCCTAGAGTGGAATCAAGGACAAAATTGAGTAAGCTTTTGTGAAAGCTTAAGGATAGATTTGTATGAGATTTTGTGGAAGCTTACAATCATATTGGACAAGTTCTATTGAGGACTTGAGCAGATTTGAGGTAAGTCTTGGTGAAGACTTGAGAGTAAATTGGAAAAGTTCTAGTAAGGACTTGTTGGATAGATTTCAAGTGAGTCTTGGTGAAGACTTGAGAGTAGATTGAGCAAGTTCTTGAGAGGACTTGTGGATAGATTTGTGGAAGCTTACAATCATATTGGAAAAGTTCTAGCGAGGACTTGAGCAGATTTGAGGTAAGTCTTGGTGAAGAATTGAGAGTAGATTGGACAAGTTCTAGTAAGGACTTGTTGGACAGATTTGAGGCAAGTCCTGGTGAAGACTTGAGAGCATATTGAGCAAGTTGTTGAGACGAATTATGGATAGATTTGAGGTAAGTATTTGAGAATACTTGAGAGCAGAGTTGATTGATTGATTGATTTTTTCAAACCTTGAGTTAAGGCTTGGGATAGATCTAACAGAGTTGATTTGAGATTGGATCAAGATTTGTGTTAAGGCTTGAAGGCAGATTTGAGACAAAGATTGAGCAGATTTGTGCTAGACCGAAGGATAGTGTTTAGTGTAGAATTGAGATAGATATTGAGTATATTTGTGCTAGACCGAAGGATAGTGTTTAGTACAGATTTGAGACAAATATTGAGCAGATTTGTGCTAGATCGAAGGATAGTGTTTAGTGCAGATTTGAGATAGAGATTGAGCAGAGTTGATAGCAAGTTTTGGAGGTGACAAAGCAGAGGATAGTAGTCTCCATTGGATAGAGATCCATTAGCCAGGTCAATGAGGATAGAGGTCTTATGAGTGAGGATAGGAGTATTCAATGGAGAGATATCCACAAGCAAGTGTAGTGGAGGCAGTATTCTTCTAGAGGATCACCAGCCAGAGCAGAGGAGAAGGAGTTCTCTTGTGGATAGAGATCCACGAACCAACTGAGAGGATTGGTGTCTCCTATGGATAGGTATCCACAAAATTGATTAGGGGATTGGTGTCTCCTTTGGACAAAGGTCCATAAACATTGTAATAGGGAAGGATTCCCAAGAGATTTGTTGAGAAAATTTTAGTGAAATATTTTCTCCGTGGATTAGCCCACATTGGGTGAACCGCATTAAATTGGTGTCTCTATTATGTGTGGTGATTTGTACATTGATTTAATTACTACTATTGATATTACAATTGATATATTGGATAATATTATTTGAGAAAGAAAAAGTAAAAAGTGGTATTATACTATTCACCCCCTAGTATAAGCTTGTGTTCTTCACAAACCCTAGTTCTCCTTATCAATTTCACCTTAGTTTTGAGTAATAGATTAAGAACAAATTTTCAATAGTTAAACTTAAAATTTGCAACCTATTATATCCCTAAACTTATCAACTATTACCTTTTGAAGTAATTTTAGTTTTTCAAATACTTATGTTGAATTCCCTTTATCTCCCAAATCTCAATCATCCAGTAGAGTCCTTGGTCCTTCAAAGTACCCCTCACCCCTGATCGTGGGTTAGTGTTGGACTTGTCATTTGTCTCACCTTGCTTACCTCCATGTATCGCTTTCTTACTTCCACCCTAATCTTACCACGTGATCATATATGTTCTCCTAATCTTACCTTATCATATCCTCAAGGTCTTTCTTGGAGAGTTAATCCCTATCATTGGTTTTCCACTCATCTTTGCATTGGACCTATCCTTGCCATCATTGTTTGATCCTTTAGAACCTGTAGCCATATTTTTGGTAATCATTCTTAAATGTGTATTTTTTCAATCACATCCCTCAAGCTTTTTCATGGCCCTTCCACATCACTTGCTCATGCTGGTATGTGCAAAATTTGAGGACTCACACTACGAGTTGTACTTCTCTCATCGATTACAACTAGGCCAAGTCCTTCCCCTCCTCTTTTCCAATGTAGGTGCTAGAGTTAGACAGGTATTTTTGACATGAGGAAAATCATCAATGACAATGGTAAAGTATTGTTTCTAGAAGCATCAACATGCACAATGGTGGTTTCTTGATTCCTTTGGCTAACCAAATATTTGGTCTTTTAAGATCATTTCAAGCTCTGTTTATTGCTTATTACATTCTGTTCCATCTTATAATTTCCTAAAATGTTATCTATTTTCACATTCCCCCTATCGATTCTTGGAGAACTGTGTTGCTAGCTTGGATTGCCATCCCTTCCTTCCCTGTCACCACCCCCTACATGGCCCCTTCCATTTTCCATTTTTCACTTTGATTCCCCATCTCTAATTATGAATGAGCATGACTATTGGTTTGAACCTGAGGTCCTTCTGTTGGACGTAATTGTTAAGGTGATTTTCAAGGACCATGGGATCCTCCCTTTCCTTCAAAATTTTAAAGGCAATGACATGGAGCTATCTCAAGAACTAGCTCATTCATGGGAAGATGGTAGAATTTCAACCAAATGAATAAAGTTCACCATAACCATCAATTTATTTGTGGAAGTTACAAGGCTCCCTAATGATGGGGAGATTGTTCAACATGAGAAACATTCCCTGGCTGCCAAAGTATATTTTTTCCTTGACAAAGGGGACAAGCTCAAAAGAGACAAAGGTGGTATAGTCAGAGAGTACCTTCCTAAGCCATGGGATAGAGTAATGGTACCTATCCTTTAGTATTTCATGGTGGATGGTCCAATTTCCATACTCATAAGTTTCCATCTCATATTTTTTAACCACCTTTGAGGAAACAAGTATCTTAATATCTTGAAGTACCTTTTTAGGTCCATTGAGAAATATTTCCACAAATTTTAGAAAGTATATTCCTCCTTTCTTGTCCACCAAGGTCTCCATATTATCATTTACAACAATGTTATTAAGAGGAAGTCCCAAAAGGCAATTATTTCTTGTGTTAGAAGCCCATCATCTTGTCCTTAAGTACTCGGGTCTAGCTATTGTGAAAGCCTTCTCCCAGATTCAATTGATGGGGCTACTCAAAAGCATATCTCTCCCAAAACAAACTTAATTTTGAAGTTTATATATAAAGTTGAAGATTCTCCTCCCATAGTGAAATTGAAGGCTTGATGTCACTCAACCCATAGCAAGTCCCAGACTAGGAAACAAAAATCCTCCATTATCCTTGAGAAATATCATGATAATTTAGAGGATTCTTCGACTATGCTTCACAAATTCAAATATGAGTACATCTCGGTGTGGTCCTCCTATCAAAAGGGATCTCTATAGAGTGGCTCCTCCATGCCATATAGCCATACCAAAAAAATAATGTGCATCACTTTCATCACCAAGAAAGGCTATGTTCAGGAGCTCTATGACTTGATAACCACTATGTCCAAAGCAACCGAAATGAATGCCTCTCTATTGTAGTAGGCCATAGTCATCCTCGATGAATTCAAGAACCAATTCGAGGGTGATGAACCAGTAGATCATGTGGATACCCCTACTCGTGGTGATGGTAAACAATAAGCATCATTTCTTTGTCAGTTATTATCTTTTGGGTTCTTCTCCATGTTTATTATGTGGTTTCCCCTATTTTGGATACACCCTCTTTTCTTTTTTAGTTTTTGCTTGTCCTCTTGACCCTGTCTCAAGGATACAATCTTCCTTGAATTTGATGTTGGTTCTTCTCCTTTTGTCTTTGGGAGATAGTCCCTCTTGATGGTATTTTGATGTTAAAGGTTCGAGGACCATTCCAAAACCCCTTCCTCCAATAAATCAAAAAATAATGACCTACCAGCTTCACAAGTCTAGAAACCAACCTAAGAAGTGTGCGAGAATATTTTCCATATTGATGTCAGTAAGAAAATTTTAAATCTCTAATAGAGTGCAAGGTTTGTAAGGTGGATCAAAAAGGTTAATATTGATAGAACGATCATGTGTTCATTATTTACATTCATGCATTATTTGTTATGAGTGCCATATTATGTGACCATTATGGTAAATCATGGTTTTCATCTTCTATGGTAAACATAGACACTCCTAAGGTACCTTGGGATCCTATGGTAGACCGATAGGGCTCATAATAATCCTTATTGGGTACCTATCATCATTATAATTAGAATTTTCTTCTCTATTGGTCAAATATTTTACGAGCACGTCATTGTCATGACCAAGAGTAAAATAATGAGAAACATAATTTTCTAGAGGAACAGTATGGTCTAGATTCTCTTATATTTTTAGCATTTACTCCTAGACCTAGTAGTCATTCCAAAACCCAATGAAGAAGCAGAGGGAAGGTAGAAAACCACTCAAATACAACTAGGATTTTGACAAAGTCTCTATCCTCAAGCAAGCTACTAAGAAAGAAAACTACCAAAAAATCTCACAATAAAGATGGATTTTTAAAAGAAGCTATGAGATAAAGAAAATATATATAAATACTAAATCGACTTATTATAAAAAGCAATAGTTAACACCAAACCTATGAAAATTGACCAACTAAATCCTAAGGGCTAAAAAATAGAAGGTGAATTCATGTTGTGTTCACCAAAATATTTTTGTAAAAAAGGGAATAATTCATACAATCACACAAATTAATACAAGATATACCTAAATATTCCAACTAAGATAGCAAAGCAATAAAAATATAGGTAAGCATTTAATGATTGAGTTAATACTATCTTAATCAAAGCAAAGAACAAAGAATGTAAATAAGGGAGATTACTACACTAAGGCCATCAGTAAATCATGTCCAAGACTAATCCTAATGCAAAAAATTAATTCCTTGATAACCAAGGGCATCAAGGACAAAAACATACACAATATTGCAATAATAAGCATGGAAAACACTCCATCCTATATATCTTGCCTAAGGTGTCACCATAATAATAAGGAATGGCTACACCTAGGATCAATGTAGGGGAATGAAATTACCTTAGAAATTGATCCTCAAGTAGCAAATTTGATGTCGAACAATGAAGCCTAGTGGAGTGTCTCGTCCTTCTTTATGGAAGGCAACAAACTAGTGGTTGATGGCTTTTGTCTTATCTATGAGATAAAGAGAAAAAATAGAGTAAAAATAGGGTCACATATTATTATGATAGCAAAGGTAATAGAAGAAAGAGGACAAGATTTATAAAAAGCTTTTTAATTAAATGTTTGACATTTGGTGATTAAATGATTAAATGAAATGGGTATTTTAAAAAAGGAAAGATTTTTTTTTTCTTTTAAGGCCAAAAACTCGATTACACTTTTGTTAGAGCTATAAAATTACAACTATTGATCAAAACTATGTCATCCTATCCATAAGTGTAAAAAACATGCTAGGATCTGGATCATATATCAAAAACCCTAATATATAATAAATGACCATGGTCACCACTTAAAGTGGTTATTGCAACATTGTTGATCATTGGGATGCATTATTAAGGATATGCATGTAAACACATCCCTTAATCATACCTCTATCTGTATTTCAAAATTTTAGAAAAGTTAGCAAGCAAAAATGACATGGAAAGATGACATAAAGGTGATACATTTGGTGATTGAAGGGAACTAATACCATCAACCAACATGGCTCATCATCATCTTGCACAAGGACTAATAAATTTGGTCCACCCCTATCCTATATTAAGAGGATTAGACTCTCCAACACCTGCAAGTCAGTTATTAGTGTTATTTTTCTTATTACACTTATATGCATAGGTTGTCATGTGTCCACATGACAACAACTAGACTAAATTTATTTTAATATAAAAAAATTGGTATGCAATATTTTGTAGGGAATCATAATTACATAAACAATTTTTAAGACAAATTCATATGTATCATACCTCATGTTTATACATTTTTACAATTAAACTTGACAAACTTTGTATACATCCAATTTTTATATATAGGGTTCATTACTTTTTAGAACATATACATCTACAATCAACATGTAAAACGAAAAGAGAAAAAAAGTTTAAATAGATTTAAACTAGAGGACTAAATGACGATGTCAATTCCTTGAAGGTTTTGGAAATTATGTACATAGGGTAGCTCAATTAATAGAACAACCATACATGCACCATGAAAGTGTTGCGTTATAATTATGTGAATCTACACTTATGTATTGTTCAATCTCTTACGTCGTATATGATAAATGAGAAAATGTTTTTCAAGGGACCACAAGAGGAATGTATCTATTTTTTAAGGATTATAATAGATATGAGTGGGATTTTCTTACAACATATTTTTCCTTTGAGTTATTCAAAACTTTATTATTTTCAAGGACCATAAGAGAATGAGTAAATTGCAAGACATGCTATAATATTTGTCTTTTTGAACACTAATATATGTTCCTAGTACATATGTTCTTCAAGTAAATGAGAGGAAGATAAAGTTTTGCAAGCATTATCATATTATGAGCTCCTAAGTGTTCGTCAGTGTGGCTCAAGCAATATTGTTTGCCATTTCATTATAACAGAGGGCCTATGGATATTAGATACTCCTTTGCCTAGTGTACCCTAGTTCTACCAAAAATATTCAACTAATAAAACAAAGCCTTCATATTTTGCTAAACTGTAATTTTTTCCCACAAGATTGAGCATACAGAGGATACTTCCCTATCATAAAAAAATTGCATGCACTAAATATTTAGGGCAGTCAGGGTAGAGTCTACAACTGTATGTGATAGTCAAGAAATATTTTTGTAACATTCAGGTCAGTGGCAGTAATAGTTGGGTTGACATTGGTAGTAACAGTCATCTGTAAGAGTCAATAAATACAGGGTAGTCTAGAATTAATGTATGCCAAACCTTTTTTATCTTTGATGGGACCAAAATAATTTTGTTTACCCCATAAATAATTAATGATGGGACAATCATGTGATTAGAATTTAGGATTGCAAAATAATATCAAATCCACCCTGGGATTAAGAAGTTTTGGCACACTCAAATATCTAAATGATCAAAATTAGGGTGAATATCTTGATCTTGCAAGTGGACGAACATCCTTTCACCTAATGAATTTGTATTCAAGAACCTAAAGATATATGACTTTTCTAGGACATATCTCTAGAGTTTTATAAGCATAAGATTAGAAGCTAAGAAGCTTAAATAACCACTATAGCTTGTTGGGCTATTAATCGTCAAGACACACCAAAAAGACAAGTCACTTTCACATGTTTGTGTTTTCTCTATTTAAAATCCAAGTCCTCTACAAGCCATACCTCTATGTCACCCAGAACCATGAACAACCCAATATAACCTAGTAGGAATAGTGTTGGATCCCTAAATCTTCAAGACCTCCATGATATCCCACCAGCCATACTTAAAGCTTTGACTTCATTTTATGGTAGTGATAAAACCATATATGAGCACTATCAAGACATAATTGTCCTTGCCACTATGCATAATATTATACATGAGGATATAATGGTAAAATTACTAGCCTTGTCTTCTTGAGGTAAGGTATTGGCCTAGTACTATTCATTAGAGGAAGGTAGCATTAGCACATGGGCCAAAATTTTTGAACTCCTTATCCTAGAATTCAATGATGTAGGGGAATCCTTTTCTCTCCTCTCCCAATTCACCTCCATACAAAGGCATCCTTAAGAAAACATCACAAATTTCAACATATGATTTAGTAAAACTTGGAGAAGAATTCCTGAGTCTATAAGGCCATATCATGCCCAAGCCTACATATACCATCTCCATGCTTTTATTTCAAACTTAAGTCTTCAAATTTGATAGTTTAATGCGATGAGATTCCCTCAGATATTTCAAGTTGTTGTAGGTAAAAAAAATGTCATCTCTATTGAAAAATGACATTCAAAAGTTATGTTGCCATACTTTCTAAAAATTTCTCAACAAGCCTTATCTCTAGCTATTGTAATCCCTGCATTACCTACTTTGCCTGCACTCAAGCTATATCCTCAAAATACTATTCAAGACACCCCTATACCATCTCTTCCTGCTCCAAAATGAAAATAATATATGGAGATGCAAGAGCTTAAAGTAGTAGTCTAAAATCTAACAAATAGGATCATAGTAATGGAACAACAAAATGCTAAGAGGAGGTTTGAGGGCTATCAAAAAAGAAGGTACCCCTATGTCACAAAATACAAAGGGGATTTGGCTAGCAACTCTGCTAGAAAGCAAGTAGCTATTGTTAGAGATCAAGAGGAGGAGGTATCCATTTCTTGAGAGCAGTATTGGTGCTTAGCTTGCAATGATCCTCATAATGTTGATATCCACCTAGTCTATCAACACCAATGCTAGTTGGCTATAGCCCATAATTAATTAAAGAAATCAAAAGGATTATGGGTATGCTCATTGATCCATAGTCAAATATAGTTGCTAAAGAGCCTTCAACTTCCAATCCAATCTACATTTGATAAAAACTAGGAAGAAAACTTTTTTATCAAATCTTTAGAGAGTTGATAGTCCATAATTTTCCCCATAACCTCAAAAGGAATAGAAGAAGGAAAAATCCAAGGAGTATACCAATCCAAAACTACAAAAATAAAATCAGAGAAAATAAGATATCAAGCCTTAAGGAAGTTGCGGTATCCTTTAGTTACCAAAAAGCAAAAGGAAGAAGCCATGTGATACTATCAAAATAAGTTTGAGGAACCAATCTAGAAAGAAGGAAGGATGTCAGATACATCCAACTACAACATTAATGAAGACCTAAAGAAAAATCTCCTAAGAGTTACCATATACAATGCTTTACTCATTCTCAAATGGATTGACTTGCTCAAAGTTTCCCTAAAAAATACATTTCCAAGCAAATCAGCCAACTCTTGACATCGGTAAGATTAAGCCATATCCTTTCTACATGTCTTTGTGCATGGAGGGTTATATTGTACACATTTATATGGTAGATCTTGTATCTACCATAATATTTTTGCCTAAGGCCATTTGTGAGTCAATGAGTATGAAATACACCTAGACTAGTTTCAGTGTACTACAATTTGGTAAAACATCAATCTAGATGGTGGGAGCTATAAAAATATTTTAATGTTGCCCCAAAAGGTTTTAGATGTCTTAGTAATCTAAGAGGTGATAATGGTGGACCTTCCATCACTTTTTAGATTGTGCTTATCAAAGGAGTTCACAACAAATATTGGGGGATATCTATCCTTGGGTTACACTCATATGACGATTCTCTAAAAGGGAAGAAAGTTCTAGATCTATGCTAAAACTCCTAGTCCCTACCACATAGAGATACTTGAAGAGAAAAGTATTAATCTAGCAAAATTTACCTTAGAGTACCTTCAAGTGGAGATAGAAGAGCATCTGGAAGACTTGGATAAGTTGATAGAAGAGTCACAAGTTGAAGATGACTTTCCATGCTTGATAACAATGTAGTAATACACATAGATATAGAAACTCATTACATACCTAGGCCAAACAACTATCAACTCTTGGATGAAATAAGTCACATGTTCCAAAAAATAGATAGGTGGTAGCGTTGGAAGTAGGGATTACTTTGGTCTGGATATTGCAGATTCTAATGAATGAGCTCCATGGGAAGCATCTAGCATGCAAAAATGCATCAAAATCATGTATAATATTTTAAATAAGCAACATTGAATAATGTTGATGAAACCTAAGCGTTGTTAACTAGAGCAGGCAACACCATAGTGCTCACATGAGACAAAGTTTTGGGAAAGCACACTAGACAATTCCCATGAATGTTTGAAAGAAGGTTACATGGATTAGGAGGTCTAAGAATAAGAAAAAAAAATTAAGAGATAACTACCATGACTAAGCAGAAGGTAGAATGGAGGATAAATGTACCTTTTTGCATGTAGCTGCACTAAAAATTCTTCTCATGAGCTTTCTAGAGAAATGAGGGCTGATTAGATGAGTGACTTCAGTTACCTTGTAGATCAGAGAATTCTATATAAGGAGAGGTCCCTTTCTTAGGATTTCATAAGCCCTAAGAAAAGATGAACTTTAGAAGAAATTCTATATTCTATCCCTTAATCCCTAAAATTCCTAGTATTTTTCCCATTGAATCTATGTCCAATAGAAAAGGCTTCTATCTCTAAGTTCTTTGCCTCCTGCAAGCAAAAGTCCCCTATGAGTCACCAAAGTGTAGTGAAGTTTCACTACGTCAATAAAATTCTTAAATAATTTTAAGCTAATTTACCACCCATAGATGAAAAATATGAGAGGACCCAAATCCCCATAAATCTATCAAGTAGTTAATGCTATAAAAATTTAAAAGATGCTACAATGGATAGCCTTGGAAGAAAGTTGCTAGTAAATTTGAAACTCTCTATACCACAAGGCTATGTTGACTCACCATACCAAAAGGATAATGACTTACAACCTTTTTGGTGGTAGCTAAGTTGAGCCTAGTCATAGGTAGGAACCCTAGAGCCTTTCCAATGGTAACTAAAAGCGGCCTACTCTTTGTAGGGTTTCTATCTGCTCAATAGTCATAGATCCATCCCTTAACTAGATGGTTGGATGCGGATAATGGACCATCCTTTAGGTAATTGGGTTGTAACACATCGTATACCCTGGTGTTATTACAAAATAAATGAATAACTTTTCTAAGCTTACTAAGCTATTTCGAGGTCACCCTAGAATTTGTGCCAAAAGATAAAAGGGATTAGATTGACCAAAACAAACAAAAGGAAATAGTTTAGGCACACTCATCAAATAAAGAGGTATGGTAATTCTTGTATGAAGGTAACTTTGGAGCATCAAAAATCAAGCAAGGAGGAGAATGTTAGCAAAAGGGCACTCAGTGGACTAGGAGATGAATGATAAAACACAAATTAAAATTTGAGTTATTATTCAAGTTTGAAGTATTTGTTTAGAGTTTCAAATTATATCAAGTGTTTTATTCTAGAGGTTGAAGCAAGCAATTATAGACTCAACATTGTTTTAAGGTTGCATTAACCTTCTAAGTGATAATATTTTAGCTAGACTACCTTGGCATCGAGCTAGCAAAGAAAGTAGGTTGGATCTTTTGGAAAGCAACATTAGCAAGAGGATTCAAAATCTCTAGCATAGGGCAAAGCTTGTGGAGGAAAAGTATTAGTATTGGAAGTAAGCAAGCCAAAACTTTTATATTTTGATGTAAGTAAGTGCTTAAAAATATTTGACAAAGTGAGGAGCTCATAAAGCAAAAAGTGTTTAAGACTACGCCTTACAAAATGTGGTAAGTTAAACTTTTCTTTCATGGTGATGTCAGCATGGATTTCCAAAAGTATGGACAAGTATAAAATCAAAAGTCAAGACCTAGTCAATGACCTACCAGCTTCCCACCAGTCTCATTTGGCTTAAGCATCTCACCCCTAAGATTGATTTCTTATTTTACCTTGTGGTTCAAAATAAAATTTTCACGATTGACAACCTTCAATCCAAAGTAATGATCATCTCTAATAGGTGCTACCTTTGCAATTCCAACCCCGAGTCCACCCACCACCTTTTTCTTGATTACCCCTTTTTTTAGTGTCCTCCATTTCATTCTCATTGCCTTTGGGATCACTTGGGATCCATCATTGGACTTTCCCTTCAATGGGTTTCTCCCTTCCTTAGTCATCACCTCAAATCCCTTTGGTTATTTTGCCTCCCTCATTATTTCTAGGAAATTTAGAGAGAGAAATTTTAGAGCCTTTCACGTCTTTAAGGATTCTATTTCTGTTAGGATCTGATTGGTTTTTGTAGCTAAAGAAAATTCTTATTTGGTCCTGTTGTGGCTGATCCACAACACACCCCAAAATTGGGGACCCACCTTTTTTGCAGGCTTTCAGGGGAAATTTCAGTGACCCAGATGCTAAAAATGAAGAAAAGGGGCAAAAATGCACAAGTGTAGAAAGTGTCGCGAAATCGCGACATGTCGCTCCATCGCTGTCGAAAACAGAAAAACGTCGCGATATCGCGACATGTCGCTCCATCGCTGCCGAAAGAGGAGAGAGAAAAGGAAAATGAAAAATGTCGCGAAATCGTGACATGTCACAAAATCACGGTCGAAAATGAAAAGGTGTCTCGAAATCGCGACAAGTTGCTTCGTCGCTGCCAGAAAATGAAAAATGTCGCAAAATCGCGGTCAACGCAGTCAACTGCAGCAGGTGGGAGAAAAGCGTAGTGAAATCGCGACGTGTTTGATTTTCGCGGCCCAGAGAGGAGAGAGAAAGACGAAGCAGAAAAGTGTCACGATATCGCGACATGTCGCAAAATCGCGGGTCAAACTGTTCAAACGGCACAAATCGGAAAAATGTCACGATATCGCGACAGATTGAAGCCAAAGAGGTGTCGAGTGAAAAATGTCACGAAATCGTGACAGATTGCAGGGGGAAGGCATGAAACGAGAAATCGTTGCGATATCGCGACATGTCGCATTTTCGTGACTCCAAACATCCAAAGGCGTACGGAACAAAAGTGGTAGCGATTTCGCGACAAAAAGCGACAAAGAGGTCTAAGGTAAAAAAACGTCGTGATATCGCGACAGAAACGAGCCCAGTTGTACGAAACAGAAAGGCATAGCGAAATCGCGACAAAAATCAACAAGAGGCATGATGAAGAGAAAATGGTCGCGAAATCGCGACAGGTTGCGGTTTTGCGGCTCCGAAGCAGCGAAGTAGTACGGACAGAGGTAGCGTAGCGATTTCGTGACGAAAAATTGGCAAATGTACGGAAGAGTAAAATGGTAGCGAAATCGCGACAGAATCGACAGGAGGACATGAAGCGCGAAATGGTCGCGAAATCGCGACAGCAAGCAGCAAAGCAGTACGGAAAAGAAAGGGCGTCGCGATTTCGCGACGAAAAGCTGACCGAAGGCACGAAGTAAGAAAATGTCACGATTTTGTGACAGCATGCAGCGAAGGTGTACGGAGAAGAGAAACGTCACGATTTCACGACAGAAGGTAGCATTATAGCTCGAAACGAAAAGGCGTCGCGATTTCGCGACAAGTAACAGCGAGAGGGTACGAAACAAAAAAGTGTCGCGATTTCGCGACAGGTGGTGAGGAGATGGCCCGAAGCAGAAAAACGTCGTGATATCGTGACATGTCTCATTTTCACGGCCAGGAAGGTGAACGGGCTGCATGTTGTTTTGTCGCGTTTTGCACGGGAAGACGTTACAGAAGGCGCAGAAAACATGAGACACATGGCATACAGGTGTCAGAGTTGCAGAGGCGTTACATGCAGCGGTAGATTTCGAGCGTTTCAGAATCGAGCATGAAATAAAAGCATCGAAAAGGCAAGAATTTGAAAAGTCATAGGATGGAAGGTGAAACGAAGCAACACAGGGAGAACCGAAGAGCCGTTTCAGTTAGTACAAAACCAGGAGTGCAGATTGAAGAAAGGGGTTGGAAAACCGCTGGAGCAGAGTTGCAGTGCTAGAGGCCAGAGGGCCATTCTGGGCCTGCTTGGGGCTGTTTTCTGCCTTTTGTTAGTTTTGAGAAAACCAGAGATGCTGCCATTGTAATTTGACATATTATTAATGCAGAGTGTTCAAAAATTTGCATCTTGTTGGCAAGAAAGAAGGAGATCTTCTGTGCATGCTAATGGATTTAATGTTTATTCTTTTGTTTTTAGATTTTAGATTTATAGATAATGTTAAATGCCACTTTTGTGGGTTGCATTAGGCGAATATTTGAAATCTAAATTTTTATTTCAAACCCTAGGAATCAACACTTAGCTTATCGGGATTGTGCATGTTTGCAGGTCTAGTAAGTTAGGTTGCATGCATGGAAACCTCACAGCTTCGGTTTTGCCAGGACGGGATAGCATCAAATTGGATGCAATTTTTAATTTCTTTTCTTTACATTTTATTTTCTTTTGCTGTATTTTATTTTTCAGAAACTCCAATTTTATTTTCAAGCATTAAAATAAGATTAAAAAATTAAAAAACTTCAAAACCCAAAAATAATTCCATTCATGTTATGGCATTTCATTAAATGTTATTTTGAAGTTACAGCATGGTCATTTAAGGATCAAATCACATTTACTTTATTAGGGTTCAAGGAACAATCATTAATTTTCACGATAAAATAAACCACAGTGCCCCTTGTTTTCAGTTACTTGCAACCACTAAGGTGTTCCTAGCATTTTAATTAAATATATTTTATACACATATGCAGAATGCTCACATAACGAGAACCTTGGAGAAATTGTTTCTTTGCAAGCAGAGGATTTAGAACCCAAATCCTATCGGAGAGTGTGTTTTCACAATCGGGTGAAAATACCACTCAACAGGTCCCCTCTTTTGGCTCTCAGGAACCCATTACGGAGTCTAGACTAGTTGTTTCCTTAAGTATCTCCCCCTCACCTCTTACTCCTCCCATCATTCCTCCTGTTGATAGATCCAAAATCAAGTGGTCCCATCCTTTGATAAGTTGGATCAAGTTAAATTTTGGAGTAGTTAAAGACAACCCTAGGAGTGTTAGCACTGGTGGTGTCTTTATAGATAATCAAGACCAAATTATCCTTGCCTATGCTAAAAATATTGGAATTCAAACCAATCAGTTTGTTGAGGCCAGGGCACTCTACCAAGGGTTAACTCTTCTTAATGATCTCCACTCATCCAGTATCATCATAAAGGGTGATTCAATAAACATAATCAATTACCTCAAAGGAGCCCAACCTCCCTCCTAGAGTATGCAAAACCTCATTGAAGAATCCAAGATATATTTACAAAAAATTAGCAACTTTGTTATTCAACATGTTTATCGCGAAGGCAACAAAGCTACAGATGTCATAGCCAATTTGGATCTATCCCAAAAAAATCTATTTATCTGGGGCAACAAATTTCTCCAATATTTTGTTGGAGATAGACCTACCAGGATTCAATCTTTACTTTAATCCCTCCATGTTGACTCCTTTCATCACTAAGTTTCTTTTTATGATTTGGTTTCTCACTTTCAGGCTAAGTCTCATTACACCTATGGTGTGGATCCTTTCTATGGATCTAATGCTTTGGCTCACATTTTATTCCCTTGAGCTCTAGATCACTCCTCTCACTTCACATCACCTAGTTGAGACCTTGGTCCTTCAAAGAATCCCTCATCCCTTGGTCGTGGTTCAGTGTTGACCTTGTCATGTGTCTCGTCGTACTTGTCTCCATGTCTCGCTTTCTTACTCCCACACTAATCTTACCATATGACCATATATGTTCTCCTAATATTGTCTTATCATCTCCTTGAGGCATTTCTTGGAGAGTTAATCCTTGTCATTGGTTTCCCAATCATCTCCACGTTGGCCCTATCCTTGCCATCATTGTTTGGTCCTTTGGAACCTGTAGCCATATTTTTGGTAATCATTCCAAAATATGGAGTTGTTTTTTCAATCACATCCCTCAAGCTTTCTCACGATCCTTTCACATCACTTGCTCGTGTTGGTATGTGCAAAATTTGAGGACTCACACTACGAGTGTCACTTCCCTCATTGGTTACCACCAGGCCAAGTCCTTCCCCTCCTCTTTTCCAATGTAGATGCCAAAGTTGAAGAGGATTTTTTGGCACGAGGACGATCATCAATGACTATGGCAGTGCATTATTTCTAGGAGCATCGACATGACAATGGTGGTTTCTTGATTTCTCTAGCTAACCAAATCTTTGGTCTTTTAAGATCAGTTGAGGCTCTCTTTATTGCTTGTTGCAATTTGTTTCACCTTGTCATTTTCTCAAACGTTAGCTATTTGTAACTTCCCCCTATTGGTTCTTGAAGAACTGTATTGCTAGCTTGGGTTGCCATCCCTTCCTTCCCTGTTACCTCCCCCTACAGAGCCCCCTCCATTTTTTCTTTTTTGCTTTGTTTTCTCCATCTCTAATTATGATTGAGCATGACTATTGGTTTGAACCTGAGGTCCTTCTATTGGATATAATTGTTGAGGATATTTTCAAGGACCAAGGGCTCCTCCCTTTCCTTCAAAATTTTAAAGGCAATGATATGGAACTATCTCAAGAACTAGCTCATTTTTGGGAGGATGGTAGAGTTTCAGTCAGAGGACTCAAGTTCACCATAACCATTGAAAAGACTCTCTAATGATGGGGATATTGTTCAACATGAGAAACACTCCCTGACTGCCAAATTATCCTTTTTCCTTGATAAAGGGGACAAGCTCAAAAGGGAAAAGGTGGTATAGTCATACAATCCCTTCCTAAGCCATGGGATAGGGTAATGGTGTTTATCTGTTAGTGTTTCATGGTGGATGGTCCAAGTTCCATACTCAAAAGTTTCCATCTGGCATTATTTAACCACCTTTGAGGTAACAAGTTATTAATATCTTGAAGTACCTTTTTAGGTCCATTGAGCAATTTGTCAACAATTTTTAGAAAGGTTCTTCCTCCTTTCTTGTCCACCAAGGTCTCCATATTATCATTTACAATCATGTTCTTCAAAGGGAGTCCCAAAAGGTAATTTTTTCTTGTGTTGGAAGCCCGCCAACCTATCCTCAAGTACCTGAGTCTAGCCATTGTGAAAACCTTCTCTCAAAAGCAATTGATGGAGCTATTCAAAAGCATGTCTCTCCCAAAACAAATCGAATGTTGAAGTTTAGATCTAAAGCTGAAGACACTCCTATAATAAAATTGGAGGCCCAATATAACTTAACCCACAACAAGTCCAAAACTAGGAAATAAAAATTCCTCATTATCCTTGAGCAAGAGCCTGATAATTTAGAGGATTCTCCCATGTTTGACTTTTTATTTAGAGGAAATAAAAAGTCAAACATGAGGACGTCTCGGTGTGGTCCTTCTCTCAAAAGGGATCTCCATAGAGTAGCTCATCCATGCCATCTAGCCATAGTTAGCAGAGAACGTGCATCACGTTCATCACCAAGAAATGCTACGTTCAAGAGCTTGACGACTTGATGAGCACTATGTCCAAAGCAACCAAAATGAATGCCTCTCTATTGTAGTAGGCTATAGTCATTCTAGATGAATTCTGGAACCAATTTGAGGACGATGAACAAGCAGATCATGTGGATACCCCTACTCCTGGTGATGGTGAACAATAAGCATTATTCCTTTGTCAGTTCTTCCCTTTTGGGTTCTTCTCCATGTTTGTTAGGTGGTCTCCCCTATTTTGGAGTCTCCCTCTTTTCTGATTTAGCTATTGTTTGTCCTCATGACCCTGTCTCAAGGAGACAATCTCCCTTGACTTCGATGTTTGTTCTTCTCCTTTTGTCTTTTGGAGATAGTCTCTCTTGATGGTCTTTTTATGTTAAATGGTTGAGGACCCTTCCAAAACCCCTTCCTCCAATCAATAAAAAAAAATGACCTACCAACTTCACAAGTCTAGAAACCAACCTAAGAAGAAGTGTATGAGAACATTTTTTATAACGATACCAAAGTGTAAGTGGGCTCACCCATTGGTCATCTCATTTCATTGATTATTTCATCTATTAATACGTAGATTGGTTTCTTACATTATCATCATCAATCATCTTCTATCCAATTGCGTATTCCGCAAGAGACTCTGCCCTCTCTAAGTGACTCTCTAAATGACTATAGAACTTCGTCCATTCAATTTAATTAATTTATAGTAAGCGAACTGCTTCAAATGGTATGAGCATGATACTGGAGCTTTCAAATATATATATATATATATATATAAAAAGCAAAGAGGCGTCTGCTGAGAGTATTCGTTAAAAAAAAAAATTAAAAATTAAAAAATTGTTCCTGAAAATTACTAGCTTAATTTAGATGAAAATCTTCGTCTTCAAGGATTGCAGCCGTCCTACAGAAAATACGACGCATAGATTGTTTGCTGGACGGATACAAATAAAATTTACACTAGAAATCGCATTGTAGTCGCTGGAAGTCACCTGCGCGGAAGCCGATCACATTTAATTCACAGCAGAAGGACGTAAAACTTTTCATAGTTCTAAGGTTTGCGTCCATCCAATCAGAACTAGGCTATTACCGGCCGTTTCTTATTTGTATTAATCCAAAGCACAAACGTGACCTCCGCCAAAGCAGCAGTGACAGCTTTTATTCTTTTCTGCAACGTTTTTGATAGTCCCTAAACAACCTAGTAAGTCCTTCCAATATCCAGACAGCGTGGGAAGCTCTTCCTAATCATCGCGTAAGTACAGACAATCACTGACGCGTAGCAGTCATTCGCAGCCGAAAACAACGGACTGAAGATCTGGTTCGCCTGGAGGATTATTCATTGCAAAAGATTAAAATTGTTCGCAACCATCCTCAAAGTGAATTGTTTTCATGTCTTTACGCAAAAACACCTGATCGCATTCTGAGTCGTAGGAGAAGAACAAGGTTCGTTCCCAGCAAGAGGACAGAGTTATTTGACACACTGTTAAGTATTCCATCCGTTGCTGAAGCCAAAAAAAACAAAAAAACATCGCATACTCCAAGAAATTTACGTCTCCGAATTTTGATTATTGTGGGAGTAGAAGCATTAAATTATCGTGTTGACAAATCGGTCAGGGCACTGGTTGAATTTCCTAAGCCTTGCGTTATTTATTAAACCCTAATGAGCCGATCAATCAGCCTTTGTCACGTGTCAATCGCATCTTTCCGTTTAAATTTTGTTCGTTGGGTGATGAACTTTGCTGTTAAATTTCATATGCTCAAGGGGATATAACCGTTGCCAGAAGATGAGATCAGGCTCAATTTAAATATTTTTTCGCGTTGAATTTAATTAATTTTTAAAACCTAAAGTTAAAATCTCAAATATTTCTCAAAATTTCAAACCCTAAAAAAACGATTCCAAATCGACATACGACACGTGGCATTAGAGTTTTGAATGAATGAATGAAAGATTTTAATTACGTCCGCGAGACCCAAATGTGGTCTATGGGACCTCAAATATGGAAGTACAATTACTCAAATCATATCATATGATCTTTAATATCTTTGAGAAGGTTGTTCCTTCTCCTGCTGATTTGTGTTAGCAATTCTCCAACTTTTTTTATTTTCTTGTCTTCAAATAAATCTGTAATAAACTCGTTCCCAAGTGTTTCTTTGTATTTGTCACGGATATCTGAAAAACTCGGGCATTTATAGATGAAGTGTTCCTCCTGTCTCTATTACCCTTGTGCTTGCATAGAGTACATATCCTTTCTTCCCATTGTTCTTTGGGCGTTATCCATCTCCCTGTTTCACATCTAAGCCTATGAGAGCTAGTCCTTATCTGAGCAATGAGTATTTTTTCCTTCCACTTGATTTCAGCGCCTATACACGCTTTTTCCTTGTGGTCATACGTTGGGTTAAAATTTGCAATATAATATTGTCTTTTCCTCGCTTGCATTTTTCCACATTCCACTTCCGAACTTTTCATTCACATAATTTTTAATGTCTTTGTTGACATTTGGGCATTCATTTATGTTGATTTCCCAACGTTTCATCCATTTCTGATTTTGTTTCATCCACGTATTCTTTCGCCTATGTAACTCTTCGTCTCTAACTGCTCTAGGCCATCTATCATTTGTCATGTTTTCTGTTTTTTTCAAGTAACATAACAACTTGGTCATAGCAATTGCTTCTAAAGGGAACATTCCAGTTTCAGCTAGAATAATTTCATAAGGGGTTGTGGCCTTAATTTTGAGAAAGTTTGTGATTAGATATTTTTGAATCCTTTCTATTTGTCTCCATTTTGCATTTTTTGTGCCACTAGCCCACACCTCGCAACCATACAACAGAACCGGTGTAACAAGTAGGCCAAATAAGACCTTGGTGGTCTTCCGGTCCCACAACTCGGCATTCCTACACTCGTTTTGAAGTGCATATAGTGCTCTCCGACCACTTTGAGTTCTTTTCATCCTACATGTATTCCAATTAAGTTTGTCATGAAAGTCTATGCCCAAGTATTTGTATTCTACTACTACATCAAGCGGTTCTCCTGCAAACTGAAATTTGAGTTGTTGCTTCTTCTTTTTTTTTGAAAAAATCATAATTTTTGTTTTGCTCGTGTTCACCTGCATCCCAACTTCTTTACAAAAGAGTTCTAGAGCTTGAAGGTGATCTTCTAGATCTTTGGCCGTTTTGGCCACAAGAATTACATCATCTGCATACATGAGGAGTTTTACCACATATTTGGCTAAATGCACACCCTCTCCCCCAAATTTGTTTATCCATTCTTCTAACTTGTCAATGTACAACCCAAATAAGGTCGGAGATAGAGGGCAACCTTGTTTGACACCTATGTCACTACCAAAACATTCAGATAACCCTTCCTGTGTTCTGATTCTAGCTTTTACATGCTCATATAGTCTGTGAACTGCTGCCCTGTAGTGAATTGGAACCTCTAGTTCTTCCATTCTGCTCCATAATTTTTTCCTAGGCATTGTGTCAAATGCCTTTTTGAAGTCTACAAAACAGCAAAAAGCCTCCTCTTTTTTCTCCCATATTTTTTCCACTATGTGTCTGAGCGTGATACAGTGATCAATAGTTGAGTGTTTGGGCCTAAAACCTGCTTGCCCCTTTGCTCTCTTTCCCTTTTCTTCTGCCCATATGCTGATCCTACGCTCTATCATACTCCCAAACAACTTTGCAAAGAGAGGGTTGATCATGATAGTTTGAGGGATTATTTACATCTCCACTTTTAAACAAAGGAATGGTCAAGCTAGTTGTCCACTCGATAGGGGAAGCCATTTTGTATGACCTCATTGAAAATTTCTTTGATTTGCGGTGCCAAGATATCTACCCCCCATTTTATATGCTCTGCTTGAAGATTGTTTATGTCACGGGCTTTTCCAGTTGCTAACTTTTTTATCCCTTGAATAATGTCTTCAATTGTGAAAAGTTCTTTCTTGACAATGATAGTAGGTGGTGTCTCCTGCTGGTTACTACGCTGATACAGTTGTTTTGAATACTCCAACCACCGATTAACTGTTATGTTATTTTCGGTTTGCATCCTTTTCACGCTTAGTTCCTTCCAAAATTTCTTTGGTTCATGCTTCCCTAAATAAATCAATTCTTCCCTCCTTGTTTTAGTGTATTCTTCTTTTTTTGCCCTTACCAGTTTCTCATATGCTTTTTTGTTTGCTCTTGTTTTACCCGTTGGTTCCTTTAGTAATCTTAGCATTTTTTTGCAATCTTCATCGAACCATGGGTTGGTTGGGAAGCTATTCCTTTCTTTCTTTTTAGGTTTAGCTCTCTTGCATTTTTTTAGAGCTTCTTGAATAACTTGCATTAACCATTCACTCTTACTGTAATCTCTACTACTGTGATGTAGTTCTTCCCTTTCCTGTAACTTATTATTTAATACTGCTCTAAAATTTTGCCGATTTTCATCTGTTAAGAGAATGTTTCCCTTGTGAGGATATTTATTTTGATTGCCTTGCAAGTTTTTTTCCCTTGGTTTGTCTCCATGCATTCAAAGTTTCATAACAATTGGGTTGTGATCTGACTTAAGTTCCACTAGAGAATCTTCCACTTCTAGCTCCTCTATTTTTGGTATGAGCATATTACATAGTCTATTACACTTTGTCCCTTATATGTTTTGCATGTATACTTTCCTGAATTTTTCCATTTGTTCATCCCATTGCAAATAATCAAATTGTATATCCTTGCAAAGACCTAACAACTCTTCTCCATATTGCGTGATAGCCCCATGCTCATCTTCTCAAGTCCTGGTCCACTGTTGATTTTCCTCTTCTGGCATCCAAAGAGGATTAATCTCAATATATTCGTTACCTTCTAGAATGTTAGCTTGCTTATTTGCTGTCCTTGCATTGAAATCTCCAATTAATATAATATCTGCCAACTTACTGTATATTGAAATGTCTCTTTTTAAGGAGGAGTATGGGTCTTCTCTGTTAAGGTCATGTTTCTTATAGAATTTAGAATTCTTGGGAGCAAAATAACATGATGCTATGCTAATAACTGACTTATTTTCTAGGATCTTTATCCAAATGTATTGTTTGTTTTCATCTTGTTTTTCAATTTTAATGACCCTATCCCATTCCTCTTTTATTAAAACCATAATACCCCATGCCCTTTGCCATTTTCTCGTGCTTTATTCCATACTTGCTATTTTTTTGTATCCCACAAATTTCGGAGTCCTACATCCATCGTGTTCATGTGTTTCGTCAATATGATTATATCTTTGTCTCTAGCAATGGGCCCTGACCCGGGTCCTCTTCTCTAAGGGAAACCTCTACGGTTCCAACGTACCATTGTAAGATGTTCCGGGCGGGCCATACTCCCTATTTATTTTGGATTTGTTTAGATGTGATGTATGCCTTTCCATTTCTTAAATATGCCTGTTTCCCTTCATTCCTTGCTGCCCTCACCTTTTCCCATTCCTTATTTCTTTCTTCCTGCTATAAAAATGTTAGGTCATCATCTAAATAAAATTGTGACCCTCTCAGCATGCCTCTGTTTCTAAGTAACCTTATTTTATCCTCGTAGCTCATCAATGTGACCCGAATATGTCTATCTCTGCCTCCTTCTCTCAGCCTGCCAATTCTGCTTACTTTTTTTATCTGACCCTTCCATTGTAACCGATCTGACAAGAAGTTCCTAGTTAAACGATTTGTGTCTTCCCTGTCCCCATAATCTTTCAACCCTTTGATGATTATATTTGTTAACTTCTCATGTCTTTCTTTCTCTTCTGTTATTTGAATTTTTACTTGCTTCTCTATCAACTCTTTTTGTTGATTGACTGGTTCTTTTACTACTTGAGACCATGTCTTTGTCTTTGCTAATTCATTTCGTAGCTCATTTTCTCTTGTTTCAATGTTTTGGAGTGTTTTCTTTACCTCTTTTATTTGTGGGGTTCGAAGCAAGAAATTAAAAATATCCCTCAGGTCGTGCTCCATTAAATTTCCGACGTTGGCAAATTAAATTTTCCGTTGCGGACGTTCGCAGATTAAATTTCCAACAATTAAATTCCGGACGTTTCGCCTTGCTATAGTCCAACATCTTCAGCAGTAGTCGCCGGTGAAAACAGCTGGCGATAAAATCCAAAATTGGGATTTGAGGCGTAACTAATAACACATTTCTCACACAGCAGTCGAGTGTTGCATTGTATTTGTCTAAGCACTGGTTGTTAGCACTGTTGGTGCAATTGTCCACTCTACCAAATATTCCGCAGACTCTTCACGAAGACAGGAAGTTTTTCTACAGGCTGGTATACCAAAAAAATTAGCTTTTACTGACAACACCATTTGGAAGACGACTATGAAGTAAAAAGTTATTCACAAATAGCATAATTCGCATTCGCGCAGTTAAAAAAAACCCTAATTTCTCGCACCAATCGGAGCAAGACACGTGGGATTCGCGGTTGGACATAATTCTTACAACTCTCACAACAAAGATGGATTTTTAAAAGCTATAAGAGAGAAAATATATAAATACTAAATCGGCCTATAACAAAAAGTAATAGTTAACACTGGATTTTTAAAAGCTATAAGAGAGAGAAAATATTTATAAATACTAAATCGGCCTATAACAAAAACGTAATAGTTAACACTAGACCTACGGAAACTGACCAACTAAATCCTAAGGGTTAAAAAATGGAAGGTGAATTCATGTTGTGTCCACGAAAAAAAAATAATTCATACAATCACACAAATTAATATAAGATATACTTAAATATTCCAACTAAGATAGCAAAGCAATATCAAGGTAGGTAAGCATAAAGCTATAAGAGAGAGAAAATATTTATAAATACTAAATCGGCCTATAACAAAAACGTAATAGTTAACACTAGACCTACGGAAACTGACCAACTAAATCCTAAGGGTTAAAAAATGGAAGGTGAATTCATGTTGTGTCCACGAAAAAAAAATAATTCATACAATCACACAAATTAATATAAGATATACTTAAATATTCCAACTAAGATAGCAAAGCAATATCAAGGTAGGTAAGCATGCAATGATTGAATTAATACTATCTTAATCAAAGCAAAGAACAATGAATGTAAGTAAGAGAGCTTACTACATTAAGACCATCAGTAAATCATGTAAAAGACTAATCCTAATGTAAAATGTAATTCCTTGATAACCTCGAGTAAATTATGTCCAAGACTAATCCTAATGCAAAATGTAATTCCTTGATAACCTAGAGTAAATCATGTCCAACACTAATCCTAATGCAAAATGTAATTCCTTGATAACCTAGGGCATAAGGATAAAAACATACACAATATTGCAATAATAAGCATGGAAAACACTGCATCCCATTATATCTTGCTTAAGGCATCACCATAATAATAAGGAACGACCACACCTAGAATCAATGTAGGGGAATGAAATTGCCTTAGAAATCGATTCTCAAGTAGTAACTTTGATCTTGAACAATGAATCCTAGTGGAGTCTCGTCCTTCTTCATGGAAGGCAACAAACTAGTGGTTGATGGCTTTTGTCATACTTATGAGAATAAGAGAAACAAATGGAGCAAAAAGAGGATCACATGTTATGATGATAGCAAAGGTAATAGAAGAAAGAGGACAAGATTGATAAATTTTTTTTTGAGTAAATGTTTGAAATTTGGTGATTAATTGAGAAAATGAAATGGGTATTTTAACAAATGAAAGAAACAACTTTTTCTTTTAATACCAACAACTTGATTACACTTTTGTTAGAGCTATAAAATTACAACTATTGATCAAAACTATGTCATCTTATCCATAAGTGTAAAAACATGTTAGGATTTGGATTATATATCAAAAGCCCTAATATATAATCAATGACCATGGTTGCCACTTAAAGTGGTGATTGCAACATTATTGATCATTGGGATGTATGCTTTAGGAGATGCACATAAACACATCCCTTAATCATG
The DNA here is from genome assembly GCA_028583015.1 of Wollemia nobilis. Classification (NCBI taxonomy): domain Eukaryota; kingdom Viridiplantae; phylum Streptophyta; class Pinopsida; order Araucariales; family Araucariaceae; genus Wollemia; species Wollemia nobilis. The sequence continues at coordinate 8,785,962 of JAQPPZ010000012.1, read as the reverse complement.
CCTCTATTTGTATTTCAATTTTTTAGGAAAGTTAGCAAGCAAAATGACATGGAGAGATGGCATAAAGGTGATAAATTTGGTGACTGAAGGGAACCAATACCATCGACCAATATGCCTCATCATCATCTTACCCAAGGACTAATAAAGTTGGTCCACCCCTCTCCTATATTAGGAGGACAAGACTCTCCAACACCTACAAGTCAGTTATTAGTGTTCTTTTATTATTACACTTATATGCATAGGTTATCATGTGTCCACATGACAACAACTAGACTAAATTCATTTCAATATAAATAATTGGTATGCAATCTTGTGTAGGGCATCATAAGTAAACAAACAAGTTTTAAGACAAATTCATATGGATCATACCTCATATTTGTATATTTTTACAATTAAACTTGACAAACTTTGTATACATCCAATTGTTATATATAGGTTTCATTACTTTTTAGAACGTATACATCTACAATCAACATGTAAAATGCAAAGAGAAAAAAATGTTTAAAAATATTTAAACTAAAGGACTAAATGACGATGTCGATTCCTTTTAAGGTTTTGAAAATTATGTATATAGGGTAGCTCAATTAATAGAACAACCATACAAGCACCATGAAAGTCATGCGTTATAATTATGTGAATCTACAATTGTGTATTGTTCAATCTCTTATGTCGTATATGAAAAATGAGCAATTTTTTTCAAGGGACCACAAGAGGAATGTATCTGTTTTTTAAGAATTTTTTTTTTGGTAATTATAATAATAGATTAATTGTGGGTTTTTATAAAGGATCCCAAAACCTTATGTACAAAATCAGCCTTGCTAAAAGATATTTCATGCCGGATGGCTGGGTAAATAGAGCAGTTCGTAAAAAATATAGGGAAATACAAAATGCCCGAGGGCCCCAAAAGACGTGGATAGTCCTGGAAATCTTGATCTTGAAATACATTAAAACATAATAATAGCCGAAGACAATATATCAACAAACTTTGGGAGAAGACCTATGATACAAATTCTTCATCATGAGGGAATATCTGCCTTGGCCAAACTGTCCACCTCGGTTGGGAAACGAGAACGCCAAACAACCGGGCACATGGTCATCAGTCCTTTGTTGGCCAAGTGATCCGCCACCCGGTTACCTTCTCTGTAGATGTGCCCCGCCTCCCACCTGGCACGCCGAGAGAGGAGCATCCTAGCCTTGAGGATGATATTCAGGACCCGTCACGACGGGTCTTTGGAGCCATGAAGGTAGTTGATAATGTTTAGAGAACCACCTTCAATAATTAAAGGCCTAGGATCATTCGATATGACCTGCAACCCTTTCAACACACCACAGGCTTCGACAAAATGATTGGTCTGAGGGCCCAGATTTTTACAGTAGGCCAAGATCAACTTCCCATTATGGTCCCTGACAAGCCCCCCGGAACCAGCGGCCCCGGGTTGCCTTTAGCAGCCCCGTCAAAATTAAGTTTGATCCACCCCAAAGGAGGTTTGGTCCAAGTGACCTCCCTGCGGCCATTCACTGAGTCAACTCTGGAAGAGGAGCCAAGGTACAATCTTTTGAAAATAATTGCCTCCCAAGGATTGTGAGGGCGGGAGCTGGGAATAGTTTTTGAATTCTCGACAGCAAAGGATAAGGCTCGCTGGGCAATAGAGGGAGCCATTCTAGGGATATTGCCGAAGAATCTAGCATTATGCTCCAGCCAAATTTTCCAGATGGAATGGTGAAAGGCAACCTCACAAAGGAATCGAAGCTTAGAATTCTTAAAGGGCTTGGGCCATTGGAGGAATGCGTCTTTAAGAGAGCGAGGGGAGCACCAGAGTACTTGGAAGGAAGACAACACACAGCTTAGGACCGAATGGGAAAAGGGGCAATGCAAAAATAAGTGATCGGATGTTTCACAGTCAGCTAAGCAAAGATAGCACCTGTTGGGAATTGCAAGGCCTCTCTTGTGGAGATTGTCTATGGTAAGGGCTTTGTTATAAAAGGCAATCCAAGAAAAGTAATTTATCTTAGGAATAATCCCTTTCCTCCAAATTGCTTTCCACCAAGGGTCCACAACAGCCTCACACGACAAAAGATCATAAGCGAACTTAACAGAAAACCGCCCATCCTGCGTTTTGCTCCAAATAATTCTATCGTCTCTTATGATCGAAGGAATTAACATCGATTAGAGGACACTGTACAAGAAATTCACCTCATTATCAAACCCATCCACCATCGAAAGTTTCCACCGAGGGGGAAGGGAACTCCGGTCAATGCAATTCGAAACCTTGAGATGACTGTTTGGATCAATCTGGGCCCTCAAGCCAGCCAAGTTCTGATTTAAAGCGAGATCTTCATCTGTAGCCCACCTGTCTCTCCAAAAAAGGATCATGGATCCATCCCCCAAGATCCAATGAGCACCCCTGTTAATCACCGAATGACCTTGAAGCACCGTCTTCCAGAAAGCCGAAGCTTCATGAGGAGACTCAGCTTCCAGGAGAGAATTTTCCCCAAGATACTTTCTTTTAACTATATTGACCCATTCTGCTGGTGCATTAATAAGAATTCTCCAAGCATGTTTGGAAATTAAGGCAGTGTTCATGAGCCTGGATCTTCTCAATCCCATGCCCCCTTGGTCCTTTCGAAGGCAAACCTTATCCCACGCCACCAGAGGAATTCTGGATTTTTCTTCGCTGTCGGACCAGAGAAAATTCCTTTGAATCTGCTCGATTTTGGAATGGATAAACACAGGAAGCATGAAAACAGACATGAAATAGGTGGGAATTCCTTGAAGATAGGCTTTGGTGAGGGTTGCCTTCCCAGCTTGAGATAGCAATTTGCATTTCCAAGTGCTGAGTTTCTTATGAAGCCGTTCCAAAATCGAATTCCAGATGTTCCCACCGCATCGCCCATTGCAAACTAGTGGCAACCCCAAATAAGTTGCAGGCAGGGAATCAATAGTGCATTCGAGGATTTTGGCAATGCGAATTTGCCTACGTAGAGGGGTATTAACAAAATAAATTTTGCTCTTCAAATAATTAACTTTTTGGCCAGAAGCCTTCTCATATCGGGATAGAATGCGCTTGATAGATTTGGCCTGAGTGACAGACGCTCCAGTGGATATGAGCGTGTCATCCACAAACTATTGGTGAGTGACAGGATCAACTTTGGAAGTAGGCAGAATGCCAAAAATCTTGCTTCGACGGAGGGCTTCATTCAAAGACCAACTAAGGACCTCTGCCAAAAGAATGAATAAAATAGGAGATAGAGGATCACCTTGTTTGAGGTCGCGAGCACTCTGGAAGAATCCAGTGGGGGACCTGTTGATCAGCACAAAAAAGGACGGAGTGTAAATGCAACTGTTCACAAGGTCAATCCAGTGATGATGGAATCCCAACTTGCAAAGGACAACACAGAGGAACCTCCTGTCCACTCTGTTAAAAGCTTTATTCATGTCTAGTTTAAGGAAAAGCGCAGCATTCTTGGAACATTGGGCAGTATGGAGGGTTTCGTGAATAGTAATGATGCCGTCAAGGATGTTTCTACCCTTAACGGTGCTCCCCTAAGTTGAACCTACCAAAGATGGGAGGAGGGATCTCAGACGATTGGCAATGGTCTTGGTAAGAATCTTGTAGAAAACATTGCAGAGGCTTATGGGACGATAGTCAGAAAAACTTTTGCAGGCGAGCGACTTAAGAATGAGAGCTAGGAAGGTAGAGTTGAGCTTTGGATGGATGGATCTTGATGCTTGGATTTCTAAGATATCCTCGCAGACATCAGGCCCCACAACATCCCACATAACTTGAAAGAATCGGGGGGGAACCCATCAGGCCCGGGGGCCTTATCTGGTTGCATGGAAAAAAGAGCATCCTTAATCTCAAAATGGGAAAAAGGTTCTAGGAGTTTAATACTTGCCTCATGGGGGACTTTGGTAGGGAAATTAGCAAGCAAGGATTTTTGAACTTGGAGGACGCTATCAAGAGGAGCACCCAACAAATCCTGGAAGAAATGAACAGCTTCGCTTCAAATTTACTCAATCTCCTTGGTAGTGCGCCCATCCTTACACAACACCTGTCTAATCTTGTTGGCCCCCCTGTGTCTCATGGTAGATGCATGGAAAAACTTTGAATTTGAATCATCGCTCTTCAGCCAGAGATCCTTGGACTTCTGATGCCAAAACATTTCCTCACTGGCAAGAATGGAATGATAGTCCACCAGGAGGCTCCGTTCTTCCTCTCTGAGGCCTTCAGAATACCCTTCGACCTCCATATTTTCCTCTAAAATCTTCAAGTGCTCAGATATGGACCTTTTAGACTCAAAAATGTTGCCAAAAACCTCCTTATTCCATGCCTTTAAGTTCTTTTTAATCATATTAAGTTTTAGGGCCAGTCTTTTGGACGCTGAACCAACCACCGTCACCTGCCACCATTTCGAAACCAACTATTTGAAATCCTTGTGGGAAATCCACATGGACTCAAATTTGAAAGGGATCTTAAACCTAGGCTCGCCAGTGGCCTCTAACAGAATGGGATTATGGTCCGAACCGATTCTTGGCAAAGCTGAGAGAGTTGCAGTGCCGAGGAAGGGAATAGCTTCGTGGGAAATGAGGAATCGGTCGAGCTTGACCTGGATGAGATTGCTCCCAATCCTCTTGTTGCTCCAGGTGAAGGACGCCCCATTAAGTTCGATGTCTAGCAGATTATTGGATGAAACAAAATCTCTGAAATCCTCCATGCTATGGCTGGCCAGCTCAGCGCCTCCCTTATTTTCAGAGGGATGAAGAGGGCAATTGAAATCCCCTCCCACAACCCACGGGAAGTCACTAAAACTTTCCCTCATTAGAGAGATGGTTTTCCACAACTCAGCTCGCTCTAAAGTAGAGTTCGAGGTGTAAACATTGGTCAAAATCCATGAAAAATTATCAACCTTGGAGTGAAACAGGACATTGATAGTCCTGCTGGAAGCCGATAGAAGACTACCCTCGACCTTGTCAGAGTCCCACAACACCATGAGACCGCCTGCGGAACCTATTGCGAGGGCTGGAAAGGAATTTGGCCTTGGCCCAAATGGCCCTGACAACCTTGACAGAGGCAGAGGCATCAGACTTAGTCTCCTGCAAAATGAGGATGGATGGGTTAGACTTCTTTCGGAGATCGGCCACCAACCTATGTTTGGCCGCTCCGTTAAGACCTCTCACATTCCATGAGAGGATTTTCATCTAGAAATTTTAAAGACTTTCTTGCCTCCCTTTCCCTGCTAGATGGGAGGTTTTGGGACAGGCGAATCACCCACCAGGGAGTCGAAATCTTCTTGAAAAAGCAACTGGTGGGATCCATTTGCAATGTCTGCTGCCATTTCCTTATCCCTTCTTTCTTTGTTAGGAGGTCGCCCCTATTTTCTTTCACAGTCGAAATCCACCCCTTACTTCTGGCTTCTAGTGTTTCGCGGACTAATGTTGCCATGTTGTTCGTCCCTATTGCCCAGCAGATACTCTTCCACTAGGGACTCAGGAGGTTTCTAGTTTTGAAAAATAGGGGAATCAGCCTGAGCAGACATACGGGAAGGAGACTGATCTTTTTCCACTTGAGGTTCTGGTTGGGAACTTGCATTACACAGAACGACGTTCGACTTGGGGAGAACCCCAGAAGGATCTAGAGACTCAGGCACTGTCACTACAGGGTGTTTCAGTTGTTTTCCTTCTTGCTCCGGGGGGTTTCCAGAATCCCCACCCTTCATCCCCGACTTTTGAAGAGGACAATTTGACTAAAGATGCCCCTGGGAACTGCATCGGGGACAAAAGGCCGGTCTATTTTCATATTTAATGACTTGCTTATGAAGAACGGAGCCTCTAGACCGAAGAGTGATGGAGGATGGAAGGTTCGCCTCCAAATCTGCTAGGACACAAAAGCAAGCTTGGACAAATCTGGTTCGGGCCCGAGTGGGAGGGTCAATGGTGACCAACTCACCAATGGAACGAGCGATACCCCTGATAACATTTTCATGCCAGCAGAAAATGGGAAGGTTCGGTAGCCTAACCCATATTGGGGCAATATTAATACTCTGGGTTTTGGGGTTAAAATCCATCCCCCACTTCCTGAGAAAGAGACTCCTACGTCCCAGAAACCAAGGGCCCCTAGCCAAAATTTTACAGTAATCCTTCGCATTATTCAGCCTAATTGTGAAAAAACCTTGGGATAGGGCAGCCAGCTCCATTTTCCTGCCGCCCACCTGCGGATGGTCTCCATATCGGGACGCCCTCCAATAAACTTCCCGATTAGGGTAAATTTTTCAAATTCAACGAAACTTGATAGGATTTCCTCCGGGATGTCTAGTTCATCCCCAGACGAAAAGAGGTCCTTAGTTAAAATACCATTTGGGGTTTCAAAAGCCGCTGCCTTTGCATATGATTTCTGTTGGCAGTCTCTCCCTTTGTCAGGCGGATCCTTCCCGCGTCTGCCTCCATCTTCGGGTAACTCCGTCAAGCCTCCATTCTCTAACTGCCCTCCCTCCGCCTTGTTGCGGCCCTCCAACTTGCCAGTGCCCAGGTTCATAGTGCTGGCGCTCCCGCTCCTGTGCCCTCCTGCCGCTACCTTCCCGCTCATCGCTGTTGTCCTTCCAAATCATACCAACATTTTTTTTGTTTCTTTCTCAAGTTGCATGCATCTGTTTTTTAAGAATCATAATAGATATGAGTGGGATTTTCTTACAACATATTTTTCCTGAGTTACGCAAAACTTTATTCTTTTCAAGGACCATAATAGAAATGAGTAAATTGCAAGACATGCTATAATATTTGACTTTTTTAACACTAATATATATTCCTAGTACATATGTTCTTCAAGTTAATGAGATGAAGATAAATATTTGTAAGCATTATCATATTATGGGCTCTTAAGTGTTCGTCAGTGCGGTTCAAACACTATTGTTCTTCACTACGATATAACAGAGGGCCTATGGGTATTACATACTCCTTTGCCTAGCGTACCATGGTTCTATAAAAAAATCAACCAACAAAAACAAAGCCTTCATGTTTTGCTAAATCTATAATTTTTTCCCATAAGATTGAGAATACGGAGGAGACTTCCCTATTATAAAAATAATTACATGCACCAAATAGTCAGGGTTGAGTCTGCAATTGTATGTGATAGTCAGGAAATATTTTTGTAACACTCAGGTCAGTGGCAGTAATAGTTGGGTCGACATTAGTAGTAATAGTCATCTGTAATAGTCAATAAATATAGGGTAAAAATTGACAAAAACAAAGTAGATAGTATCAAAACTACATAGTATAGAGAATCCCAGAGTCAGTGACTAAACAATGTCAGTGGTTGTAGTACAGGTGATAGGACAATTTCAAGAGTGGTTAGTAGTTAGAATAGATAGGGTAGAGTTAGTTGACATAGTATCCAAATTTTGAACCCAACCTCAAGAGGAAAAACTAACCTCACTAGTAGACTCATCAAAACAACAATAAAAAATAAGTATGGGGTGCCAAAAACTAGGGTTGTGGGATATAGCTAATTGTGATTGTCTTTTTGAGCTGATAATTTTGATATATAGCACCCAAGAACTTTTTTGGACTTTTTACTAAAAATAATAACCCTTGAAATCATACTTCTATTTTTAGTAAGTCACTAGTAGTCATTCAAATCACACCAAAATGGTTGTTGGTACTCGTAGACACCAAAAAGAGATGGAAAAAACTGCCTTAACATTGGAGACCACCACCAAATAAATTAGTGATCATTATCCAAGATAATCAATCAATATGGGATGACATCCAATGATTCAGAAGTGAATACATTACCTCCAAAACTAAATTTTGAGAACAAATTATAGAAGTTGATTATATGCTTCAAGACGTCCCACAAGTATTTGAGTTTCATGATACATAATAGTCAGGGCAAGGAAAAGGACCCCATAAGGAAAATGAAGGTTTTCACACTAATTTTGATCATGATACTATCTTCAAGATGCCTAAATTGGACTTTCTTAAGTTTAATGGGAAAGATGCAGGTGGGTGGTTATTGAAGAGATCTGCAAAAATTTATTCCAGAAAATAAAGCAGAAAGTAACAACTTGGAAGAAATGACACCACACAATGCACATATAACACATGAGATTTACCTTGGTTCACCCGATATGGGCTACTCCAACAAAACAAGAGCCACACCTCCTTGATATTATTATTCACCTTCTTGCCCGAAAATGGGACATTACAATAAATATAAAGGAAACTCTTTCAACCCTAAACCACTATGTGGTATTAGAATACATGGGCACAATACCGTGGGCTAAACCACCCACACCCACCATCCACCCACCAATCGTGGGAATCCCAAAAATCGCTCCTAAAAAGGAGGGGAAAAATTTTCCAGCGCGTTGCGCCAAACCCCCCGACACCCTCGTTCGAGGAGCTCCACTCCTCTTACACTTTCGTACCTGTCGTATAGTACTTCCTCGACAAAGGATGAAACACATACAAAATTCTCCCACTTGTTGAATACTTTGTTAGACCCATTTCAACTGTACAAAATCTAATTTTTTTTGTGCTAACTGCCTTGGTTAAAGCATCTGCAACATTTTCCTTCGTATCCACTTTTTCCAGCAACACTTTCTTCTGTTAAATCATGTCCTTGCTGAAATGGAACTTTGTATCAATGTGCTTCATTCTGGAATGGTAACCAGGGTTCTTTTCTAGAAATATAACACTCTAACTGTCATAATTTATCTTCACAGCTCCTTGAAAGAACCTAGTTTCAGCACAGTCTTTGTAGCCATACTGCTTCCTTAATAGCATCCGTGGTTGCCATATACTCAACTTCAGTGGTGGAAATAACAATAGTTTACCTTTTTCTCATCCAACTAACAACTCCTCCAAACAAGTTGAATACATATGCACTAGTTGATCTTCTATTGTCTAGATCTCCAGCCCAATTTGCATCAACAAAACCTTCTATATCCAAGGATTTGTCTTCTTTACCCATACCTTAATAACAAATAGAAAAATTAGATGTACCACGCAAATATCTGAATACCCTTTTTACAGCAGTCCAATGCTATTTACCAGGTTTAGACATATATCTACTCAAAACTCCCACTGCATGGGCAATATCAGGTCTAGTACAGACCATGACATACATTAAACTCCCTACAACATTTGCATAAGGAACATGGAATATTTCTTCTACCTCTTCTTCTATTTTTGAACATTGTTCAGCAGACAATATTTCACCTAAAAGAATATGTACCTTTACTGGTTTACAATCCTGCATATTGAATCTCTTCAACACTGTGTCAACATATTTTTTTTGATCCAGCCACAAATTTCTATTAGAACGATCTCTGTTTATTTTCATACCCAAAATAAAATTTGCAGGGCCAATATATTTCATGTCAAATTGAGAAGCTAACCAAGACTTCACTTCCTTGATCATTTTATTACTGTTTCCAATTAGTAACATGTCATCAACATACAAAACTATAATAAGTACATTACCAATTTTATTTGAATATACACAATGATCATCATTACTACGAATAAAATCAATCCCTAAGACATAAGTATCAAATTTATGATACCGCATTCTAGGTGACTGTTTCAGTCCGTACATAGATTTATTTAACTTACATACAAGATCCTCCTTTCCTGCAACAATGAAACCTTCAGGTTGTCTCATGTAGATTTCTTCCTCCAATTCTCCATGGAGGAATGCAGTCTTAACATCCACTTGCTCTCTTTCAAGATCAAATGCAACAAACATAGATAACAAGAATCTTATTGAGGTTAGATTTGCAACAAGAGAAAATACTTCACCGTAGTCAATTCCCTCTACCTGAGAATAACCTTTAGCAACTAAACGAGCTTTATATTTCTCCACTTTACCTTCAACATTCTGTTTCTTCTTGAAGATCCATTTGCAACCTATTGCTTTTATTACACCAAGTAATTTCACTAGATACCATGTTTTAATATTTTTTAGGGCCATCATTTTCTCATCCATGGCCTTTTCCCAATAGTTTGTCTCTTCAGAATTAACAACTTCTCTAATTGTTCTAGGATATTCATCAGTAATAGATAATACAAAAGAAGTAGGTAATGAAGATGGACTGTACCTTTCAGGTTGCCATCTTTCCCGTGTTGATCTCCTTACCACAGGTGTATGAACCTCTTGTTCATCCTCATCCAAATCCTCATATGTCTACTCCTCTCCTAGATCCTCTTATGTGTAATCTTCTCCCAGATCCTCTTCTGTGTGATCTTCTTCTATGAGATGAAATTGGACCTTCTTGGGTTCTTCTTCTATTACTTCTTTCTTGTGATCACTTTTCATTTCCCTAAACACCACATCTCTACTGTAGACTGTACTTTTAGTTTCTAGATTCTAAAGTTTATATCCTTTAACACCATATTTATAACCAATAAAGATACATTTAACAACCTTATTATCAAAATTACTTTTCTCCTTTGGAATATGCATGTCTGCATCAAATCCAAAAATGCTAAGATGTGAAAGAGAGGGTTTCTTACCAAACCATGCTTCAAATGGAGTTTGATCCAACAATGCTGTTGTAGGAGATTGATTTCACAAGTAGCATACCGCATTCACTACCTCAGCCCAAAATTCCTGTGCCAAACCTGCACCATTGAGCATACTTCTAGCCTTTTCCATCAGGGATTTGTTCAATCTCTCTGCAACTCCATTTTTTTGGGGTGTATATGGAGTAGTCTCCTGTCTTGCAAGACCACATTGCTTACAAAAATTCTCAAATTTATTTGAATAATACTCTCCTCCATTATCAGACCTCAACACCTTAATCCTTTTATCAGTTTGATTTTCAACAAGTGCTTTAAATTCTCTAAATTTATCAAACACTTCATATTTACTCTTGAGAAAATAAATCCATGCGTATCTTGAAAAATCATAATAAAAGAAGCATAATACCGTGATTTTCCAAGGGATGGTACATGAACAGGACCAAAGATATCACTGTGAATCAGATCTAATATACCTCTAGCTCTTGCAGCACATATGGGAAACTCACATGATTTTGTTTGCCATAAATACAGTGTTCACAAAAATAAAAAACCATTGAGCAATCAGGGATACCATGAACCATACCTTTACTGTGTAGGGTATGCAATCCATTTTTTCCAATATGTCCCATTCTTTGATTCCAGAGTGTTGAGCTTTTATCTGATTCAGCTTCGAAAACAGTTGAGCTATTGCACTCATTTATCATAGTGCTTCCCAATAACTTATACAAAGTTCCAATCTGAACTCCTCTTGCTAACACCATTGATCCATAAACCATTTTGCATGAATCCTTACTAAAACTAACATTTACTGCTGCATCAACCATTTTGCTTACAAAAATTAAATTTCTAGCAAGGCCTAGAATATGCATCACACCTAGGAGGGTTTTAACCATACCATATTGCAACAAAAATTTCACCCTTCCACGACCAATGATTCGAAGTGGTGAATCATCTCCTAAAAGTACCTCCCCTCCCTCATATCTTTCATATTCACTGAACCACCCCGTGTGAAGATTCATATGAAAAGAGGTACCAGTATCGATCAACCAATCATTTTTATCTAAACGTGTGGAGGAGGATGCCAGATATACATCCCCTCCTTCATCAGTGGATTTATTTATCTCTGTGGAAGTGGATTCATCGGATCTCTTTTTAGAATCAAAATTCTTTGATCCGCAATCCTTCTTCATGTGACCAAGCTTACCACATTTCCAACACTTTCTCTCAAAATTTCCTCGAGACTTGGATCTACCTCTAGACATAGACCTATCACCATATCTAGATTTATCCTTTTCCTTGGCACGCCTTCTCACTGTTAGGAATGCCACAATATCCTCTTTTTCATTTTTCTACTCATATCCTTTGATATTAGGGATGCCACAATAGCCTCAAACTTCAATGTGGATGAAGTTGTACTACCGATTGCGACCACTAGGTTATCCCACGAATCTGGTAAAGAGCATAGCAAAGTAATACATTTATCTTCCTCACTTAACTTAATATCAACAGATGTAAGTTGACTTACCATTGTATTGAATGAATTCAAATGATCTACAACTGAATCTCCTTCACTCATCTTGAGATTGTACAATTTCTTTCAGAGGAACAATTTGTTCACTAGGGACTTAGATTGATACAAAGCCCCTAACTTCTCCCAGAGATCCTTTGTTGTAGCTTCTCCAGAAACATTGATTAGGACTGAATCTGCAAGACATAGTCGAATCAGACTTCTTGCTTTCCAATTCATCTTTTCCCAATATTCATCGGATGTACCCATAGGTTTTGTTTTTTTCGAAATAGCAACCCATTGATCTTTGTCCACGAGCATATCTTCCATATTTAACTTCCATAACTCAAAAATTTTACCATCAAATTTCTCGATCTCTATCCTTGAATGATTTCTTGTCATTTTTCCTTCAAGCTCCTTTTGCATAACTCCCACTCCGAAATAGGTTTTCTCTCACTTCTAGAAACCCTAGATCCTCTTCAAATGAAATGAAACCCTAGCAATAAAGGCGTCCCCCAATGGCTAATCGACCTGGTTATGATACCAAATGAAGAGATCTGTAGAAACTTATTCCAAAAAATAAAGCAAAAAGTAACAACTTAGAACAAATGACACCACACAATGCACATATAACACACGAGATTTACCCTGGTTCACCCAATATGGGCTACTCCAGCAAAACAAGAGCCACACCTCCTTGATATTATTATTCACCTTCTTGCTCGAAAATGGGACATTACAATAAATATAAAGGAAACTCTTTCAAACCTAAACCACTATGTGATATTAGAATACAATGGGCACAATACCGTGGGCTAATCCACCCACACTGACCAACCACCCACCAACCGTGGGAATCTCGAAAATCATCATTATAAATTCTTGGTGATGCCATTTGGCTTCACCAATGCACCTTCCACATTTCAAAACCTTATGAACAACAATTTTTGTCCCTTCCTTTGTAAATTCATTTTGGTTTTCTTTGATGATATTTTTGTTTATAGATGCTCTTAGGAAGAGCACCTCTCCCATGTGGACCAGACTCTACAACTTTTGGCACAAAATCAACTTTATGCTAAGCGGTCCAAGTGTTCTTTTGGGTTGACGAAAGTGGAATACTTGGGACACATTACCATCCAAGATGGCATTAAAGTTGACCTTAGGAAGATTCAAGTAATTCAGGAGTGGTCAAAACCTCACACTCTAAAATATCTTCATGGATTTTTTGGTCTTATAGGCTATTACCACAAATTTATCCATAACTATGGAGAAATTGTTGCTCCATTAAAATCCATGTTAAAAAAGAATTCTTTTACTTGGACTGGTCTAGCTGAACATGCTTTCCTAGAGTTGAAGCATGCTATGAAAACCACTCTGATATTAGCAATACCTAATTTTTTAAACCTTTTGTAATTGAAAGCGATGCTTCAGGCAATGGTATTTGCACGGTGTTGATGCAGGAAGAGCACCCCTTGGATTTCACTAGTAAAGTTCTTTTCAATCACAATATAGGTAAATCAACTTATGCTAAGTAAAAGCTTATCATTTTGCATGTGGTTACTCATTGGTGACCTTGTCTCATTGGGCATCATTTCTTCATTAAAATAGATCATCAAAGTTTCAAATATTTCTTAGAGCAACGAGTTGCCACCCTTGAACAATAGAAGTGGTTCAAGGGTCTCTAAGCTCATGGGCTATGATTATGATATTACTTATTAAAAGGGCAAAATGAACATTATGGCAGATACCCTCTCTCACCAATTTGAGGCTCACAGTATGCTATGTGCCATTTCTTCACCCATTCCCTAGTGGATAAATTCTCTTCGTGAGGAGGTGCTTAAGGATTTAGGCTTGCAAAATTTGGTTGCCTCCCTTAAAACAGAGCCTACCTCATGTCTTCGATACACTTGGGATGGATAATATTTATGCTACCACCAGTGCCTTGTTGTTCCTCACACATCTCCACTTTGGGAACTTCTCATGAAGGAAATGCATGCTTCCCCCACTATAGGCCATTCAGGGTTCCTCAAAACATATGAAAGGATTAAGTATACCTTTTATTAGAAGGGTATAAGAAGGATATACATAATTTTATGGTAATATGTGACACATGTTAATTGATGAAAGGATAAATGGTGCATTCTCTAGGAACTCTACAACCCTTGCCTATTCCTAAACAGGTTTGGATAGATATTTCCATGGACTTTATTGAAGGGTTACCTAATTTTTGAGGAAAAATGGTTATTTTTGTGGTAGTGGATCATATTTTGAAGTATGATCATTTTTTTCCTCTTCAATACTTACATGGCCTCCATAGTGTTTGATTGTGACCCTACATTCACTAGTAATTTTTGGCAATAATTATTTAAGTTGTAGAGAACTCAACTCAAAATAAGTTTAGCGTACCATCCATAAATAGATGGCCACACTAAGATTATCAATAAATGTTTGGAGATCTACCTTCGTTGCTTTGCCTCTGATCATACTATATAATGGGCAAAGTGGATTCCCTTGTTCAAGTGGTGGTATAATACTTCCTATCACACAAGGACCAAGGTCACCCCTTTTGGAGTAGTTTATTGATGACCTCTGTTTACACCCTCCTACATTCTATGCAGCTCTAAGGTCCATGCAATCGACACTACACTCAACCAACATTTCGAAGTCTGTCAATTAAAGATGAATTTGGAAGTGGCCGAGAACCTTATGCCAACAAGTTTATCAACACTGTTCTAAACATAGCTTTGATTTTGGTGATATGGTATTCCTTGACTTGTATCCATACAAACAATCATCCTTCCATATTTGCAGATACCAAAAACTAGTAGCCAAGTACTATGGGATCTACTAGGTTTTATAATGGATTGGTGCCATAACCTACAAATTGGCCCTACCATTGACATCCAAAATCCATCATATTTTACATGTATCCTATCTCAAGAAGGTTGTGGAAAATCAAGTGCAGGTTTAGCCTTCCCTACTAGAATTGGATGAAGAAGATTTTTATCAAGCCAGAATAAGTATTGGATCATAGGACGTGCACTCTTCATAGCCAAGTCATTACTGAGTTCTTTGTTTAGTGGTGTGGTCTACAATCGAAATATGCTACATGGGAGTCTCTCCAGTAGTTCCAGCACCTATTTCCTCAGCTATAGCTTTGAGGACAAAGCTTTTTGAAGGTGAAGGACATGTTAGGACCCCATCCTAAAATTAATTTTGTAATTCTCAATTGATTATATAATGACCCACATCCAATGTGGGGACCCCATTATAATATTAATTTGTAATACTTTTGTAATGGTATGTGGTAAGTAAGACTCCTAGACAAGTGGGGTCATTTCATGTAATTGTTATCAAGAATGTAACCAATATTTGGTAGAGGATTCTAGATCGAGTGGCATTTTGCATGTAAGCCAACTCTTAAGCTTAGGGTTAGGGTTGCATTGAAGATTTTCTTTAAAATACATGGAGCCATGTATGAATGTATCTTTTTGCACTTTAATGAAATATTGAAGGAGGTTGCCCCCTTGAAGAGGCCCGCGACACTAAGTTATTTTGTGATATTGTTTCAATTCTCCAATTACTTTTTGCATAGTGTTATTATGTTATTTGATGAATTTATATTTATTTATAGTATTTTGTGAGAGTGAGTTATTTTTAATAGTAGGTTCCTAACCAATATTTTGGTATTTTTATGGGAGTGAAACTACATATAACTTATTAAAAAAATCTAACACCTACCAATTTTTACTTTTACAAGATATTTATCGTAGATGCTCGGGGCTCAAAGGCACTAGACGTGGGATTTTTTAAAGCTAACCATACAAGTGCAAACATATAATATGGTGGACATGGTGATATCAATGATCAACCTAAAATTTATAGAGAATTAATGAGGCATTGTTGAGGTGCAATAGAAGCAACCCTAAGGAGCATGAACAAAAAATTAATGAGGTATAGTTGAGGTGCAACAAAAGTGATCCCAAGGAGCACATGCCATTGGTGGGAGAGTAAAATTTTAGATATTATATACCCCATGAAAATAAATTTTATAATAACTGGTTATAAAGTAACACTAGGTGAAGAGCCACCAAGAGGTATAAATATTGGCTCACTAGTCAGTTACAAAGGTCAAAAACCATATGTTTGCAAGACCTTGAGTTTTCTTCTTTGTTTTCTTTTTTTTTGGATGGACTTTTTGAACCAAGTTTGATACTGCTTTTGAGCTTCATTCTTGTTATCCACCAAAGTGGATGATTTTGAATCAATGTACTCCATGATTATCTTTATTAATACATGCTTTGAAATTTTGTTTTCAATCTATATATGTTGATGGTGGTTACACTTAGTTTTTTTCAAAGTCTTCCTCTCCTTTGAATATTACACCTTCTTAGATCTTAGGCTTTGTGAATACTAGTCAGGTTGGGATTGGTTTTAAATTAGAGTCACTTAACCAGATTGAAATTGAATTTTAGGGTAGTATAGACTTGTTTATTTTCTTTATTTTATTTATTTTCTCTTACCCTTAAACCTTTGATTTTTTACTTGGATCATGTTTAGATTATGAGTAGATTAATTTTTGGTTAAATGTATTTTTAGTTTATAATAGTTTAAATTTTGCATAACTCTCATATACATTAGAAAATGAGTGGAGTGGAATGGTTTTCAGATAAGCATTTTGATTCTAAGACATTGTGCTTGGGAAATTTATCTCTATGAGTCATACCAATAAAGGACCCTTGAAGGAACAACTATGAATGACCTATAAATTTATCTACACCTTCCAAGACCTAGCATACCCAAATCTTGGGGGGAACAAAATTCCCTTTCAAGAGGGAATAAACCTTGTTCTAAGTGCATTGGCTTGCCCTTAAGAGTGCGTCTTTTGCATGTCAAACACTTGTACATATTTGTATATAGTTGTACTTGTATGTATTTTGTATCATAGCAAGCTAACTAGATTACCCTAGGCAAAGCTAACTAAAATTTCCCTAGACAAATCTAACTAAATTTGCCTAGGCAAAGATCTTATCTAACTAAAATTCCCTCAGTCAAATATCTCTATATAGCTATACATAAATTTATATATTTCTTGTATCATAGCTAAAGTCCCCTTGGAAATGTGTTTTATCTAAGCTAATGCTCCCTAGGAAAATTAGCAAAAGTCCCATTGGGCAAAGCTATATGTATACATAGCTATATGCAATTTGCACTATAGAAATGTATCACAAAATTATCCAATATCCCCTTAGAAATGTGTTTTATCTAAGCTAATGCTCCCTAGGAAAATTAGCAAAAGTCCCACTGGGCAAAGCTACATCTATACCTAGCATATACAATTTGCAGTAAAGAAATGTATCACAAAATTATCCAATATCCCCTTGGGTACATCATTTTTTAACCTAAATCATATTCTAGTGAAGTTTCACTACACTAGGTAAATCATGAAGGGAGGAATTGTGAGCTAAATTGCTACCCAAAGCTAAACAAGATGAGAGGACATAAAGCCCCATCTATTTACCAAGTAGTTGATGTTGTAAAAATGCAAAAAAATGTTGGA
The DNA here is from genome assembly GCA_028583015.1 of Wollemia nobilis. Taxonomy (NCBI): domain Eukaryota; kingdom Viridiplantae; phylum Streptophyta; class Pinopsida; order Araucariales; family Araucariaceae; genus Wollemia; species Wollemia nobilis. The sequence goes on along the minus strand of JAQPPZ010000012.1, from coordinate 8,768,373 downwards.
TTTGTTCAAGTTTGAAGGATTTATTTGGAGTTTCAAATTATATAAAGTGTTTTATTTTGGAGGCTAAAGCAAGCAATTTTAGACTTAAAATTGTTTAAGATTGGCTTAATATTTCAATCCAAAAGCTTGTAGTTGGATTACCTTGGCATCAATCTAGCAAAGAAAGCAGGTAAGAGCATTTGGGTAGCAACATTAATAAGATCATCCAAAATTTTCAACATAGGGAAAAAATTATGGAGGAAAAGTATTAGTGTTAGAAGTAAGCAAGCCAAAAAAATTATATGCTAATGTTTTCAAAATATCATACAAAATGAGGAGCTTATAAAGAAAAAAGTGTATAATACTAGGTGCTCCAAAAGATGGCAAGCTTGACACTTTTTTGTGGTGATGTTAGCATAGCTTTACAAAAGTACAGATAAGTATAAAGCCAAATGTGAGGAGTTGATCAATGACCTGCTAGCTTCACCAGTATAGAAACCAAGCTAAGAAGATGCATGCCAAAAAAAATTTCTCTTTGATGTTAGAAAGAGAGTTTTAAAATTTTGGCATAGTGCAAGGTTTATAAGGTGAATGATATTCATTATGAAATAGGGTGAGCTAGAACCTTTTGACGAGTGATGTTAATTAAAATTTTAAAAGTTATAGCATAAGTAAAGGAGCACAAAATGGAAACTAAGAAGCAAAGCAAAGAAAAATAGTAGCCCAAACTAGAGATCTTTAGATAAGCCTTAAAATTATCTGGCATATTTATACTAAGCAAGATAAGCAATCTAGAATATGGTAGACAAAGCAACAACATCCCATACTAGAAGGCATCAATGTAAAGATCACCCAACAATTAGGAGAGAAATGGTTAAGCCACATGGCATTTATTAGGGCTTGAAAGTGACAACCGCCTTGGCTAAGCATAATGGATGATCTTATAAATCAAAATAACCTATCAAAAGACATGAAATATGTCAAGTGGCGCCAACTCATCCCCAATCATGTAGAAATAATTTTTGCACATAATTGTATATAATAGTTAGCTTTATTTTGAGCTTAACAAAAGCTATAAACAGAGCAATTCTCCTAATTGTATGGGGTCAAATATTTAAAGTTTGCTTTTCTTGTAAGCTACATGTTCTAATATACCTTTAAGCAATTCAAATTTGTTTGGTTTCCTTCATTCAAAGTATTTATGAGCATGTATTGTGTAGGATCAATTTTTATATTTATGTTCTAGCTAAAGTAAATTTTATTAGGCTAAAGGATGTCTGGCTTATTTTAGTTGGAATGCTTGGAATTATGAATGTTGTGAGAACCATAATATATTATATGTAAATTTAGTATTTTTTTTTATGTTTTAGCTAAAGTAATTTTTGTTAGGCTAAAGGTTTTATTGGCTTATTCTAGTTAAAATGCTTGGAATATTGAATGTTGTAAATCTAAAGTTCATCATGTTGTATTCATATGATTTGGATGAGTGAATATATTTTAGGTTAGGCTTTGCTTGAAATAGATAGTGTATGATCATTTAGCTAAAGATCTTGTTATTATATTAATCTTATATGCAATAAATACTATTTCTATTCTTGCTTCCCTTTCTTTTTCTCTATTTTATTTTTAATTATATTAAGGAGTTGGCATTCTATGGAGGTTTATCTAGAAGCATTTCTAGATCATCCAATATTGAATTTGTTCTAGGGCACAATTTTCATACCTAGGAAAATTGAAGGATGAAGAGTTGACACACTCGATGGGACCAAACAAATTTGGTTTACCCCACAAAGAATTAATGATGGGACAATAACCTTATTAGAATTTAGGAATGTAAAAGAATATCAAATCCACCATGGGATTAAGAAGTTTTGACACACTAAAATATATAAATGGTCAAAATTAGGGTGAATATCTTGATATTGCAAGTGGACGAACATCATTTTACCTAATGACTTTGTATTCAAGAACCTAAAGGTAGATGAATTTACTAGAAGGACATAGCTCTAGAGTTTTACAAGCATAATATTAGAAGATAAGAAGATAAAATAACCACTATACTTTGTTGAGCTATCAATCTTCAAGACACACCAAAAAGGCAAGTCACTTTCACATGTTTGTGTTTTATCTATTTAAAATCCAAGTCCTCTACAATCCATACCTCTAGTGTCACCTAGAACCATTAACAACCAAATCTAACCTAGTTGGAATAGTGTTGGACCCCTAAATCTTCAATGCCTCCACGATATCCCACTAGCCACACTTAAAGCTTTAACTTCATTTGATGGTAGTGAGAAAACCATATATGAGCACTATAAAGACATAGTTGTCCTTGCCACTATGCATAATATTATGCATGATGATATAATGGTGAAATTACTAGCCTTGTCTTCTTGAGGTAAGGTATTGTCTTGGTACTATTTATTAGAGGAAGGTAGCATTAGCACATGGAAAAAAATTGTTGAACCCTTTATCCTAGAATTCAATGATGCAGGTGAATCCTTTTATCAACTCACCCAATTCACCTCCATACAGAGGCATCCTTAGGAAAACATCACAAATTTCAACATCCAATTTAGTAAAACTTGGAGAAGAATTCCTCAGTCTATAAGGCCATATCATGCCCAAGCCTACATATACCACCTCCATACTTTTATTCCAAACTTAAGTCTTCAAATCTGATAGTTTAATGCGATGAGATTCCCTTAGATATTTCAATTTGTTTTAGGAAAAAATATCATCTCTATTGGAAAATTACTCCAAAACTTTTGTTGCTATACTTTCTAGAAATTTCTTAGCAAGCCTTATCTCTAGCTATTGTAACCCTTGCATTACCTACTTTACCTACACCTAATCTATATCCTCAAAATACTATTCAAGCCACCCCTATACCATATCTTCCTACTCCAAAACCAAAATAATATACGGAGATGCAAGAGCTTAAGGTAGTAGTCTAAAATCTAACAAATAGAATCATAGTAATGGAACAATAGAATGCTAAGAGGAGGTTTGAGGGCTATCAACAAAGAAGGTAACCCTATGTCACAAAATACCAAAGGGATTTGACTAGCAACTCTGCTTAGAAATAAAATTGCTATTTTTAGAGGTCAAGAGGAGGAGCTATCCATCGCTTGAGAGGAGTATTGGTGCTTAGCTTGCAATGATCCTCATAATGTTGATACCCACATCGTCTATCAACACCAATGCTAGTTGGCTATAGTAAAAAAATTAGAAAGAAAATCAAAAGGATTATGGGTATGTTGATTGATCCAAAGTCAAATCTAGTTGCTAAAGAGCCTTCAACTTCCAATCCAATCCATATATTGACAAAAACTAGGAAGAATTTTTTTTTGTCAAATATTTAGAGAGTTGATAGTCTATAATTTTCCCCATAACCTAAAAAGGAATACAAGAAGGAGAAACCCAAGGAGTAGACCAAACCAAAACTACCAAAATGAAATCAAGAGGAAACAAGAGATCAAGCATTAAGGAAGTTGTAGTATCCTTCAATTACCAAAAACCAAAGGGAAGAAGCCATGCAATACTATCAAAATAAGTTTGAGGAATCAATCTAGAAATAAGGATGTCATATCCATACAACTACAACATCATTGAACAACTAAAGAAAATTACCTTAAGATTTAGTATGTACGATGCTCTACTCATTCTTGAATAGATTGACTTGCTCAAAGTTTCCCTAGAAAATGTATTTCCAAGCAGATCTAGCTATCTAGATTTGAACGTTGCTTGAAATCAGCCAACTCTTGACATTGGTAAGATTAATCCACCTCATTTCTACATGTATTTGTGCATGGAGGGTTAGATTGTACATATTTATATGGTAGATCTTGTAGCTACCATAATATTTATACCTAAGGCCATTTGTGAGGTAATGAGTATGAAATACACCCAAACTAGTTTCAGTGTACTACAACTTGGAAAATCAACATTCTAGATGGTGGGAGCTATAAAAAAGGTTCCAATGTTGCTCCACAAGGTTTTGGATATCTTAGTAATCTAAGAGGTGATAATGGTGGACCTTCCACCACTATTTAGATTGTGCTTATCAAGGGAGTTCACAACAAATATTGGAGGATATCTATCCTTGGGTTACACTCATATGATGATTTCTTACAAGGGAAGAAAGATCCAAATATGTGCTAAAAATTATATTCCCTACCACACAGAGATACTTGAAGAGAAAAGTGTTAATCTAGCCAATGATACCTTAGATTAACTTCAAGTGGAGATATAAGAGCATCTATAAGACGTGGATAAGTTGATATAAGAGTCACAAGCTGAAGATGAATTTTCCATGCTTGATTTCAATGTAGTAATCCACATAGGGAACTCATCACATATCTAGGCCAACCAACTATCAAATCTTGGATGAAATAAGTCACATGTTCTAAAATATAGATAGGTGGTAGTAGTGGAAGTAAGGATTACTTTGGTATGGATATTGCAGATTCTAATGAATGATCTCCATGGGAAGCATCTAGCTTACAAAAATGTAGCAAAATCATGTATAATATTATAAATAAGCAATATTGAATAATATTTATGAAAGCTAAGTGTTGTATAGCTATTGGCTAGAGCGGGCAACACCATAGTGCTCACATGAAACAAAGTTTTGGAAAATCACACTAGACAATTCACATGCATGTTTGAAAGAAGGTTACATGGATTAGGAGGTCTAAGAATATAAAAAAAAAAACTAAGGAAGAGACAACTACCATGACTAAACACAAGGTAGAATAGAGGATAAATGTACCTTTTCTCATCTAGATACACTAAAAAGTCTTTTCTCATGAGCTTTATAGAGAAAGGAGGGTTGATTAGATGAGTGACTTTAGTAACCTTCTATATCAGAGAAGTCTCTATAAGGAGAAGTCCCTTTCTTAGGATTTCATAAGACCTAAGCAAAGACGCTCTTTAGAATAAAGTCTATCTTCTATCCCTTATTCCCTAAAATTCCTAGTATTTTTTTCCATAAAATCCATGCCCAATAGACAAGGCTTCTATTTCTAATTTTTTTGCCTCCTGCAAGCAGAAGTCCCCTATGAGTCACCAAAGTGTAGTTAAGTTTCACTAAATCAAGAAAATTCTTAAAGAATTTTGAGTTGATTTACCACCCATAGATGAACAAGATGAGAGGGCCCAAATCCCCATCAATCTATCAAGTAGATGATGCTATAAAATATCAAAGATGCTAAAAATGGAGATCCTTGGAAGAATGTTGCTAGTAAATTTCAAACTCCCTATACCACAAGGCTATGTTGACCCACCAGACCAAAAGGATAATGACTTACAATTTTTTGGTGGTAGCTAAGTTGAACCTAGCCATAGGTAGGAACCGTAGAACCTTTCCAATGGTAACTAAAATGAGCCTACTCTTGGCAAAGTTTCTATCTTCTCAGTAGTCATAGATCCATCCCTTAACTAGATGGGTGGATTCAGAGAATGGACCATCCTTTGGGAAATTGGGTTGTAACACATCATATACCCTGGTGTTATTAAAAAAATTGTATACTAAGCTATTTCAAGGTCACCCTAAAATTTGTGACAAAAGATAAAAGGGATTAGACTGGCTAAACCAAAAGGAAATAGTTTAGGCACACTCATCAAATAAAGAGGTATGGTAATTTTTATATGAAGGAAACTTTAGAGCATCAAAAATCAAGCAAGGAGAAGAATGATAGAAAAAGGGCACTCAGTGGACCAGGAGATGAATGATAAAACACCAAATAAAAATTGGGTTATCATTCAATTTTGAAGGATTTGTTTAGTGTTTCAAATTATATCAAGTGTTTTATTCCAGAGGTTGAAGCAAGCAATTCCATACTCAACATTGTTTAAGGTTGTCTTAACCTTCTAAGTCAAAATATTCTAGCTAGACTATCTTGGCATCGAGCTAGCAAAGAAAGTAGGTTGGATCTTTTGGGGAGCAACATTAGCAAGAGCATTTGAAATCTCTAGCATAGGGCAAATCTTGTGGAGGAAAAGTATTAGTGTTGAAAGTAAGCAAGCCATAAATTTTATATGTTAATGTAAGTGCTTCAAAATATTTGACAAAGTGAGGAGCTCATAAAGCAAAAAGTGTCTAAGACTACGCCTTACAAAATATGGTAAGTTGAACTTTTATTTTGTGGTGATATCAACATGGATTTTTAAAAGTATGGACAATTATAAAGTCAAAAGTCAAGAGCTAGTCAATGACCTACCAACTTCTTGATAGTCTCATTTGGCTTAAGCATCTCACCCCTAAGATTACTTTCTTCTTTTAGCTTGGGGTTTGTTGGCATTTTTGCCACATTGTTTTGATTATTGCTTATTCTGTGTTTTTCTATGAGTTTTGGTGCCAAAATAGCTAAGTCCGAAGACTGTCGCGATATCGTGACGAAAAGCAGCATGGAGAGCGTGGCTTCAAAACTGTCGTGATATCACGACATGTCGCGCTATCGCGGGTGTTTAGAGGAGAGAGAAGCCAAAGCTGGAGAATGTTGCGATATCACGACGTGTTCCAAAATCGTGGTCAAAGTGGTCAACGAAGGCAGAGCAGTAAAATTATCGTGATTTCGTGACATGTCGCGTTTTTGCGACTTGCGATGGCCATAAAGCAGAGTGATAGAAAAGGTCGCGAAATCATGACATAATTGAGAAAAGGGTAATGGCAATGAGACTCGTCACGATATAGCGACAAAAAAGTGAACACGGAGGCAGAATGTAAAAAACGTCGTGATTTCGTGACATATTATGGAGAAAAGGCTAAAGAGAAGGAGGACACGACATGTCTTGCTTTCGCAATGTGAAAGCGCGAAAAGAACAAAATGGTACGGAATGTCGCGATTTCACGACATGTTCCATTTTCATTGCTTGTAAGAGGATGAAGGTCAAGGAAGAGAAAAGCTGTCGCGATTTCGTGACATGTTCTTGGTATAAAGAAGAGAAAAAGTAGAAGATGTCACGATTTCATGACATGTCGCATTTTCGCGACGAGAAGCAAAGAGAAGACCAAGCGAGAGAAAGATGTAGTGAAATCGTGACTTGTCGCATTTTTGCGGTTTGAAACAACGAAAGGATAACATGGGAAAAAATGTCACAAAATCGCGATAGGTCATAGTTTCGCGGGAGCAAAGCAGGGAAGGAGCAGAATAGTATGAAACGTCATGATTTTGTGACGCATCGCGTTTTCGCGACCTAAGGTGACAAAGGAGAACAAAGAGCCAAATACGTCGCGATTTCGTGACCTAAGGTGACAAAGGAGAACAAAGAGCCAAATACGTCGCGATTTCGCGACATGGTTGGTTTTCGCGACCCGAAAGTGGCAAAAGCGTACGGATAGAGAATACGTCACGATTTCGTGACATGGTTGGTTTTTGCGACCCGTCATAATTTCGCGCCAGAAAGCAGTTCAACGGCCCGATGAGGTATTGCGATTTCCGAGGATTAAAAGCTCTCCAGAATTTAATGTTTTGCTGCTTTCCAATGCGTGCAAGATAGAAGAACGTGCTCAGGCCTATAGCTTTCGAAGTCACCAGAATTGAAGATGCCTCCATTATTTAAAGCTTATGTTCATGATTTTCTAACGGTCCAAGCATGCTCTGAGAACAACCATTTAATGAAGATGACCGGTTCCTTGTATCATTCAATTTTTGGCTTCTCCGAGGCTGGTTTAAGGGGATCATTTCCTTATTTATGTTGCACATTTTGTGGATCTCTAGGAAGTTCATTTCATGTTTTAAATGCTACAAAGAGGCAAGACCTCTATAAATATCAATGTATATCTCAGAAAGAGGCATCGAGAGAGAGACTTTTGCTAAAAAACTTTTCAAGTTCTTTGCATGAATGAAAGATATTTGGCCACTGGTTTTGCAAGCAACTTTCTATGTGTTTTTCCTTCTATCTTATGCATTCCTCATTTATGCTCGTATTTCTTATCTGCTGCTAAATTTAAATTCTGCGTCTGAGTTTAAATATTGCTAGTGAGGAAGTGAGTTTTGGAATGCGATTCTGAAGGTTATCTGTGCAAGGTTGTAAGTAAATTATGTCGCTATCTTTTGTTATATGTTGTTAGTGTGCTTGAGGTTATCTGCTGCTAATCTTTCCAAGATCTGATAAATTCGGCCTGTGGCTATATTTCCCATTTCTTTATGCATATTTCCAATTCCTTTCCTATAACTCTAGTCTTCAAGAATATAAAATTTAGTAAGGGAACCAACCCTCTCTGGAGATTGGTCTGGGAGACATTTCTTTCTCCCAGCCTTTCAATGTTGGCCGGGTCTAGGGCGCATTTCGCATAAAATCCTTTCCTGTGGCAGATTCGTGACCAACAATTTTTGGCATGCCCGGTGGGACAGACTGTTTCTGTCTCAAAAAGATCCCATAGTATTGAGGGTTTAATGTTTGCCTTCATGCCGTATAGTTAGAACATTTGGTGACTCTGCAGTACCCAAAAATCTCTGAACGTGGATACAGTGAAAGCTGTACTTCATGATCACGAGATCAAAGTCCAAAAAAGTTGAAAATCTTGTTGAGTTTTTTGAACTTGACAGCACAAAAAAAGGTGAACACTCTAGGTTGGTTTCCCCATCGCTTGCATCATCTGCCATATCTACACAAATCCTTGGTATTGTTACTAGTTTTCCATCTTCTCAGTCACATACACTAGTCCCAATGGCCCAGTATCCTCAACCCAAGAAGTTCTCGGCATGGAATGGTTCGGGAGCTTTGAACTTATTGGCTCAAAATCCAGTCCCTCAAGCTGCTTTGAAAGCTTTTCCGACCTATGATGGTACTGGTAAGACTGCTTATGAGCATATTAATGATGTAGCTTCTTTGGTGGCCATTCATGACATAACCGATGAAGATGTGATGATAAAGTTGTTGGTGTTATCCCTGAGAGGTAAATTCTTTGTATTGGTACCGATCGTTGCAACCAGGCACCATTACATCATGGGATCAATTAGGAGAATTGTTAGTCAAAAATTTTCATGAACAAGATGATCCATACTCTTTATTGCATCAATTTAATGTAATTCAAAGGCACTCGTAGGAAGAGATAGCTGACTTCAATGTTAGATTTACTAGAAGCTGGCAGAGAATTCTTGATGGTCTTCGGCCTATTGATGAACTAGCTGCATTTTACTACCTCAGAGCGTTTAACACAGACATCAGTTGGGCTATCCGACAGTCCAACGTGACTACATTTCCAGAGCTATTCGAACAAGCGTTAAAGGCAAAAGCTGATTTGATTGCTATAGGTAGGCTTCCTCCAAAGGTAAAAATGCCTATCATACCTGATCTTCCTAAGTATTTGTACTCTGGTTCGCTTTCACAACCCATGCCTTCCATGTATCCTACCCCATCATGGAGCTCAAGTGCACCTCAAATCGCACCCATTCCAGTTCCTCAGCTCCCTACTTCAGCAAATCCCCAGTTTCCTGCACCCAACATTCTACCATTCCTTGCTTCCACTTCATTCTCGGCATTATCGATGCCACCAGCACCTTTGCCCTTACCAGCACCTCCTGCGCCTGTAAATATTGATCCTTATACGACACTCTTGCAAGAGGTAAAATCTGCCAATTCCGCTATAAGAGCAATGGGCAATAAGATCACACTTATTGAAAGGAAGCAAGCTGAGCGAGATTTCCAGCCCAGGAGATTTTAGCCTCCGTCGATTACTAGAGAACAAGCTACTTCAAAAAGCAAAGCACCCGAGAAGAACTCGACTATTTTGGCAAATGAAGATGCGGTCCTTGCAGAAAGAACATATTGGTGTTCAACATGTAATGATCCACATGGTGAAGACACTTGCATGGTTCATTTGAATTATGTGCAGACATTGGCCGCTAGCTCTTTGGGAGGGCAAGTCAACATGATCTCTGAGGTAGGTCATAGCTTAATGGTTCCATATGAAGAACAAGTTTCAGTTCTCATGAGGACTGGAAAGAAGCCTGTTACAGTAGATCTTGCTAAGCTAGAGCCATTAAAAGTGCCAACTGATTTGAAGAAACAAGTGAAAACTCCTATGTCAGTATCAAAGCTAGATGCGCCTATTTTACCAAAAGATCCTATTCCACACAGAGTACAAGAAAAAGTCATAGCTACATGGGCAAGATCGAAAGCAGAGGAACAAGCAAGAGAAAAGCTGAAGTACCCATCATTGACTAAAAGGTTGAGAGTAGAAGCCACTCAGCAGTATCGAAGCAAATATGACCCCCTCATTGAAAAGAAGGGATCTCATTGCGATCGCATACAACATTGTCAAAGAATTGAAGAAGATCCCAACTAAGGTTAGTCTTTATGATGCATTACAATTGCCTGGACAGGTAGATTTATTGCAAGAATCCTTGAAATCTGTAAAAGATAGTGAGAAGAATCCAACCCAGACAATTTATGCTCAAGCGTTAACCACTTCAACCACTGGAAAGAATAGACCACCCCCATTTTATCTGTCACTTCGAATGGAGGGTTGGATCGTGCATAACTGCATGATTGATTTCGGTGCTGCTACAACTATCATGCCAAAGGCAGTTTGCGAAGTTATGGGTATGGAATACACACGAAGTAGCCCTGGAGTCTTGTAGTTGGATGGTACTCTTGTGAAAATAGTAGGTGTAATCAAGGATGTCCCGATTCTTTTACATAGTATGCCTCAGATTATAGTCATTCAAGAGATAGTTGTGGTCGATCTAGAACCGTATTTCAATATGTGCTTATCAAGAGAATTTACTGCTAAGTTGGGAGGCTACCTTTCACTGGATTATTCTCACTTGGAGATCCCTTTTAAAGGAAAGAGAATCCGAATTCATAATGAAAAACCTTCCTCTTTTCATATTGAAAGGTTGGATGAAGCAAGAAAGACCATGCAGTCTATCAACATGCTAACCGAAGAGTTAGAAGGTTCTGATTTGATGAATGAGGTTTTGGATGAGCTTCAGTTGGAAGATGAGTTTTCAATGCTTGATTTCAATGCTATGCTGGAGATCGAAATTGGTTGTTATTCTATCACAAAGCCCGAGGATGGCACAATGCAGGTATTCCTTAACCAAGATGATCAGAGCTTTGTCCCCGATCAATTATGGAAGTTGTATTTTGATGGGGCAAGATGCAAAAATGATGCAAGAGCAGGTATTGTTCTAATTTCTCCCTCTGGCTTACAAAGAACATATTCATACCGTCTCACTTGGAATTGTACTAACAATGTTGTTGAGTACGAAGCATTATGCCTAGGCTTGAAAAAGAGAAGAAAATTGGGAATTGAACAGTTGCAAATTTTTGGTGATTCTGAGTTGATTGTAAACCAAGAAACAAATAGGTGTATTTCCTAGCAGCATTATCTCAAAGCATATCGCAACCAAGTGTGGGACCTGTTTGAGTCTTTCATAGCTCTGAATATTCAAGCCATTTCACTAGAGCTGAATAAGCATGCTAATATTCTAGCATCTCTTGGAGCAAATTTTTCTCCCATTGAGCAGGTAGTAAAGAAACCAAAAATAGTAAGAATGGTGTACAGGCCTAGCGTTCCAGACAAAGACACTTTCTGGCAAGTCTTCGAGAGCGATGAGCAAATCGTTAACTTTTTGATTCAAGAAGTTGCCACTATCAAAGGAAGAACCTTGGAGCACGAAGAAATCGATGGTCTGATTCAGTTGTGGAATAATCATATTTTGAAAGGTCTTATCACTCTAGAAAGTCTGTTTGATCAGCATGATCGGTCCAAGAAACATCGGATTGAGATCGACAAGAAAGAGTATATGGAGCTGCAGTTGGAACCCAATAAGGTCATTAAGATTGGGATTGATTCTACTCCTAATGAACTACAAGAGATCAAGCAACTGTGTCAAGAATTTTTTGATATCGTGGCCTGGAGTTATGAGGATCTGAGGGGATATGACAAATAGATTATTCAGCATACTATTGAGTTGGAAGGAGTCAAACCCTTTAGGAAAAAGCAGCGACCAATGAACCCAAAGATTGAGACTCTTATGAGGGCCGAACTTGTGAAAATGTTGCAGGCCAAGATTATATATCCGGTTAAGCACTCGACTTGGGTCGCTAATCTGGTTTCGGTTTGAAAGAAAAATGGAGACATACGACTGTGTGTAGATTTTTGAAATCTGAACCGTGCATCTCTGAAAGATCACTATCCCTTGCCTCGCATTGATCAGATACTTCATGTTGTTGCTGGGGCTCAGCGTTTCTCACTGCTAGATGGTTTCTCTGGATATAACCAGATTTGGGTTAGGGATGAGGACCAGTACAAGACTGCATTCACAACCAAGTGGGGCACTTTTGCTTATCAGCGCATGCCTTTCGGATTGTCCAATGTTGGGGCCACATTCCGGAGAGCCATGGACATTGCATTCGAGGAGCTTTTGAACAAGATTATTGTCATTTATCTTGATGATATGACTGTCTTTTCACATAAACGGGAAGATCACTGTTCTCATCTGAGGCAAATATTTGGAAAATGTAGAGAGTTTGGTATTTCCATTAATCCAAAGAAGTCGGTTTTTGTAGTGAAGGAAGGGAAACTCTTGGGGCATGTCATTTCAGAAGATGGTTTAGCAATTGACTCATCTCGAGTCGAAGCATTGAAGAAATCTGTCGCTCCCTGCCAATAAGAAAGAGCTGCAGTCTTTCTTCGAACAGATTAATTTTATCAGGAAGTTCATTTTTGACTTTGCCCAGGTCGTCAAGCCCATGACTGAGTTGTTGAAGAAGGACGCAAAATTTAAGTGGACGACTCAGAGGAAGGAGGCATTCCAGGAAATTAAGGACAAAATAGCACATGCTCCTGTATTAATTAATCCTGATTATTCGAAATATTTCATTTTGTATGTAGTCGGAGAAGATGAGAGCTATGCCGCAGTACTCACACAGAAAGGAGATGATGGAAATGAAAGGCCCATTGCTTTCCTTAGTTAGGTTATCTTACCTCATGAGGCAAGATATAATTTCATTGAAAAGCAGGTATATGTTGTTATGAAGTCTCTTAAGAAATTCAAGCACTTCATATCTCAGAGTAGGACAGTCGTCTATGTTATACATCCCGATGTAAGGAATTTCATCATTCAGGGTGAGATGGGTGATAAACGCGTTGGTTGGGTCACCAAAATTCAAGAATTTGATGTTGAGATTCATCCGACCAAGTTGGTGCGGGGTAAGGCCTTATGCCAGCACTTAGCAAAGACTGCAGACATACTGGGATAGTTGATTTTTAGGCGGATGATCTTGCTTGGAGATAAGAATATGGTGAACCTCTCAAGTACAAGGACAAGATTGGGCTGATGACCTGATTAGTTATTTCACAACTGGCAGATGCCCTTCACAGTTAAATGCCTCACAACGGAGAAGGTTTCACCTGCAAGCTCTCAGGTATGCATTGCTGCCCGAAGGATTATTTTTCAAGAATATTGATGGTATTCTTTTAAGGTGTGTCAAGGAATCAGAGAAGGCTAGACTCCTGGAGGAGTTTCATTTTGGCATATCAGGAGGACACTATGCAGGTAGACCAATGGCTTTAAAAATTATTCGGGCTGGTTACTATTGGCCAACTTTGTTCACAGATGCTTTCAGGATTGCCCAAGCATGCGACAGATGTCAGAGGTATATAGGAAGGGTTAGAAATGCATCATTGCCCCTGCATCCAATTCAGGTTGAAGCACCTTTTCAGCAGTGGGGACTGGAATTTATTGGGATCATTGATCCGAATTCTTCAGTTGGACACAAGTATATCTTGACGGCTATAGATTATTTCACGAGATGGTCTGAGGCTATTCCAACCAGGGTTGCAAATCAAGATGTGGTGATCTCTTTCATTGAAGGGCTGATCACACGTTTTGGCGTTCCTGATGCTATTATCACAGATAACGGAACTCCATTCATTGGAGCCGAGCTAGCGAGAATTTGCAAACAAGTATGGTGTTTTCCTGAAGACATCCTCTAACTATTACCCTCGGGGGAATGGCTTGGCGGAGTCCACAAACAAGAACTTGCTATGGATTTTGAAGAGATCCTTGGGGGATAATAAGAGATCATGGCACCTTATGCTGAATCAAGCCTTGTGGGCAGATAGGATTTCAATCAAGAAGTCTATCAAGACTTCACCATATGCCCTGGTATATGGAAAAGAGGCAAGGTTGCCTGTTCATCTAGAATTTCCGATATTGCAGCAGTTGTAGGGATTTCGGGATGATGAAGCAGATATGGATTCCATGGATATGCGGTTGGATCAGTTGTTGCAGTTGGAAGAGCAACGTTCTTTGGCCTATGAGGAGTTTGCTAAGCATACACAGGTTATTTCAAAATGGTTCCATAAAAATTCCACTGATCATCCACTCAAGGTGGGTGATTTGGTCCTAAAATGGAATGAAAGGAAAGCCAAGCCAGGAATGCACAAGAATTTTGACGCTCTATGGGAGGGTCCATTCCGCATTGTTAGTGCCGGTGCAGCAAATTCGTTTCATCTGGAAGATTTGGATGGCAGCCCACTTCCTATTTTAGTGAACGACTTTCATCTGAAAGCCTACACTCCATGAAGTATGAGTCCAGTATTACCTTGTACAGTTATTTTGCTTTTGTAAAAAAAAAGAAAAAAGAAAAAAAAAGAAAATAGAAAAAAAAAAGGTATTGTGAATTTCCTCTGTGAATCGTCAACTCCGGCTCTTTTTGTATGCGAGCCCGCAGGTACGTTTATTTCTTTCTTTTTTCTTCTTCCTTCCCAACAGATAGTGGCTTTTGTTAATTTCTTCCTTCCACTCCCTTCTTTTCATTCCCTTCCTCGCTCATTCCTTCTTCTACCGTCCGTAATCAAGCCACTACTGTTGTTTCTACTCCCCTCTCTGATATTCCCACTTCTTCTTTTCTTTTCTTCTAATCCATTGTCGTTTCAACATTTATTCGTAGTTTCCACCGCTTTCACCATCCCATCCACTTCCATTCCATTATTCATTTTTCCTCCATCCCCGCAGCTGGTAACACAGTAGCTCCCTCTTCAGTTGTTGTATCTACCGCTTTCACTCTTTCATTTTCATCATTCCACCATTTCATTCCCATTCCATAGTCCTCACTCCGCTCATTTCATTCATTCTCATTTTGGCAACCCTAGTGCTTTCATCACTACCATGGAGATCCTTTTACAACACCTGGTGAACTAGGCCAAATGCAGATCTACTTGAGTTTTTTGTAAGTCAGCAAGAGTTGTTGCAGCAGTCAGTAGAGATGTTCCCCATCAGTCAGCATTCTGTTCCTCCAGTTTTCTTGACTCTGTTGCCCAATGGATTCAGGCCTGGGATTCGTGCATACAGCAGAACTGTATACCCCGCGAGCCGCCAAGAATGTTGGCATTTTTGCCACATTATTTTGATTGTTGCTTATTCTGTGTTTTTCTACGAGTTTTGGTGCCAAAACAGCTAAGTCCAAAGACTGTCGCGATATCGCGACGAAAAGCAGCATGGAGAGCGTGGCTTCAAAACTGTCGTGATATCGCGACATGTCGTGCTATCGCGGGTGTTTAGAGGAGAGAGAAGCCAAAGCCGAAGAATGTCGCGATATCGCGACGTGTTCCAAAATCATGGTCAAAGTGGTCAATGGAGGCAGAGCAGTAAAATTGTCACGATTTCGCGACATGTCGTGTTTTCGCGACTTGCGATGGCCATAAAGCAGAGTGATATAAAAGGTCGCAAAATCTCGACATAATTGAGCAAAGGGTAATGGCAATGAAACTCGTCACGATATAGCGATAGAAAAGTGAACACGGAGGCAGAATGTAAAAAACGTTTGCGATTTCGCGACATGTCTTGTTTTCGCAATGTGAAAGCGCGAAAAGAACAAAATGGTACGGAATGTCACGATTTCGTGACATGTTCCGTTTTCGCTGCTTGTAAGAGGATGAAGGTCAAGGAAGAGAAAACTATCACGATTTCATGACATGTTGCATTCGCGAAAGGGAAAGAGCGCGACATGTCGCATTTTCGCGACGAGGAGCAAAGAGAAGACCAAGCGAGAGAAATATGTAGCAAAATCGCGACTTGTCGCGTTTTCGCGGTTCGAAACAACGAAAGGATAACATGGGAAAAAATGTCGCAAAATCGCGATAGGTCATAGTTTCATGGGAGCAAAGCAAGGAAGGAGTAGAATAGTATGGAACGTCATGATTTTGCGACGCGTCGCGTTTTCGCGACCTAAGGTGACAAAGGAGAACAAAGAGCCAAATACGTCGCGATTTTACGACATGTTTGGTTTTTGCGACCCGAAAGTGGCAAAAGCGTACGGATAGAGAATACGTCATGATTTCGCGACATGGTCGGTTTTTGCGACCCGTCATAATTTCACGCCAAAAAGCAGTTCAATGGCTCGATGAAGTATTGCGATTTCCAAGGATTAAAAGCTCTCCAAAATTTAATGTTTTGCTGCTTTCCAATGCATGCAAGATAGAAGAACGTGCTCAGGCCTATAGCTTTCGAAGCCACCAAAATTGAAGATGCCTCCATTATTTAAAGCTTCTATTTGTGATTTTCTAACGGTCCAAGCATGCTCCGAGAATGACCATTTAATGAAGACGACCGGTTCCTTGTTCCATTCAATTTTTGGTTTCTCCGAGGCTGGTTTAAGGGGATCATTTCCTTATTTCTATTGCATATTTTGTGGATCTCGAGGAAGTCCGTTTCATGTTTTAAATGCTACAAAGAGGCAAGACCTCTATAAATATCAATGTATATCTCAGAAAGAGGCATCGAGAGAGAGACTTTTGCTGAAAAACTTTTCAATTTCTTTGCATGAATGAAAGATATTTGGCCACTGGTTTTGCAAGCAACTTTTTGTGTGTTTTTCCTTCTATCTTATGCATTCCTCATTTACGCTCGTATTTCTTATCTGTTGCTAAATTTGAATTCTGCGTCTGAGTTTAAATATTGCTAGTGAGGAAGTGAGTTCTAGAATGCGATTCTGAAGGTTATCCGTGCAAGGTTGTAAGTAAATTACGTCGCTATCTTTTGTTATATGTTGTTAGTGTGCTTGAGGTTATCTATTGCTAATATTTCCAAGATCTGATAAATTCGGCCTGTGGCTATATTTCCCATTTCTTTCTCGCATATTTCCAATTCCTTTCCTGTAACTCTAGTCTTCAAGAATATAAAATTTAGTAAGGGAACCAGCCCTCTCTGGAGATTGGTCTGGGAGACATTTCTTTCTCCTAGCCTTTCAATGTTGGCCGGGTCTAGGGCGCATTTCGCATAAAATCCTTTCCTGTGGCAGATTCGTGACCAACAGGGTTCAAAATAAAATTCTCACCATTGACAACCTTCAATCCAAAGGAATGATAATCTCTAATAGGTGCTACCTTTGCAATTCCAAACCTAAGTCCACCCACCACCTTTTTCTTGCTTGCCCCTTTTTTTTGAGTGTCCTCCATTTCATTCTCATTGCCTTTAGGATCACTTGGGCTCCATCACTGACCTCTGCCTTCAATGATTTTCTCCCTTCCTTGGTCATCACCTCAAATCCCTTTAGTTATTTTGCCTCCCTCATTATTTCTAGGACATTTAGAGAGAAATTTTAGAGCCTTTCATGTCTTTAAGGATTCTATTTCTATCAGGATCTAAGTGGTTTTTGTAGCTAAAGAAAATTCTCATTTGGTCCTCTCTTTTGGCTCTCAAGAACCTATTACGAAGTCTAGAATAGTTTTTTCCTTAAGTATCCCCCCTCCCCTCTTGCTCCTCCCATAATTCCTCTTGTTGATAGATACAAAATCAAGTGGTGCCCTCCTCCGATGGGTTGGATCAAGTTAAATTTTAATGGAGCAGCTAAAGGAAACCCTAGGCATGTTGGCATTGGTGATGTCTTTATAGATAATCAAGGTCAAATTATCCTTGCCTATGCTAAAAATATTGGAATTCAAACCAATCAGTTTATTGAGACCAAGGCACTATACCAAGGGTTAACTCTTCTTGATAGCCTCCCCTCATCCAGTCTCATCATAAAGGGTGATTCAATGGACATAATAAATTACCTCAAAGGAGCCCAACCTCCCTTCTGGAGTGTCCAAAACCTCATAAATGAATCCAAAATATCTCTATAGAAACTCAACAACTATGTCATTCAACACGTTTATCGCGAAGGTAACAAAGTTGTGGATGTCATGGCCAATTTGGGTCTGTCCCAAGAAAATATATTTATCTGGCACAACAAATTTCTCTAATATTTGATTGGATATAGTCCTACCAAGATTCATTCTTTGTTTCAATACCTCCATGATGACTACTTTAATCACTAAGTTTCTTAGGTATATGGTTTGGTTTTTGTACTTTTAGGTTGAGTCTCATCATGCCTCTGGTGTGGATCCTTTCTATGGATCCAATGCTTTGGCTCACCTTTTATTCCCTTG